>OX465299.1:63255653-65755653 GCA_949987735.1 Leucophora obtusa | reverse complement strand
CACCAAGTTTTCCTACAGTTACTTTGGAACAACCATGAAATAAACTGAAAAAATTAAAAATGGCTCGATTTTTGACCCTACTTTTTGAACCCTTAAACATGAGACTGGGCAGTAGACAGTTTTCCGTACACCCTCCAATATAAAGTATTTTTGCAAGGTAATTAAAAAAAAATTTTTTTTTGCCGAACGTAGGGGTTGCCTTTTTTAATTTTTCGTTATAGATTCGGCATTTAAAGTTGGATTTTCAAGTGTGATATATCGATTTTTTTGCCTCGAGGAGACCAGCGTTTTGCTATAAAGGAAAAATCTAATGAAAAAAAAAAAATTTTAAAAGTCGACCCCTACTTTCCGCAACCAAAATATAAAAAAATTTCTACTGGATTTATCGAAAAACTTTCTTAGAAAAGGTTTAATGATTTTTTGCGAGCTTTAATTTTCTAACATTAGGGTGGTAGCAAATGAGATCTACTACTACTAGAATGGGATGCTTGAGGTCAATGGCGCTTAGAGCTCTCCTCTAGAGAAAAACATCGATGTATCATACTTTAAGATCCGACTGTAAATGCCAAAGATATAACGAAAAATGTAAAATGACGACCCCTATGTTCGGCAAAAAAATATTAATTTTTTTGAAACCTCTTTGCATATTGGAGAGTATACGGCGCACTCTTTTTTTACCTGTAAGGTGGTACGCTCTACTGGGCAGCTAAGAATAATACGTGTCCTTTAAATTTTTTTTCTTTACAACATATCGGTAGCTCGTTAAGATCTACGGACCCGGAAAAAAATTACATTTTTGAGGTAAAAATAATATTTTTTTTTCTTAAATATTTAACTGGTTTCTATTTTTGTTTCCAGAACTAGTTTCAGCTTTATGATTTAAGATAGTTTCTGATAAAGTTTGTAAAAAAAAGGAGGCATTTGATGTCAACTTAAAGGCCCATTAAAAAGCAGTGTTACTGACTATAGTAATAAACTTTATTTTTTTAGTTTGTTTATTATTTTCAATGAATTACTGTTGACAAAATTTGTAATTCAAAATTTATGAGGCCATATAAATTTATACAATTTTAAATGTAAATGCGACAGATAATTTTTATTTACTCTACATTTTTTTTTTTAGATTTACAAATTGTTGGTACCATTAAAATTAGTTTACTTTTAGCAAATGATGTTTCATACACATTGATGTTTTGTAAAAAAGCATCATACATGCTTTTATAAAAATGTGGTACGCTTAAAATTAAACTAAAAAAAAATTATGGCAAACAAAAAAAAATGTAGTAAATTATTATAACGTTTTTATTTAACTATGTTCTAGTTTTTTATGTATGTACGTTTTTGTTCAGCTACATATACTCTACATACAGAAATGTCTCATCGCAAAATTGTATAGCATACCTTAGGGGGTTTGTGTACCATTTTTTATAAGTATAAATTTTTTTTTCATTTTTGTAAACGTTTGACTAGTAGTCTGTGAAACGTTGATAAAATGAATTAATATTATTGTTTTGTAGTAACTTCCATATTGTAGACTGTATGAAATATATGAATAAAATATACTGTATATTCAAAAATTATATAAAAGTTCATATTATCAGAGATTGCCAAGAGAATCAATTAATTTTGTTTAAATGCTTATTGCTTTAAATGAATATGAAAAGTATATTGGCTGTCATTGTTGGGTTTAATAATTTTTCCGTTTTATTTCTGAGCACAGTTTTTGAATCGTTAATATATAACATAACTCCATAACTATATTCGACTATTTTGTAATTTTTTTTACAGTTAACTCTTATGGCACTTTTTTGTATTCTGGGGTTTTTTTTTTATAATTTATGATACAATTTTATATAAAAGGATTGTTTACATTAAAAAATAAAAACAGTGAATCAACGTGAGAATATTTAAAATAGGTTAATAAAGTTTTATGTGATATGTTTTCATGTTAAAATTTAATGTGGTTTTAAAATTAATGTCCCTATGGTAATATGTTAAAAAATAGAATTACTCCTTGTTTCTGTATATAGTGTCAGAATAATGGTAAAAAATGCATGTGTGAATTTAATAGTTTAATTCTTTAAATCATTAATATTGATCAAATTCAAGCAATTCCCCTTCTATCCTATTTCTGTTACAAACTTGATTATGTCAAATCGTACAGCAGTACTTGGAATTGCACTTTATGCAGTATTTGTTCATTGCATTTTATTTTATTTTTACATAGTGTTGTTTTATTCTTCAACGTAGTTTTCTAAATGTGTAATGCGCTTCTTTCAACGGTCAAATAACATTTCGATAACCTCAGAATATAACGATTTGTCAACCTCTTCAAAATACGTCTTATTTTCAATATGACTTCTGATTTCGTATAAAATATTTTTCCCCTACAGCCAGCTTGCAGGTTAGCAAAAAAAAAAAAAATAGTTGCTCGAGAAGAGATCAGGAGAATTAAATTTCTATTGCTATTTTCATAGTTGGTTTTTGTTTATTTGTCAAACGAAGTCGAAATGCGACAGCCTTTGGGCAGAGAACGCTTTTATACTTTTAAAATAATACGTCAGTAAAAAATCTGTCAAATGGGTTTCAAACAACAAATTTAAACAAATTTTTAGTTAAAAAAACTGATTTAAACAGATTTTAGTTATCTTCGTGAAACACACTACTAAAAATCCTCTGTACTTTTACTTATTTTGAGTGTTAATTTTATAAATTATTTATAACTAATATTCAAGAAACCATTTGTTTAAAAATTACAGAATATATTGTTAAAATATAATATTTTCACGATTCTGCTATTTTTTGGTAGATGGCGCCACCAGTGTATCCGAATTTTTGAAGATGGCGCTATTTATTTCACTTCCGATTTTTCAAAATGGCCCATATTTCAAAAATTAAGAGAGATAGAGCAAAATTGATGAAAATTGCGATTGCTCCTAACCATATAAAACCTCCGTCAAAAGGTTATCTCTATCCAAAAATGGAGCTTGGAGGGGCCTTAGACCTTCGCAGATTTTTAATAAAAACTTTACATTTCATAAAATGTCCAATATCTCGAAATCTAAGCAAGATAAAGCAAAACGGACAGAAGTTTTGCTCCTTTGGAGTAGCCTCACATTGCTTTAGATGATATGGACCAGGCCAGGGAGAGTCCCGAGACCGCATAAATTGAAAAATTTTACGCTCAGTATAATTACAAATAAAATTGTTATTTTCCTAATTTTTTAGTTAAATTTAGATTTGTTAAACTTAGCAAAAAAAATGTCTTAAATTCAACAAGTTTTATTTTAAGCCAAAAAAACAGGAATAAATTATGTTAAGTAACAAATTTTTCTATTGAGCCAACAGACGTATTATTTTGAGTCTACCCAAATACTCATGCAGTATAATACCAACACATTCTATCGACATCTTTATGATGTCAGCAATTTTGCCAGTTTTAACTTTTCGATCATCGAACACAAATCGATTCACATTTTGTATGTTTTTCAGTAACTGCTTCATTTAAACGACCTGGGGGTTCTGCAAAAAGTGTCAGGTTTAAGTTCCGAGTACCATTTTTGTTATTATAATTTATTACGAATGCAAGGATTCACCATAATATTTACCAATCCACCTTTTTGGCTAGCACAGCATTTTTGATACAAAAAAACATATATTATCAAAATATGAATTTCTTTGAAATGCATTTTATACACTCACAGATATAAATCTGTATAAATAGCCGAAAAAGCATCTAAGAATTTGCTAATTACCTTATAGAAAAAACTGCTGAAATTAGCAGATTTTTTTTTTCCTAAACACTAGTAACTTAAGAATAGCAAACATAAAACTGTTAAACTTACAGAATTTTTGTTGTATTAAAGTTTACATTTAGTTAATTTAAAATGGCAAATTTTACTGTAAAACCTTACGAAAATTTTGCTCAATTCAGGTTATCAAAAGTTAGGTCGATTCTGAGAGTGAGGGGAGAAAATAGAGGCTAAATTAGAAGACCCGTATCGCGGCGTTTGCTTGTGTTAGTTCGAATTTTTTCATATTGTTTATATGGTTTTTTGGCTATAACTCGTCGACTAATTGATATTTTTTAAATCTGTAAAAGCCAAATTATTTCTTGAGACCTGTGCAAAATTTTTAAAAAAATTGATTTGAGTGATTTTTTTTTTTTTTTTTTTTTTTTTTTTTTTTTTTAATTGTTGTTCATGTCTCTATAATTCGACTAGTTATGGCCAAAAAACCATATAAAAAATTCGAACTAACATAAGCAAAAAAGTTCAAGTCGGGCATGCCGACTTTATAATACCCGACTATATAATACCAGTCTGGATTAAAGACAACTAATGTTTGGATCCGAAATTTGAATGGGTTAAAACAGACTTGTGTCAAAATTTTCTATGAAATCATAAAAATCGAAAATATTGTTTATATGGTTTTTTGGCTACATGGGCGACAGGTACATATATGGACCGAACCTATCTAGAATCAATAGGCTTTTTCCTTGGGACCATGTGAGTCAGCGAACCAAATTTCATTGAAATAAATACGAATATGAGACCTGCAGCGTGTAACCAAGCCAATTTTGGGGGGACCCTTTTTTGGGCACTAGGTCTAAACATGGACTGATTTCAACCATAATCAATAGGCTTCGTTCTTGGGCCGACATAGGTCGGTGTTCCAAATTTCATTGAAATATCTTCGTATTTGCGACCTGAAGCGTGTAAAAAAAACAATTTTGGGGGTACCCTTATATGGCCACTAGGTCTAAATGTAGACCGATTTCAACCAAAATCAATAGGCGTCGTCCTTTGGTCGATGTAAGTCGGTGTACCAAATTTCATCAAAATGTCTTAATATTTGCGACCTGTAAAGTGCGTCCAAGAATGCATGGACAGACAGACGGACGGACAGACAGGCGGACATCGTTAAATCGAAACTAAAAGTGATTCTGAGCCAATATTTTTTGGTGTTACAAACATCAGCACAAGCTTATAATAGCCTCTCCACGTAGTGGTGTAGGGTATAAATAGCAAAAATTTTTGTTATTTTTAAGCTAAATTTAGTTAAATGCAAACAGCAGTCTATTCTGCTAAAATCAGCAGAAATAGTTGCTAAAACATTATAAACTGCTGTTTCGAAAAGGTTGGAATTTTATTTGCATTAAAAAAAACATTTTTTTTGCTGATTTTAGCAGGTTAAGTTGTTATTTTATATTAACAACAATTTAACTCCAATACAACTTAAATTCTGTATATTTAGCAGATTTATTTTTGCTGTTCCTATCTTACTAATATATAGCAAAAATAATCTGCTGATTTCAGCAGTTTTTTCTGCTGCAAGGTGGTTTTTAACTAATTTTTAGTACACTCACAATAATTTGTCGTTAAAAACAACCTAAAATACATATCAAATGAATTGAAAACATAATTAAAAAAAGGACTACAGATTTTTCATTATATTTAAACCATTTTTCTATTTATTTTCAAACATTGTTTAAACAATCCATAAAAGAAATAAAAATAATGAAAAGTCTGTTAAAACAATCATCAATTTTTAAATGACAAAATGTAAAAAAAACGAACACACACAACACACAGGTTCATATTTTTATTGGCTATGCTTCTGTGTATGAGTTACGAATTTTTTGTAATTTGAATTGAAATAATTTTGTATATAAACAAACTATTTTAACAAAAAAGAAAACCGAAAATATTTGAATTTTTTGTTATAAAATAGAAGTTACTTTTTCTAAAAATAGAAAACTAAAAATAGAACATTTGACTGAAAATATCAACTCCTATAGACGATACATATTTTTTTGTGGTTTGTTTTTTATTGACTGATAAATAAAGTTGAACAGTATTATTCAATGTATTTTAATTGACTCTGCAATCGAAAACAAACTTTACCTATTACTTTTCAAATAAACCTCAATCGGTTATGGAAAATATATTGTGAGTGTAGCTTCAACAAAATATTTAAAAGATTTTTTTCTTGGAAGTTTGTGCTGCAAAATATATTGAACTTAGACCCACTTTTTAGTATACCAATTGACTTAGAATGGATTTTTGATTGCACTTAGCGATGTGCGCTCGTCCGTACATTGACTTATAGCTTATTATTGACCAGGATGAATCTTTTTCACTTTAGTTAAGATCGCTCCTTAGACCTAGCGCCCATATATAGGGTGTTTTTTAAGATCGATAGAAATTTAAATTGAAGAAAATAACATAAAAAATTAAATTTTAATCCAAAAAAATTTTTTATTTCAAAGATTAATACATGGCATAAAGATTTAAAAGTTATTTCGGGCATATAGCTACATTCAGGACGTCCAATTTTGGGACACTTTTACGAGCATTGCTGATCGTATGTCATGAATAACACGACCAATGCTCGCCTCCAAGGCGTCAATTGTTGCTGGTTTATCAACATAAACCAGTGACTTCACATGGCCCCATGGGAAATAATCGAGAGGTGTCGAATCGCACGACCTTGGATGCCAATTGACAGATCAATTTCTCGAAAACAACTTATGGGCAAATTTTTATTCCAATAAGTCGATGTTTGCGCTCACCGTATGGCACATATCGCCATCCTGTTGAAACCACATCTCGCCAGGATCAATGTCATCCATATTTTCAATCAAAAAATCATTGATCATGGCGTTGCAACGATCTCCATTGACCGTAACGTGAGCTCCGGCTTCAATTTTGAAGAAATAAGGTCCAATGATGCCACCAGCTTGTAAACCGCTCCAAACGGTGCATTTTTCTGAATATAATGGAGTTTGTGCCTCATCGCTTCACACAATTTTGCGTCATAAGTTGCGCGAATTGATGACTGATTTTCAAAGTAGATCTGAATAATTTGGTAGAGTTGTTCAAGCGTCAATCTATTGATGACGATTTGGCAGAGTATACTGATCCTAAATTTCAAAAAGGAAGCGCAGTATGACATTTCGTTCGGCAGTTAACCCTTTCGTAAGTTCTATCGGTCTTAAAAAACACCCTTTACAAGGATATGTATTTTATTTAAATTTGGTACACTAACTAACATCGACCAAAGCATAGAGTCTGTTGATTTTGGATTGAATTGGCCCATATTTGTACCTAGCGCCCATATGGCCTATATTTCCGATTTTCGGAAATTACCCAGCAAAAAAATAATTGGAAGTAATACTTTACAAACTATTTCTTTCACTGCTTCACAAGTATCCGTTAGTGTATTTTTACTGCTTTTTTAGAAGTTATTCTGAACAACTTCAAAAAATCTCTTCATTCATTGCTTCCAAAGTATGCGTTAGTATATTTTTACAGCTTTTTTAGAATAACTTCTGAACAACATCCAAAAAATCACTTAAGTATTGATTCTAAAGAGTAATTGCTCTAAAAGTGATCCTAAAAAGTGATTTTGGTATCATTTGGCATTTTCAAACAGAGGGTCGCGGCGGGACAAATATCTTTTTATTTCTTTTTTAATTTTTTTTTATTTTATAAATTTTTTTTAATATTTATAATTAATTTGTTTAAATTCAATATTTTTTAATTTTTCAGTTATCAAAAATATGTATATGGGTGAAATCCAAAAATGTGATAAATTTTTGGGCCAAATTTGTGAGAAGCAAAAAGTGTTAATATTTCGGTTTTTTCTTAATGGAATCAGTAAGTTTAGTCATTATAAACCTAATTGCAAAAATCTCTTCTACAAGTTGTCGCAATAACTTTTTTTTGCACAATTTTAATTTTTTTTGTAGGTTTGAGGTTAAGAAGAAGAATAAACCTTCCTCAAAAGTTATAAACACATTAAATTTGCAAATCAGACTAGATCTAGTTTCTGCCTTTTTATGGACAGGCTTCATCAGTGATCTTCCATTAAATTGTATTATTGTTTATATTTTTATTGTCAGATTGTCTCTATATGAATAATTTCAGAAGTGATCAAACAGACATATACAAACATTCTACTTCAGATTTTCTCTGTTTATCTTCTTATTTCCTCCGTGTCACCTTTTCACAAATATTGCCACATTGACGTATGGTTTGTACGTACAAGTGCAGGCAATTTGTGTATATTGGAGACGGACAGCCAACAGGGCATTGTTTATTTTTTATAGTAAAGTGTTGTTTTTTCAAACGCGTCTTATAGACCAAATACAATTAATATTGTCATTAATATGTATTTTTATTAATTCTAATTTAGTAGGTTTGAGGTTAAGAAGAAGAATAAACCTTCCTCAAAAGTTATAAACACATTAAATTTGCAAATCAGACTAGATCTAGTTTCTGCCTTTTTATGGACAGGCTTCATCAGTGATCTTCCATTAAATTGTATTATTGTTTATATTTTTATTGTCAGATTGTCTCTATATGAATAATTTCAGAAGTGATCAAACAGACAAAGGTGACACGGAGGAAATAAGAAGATAAACAGAGAAAATCTGAAGTAGAATGTTTGTATATGTCTGTTTGATCACTTCTGAAATTATTCATATAGAGACAATCTGACAATAAAAATATAAACAATAATACAATTTAATGGAAGATCACTGATGAAGCCTGTCCATAAAAAGGCAGAAACTAGATCTAGTCTGATTTGCAAATTTAATGTGTTTATAACTTTTGAGGAAGGTTTATTCTTCTTCTTAACCTCAAACCTACTAAATTAGAATTAATAAAAATACATATTAATGACAATATTAATTGTATTTGGTCTATAAGACGCGTTTGAAAAAACAACACTTTACTATAAAAAATAAACAATGCCCTGTTGGCTGTCCGTCTCCAATATACACAAATTGCCTGCACTTGTACGTACAAACCATACGTCAATGTGGCAATATTTGTGAAAAGGTGACACGGAGGAAATAAGAAGATAAACAGAGAAAATCTGAAGTAGAATGTTTGTATATGTCTGTTTGATCACTTCTGAAATTATTCATATAGAGACAATCTGACAATAAAAATATAAACAATAATACAATTTAATGGAAGATCACTGATGAAGCCTGTCCATAAAAAGGCAGAAACTAGATCTAGTCTGATTTGCAAATTTAATGTGTTTATAACTTTTGAGGAAGGTTTATTCTTCTTCTTAACCTCAAACCTACTAAATTAGAATTAATAAAAATACATATTAATGACAATATTAATTGTATTTGGTCTATAAGACGCGTTTGAAAAAACAACACTTTACTATAAAAAATAAACAATGCCCTGTTGGCTGTCCGTCTCCAATATACACAAATTGCCTGCACTTGTACGTACAAACCATACGTCAATGTGGCAATATTTGTGAAAAGGTGACACGGAGGAAATAAGAAGATAAACAGAGAAAATCTGAAGTAGAATGTTTGTATATGTCTGTTTGATCACTTCTGAAATTATTCATATAGAGACAATCTGACAATAAAAATATAAACAATAATACAATTTAATGGAAGATCACTGATGAAGCCTGTCCATAAAAAGGCAGAAACTAGATCTAGTCTGATTTGCAAATTTAATGTGTTTATAACTTTTGAGGAAGGTTTATTCTTCTTCTTAACCTCAAACCTACTAAATTAGAATTAATAAAAATACATATTAATGACAATATTAATTGTATTTGGTCTATAAGACGCGTTTGAAAAAACAACACTTTACTTTAATTTTTTTTGTTGTAACGGAGTTTACATTTCTGCAAGCAAAAGACATAACAAAAAAAATTGCGTACGAATTTTCTTCAATTTATTACTTTTTCTTATTTGGGTTTTCAACTTGCTTTCCAATGATATATACTTTGTGTTTATTAAATTGGCGGTTTCGCGAATAAAAATACAATTCATTCCGCGAAAAAAATTTTAATTTTTTTTAATTTTGTATTTTTGGTCCTTTTAAATGTTTTCCAAAAATATAAAATTTTTTAAAATCCAAACAGCGGTTGCGCAGTTACAAAATAATATATTAAAAACATAACATTTCGCGATCAAAAAATTCTTAAATTGTGTGAAACAAATTTAATTTGTCAAACTAATGTCAGTAATGACTCGAAATATCGATTCAAAACCAATGAAATGCAAAATCAATCGTTTTTCGCTCCAGCAGCTTAGGGTAAAAAACTGATAACTTTTTTTGATTTGAAGCAAAATTATTAGTTGAATCGTCTTTTGACACATAAATATTAGTTGAATCACCTCTGTTTATGGTTATTTTAAAGTATTTTAAGCATTTATCTGCATTTATTTGAATGAAATCTGATGCAAACAATTGTGGTTACGGAGTTTACAGTTACGGAGTTTACATTTGGTTACTTTTTTCGTTTTCTTTCAGAAACGCTTTGTCAGAATTTTTTTTCCGAAACAAAATCGCATGATGCCTACAAGGTGAATCCAAATATGACATTGTTTTTCTTACTCGTTAAATAGTTTGGTGTAAAAATTAGGAACGGAGTTTACAACATTTTTTTCAAATCTTATTAAAGACATCCTTTTTCATCTCGAGAATGTTACATGCTGCACAAAAGCTTCAAGTCTGTGTTATACTGGATGATTACTTACAGTCCAACGATTTGGGTATAAATAACATTATACTTTTCGGAATATAATAATAGATAACTCCAAAATTCTGGTATATGCATTTTTATCAAAAATTATGACGAAAAATCGTTACAGAGTTGAAGTCGTGATAGCTAAGATATACGAAAAAGTTTGTAAAATGTATTAATTTTTATTAAAAACGGCACTTTTTCTCTTCATAAAAATTCTTACGGTTACAGTTTAGCTTTATTGGTTATTAAAATATAAGCTATTAAAGTTAAAAAACCTTATGAGTTACTTGTTACGGAGTTTACATTTGGCTTATAAAATTGGTCACAAATTTTATGTATTAACCAAAAATTTGTCAGATTGTTATAAATTTTGTAAAACAGGTGACAATTCGCTGATATATATCGAAATATGTAACTCAAATGAAATCCAGGCATTAGAAATTAGGTGGTTACACGGTTTTTATCACATTTTTTGATATCACCCAAATATATTTTAAATTATTATATGGCAACGCAGGAATAACCTTTTTTTACATACATTACATCATATGCCTTTTTCTCGATTTAAATATTTTTAAATCCCGTTAGCTCGCTAATTTTCAGCAAACGATTTTGCTGACATTATAAATTATATTATTATAAGTCCCTCTCTCGCTCTCTTTTTGGCAAAGTCTCAAGTTTTTAAAACTTTTTGGTGTTACCAAATGTACAATTTTAGCTAAAACTAACTTTAATTTATGTAGACATTTGTTATTAACAGACATAATTTAGTTTAACCAAAAGAATATAAGTTTGAAAATTACATTTTGTAGAGAAAAGTTTATTTTTGTCACCAATAACCATCAACAATCATCTCATACAAAATAAAAACCACAAAAAAAAAACTCCTAGCCTGTGATGAGTTGGTAGCAAAGAAAACATACTTTTCTAACTTACATTTATTATACAATTTTTGGTTTTTTGCTCTTTTGAAAGCAACAACATTTTATAATATTTTTTTAGCCATAAATTTATGTTAAAATTATGACAACTACATACAAAAAAAAAAAAAAATATTGTACTTATTTGAACAAATGTCACCAAAAAATGCTAACCAACACTTGGAATTAATTTTAGGAAGAAAATTTTTGAAAAAAAAATTAATTCAAAAAAGAAAAATTATGTGAAAAGAACACAAACGACATAAATTTGTTAAATAAAGTACGTGCTTGTATAATAATGTAAAAACTAAAAGCAAAAAAAATAACAACAATTGTACAAGTTCTGGCAATCTTAGTGGCAACAAAACCTAGAAAACTTATTCAGAAATATAAAAGTAGCTCTTTAGGAGAAAAACTGTAGATTTTTAAGTATCCCCACATAGCAAAATATAAATGAAATTATAAAAAAATTTTTTTTTTATGTTTTGCCAAATTCAACTTTAAAACACGTAGATATAAATTTAAAAACGTCCATATAATCTTCTACAGCTAAGAGAGCATAGAAAAGTGGTTATTATGTACTTTTTTTTCGTGTGAATTGTAAACGAGGTGTGTTTCATGATTATACGCTAATAGAAAAAAGTCTGTAAAAATTTTAGTAAAACTATTACAAATTAGTTAAAAATGATCTTGTAGAAAAAACTACTGAAATTAGCAGATTATTATTGCTAAATATTAGCAAGATAGGAACAGCAAAAATAAAACTGTTAAGAATACAACATTTTAGTTATTGTATAATTAAATTTTAGTTAATATGAAGAATAACTTAACATTCTAAAAATAGCTAAATATTTTGGTGAATAATTAGTACACTCACATATTAAATTAATTGCAAACACAATTAAAAAAAGGACTACTGATTTTTAAACCATTTTGCTATTTATTTTCAAACATTGTTTAAACAATCCATAATAGAAAAAAAAATAACTGAAAAGTCTGTTACAACAATCATCAATTTCTAACTGACAAAACGTTAAGAAAAAACGATTTTGTGGTTTGTTTGTTCACATTTGAAAGTTTTTTGTTTGTTTGGATTTTCAAAACACTACACCATACACAACACACACGTTCATATTTTTATTGGCTACCCAGGAAAATTTTCTGTTCCAAAGAATTGGTTGTACAATAGCTACTTTTCATTCACAACCCCTTCTACTGTCGATTCTAACACCGATTCTTTTTGTTTGAAATTGTCCCAAACGCAACCCCTTCTATGGCTCCAAAGTGGAACCGGTTGCTCTAGAATCAGTTCTGGAACTAGTTCTGGAACTGATTCTACGTCACCCACACCTTCCATATAGGATCCCAGGAACTGATTCCGGAACCAGTTCCAGGGAATCCGTTGCGGTGGAACCAGTTGTAGAATGGGTGTGGTTGGCTACCGATTGTAAAAAATTTTCCTGGGTATGTTTGTGTGTATGAGTAAAGAATTTCTTGTAATTTGAATTGAAATAATTTTGTATATAAACAAACTATTTTAACAAAAAAGAAAACCGAAAATATTTGAATTTTTTGTTTTAAAATAGAAAACAACGAAATTATTTAAATTATTTTTTCTAAAAATAGAAATCCAAAAATAGAAAATTTCACTGAAAATAACAACTCCTACAGACGATATATATTTTTTGTAATTTGTTTTTTATTGATTGATAAAAAAAGTTAAACAATATGTTTCAATGCATTTTAATTGATTTTTCAATTGAAAACAAAGTTTACCTATTACTTTTCAAATAAACCTCAATCGGTTATGGAAAATATATTGTGAGTGTAGTCACAAAAAAGTTTAAATTTTTAATTTTTTTTTTAGATTTTTTAAATGCAAATAAAAATCCAACATTCTGAAATCAATAGTTTACTATTTTTTTTAGCAACTAAATTTAACTTAAATATAAAAAAAATTTTGTAAAATAAATAACAATTTGTTTTTGCTGTATTTAGTCTACCTAATATTTAGCAA
This sequence comes from Leucophora obtusa, assembly GCA_949987735.1. NCBI lineage: Eukaryota > Metazoa > Arthropoda > Insecta > Diptera > Anthomyiidae > Leucophora > Leucophora obtusa. Next base: position 65,742,192 of record OX465299.1, on the reverse strand, counting down.
ACTTTTCTGTAGATTTTACAGTATAATTTGTTATTTTCAATAACCCAAAAGTTTACTCAAATATAAATATAATAATTTTTAACAGTTTTGTTTTTGTAAATGCAAAAAATAAATGCCACAGTACGAAATCCATCGTTAGTTGCCGTTACATATACACAAACACACAAAATAAATTGCTTGGAATTCAATCGAAACCAACGAAATTTTTTCGTTATTCAATAATTTTAATTGAAATTACTTAAAATTCATCATCAGAATACTTTATTACTTTATTATTTTGTTATAGATATATATATATATTTTTTTTTTAAATTTCATATTTCTGTGAAAAAGAAAAAAATAAAAATACTCTTAGTGAATGCAAGCCAAATCGTTGAAAATATTTAACGTATGTATTGGATCACCCATATGTGCAAAAGTGTTATTTTTCCAGATCCCCGCTCATTTTCGGATAGGTTCAGAGTAAAAAATAAGATCTGTGCAAAAATTGGGTTTCTGCGATGTAAACCGGCCAAGGCCGTTTACATTTATGTCCTCAAAATTGCCCTAAAAAAGGTTCATTGATTTATCCATCTATAACTCTTAAACCAGAAGCTTCTGGTGATTCAGTTACATAGCTGTTGTTTACACAATGAAAAGGCAAACATTTTCTTTATACAAACTATTAACCCTCTCATGACCGTTAGTGGTGTTTTAAGTGGCAAACCTAAAAATTTGTGTCAAAACTAAACTTTGAATGTCTCTCATTTAATTTTGGAGATCTGTAAATACGTATAGTCTTCATCTTGTAATAGGAAATTTAGCATACATTAAAAGCAAAATAAGTTCTTTTTTAAATTTCGTCCATTCCATGAGAGAAAGCGCAAAAACTGATTCTGAGTTATAGATTTATTACTTATGTGCACTACGAAACCATGTGAATCTTCCATTTTGGGTATAGGATATGTTCAGCGAACTTATGTAAAACACTACGAGGTACAGTTTTGTGGAGCTATTTAACCCTCTAACTCTTTAATTAGAGGGGTTTTTTTGGCCTCGTTTTAAAGATTTACAAAATTACCCGTAAGTTGAAGAGTTATAGGGTTAAAATGTGCCGCAGAAATGTTCCTCGTAGTATTTGACATAAGTCCGCTGAACACATTCTATACCCAAAATGGAATATTCACATGGTTTCCACCTAAAATCCAGGTTTGTGGGATGTTTGAGCGCCAATTTTGAATAAGTACGAAATTAACCCTTAAACATATTTAAAGTTTTGACTTATTTCTGGCATTGAACTTAATTTGCAATTTTTATGTCTTGAGAAACTTATAGTAGAATTTTATGGCAAATATTTTTGTGGAACATTTTAACCATCTAACTTTTTGGCACCTTTTTAAAAGGGACATAAACGACTTGTAAATTGAAGAGTTAGAGTGTTAAAATGTTCCGCAAAAATATGTGCCATGAAATTATCCTATAAGTCTCTGTAGATATAAAAGTTTAAAATTTAGGTTCAATGCCAGAAATAAGTCAAAACTTAAATTATGTGTTTAAGAGTTAATTTCTTGCTTATTCAGAACTGGCGCTCAACAGGGCACCCATATGTTCAAAAGTGTTATTTTTCACCTCCCATGCACTTTCCGGTAGATTGGGCCTAAAAGAAAATATCACCCGTGGCTTTTAGCCCTAAAATTAGTTAAAAGTTTATTGGCGCTATAACTCTTAAAGCAAAGGTTTTTTTTTCATACACATAAACTTAATGTAACGTGTTTCATAGATTGGTGCATTGTATAAATGACAATAAAGAATTAAAAATTCTCAAACAATCTACGTTTATATGAATGTCGTCAACACATAAATTTGTTATTTTTTCAAAGGTGCCAATTAATAGAAATAAACAAAACAAAAAAAAAAAAAAAAGGAAATAAAAATGTACAATTCTGTATTTTATGTTTATGATTATGGTACATAAGTGGCTTTTATGTATGTCTTTAATAGCAATTATTTTTCATATATTTTTTTTGTCACCTTAATGTTTATTTTTGTATAAATAAATATTTCTGCTGGTGTTATGATTATTTGTTGTATTTTATATATATAACTAGGGTATTCAATTAATCGAGTTTTTACTTTAATCGGGTAATCGGTGAAATAAATTTTCGGGTTTTTTTTTTCTTAAATGGTTAATCAAATAAAATTTTGAAATTAATCGAACTAAATTTTATATAAATTAATAAACATTTTTTTTTGTATTTTTTAAACTTTATGTCTCTTTATTTACATGCTAGTTTTTACTATTTTTACTACTTTTTTATCTTACATTCATTTTTAACGAAATATTTGCTAATTTATTAATTCAGTTGTTTCGATTTACTACTTTTGAGATAATTTTCTTGTATTCCATGTGAAAAGCAATTCCTTTTTGGCAGTTCTTTAGTACCTGCCAAGTTTACAATTTTTTACTAGACCCTTGATTTAAACAAAGGAACAAATATAATTTTAGTAAATCTTTAAAAATTCATGTGAACCCCACCAGTATTTCAAATATCCTACCACCTATTTTTGTGACTTAAATCTTGAAAGTATAGTGTAAAAATTGTTGCCAAAAATTTTAGCAGAAAAAAAAGTACTAAAATATATTTTACTAAACACTACACTCATAAAAAAAAGTTAGTACAAAAGTCTGTTAAACGCGCTCTGATTCTATTTAACTAATTTTCCTGTTATTTTGTCTTAAAATTTAGGATTGAACTAATATTTTTTGTAAATCTAATTTAGCATTACAACTACTTTCAGCCGTATTTGAATTAACTTTGCATGCTAATTTTTAGTAATTTGTGTTTCTTAACTTTACAAATTTTTCAGCTAATTTAAACTACAATTATTTTCTAATTATTATATTTTTGTGTCTCTGCTATCAATATCTCTATGTGACTCTATATTTTAATTTTTATACCCTACACCACTATGTGGTCAGGGTATTATAAGTTTGTGCTGATGTTTGTAACACCAAAAAATATTGGTCGTAGACCCACCTTATAGTATACCGATCGGTTCAGAATTTTTTTTTATTTCGATTTAACGATGTCCGTCTGTCTGTCTGTCCATGCAATATTGTGCGCACTCTACAGGTCGCAACTATTAAGATATTTTGATGAAATTTGGTACGCAGACCTATGTTGGGCCAAGCACGAACAAGTTTAATTTTGGTGAACATCGGTCCATGTTTAGACTTAGTGCCCATATAAGGGTCCTACCAAAATTATACTGTTTATACGCTGCAGGTCGTAAATATTAAGATATTTCGATGAAATTTGGTACACAGACCTATATTGGCCCAATAACGCAGCCTATTGATTTTGGTGAACATCGGTCCATGTTTAGACCTAGTGCCCATATAAGGGTCCTACCAAAATTATACTGTTTATACGCTGCAGGTCGCAAATATTAAGATATTTTTATGAAATTTGGTACATAGACCTATGTTGGCCCAAGGACGAAGCCTATTGATTTTGGTGAACATCGGTCCATGTTTAGAACTAGTGCCCATAAAAGGGTCCCCCCAAAATTGGCTTGGTTACAAACTGCAGGTCGCAAATATTAAGATATTTTAATGAAATTTGGTGCGCTGACTCACATTATAGAAAATTTTGACACAAGCCCCATTTTAACCCATTCGAATTTCGGATCCAAACAATACACCAAACTGGTTTTTATTATAAGATCGTAAAATAGTTTGTATCTCGGAAACTAAGCGGGATAGAGCAAAATGGACAAAAATTCGTCACTATGTACCTATAAAGTAACCCTTATCAGACACATATACTCCCAATAATAAATATGGGCCCGTCTAGGGTTAGATCCCGGAAGTCGAAATTTTAAGCGACATTTTAACAGAAATTTGTGGTTAAATCAGTTAAAGTTTCTGCTGAATTCCATAATTTTTAACTTCATTGAAAATTCTGCTGGCGCAAATTCAGGTACTATTTCCTGTTATTTTAGCAGAATTTTGAACTATTTGTACGGGCTTTTTTTATGAGTGTACTGAGACAAGAACAGCAAAAATAAAACTGTTAAATTTACAGAATTTTCGTTATATTTAACTTTTAGTTAAATCTGCTTAAAATTCTACTAAATATTCGTAGACTCAAAATGGTATAGTTGGCAACCGAAACAAATTTTAGTTAACATTAACTTTTTAGTAAAAGTAGCAGAAAAAGTTAATAAAAATTAGTTAAAAATGATGCTGCAGAAAAAGCTGCTGAAAGTAGCAGATTTTTTTGCTAAATACTACACCCAGGAAAAATATTGGTTGGAATTCGATCAAAACCATTAAAATGAATTTGCCAGGACGTTATTTTATTTGCAGTTGCCTATAAGTGAATACTACACCAAAAATATTTTACTAGGTATTAAAAATAGGGAAAATGAATTAAAAAACAATACTTTTAACAAATTATTGGTATCTCCAATCAATTTTAAAATTAGTATCAGTTTAGTAATTCTATGCAGTAGAAGCAGCCATTTATTTAGTAAATATACAAGAAAATTAGGGTTACCTATAACCTTTATTAAAATAATTTCAATATTCGAAAGTGGTAACTACAAATACGGGTATCCTATTCAAATATGACCTTAAAGGCGAGTTTTTGTAAAACCAACCGAATTGTGGATTGTATTAATAACACACACAACCATTGATTGGTATTGGTAAACGAATTTTTTTCTATATTTGTTTTCCAAGCAAAACATATAAATTCAAAATTAGACTTCAAAATTAATAAGTGTTTGTGGTGTAGTCGGTAAAGAGTTGGCCTAGTACCCCAGATTTCCGAGTTCGAATCCCGGAAAAGACAAAAATATTTATGTTTTTTTTTAAATTAAAATAAAATATTATTATGTATAAACAGTAAATATGGTTAAAAAAATTAAAAGTAGTTGTGGTGCAGTGGGTAAGAATGTGAACTATTAACCTGAATGGCCAGGTTCAATACCAGAAATTTCAAAAAAAGTTTTTTAATTTCAATAAAATTTTGTGGAACATAATAATATTTATGTGGAACATAATATTGAATAAGACAAACGAATATTGGCTTTCACGACGAAAAATATAATTTAATATAACGATAGTTGTCGTAACCGCACGAATTCGATTGGCAACAAATTCGGTGGCCACAACTGAGACTGTTTTCTGGGTGTAGTAAAATAAGAACAGCCAAATTAAAACTGCTAAATACACAGAATTCTAGTTATATTTAAGTTAAATTTTTGTTAATGGAAAACAGCAAATTTACCTGCTAAAATCAGCACGAAATTTTGCTAAATAATTTGTAGCCTAAAAAATCACAAAAAAAATTTTAAATTTTCGAAGTTTTTTTTTTTGATTTTTTTTAATGCAAGTAAAAATCTAGCCTTTCGAAAACAGCAAATTACAATTTTTTAGCAAATATTTCTGCTAATTTCAGCAGGATAGACTGCTATTTGAATTCAACTAAATTTAGCATAAAAATAGCAAATATTTTATAGATATAACAGTATATTTTTGCTATTTTTATTCTACTAGTATTTGGCAAAATTTTCTGTACAATTTCTTATTTTCAATTAACTAAAAGTTAACTAAAATTTTGTAAATTTAATAGTTCTAATTTTTTTTCTTATGTTAATGTATTTAGCAAAAAATCTGCTAATTGCAACAGTTTTTTCTGCAGCATCATTTTTAACTAATTTTTAGTAAGTTTTTCTGCTATTTTTACAGATTTATTTCTGTAAAAATAGCAGTAGTTTTAACTAAAATGCTGTATTCTATTAGTGTAAAAGTTTATATTTTTTTAATTTTTTGCTATTAAAGCATATTTCGGTATATTTTTTCCGATGTTTCGCTATAAATGCATATTTGTGCATGTTTTACTATAAATGTATATTTTTTAATTTTTTGCTTTTGCTATTTTTAGTCTACTAGTATTTAGCAAAATTTTCTGTACAATTTCTTATTTTCAATTAACTAAAAGTTAACTAAAATTCTGTAAATTTTATAGTTTTAATGTTGCTGTTATTATGTTAATGTATTTAGCAAAAAATCTGCTAATTTCAACAGTTTTTTCTGCAGCATCATTTTTAACAAATTTTTAGTAAATTTTTCTGCTATTTTTACAGATTTATTTCTGTAAAAATAGCAGTAGTTTTAACTAAAACTATTAGTGTAAAAGTTTATATTTTTGTAATTTTTTGCTATTAAAGCATATTTCGGTATATTTTTTCCGATGTTTCGCTATAAATGCATATTTGTGCATGTTTTACTATAAATGTATATTTTTTAATTTTTTGCTGTAAATTCATATTTTTGTAAGTTTTGTTCGACGTTTCGCTATTTATGCATTTTCCGATGTTTCGCTATGAGTGCTGCAAGTTTTTCTATAAATGCATATTTTTGCAATTTTTTCATAAATGCATATTTTGTTATATTTTGTTCCATGGTTTGCCATAAATGCATATTTATGCACTTTTTTGCTAAAATGCATATTTTGCCATATTTAACTGCATGTTTTGCTATAAATGCATATTTTTGCATTTTTTTTTATATAAAATATTTTACTGTTTTGTTCCTTGCTTCGCTATAAATGCATTTTGATGTACTTTTTAATGTAAATGCATATTTATCCATTTTTTTCTATAAATGCATATTTTGAAATATTTTGTTGCTTCTTTTACTATGTACTTTTTACATTCGCATTTTAGCTCTAAATGCATATTTTGATATATTTTGTTGCATGTTTTGCTATAAATGCAAATTTGCATATTGTTTGATATTTTCTGAAATCAGTGTTTTGCACAATTTAAATTTTTCAGATTTATAAATTTGTTTGTGATGAACTTTTTATCCCACGCAGAAAAATGTAGTTACTAACTTGCTAATGATTAACGCTAATTTTCAATGGTAAAACAGCACCCTTCACCATCGTACGATTGTGGCCATCTTTCGGAAAGCGGATCTAATTCTGCGAAGCGAAGTTCAGTTAACGATGCAATAACTAAAGTGAAATATATTACAGTAGGCGTAATAAAAAGTGGGCTTACCCAGCTAAAAATCTACATATATGGATCCATTCGGTCAAAGAGAAAAGTCAGTAGTCAGCCAAAAGGTAGTAAAGCAAAAAAGGAAAAAGGAAATCACTAAAGCCCTCTTTATTCAAAAAAAGAAAGGGAACATAAAAAAAAATTGCCAATGTGTTTATCAGCACAATTTTGGTAGCAAAATAAATTAGTAGAATATTAGTTTAAAATTAGTTTAGTGCTGAAAAATATAATGAAAAATTTTGTTGAAAACACAATTTCAGCAAAAAATCGGTGTCAATGTTTGCACTTTACATATAAGACGCATTACTAATTTTGCTATTTATCCGTAATATACCTAATTTATCTCTAAGGGACATTTGGTGTGAAATAACTTATATGATTTTAATAAATAATAATTTATCATAGCCTGTAGTTATAATAATAATAAAATTGCATAAAATATACAAATCCATAACCACATTTCCCGTACAATAATGTTAAACAGTGCGTATGAGTGTTATTTAATTATATGGAAATAATAATTGATATCACTCATACGTCACATAACGTATGTTAATAATTAAGGTTTTGCAGCTTTTTTTTTGTTTGCTTTACAAAAGAAATTCAATTTCCTTAAGCAAATAATTCACTCATTTAATAAAAAAATATTGCGGATATTAAATATTCATAATTAAAGAGGTGAAACTTAAACACATACTTTTATTAATCAAACCACAATTGTATAAAAATAAAACAACGCCATTTTGCTTTATGTGTCATGTTTTTAAGACAGTTTATGTGTTCCACAAAAATGTTCCTCGTAGTGTTTTCATAAGTTCGCTGAAAATATCCTATACCTAAAATGGAAGATTCACATGGTTTCTCCCTAAAATCGAAGTTTTTCGGACATTTGAGCGCCAATTCTGAATACGTACGAGATTAACCCTTAAACACAATTTAAGTTTTGACTTATTTTTGGCATTAATCTTAAATTTTTAACTTTGATGTCTTTAGAGACTTATAGTAGAAGTTCATGACAAATATTTTTGCGGAACATTTTAACATTCTAACTCTTCAACTTACGGGTATTTTTTGTCCTTTTCTGAAAAGGGGTCAAAAAAGACCCTTTAGTTGAAGAGTAAGGGGGTTGAAATTTGTTTAGCGAACTTATGTAAAACACTACGAGGAACATTTTTATGGAACATCTTGACTGTCTAACTCTTCAACTTATGGGTCTTCTTTGTCCCTTTAAAAAAAAGGGGGCAAAAAAGTCTTTTTTATTGAAGAGTTAGAGGGTTAAAATGTTCTACAAAAATATTCCTCGTAGTGTTTTACATAAATTCGCTGAACACATCCTATACCTAAAATGGAAGATCTACATGGTTTCCTATGCCGATTCACAATAAGCATTTGAAAAAGGGGGAAACTTTAAATCCCCTAAAAAAAATTCCGATGTGTTCTTTCAAAATGCCGACAATCGCATATTTTTTGTGGTTTCATCTACCACAATCCATTGTCGGAATCCCGAAATTTTGCAAAAAGTTCAAAATTGTTATACAGTGATATTGGTGTGCAATGTTTTAAGACTAACAAACCCCGAAAAGTTCACGATCGCCATTTTGGAATTATCTAGAAGACTGTTTAGTCGAAATTTATGCAATGTAGCATTTCAGTGTAAATCATATAGCTTGAAATATCCATCCGTTTCAATATTGGAAAATCCGGTCTTGTAAAGAATTATACCCAACACTATGTGAGGATATAATAAAGTTGTGCTAATGTTTATCACTAACAAAAATACTTGACCGGGATACACTTTTTATTACAAATATTGATGTATTTAACTATACGAATTGCATAGTTAATTCTCGGAATATGACCCACAGAGTTCTGTGTTGTTGGGTATCCCTTAGTCGACACTGCTGGAGCTATATTTTTTTACTTGTTTAATTTAAACTAAAAAACACTATGTCAGTTTCTATATTAATTAAAAAATTCAAATAAAAACTTTGTAAAAAAAATTCGAATATAAAAGTAATAGCAGAAACAACTTTCCTAACTTCAAATTATAAACAAAATTTAATTAAAAGTTTAGATGGTTTTTTTTTCATAAGGAAATGATTTTTGTTTTATAAATATTATGAGTTTTCTGTTAAACACAACAACAACAACAGTAAAAGTAAAGGAAGGTCAATATTACAAGAGACTGAAATAAATGTCAAAGACCTTTAACCCACCAATGATCTTTCCTCTGATAGCGATAATATTTATACTATTTATTTGGCATTGAAAACTTACGAGGGCAAAAATATTAAAATTTTAATTTAAAGGGGAAGAAGCAATAAAATCAATAATTAAATAATTTAAGTTTTTGCTATAAATATCACTAACAGTAAAATAAAATTACACACCAATAATTGTTGATCTAGTGTTGTTATTTTAGGAGTTACAGCGATTATCGCTTCTTGCAAATTGATAAATTTGGCATTTCCGATATTAAACAACAATGAATTTCGATAAAATTAGTTTTGCTTACTAATAACTTAGTCTATAATAGATGTGACTAAAATACCTGTCGGTCAGTTTTTGGGTTAGATAGATATTCGTAAAATATGTCCTTCCGGCATCCTGTGAGTTTTGGAGTAAAAATAAAAACTGCTTTTATAACCAGCGACTCTATACTGGCTTCGTTAGTATCAATAATGTATGCCAGAGTCTAAGTACATCTCCGCAATTTTTTTATTTATACCCTACACCACTACGTGGAGAGGGTATTACAAGTTTGTGCTGATGTTTGTAACACCAAAAAATATTGGTCCTAGACCCACTTTATAGTACACCGATCGACCCAGAATCACTTTTTATTTCAATTTAACGATGTCTGTCCGTCTGTCCGTCCGTCCGTCTGTCTGTCTGTCTGTCTGTCTGTCTGTCTGTCTGTCCATGTATTCTTGTGCGAACTCTACAGGTCGCAAATATTAAGATATTTTGACGAAAGGACGACGCCTATGGATTTTGGTTGAAATCGGTCCATGTTTAGACCTAGTACCCATATAAGGGTACCCCCCAAAATTTTCTTTTTTACGCGCTGCAGGTCGCAAATACGAAGGTATATCAATGAAATTTGGTACACAGACCTATGTCTGCCCTAGAACGGAGCCTATTGATTATGGTTGAAATCGGTCCATGTTTAGACCTAGTGCCCATATAAGGGTACCCCCCCAAAATTGTCTTTTTTACATGCTGCAGGTCGCAAATACGAAGATATTTCAATGAAGGTCCCAAGGAAAAAGCCTTTTGATTCTAGATAGGATCGGTCCATATTTGGACCTATCGCCCATATGGGCTATATTTTCGATTTTCTCTTCTTTTATGATTTTATAGAAAATTTTGATACAAGTCCGTTTTAACCCATTCAAATTTCGGATCCAAACATTAGTTGGCTTTAAGTCAGACTGGTGTAGGGTATTATATAGTTAGCATGCCCGACTTTAACCTTTTTACTCGTGTTAAATATGTTTTTCTGTTTTTAAAAGTGTTTTTTTTTTCAAATTTACGAAAGTTTGACTTTTTATGTTTCTCGCTTGAAAATCGTTCTTATACGAAAAGTTTGAAGACAAAAAAAAAAGTTTATTTTGCTCCTAATTTAATTACTTTAATAAAAGATTGATATTTAGCCAAAAAAATACTTCAAATCTGAAGACCGCTTTTTGGCAGCTTTGAAGTTTAGAGGGTTAAAGGTGAGAGAGAGATTGCAACGAATAACTAAATTTTAACTAAAAACAAGTAAAATATAAACGAGTATTTTAAAAATATAAATTTAATGAAATTAAATATCGATAGTCACAAGCTTAACCCCCGTAACTGATAGCTTAACTTAAGTCAGCTTGAATTTTTATAACAAGTTGTACAGGAGGGCCCAAAAGCATTCACAATTGCTAAAGCATGCGCGGCTCCAGCATACGCCACAGTGCCCATGGCTAAAGCATTCATATCCCGTACTAAACGTTTACTAAACATTGTCATGCATACTCGTTAAATAACAGTTTATTAATTTCTCGTTTTATTCTGGCAACACCCTTATGTAACGTGTCTCCACTATCAAATAAATTGTTAGTGATTCATATAGTTAGTAAACGATTGACTCGTTAATAAATAATTAAATAATAATATGAATAATGTTGTTTTGAAGATTTTACAATAAAAATAATTTATAATAATTCAAACCATGGTAAAAACAAATTTTAATACATGTCTTGGTTATATAATGGCGTAAAATAATATTTAAAATACATTTTAGTACTACGAATACTGAAAGTATTCGATTGACGAATATGTTTTGATTACATCAACATCACTATTTTGTTTATTTTTTTTTGTACCCCAATTTTGGAAAATTTAATGAAAAAACGTTTAAATGGTGCAATTGTTCCCGGATTTTTTTAATTTTTTAATTTTTGGGTGGAAGATCCTTGAAAAAGTCTTTAAATAATTGAAAACTCTATATTTTTGGTTTCAACAGATATTTTTATTTTCAAAATTTATGAAACACTTATTTTAGGCTTCACCCTATTTCAACAGATTGTTAAGTTGTTCGTTATTAAACGAATTATGCATATTATGTCAAATTAGCTTAAAAACGGTTAATTAAACTACTTAGAAACTTTATGCATTCGGCTGTTAAATTGAAACGATATAATTAAAATTTTTTCAAATGTTTATTTGGACCTTTTAGTTTTTTTCCATTAACTTTAGAAGATTAAATCGCATTTGAAATCGTTCTAGAGAGAACTTCAGACGATAAGTTCTCGAACTCTTGTCGGATATTATCTTTGAGTGCTTCCAGAAGCTGTGGCTTGCTTGAATAGCCTCGTGACTTCGAAATACACAAAAAACACAGTCTGAACGAGGCATTAGGCGACCCGGAAACGCATCCTTCAAAATGTCCATTGTCGCTCGAGCTGTGTATGTAGTTGCGCCGTCCTGTTAGAATCACATGTCATCCAGTCCCAATAAATTAATTTGCGGTAATAAAAACTCTTTGATCATGGTTATGTATCGCTCACCCGTCTCAATGTTCCTCACGGCGTCCTTTAAAAAATAAGAGCCGGAGATACCTCCGGCGTAAATAGCGCAACATGTACACTCAACCAAAAAAGTCTGTAATGGCTACTGAAAATTTTGCTGTTATTACGGGAAATTTAACTGTTTTGAGCCCAGCGCTATTTTTTGCTAATTTTAGCAACACATGTCTGCTGATCTGTAGTACAACAAAATTAGTAAAAAAATTAGTAGTCGCTACTAAATCTTAGCAAAATTGTTGTAAACTGCAATTCAAAATCGATTTGCTTAAATCACTTAAAAAACTTACTAAATATCAATAATTTTAGAACAATGAAATTAGTATAAATAATTAATTGCAGCTGCTAAAATCAATCTGCTGAAATCAGCAAAAACGTGTACTAAAAAATAAACAAACTGTAAAATCTAAAAAATTAATAAAACAATTTTTTTTTCTTTCGATTGTAACAAGCGTATAATTATTTCATCGTCCAGTACATGTTGTTGGCTTCGAAGGTGTGAAAAGAATTATCTTTGCATCGAAACAAATAAATCAAGAACTAATGGAGAAAGATTTAAGCCATTAATTGACACCTCAGACTTCAAAATTTTTCGAACAATTTGGATTGTCAAAAGATTTTATGGTTACTGATCCAGAAACCTGGAAAGAGCGTGGGGACTACAGGCAATCGCTAGACATACTGCGTAAACTGCATGTTGTCAACGACGCTGCTGAAAGAGGTGTACAATTAATAGAAGACTATAGCAATGTGCTGTGCCGTAACGAAGAAGAAAATATATTTTTACTTCAGGTTGTAGCCGAAAATCGGGAAAAATATCCATCACACGATAAAAATAAATTAATTTGATTTACATTTGTGAACTTTAAAACATTTTCGAATTATAAAACCATGTTTTTTAAGCTCAATAAAATTATAAATTAAAAAGCTAAAAATCGGGATTTTCAATTTCATAAAAAAGTTTAAAATTTGTATGGGGACCACCTTAAGTGTTCAAGATCGAGGGTCGGTATGTTCTGAGAAAATGTTGGGGTTGAAAAAATTTTGGGGGTCGGTGAAATATTTGACCACCCTAGGGTCACCCTTGGGACCGTTAGAGCGGTGGAAGCAAATTTTTTTAAAATGTCATTTTTGTATGGGAACCCTCTTACGGATTAGAGATAGGGGGTAGGTGTGTTTGAAAAAAATTTTCGGAGGGCAAAAATAATGGGGGTCGATCTTACATTTTTCCCCTCTAGGGGCAACTCCGGGGAAGTTGTTGGACTATTTGTGTTTTTCAGCTCTTTTTTCCAGTCTGTGAAGTGTATTTTGTATGGGAGACCCCTTAGGATGTGAACATAGGGAGTAGGTATATTCTGAAAAACTGTTGGGGCTAAAAAATAAATAGGAGTCGGTCATATATCTGACCCCTCTGGGGGCACCCTAGGAGCCCCTAGGGGCAATTTTTAACAATTTCCTAAAATTTTCAAATTTGTATGGGAGACCCTTTAAGGAATGAAGATAAGGGGTCGCTATGTTCGGAAAAAATGTTGGGTAGGAAAAATTAATGGGGGTCTATCTTACATTTTAACCCCTTAGGAGCGACTTCGGGGAAGTTTTGGGCATTTTTGTTTATTTTGTTTCCTGCCGTCCCAACTTTTTCATTTTTTGGCTCATGCATTTTTTTACGAACATCACAAAATAAGAGGTTCTTGCATGTCCAAATCGAAAAGTCGTGCACTATCCCACCGCTAGTGTACATAAACTAACCTGGTGATTCCCTTGTGCCTGTAAAAATTTTCAATAAAAATGTTTTCTTCTTATTATTTCTATAAATCGGCTTTAGAAGAATTTTATGAATTGAACGAAATTGTTTATTTTTCAAATAACTAACAAAAATAACTGTTTTCTGTAAAAATACGGGATTGGTAGTTGTTTATTGGCTATTAGAAATAACTGCTTTAAACAACTCCCAGCAAAAATATGGTAATGACGGGTCATTATCATACGGATTACCAAGTAATGATAGGTCATCACCTTTTGCATTATATTAAAATAGGAAATAATTACTTACTGATAACAAGTTATAGAAGTACTTATATATTCTTGCAAAGTATTCACTTACTGGTAATTGATTAAATAAGTACTGATTTAGTCTTTAATTATTAATATTGTATTTATTAAATTGTTTCGAAAATTTTCCGAGGTAAAAATTTGTATTTCCAATATGACCAACTATTTCACAATGTAGAGTAACCATTTAGTTCCTAAATTCTGAGTAACCACTTATTCTATCTTTGTGAGTAACTACTTATTCTTTCACTATGGGTAACTCGTTATTCGAACTTTTTTTTGTAAGCGAGAGGGTAATGATCACCCGTGAATTTTTGGACATTGCGAAAAAAAGTAATGTTGCGAGTAAATAGCCTGGTAATTAGTGAAACCCTTTGTGTGCTACTTACTCGCTTAATTACTCGGTAATGTCCGTGTTTGCTGGGCTGTCACAAAATTACAGAATTTTTCGTTAGTTATTTCTTTAAATACCGTCATAACAGTTGTTTTGTATTTTTCCATAGAAAACTGACTGTAGAATCAGTTAAAAACAACAACTACTGATTGCTACACAAACAACTGTTTACTACATGACATTTGTTTGTTAAACTTTTTTGAGTGTGTCTTCTACTTTTACGGGCATATTGATTGTAGCATGGTGTAATAATATATGAAAATTTTTTTGAATATTTTAAAAACGAGTCCTATACTTTCAATGTTTCTACAATACTATTAAACATATCGACATTCCTAAAGATTCTCTTTAATTCTAATAATAATTTTTATCAAGATTTTACTCTGATAACTACAATGGATTATTTTCAATTTTCTTGACTATTTTGTTAACAAAAGATTTTCTTACGTATCGTTGTATTTGTCATTTTTAGAAAAGTTATTATATCTCATTATTATAGTCATCTTATATTGACAAATCATATTAAGTTAAAACAAAAGCTTGGCAATATACTAACATCAACATCATTATCATTCACATCATTATAAGTAGTATTCCAAACTAACAAAGAATCCAAAAGAAAAATATTTAAATATACATATCCCCTTTTTAACATTCCAGTGTAGAAAATCATTACCAAATATATGTATTTATAACCCATTATCTGGTAAAGGTAACTACACTCAGGTAAAAAAGTTAGTAAAAATTTGTAAACAGTTTCCAATCGCACTATACTATTTTTATACTGATTTTTAGTACAAGTTTTATTTTTACTAATCATTTTTGCTATTCTCTTATTACAAATTACGTATTTTTTTTACTAAATTTCGCTGCTGATTTCAGCAAAACATTTTACTAATTTTTCAAAGCCGAGTGCTAAATTTAGCAGAAAAGTATAATAATTTAAAAAATTTTATTAACAAGAATTCGTTGATTTTTACAATTCTTGTTTAGTTTATATTTGTTACTATTGATATATTCTTAGTTTGCATAAATTAACTCTGCATAAAAAGCTAATAACTGGAGAGCCGTTTGCAATTTTGACTCCAAAATTCAAGTACGATGAAGTAATTATACGCTTGTTACAATCGAAAGAAAAAAGTTTTTTTTTATTAATTTTGTTTTTAGATTTTACAGTTTGTTTATTTTTTAGTACACTTTTTTGCTAATTTCAGCAGATTGATTTTAAATTACAGCTTACAAAAATTTATTGAAATTTAGTAGCTACAACTAATTATTTATACTAATTTCATTCTACTAAAATTATGATATTTAGTAAGTTTTTGAACCGATTTTAGCAAATCGATTTTGAATTGCAGTTTACATAAATTTTACTAAAAGTTAGTAGCGGCTACTAATTTTTTCTGCTAATTTTATTGTACTACAGATCACTAGACATGTGGTGCTAAAATTAGCAAAAAATACCCCTGGGTTAAATTTCCTGCAATAACAGCAAAATTTTCAGTAGCCATTACAGACTTTTTTGGTCGAGTGTATACAATGCAACCGTTTGTAAAAGAACCTTTTCTAGAATAGATATAGAGCTAACTGGTTCCAAAATATTTTGCTGGAAAATTTGCGATCTTCGAAATGGATTTTCCAAAGCAAATGGATTTTCGAAACATTTTCCAATATACTTAAGTAATTAAATAAGAAAAAAAAAATATTTCATCTTTCTTATAAATTTCCAATTGCTTATATTAACTGTGTATGCCTAGGCCTTGGTGTATAATCACTTGTGTAAGCTAGTTGTTTATAGTGTATAGTGTTAATGACACTTATCATGTTACGGGTGGATTTGATTCTTGAAGCTGGCAAATGAACATGACTAATTGTTTTTATGTTAATAAGACAAAATCTAAAACTCATGATAAAAAAAGAGACGCAATAGATTAGGATTTAATAAATCAGTAGAATATTTCAATTAAAGTTAACACAATTTAATATGAACCACAGTTATTTTACTGCCAAATTGGCTTGTGGTAAGGACCAACCTAAAGCCCTGTAACGACGTGTTTTCCAACGTGTTGCCTAAGATTTATTACAAACTATTTATTTGCTTCTAAGAGATGGAAAATCGATCTTTTTTTTTACTTATGACTAGTTATTTAACATAATCTTTATTTAACATAATCGTTAACATAATCTTTTTTTTTTTTTAACAAATTTCCTTCTCGATACAGTATTGACGGTAGTATGATACGATTAACGACAGAGATTACAGGTGGATAGTAAGCAGTTGTCACGAAGAGTAAGACAAATCTAAAAGTTAAAGCAAGAATAGTATAAGATTAGGAGTTCCAATCTCTACAGGACTGCACAACAGACATACCATTATGGCGTTGTCACTCAATCGATCGAAAAATTATCAAAAATGGAGGTAAATTATTACAAACTAAAACTGTAAATAAAAATTAAAAAACAAAACAAGAATTAAGAAAAAACATAATAAAAAATATGAAAATATCGAAAATTAAAAATTAGTAAAAATGAATTTCATTCAAAAATTTTAAATTTCATATCAGTGACTTATACCAGAACAAGGAATTCCATTCAAATGCATTTTTTCGAGTAAAAAGGTATTTTTTTTGTAAAATATTCAATTTGTACTTTTCTGAGTTATTTCGGAATAATTTTCTGGAGTTAATAGTTATGCAAACTTTGCTTCCGTTTTTTTTCTTTTAAAGTAGGTTTTTGTTTAAATAAATGAAAATGAATTGGCGATTTTTGGGGATTTCAATTTTTCCGGAAACACTAAACTATGGCAACACTATAATTGCGCGAGATGTTGAATTTTAGATGGTGAGTTGGTGAACTTTGCTGAAGCTGTTTAGTTCATAGCCCTGTTATATATTTTACTTTGGTGGGGTTAAGTGCTACGGGAACACCGAAGGTGGGCCCTGTAATATGTATGAGGGATAGAAAAATCATACATATTATTTTCCCAAGTTGATGTTGCGATTGTTGGGGATCGAATCCGCAACCTCATGTGTAACAGTCCAAAGCTGTAACCATTACATCACAGCGCCCATAATTTCCATAATTTAGGCACATGTGAAACCCTTAATGATACTTATACTGAATTTCACAGGAAGAGTTAATTTAAATTTATTTGTTTTATAAAAAAAGCGAGATAATGCTTCTGATATAATTTCAAACAAATATCACCGGTGACAAGTACCCAGCAAAACTTTTTAGAATCAGTTGACTGCGAATCTATCCTAGAATACACTCTAAAAATGCTTGTACATTTACTGCTATAAAATTATAAAATTTTTGTTTAATGAATAGCAGAGCATGAGTAAATTATTTTGTATTCACTTTCATTACAATAATAAACAAATAATATAATTAAGTATACATTAGGGTTATGACTTTTTGATTTTTTTTGCAAATATCAAATTTTACATGCCCTAGCCAAAAAGGCCATAACAAAATATTAAGAAACGCAATCTTACTTTTTCGCTACTGTCAAAAAAGTTCCCGCACCAAAAGGGTTGAAATTTGCTCTATATGGTTTTAGTTTAATTAAAATATTTCTCCGAAGTTTTAAACATATGAGACTCAAACGATGCTTATTAAAAGCTATTTATGGTAAAAATTACGAAACCTTTTTGGAGGGACTTTTGGATACATTTTTTGTCGTTTACAATAATTTTTGTAATAATTCGTAAATTAAACAAAATCCCCGAGCAAATATTATTTTTACAAATTGCATTTGGTGCGGAAGGTTTTTTTTGCCGAAATGACCCGCAAATACGATTTTTATTATTAATTTAGTATTGCCTATCACGTGGTGATAGGTAAAATTTTTGTTAAAAATGAGTCATAACCTTAGTATACATGTTGTTCGATTTTTTTTGTTTTGTAGATAAATCCAAATTTCACGCACAAAGTTTGTAAGTTTACACATATAATAGTAATGAAAATATATACAAATCGATATTTGAAAAAAATCAAGAAATTGAAAATTATAAATCAAAGTATAAAAATAAATTGTGTTCAAATAATTTTTTTTATAAACGTGTATCAAAATCCTTAGAAAGTGATGAAAGAAGTCCTCAAAGTTCAAGGGGTTTTCTGAAAGAAAAAGTGCTCGAAATACGGAAAAAGTGCTCAGAATTGGAGTGTTTTCCTTTAGGAAAAATTCCTCAGAGTCTAGAGTTTTTCTACAGGAAAAAGTCATCAGCGACAACTAAGGCTTTTTTTGAAAAAGGTGTCAGAAAAAAGCCCACTAAGAATTTTCTTATAAAAAAAGTCCTAAGAATCTGAACGTTTTTCAGAAGAAAGAGTTATCACATTCTGAGGCTTTATCTTTAGAAAAAGTTCCAGCCGGACCAGTCATAGTGGCATGTCTGTATAAAATCTACACTTGAGAGGTAGATTTTGTTTGTCTTTAAAAGATTTCGATTCACATTATTTTTTTCTTTCGTGGTTTGTGGAATTTGATTCTGGAGAATCAGGAAGTTTCAATGGCAGTGCATTGGTGCTTAATCGAAATCTTTTAAGTGACCCCACCATTTTCGGTTTAATTTGATATAAAATTAAGAAAATATTATTGGTATTTTATGATAGAAAAATAGTTTTTCCCCTACCGAAAAGTGCTCAAAATATGAAGTTCTTTTAATAGGAAACTGTGGTTGGAAACTAACCAATTTCTCTAAGAGATATGAAACAAATCATCAGAAAATATGAACCTTAGATTTCTAAGAGTTTTCTATAGGAAAACTTTGAGATTCTGAAAACATTTTCTAAAGACAATGATTGTGAAGACTCTTTCCTTTGAACTCAGATTCTAAGGACTTTTTCTAATAGGAAAATTCTTAGATTCTGAGGACTTTTGACTAAAGAAAAACCCTGAAAACTTTTTCAAAAAAGTCTTGTCAATAAGGACTTTTTCCCATAAAAAAAACCCTAAGATTCTGAGGACTTTATCCGCTGCAATTCTGAGCAGTTTTTCCGGATTTCCAGAAGTTTTTCCTAAAAAAACCCTTTAATTTTTAGGACTTCTTCCCACAGAATTTTTCATAAGTTCGATAAATTTGAGGAAAAAGTCCTCAAAATCTGAGGTATTTCCTACACGAAAAATCGTATGGATCTGATGAAAAAGAACACAAAATTTAAGGCTTTTCTTACGGAAATAGTTGTTTTTTTTTTCTAAAGGAAAAAGTTCTCATAATATGATGTTTTGTATTAAAAAGTGCACTCTAAAAAAATTTTGTAATTTTATTTTTATTTATTTGATTTTACGAAAATTCGTAAATATAAACAAAAAATGCTTAAACTCTTTCCGTACATACTTCAGTACACAATGATACAAACACAAATTATTTTTAGACATTATGTGTTTATAAATAAACACATTATGCCTAAAATTAGTTTTATTTTGTTATATAATATTTTTACACACAAAGTTGGTAAATATTTTTAAATATTAAAAGAAGAGCTAAAACAAGATCCCAACGGTCTCAAAATGACTAATTTCGACAATGCCACGGATATTATTATTAATAATAACTAATTTTATGTTTTATTTAATAAAAACTTTTTTGGGTGGTTTAAGCACAGTTGTGGTAAATATGCGCATTTTTGTGGAATTTTACTCACTTTCTGTAGATTTTTGCGCATTTTTTTGGATTTTACGCATTTTATGCGTACACTTGCACTTAGAACATGATTTTTACGCAAAAATTTATACAAATATAATTGATAATTTCTGAAATACAATTTATAAATCTGAAAAACAATTGATAATTTCTGAAATACAATTCATAAATCTGAAAAACAATTAATAATTTCTGAAATACAATTGATAAATATAAAATACAATTGTAAACTTCTGAAAAACAATTTGAAATGGTGTATACTAGCAATCTTGAGTTCACAAGTGCGATACCCGGTGGCGGCAATAAAAAACTTTTCTAAAATAAAAAAGTATAATTTTTTTGCGAAGAATTTTTCTTTTGCAAATAATTTTTGTTTAACTTTTAATTAGTGAAAAAGAGCTTCCTTTGCATTCGTTCAAAAAGTCCTGAAAAAATGTTGAAGTGGGAATACTTCTCTCCTATGAAAACTCAATGTTAAAATCATTAGTGTTTATGTTAAAGAAGAAGTACATCTAGATCATCAATTGTAGTGCTTTTTCTACTGCTTCGGCATCTCTGTTTTTGCTGGGACATCCAAGTTTTATTAAGATCTGGGTGTTCCACTGCTGTGTAGTGTTTTGTTAGAAAACAAGCTGAGTCCATGATAATAACACTAAAAGAATACCGTTAATTATAACCGTTATAAAAATATATTCTGCAAAAAATACACACATATTCCGCAAATGCATTTTATTTCTGATTTCCTACTAGGAAACTAAACCTTTAAAGTACAATTAGAATTATAAAGTATTTTTCTTTTTTATGTTTTCATACAAAAGTGTTAACAACTTTAACACCCCAAGTTCTAACACTTATTTCATCATAAAATGACTTTATTTCTATATAAATAGAAATATTCCTAAAAGTGCAGTCATTTCTTTAGTCAAATCGAAAAAAAACAACATTTCCTTCAAGTTGTTACTCCTTTAGTTGTATATAAAACTGTCTTTCAACCATACTCGAATGTGTCTGAAATCTAAAGGGAGATCTTTCTATTTTAACAAGCATATTTTACAAATACAACATGCTTGGCTAACAAAAAAAAAAATATGTTTAACAAACCATAATATATTTTATAAAACTACAAAAATAAGGAAGAAGGAATGAGCGAACAAAAAAAACATGTTAATTTCCAGTTGAAAACCACATTATTTCCCTTGTGTGGTGTGCTGCAAAAGGATGTGAATTGGAATGTATATTATCTCTCTTTTATAATGTCCTAGGAATGTGGATATGTGTGAGTGTGTTTATAAATTGCCACAAACAAAATTTTGTAGCATATATTAAGGATTTGATACAACATGCATATAAAGCAAGTGCATTTTGTACGTGTAGAGAGTTTGTTATCTTTTCTTGTATCGGCTAAAGAGGGTTAAAAATAAAACATCAGAAAGAATTTCATAAATTTATAAAAGTAGATTTCTTTTTATAAATATTGAAAGTTTTTCATTATAATTTTTTATATTTATATGTACACATGATATTTTTTTTAAATATGTATACTCGGATAACTTTTGTTCAGGGCCATTTTAAAAATATCAATTTTAGGAATTTTGCTTTTTACCTACTAGTGATAGAAAACGACAAAAAACAAATGTTTTGAAAATATGCATATTAAGTTAAAAATAATGAAACGAACTCTGAAAATATGTTAATACGAAAATACGTATTTCGAAATTTTATCTCCCGAATGAACATTTTTTTGATTTAAATCCACACATATTTATTGCAGAAGTCCCATAACTATTACCTGGAACATACTTGGGATTAAAGCATTGCCCAACTGGAAAATGTGTCTTAAAAACAATGTCAACAGCACCGTTTAAGGGTGCGTACAGAGTGGCCGCTTGTTGCCGAGCCGAGCCGACTGACGCTTATTGCGAGAACCAATGCGAGAAAACTGGTACTATACAAATTAGTACAAATAAGCGCGAACAGGTCATAGTGGGCGCCGAGCTGGTCAGAGCGCAAAGCTGATTGAATGCGAGAAAACAGTTCCAAAGCGTATTTCAGCGCCGAAAACATTGTTTATGTTATGTTAATAAAATAAAAATTAAACGAAAAAATAAAAATTCAAATAAATAATAAAATTAAATTAAATAAAATTATAACAATTATAAAAAAAAATTAAAAAAAACTTTTAAACAAAATTTAAAAAAAAAAATGTAATAAAAATTTAAAGAATAATTGAAGAAATGCGTTAATAAGTAAAATTTTAAAACTCAATGTCAGTTTGAACAACAAACCCATACAAACATACATAAAACACAAATAATAGATAAAATATCAGCGCTGATTCTCGCATCCACTATGCACACCCAAACTTGTTTCTCGCATGAACCAGTTCTCGCAATAAGCGTCAGTCGGCTCGGCTCGGCAACAAGCTGCCACTCTGTACGCACCCTAAGTAACAAGTCAGCAAGCGCAGACATTTACCAAAGACGTCTTATAGACATGTTTGCACTTTTTTTACTTTTTTCTTAAGTGACGCTGACAAACTGCCTTTTTGACATCATCATAGGCATTTATTCTTAACTCTTGCTTTTTTCTTTATTCGCTCTGACTAACTGCCTATTTGTCAGCATCATGTCTTAATAAATATGTAAAAAAAAATAATAATAAAAAAAATATTTTTGCCGTGACAGCGATAATTTTTTGGACTACCATTAATGACACCCACTTACCTTGTGTATTATTTTAAAACATATAATAATGGGTTACTGATAACGATATATTCTTATCATTATTTAAAATAGAAAGTAATTCTCTAGATTTTTTTGAACATTTTTTGAAATCTATTTTTAGACTCAATATTTTTTCAACACTGTTAAGGATACGTGTAACCACATAAATATTTTTGATTTTTTGTATGTTGGTGAGTAAGCTGACTTGTGTGCAGCAGGTCAATTAATTTTTATTCAAAAAAAAAAAAAAAAATAAAAAGTACTTATTATGTTAATTCATAATAAGGAAATCGGCCTCGAACTGAATTAATAAATTTATAAGAAATACCAAATATTTAGAGAAGTACGCGATTTTTAAATTTTTTTCTTAACTTGTTCTTTCACCAAAACCAAATATTTTTGAAAACAAACGTTTTTTTCGTCAATTATAATTGGTTGTTTTAGGTATTGAATAATGCTAATTGAAAAAAATTTCATTGACATTGATCAATTGTAATGCCAATGAACTCGTCAATTAATTGATCCATTCAATTAACTAGTCCCAAGTATGGTTTAAATTAAACTATTAGGTACTAGTGCTGGTAAATTCGGTTACTTTTGAATACTCGATAATACTCGATATTTTCAATTTGTATACTCGATACTTTTAACGGTTTTTAAATTTGATTTTTTTTAATGTTTTAATAAAATTCTTTGAAAATGTTTATGTTGATTCAATATTTAAATTAAAAAACAAATTTTTAAACTTTTTTTTACCAACTTTTAATTACGTTTTTAGTTTCTTAAAATACACTTCTAAGTACAATATTTTTCTTTTGATTTTTTCTTTTAGCAGAGTTGTAATTTTGTAATAAATATTTTAGCCGAGTCACATTTTTGTTGTAGTATTTTAGCTGTGTCACATTTTTATATCTTTTTTCGTCGATTACACAAAAAAAAAAGACAAATACTCCATACTCAGTACCCACTACTCATATTTTTACCAGCACTATTAGGCACATAATTTGTACAAAAATTAATGTTTTATGAAGAAAAACAGGAAGCTGTACTGGTAACTATGGGATTAGTTTGGTAAACTAATTCTGGAGTGACACTTTCGAAGCAGTACTGTACCAGTTGGTTTAATAGCTCAATTTAATTCACAAAAAAAAATGTAAGTGTTTATTTGCAAACTCCTATTTTCTTTTATTGAAAATTAATATAAACAAAATAAGAATTACAAATCTCGTATTTAAATTTAGGTAATTTTTTTAAACAGGTTCCACATAGATCATGTTTAACGATTATTTTGAGAACTAGTTTTATAATTACTAGCCAAACAACTAGTACGTTTTAAAACTATTTCGGCCATTTGCTGCTGAGAATGTACCAAAATTATTGTTTTCTTGTGTACTTTAATGCTGCGGACGAACAAATCTAATTTTTGTCAATTTCAGACATGTTTTAATTTTTTAATTTCTGTCTTTTCTTTTTAACCCTTAAATGTTGGATGGGCCCGCTAAAAAATACTTGTACTTTATTATCGTCTTCTCTACAATATAATCAAGGTTCATTAAAATCTGCGGGTCAGTGACGGGAGACTTTCGTTGTTAGTAAAAGTTTAGAAAAATTGTTTTTCACTTCTGACTATAAAATTAGTTTGCTGTTACCCAGCAAAAATGTAAGAATTCTCAATGGATACCTTAGTAAGTGGTACACCAACAGAAAACTTTCAAAGGAAAAAAATGTTAGTAGTACAATATAAATATATTGTTACAAACAACTTTTCAGAAGTTGAATGACAGCTATCAACAACTTATATTGTGCGTCATTCTTTGTAAAATTGGTTGGTGATTAGGCTAAAAAGGAACAACTTAAAAAACTTTCAACAGATGTACGAAGTTGTTCTGTTTCTAGCATAATCATCAATGAATTTTACGAAGTATGACGCACAAAATAGGTTGTTGATGGCTGCAATTCAACTCCTTGGAAGTTCTTTGTAAGGTGTTATAGACAAGAATCTATTTATATTGTACAGTTATAAACAATTATTTTAAAAGTTGTGTGTTTGTGTACCACTTAATAAGGTATGCATTTAGAAGTGGTAAGGTATTTTTTTTTTGCTAGGTTGAATTAACTATTCTTTGCATGGAGAAAAACAGCCAGAAATTTTTTCCTACAGTGAAAAAGCCACATACATGTACAAACACACACTTTTCGGTTACACATACAAACAAATTTTTACATTTACGTTTATTTTTTTTTTTTTTGATGTTCCATAAACAACCAACTCACATGTACAAATATCCATAGAGTATAAATAATACCAAGTCGTACATTCCTGTATACGATATTTTATAACCAATGTTGTCATTTATGTACTATTTTTTCCTTCATATGTACCCAGTGTAGGAAATCATTACCAGATATGTGGTTATGTAACTACATACATATCTGGTAATGGTAACTAGTTACTTTTATTATTACATTTCTTATTACCTTTGTGTGGCGATGTCGCGAAAAATAATGAGTTACTCACCAGCATACGAAAAATCAAAAAATGTGTCGTTACCTATGTGCTTACCAGTATTGACAAAAATAATGATTCTAAAAATAGATTTAAAAAAAAATAAGTTCTATAAAAAAAATATTTTTTTAATGTAAAAATTTTTTTAAATAAAATTTTCTCGTGCGAGACTCGAACCTGGGACTCCAGATTTCCAGTTTATGGCTCTACCATCTGAGCTATCTCAACATGTTATATTTGATAGATAAAAACATAATTGACCTGCCGTGCATAAGTCAGCTTACTCGCCAACATACAAAAAATCAAAAAATATATTGTTACATATATCCTTACCACTGTTGAAAAAATATTGAGTCTAAAAATAGATTTAAAAAAATGTACAAAAAATTCTAGAACATTACTTTATGTTTGAAATAATGATAAAAATAAGTCATTATAGTTAATGCATTATTTTTTATATTGAGCTTGTGGAAAAAGTAACTACCCTACGGGAAATTTTAACAAACTGTCACCGAACTGGCCCCTTTATATGAAATAGACTGGTCACTTTTACATGGCGTTGTCATAGGAGGGGGAAATTGACCCCTTGTGACATGTCACAAGATAAATCCTAGGACAGGTTACTGAACTCTCATAAAAAACAAAAATCAGGGACCTGTCCTGGGATTTGTCTTGTGACATGTCACAAGGGGTCAATTTCCCCCTCCTATGACAACGCCATGTAAAAGTGACCAGTCTATTTCATATAAAGGGGCCAGTTCGGTGACAGTTTGTTAAAATTTCCCGTAGGGTAGTTATTTGTAGCTCATTTTTATATCTTTTAAAATAATCCAGAAAATAAATCGGTGTCATTACTGGTAGTCCAAAAAATAATGATTTGTCATTACCGTTTCTACACTGGGTATGTGTGTACTTTTTTGTGTGTATACAAACGCATTTTTGTGGTACATTTATTTGTTATTGTTGTCGTCAGTTGTCGCATGTATGTATTTGTATACATATGAGATGGTTTGTGTATATAGTGGTTTAAATTCAACGTATTTTGTGAAAATTTAAACAAAAACTAAGAGAAAACAAAACTTTGGTGAAAATGTATCCAACACTCAAAATTATATGGCTGTTATTTTATGGAAAAGCTTCTAATTTTGGGATAAAAATAAAATCATTTAAAATTAAATCTGTATTTATTTTGCTTTTTAACAATTCTAACTAAATATATGATTTTTAACAAAAACCACTTAGTAAACAACAATGTTATATAAAGCTGAAATTTAGTAACTTTTCTGTGAAATTTAAAACGTCTTATTTTGAGTGTATGTATGCACTTTTGTACCTACATGTATGTGTATTCATGCATTCACTCGTATATGTATGCTTTTATATTGATATACTCTATATATCGTTATGTTGAGTATATTGTGTCACTTGTCCTGTCTTACTAGGTCTTACTTGTGCATGCCTAAAACCTACACACTGAAAATTCTCAATTTTCTATTCTCCCCATACGTTTTAACTCGTATTTAGGTTGGTTTGTTGTACATAATTTGTATGAATTTACAGCGACTCATGTGTTAGGTTTTAGGAATTTGGGTTGTGTGTGTTTTTTTTTGTCTATTATTTAATTACATTTAAGTAATTGCAATTTTCCTCTATCTAAACACATTTATTTGAATACATATTAATTGTTATGGATAACTATTAGGTTGTATATGGGCCGAGTATAAGCTTGGAATTTATGGTTTAATATCTAGTTTCCTTGACCTAAAGAATTTTAAATACTATTTGTATAATATTATTTTAAAAAATTCACCTTCAAATATGGAACTTACAAAAATCTATAAGGGTCAGTTTTATAGTCAGAACTAGAGATTGGCACGTGATACGAAAAGTTCGCTCGCAAGTCACGTGATTAACGCATGACCGTCAGTAATAATTACTATACTAACGTGATTGGTGCGTGAGCGTGAGTAAACCTAAATAACTCATGCGTGATTTGTGCGTGGGTTTAATTTTTTAATCATAGATTTTTTTTATTTTTTATTGTTTCCTTAAGAATTTCGTGATCGTGAGCGATTTTTTAATATACGCAAGTGAGGATGTGTGTGAATGAGTGCGTGAAAAAAGTTCGTGCGTGAGTCGTGTGATTAATCTCTAGTCAGAACTAAGAACGATTTTTGCTATAAAAATTTCTTAAATTAGAAATTTTGTAAAAATATTGTAAAACAAATTCATTTATAGTTCTGACTATAAAATTGGATCTAAGTTGCTAAGGTACGCCTTTTTATACCCTGTAAAATATTGTATATTTTATTAAACCGATCGATTTAGCAATGTCCGTCCATCCGTCCGTCCATGAATAACCCTTGTAATCAAACGCAGATCGCAATTTTAAACACTATTGAAAATAGTTAAAATCGTTTCACATTTTCACCCAGTAATTACTCAGGAAAAAAATTGCGTGTAATACTTTACAAACTACTTCTTTCAATACTTCACAAGTATCCGTTAGTATATTTTTACAGCTTTTTTCGAATTACTTTTGAACATGAACAACTTCCAAAAAAACACTTCAGTATTGCTTCTAAAGAGT
Source organism: Leucophora obtusa (assembly GCA_949987735.1). Lineage (NCBI taxonomy): Eukaryota > Metazoa > Arthropoda > Insecta > Diptera > Anthomyiidae > Leucophora > Leucophora obtusa. The sequence continues at coordinate 65,714,166 of OX465299.1, read as the reverse complement.
AATTGCCCTAAAAGTGATCGTAAAGTGATTTTGGTATCATTTGGCATTTCCAAACAGAGTGTCCCGGATTCAATTCCCGGCGGGACCAATATTTTTTTTTCTATATTCTATAAATTGTTTTTTAATATTTATTACTAATTTGTTTAACGTCAATATTTTTTTAACTTTAAAATTTTTAAAAATAATATTCTTTTATTTTTAATAATTTTCTTTTGTTTTTGAATGTGAATAAAATGAACCACGAATTAGTCAAAACAGCTAACAAAAATTATATACATATATTTTTTTTGATTACTTTTTGAAAATATAAAATGATTGAACAAAATGAATGTTATGAATTTTTAGTACTTGTATTTTATGTTGCTTATTTTTAAAAAGACGAATGCAGTAAAAATTTATATTTCTTCCACTTACAAACACTTGAAACAACAAAACTGAAATACTTCTAAAAGGAGTAACATATTCTGAGTGTAGATGTTCCCTGAGTGCATTCTGAAACTTCTCAAAATTATCCGTCCACATTAGAACTGCCAATTTGGTACTCAGCTATATTTTAAATCATGATACCATTCTGCACTTCACACTCAGTTTTGGACAGCAAGTATTTATAAAAAATGTATATAAACTGGGGAACACCATATATATAAACAAATAAAAAAACTGCGTTTAAAAAGTTCGAACTCCGATTTATCAAAGACGGGAATGGATCGCGGCTGAGGGTGCTGTGTATTAGGTCAGATATTATTTTTGAATTGGTGTGTGTACATTTTTCGAGAGAGCCCAAAAATGCCACTCGTGGATTTCTCCGGTTTTTTTTTGCGGGTATGGAAAGTTTTTAACATCAATATTTTTGCTTTCTAGCCGAGTCTAGTCAGTTAGAATACCAGTTCTACTTCCACCGAAGAACAATTTTCGTAATTTTTCGGCGTCTAAAATGCTTGTAAAATCGAACCATGAGGAACTAAGCCAACTGATTTTGTTTTTACCCTGAATGAGTATTTTCTGCATAATGAATAAAATTATACACTCAAAATAATAAGTCTGTTGGCTGAACAGAAAAATTTATTCCTGTTTTTTTGGCTTAAAATAAAATTTGTTGATTTTAACAAATTCGTTTGTTAAATTAAACAAATCTAGATTTAAGTAAGAAATTAGTAAAACTACAGTTTTATTTGTAATTATACTGAGTCGTAAATTTTGTTCGAATTTAGGGTCTCGGGACCCTCCCCGATCCCAGTCCATATCATCTAAAGGCATGTAAGTTTACTCCAAAGGAGAAAAAATTTTGTCCGTTTTTTTGCTCTATCTCGCTTAGTTTTCGAGATATGGGCCATTTTATGAACCCCAAGACCCCACCATGGTCCATTTGTGGACCATATAATACGCCCCTTTCGCTGGCGTATTATGGGGTAAGGGGTAGTCGAAATTTTCGTCAATTTCGCTCTATCTCTCTTAGTTTTCAAGATACGGGCCATTGAAAATAATCGGGAGGGAAAGAAATGGAGCCATCCTTAAAACTTCGGATACATTGGTGGTGCGATGTACCGGGCAATAACAGAAACATGAAAATATTATATTATTTGTTAAAAATTAGTCAAATCGATTTGAAATCCATTTGAAAGATTTTTCTACTGACGTATTATTTTAAGTGTATAGATGCAGTGCAATAAATTACTTGAAATCGCTTTGGTTTGGTAATAGATGTTAAAAAAAATCTAGAACATTGCTTTGTATTTGAAATAATGATAAAAATATATCATTATTGGTAACGCATTATTTTTTGTATCGAAATAATGGAACAAGTAACTAGTTATTAGTAATTCATTATTATACGTTTTAAAATAATGCAGAAAGTAAGTCGGTGTGATTACTGGTAGTCCAAAAACTAATAATAATATGTCAAAATTGCTGTTTTTGCTTTTTATTGCTTGTTTTTGCTTTTTTTTGGATTTTCCGCTTTTTAGCTTTAAAATAGCTTTTTTTATGATTTTTGAGCTTTGAATTTCTTTTTTTAAGACTTTTTGCTCAAAAATACTTTTTTTGCTCACAAAACAAATATATTTTCTTTGAATTTTCTTTCAAAAAAACTGTTTTTTTCCAAGTTTTTTACTTTTGCTGTTTTCTTGCTATTTTTACAATATTTTTTTGCGTTAAACACACCGGATTTTGCTTTTTTCTGTCTTCTCTGGTCATTACCATTTCAAGACTGGGACTAGGGTCTTAGATTTGATAGATAAAAACATAAATGATTTGCTGCACACAAGCATGCTTACAGTCATAGAAATAAATCTGTAAAAATAGTTACTAAAAATGAGTTAAAAATGATGCTGCAGAAAAAAGTGCTGAAATTAGCAGATCTTTTTGCGAAATACTAGTAAAAAAAAGAACATAAAAATTAAAACTGTTAAATTTACAGAATTTTAGTTATATTTACGATAACTTTTAGTTAATTAAAAATTACAAATTTTACCTACTGTAAAATCTGCATAAAATTTTGCTAAATATTAGTAGACTAAAAATAGAAAAAATAAACTGTTATATCTACAAAATTTTTGCTATTTTTAAGCTAAATTTAGTTGAATGCAAATACTCGGTAAAACTCATATCGGTGGCTTAAAATCAACGATATCAAATTTACTGCATTAAAACCTGCATTCTTGTAAGGGATTAGAGTAAGCTGCTTACACGCTGCATACTTATTTTTATTAATTAATTTTTATATGGAATTCATTTTAAAGTTTTTCTTTTATTTTGTTGCTTCGCAGTATGCTATAATAGTAAGCACTTACATCAGCGCATTTGTTTAATCCTGCTTCCAAAAACCTATAATCTTTTTAATGGGTATTATCCATTTATTATTTTTAATTGTGCTGCATTTTGGAAGATCTGTTTACCTATATTGAAAATATAAATCCTTATTAAATTTCATAGCCAAGACCTGATAACCTTTTGACATTTTACAAAGAAAACATGTTGACTTTAATGTCACTTCGCTGAATGTTCCTTTCAACACCCTAAATGACGAGTAACTAATTGTGGTACATGTTGTTGGCTTGTTAAAGTTAACATGACATACCTTAACAGTAACGTCAATTTATACATGAAATACAACATCAGACTATAAAATGCAAGTAATCCTTTTATGTGCAACACTTTTAGCTTTTAATATTATAAAAAATAATAAATATTTAATCCAACATATGCAGAGAGAGAGAGAACACGAAATGTATTTATGTATAACTAAAACAACAAAACTGCTATTGAATCATCTGCTACATATAAATATTATATACATATAAATTTCAGAATACTAAATATAGAATAAACACTCGACTGCAAAATAATAGCAATTGTTAAAGTTATTGTTATGTTGCATTTGCTTATTTTCATTATATTAAATCCCTAAAGATTTGCTATACAAAATGTACTATAACAAACAATAATAGAAACAAGATGTATTGTCTGATAAAATAATAGGGTTAATAATATTATTAACCCTAAAATGTATTTATGTTTTGAAATATAAATTGTGCAATTAGCACAAAATCTACTTGTTTGAGTTCTGATTTTTAAGATGTTCGCCTTAAAGTGTGCAATAAAATTTTGATAAACCGAATAAAATTGGAAGAAAATATTTAGGAACGTTAAATTCGATTGTGATGAGTTCTGTTAAGCCTTCATCGTATTGTAAAATATATTAAAATTTTCGATTAAACAAATTTCAAGGGTTTAAGTACCCAGCACAACTTTGCTAATGGGTGCGAAATACTGATGATTGCAATATGATCGAGGCTATAAAATTATGTTTCCTACAGCTATAGCTGGTTGTTGCAATGATTTTAGTATTGCATAAATCATACTTTACTACTTTTATGGTCACCTATAATTATTTTTTTCGGTTATCATATTATTCTGTAGCCTACAATTATATATTGTTAGGATAACAATATTCATCTCTTCCAATTACAATCATATTATTATCTGAATGGAGAGAGCTTATGTTAATAATATTTAATCGAAATCGTTTTACTTTTACAACAATGATCGTTATGATTGCCAGATATGAAAAATAGAAAAACAACGTATTTGAAATTAATTTTAATAGTGAAATGGTTTATGGAAGAAGCAATCCGGTATACCCATGAAGGCTGGACAAAATGCACATTGTCAAGCTACATTCAAATAAAATTATTGATTATAGTTGACTAAAGTTTTAAGTGTTTTATTTTTTTTTTGTACTCACGTAGAATAAAAGTTGTTAAAGAGCGTTTACAATGAGGAGCGATACAGATTTTAGTTGTGTTGGAAAGAAAAATTGAAAACAGTTTCCATGTTTTGTAGTTCGTGGCATGAAATTACCATGATATTGTCCCAATGATCTTAAAATAAGTCTAAACTTCTTAAAATTCTGTTATATCACATGTGAAAAAATGATTTTCAAACATTACTAACAAGCAGAGCTTTGAAGAATTAATTCCCTAATTCAATTTTTCAATTCTGAATTAAAAATTCGATGAATTAATTCAATAAGCACCATATATTGAATGGAATTAATTCATATTTGCTTTCGTTCGATTTATTTTGTTACGAATTAATTCAATTGCAATAGTTCTTTTTATTAAATCAAATGAATTAATTCACCGGTGAACGCGTTCAATTTTATAAATCGAACGGAAAAAAAGTGAATTAATTCCTTACTGAATTAATTCACCATAGATAAATTTGGAAAAAAATATAACTATTAATTTTTCAAACTAGTTATATAGTTATTTTTCCAAATTTATCTATGTATATCTGTAAAGTTTTTATTTTTAATAGTAAAAGGCTTTATTTTTGAATCATGTAGGTTGATAAACAGCATCCGGTTTTTAATTTGTTACTAGCACACGCTGTAAAATTGCTTATTTAAAACTTTTATTTGTGCATTATTGTTTTCTTCTACTAAACGGCAGAAACGGCAGGCTTTATTTTATTTTTTTTTAATTCCCCATGTGAAAATCGAAATATATATACGTAGATGCATAGTTCAATGTATGACCATACATTATATCATATATTTCCATACATCTTCGGATCCGAAATTTGAGGGTATATGGAGGTATATGGCCATATATGATCATATATGACCACACATGAATCATATGTGAGCATATATGACCATACATGAATCATATGTGAGCATATATGGTCATATATGAACATGTACGGTCATATACCCTCAAATTTCGGATCCGAAGATGTATGGAAATATATGATATAATGTATGGTCATACATTGAACTATGCATGGACGTATATGATCATGTATGCCTATGCATGATCATATACTAGTCCATGTATGATCATGTATATTCATATATATTTCGATTTTCACATGGGTCAGTGAACTTATTTTATTTTTTTTTTCAATTCAGTGAACTTATTATTTTTTTTTTTTTAATTCACTGAATGTAATTTTATTTTTTTTTAATTCACTGAATGAAAATGAAATTGAATGAATTCAGTGGTGAATTAATTCAGTAAGGAATTAATTCACTTTTTTTCCTGTTCACCGGTGAATTAATTCATTTGATTTAATAAAAAGAACTATTGCAATTGAATTAATTCTTTGAATTTGTTGTTTGATGAACGCATTCAGTTGAATGAATTCAGTGAATTACTTAAGAAAATGAATTCATTCAATTCTAGAGAAAATTGAATTCGATTGGTAGTGAATTCATTCAAAAAGGAATTAATTCTTCAAAGCTCTGCTAACAAGTTATAATCGGAACAAATTGTTTTAAAGAATTTTTTATATTACGAATACTGAAGGTGTTCGAATATCGAGTATGATTTTATTATAAGTACATCACTATTGTATTGAATTTATTTTTTAATTATACTGAGGGTAAAAGTTGTTCAAATTATAGGACCCTGGGACCCTCCCCGCACCTGGTCCATATTATCTGAGGCTATGCAAAGATATTCCAGAGAAGCAAACGTTTTGTCCGTTTTGCTCTATCTCGCTGAATTTGCGAGATATGGGCCATTTTATAAAACGAAACATTTTTGTTGAAAATCTCCGAAGTTCCAAGACCCCACCAAGGTTTTATATAGTTAGGGGTAGTGGGAATTTTCGTCAATTTTGCTCTATCTCTCTTAGTTTTCGAGATATGGGCCATTTTAAGAAATCGGGAAGGAAATAAATAATACCATCTTTAACCCTAGAAGTGCATCGCTATTCTTCTCGCTATTTGTAAAGAACGGTTGGTGTTAGTCGAATCGACTAACAATGCACTTCTAGGGATGCACTATTTGCACCGGGTACTAGCAGAAACATGAAAATATGACATTAAAGGAATTAAATATGCTAAAATCTCAAACGTATTTTACAAATTGTGAAAAATAATCTGTGGAGGCATGTCCCTATCCGGACTTCATTCTTGGCTAAGGAAATCGTCAGGGACGATGTTTTTAGAATTTCTGGAAATATTTGTTAAATTAAATTACAAACTCAATGAGAATTTCTTGTTCTCGTCTAGGACGTTAATATGACGTTAATACAACACTTTACTAAATAAAATACATGTTAAAAATGCCCCATGGCAGTGCGTCTCAATTATACATAAATTGCCTGTTCTGGAACGTAAAAACCATACGTCAGTATGGCAACACTTTCGAAAAAGGAGACGCGGAGGAGATCGGAAGATTAACAAAAATATAAAAGTAGAATGTTTGTATGTTTCGGTATTTGATCATTTCTTAGTTCAAAATCATAACAGAAGGCTGAATAGGAAAGAAAACTATGAATTAGCTATATTGCATTAAAGGCCTTAAGTGGGTGAGATGGTTAAGCTGTCGCAACTTAGTATAATTACGTTTATACTGTAGGAATAGGCACATGTTCGATTCCTACAGCCGACGGGTTGTTGAGAAATTATCTTATAATAAAAATATAAACAATAATACAATATAATGGAAAATCACTGATGAAGCCTGTCCATAGAAACTAAATCTAGACTGATTTGCAAGTTAATGTGTTTATAATTTTTAGAGAAAAAGGTTTATTCTTCTTCTTAACCTTAAACCTACTAAATATGAAAATGTTATATTTAAAAAAAAATTGTGTAAAACTAAACAAATAGCTTCTTAAAAAATAGTTGTAAAAAATTTTGAAAATTAACACTCAAAATTAGCTAAAGTACCGGTGATTTTTAGTAGAGTGTTAAATGAAGATAACTAAAATCTTTGCTTAATTCAGTGTTTCAACTAAAAGTTTATTAAAAATTAGTCAAATCCATTATATACCTGTTTAACAGATTTCTTTACTAACTTATTTTTTTTAAGCGTAGAACTACTTGTAACCAAGTAGTATATGAACCTCTATGGCTATACATTACTTTATATATTACTACACTCAAAAAACTAAGTTAGTAGAAAAATTAGTAAAAAGTCTTGTATATCAAGTGAACTAGTTTTCAGCAATTTTTTTGCTGAAATTCCGTTTTTAGCAAAAATTCTAGATATATTTTTTTAGCACTAAACTAATTTTGAACTAATGTTTTACTAATTTATTTTGCAACAAAAATTGTGCTGATAACCGCATTCATAGCGTGGACGACAACCAGATAGACAAGATGTAGATGTCGCAGCTTGTCTGGAAATGGAAATGACAAAAAAAGAAAAACAGCTCTACACATATTCTATATTTAAATTTTCGTAAAATTTCGCTACAAGTTTTTTGAGTTTTTTTAGTCTACTAATATTCAGCAAAAAGTTTAGTGATTTTAGCAAGGATTTTTTTCATTTGCAGTCGACTAAGTGTTAGCAAAACTTTTGCTGAATATTACTATTTTTTTGATAAAAATCAGCTCGCTGATTTTCAGCAAACCTTTTGCTGAAATTACCAACTTTTTTCCAAGCATGCTCCTGACTAAAAATTTGCTGACACAGCAACATTTTTTGCTGACTTTACTGACTTTTTTTTTGAGTGTAGGAAACGTGTGGTTTTACTTTAAGAGTATTTTTTTTTTGTATTAGTGGCTTAAAACTAATAAGCGTTATTCAAAACATATTCTATATATTCTGCTGGAATGGAATGTGTACTTCGAAACATTCTTCATTGCCCTGTTTCCTTTCCTTGTTCCCTTAAGTGCTTAAAAGGGTTAACAATCACATTTTAAAAACATGTGACACCACACAATGTTACTTATCAAGCAATACATAAATGTAATGTATTTGTAACACAGAAAAAACTATTCAATTATTCATAACATTCTTGTTACAAAAATATATGTATATTGCACATAGTAGGATATACAATAAGCTTGAGGTTTAAAATATTTTATAACGTTAAATAGAATTTTAAATAATTTAATATTTTAGCAAAAGCGACACCGGTTAATATCACAATTCAAAGTGTTTTATATAATAAAAATTGTTATTGAAACTTACCCCACCACGTCCGGAACCTTCAAGACCTTCATCATCAATATAAATTTCATCTCTCGGTAATAGACTAGATGATACTGTTGAGGCTGGTAAAGGTTTGTTCTGGAAAGAAATTATAAAAAAAGAGAAAATTTACAATTAATGGTCAATTTTTGCTAACATTTTTGTTTTGCAATATAATTGTTCTTCATATTCTTGAAGAGATTTCTCATCGCCTGACAAAAAAATTTAAATTTAAAATTAATCATGCATTAACCGCAGGACAAAATGAGATTTTATAAAAAATTGCTATTTAGTAATAATACGAGTACAGACCAGACATCACAACTTGCACTACTGACCGGTAGTAGGCGCTAAAATTTAATAATAGCTACTTGGTATCAATTTAGTATCAGCTTAAATTTGCTAATTTCAGCAGTTTTTTCTGCAAGGTCATTTCTAACTAAGTTTTAGTACCTTTTTGGAAAATAACTAACCAATGCATGTAAACAACTAATAATGTCATAAAATAAACTGACAAACTTACTTACTACAAAAATTTTAAAACAACTGACAAAATATGTTAAAATCGCTGTTGGTTTTCAGTTAGTTTTTTTATATTATAAAAGTATATTTTAATAGAGAAAACAATTTTTTTCATTACCATTTCTACACTGTGTTATGCTAGAATTTTAAAGTTTATTTTTATAAAACAAATAATTATAATTTGAAAAATAAATAAATTTTTATAAATATAAAATTGTTTGTGTTTGAAGTCAATATATAAATAAGCAGGCTTTGGGCTTTAATACTTGTGTTTATTTATTTTTCTTTTATATGGTATGATTCAACAAAGCATACTTTTAGGCTCTTTTATAAATAGACTGGAAAAAAAGCAAATAATATAAACTTAAATATACAATAAATGTAAAATCAATATAACCAACAATACACACATGTGTCTGTCGGTTTATATGTAGGATTTTTTTTTAGTTTATTTATTTAAAAAAAGGCACATATTGACATGAAACATAAATGACATAAAATTCACATCTCATTTATAGACAGCCCAATACATATGTTTATACTACAACTGGTATTTTATTTTCAAATGTACGTGTCTATAACGAGCTAAAAATTACCCATTTATTTATAAGCCTACTTGAATTTATATTCTATTGTAAAGTTTTCCATTATACACATACATACATATGTGTGTCATTTTTGGTATATGCAAAACTAGCTTAAAAGCCCGATACTTCTTTACCGGTATCGGAATTTTGTGTATTTGGAAGCAAATTGTATTCTTTTTCAAAAACTTTTTCTCTTTCACTAAAATTGTTTAAGCTTTTATGTCTTACTGCTAAAATTTAGATTTTTGGCTTAAAAGGTTTGCACATTTCATTACAGGAGGGCACTTTTCCCTCTTTGACCGTTGCAGTAAAATTGTCCAAATATCCTATATTGTGAATGGCTACGTTAAAAGTTGAACTTACAGCACAAATTTTAAATGTTTCCTTTGTAAACACCGTTATTACCACATTCTAATTGGAAACTTCAAACAAAATTTTCCCCCATTTTTGCACATATTTCTGACAAAATTCCAAAGTATCTTATCAGTGATTTAGCTCAAACTTTTGGGGTAAAAATTTTTTTTCTTAAATATGTTATTAGTGGACTAAAAATAGCAAAAACAAACTGTTTTATTTAAAAAAAAATTTTGTTATTTTAGGTTCAATTAGTTGAATGCAAATAGCAGTCTATCTACTAAAATCGACAAAAATGTTTGCTAAAAATAGTGAACTGCTGACTTTAGAAGGATCCATTTTAATTTCCATTAACCCTTAAATGCATGCTGTAGCCATTTGGCAACATACCGGTTTTTTAATAAAAAAAAACCCAGTTGATGCACAAAACTGCATTTTTGGGCATTAGCGGCCCCTTCTGTACATATTGTTCCTATAGTTTAGCGCAGAATTTTTAAACAGTTAGAGTAAAAATCTTGGTTTTACTCAGTATATTTGTGAAAAATCTAAAACACGAGTTTTTTTTTACAAAAAGTGTAATGAGTACTATAAGCACTTAGCAAGTACCATAGAACTTAGCAAATACCATAAGTACATAGCAAGTACCATAGAACTTAGCAAATATCATAAGAACCTATAGTATTTAGCAAGTACCCATAGTACTTACCAAGTACCTAGTACATTTTGAGGTATTGTTACTAAAGTATCAATTACTTCCGTAGTAGTTGGTACTTATTACAACGAAAATTGTAAACTTGGTACTGGTACTTAAAAAGTGTCAAGTACAAGTACGATGTTGTTGTACTTAATGCCCATCTATGGTTTCAATTTCAGTCGTTCCCCGTTCCATTCCATTTCGTTTCCCAATTTTAGTGTTTCAATTCCACTCGCTCCCCGTTTCACTTCAGTAAGTCTGCGTTCCATTGTATCTCATTTCCATTATCTAGCGTTTCAATTCCACTCATTCCCCGTTGAATTCCATTTCGTTCCATTTGTCTAGTGTTTCAGTTGCAGTCGTTTCCCGTTTTATTCCATTTCGTTTCCCAATTTTAGTTTTTCAATTCCACGCGTTCGCGTGGAATGTCAATCGTTCCCCGTCCAATTAATTTTGTTCGTTCCCCTCTTCTAGTGCTTCAATTCCACCCGTTCTCCGATCCCTTTCCCTATTTTAGTATTCCATTTCCACTTGTTCCCTCTTCCATTCCATTGAAATTGCAATAAACTTATTTTCATTATCATTTTTTAATTTAATGATAATGATTTAAGGATTTGGTTTCATTGATCAATGACAATTATTTTAAATTCCTTTTACAAAACAGTATGTTTCAATGTCAGCGTTCCCCGATTCACAACATTTATATCCATTTGTGCGATGTTTCAGTTCTACTCGTTCTCCGTTCCATTTCATTTCGTTTCCCAATTTTAGTGTTATAATTCCATTCGTTCCCCGTTTCGTTTTATTCCATTTTGTTCCCATTGTCGAGCGTTTCAATGTGAATCGTACCCCATTCCATTCTGTTTTGTTCCACTCATCTAGTATTTGAATTTCACCAGTGGCCTTCTATACCTCTCTTCCTCGCTCAATCTTTACTCTTTATTTTAGTTCGTGAAGTCGGGCAAAGAAAATTAAAACGTGTTGCTAAACATTGTAAAAAATTAAAAGATTGAGTGTTTCTTTTCCACATTTTCCTATGCAAAAACGTAGGAACTAAAGGTTTTTTTTCAGATTTTTAAGAGAATTTAAGAGATTCCCATGTTGCCTCAACATGCAAAAAATTCCCGTGCCAACAAACATATGTCAATGGTGTCAATTTTGGATTTTTTTTTAAGTAATATTGATAGTTAATATCGTTCTATTTTTAAGAATATAGTTTATTTTAACAAAAACAATATAAATTTTAATTAACAAGAACGGTGAAAATGAAATTACATATTATTTTTATAATAAAATATGTATGCACAGTAGTCCGTACTACCTTACAGGTAAAAAAAAGTGCGCCGTACACCCTCTAATATGAAGTATTTTTGCAAGGAGGTTTCAAAAAAAATTTTTTTTTCCCGAACGTAGGGGTCGCCATTTTACATTTTTCGTTATATCTTTGGCATTTACAGTCGGATCTTAAAGCATGATACATCGATGTTTTTTTTCTCGAGGAGACAAGTGTTTTGCTCTAAGGGCCATTCACCTCAAGTATCCTGTTCCAGTATTTACCCACCAGATCTCAGTTGCTCCCACCCTAATGTAGGACCCTAATGTACGACCCTAATGTCAGAAAAATAAAGCTCGCAAAAAATCATCAAACTTTTACTAAGGAAGTTTTTCGATAAACCCAGTAGAATTTTTTTTATTTTGGTTGCCGAACGTAGGGGTTGCCTTTTTAAATTTTTTTTCAATGGATTTTTCCTTTATAGCAAAACACTGGTCTCCTCGAGGCAAAAAAATCGATATATCACACTTTAAAATCCGACTTTAAATGCCAAAGATACATATAGCAAAAAAATGTAAGATGGCGACTCCAACGTTCGGCAAAAAAAAAAACAATAAAATTTATTTAAAAACAAAAAAGCCAATATTGCACTGCATTTAATCTATTTATCTATCTCATTATGTATTTGACGAAACATGGTGCATCCACAGTTATAAAACTTACAACATATAAAAAGTTTAACACTAAAATTCTAGTCAACTTTATCATCTCATAACTCACCCTGTATAAAGCAGGGTGACCATGCATTTCTCGATGGGAAAATTTCTCATACCAGATACAGGAACGGGATGCTGGTTAGTCTAGGAACGTATACTGGACAAAATAGCGAATATTTACCGATATAAGAAGTTTTATTTTTTGCCAACAAATTTAATTAACATTATTATCTAACAATTCCAATGAAATCGTTTGTTAAATGGTCCATTCCAAATTATATTATATCTAGAGACCTGTGCAACAATTAAAAAAAAAACAAAAAAAAAAACAACAAAAAAAAAAAACAAAAAAAAAAAAACAAAAAAAAAACAAAAAAAAAAAAACAACAAAAATCAATCAAATCAATTTTTTTAAAAAATTTAATTGTTGCACAGGTCTCTAGCAATAATTTGGCTTTTACAGATTTAAAAAATATCAATTAGTCGACGACTTATAGCCAAAAAACCATATAAACAATATGAAAAAATTCGAACTAACATAAGCAAACGCCGCGATACGGGTCTTCAAATTTAGCTTCTATATTCTCCCCTCACTCTCAGAATCGACCTAACTTTTGCTAACCTGAATTTGTTCCACAGTGTAATTTATCGGGAATCAGCAAAATTTGTGTTTTTACATAAAAGCTTTATAAACATTTACAAAGCATTTGCAAATATATTCCAAACTTTAAAGTTAATTCGATTATTACACTCGGGGAAAAACAATTAAGGAAATGTTTTTTCACATAAATTCTAATGACAAAGCATTGTCATTTATATGAAAAAAGTGATGCCTCAATAGTTTAATCCTAAGTATGTTATTACCAAGCTTATTTAATTAAAATTAAAGTAATTATTTAAAAAAAAACTATATATATTTTATCAAACAATTTATAATAAACAGGAAAAAATTAAATTAAATAAATTATTTCCTAAAAAATATATATAAAAATATGTCATGCAATTTTAAGATAAAAATATAATACCACTTTAAATGGCAGATTATAGTGCTGCAATGCTTCTCACATAAATGCACAAATTATTTAAAAATATTCAACAATTTTTAAAAGCATAGTTTGAGGTTATAATTAAAAATATTTAATGCTAATATTTTGTAGTGTATTTTTAAAAAATTTCATAACATTATAAAAATTAAAACATACTTTAGGGGTTGCTAAAATATTTACTATTAAAAGCCTACCAGAGTAAACTCCATCAGTCTATTTTAAGACTTTACCTATAATAAAATATTAAAGCATATCTTTAGGCTTAAAAATGTTTTTGTATAAATTTTTGTGGTACGACAAAAAACCGCATTATATTTCTTCTTTATGTTTTCTTTTCCCCTTTATTATCCATAGCAAATATGTTTTTGGCATTTTATCAAGAAAATATACGATTACCGAAAAAACCAAATTATTTTCTTCCAAGTCTTAAACCACTAATAAAAAAAGTATATTTTATCTACATAATTTTTTACAATACTACATGTATACTAAGGAAAAACTTCTAATTTTTGTAATTTGTTCTTGAATGTTAGTTTTTGTTTTTTTTGCCTAGTTAGCAGTTTTTGTGCATATAAATTATACAGTCAAGACTTATCATATAATACCCTACAAACCATGACAACATTTTTTGATTAACTACTTAATAAAATTAACTATTCCAAGGAAGCGGTTAAAGATCAATTTTAAGCTTTAGAACTTTTTCGACTATATATTGGTTTGATTACCAATGAATTTTATTGGAAATTATCTCAAGGAAACCAGTTCTTTTACTTTAAATTGGACAGAGTTTTCAGTCAATTGTAGCTAAAATTGTAATTCCATGGATTCTATATATCTCTGCATATATTTATACTATATATGCAAAATTTTTCTATACTGAATTTTCAACCCCATACTAAACGGAAACACTTCTTGGTTAGTTACAACTTGAGTTAAAATTTCAGGTAATTGATTTCGAAGGTAATACGCAATTAAAAAAAAAAAAACTGGTTTATGTTAAACTACTTCAGCCGCTGCCTTACACTCTACAGTCATTTAATGGGTTCCCGAACTATTCCTATGAAACCGGTTCTAGTAGAATCACGCTAATCTGAAACTGAACTAAACTTACTTTTAGGATTCAAAATCCAATTTTAAAATATATTTATAATATTCATGAAAACTCTTAAATATTTATTATTTTTTGGGAACACTTGACAACTGATGTTGACAACTCGTTTGTTTCTTTTTCTTATAATTATAATTTTAAAAATATATTGCCTACTTTTAGGCTTTCGATATTTTAATAGAATATATCTCTATATATAAAAGAATAACGTGACTGACTGACTGACTGACTGACTGACTCAACATCGCCCAGCCCAAACCGCTGAAGCTAGGAAGTTGAAATTTGGTATGTAGGTTCCTCTTTCGGGGTAGACGTCCACTAAGACGGGATTTTTGGAAATTCCTATCGGAACGGGCAAAAAGGGGGAAAGTGTCCCCCTTGACGGCCTGCCAAAACCCCTTTGGCTAGAAAGCTGAAATTTAAGATATGTGTTCCTTGGAGTAGGGGCTAACTTTTCTGGAAAGTACTTTCTAGAATTTTGGACAGGGACGTTGTAAAAATGGGGGGAAAAAGGCCCCCCTTGACGGCCTGCCCAAACCGCTGGAGGTAGGAAGTTGAAATTTGGTATAAAGGTTCCTCCACTATCGTAGACATCCGCCAAGACGGGAGTTTTGGAAATTTTTACAGGGACGGGCAAAAAGGGGAAAAAGTCTCCCCCTTGAGGGCCTGCTCAAACTGCTGGAGCTATGAAGTTGAAATTTGGTATGTAGATTCCTCGACCGGTGTAGACGTCCGTTGAGACGGCATTTTTGGAAATTCTTATCGGGAGGGGCAAAAAGGGGACAAAAAAAGTACCTTTTTCCAAAAAAGTACCTTTTTCCAAAAAAGTACCTTTTCCCAAAAAAAAGTACCTTTTCCCAAAAAAAGTACCATTTTCCCAAAAAAGTACCTTTTTCCAAAAAAAGTACCTTTTTCAAAAAAAAGTACCTTTTTCCAAAAAAAGTACCTTTTTCCAAAAAAAGTACCTTTTTCCAAAAAAAAGTACCTTTTTCCAAAAAAAGTACCTTTTTCCAAAAAAAGTACCTTTTTCCAAAAAAAGTACCTTTTTCCGAAAAAAGTACCTTTTTCCAAAAAAAAAGTACCTTTTTCCAAAAAAAGTACCGCTTTCCAAAAAAAGTACCTTTTTCCAAAAAAAGTACCTTTTTCCAAAAAAAATTCCTTTTTCCAAAAAAAGTACCTTTTTCCAAAAAAAGTACCTTTTTCCAAAAAAAGTACCTTTTCCAAAAAAAGTACCTTTTTCCAAAAAAAGTACCTTTTCCAAAAAAAGTACCTTTTTCCGAAAAAAGTACCTTTTTCCGAAAAAAGTACCTTTTTCCAAAAAAAGTACCTTATTCCAAAAAAAGTACCTTTTTCCAAAAAAAGTACCTTTTTCCAAAAATAAGTACCCTTTTCCAAAAAAAAAGTACCTTTTTCCAAAAAAAGTACCTTTTTTCAAAAAAAGTACCTTTTTTCAAAAAAAGTACCTTTTTCCAAAAAAAGTACCTTTTTCCAAAAAAAAGTACCTTTTTCCAAAAAAAGTACCTTTTTCCAAAAAAAATTCCTTTTTCCAAAAAATGTACCTTTTTCCAAAAAAAGTACCTTTTTTAAAAAAAGTACCTTTTTCCAAAAAATGTACCTTTTTCTAAAAAAATGTACCTTTTTAAAAAAAGGTACATTTTTTTCCCAAAAAACATACATTTTTCCAAAAAAATAACTTTTTCAAAAAAAGTAAATTTTCCAAAAAAAGTACCTTTCCCAAAAAAAGTACCTTTTTCTAAAAAAATGTTCCTTTTCCCAAAAAACATACATTTTTTCAAAAAAATACCTTTTTCAAAAAAAAGTACCTTTTCTAAAAAAAGTACCTTTTCCCCAAAAAAAAAGTACCAAAAGAAGTACCTTTTCCAAAAAAGTACCTTTTTCCAAAAAACATACATTTTTCCAAAAAAAAAAACACCTTTTTAAAAAAAAATACCTTTTCCAAAAAAAGTACAAATAAAGTACTTTGTAAAAACAAAGTATCTTTTTCCAAAAAATTTCGTTTTTCCAAAAAGTACCATTTAAAATAGTATATAATTTCAAAAAAACTACTTTTTTTCCTCCCCCCACGGATATCTCCACTAAAACAAGGTTTCTTGATATTCGGCATAGACGTGCGCTAAGACGGGATTTTTGGAAATTCCAACCGGAACGGGCAAAAAGGGGAAAAGTCTCCCCATAAACAGTCTCACAAATTGGAAAAGTGCCTGCCCAAACCACTGGAGGAAAGAAGTTGAAATTTGGTATAAAGGTTCCTCCACTGTAGTAGACATCGACTAAGTTTGTATTTTTGGAATTCCCTACAGGATATCCCAAAAGGAAACTCGGTATGTGAGTTCCTCCTTCTGTGTAGGCGTCCGCTTAGACGGAATTTTTGAAATTCCTATCGGGAGGGGAAATAAGGTAAAAGTCTCCTCCTCACGGCTTGCCCAATCCCTTTTGGCCAACCTAAAATTTTAAATATGTATTCCTTGGAGTAGGACTAACTCACCGGCAACGTAATTTTTCTATTTTGGAACAGGAACATAGTAAAAATGGTGGTTGAAAGGGAAAAATGTCCCCACTAACGGCCTGCCCAAACCGCTTAGGCAATGCAGTTGAAATTTGGTATGAATGTTCCTCATCCATCGCAGATAGCCGCGAAGATGGAATTTTTGTAAATTCCTAAAGGGAGGGGCAAAAAGAAGAAAAGCCTCACCTTGGGGGCCGGTAAAAACCCCTTCGGCTAGAAACCTGAAGCTTAAAATGTGGGTCCCTGGAGTGAGAGCTAACTTATTAGAAAGATACTTTTTTGAATTTTGGACAGGGTCGTTATAAAATGGGGGTCAAAAAGGGAAAGTTGCCCCTTAACGACCTGTCCAAACTGCTGGAACTAGGAAGCCGAAATTCGGTACTTAAGTTCCTCTCAGCCTGCTCAAACTGCTGGAACTAGGAAGCTGGAATTCCCTGTCGATGGATTTTCGTAAATTCCTACCGAGAGGGGCACAAATAGTAAAAGTTGGCTAGAAACCTGAAATGTAAAACATATGTTACTTGGATTATGTGCTCACTTACCGAGAAGGTGCTTTTTAGACAGGGGCATTGCAAAAATGGGGATTAATGAAGCGAAAAGTGCCGCTTAAAGGCCTGCCCAAACCGCTGGAGGTAGGAAGTTGAAATTTGGTATTAAAGTTCCTCCTCTATTGTAGACATCCGCTAAGATGAGATTTTTGGAAATTTCTACAGGTAGGGTCAAAAACAGGAAAAGTCTCCCCCTTAACGGCCTGGCCAAACTGCTGGAACAAGGGATCTTAAATTCGGTATTTGGGTTCCTTCTCCAACGTTGACGTCCCCTAAGATGGTATTTTTGTAAATTCATACCGGGAGAGGTAAAAAGGGAAAAAACTTCCCCCTTGACGGCCTGGCCAAACTGCTGGATATAGAGACCTAAAATTATGTATGTAGTAGGTTCCTCCTCCAACGCAGACGTCCTCTAAGACGGAATTTTTGGAAATTCCTACCGGGAGGGGTAAAAACGGAATAATTCTCCCCCTTGATGGCCTAACCGAACCCTTCGGCTAGAAACCTGTAATATATAATATGTTTTCCTTGGAGTATGGGCTAACTTATCGACAAGGCATTTCTAGGACTTTGGACAGGAACGTGGTAAAAATGGTGGTTCAAAAGGGGAAAATTGCCCCCCCCCCCCCTTAACGTCTGCGTCTTTAGCTAGAAACCTAAAACTTAAAGAACAAGTGTATATGAAACACTAAAATTAAGAAACTAAATAGGAAACGAGTGGGATTGAAACACTACACAAGTGGAATGAAATGGATATAAACGTTGAACGAGTGGAATTGAAATTATAGACATTGCAAATGGATTGGAAGAGGGAATTACCTGTTCAAACACTATCAACGGAATATGAAACTTATGTAGCATTGAAACATACTCTCCAAAAAGTTAAACAAATTTTCTGAAAGAGAAAAAACCTTAGAAAAGGAATGGAACTTATATATTCCGATATTTAAACTTCATGTAACGAAGCACCGGTGGAAGAAACCGACGCAGTAAATTTTCCAACTGAATTTGTGAATTTACTTGAATTGCCAGGTCTACCTTTACATAAACTGGAATTAAAAAAAAAACTTTAAGACACGCTAACAACGTAGCTTTGCCCGCTATTTTTAATATTATAAAATGCTTTTCAACCCTGCTTTACGTTATTTATTTTCATTCAAAACACAAATGAACAAAACTACTTACGGGTCTATCTACCTAAGTTCGCACTTTACCAAATTATCTTGACATACACACGTATATTGCAAATTATTATGGATTCATTACTAACAATCCACTCTCATGAGCAAAAGTGATCAAATATTTATTTATTTTAAACCCATTGTTGTGCAGAATTATTTATTTGTGGTGGCTGGGTGAAGGCTTTAAATAAAAAAACGAATTTAATAAAAATTGTGGGGGGCGCAGCCCCCCGGGGGGAGGGCGTAGCCCCCCCCCCCTTTAACCTTTAAGGCACGCTAACAACGTAGCGGGCTGCGCCCGCTAGTGATATCATATTTTTATGTGATAAAATAACGACAAAAAATTTTGAATATGACGAAAATATTACCACGCTGCCTGATATTTTCGATATCATAACGATATCGTTATTTCATGAAAAAACGATATCATTAACGAATGTGAATTTTTCTTCACAGTACCTATCACTTATGAATCGTTAAAGATATCATTTTCGGACAAACTTATCATCGAAATGATATCGTTACGAATTCGAAACGATATCGTTTGGTTTGTTGGGTTATACTTTTATAATACAGGCAATCTCATTACATCTCTATATGTAAAAGAATAATGTGACTGACTACTGATTGTCTCACTGACTCAACATCACTCAGCCCAAACCGCTAGATCTAGGAAGTTGAAATTTGGTATGCAGGTTCCAAACCATACTTGGGACTAGTTGTTTGAATGGACCATTTAACTGACGATTTCATTGGCATAATTTGATAACAATGATAATTAAATTTGTAAGCATTACAACTGACCAATGCCGATGATTTTTTTTTTTCAATTTACATTGTTGAGTGCTTAAAACAACCAATTATAATAAAAGTATTTGTTTCCAAAATCTAGAAAAACTTAGAAAAAAAAAATTAAAAATGTTCGTACTTCTTATATAGGTATACATTAGGGTGACCGGATTTCATAGAGAGGGAAAAAAATGTCGGAATCTTGTTCGTCTGGACAAAACGATTCCCCTTTCCAGATATTGAGATAGCCGAAATTTGAGCTCGATTGGAGTATGTTAACCCGTGCCGCTGAGGGCTCAAAGTTTGAAATACGATTTACAAGGCGAAAAAATCACTTTTTTAGCTTTTTTTTTGAAAATACAGGCTCATAATCTAAACTGAATTCCCTTTCTGGTAATGTATAAAAATCCAAAATCGGTTGGAAAATATTTCAGTAATTGCAATTTCCTCAGATCATTGTAGGGTTAAAATAAGATAAATTATGAAAATCGAAAAAAAATCAAATATTTCTTTCAAAAATTTACAAGGTTATACTCTAGTTTAATTTTTAAGATCCACAAATATTCAGATAAAATTTTTTGTTTCTCTTGGGTTATGATAACCTAGTCCCAGGTATGGCCAAAAATGGAATTTGTTTTTTTATAAATTTGCAAAACTCTATTTTTGAGTTTTTTAAAATTTGTCCTTGGGACCATGTAAGTGCATCGTGTAAACAAGCCAATTTTGGGGAAGACCTTTATATGGGAACTAGGTCTAAACATGGACCGATTTTAACTGAAATCAATAGGCTTCGTCCTTGCGCCGACATAGGTTGGTGTACCAAAGTTAATCAAAATATCTTACTATTTGCGGCCTGTAGAGTACGCACAAGAATGCAGGGACAGACAGACGGCTGGACTGACGGACATCGAAACAAAAAGTGATTCTGAGTCGATCGGTATACTAAAAGGTAGGTATAGGTCCAATATTTTTTGATGTTACAAATATCAGCACAAACTTATTTTACCCTGTCCACGTAGTGGTCTAGGGTATAAAAATGAAAATGAAAATAATTTCATTACAATTTCTATGGAACGGATCGAGGAACAGAGAGCAAGGAATGGATAGGAGAACGGGATTGTCATCTATCAATGAAACCAAATCCTTACACTATTACCATTAAATTAAAAACTGATAATGAAAATATGTTTATTGTAATTTTAATGGAACGGAACAGTAAACGAGTGGAAATGGAATACTAAAGTAGGGAAAGGGATCGGTGAACGGGTGGAATTGATACACTAGAAGAGGGGAACGAACAAAATGAATTGAACGGGGAACGATTGACATTGAAACACTGGACAATTTGAACGAAACGGAATGGCGAACGCGTGGAATTAAAACACTAAAATTGGGAAACAAAATGGAATAAAATGGGAAACGAGTGGAACTGAAACACTAGACAAGTGGAACAAAATGAAATTGAACGGGGAACGAGTGGAATTGAAACACTATATAATGGAAATGACATGCAATGGAACGCAGACGAACTGAAGTGAAACGGGGAGCGAGTGGAAATGTAAAACTAAAATTGCCCAGTGTAGAAAATCATTACCAGATATGTGGTTATGTAACTACATACTTGGTAATGGTAACTAGTTACTTTTGTTACTACATTTCTTATTACCTTTATATGGCGATGTCGTGAAAAATACACAGCATACGAAAAATCAAAAAATTTATCGTTACCTATGTACTGACAAAAATAATGAGTTTTAAAATAGATTTTCAAAAAATAAAATATATAAAAAAAATATTTTTTATTGTATTTTTTTTAAATAAAATTTGCTGGTGCGGGAATCGAACCTGGGTCTACTGACAAAAATAATGAGTTTTAAAATAGATTTTCAAAAAATAAAATATATAAAAAAAATATTTTTTATTGTATTTTTTTTAAATAAAATTTGCTGGTGCGGGAATCGAACCTGGGTCTACAGATTTGCAGTCAATAGCTTTACCATCTGAGCTATATCGACATGTAATATTTAATAGATAAAAACACAGTTGACCTGCTGCACACAAGTAATCTTACTCGCCAACATACAAAAAATCAAAAAATATGTCGTTACATATATCCTTACCAGCATGCGCGGTTCCAGCAATTAATATAAGGGGAAAAATCATACGGCACCGTAGACAAATACATTGAGTTGGCCACTGAGGCGTATGATTTTCCCCCTTATATTAATTGCTGGAACCGCGCATGCTTACCAGTGTTTAAAAATATTTAGTCTAAAAATAGATTTCAAAAAATTATTTTCTATTTGAAATAATGATAAAAATAAGTCATTATTAGTATCTCATTATTATATGTTTCAAGATAATGCAGAAGGTAAGTGGGTGTCATTACTGGTAGTCCAAAAAATAATAATATGTCATTACCGTTTCTACACTGGGTGGGAAATGGAATGGAACGGGTACCGACTGAAATTGAAACCAAGTAAACAATTTTTAAGTACCAGTACCAAGTTTAAAATGTTCTTTGTAATAAGTACCAATTACTACGACAGTACTTGATACTTAAGTAACAATACCTTAAAATGTACTAGGTACTTGCTAAGTTGTGTGGTATTTGCTAAATACTATAGGTACTTGGTAAGTTATATGGCACTTGCTAAGTACTTATGGTATTTGCTAAGTTCTTAAGTTCTAAAGAAAAATATAATTCTTTTTGCGAAAAAGTTTTTTTTTTTAACTTTCAATTGATGGGAAGTAACTTCCTTTGCACTTGTTCAAAAAGTACTGAAAAAATGTTGAATTTTGCGAGTACTCCTTTCCTATGACAACTCAAATTTAAAACTATTAGTGTTCCTATTAAGGGGGGTAAATACTGTAACAACAGAATTTTAAGGGGCATATATAAACGGTTGTCAAAAATTCAAATAACAATATTTTTACCATATTATTTTTTTTTATTTAAAATATATGTTATTGTAGTATTTTCAAAAAATATAAGTTTTAAATTTCTCCAACCAAAATCGCCAGGGTTGCCACTTCATTATTAGCCTTTTTTTAAAAAGGTAAAATCAGCTGCCACTGTACAGCCTTCATTAATTATTGGCAAATAAAAATGTGAAGTGATTTTTAGTACCAGATAAATTTTCTAGTCCCTATCGTGGCCGGATTTTTATTTTTTAAATTTTTTTTAAACAACGTTGAAAATTTCAAAAATGGCAAGAAAAAACAATTTTACTTGGGAATATAAGATTTATTTAACTAAATTCAAAAAAAGGGCCACGATAAGGACTACAGTTTTTTGTTGACTACGAAAGAAAAAAACCGAATCGAAATCGGTTAACCCACCTTGGTTGTACAGTGGCAGCCGATTTTGAACTCATGGTTATAAGAAAAACGCGTTTAAAGTCTAAAGTTAATTTTAAGCTAAGAAAACAGCAAAATTTCAAACAACTGTGAATAAGAAAAATTTATATCTCCTTAGCTTACTACATGTCCACAAAATTTGGGACGAATCGGTTAATGGGTATTTGATATATTAAACCGAATAGTCTTAAAAACGATGGTAGATATATTATTATACATAAAGCTACTCATATTATTTTGTAAAAATGCTATAATTTTGTACATTTTTTAATTTATTTCGTATTTTTTTCCCAATTTTTATATGGATGAAATCAAAAAATGTGATAAATTTTTGGGCCAAATTTGTGAGAAGCAAAAAGTGTTAATATTTCCGTTTTTTCTTAATGGAATCAGTAAGTTTAGTCATTATAAACCTAATTGCAAAAAATCTCTTCTACAAGTTGTCGCAATAACTTTTTTTTGCACAATTTTAATTTTTTTTGGTGGTAACGGAGTTTACATTTCTGCAAACAAAAGATATAACAAAAAAAATTGCGTACAAATTTTCTCCAATTTATTAGTTTTTCGTATTTGGGTTTTCAACTTGCTTTCCAATGATATATAATTTGTGTTTATCAAATTGGCGGTTTCGCGAATAAAAATACAATTCATTCCGCGAAAAAAATTTTAATTTTTTTTTTTAATTTTGTATTTTTGATCCTTTTAAATGCTTTTCAAAAATATAAAATTTTTTAAAATCCTAACAGCGGTTGCGCAGTTACAAAATAATATATTAAAAACATAACATTTCGCGATCAAAAAATTCTTAAATTGTGTGAAACAAATTTAATTTGTCAAACTAATGTCAGTAATGACTCGAAATATCGATTCAAAACCAATGATATGCAAAATCAATCGTTTTTCGCTCCAGCAGCTTAGGGTAAAAAACTGATAACTTTTTTTGATTTGACGCAAAATTATTATTAATTATTAATATTATCTTTTCACGCATAAATATTAGTTGAATCACCTCTGTTTATGGTTATTTTAAAATATTTTAAACATTTATTTGAATGAAACCTGATGCAAACAATTGTGGTTACGGAGTTTACATTTGGTTACTTTTTTCGTTTTCTTTCAGAAACGCTTTGTCAGAATTTTTTTTCCGAAACAAAATCGCATGATGCCTGTTTACGTGCAAAGTGCATCGAACGCACCTATTGTTGGCTTAACGAAACAATCTCGCGCTCTTTGGCATTTACTCGTAGCCTTAGAGCTCTTGTTTTGTTAAGCCAACAAATTTAATACTCTTGTATCAACCCGAGCGTAAGGTATGTTTCAACCCCCGTTTTTGTTTATTAAATAAACAAGTTATTTTTATAACGTTTTTAGAAAAAATTCTAACCCGCATTTTTATTTATTTTCCATAATTTTCGGAAATTATTTTACGAGAAAAAACATTGGTCCTTCGAGCCGGATAATTTAGAACCCGAAATCGTAAAATAATTTCTCCGAAAATTATTTTATTTTCAGAAAATTAACCCGAATTTTCTTGGATTCGCTGCTGAGGATTAAGTATAAACCCCAATAAAATTATTACCCCATAAAACCCCCTTAAAATAAAGGTACGTAATTTGAAATTAAATAGTGTTCAAATTAAGTGTAACAATATAAAATATAAATATATACAGTGAACCCGCGTTAAAATAAAATAAATCCTACCAACAAATTAAGTGCAAAAAAAAACGCCTTCCATTTGTTTATTTATGTGTTTGCTTTTATTTAAAAGAACAATAAGAGAAAAAACCTTAGATTTCGATCTTTTAACTCTTAAAGTTCAAAGCCGTTTTTGTGTTTGTTTAATTCTCTTTTTTTTTTAATTGCAAAATAAGTGTTTACCCCCCCGTAAGTGCATACAAATTGAAAGAAATTAAAGAGAATAGTGATCATAACATTTTTACTCGTTGTTTTTTCTATTAAACAAACGGACGGACAAACTTAAAATAAGTTATTAATTTAATTTTTATTTTACTCGCGAAAATAAATTAATTTTAAATCAAATAACTCGTGTGTTAAAAAAAAAAATAAAAGAATAAAACATTTTAATAAAATATACTCCAATTGTTCATACGTTTGTTGTGAGTACAAGTGGTTCTTTTTTTTGTATTGTTTTTGTTGGTAGTTTACTTTGTTTATATTGTTACACACATTACATTAGTGTTGCACCATTTGAATCGAACGAATAATCGGATAAAAGTGTTATTTTGTGAAAAGTGCTAGAAAATCGAATTTTTTCCCGTGATTCATAGTGAAACAAAAAACACAATCGATTATTTTGAATTATTATTCGATTATTTCTCGTTAATTTGTATTTTTCGTTTTTTGAAGAAAATTAATTTACTCGTGACGAGTACCCGAAGTGATTTATTGCAACACTATTGTAAATTGAGCTTTTTTAAACCTTTTTTTGTAATCAAATAATATTACACTGAGTAAAATATTTGTTTTGAATTAATTTAAAGTTGAGATTTAGAATAAAAACCGAAAATTTACCCGAGTTTTTCTAATTTTTTAACGAATAATCGCTTACCAGTGTAAAATTGTTTAAGTATTATTGAATATTTTTATATATTTTGATACATTTTTGCGCGTTTGATAAATTTTTCCGATTTTTATCGACTTTTAGCGAAAGTTTTTAAATTTATTTGAAATTCATAAATTTTTACCCATTTTTTATTTTTTTTGTGAAATTTTACCCCAATTTTGAGAATTTTTCTTCCATTTCTTCATTATTTTTGAAGATTTAATTCGATCTTCATAAATTTTTACCCGTTTTTGGAAATAATTTTGAAAATTTACCCTGATTTTTAAATTTTTCATCCGTTTTTTTGATTTTTTTGAAGATTTAATTCGATCTTTATATTTCTTACCCATTTTTCTCCGAGAAAAGAGTGACTTATATCCACGAATATGTCTGATATTTCCGAATTAGTGAAAAATTGTGACCGTTTGAGTGATTTTGAATCATGTATAACCGCTCTCCCTCCTGCGGATCATAAAATCGGTTCACTAAGCGCCCATGAAAAAGAATTAAATCGTTTATGGGAATCTATTCGGGCATCTTACGATTCTTTACACCTTGAATCTGATCCGAACAAAAAGATGCTTAAGGAAATAAAACATAGGTATATGTCTTCGTACACTACCTATACTCGCGGTGTTTCCTTTGTTACCGAAATCTTGGAGCGTTTAAGGGCAGAAAAGGCCAGAGAGTTAAACCCGCTTCCCGCCTCTACCATTAATCTTCCGCCTTGTAAAATGGATTCATTTGATGGCACTTATACAAGTTGGCCTGCGTTTCGTGATTTGTTCACGGCTATTTACATTAATACCCGTATAAGCCCCGTCGAAAAGTTACTTCATCTTCGTAGTTTGGTAAAAGACGAGGCTTATAGTGTCATAAGCAAGTGCCCCTTGACTAATGAGGGGTTCGATCTTGCTTGGAAGAATTTAATGGACAGATATGAGAACAAAAAGAGTCTCATAAATGCTCAAATGGGAATTCTTTTCAGTATTCCTTCAATAGAGCGGGAAACTGGCCCTAATATTAAAAGGTTGCAACGCACCATAAATGATATAATTGCAAATCTTTCTTTATTGAAAGTTACCCCGGAAATGTTATACAATGTTATTTTTGTGTACGTTTGTTCTATTAAATTACCGGAACACACTTTAAGTCTTTGGGAAGAATCTGTGAAACGTAATCCCGATTTACCCGAATGGGATGAAATGGATAAATTTTTATCCTCTCGGTATCAAACACTTGAATCCGTGACCGATATAAGGCGTTCGCAGTTGAATCCCACTCAAAATCAATCTCGGAATTCGATTCCCGTTAACCCGAAGAAATCTTTGAATGATTCGAAGAGAATAAATACTTTTGTGGCTAGGAAGAACACGACCCAAACCGTGAGTAGATGTGCTCTTTGCCAAGAACGACATCCACTTAGATTGTGTCCGACATTTTTAGGACAAAATGTTGATCAGCGATTATCAACAGTAAAACGACTAAAGTGTTGTACCAATTGCCTTGCTACCTCCCATGAATTTAAGGCTTGTAAGAGCATTCACGTTTGTTTTTTGTGTAAGCAAAAGCATCACTCGCTTCTTCACAGAGAAAATCAAAATGTCCCGCATAACTCTTCTGATACTACTGGAAACTCGAATGTATCTCTCCATAATCCCGCTCAGGTCTCATTAAATCCCGATGATGGACCGTCTACGTCTACAGGCATAAGATCTTATCAGACTTATACTGCCCAGGTAGATTGTGCCCCGAATTCTACCGTGCTTTTAGGAAATGCGATTTGTGAAGTTGGTACAAAGGATATTTTGAGTTCAGCCCGAGCATTAATAGACCCCTGTTCTCAAGCAACTTTTATTTCGAAACGGTTGCAAAAGAGACTTTGTATCCCTACTTTTTCGACTCCAATGGCTGAAATTTCCGGCATTGATGAGACCGTTACTGCCATTTCATCGGATAGATGTTTACTTTTAATTGGTTCTCCAATTGACCCCAGTTTTAAAATTCAAACTGAGGCATATGTTGTTGACAAATTGACTGGTAGTTTACCCTCGTGTTCACTTGTTAACACAATTAATCATAGTTTTCCCGATATTACTATGGCTGACATCAGTTGTTCTCGAATGGATCTGCTTCTCGGCGGAGACATTTATCCCCATATATTATTGCCCGATGTCAGAAAACACCCGAAGGGCAATCTTATTGCCCAGAAGACAGTCTTCGGTTGGATTGTAACCGGTAAAGTAGGTCAACCCGAACCCTTGAAATCGGTTAAGTCATTTTTCAACCACGTTCAACTGAACAATCAACTTTCTCGTTTTTGGGAACTCGAAGAGGTTCCCCCAGTTTCCCGGATAACTGAAACCGAAGACTATTGTGAAAAACTTTATCGATCTACCACTTATAGGAATTCAGATGGTCGATATGTAGTTTCTTTACCCTTTAAACCCGATTTTCCTACTAATTTGTCTTTGGGAAACTCTCGTAATATAGCTCTTTCTCAATTTATGAGAAATGAGGCAAGGCTTCAGAGGAACCCTGAACTGAAGTCGCAGTATGATGAGGTAATTAACGAATATATGGTTTTAGGACATGGTAGCGAGGTAAACCCCCCTTTTAATGAATCGTCCAGCTATTACATGCCCCATCATGCCGTTATAAAGCCCGATAGCGTTACTACCAAGCTTCGAGTGGTTTTTAACGCATCAAATTCATCGTCAAATGGCGTGAGTTTGAACGATGTTCTTTACCCCGGTCCTATCCTACAGGCTGACCTCACGGTCTTAATTCTCCGTTGGCGATTTTATCGTTATGTTTTTAATGCGGACATTGAAAAGATGTACCGTCAGATACTCGTATACCCCAATCAAACCACATTTCAAAGGATTCTTTCCCGTCGTAATCCTAATGAGAATATAAAGGACTTTGAGCTAAAAACTGTAACGTTTGGAGTAAATTGTGCCCCTTATCTCGCTATACGGACACTACTTCAACTGGCCCGTGAGTGTGAGGCTCAATGTCCTGCTGCATCTGAAATTTTGAAAAACCATATGTATGTTGATGACGTGCTAGCTGGCTCGCATGAGTTGGAAGATGGTTGTAGAAGACGTAATGAACTTATTAAAGT
This sequence comes from Leucophora obtusa, assembly GCA_949987735.1. Lineage (NCBI taxonomy): Eukaryota > Metazoa > Arthropoda > Insecta > Diptera > Anthomyiidae > Leucophora > Leucophora obtusa. Next base: position 65,685,339 of record OX465299.1, on the reverse strand, counting down.
TCTTGAGTCGGCGGGTTTTATTCTCCGAAAATGGACCGCGAATCATATACGTCTTCTCGAAACTTTACCCGACAAGAATCTGCTTGGAACAGATTTCTTGAAAATTTCAGATGCGAGCTCTACTAAAACCCTAGGCTTGCGGTGGAATGCTGTAAAAGACAGCTTCTATTTTAAACTCGTTTCGCAGCCGGGTAGAAATGTGGTCACCAAACGTGCAGTCTTGTCTGAAATTGCTAAATTATTTGATCCCGCCGGTTGGCTATCCCCGAAAATTATAGTTGCGAAAATGATCATGCAACAAATATGGAAGGACAAGACAGATTGGGATGAGTGCTTGAATTCTACCACGTTGATTCAATGGCACTCTTTTCTCGATGATTACCCGTACATTGAGAAGATTGAAATACCCCGATGGATTAATTATCACCCCGATAATGATTATGAAATCCATGGATTTTGTGATGCTTCCGAAAAAGCATACGCTGCAACACTCTACGTTCGCACCATCTCTTCCCCGTTTGAGATACAATCGCATTTGCTTGCATCCAAAACAAAAGTAGCTCCAGTAAAATATGAGACGTTACCCCGTTTAGAGCTCTGTGGAGCGGCATTAATGGCAAACATGGTTGAATCATTGTGTGGCCAATTAAATCTTCCTAAAGAAAAGATTTACCTTTGGACAGATTCAACCATTGTTTTGACTTGGCTTCAGAAACCCCCGTGCCATTTGCCAACTTTTGTAGCGAATAGAGTGGCAGTAATTGAGAGAAAGGTTGGAACTGAGAATTGGTCTCACGTTGTTTCCAAGGAAAACCCCGCCGATTTGGCAAGTCGTGGATCTCTTGCTCGTGATTTGATTGGAAACTCCTTATGGTGGCATGGGCCAAAATGGTTGTCTCAACCAAGGGATACATGGCCACAGAAATCGGTAAATATTTGTTCCCATTTAGAATGTGTCGTTTCTCATGATACCCCAAGGAAAATAACTGATATTCTCGAATTATTTTCTGATTTACCCCGAGCAATGAGAATTATTGCATATTGGTTTCGCTGTCTTAATTTTATGCGAACACATAAGCGTTTATACGACACTCCCGATATTACTCATGTTGAGATGAAATTCGTAAGAGATCGGCTTGTTCTCGTATGTCAGCAAATTTATCTCCCCGAATATTCGATCCTATCAAAAGGACTTCCTATCCCCTCTAAAAGTCATATATTGTCTTTAAATCCTTTTATTGACCCGAATGGATTTGTTAGAATGAACGGTCGGATTGTTCATGCACCCGGGCTGGCATATGATGAAGGATACCCGAAAATTTTGCCCTATTCTGCGACTTTTACGGATTTGTTCGTAAAACATATACATAAGTGTACCATACATGGTGGTCAGTCGTTAATGCTTCGAATTGTACGAATGGAGTTTTGGGTCCCGAATCTTAAAAATTTAATCCGTAAAACTATTCGTAATTGCACTATTTGTGTATTACATCAAAAGAAATCGGGACAACAAATTATGGCCGCATTACCTCCAGAAAGAACTTCTCTAACGAGACCCTTTACGCACACAGGTCTAGACTTCGCTGGACCTTTCGATATAAAATCTTATAGTGGCAGAGGTTGCCGTACATCAAAGGGCTATGTAGTGGTTTTCGTATGCTTTGCAACAAAAGCAATACATTTGGAAGCAACTGGCGACATGTCATCAGAAACGTTCTTAGCAGCGTTCACCCGTTTTTTCTCGCGACGAGGTTGCCCTTCCCATTTATATTCCGATAATGGGACAGCATTTATAGGTGCTTCTAATTTACTGGAGGTAGATCGAAAGCATTTTCTTTCTCACCTTAAACGACAGCTTTTTTCCCAGAACAATTGTCAAATTGTGCAATGGCACTTTATACCCCCCGGCGCCCCTCATATGGGTGGACTTTGGGAAGCTGGCGTTAAAAGTTTTAAAACCCATTTGAAAAAGATCTCCAACTCTCAGAGATTTACGTATGAAGAGTTTTCCACTATGCTCACTAGAATTGAAGCTTGCCTAAATTCACGGCCCTTATCTTCAATTAATGAAAACCCGCATGAAATTGTCCCTTTAACGCCTGGCCATTTTCTAATTGGGGCCCCCTTGTTAGCTCCTCCTGAACCCAGTATGTCCGATTTGTCCCTCAGTCATGCCAATAGGTGGCAGAAGCTAAAAATTCTTCACCATCAATTTGCTCTTCGATGGAAGGAAGAATATCTGAAGGAACTCCACAGACGTGTGAAGTGGAAATATCCTAAGAGGGAATTTCGGGTAGGGGATATCGTAGTAATCCGTCAGGATAACTTACCCCCGAATGAATGGAGGTTAGGGCGTATAGAAAAAGTTTTTAAAGGTCCCGATGAGAAAGTTCGCGTTTGCGAGGTGAGAACAGCTTCAGGCATTTTTACTCGGCCCATTGTGAAGCTTGTTCTCCTACCTGTATCCGAACAAAATTAACCCGTTTATTTTCTTTTTCTTCTCCGTAGGTAAAACATATCTGACAGCTCACGTCGCCTCAAATTTCACCGACCCGTAGTTGAAAACCCAACATCAACAAAGACAGCACCAACCACAACAGCTACAACAACTGCACCAGTGCCAGTGTGGCAGCCGTAGTGGCAATAAAGCCCAGGTGAATTATGGTGGAAGCGGTAGCCAACCGGCTACCATAGTTATAAACGTCCACTCTGGACAACATTTTTAATTTTTTTTATAAAATAGTTTTTTTTTTTCTCTTTTTTTTTAACCCATTGGAGTTGCCTAAATTTTTAATTTTTTTTTGAATTTTTTAATTAATTGTATTTGTTTTTTCTTCTAATTTAAATTCAGTTTTCCCTGAATTATAAAAATTGTTAATTAGTTATAAGGTTTTGAATTGTAAATATACACCCGTTTTTAAATTTAACGTACCTCGCACTCACTCTTTAGCTCCTCTTGTTGCACCCGTGCAAGGGGGGCGGGATGTTTACGTGCAAAGTGCATCGAACGCACCTATTGTTGGCTTAACGAAACAATCTCGCGCTCTTTGGCATTTACTCGTAGCCTTAGAGCTCTTGTTTTGTTAAGCCAACAAATTTAATACTCTTGTATCAACCCGAGCGTAAGGTACGTTTCAACCCCCGTTTTTGTTTATTAAATAAACAAGTTATTTTTATAACGTTTTTAGAAAAAATTCTAACCCGCATTTTTATTTATTTTCCATAATTTTCGGAAATTATTTTACGAGAAAAAACAATGCCTACAAGTTGAATCCAAATATGACATTGTTTTTCTTACTCGTTAAATAGTTTGGTGAAAAAATTAGGAACGGAGTTTACAACATTTTTTCAAATCTTATTAAAGACATCCATTTTCATCTCGAGAATGTTACATGCTGCAGAAAAGCTTCAAGTCTGTTATGCTGGATGATTACTTACAGTCCAACGATCATTTGAGTATAAATAACATTATACTTTTCGCAATATAAATAATAGATAACTCCAAAATTCTGGTATATGCATTTTTATCAAAAATTATGACGAAAAATCGTTACAGAGTTGAAGTCGTGATAGCTAAGATATACGAAAAAGTTTCTAAAATGTATTAATTTTTATTAAAAACGGCACTTTACCTCTTCATAAAAATTCTTACAGTTAGTGTTTAGCTTTATTGGTTATTAAAATATAAGCTATTAAAGTTAAAAAACCTTATGAGTTACTTGTTACGGAGTTTACATTTGGCCTATAAAATTGGTCACAAATTTTATGTATTAACCAAAAATTGGTCAGATTGTTATAAATTTTGTAAAACAGGTGACAATGCGCTGATATATATCGAAATATGTAACTCAAATGTAATCCATGCATTAGAAATTCGGTGGTTACACGGTTTTTATGACATTTTTTGATATCACCCATATATATTGATTACCTTTATAACTTATATTAAGCCATCGGCACCTGCCCCATATGACGTGTCTTCAACATCCATGAAGGAATCCTCATTGGCTTTTCTTTGAAAACTGCGTGCAATTCTTACATCTTTTGATGTAGTTTTTATGTTTTTATTTTTCCCTGTTATAATATATATGATTTCTAATAAAAAAAAAGTTAATAAAAATGCAAACAAAAAGTGTTACACACAAATTTACCAAATAGAGTATTACTTTGGGACTAAAATATATTTTAGAAAAAAACATGTGAAAATTTAATTTCTTCGAATTTTTTATTGAAATTTTCGGAGCATATAGAGAAAAGTATGGTTCTTCCAAATAAAATATAAAAAAAATTCGGAAACAAAATTTTTTTTTCTAGAGTCGATACCCCCTTAAAAAAGAAGTACATCTAGATCGTTAATAGTAGTGCTTTTTCTACCACTTTGGCACCTCTTTTTTTGCTGGGGAGCTTTTACTCCGGGATTGTCGCAAAATTAAAAAAAATTTACAAAGCCATAAAATAAAAGAGAGGATTTAGCGGAATTTTTTTATGTAATGGTCTATTTTTATTTCACGTTGGAATTAATCATGCCTAATTTATTGCCTAGAGTAAAATCTACTCCAATAAGGACTTATGTATATCCTTGTGCGGTAGGGTATAATTTCAAAATAGAATTATTCTCTCTATATAGTATGTGAAATGCTGTCATTCAATGAAAAAAAAAAAGAATGAAGTAATTTTTTTAAACTAATGTATACAACATTGTGTACATTTCTATTACAAGCCAGACATGCCAAAGACACATACAAAAAATATAGAAAAAGTAAATGAAATGCAAAATAGAGAAAACATAATGCAGTTCAGGAAATGTGGTATTTTGTTAAAAAAAAAACTTCTTTTTTCTGTTTACCACTAAAGCGAAGACTTCCAGTACACACTCAACGCAATAGCTATAAGGCACAAACCCAGTAAAAAAAATAAGCGAGACCGCTTTTATTAACAGGGAGACACAAATTGTTTACATCTAAATAAGTTATAATATCACCACTAAAAGCGATATAATTTCCATAATGACTTTTTATAAGGACATATGAAATGAAATGTACTTCCGCAGCTCCTATGACACACCTATTTTAAGATTATGATATTTTTGAGTTGGTATGACAGTTTTTGCTGTATATTAAATTAAAGGTTCTTTTATATAAATAATTCTAAATAATATAAACTTTCTAAGGACGTACACTTAAAAATTTACTTCCTTTAAATCTTGTGCATTACAGCTATTTTGCTAACTGTTATTTAGTTTATGTTTACTACAGCACAACACAAGCATAAAAAACAACTAGAAGGTGTGAATAACCGTAAGCTTTTAGTTATATCTCGTTCTATGGCATTTTCGCAAAAGTTTCTTTACATTTTGTTCATGCTAGTTATTTTTTTTTTAAATGGATTTAAACAAAAGACATAGTATGATGTTTTTATATTTTTTTGTTCGTTTCGTATTTTGCATGTGGCTTATGTTAACGTTTGAAATGTTAATAAACTTTTCTTAGGTGAAGTTTTTGTTTTTCTTTAAATAGTTGGTTTTATATTCTTTCTTAATACAGTTTAAAGTCCTTTTTTTTCTTAGCTGCTGTTACAAAAATATACAGAAAAAATACTGAAAAAATACAGAAAATTGGGAAGAATTAAATAAACATTGCTTGCAAAAAAATGGTTTATTTTATACTCGATGATTAAAGAAATACACAAAAATAAGCTGATTATAATTGCTGCGTTAAAAACTTCAACAATCCTTAAGAATGAAATTTCTTAAATATTATGTGGTTGGAGTGTTATTTAAGCATTGTTTTTAACTGATTGGCTATTTTAAGGATAAAGAAGAATCTGAAATATGATTGTGGGTTATAACGAAATCTTGTGGTTTAAAGTGTTTTTATAATATCTCTTTTTAAAAGATTATTTACAAAACAAATAAAAAAGTTGAAGTCGGGCATGCCGGCTATATATCATCCTACACTGATAGAATTTTCGTTCGTACTATTAATGAATCGATTTCATTAATCTGAATTCATTGATTTAATAAACATTTTCCTTGAATTAATGGCAAATTCATTAATTTAATAAATTTTTTCAAAATATATTTTCATTTAACCCGTAATATATGCTATAATTTTATAAGGGTTTTGAATTTTCTAATTACTGAAATACATATATGTTCCAATAATGAACGCTAAGGTCGCAAACTGAAATTATTTAAATATAAAAGTCCAAATAATCACATCATTTTATTTTGCTTATTTAGATCAATCGATAATGCGGTAAAGATTCTGGTGATTGCGGGTTCAAGTCGAGTTCAGGGAGATGTCAGAAACGTGATAAAAACAAAAAAGAAATAAATATAAAAATAAAAATTAAAAACTATTAAAAATAAAAAAGTAACACCAAAAAATATTTTATTCTGAATTATTTTTCATTTAATGAATACGTTTCATTGATTTAATGATATCGTTCTTTGGGGACTTTCCAATGAAAAACATCATTTGATTAGTGAACAAATTCATACAAATACTATGCACAAAATTCTATCAGAGAAATCCATGCTCACTAGAGCGTACCACCTTACAGGCAAAAAAAAAAGTTCGCCGTACACCCTCCGTTATGAATTTTTTTTTTGCCGAACGTAGGGTTCGCTATCTCACATTTTTCATTATATCTTAGAGCAAAACACTGGTCTCCTCGAGGGAAAAAATCGATATATCACACTTTAAAATCCAACTTTAAATGCCGAAGCTATAATGAAAAATCGAAAAAGGTGACCCCTACGTTAGGCAAAAAAAAATATTTTTTTTTAAATTGCCTTGGAAAAATTCTTCATATTGGAGGGTGTACGGCGAACTTTTTTTTGAGGTGCGGTCTAATGCATATACATTAGACCGACTCACGAAAAGAGTAAAAAAGTGCACCCCTCAAAATAAACCTTGTTTTGTTTTATGATGATTCCCAACATATTTCGGGTCAGCAAAACCTTTCATTACCATGTAATGAGTTTTAGGTATTGAAATCTTAAGTGTTCACTAGTTACCTTTTAATTACTAAACTACTTATTGTAACATGGTGATGTCATTGGAGGAAAGTCATTACACTGATGTTACCTGTAAGTAGTTTATCAGCTGTTCTATAAATAGATGTTGAATATAGATTTAAAAAAATATAAAATCCAATAGGAGCTGACACGTATTGATCAGCGTACCCCACGATTGTCAGGCAAACACTCTAACCATAAGACCACGACATCACTATGATTTTTATTGCTTTAACTTATGTACACATTTATTGTGGCATTTATGTGTGGTATATTTTTCACAAAACTTGTTGTTATTAAATACTGCTTAATGAACATCAACATTTCTTTAAATAGATGTTTAATATAAATTACAAAAAAAAAAAACAACAATGGAAGCTAACACGAGTTGAGCAGCGATCCTCATGTCTGTCAGGCAAAAACGATAACCACTAGGCTACGCCATAGTTATGGTTTTTAATGATTTAGAACATATATTATTGGTTTCAGCTATTGTGAAATAGTAATGTGTGGGGTATAATTATCGGTAACTCATTATATTCAGTTTAAAAGTAATTCAACGGGTAATGAGATATGAGATCTAAGTAATGCATGTAGTAATGACCAGTCATTACCAAGGTTTTGCTGGGGAGATCTCACGAGCTGGACCATTTTCAAAAAATGTCTTTTTTTTAGTTTTTGTAAGAAATTTACATTTTAGCTGTAGACAACATACTCAATATGGGTATCATATGAAAGGATTTTTTGAGGCGCGTCCAGCGGTATATATAACATGTCCAAGCGTATTCAGACATGTCATATTCTATAAAAAAACAAATTTTTGACTCTTTTGTGAGACGTTTGTTATTGAAATATAAAACTTACATATCATAATCTGTAGCCGATTTAAGTGAACACGTGTTTCAGATTTTTTTGAAATTCGCGATTATTCGCGTTTTATCTGAAATTCAATGTGGAGGAAAAAATGTGTTCTAAATAGGGCAATATGGATACCAAAACTTTTCTTTTGATAAATATATCATCGCAAAGTGGATATAGCTCGGAATTTTGCAAATTTCATATATTTTTCGTGATGCTGTGGACCAAATTTTGTTAAAATTTTCGAGGTACTGCACTCTGCATTTGAATTCAGTATCTAGTTGATGTAAGATAAAAATGTAACTTAACAGAAAAAAATCCAGCACGCGCTTTTTTTTGGCGGAATATCTTTTTTTGAGGAAAAAAAAATTATTATAACATTTTATTTAGGATCAGCATATATTTAGATTTTTCTTAAAAAAATTACAGACTCGCGTATTTTAATAAAATATTTTATTTAATAATAAACATACAAAAAATTTCATAAATTTTTTTTATTGAATTGGGGTAACTCCAAATTTTATCAAAATTTGGTCCAGAGCACCGTGCAAAATGTATTAAAGTAACAAAATTCTAAACTATAACCACTTAGGGATTATTTACTTATCAAAAGGAAAGTTTTTATATCCATATTGCATTATTTTAAACATATTTTCTCCACCATATTGAATTTCTGATAAAACGCGAACAATAGCGAATTTCAAAAAAACCTGAAACACGTGTTCACTTAAATCGGCTAGAGATTAAGATATGTAAGACTGATATTTAAATCACAAAATTCTTCATACAAAAGAGTCCGAAACTTGTTTTTTTGTAGAACATCCTTACAAACAGGACATTTCCAGGAATGATTGATATATACGCGCCTTAAAAAAAAAAACATTTCATATGATACCAATATTGTGTATATGTGACAGCGCATAGAGAAAGGGACCTAAGGGTAAAAAAATCAATTTTTTTTTTGATGGTACACCAAAGATCCACGTATTTAAATCTTTAAAATGGCTCTCCTGAACAAAACCCTTTTTTACCCTTAGGTCCCTTTCAATTTTGCGCGTCACATATTGTCTTTAGCTAAATACCAAAATTCTGCCAAAAACTAAAAAAAAAAATAGATTTTTTTAAAAACGGTCCAGCTCGTGAGATCTCATTTCTAGACCCGAAATATTTTGGGAATCACCATAAAACAAACAAAGGTTTATTTTGAGGGGTGCACTTTTTTTGATTTTTTTACATACATGTGGGATATCTCTTAAAATATAAAAGTTATTCGGATTTTAAAATTGAAATTTTGCAATAACCTAATCCGGTTTTTTTGCGAATGGCAAAGCCAAATCAAATCAGTTATATATGCAACTAAATGTTTTGTTGCAGAAAGAAAATTCCACTGCAATATCTTTTTCAATATTAAAATGGCACGTTTTTGAATTTGAAAATTAAAAGTAAAAGTAAATTAAGTAATTTTTTGGTCAAAGAGGTACCAAGACTCATTTGCCTCCAGATTAAAAGTTTATTTAAGAACACATATACAGTAGTTTTGATTTAACTGCCTTTTTCTTAAGTGCACTTTTTGTATAACTGCTCAAAGTTTTGGTTTCGTTTTTATTTTAAAAAATTATGTACGCAATTGCCTTCTTTAAGTGCACTTTTTGTAACTGCGCATTTAAGATAAGAGCCTATTTTTATAAAAAAGATCACCGTTAGCTGCCTCTTGTGTTTTGCTTTATTTTGCAATTCTAGGAAAAAAATACACACATAAAATAAATATGTTGTCAACTTTTTGTGACAAAAATATCCTACTTTATTCGTTTTTTAATCATAAAAATTCGCAAGATCTAGTGCCAAGTACAAAGTTGTCATCATTAGCTTCATTTGTTTTGTTGGTTTTCAGTCTGTATGACACCGTTATATGTTGGATACCTGCACATTACGGCAGGTAAACAATTTGACTTAGCAACGTTTTTGGTTTATCTGCACAAAAACTCGTGCAAAAGTTGGTTGTTCAGCTTTGTCAAAACTGCTGTAGTATTTATATTTTTCTGAAAGAATATTTCTTTTAGATGTGTCTAATAGAAAAACGTTATCCACTTGTCAATTTTTCTTCCACCAGACCATTCCGAATTCTAACATTTTTTTCAATTTTCAAACTTAACATTTTTTTCTCTGGGCGCACCACTGAAATTTATAAACAAAAAAAAAAAAAAAACAGGCAAAGACACCCAATATGGTCCTAATATAATTTGTCAATTTTTAATTTTTAACAACCCAGCAAAAATATGTGTAAGTCATTCAAAACAAACAACTTTTAAATTGGTTACAATTAAGCGATAAGTGCTCTTTTTCTGTTTCGAATGTATGTGCTTTAAAACAACTTTCAAAAATGTATATATAATATTGTTTTTTTCTTTGTAAATGCATTTGTTTGTAAATTACGAATTTATTAGAGATTCCATTTTTTATGTCTAAAAAATCAAAATAGTTAATTTTTTAACGTACTTTACGATTATTTACATATTTTTCCCATTGAAAAAGGGTAGGAATAGAGAATTGGATCCCATTGAACCTCCTGGAGTATGACCCAAATATGAATTCTTCTTTTCACTAAATGCAAATATATAAAAGTTAACAATTAAAATGTATTGTTTAGGCTCTATGAAGTCGCTCGCGTGCTTTTGCACCGTGCACCAAAGAAATATGTTAATAAAATTTGTTGTAATGTTAACACATTTTATGGTTTAAAACAGACCAATCAAGAGTTTCGTTAACAGAGGTTGGTCCCTTACCTTTGCTTATACATTAAAAGTTCTATAAATGTCACCTGCTTTAAATATCGATATGCTTTAATTGTTATTACACCTTAAAAGTCGTAAAATCAAGCTAAATAAATAATTCTATAGCGACAAAAAATATATTATTTCTTCAACTCAAAAATAGATTTAAAAAAATAACTGCCGTCAACTTTAAAATGTCCATTAAAGTTCCAAATTTTAATTAAAGTTAAAATTTTGCTAAATGAACTTCTTCAACATAAGAATTTAACTAATCACGATTGCAAATTATAGCATTTGAACTTAATGCATCATTTAATGAAAACGTTGATTTTAAGCTGACGATGGTTGACTTGCAAAATTCAAAGGACGACATGGTATTCGCCTTCGAAATATGTCTGGGGAAAACTGTCCTCCAACGGTTCTCGGATTCTTTAATGAATTTAAAGCTAATATTTCAATCATAGATCTGTGGATTCAGCAAATTTATAATAATGGCATTATTACTGTAGAGTTGTAAAATGAAAAAATAGTTTTCTAGTACGCTTTAATATTCTGAAAATTCCTTGAGTAATGTTTTAAGAAAAATAATCAGAGGGTTACATATAACTTTTAGGCCCAGCTTTTAGGATGTAGATTATCTTTAGACTTAGTTTAACGCAGTTTATAACTGGAATACTGCTTCTAAAATCTATTTTATTTTTCGTTTTCGATTTAACTAAACCAAGTTTAACTGACATCCCAAAAAGTCGGTCTTAATGTATTAATCTTATTTGATTCAATATCGTATCTGTTTCAAATTTAAAGACTGAAGTAAACATGTTACAAACTTATTAAAAAAAAAAAAAAAAAACTGTTGAACAAAAATTTTTGGTTTTGTCTGATTTTGACTTAATTGAATGGATTCAGATGCAAAAGAAGTGTTTCCTTAATATTGCCCTACAAATAGTAATAAATTGAAGCTTTTGTTACACAATAGGTTTAGAAATGGGCTCTGTAAAGGCTAAACATTTAAATTGCCCCAAAAATATGCTATTTCAGACATTATAAAAAGCACATTTAAATCACTTTTAAAAATGTATTATATTCACCCTTATTCTAGTTGTCGACCTCGATGCCGTTGTCCTTTTTAAGTCAATATCACTTTCTTTCGACATCGACACCAATGTGGTATTCCGTAATCATTTTGTAACGACGACGACAGTTTATCGATAATTAGAAAAAAACAATAACTTTACTTTAAAATGTCGTTACCAAAAATGGCGATGACAAAATCAGAGTCGTCTCAATACAATATCGTCGTTAAATTTTCTTAGAGAATACCAAATATTAGTCAACAGTCATCGATACATATCGATAACGACAAGTGAAATACCAATTTTAAAAAGACGACAAAATACGACGTCGATTTGTGTCGACGTCGACAACTAGAATAAGGGTGATTATATATTATAAAGAGTACTTCTAAATCACTCTAAAAATGCAAACAAAATGTACTCGTATTGATGTAATGAAAAAGTATACCTAAAAACCATACTTTTATTAACATCATGTAATCACTTTTAAATTACTAACAAAATGCTTAAATTGAACTACTGACAACATGAGACATCACGCGTAAAATAAATCAGTGTTAGAGCTAAATTGCAACTACTTCAAAATCAGTTGATGCTATTCGGAGTGCTTTTAAAATAACTTTTTTGTAATGACTTTTTTTGCTGGGAACGCTTTAAGTGTGGGAGTTGTGGAATTTATTTCATCTCAAAACTATTTTTGTTTTTAATTTAATATAAGGAATAGCAAGAATAGCAAAATAAAAGCTTAACATATTCACAAAAAATTACCAAAAATAGTTTTTTCGGATGTCTGAAAATTTTATCCGATTTGGTTAAATTTCGGCAGCATTTGGAGGTAATTTCATTGAAATTTTCAAAAATTCGAGGAAATCGGTTGATATTTAGACACAGTTTACTTAAAACATTCTGTTTTTTTGTGAATTCGACCATAAAATATTTTATTTATAGTATGACATTTGTAGGTAAACTATGCCAATATGTATCATCCGATTTCCTCCAAATTTATGTTTTCTATAGGCGTATGAAATTTCAGCTGAATTATTTCCAAAATACCCACTGTGTATTGTTTGAACCCAAAGTTTGAATGGATTAAAATGGACTTTTGGTGAAAATTGTCTAAAAAATTAAAAAAAAAAATCTAAATCAGTAAGAAATGTTTGTTTTGTCTTGTGTTAATTTTATTTACGAGAAAATCGGAAATGTAGTTGGACCATTTCCACCTAAAATCTTTCGTCCCTTAAGCCATGTGACTCATCGTACATTTAATGTAAATATTTTTGTATTTGTGACGTGTAGTGTCTGCACAATAGAGCACCCATATGTGCAAAAGTGTTATTTTTCCAGCTCCCCGCTCATTTTTGGATAGGCTGAGAGTAAAAAAATAAGATATGTGCAAAAATTGGGTTTCTGCGATGTAAACCGGCCAGGCCGTTTACATTTATTTCCTCAAAATTACCCTAAATAAGGTTCATGGATTTATCCATCTATAACTCTTAAACTACCCTACGGGGAATGAGGAGTCAATTGCCCTCCAAGGACCTATCCCGTGACCGGTCAACCGAAGGCATATTACTAAATTAGTACAAATATGAACAATAAAAAATGAATTAATTTTCTAAGTATTTTCTGCTCCGTTATTTTCACTGTTGCTTTTAAAAAAACTTGACCGATACCTAAATAAAAACAAAATTCGCGGCATATTTTTAAAAATATTTTTTATTTATTTTACTCTTTTATTTATTATTAACTTTATTTTTTCACGATTTGCTTATTTTAGCTCTTATTTTAAATTTCTATAATATTTTGCTAAGAAATTTAAAGTTTTGTATTTTCAACGTTTTTTTAATGTTAAAGCTGTTTTAGTTCTAACAATTGGTATTTCATATAACTTTTTTTTGTTACTTAAGGGGAATTTTTTAAATTTTTATTTATATTATCAGAGGTTTTGAGGTAGTTTTCTAATTTGTAATTGATTTTTTAATTTAATTATGGCCAACGCAAAAAACAAGTCAACTGCCATTAAGGGACCTATCCCATGACCTGTCAATCGGGGGCATATTCAAAGCACTTCCACCATATTTGTGTGTGTGTTAATGTTGTTTGCTTTTCCATTTTTTTCTTTTCCATGTTTTTTTATTTGCTGTGTGTGTGTTTGTTTTTCTCTTTTTTATTTGAACAGAAACGAAAAACATATAACTTAACCATCAGCCAGGCATCACGCATAAGCAACGTTAGCTCAGACGGTAGAGCGTTTGCCTTACAAGCAGAAGGTTGTGTTATCGAGCCCTACTTCAACGCCAAGTAGATTATTTTTAATTCTTAATTTTTTATTAGTTTATTTGAAAAGCTATTTTTAGACACACCACCTTACTGCCACAATGTGTCTAAACTGTGGCAATTGGTCATTTCCAATGACAACGCCATGTTAAAGTGATATGTCTCTTTCTAACAAAAAGACCGATCAGCGACCGGTCTCCGCCCCCTTGGGACCTATCCTGCGTGTCATCCGGGACCGGTCCCTTTCCCCGTAGGGTAGAAGCTTCTGGTGATTATGCTACACAGCTGTAGTTCACACAATGAAAAGGTAAATATTTTCCTTATACGAACTTTTAACACTCTCATGACCATTAGTGGTGTTTTAAGTGGGAAACATCAAAATTCGTGTCAAAACTAAACTTTGAATGTCTTTCATTTAATTTTGAAGATCTGTAAATACCCAGTGTAGAAAATCATTACCAGATATTTTTTTATTTATTTTGTGGTTATGTAACTACATACTTGGTAATGGTAACTAGTTACTTTTGTTATTACATTTCTTATTACCTTTATATGGCGATGTCGCGAAAAATAATGAGTTATGGTTACACACCAGCATACGAAAAATCAAAAAAATATATCGTTACTTATGTGCTTACCAGTACTGACAAAAATAATGAGTCTAAAAATAGATTTTCAAAAAAATAAATTATATAAAAAAAAATATTTTTATTGTATTTTTTTTTAAATAAAATTTGCTGGTGCGCGAATCGAACCTGGGTCTACAGATTGCCAGTCAATAGCTCTATCATCTGAGCTATATCGACTTGTAATATTTAATAGATGAAAACATAATTGACCTGCTGCACACAAGTAAGCATACTCGCCAACATACAAAAAACCAAAAAATATGTGGTTACATATATCCTTACCAGTGTTTAAAAAATATTGAGTCTAAAAATAGATTTAAAAAAATTTTCAAAGAAATCTAGAAAATTATTTTCTATTTGAAATAATGATAAAAATAAGTCATTATCAGTAACTCATTATTATATGTTTTAAAATAATGCAGAAGGTAAGTGGGTGTCATTACTGGTAGTCCAAAAAATAATGATATGTCATTACCGTTTCTACACTGGGTATGTATATTCTTCATCATATAATAGGAAATTTAGCGTATATTAAAAATATTAAAAGCAAAATAAGGTCTTTTAAATATTTCGTCCGTTCCATGACAGAAAGCCCAAAAACTGATTTTTGAGTTACAGATTTATTACATATTTGCACTAGGAAACCATGTTCATCTTCCATTTTGGGTATAGGATGTGTTCAGCAAACTTATGTAAAACACTACGAGGTATATTTTTGTGGAACTATTTAACCCTCTAACTCTTCAATTAAAGGGCTTTTTTGGCCTCATTTTTAGAAGTGACAAAAAGACCCGTAAGTTGAAGAGTTAGAGGGTTTAAATGTTCCACAGAAATGTTCCACATAGTGTTTTTCATGAAATGGAAAATTCACATGGTTTTCTCCTAAAATCTAGGTTTGTGGGACATTTGAGCGCCTATTCTGAATAAGTACGAAATTAACCCTTAAACACATTTTAAGTTTTGTCTTATTTCTGACATTGAATTTAAATTTTCAACTTTTATGTCTTCAGAGACTTGCTGTAGAATTTCATGACAAATATTTTTATGGAACATTTTAACCCTCTATCTCTGCAAGTAGAGGGACTTTTTGCCTTTTTCAAAAGCGATCACAAACGACCCTTGAGTTGAAGAGTCAGAGGGTTAAAATGTTCCGTAAAAATATTTGTTATGAAATTCTACTAGAAGTCTCTGAAGACATCACAGTTTAAAATTGAGCATCAATCCCAGAAATAAGTCAGAATTTAAAATGTGTTTAACAGTTAATTTCGTGCTAATTCAGTTTGGCGATCAAAGAGCACCCATATGTACAAAAGTGTTATTTTTTCACCTCCCCACGCAATTTCTGGTAGATTGAGCGTAAAAAATAATATCCGAGCGAAAATTTATCCTCTCGGATTAAAACACGCCAGTCACCCGCGCCTTTTAGCCCTAAAAATGGACTAAAATTAGTTAAAAGTTTATTTGCGCATAACTCTTAAAGTAATGGTTTTACAGAAAAATGCTACAAAAGCATATCTACAGGCAATAATGTGGCTAGTATTTTTCTCATTGACATTTTTGACGTATCGACGACGCTTCATGGATGTTTATGTGGTTGAAGTCAAAGTGATTTATATGGTTAAATACAAATAATAATACAAATTTTGGTCTTAAATCACCATGACGCGTCATTGATACATCAAAAGTGTGTATGAGAAAAATGCTAGATACTTCATTGCCTGTAGTGGTGCTCAAGTAGTATTTTTCTGTAAAACCTTTACTTTAAGAGTTATAGCGCAAAGAAGCTTTGAATTAATTTTAGTCCGATTTTAGTTTTAGAAAAATCTCATAATTTTGGGCCCCCCTCCTAAGAGACTAAAGTGGCTCTAGGTAGGGCTACGTTTAACGGATAAAAAAGTTCGTTTTGGCGTATTGTTTTATTTTAAGGTTTTGTAATATTCTGAAGATCTATCATTTTAGTGTTTTCTTTATCGGAATTCTTTAGCATTTTAACAATTTAGCATTTGGGTTAAATTGTTTGGATAATTTCTAGATGAAGTTGCGATTTATTTATATTTATTTAAAGCCAATTAATATGGGTTTATTTTATTAACAGCCTTTACTTATGTTTTTTTTTAGCTTTCAGATAATATATTTTTAAATACAAGTAAATTTAAATTTCCTTATAAAATGAGATCAAACATTTGTCACTTATTAAATTATTTCAATATCAATTAAATGAAAAAAAAAGTTAATTTTAGCCTTAATCTGCTTGCAGAGAAAAACAAAAATAATTTTTTAAATTTAATTAAATCTGAGATATTTTATACAAAAAGAAAATAAATAATTTAGTTAAGTGGAAAAATAGCAAGAAAAACAATAAATTAATTTTATTATATCCACTAGAGCAAACAAAAAAGAAAAGAATTTCCATTGACGTTATTCCTTCACCTTCATTTGTTATTCAAAAAATCTATTACATAGAAAACTATAGTTTTACAGTTATTTTTTTATGGTACATACTTTAGCAATCTGAATATTCATCCATCTATCCATTTATACCTTTTTTATTTATTTATGTATGTGTATGCATATCACTGATAATGATGATATATAACTTGAATTTTATACATACATATTTTTTATTTTTAATATTACCTAAGGATATTAGAGTGGATTGAAATACAAGAAGCATTTTTGGATGTGTAAAGTCTTTAGCAAAAATTTGCGACCAAAATAAATCGATAATTCAAGCAATGTTTTAATAAATTTAAAGAAATTTTTAAAAATTCGTTTAAAAACCTGAAGAATTCAATAGAAATGCAAAACTTTAAAATATGGCTCGATTTTTATGAAATTTACTTTGTCAACAATTTCCATTTTTTCCCTACTTAAATTTTCCGCTCTAATAACATTTTATAATCAAAATTATTTAGAAATTCAATACACACTAATGTGTACATTTCTATGCAAATTTACGTACATTGTTGTATAAAAAAAACTATTCGAAACCTTGTAAGTATGTCATTCTAACAAACTCATGGAAAAGATATATCCTTACTAGTAGTACAGAGTAAGTATGTCGTAGATGGAAAGGCAAATAACATCAATAACAATCAAAGTCATGGTATAGTGTAGTAAAAGAATTTATCTTTTTATATTTTACTATTTATTACAACAAAGACAAACTGCATTTGTATATATTTGTAAAATGTTGTTTCAATTATGCATTTTTAAAATAGCAAGAGTCCTTGGAAAAACAGATATTTTCATAAATCAATACTAGAAAAAACTATTTGTACTTTTTAAAGTTTACAAGTATTCAAAAAATACAGGATCCTTTTTAGGGCTGTACAAGAGTTTGTTAGTTTTTACTGTATTTTGTCTATAACTTCATTATATAAATTTTCGTAGAGTTCTGTAAATAAGTATTTTCTATTGTATGTCAATCATTTGCTGTCTTCATCAAATTTGCAATTTTCAACAAATTTTATATATTGCAGAGTACCTCTACTACAATAAACATTATTTGAAATTACATTATAAATCATAAGTTGGTATGTGTGTGTAAATAGACATCTATAAAATGCAATTTGAAGCAATCAAATACATAAATAATTGCAAAAACTATATCTATGATTGAATTTTTTCTTTCAAAAATATTTGAAAATAATAATGAAAATGACAAATTTTTTCCAAAGCATCTCTTATATCTTTTCCTCTGCAAATTGTATAGCATACTTTTTGGCATTTAAGATAATAATTCAAAGAAACACGTCTTTACCATTTTCTTATTAAGTATTTGTAAAGTCTACATCAACTACACATCCAGCTCTTAAAAGATGTCCAATTTAGTTTTTTTTTTTTAACTTAAAATAATCTATAAAAAACTGTCAAATGCAGACCAAATAACAAATAGCTAAAAATAAGAAAAAGTACCAAAAAACATTTTATGACTCAAAGAAAACGTGACACAAACAGTTTGGTTGTATATTTTAAATTTACTAAACATCATGTATTTTTATTGTTATCATTTATAGAGAGAGAAAAAATAACATTTTTTTTTTCTTCCAAGCCTTAAACTAGGCAATATATTTTTATTTCATTGTTAACCCAAAAGTATGCAATTGTTTTTGAATAGAAAATAAAATACATTATTGTAAAATTTGGCAGAAAATTACCTAAAATCTTTATTATGATGTAAGGTTTATAATTTCTAGGACTTTTCACATTCCCGGGTTGAGAGAATAGAAATAGTCCAATCTGGGAAAGATTAAAAGAAAGAAAGAAAGAAAAGAAATAAAATAATATTTTGTACTTATTTTAAATTAGTACTAAAAGATAAAATAATAATAAATTTGAGCTTAATCGTTCATTTTGGTCATTATCTTTCAATACAATTCATTGAACTAGTTCCTTCATATCGTTCAATCATTTTACATGTTCTTAAATTAACACTATTGTAAACAGATTAAAACTTTTAGAAAATCCCCAACTTAACGAAAAAAAAGATATATGAAAAAATAACAATTTAATTGAAAAGAGATACAATTTTCCCATGAATGAAAAAAAAGAAGGAAACGAACGATTGAACGAAAACAACGAATAATGATGAACGATGTCTTACCGTTCAAATGCATTAGTTCGTTCATGAACAATACAAGTCTACTACACACAGAGAAAAAATGTACCATTTTCCAACTGAAATTCGGTTACATCTACTAAAATAGGTTGGTGCAACTGAATAGTGGTTATCACAACAAAACTCGGTTTATACAACTGAATTTTAGTTGCAATACCTAAAATATTTAGGAATCATATTCCAATATGGTTTCACCAACCGAATTTATTGGTTGCAGCAACCAAAATTCCAGGAAGGTAGAATACATTTTTGTTGAAATTATGGCAACTAGAGGAAAATTATTGGTTGGGTCTGTGTACAGACCGAACTCTAGAGTTAAAACAGAAGATTTTATGAAAATAGTGGAAACTTTTCCTGTTAGAGAATGTTTCAAATGTTGTCACTTATTATGATATAAAATATAATATTTTGTCCTCTGAGCTTTCCCTGATTAATTGGGATTCCATTTATTATATGCCTTCGGTTGATGATCAGCTGAATTTTTTGGAACAAAATCTTACATGCGTTTTTAAGAAAACAGTGCAAAACTCTCAGGCAAACTTCTAAAAAAAAGCCATGGTTCAATTCTGACATAAAACTTGCTATCAATCGAAGAGATTTTGCTTATAAACGTTGGAAACTCTTTAAAATTCCAGATTTAAATGAGATCTACCGTGATGCTCGCAAAGAAGTGAATAGAATGATCAAATCAGCGAAATCTGATTACTATTCGGGTCGTTTCTCATCATCAGTTGGAACGAAGAAATTTGTTTCCTAGTCTTACTAGACCACTCAAAAGCATTTGATATGGTGGACCATAACATTCTCTGCCTAAAGTTGCGTACAATATTTAATTTCTCTTAAACGTCTGTTCGTTTAATATCTTCATAATTGGCGGATCGTCGCCAGTCTGTCTTCGTGGACAATAAAACATCACGTGCGCTACCGGTCTTAAGGGAAGGGGCGTACCACAAGGTTCGATACTTGGGCCTTTACTCTTCACAATCTATGTGAATGACCTTGCACGACAATTGTCGTATTGTAATATCCACATGTATGCAGATGATGTACAACTGTATATTAACAGTAACATAGGTGGATTAAACGATTGTATTGCGAAACTTAATATTCACAGAAAAAATTTACAAAATTCTGTTTGTAATGTTAAACACCTTTTTTGCATAAACAAACAAAAAATTTTTTAAAAAGGCACCAACAATGGAATTTGTATATACAAATCCCTTTTTGTAACTTTTTTGTAATTTGTTAAAAATAAAATCAATTTTTTTTTAACAATGTGTTTTGTAAATACAATAATTTTTTTTTGTAACTTGTTTGTATTTGTTAAAAATAAAAAAATAAAATTCAACAACGAGTTTGTTATATTAAAACAATTATTCGCTTTATGTTGTCGTATTGACAAAAAAAAAATACTTTTTTGAAATTTTTGTTACAATTTACAAACATTTGAGCAATTGAAAACAAAAAATAAATGATTTGTTTTTTTTTTTTTTGTTTCAAAAAATTCTAAGGCTATTTTTTTGATATTTTTGATACAATTTACAAACATTTAATAAAAAAATTGTTAGATATCTAAGTAAAAAGCCAACAATTTTTTTTAATTACTTAAAATTTTGTGATACTTTTTTCTGTGTTGATTTGGAACACATTCAAGCATGGGCAAATGCAAATGGTTTATGTTTAAATCCATCTAAGTCTAAATATTTAATGATTAAGAAGAAAACTCTGAAATTGTCTTTTGAACCGATGTTAACACTGAACAGTCAGAGAATTGAAATGGTCTCCACTGACAAAAACCTTGGTGTAATTTTTAACAACACACTTACTTGGTCTGATCACATAAATATTATCGCTGGAAAAGTCTATTCAATGCTACGTACTTTATGGCACACCCAGCATATAACTCCACTAAACATTCGCATATTGCTTGCGAAAACCTATATAATGCCAACATTACTATACGGATGCCAAATGTATGCAAGTTGTGATACTAAAAGTAGTAAAAAACTTAGATCTACTTACAATGCCATTCTTAGGTATGTTTTCAACTTAAGAAAATTTGACCCTATCTCTTCCTACACAAGAAAACTTTATGGAGTTACTTTTAATGATCTTTTGAAAATAAGAACTTTGATTTTGTTACAAAAAATTATATATACCCAGGAGCCATCATATCTATTTGATAGACTTCAATTTTTGAACTCCCAAAGAACCAAGGACATTAACCATATATTGTTTCAAAATTCTGTATCCAAGTAGCAATTTTATGTTAATTCAGTAGTGATTGTCGTTTAAACAATTTCATTTTTATTTTTTCTTCCTAATGCAGTCTAATACTGCTTGTGTTAGTTGCTTTAGAGCTGTTGGTAGTATATTTATTAGATGCATAACATGCAGTGGTTTATTCCATAAAGGGTGCCCTGGTGTCAATAGTGATCGTGATTTTAATGTTTTAATTTCATCAAATAATATTGTTTATAACAGCAATAAATGCGCTAAAGGATCTAATAATTTAATTGCTATAATAACAATTTTGTCAAATGAAGTAAGAGAATTAAAAAAGTTATTCAATGCCTGTATATACAACAACAATGCAGTTGAGAGTACCTCCATTAAAAATAAAAACATACATGCTGAGTCAAGCTTAAATTAAAAAAAATAATGATTTACAACAAAAAGGTGTTCAACTCTGAGTGATTCTTTTTCTTCAAGTTCTGCTAATTATGCTTTTCGTAAAGATGTTGTTGATACTACTAACCAAGTAATAATGTTTTAAATTCTAATATGCGAATACGTAGAGCTAGTCTTTGTCTTTCTTTACATGATGATGATGATATTCATAATGATGCTATTGCTACTACTAAACCAAATGATGTTATTGCTGCTACTGAGCCAAATGACGTTTTAAATTCTAAACGAAGAGCTAGCATTTGTTGTTCACAAAACTCCGACAATACTGTTAGCTCAGCTTCAATTGCATACTCTCAAGCAGAAAGTAATATCCCAGTTAACAATATTGGATGGACTAATGTTAACTACAAAAAAAAGAAACGTAAGCCTGTGCTGTTTGGAGATAATAATTCCAAAGACTTGGAAGTTA
Source organism: Leucophora obtusa (assembly GCA_949987735.1). Classification (NCBI taxonomy): domain Eukaryota; kingdom Metazoa; phylum Arthropoda; class Insecta; order Diptera; family Anthomyiidae; genus Leucophora; species Leucophora obtusa. The sequence continues at coordinate 65,662,989 of OX465299.1, read as the reverse complement.
TTGCTAATCAAAAATGGGTGCATATTTCTTCATTTAAGCCCAGCGTAACAGCAGAACAAATCCTGAGTTATATTGCAAAAGGTGCTAATATTTCCAAAACCCATCTAAAATGTTTTAAATTGGTTAAAAAGGAAATTGAGCAGAACACATTGCGGAGTGTTTCTTTTAAAATTGGGATCTCCGCTGAATTATATGATAATCTATTTGAGCCTTCCTTGTGGCCTACTAATGTAAAAGTGCGTCCGTTCTTGTTCTTTCAAAAGCCTATATCTTAAAACATGTATTATAATAATTACTATTTATAATTGTTTTATAGTTTAATCATAGTCTGTAGGGAAATGATGTTCCATAGACTGAATAAAGAATAATAATTCAATACGTCTTTGGAACTCATTACTATCATCCATTCAGTTTATAAGAAACGCGTTGCATTTAAAAAAAAAAAAACTTTTTGAATTTTATAGTTAAATGATAGTTTAATAAATTTATTTGCTCTGGTGTCTGAAATATTTATTTTGCTGTCATTTATTTATTTTTTTTGCTTGGTCAAGTGAAAATTTTGTTTTTATTCTTATTATTATTGTTTTTAATGTTAGTATTATTGTTTTATTATTATTATTATTATTATGTTATTAAATATTTTTATCTAAACATATCCCTTCATACATTCTTTAACTCAACATTGTAAAAATCCATTACTATAATCATAAGATTGTAAATCTTGTTGTTTTGGAAACCATTAAAATTAAAATTAAATTAAAAATTAAATTAAAATTTGCAATTGGGTTGACTAGGGCAGAGATTTAATTTCACCGGATTTCGAGAAAACAGCGATTTTTGGCATTTATTAAGCTTTTATGCAATTTTTTCTTATTTCTTCTTTTAATTTCACATGATTTTGGTCGGAATATAACAACATAAGATTAAATAATACTTCAATCCTGAAAATTAGGGCCAAATAGAAGTACATTAAATTGCCCCTGTGTAAGGTCAGAGGTCAGATTTTAAGAGATTTTTATTTTTTTTAAACATGTTAATATAACAGATTTTCCTGAGCGGATATTAATGAAATTTCTTGATATTATTTTTATAGGTCTAGAAATAATATTCTAAGTTTAATTTTAGAAAATTAACCCTTCAGTGCTATGTAATGGTAACTAGTTTCTTTTCTTATTGCATTTCTTGTTACCTTTGTATGGCGATGTCGCGAATAATAATGAGTTATGCTTACACACCAGCATATGAAAACTCTAAAAATATGTCGTTACCTATATGCTTACCAGTATTGAGAAAAAGAATGAGTCCAAAAAATTTAAAAAAAAATAAGATTTATAAAAAAAATATTTTTTTTATTGTAGATTTTTTTTTAATAAAATTTTTTAGTGTGGGAATCGAACCTGCGAATCGAACCAGGTTGCCAGTCAATAGCTCTACCCAGAGACCCAAAATAACTGTTATATTTCTAAAAAAGTCACCACCCAAATTTATTTAATTATAATATTTCAATAATGCACTATATTTTATAAATCATATTGCACAAAAAAATCACAAAGTTTGGCAAAGATTTTAATTTTTTCAATTTTTATATTTTACTCTATAAATTTCTGTTGTTTTTTGATTTTTATTTTAAAACTTTTTATAAAAGTTACAGAATGATTTTTTTGAAAAAATTAAGCACTAACTTTTTTATTTGATAATAAAATAAAAATTAAAAATTGACCTAAATTGAATGCCGGAAGTTGCTGGAATATACATATTTACTCACTTTAAATCACTGTTCAATCTTTTATTAACACTAGTTGACATCATCAGGATATTATAATTGGTGAAGTCATTGGTTCCATGGCTTTTGATTTATATTCTTAATTGTTATTTTTTGATAAAGAAAAAAAATCACAAAATAACTTTTATTATTTTTGAAAAAATAAAAATCGTGTTTGGATTGTTTTTGTTTGAATTAAAAATATAAATCAAACAGAGCAAATAAACAGAAAATTAAAAATACTCAAACAGGAAATAATTGTAAAACAATCACTTTTTTGAATAAAAGTTATAACTGTTACGTCCCTGGCTCTACCATCTGAGCTATTGATAGATAAAAACATAATTGACCTGCTGCACACAAGTAAGCTTACTCGCCAACATACAAAAAATCAAAAAATATATGATTAAATACATATACCCTAACCAGTGTTAAAAAATATTGAGCCTAAAAATAGATTTTAAAAAATTTACAAAAAAATCTATTAAATTACTTTCTATTTGAAATAATGATAAAAAATAACTCATTATCAGTAACTCATTATTATATGTTTTAAAATACTGCAGAAGGTAAGTCGGTGTCATTACTGGTAGTCCAAAAAATAAAGATACGTCATTACCGTTTCTACACTGGGAGATAATATTGACCTGATAATAAAAACAATATTTTTAAATCAATTTTGTAAAAAAAACCCTCCCATACGCACCGTAAGCGATTTCAAGAATGCTTCAAATAAAAAAAAAAAATTTGATTGTCAAAATGGTGGGACATGATTTTTACTGATGTTGTAAAATTAGAAAAAGCTGACTTATTAGGAGTGAAATATTACTTTTTTTTAATGAAAAAAAAAAAAATATCTATATATAAAACATTAGTGCGTTTGGTGTGGGAACTTTTTTAATAATCGCGAAAAAGTAAAATTGTGGTTCTTAATATTTTTCCAAGCTCTACTTAATTTTGCCATGGGAGAGTGATATTTGCAAAAATTACAAAAAGTGATATCCCCAATGTTAATAAATACTAGACCGTACCTCAAAAAAAGTTCGCCGTACACCGCACAATCTAAATTATTTTCGCAAGGAGATTTCAAAAACAAAAATTTTTTTTTGCCGAACGTGGGGGCACCATTTTACATTTTTCGTTATATCTTTGGCATTTACAGTCGGATCTTAAAGTATGATACATCGATGTTTTTCTCTACCAATGTTTTGTCTAAGGCCCATTGACCTAAACTATCCCACCAGATCTCAGTTGTAACAACCCTATTGTACAAACCTAATGTCAGAAAATTAATGTCAGCAAAAAATCATTAAACTTTTGGTAAGGAAGTTTTTCGATAAATCCGACCCCTACGCATTTTGAATTTTTTTTTTCATTGAATTTTTCCTCGAGGCAAAAAAAATCGATATATCACACTTTAAAATCCGACTTTAAATGCCGAACCTATAAGGAAAAATGTAAAATGGCGACCCCTACGTTCGGCAAAAAAAAAATTATTTTTTTTGGAATTGCCTTGCAATTTTTTGCCTGTAAGGTGGTACGCTCTAATATATACGGCCATGTAACCTCAGGTTTCGAATTCGAAGACATATTGACATATATGACACCAAATAAAGTCATATGTTGTACTGACCTAAGTATATACGAATGGGCATTATACCTTGTAGGCAAAAAAAAGTGCGTTGGGTTTATCGAAAAACTTCCTTAACAAAAGTTTTATGATTTTTTTCGAGCTTTAATTTTCTGACATTAGGGTGGTAGCAATTGAGATCTGGTGGGTAAATACTAGAACGGGATACTTTAGGTCAATGCGCCTTAGAGCGAAACATTGGTCTTCTCGAGTGAAAAACATCGATGTATCACACTTTAAGATTCGACTGCCAATGCCAAAGATATAACGAAAAATGTAAATTGGCGACCCCTACGTTCGGCAGAAAAAATTTTTTCTTTAAACCTCCTTGCAGAAATAATTTGGATTGGACGGTGAACGGCGAACTTTTTTTTTGAGTTTGGGTCTAATGGACATATGGTATTTACCGATAAGTGATTAATACCAGCCCATGTATACTCATATATATTCATATAGGATCCCATTTGCACAAGCCTCCTCGAAAATTTAGAAAGTATTTTGACAATTATTTTTTTAAATCATACCTCTGAGAATCTCAAAGTTTTAAAAACAAATATAAAAACTATTTCATAAATACCTGAAACGAAAAGAAGATACAATAGGTTAGATCAGTAAAATGAAATTTTGTTTAAGGGTCTGAAATTTAGCTAAAAAATAACTACCCAAGTAAAAAATAATTATACGACTTTTCATATTATATAATCTAATTTTATCAAATTAGATCGTATTAGATTATACTAGATCTATTGTACTTTGACACAATTAGATTTTATTTGATGGAATAAGATATGGTTTGATATAATTTTATCCGGATATTGTCCTCATCCAAATATATCAAATGTAATGTAATCATATCCAACTAGATATAATGGTATATAATACGATACAATGTTATGAAATATGTAAATATATATAGGCTAATATGTAATTGGATATTGTAATATGCTGCACTTTAGTAAAGTGACAAATAAAGAAAGATACACTGAAAGAATTATCCTTCATGATATTAATGATATAATATCATAGAATTTTTTCCGTAGAATCAATGAAGAATTTCATTATATATGTAATATTTAATTAATATTATGATATTTTTCATAACATTTCTTGCATCAAATTTCATAACTTCATTAACAAAATTCATTGAAATTCATAAATTTAATGAAAATGTTCTTTATATATATCAAATTGTTCATTAGTATTTACTTTTTTAATTTTTTCATAAAATATATATTTTTAAAAATGTTCATACAATTATAATTTTATATTAAATATTTAATTCTCAAATACAATAGTTTTATATATCCATAAGGCTGAGTTTTAGTTATGTGCATTAATTTCCATACTGAGAGAATTATCTTTTATAATTTTTATTTTTTTCGAAACAATTGTATTATCTATCATGAAAATGATCAACCCTTTTTGAAACAACAAATAAAATCTAATATGACAATATCATATTAGAATTTGGACTTGAGGTAGAAGAATATTCTAACTAAATACATTAATTAGGAATTTCATTAATTGAATTAAGCTTATTATAAAATTTTATGAAACTTTAATTTAATGAATTTTTTCATTAGATATATTTTGTACATCACTAAAATACGCTACAATTTTATTACGCTTTTTGGATTTGCTAAATACTTTTTATTTATTCACTCCAGCTTACTTAGCAACGACAACAACCAACTATAATAAATAATAATAAATAAAGTTGCTTCATATATTTTATGAAGCCCTTCATTGGCTGAATGATTTATTCATTGGAGGAGCGGTTTATTCATTTTATGAAGAGTTTCATTAATTTTATGAACTTTTCATAAACATTGACTTTATTGAAACCTTTTCCATATATTCTATGAAAACTTCCAATGGACGAATCCCAGAGACAATTTTCATTGAAACTATGAAGCAATTCATTGCTGAAGTGATGATAATTCTCTCAGTCTACAGGTTTCTATTTAGAGTCATAAGCATAACACTGTGAGACAAATGGTAGGGGTCAGTGATCGGGAAGGGTTCAAACTACCGGAGAAAGTTATATCGGTAAAAAAGAAGTTATACGTGTCCCGGCGTTTCGCTGGGTCACCCCTAGGAATCGAGATATATCGATTTGACCTTTGGTGGTCTTTTTTTGACATAACTCGAGAACCACTAGTCCGATTTTGCTCAAACAATTTTAAAAAATTAAAAATTACAATTCCTTTAATCTGTTCATATAACGTTTTTCTATATACTCAACAGTTTTGCCGGTAAAAATAAATGTATGAAGAAAAAAATATTTTTTGCCTAAAATATTAAAAAAAGTAATAAACAAAAGGTTATTGATTTTTATGGTAGCGGTAACAAAGATTTATTTTTACCGGCAAAACTGTTGAGTATATAGAAAAACGTTATATGAACAGATTAAAGGAATTGTAATTTTTAATTTTTTTAAAATTGTTTGAGCAAAATCGGACTAGTGGTTCTCGAGTTATGTCAAAAAAAAAAGATATATCTCGATTCCTAGGGGTGACCCAGCGAAACGCCGGGACACGTATAACTTGTTTTTGACCGATATAACATTTCCCGTTGGTTTCATCCCATCCCGATTTTGACTGTCGCATAATGTAATCAATCATAAAATTTATAAGTGATTTATAAAACAAATTTTCCGTATAAAATTCATTTTATAAACGTTTTATTTCAAATTATTATGCATGAGCACTTTAGATATAATTTGTAATAATATTATATAATAATGTCTTCCTATATGTTACAATATTTAATTAGGCGAAATTCTATTTGACCATATATTATTATCTTAAAACTTTTTTACTTGGGCACAAATATTTCCTACTAAACTTAGTTATTTCGAAATAATTTAGCAAGTCTTAATAATATAAGTAAATTACAGTTTATTCGTTTTTGTTTTTATATAAATCGAGATAAGATTTTTTTTATTTTTGTAAATAAAGTAGCAAGATTTTATTATACAAATTTTAAAAGGTTTCCTAATTGATTTGTTTATGTGAATATTTTATAATTTAAATTAAATCCACAAAAGGCTCTTTATGCTTTAAATGTCACAGCAAAGTCATGAGCTGAATTAATTTTTAATTTTTCAGTTACAATATATGATTAATGATGATAAATTAAAGTGCTTATTCCTACGTGTGACTCAATGTGACCGTCATAAGACTATTTTAAAGACTGAGAGTCATAAGTTGTCATACAAAACAAAAATAAAATACAAATTTTATTTGTCAATATTATGATTGTGTCGGTACCAGGTTTTAACTTTTTTGAAGTTTTCAAACAAAAATGTTAATAAATATAATTTATTGTGACTTTGCAGCAACAAATAAATGGGGAATACAGTCATAATTAAGAGTTACAGACTTTTCGTAGGAATAGGCACGTAAATATCATTATTTTTATAGAAGATGTTGAAAATGTGTTCTTTCCAGGGTTAAATAAAAATGTTATCAAGGTAGGTCGTGTTGTCAATTCAAACACATTGGCAGACATACAAACAGTACATCCATTACATAGTGTACTTCGTACATACTTATAATAACGTGCTTACGCAAATTATGTTTGACTTACAAGGATATACAGGATTTTATATATACCCTGAGACAGCACACACATATACAGCTACACTTGAACACTTACTTAAACACACATGCATAGTAACAAGCTACTAAATAGTATTCTCTCTTGTCTTTTATCTTTATTTGAACTTATTGTACCTGTTTTTGCATATAAACACCCTTCCCTTGTATAACGTGGTGAATTCGTTCTAACGAAACTGTAGAAAGAAAATACACACTGTTTGAAGCAAATATCAACCACTTAAGAGAAAAATATCTATTAGTATTTGGCGTTCTATGAAACCGCATTGTGCGAGGAGTGGGTGGGTAATAAATAGATGGTTGTGTATTTGTTTTAAAAGCTTAAGTTTTAATGAAAACAAATAAAACACACCCAAAATATTACATACATAACTACTATCATCATCATATCTATGTTCCATATGGATTTGTGAGGGTGTTAGTGTGTGTATATTTCAATATACATTCAAATATATATTTGGATATAAGACACGTATTCCCAATATAGTTTAAAACAAACCAATAATGTTCTTCTTTTTAGTATTTACTCAGTATATTAAAGTATATTTGTATTTAATATCAATATATTTATATTTCTCACCCTTTTATTTCTAGACGGAGAAAGTTGCACTTTTCTTTAAGGCGAAAGAAATTATACAAATAACAACAGTAGGTGTAATTTTTATAAATTTCTCTTTATACACACACACACGCACACACAAACACTTATGAGCCCTTTGCATATATAAAGAAATAAAAGTGTCAAGAAGGTAAAGAATGGAAACAGGAAAAGTTAGTTGACCCAGAACACAAATAAAATATATACAAGTTGTGGAAAATAAAAGAAAATTTAACAAAATCATAAGAAAAATATAAAGATTAAATTTTGTTTAACAAAACAGAAAAAAATTACATACCCGTGTAAAAAAGATCAGATCTGGCCAGATCTCAGTAGATCTTACCAGATCTAAATAGATCTCAAAATTGGGGACAAATTTGAGATCTAATTAGATCTGATCAGATCCAGGCATATCTGGCCAGATCTTAGCAGATCTTAGCAGATCTAATTAGATTTAAAAATTGGGGTCAAATTTTAGATCTAATTAGATCTGATCAGATCTAGGCATATCTGGCGCAATTGTCCAAATCACTTTAGATTTGAACAGATTTGGCACTAGATCTGATCAGATCTTGCCATAAAATATTATCACATATGCCATATCTGATCATATTTGATGAGATCTGGTACAGGATCTAATTAGATTCAATCATATCTCTTTAGATCCAAAAAGATCTGATCAGATCTAAATTTTTTTACACGGTACAACGAATTTTTAATACCCTTTTAAGTATCCCTTGGGTATTAGTATTTTACCATAAATGTTTCCAGAATCGATGGAACTTTTAATAAGGAAAGATTTCCTCACAATTTAGTTTAGTTTATTTATTTCCATTCCAGTACAACAAGAATTAATCTTATAATTATAGTACAGGAATTTTAAGTGCTAAAATTTTTTTTTTTTTTTGAAAATTAAAAATTTTTTTTCAATTCAAAAAAATTCTTAACATTTTAGGAAACTATGTAGGCTTTATAATGATATGTAATTGCATCAATTCTTTAATTTTGAAAATGATGTTCGTCGACACGATTCGGCTCGTCAATATTGTTTTCTGATAGTTTTCTCTACGCTCACTACTATCGTATAGTTTCGAACATCGTTTCGAAGATGATAGTAAAACAGCTGATGGGATTTGATGTTGTGTTTTGTTTATATTATGTGAGGAATATATTTCTCGCTGCTGATTATTTTTATAAAATTATGTTAATTAAATCGGAAATCCCGGGATTTTTCTTAAAAAATTTTCGGGATCGGCATCCCTAGTTATGACTGTAAACCTATCTATTAAGCGCTATGCTTTATTATTATATTTATTTATTCTAAACTAAATTCAAATTGACAAAAGGATTTAAAATTTCTTTGAAAATTATATGAAAAAATTTCTTAAATTTCATAGACACTTTTAAACTTTCAGAATTAGTTTAGCCAGTTCACAGCCATTCCTAATTCATATTTAGCCGAAAAACCAATTGTACAAAATCAAACCTCATTAAACAAAAGAATATGTCAGAAAATTATATACAAAACAACAATAAATTTTTGTGTTAACTAATAGTTAATGCCTAACCGTCAGTTTGAGACTCAGCGTTAATTTTTTTTAAGTGTAAAGAACTTAGCTTCTCATCACTTTTTTTTATTAAACCGTTTTTGGTCTGTCATAAAAGGAATCCAACTCAGTTTACGGAATTTAAGGAATATCAAAACTGATACGAATCCTTTAAAAGTCCTTCAATGACCGATTATTAAATCTAAGTAATATTTTGCATGTTTTTTAATAGATTTATTAAATAATTTATAAATTTAATTAAAATGTTTGTTTACAACCGGTGCCGTCAACTTCATTAATCGAAATCAAAATGCACAATATTGCCCCATAACTAAATCCAAATCTACCTGGAATTTCGCGCGATCCGAGTTTAAGTCGGATAAATCTATATTTATGACAAAAATTCACGAATAAACTGACGAAAGACAATAACGTTAGCTACACTCACAATATATTTCCCATAACCGATTGAGGTTTATTTAAAAAGTAATACCCGACTAAAAAAGATGTTATATAATCATATATCACCATATATAAACCCATATATACGTCCATATCTAATTTGATCCGAATATTGGAATATATAATTATATCAAGCGAGATAAGCATGTTATCTCACCTGATACAATTTGATCCGAAAAATGGGTCTATCTAACTGCATCAAATTATATATAAATACATATAATTTTATGAAGATTTTCGAAGAAAATTTTAGTAAATATTATTGAGATCACTTATTTCATTCATATTAAATACTAATGCTAGATGTTTAGAACAATTTTTGCTAATAAACTTGGAAATAGCTGACAAAATAAAACATTACAAAAATTTGTCGCAACAACTTTTTCTAGGTTAGAGTTTTGGTCTTTCTTATAAAGTGTGTCTTTCTTATAAAATAAAAAATTAACTAATTAGAAATTTATTAATTCCTTATTATGAATTAATATAATAGGTACTTTTTTTCAAAAACTGCTATTTTTCTTCATCAGGATACTCTCCTGACAAATACTTCACAGAGTTTTTGCTTTCAAAAAACCTCTACACTTTCAGGAATGAAAAGACGATCGTTTCGGGGATTACGCCACCACTTTCTAAAGAAAACTGATGAACGGGACCTGGAAAATCCCCGAAACGATCGTCTTTTCATTCCTGAAAGTGTAGAGGTTTTTTGAAAGCAAAAGTATTTGTCAGGAGAGTATCCTGATGAAGAAAAAAAAAACAGTTTTTGAAAAAAATACTTATTATGTTAATTCATAATAAGGAAATAGGCCTCGAACTGAATTAATAAATTTTTAATTAATGAATTAGAAAGGTCGAAAAAAACTATTTTTAGTTTTTAAAATAAAAATTAAAAACCAACATGAAAGAAAATTAACTTTCACAATTAATTTTACGGAAAAATAAATGAACTTAAACCATATTTATTTCAACATATGTTTGTCTAATTTTTAAAATAAAAATAATTATTTCAATCTTTAATTCCACAATGAAAAAAAAATGTTTCCCTTATTTATTTCTTTAAAATTATTTTTAGTTTAATAAAGAGTATTTCGCCAACTATTTGAAAAATATATGTTAAATTCAATTATAAACATTTATTTATATATCAAAGTGCAAACTTCAAAACCAGATCCACAATTTCGGAGTTTTTTTTTAATTTTAATAGTGCAATTAAACTTTATAAAATTTTGTATAATTAGATATCATGTCAGATAAATTAATACATAAAATTAATACAATTTTATATTAACTTTGTTATATTTTTTGATATAAGATTGTTTAGAGAAGCTTATACGCCATTATATATAATTATGTATAAACTATATTTGCAGATCTCTTAATAAATAGCTGGAGACCAAATCGCATATGATTATATATAACGTCATATCAAACATATTTATAAAACCAAAGTGTTAATATAAATGTATATAGTCATATAAAGCCACACATATAAACATTTATAATTATATCAAATCATATAAGATTATATAAAAACTTTTTTAGTCGGGTAGTTAAAGTCTATTTTCAATTGAAGAATCAATTAAAATACATTGAAACATGTTGTTTAACTTTTTTTATCAATCAATAAAAAACAAACTAGAAAAAAATATGTATCGTCTGTAGGAGTTGTTATTTTCAGTCAAATAAGATTTGATAAAAATCTGATAATGTTATTCTGTAAATTTCTTAGTAGGTCTTTTTCTGTGAAAAGTGAGAACATTAACCCTATATGGATCAAGTTACTCAAAATAATAATTGTTATCAAGCGGAAAAAGATTTTTTTTTATTCATTCAAAGTGATATTTTTACGAAAATGATGAAAGGTGTTATTCTGTAAATTTCCTAGTGGGGCGTTTTTGGCCAAAAATATAAAAATTAACCCCATATGCATTACGTTACATAAAATAATTATTTTTATCCAGTTGATATTTTTTTTCATCAATTTAATGGCTTTATAATCTCGTAGTCATAATTAATATTAAGTTTCATGGGTCTTTTCTGACCCGAGGCCACTAAGGGTTAAATATTTTTTAAACAAATGTAAAGATAATTATGGTCTAACCAAATTTAGTTGATGTTTTTCCGAAAACTGTGTAAAATTTGATGAAAACATTCAAATTTTGTTAAATTTTTGACAAAATGAACAATTTTTGTAAAATGTTCTGGAAAGCAGTCGCTCCAAACACAAACTCGAATTATCATTTTTCCAATTTATTTTTTTTCTCTTTAATATCAACTATTATGTGGTACAAATAGCAATCGACTTCTCCAAATTAGGCATTTTAAAAAATCTTTAAAATTAATTTTAAAAAAACACGATTTTGCATTTTTATCAAATTCGTGGGTCATTTTGGATTCCAAGTTAAAGTAGGTTAATGATATGCGATGAAGTCAAAAATTCATGTCTAAATCATTGCGACTATATTAAATGCATAAATAAAAAAAAAAAATATTTTTTTCGAAATTTCGAATTTTGGGAATTTTTAATAGTATTATAAACAATATTGAATTGGAGTGCAACTTTTACATTTGTTTAATGAGTACTTTTATTCAAGAGAATAAGGAACAATATCTCGTAGTAACAAAGTGGTGTTTTTATGCCACTCAACTTCCATATCAAACAATAGGTCAGCGGTACAGCGCTAGACTAGTATTCGTGGGTTCGCAAGTTCGATACCCGGTGGCGGAATAAAAAACTTTTGTAAAGATGACAAAGCAAATGGGCGCTGTAGTGCAATGGTTAGCGCGTTGGACTGTTACACGTGAGGTTGCGGGTTCGAGCCCCAACCAAGGCAACATCAATTTATGAGAAATAGTAATATGTATGAGTTTTTTCTATCCCTCATACATATCGCAGCGTCCTCCTTCGGTGTTCCCATAGCACTTAACCCCACCAAAGTAAAAAAATATAACAGGGCTATGAACTAAACAGCTTCAACAAAGTTCGCCAACTCACCATCAGATGGCACGCAACAACTGTTCTAAAATTCAACATCTCGCGCAATTACATTGTTGCCATATTTGAAGCCCTTCATCTTTCACCACCTTTCACTTCTTCTCTATCCCCTTTCCAAAGGAAGCAACACGTTAATTAATAGGAATAATTTCCTGAGTGTTACTTATCTTTCAAAAAAAAAAAATTATTGTGAAAAATTTTTTGTTGTTATTTTTGTTTTTTCTTTTATATTTTAAATGTTTAATAACGCTCCTAGACGAAAACAAGAAATTCTCATTGAGTTTGTAATTTAACTTAACAAATATTTCCAGAAATTTGTTGAAGTGGGAGTACTCCTCTCCTATGACAACTCAATATTAAAATCATTTGTGTTTATGTTAAAAAAGAAGTACATCTAGATCATTAATTATAGTGCTTTCTCTACTGCTTCGGCATCTCTTTTATTGAAAGTTTGACCAAAAAGATCTTTTAGAAAGATAATGAAAGATATACAGAAAAAATTATTTCCAATAAAATTTCAATCAAAATTTGGTTTGATTTCAAATTAATTTTCAATTAAAAGTTTAATCATATAAACTAAAATTTTAATTGAAAATGGGCCATACCCATTGTCGAAAAAATTTTTAGTTTTGAGAACATATTAAAAACAAAAACTCTTAGGTCCGATTAATGAATGTCCAGTTAGCTACTAACTAGCACTTTAACTGCCGGATAAATTGTAACTGGGCATTCAGTAATCGGGCCTTAATATGCGTTATATCATTTTCTATTACACTATGCGACAGTCAAAATTGGAATGGGATGAAACCAACGGGAAATGTTATATCGGTCAAAAACAAGTTATACGTGTCCCAGCGTTTCGCTGGGTCGCCCCTAGGAATCGAGATATATCTTTTTTTGACATAACTCGAGAACCACTAGTCCGATTTTGCTCAAACAATTTTAAAAAAAATTTTAAAATTACAATTCCTTTAATCTGTTTATATAACGTTTTTCTATATACTCAACAGTTTTGCCGGTAAAAATAAATGTATGGCCACCAAAGGTCAAATCGATATATCTCGATTCCTAGGGCTGACCCAGCGAAACGCCGGGACACGTATAACTTCTTTTTTACCGATATAACTTTCCTCGGTAGTTTGAACCCTTCCCGATCACTGACCCCTACCATTTGTCTCACAGTGTTATTAATATTTTTTCTTCTATTGCAGATATAACGAGTAAAAAGGTTAAAGTCGGGCATGCCGACTATAGAATACCCTACACCAGTCTGGGTAAAAGCCAACTAATGTCACCAAAATCAATAGGCTGCGTTATTGGGCCAATATAGGTCTGTGTACCAAATTTCATCAAAATATCTTAATATTTGCGACCTGCAGCGTATAAACAGTATAATTTTGGTAGGACCCTTATATGGGCACTAGGTCTAAACATGGACCGATGTTCATCAAAATCAATAGGCTTCGTCCGTGGGCCAAAATAGGTCTGTGTACCAAATTTCGTCAAAATATCTTAATATTTACGAGGTGCATCGTATAAACAATATAATTTTGGGGGGACCCTTATATGGGCACTAGGTCTAAACATAGACCGATGTTCACCAAAATCAATAGGCTTCGTCCTTCGGCTGCCATAAGTCGGTGTACCAAATTTCATCAAAATATCTTAATATTTGCGACCTGCAGCGTATAAACAATATAATTTTGGTAGGACCCTTATATGGGCACTAGGTCTAAACATGGACCGATGTTCACCAAAATCAATAGGCTTTGTCCTTGGGCCAACGTAGGTCTGTGTACCAAATTTTATCAAAATATCTTAATATTTGCGACCTGCAGCGTATAAACCATATAATTTTAGTAGGACCCTTATATGGGCACTAGGTCTAAACATGGACCGATGTTCACCAAAATCAATAGGCTGCGTTACTGGGCCAATGTAGGTCTGTATACCAAATTTTATCAAAATATCTTAATATTTACGACCTGCAGCGTATAAACAGTATAATTTTGGTAGGACCCTTATATGGGCACTAGGTCTAAACATGGACCGATGTTCACCAAAATCAATAGGCTGCGTTATTGGGCCAATATAGGTCTGTGTACCAAATTTCATCAAAATATCTTAATATTTACGACCTGCAGCGTATAAACAGTATAATTTTGGTAGGACCCTTATATGGGCACTAGGTCTAAACATGGACCGATGTTCACCAAAATCAATAGGCTGCGTTATTGGGCCAATATAGGTCTGTGTACCAAATTTCATTAAAATATCTTAATATTTACGACCTGCAGCGTATAAACAATATAATTTTGGTAGGACCCTTATATGGGCACTAGGTCTAAACATGGACCGATGTTCAAAAAAATCAAACTTGTTCGTCCTTGGGCCAACATAGGTCTATGTACCAAATTTCATCGAAATATCTTAATAGGTGCGACCTGTAGAGTGCGTACAAGATTGCATGGACAGACAGACAGACGGACGGAAGGACGGACGGACGGACAGACGGACATCGTTAAATCGAAATAAAAAAAAATTCTGAACCGATCGGTATACTATAAGGTGGGTCTACGACCAATATTTTTTGGTGTTACAAACATCAGCACAAACTTATAATACCCTGACCACATAGTGGTGTAGGGTATAAAAATTACAAAAGTGTGTCTCTAACCAGTCAAAAATATAAGAAAATGAATAAATATTTATTAATAATATTTTTAATTTAAAATTTTGACGATTTTTGACTAAATTTTTATTTGATATGTTTAAAACTTTAATTGAACATTTTTCAATTAAAACTTTACAAACAAATTTAATCGATATATATAACGATTTTCTTAATTGGTCCGAATTCAATTAAATTTTAAATTGTATTTACAAATACTTTAATTGAAACTCGATTTTAATTTTTTCTGTCTACCGTCATTGAGTTCTGCAAGAACCGTTTTAAATGCAAGAGCTCGGAAGAATATCTCATGAATAGTTCACGATACTCTTTCGAGCTCTTGCATTTAAAAGGGTTCTTGCAGAATCAGATCGTGCTTATTACGAATAAAAAAACGCCAACTTACTGAGAGGCATTGAAAATAAACTGTAATTTTCATACAAAAACTCCAGCAGGATACGCTTAAAGTACATAGTCTTACCTCGAAAGCGCATAAGCAGATTTGGGTAAAATTTGTCAAAATAAATTGATTTATTTAGTAGGCTTGAGGTTAAGAAGAAGAATAAACCTTTTTATTACTTTTTATTAAGAAGAAGAATAAACCTTGATTATTTATTTAATAGTATAAACCTTTTTCTCTAAAAATTACAAGCATATTAATTTTCAAATCAGACTAGATCTAGTTTCTGCCTTTTTCTATGGACAGGCTTCATCAGTGATTTTTCATTAAATTGTATTATTGTTTATAATTTATTGTCAGATTGTCTCTATAGGATAATATTTCAACAACCCGTTGGCTGTAGGAATCGAACATGTGTCTTTTCCTACATTACAGACATAACTATACTAAGGTGCGACTGCTTAGCCATCACACCCAAGTAAGGCCTTGAATGCAATGTAACTACTTTCCTATTCAGTTTTCTGTTATTGTTTTTAGTCAGAAGTGAACAAACATAGACTTTTGTTTATCATCCAATCTCCTCCGTGCCTCTTTTTTCGCAAATGTTTCCAAAATGACGTATGGTTTTTACGTTCAAGAGAAGGCAGCTTGTGTATATATTGGAGACGGGTTGGCGTAGTGTAAATTTCGTAATGTATTTTAGTACAGTGTTGTTTTAACGTCATATAGACAGCTGCAATTAATATTGTAATTAATATGCATTACTTATCTTAAGTAGTAGCAAAGCGCATAATTTTAATACAACATATTGCAGTTAAGAAGTATTTTTATTAAATTTCTCAGGCCTCGAAAAGCAAAAATCGTCATAACTTCTTATGAAATTGAACTCCAATGTTTGGTGAATGATTATAATTCTTTGGAGAAAGGTATAATTTTTAATTATCTAAATTTATTTTTCAAAACTTCCAGAAATTGTCGCCTAAATTGAGCGATAAACTTTACAAACAACTTTGTTGTTCATTTTTCGTAGCAAACATAATTTGAATCTCATTGTAAAGTGCATATCAAGTATAAAATAGTACACTCGATATACAAGACGTTTTACTAATTTTTCTACTAACTTACTTTTTTGAGTGTAGCCATTGCTTAAGACTTTTCCTAAATTTTCTATCACTTAATTACAAATAATATGCTAAACAGAATATACCAACAATTTGTTAGAAATAAAAAGAAAAGTTAAATTAAAGGCTTTTGTTTAGCAAGAAAAAAGTGTATAGGGAACAATAAATTAGCAAATTTATTACTTTTGGTTTATCCCAAAAGTATGCAATTGTTATTAGAGTATAACGCAAGAAGGTATGCTTTAATATTTATCTATTATTTTTTATTTAAGAATAAAATTATATAGAATATTGTATATCCCGAAAAGAATTCTTTATTGTTGATTATAAGGATTTAAGATTTATATATTCGACCTAAAGATTTGTTTTTTCAAGTTCAAACCATCCGTTTTAATTCGGAAAATTTAATTTTCAATTGAACAATATTGCCTAATTTAAAAAGCACACTAATATTTCAATGTTAAATGTCAGTAGCTTTTAAAAACAAGAGTTTCAATTATTTTTGGCTTAATTCTAGCCAAACAACTTATTAATTTGCCATTTAAGGAGTCTCATTTTTTATTACCTACTTCTAGGAGTTAAACACCATTTGCTTCCCGCTGTGTATAAAATTTTCCAATTAAAGAAAATCCCTTGCTACAATTTCCAACATGTTAGTGGTGCTGATAACAGTCATCAAATATTCACAAATGTAACAAATGCAAAACGGAAACAAGCAGATTCCGACATTCTTACTTAAAAATACAACAAAACTTAAGCCAAAAGAATAACAATGTAATTGTGGTGGTGTGGCTTAGATGATGTTGTGGTTAAATGGAAAGAAAACAGTAACAGCAACAACATAACAAAACCATTGTCTACACAACAAACATTCGAAAATATTACAAAAAAAAAATAAAAATCACAGAAAAAAAACAGGTAAAAGGTGAAAACCTTGAAAACATATCTGAACAAAAAAAAAAAACATCATCATGGACTGACAGAAAAAAATATATGACATTCTTGTTAGATCAAACAAATAACATTATTAGAAACGTGTTAGGAATAACAAAATAATACATTCATATTAAGGATTGTGGGATAGAATTAAATAAGAGAGTTGTTTAGGGATTAAAGCTAGCAACAACTTTAATGGTATCTAATGTATTGAAAAATTAGAGAGTTTATATTTAGGCTTTCAAAGACAATTTTAATTAAACCAAACCCATCATAAGAATGTATTAATTTTTAATATCACTTAATAACACAAGTATGTTTTCAAAATTTAAAATAGTAGGCAGTAAAAATGTTAAATTTCAAGACATTTAAGATATATTCTTTTTAATTAATTTTACAATAAATGTTATTTATGGTATATTTATTATTTTATGGAAAATAATAAAACACATAAACAAAGCCCCCAGAAGTAGGCAACAAAATTTTTTTTTAAATATGTACGCATGACACACCAGAAAAAGTATGCAGTATTTAAAACTGTCAAATATATGTTCAAATGACACATATATCACTCTCCTTATGACAAATTAAAAATATGACTGTGTGATGACATTTTTGTTTTAATAAAATTTATTTAAAAAAAAAAGGAAAAGTAAATTTGTAAAACAAAAAAAAAACATTAATATGTACATTTGAGCACCCATGAAGAATATGGAATGTGCAAAAGTGTTATTTTCTTTCACCTCCCCACGTATTTTCCGGTAGATTGGGCGTAAAAAAATAATATCCACGCAAAAATTGGTCCTGTCGGACTAAAACAGGCCTGTCCAGACCTGCGGCTTTTAGCCGAAAAAATGGTGATTTAAGTGGTTAAAGCCAAAATAAATCACATTCATTTTAATCACTTAAATCACCATGACGCGTCATTGATATGTCAAAAGTGTGGTTGAGAAAAATGATAGCCACATTACTGCCTGTAGATATACCCATTTAGTATTTTTCTGTACAACTTTTACTTTAAGAGTTATAGCGCAAAGAAGCTTTTAACTAATTTTAGTCCATTTTTACTGCTAAAAGTCGCGGGTGACTGGCCTGTTTTAATCCGAGAGGATCAATTTTAGCGGGGATATTATTTGTTATGACCATTCAATCGAGAAAAAAATAATACTTTTGCACATGTGGGTTCTCTATTGGGCGCCAAATTTTAATAAGCACGAAATTAACTTTTAAACACATTTACTATAGACCAACACTCAGGGGATGCCTCCTACTAATGCAATGCATTGTGTTGATATCAGGAAAATAGGTTATGGGAAGGAGAAAAGAGGGAGTAGTGTTTGTGAACGTTTGACTTGAATTTATCTAAATTGTAAGTATCAGGAAAGACATCTGCGGAGAGTTTATTCCACATACGGGCGGTTCGACTAATGAACGAATTCTGTCTATAATGCGTTGTGCGACTAACTGGACAATCGACCACAAACGGATGAGATTTACTGTACAAGCGCGTGTTACGGCCAAAAACACGGGGCCTCGGGATAAGTGCACTTATCTCAGTAGAACACATCCCATGGTAGTAACGATAGAACAGTGTTACACAACCCACATTCCGACGATGCTCCAACGAGTCAATAGAGCTGGATACGCTACTGTCATTAATGAGCGCCGACGCCCTCCTTTGTACATGGCCCAAAAGCTCCAAAATAGACTTTGAAGCCCCTGCCCATATATGGGAGTTGTATTCCATCTTCGGCCGGATATAGGTGGTATAAATAGTAAGGAAATCAGAAGAAGTAAAGTAGTTCTTACACCGGTTAAGAAAGCCAAGACACTTGAATGCCGCTTTCGACACTTGAATGACGTGATCTTTCCAACGGACATCACACTGGATTCGCATGCCCAGAACATCAAGAGTCTCCGATTCCTCAATATTGATACCACCCATGTATACAGATGACAATGATGGCTCCGCGGTCTTATGAGTCAGCAAACAACATGGCGTCTTATGTGGATTAAAATCGACCCTATTCACGCGACCCCACTCAGAGACTATAATAAGGTCTTGATTGAGTGTGTCATTCATAATCTGTCTCCTGCCCCCAATCTCTGCAAAGCTTGGCCTATGATCGAAGGAATATGAATGGCAAATGTTGCTGTCATCTGCAAAAGAGTAGATAGGATTGGAAGTCTGACAGAGGAAGTCATTTAGAAAGATAAGAAATAGAGAAAATGAAAAAAAGAGAAAAAGGTGCTAAAAAGTCCCTTTAATTGAAGAGCTAGAGGGTTAAAATGTTCCACAAAAATATTCGCCATGAAATTCTACTGTAAGTTTCTGAAGACATCGAAGTTGCAAAGTTAAGGTCAATGCTAGATTTAAGTCAAAACTTGAAATGTGTTTAAGGGCTAAATTCGTACTTATTCAGAATTGGCGCTCATATGTAGAGTTTGCTGTTCGGTTTTATTCGAAACCGCGGTTTTTCAAGCTTCAAAACCGAAACCGAAAACCCACATAAATAAGTCGATTTTTCTTAAATACTTTAACCAATTAAAATAATTTAATAAATTGCATCGGAGTGTACAACTACCCAGCAAAAAAAGATATGCCGAAGCAGTAGAAAAAGCACTACAATTGATGATCTAGATGTACTTCTTTTTTTTAACATAAACACTAATGATTTTAACATTGAGATGTTATACATACATATTTTTAAAAATTAAAAAAATATTGAATTTAAACAAATTAATTATAAATATTAAACAAAAAAAATTAATAGAATAAAAAAAAAGAATTAAAAAAATATTGGTCCCGCCGGGAATCGAACCCCGGACCCTCTGTTTGGAAATGCCAAATTATACCAAAATCACTCTTTAGAAGCAATACTTTTGTGATTTGTTGTCTGTTGTTCAGAAGTAATTCTAAAAAGCTGTAAAAATATACTAACGGATACTTTTGAAGCAATGAAAGAAGTGATTTTGTGAAGTTGTTCAGAATAACTTCTAAAAAGGCAGTACCTACAAATGCACTAACGGATACTTGTGAAGCATTGAAAAAGTAGTTTGTAAAGCATTTCTTGCAATTTTTTTTTTTTGCTGGGATATTATAAACCAAGTAATAAAATCTAAATCAGGCTTTCTGACTATATGATACCATAGCAATATTTGGATTATATCACAGCATAATTTAGTTTATATTCCAGGTTGCGGATCACACTCAAGGAAGGGAATTTTATTTAATGGTGCAATAAATATAGTAAAACGTATAATAATAGGTATAAAAAAGTGTGTCTAGGACACGCATAATTTGTAGCGTGCCACCTAAATATATTTTCCATTTAAAAACTTTAAAAATTTGGATCAAAGGGGTGTTTCCGCGCAATTTACATCAAAACACGTATTGCAAAAAAATGCTTGTAAAAATTCTACTTTTTCTATAATTACACTAATAGAAATAAGTAAGTATATATAGCAGAAAAAATTTCGGAAAATTAATGAAAAAGGAACCTACAGCAGAATCTGTTAAAATCAGCATCAGAATATATTTACTGAATATTAGTAAAAGAAACAGAAAGAGAAAATCTTTCACATCGCCAAATTTTTAGCTGTATGGCAAATTATTGCAAATACAGGGTGGCCCAAAATTAACGAAGGGGTTTGAATTCCTTATAACTTTTTTATTATAATTTTTCTTTTATTTTTTTCTCAGTATTTGGTAAAGAAGACTTGGGGGATTTAAAATGGAACAGTACACAATTGAAGAAAATCATGATTTTATATTTAATTATGAGCGGCGAAGCCCATTTCCAATTAAATGGGTTCGTTAATAGGCAAAACTGCAGGATATGGGCTACGGAAAATCCAAGAGTAGTTCAACAGCGACAATTACACCCACTTAAGTGAACTGTTTGGTGCGGTATTTCGCCGGAAAGGTTTCGGTGTTTCATTTTAAATTCCCCAAGTCTTCTTTACAAAATACTGAAAAAAATTATAATAAAAAAGTAATAAGCAATTCAAAAACCATCGGAAATTTTGAATCACCCTGTAGTAAATTACCCTGCTGATTCAGAAAAAAATGTTCCAATATTAGTACACTAATAGAAAAAAGTCTGTAAAAAATTTAGTTAAAACTACTAAAAATTAGTTAAAAATTACGCTGCAGAAAAAACTGCTGAAATTAGCAGATTATATTTGCTATATATTAGTAATATAGGAACGGCAAAAATGAAACGGTTACATGTACAGAATTTTAGTTATATTTGGGTTAAATTATTGTAAATGGAAAATAGCAAATTAAGCTGCCAAAATTTAGTAGCTAAATATTTAGAAGCCAAAAAAATCAAAAAAAAAAAATTTCAAATTTCGAAGTTTTTTTTAGATTTTTTTAAAATCAAATGTCCCGATGAAAATAAATTTGAAATAGCAAATAAAAATCGTTTACAATTTTTTTTAGCAAGAATTTCGTAGATATAACAGTTTATTTTAGCTATTTTTAGTCTACTAATTTAGTTTGTTATTTTCAATTAACTAAAGTTTGTTATTTTCAATTAACTAAAAGTTAACTTAAATATAACTAAAATTCTGTAAATTTAACAGTTTTATTTTTCCTGTTCTAATTTTACTAGTATAAAGCAAAAAAATCCGCGAATTTTAGCATTTTTTTCTGCAGCATCATTTTTAACTAATTTTTAGTAACTTTTCATCCTATTTTTACAGATTTATTTCTATGAGTGTACTTCCTAAAAATCATAGAACATTAAATGCAGCCGGTTCGATCTCCGGTCAAGGCATACACAAAAAAGTTTTTCATATTAACAATTAAAATTACTTTGTTCAATTGGGTGAGACGAAATTAAGATAGTCTGGTGATTCTCTTGTCTCTGTTAAAATAAAAATGTTTTCTCCTTCTGCTTCTTGGAAATGAGCTTTTTAAAATTCAACTAAATTTTTTTTTTTTAAATAACTAACAAAAATAACCGTTTACTGTAAAACTACTGTTCTGGTAGTTCTTTATTATAATATTAAATATAACTGCTTTAAACAACGGTTGGGAAATTACAGTAATTTTCGTTAGTTGTTTTCTTAAGTAACTTTTATAACAGCAGTTTTGTGTTTTTCCATTGAAAAATAATTGTAATTACAGTTAAAAACAACAACCACTGATTACTACACAAAGAACTGTCAAGTAGTAACTGTCGAACTTTTTTGAGTGCCTGACCATTGTGAAAAATGGCCAGTTTAAGGATTCAAAATTAACGAGCTCAGTAAACTAACTTTACATAAATATTATAAATATTTTTCTTATAGCCAGCTCGTCATTATGCAACTTTTTATACCAATTTTATGAAAAAACCAACATTTGTTTAAGCCAAAACAAAAAGCTATCGGCAGCTTATATAGATTTTTCAACAAAAAAAAAAAAAAAAAACTTGGGATTTTTATATGTAGTTACTGCACTAAATATTACACTTTGTTGCATATTTTTACTTCAATGCAGTAAAAATATGTAAAACAAAATTATAGCCCCCTTACAGAAGACAACAAAATTTACATATTTTTTTACTCCAAATAGTATGCAACAAAAGAAAATATATAAATACATTATTTCCGTTTTGTAATGATATTTGAATACAGAATATAAGTAGTAGACTACTGTTTGAACATTTACATAATTTTGTGACATTTCCGATATGGTTAGAAGTTTAAAGGAAATATAAATGAATGATAAAATATACTCGTGGTTACTTAGAAAAGGCAGCTTTTAAAAAAGGAATAATTTTTAATATATAAATGGTGAGAAATAAATCTTAAAATTGCTCGAATTTGAAAGGCTAAAAATATAAAAGTAAGTTTTATTAAAGAGAAAATCTACCAAAATCTAAACAGAAATGTAATCCAAGCTAAAAAAAATGTTGCAGAAAAATTAAATCTTTGAACGTCTTGTCTCGGGTTTTGGTCCACCTCGGAAATTTAAGTGGTCAAAATAAGGTTTAAAAAACCTTACTTTTTTTCTAAAGGTCTTTTATGGTACCTTTTGTAACAATTCTGGTAAAGGCATCATTTACATATATTAAACTATCTGTGTTTTAAAGAATGTATTAAATACAGTGATGCCGTTTTTATTTTGAAATTTGATAGTTTTTGACATACTCTGAAGGAAAAAGTACCCAAAATGACCGATATTTTTCCCGCTTTTTTGCTCTATCACATATGTCACAGAAACTAGAGAGTTTTGCTTAAAATATTTTCCTTGGAATTAATTAATATTAATGATATACAATAAACAACAATTGCTAGTAACTAAACCTTTAAAAATTTTTTTTTTATGACAATGGTAATTTATGAATATTACAAGTTAAATATTATAAATTCACTTAATGATTATTGTTAATGAAATATCGTACTTTATGTATTTATTTTTAATCCCTTTAAAGTATGCCATAAAAATTGTGTAATAATTATATCCCTAAAAGTATGCAATAAACATAAATTTATTTGTTGAAAACAACACTATCGCTTTGTTATTTTGTGTGTAAAATAAGAATTTGCATAAAAACGACTAAAATTACGTTTGATAGATATAAATGTATATTACATTTAAAACGAGGACAAGAATTTAAATTATTTGCAAATGTATTGAAATCAGTTTACACACTAATGGATATAAATATTAACATTTTTTGGCACATTTTTATATAAATACTAGCCAAAATAAAATATACAAAAAAAAAATAAAAACAGTTCTTTCTGCTAGATTATATTTTTAAATGTTTACCTAACTGCTGTGAAGAAAATGCAGTTTTTTTTTGCATATTTAAGCATTTTGTTATATACATTTTTCTACTGCTCCCTACTACTGCATCATTTTAATATTAGAATATTTTAGCTAGAATCGTGGATAGGAAAACTAGAGGAAGTCAAATTTGTAAAGATTATCAACATTAATATCATGTCGAAAGAAAATTGAATTTCCTTTTATTTGTGTGGAATTTTACTACCTGCACGTTAATATTGAAATCTTGGTATGCTAATAAAAAAAAAAAAAAAAACAACCAAAAATTTGCGAGGAAGCATAAAGTAAGTATACTATGGTTGGTTATAAAAGCACAACCCTAAAAATATGCAATATATTTTTTTTGTTGAAAATTTTCATAATATTATTGAGCTGGATTTAAAAATTTAATAAATGTTGTGAATGGATAAGATATTTCCCTGTTAAAGTTAGATATTCATATTTAATCAATATTTTCAATATCTATTAAAGGAAAAATTAATTCATAAATCATAATTATCCCTACACTCATAGAAATAAATCTGTAAAAATACCAGAAATAGTTACTAAAAATTATTTAAAAATAATGCTGCAGAAAAAACTGCTAAAATTAGCAGACTATTTTTGCTATATATTAGTAATATAGGAACAGCAAAAATAAAACTGTTAATTATACAGAATTTTAGTTATATTTGAGTTAAATTTTTGTTAATAAAAATTAGCAAATTAACTCGCTAAAATCGACAGAAAATTTTGCTAAATAATTAGTAGCCTAAAAAATCACCAAAAAATTTAAAATTTTCGAAGTTTTTTTTAGATTTTTTTTAAATGCAAATAAAAATGAAGCCTTTTGAAAACAACAGTTTACAATTTTTTACTAAACATTTCTGTTGATTTTAGCAGAATAGACTACTATTTGCATTTAACTAAACTTAGCTTAAAAAGATCAAACATTTTGAAGATATAACAGTTTATCTTTTCTATTTTTAGTCTACTAATATTAAGCAAAATTTTCTGCAGATTTTGCAATATAATTTGCTATTCTCAGTTAACTAAAAGTTAACTTAAATATAAATAAAATTCTGTAAATTTAATAGTTTTAATTCTGCTTTTCTTATTTTACTAGTATTAAGCAAAAAAAATCTGGTAATTTTAGCAGTTTTTTCTGCAGCATCATTTTTAACAAAATTTTTAGTAAATTTTTATGCTATTTTTACAGATTTATTTCCATGAGTGTTCCAAAAATATTTGCCCCAGGCCAACTTTCCACTACTACACCTTTGATTCACTTCCCGGAATATTATATCGATAGATTATATTAGATTAACTTAATTTTTTGTCTTAAAATTTGTTTGTACAACAAATTAGTTAAGTGATTAAAGAAGTGAGCAGGTAGTCCTGTAGGAGTATAACGCCTAAGTCATCTGTGCACCAAAGTCTCATTTGGTAGCCTCAGCCGTTAGAATTCTTAGTTCAGTATTCGAATATAATGTGAGGCGGTTAATATGTCCTATGCTGGAATAAAATGAACTATTATTTTTGCTCCAGAAATCATAGGAAATCATCAGAACACGTTTTACGAATATCTCTCTGACTCAAAACCTATCTAACACCACAGCTAATTTGCTCACAGTTCGTAGTAGGGAAAACCAAATTCGTCAAAATTTATTGATGTTTAGTAGAGTATACAATTAATCGGCTTTTTATTTTAATTGACTAATCGCCCAAATAATTATTCGGGTTTTTTCTTAACCGATTAATCGCATAGAATTTTAAAATTGATCGATTTATGGAACAAAAATGTATTTAAATAATATTATTACGAAATTGTATAAGTCAGGTATAGAAAATTCTGATATTTAAGAAGAAAAATATCCTGAGTAATGCTTTACAAACTACTTCTTTCACTGTTTCACAAGTATCCTTTAGTGTATTTTTACTGCTTTTTTAGAAGTTATTCTGAACAACTTCCAAAAATTAATTCTTTCATTGCTTGCAGAGTATCCGTTAGTATATTTCTTCAGCTTTTTTAGAATTAGAATTAGAAGTTCGATACCCGGTGGCGGCAAGAAAAAAAAACATTTCTAAAATAAAAAAAGTATAATTTTTTTGGTGCGAAGAATTTTTTTTAACTTTTAATTGGTGAAAAAGGGCTTCTTTTGCACTTGTTCAAAAAGAACTGAAAAAATGTTGAAGTGGGAGTACTCCTCTCCTATGACAACTCAATGTTAAAAAAGAAGTACAATTGATGATTTTTTTTTTTTTTTTGTTTTTTGAAAGAGCAGCAACACTCAGGAAATTCCTCCTATTATGGATAGAGAAGAAGTGAAAGGTGAAGGGCTTCAAATATGGCAACACTGTAATTGCGCGAGATGTTGAATTTTTAGAACAGTTGTTGCGCGCCATTTGATGGTGAGTTGGCGAACTTTGTTGAAGCTTATATTATTTTACTTCGGTGGGATTAAGTGCTATGGGAACACCGAAGGAGGACGCCGCGATATGTATGAGGGATAGAAAAAACTCATACATATTACTATTTCTCATAAATTGATGTTGCCTTGTTTGGGGCTCGAACCCGCAACCTCACGTGTAACAGTCCAACGCGCTAACCATTACACCACAGCGCCCATCTACGACTGTAGTGCTTTTTTACTGCTTCGGCATTTCTTTTTTTGCTGGGAAGTATAATGTTAATGTTGGGGGCCCTGCTATGAATAAATTA
Organism: Leucophora obtusa; assembly: GCA_949987735.1. Lineage (NCBI taxonomy): Eukaryota > Metazoa > Arthropoda > Insecta > Diptera > Anthomyiidae > Leucophora > Leucophora obtusa. The sequence goes on along the minus strand of OX465299.1, from coordinate 65,635,759 downwards.
AGTGTTATAATTTTAGTACTCTGAGTGTTTCCAGAACTCTCTACAATCACGGAAGTTAAACTACAAAAGACGTAGCTTGAAGTTTAGTCAGTCAGTCGGGCAATAGCGTTTGTGTAGTCAGTTTCGTATTAGCGTTTGTAAAGTTCTGTTGGTCTTTAGTAAATCGTTGTATTCAAGTCGTTGGTAAACATGTGTCTGTGTGTGTTATACTGTTGTATTTAGAATAATAAAATATTTAATAAATAAGTGTATAAGCTTAATATCAAACAAAAGAGTTTGTGTTTTTTTTTTTTTTTTTTGATTGCAATCGAAAAGAACCCGGTTTATTTAAAGGAAATAAACCAACGTTTTTATAAGGTAAAAACGTAACAATATATATATTTTTAAGCCTTTATTTAACAAAGGTAATAAAAATAATTTCAGTAACTCTTAAAAACTTTAAAAGTAAAAAAAAATGTATTATTTGAAATAAAAATTTTATCCAAATCAGAGTAAGCCTGGATTAGTCAGACGTAAATGTAGCTGTCTTTTTTACATTTGAAGAGTTCTCGTAGTTTTAATTGTGTCTCCCTTTTATTCACTGAACACAGAAAAAACTACTATGTAGGGAGAAATTCTTTTCATATCGATTTTTCCTCTACGTTTCTCCCTCCCTTTATTTGATTTTAGAAAAATGATGCAGAGAATTTTTAAAACAAAACGCTGTGGATATTCGTATACAGTTTTTAAAAGTTAACTCAATTTGCTTCTGAAAGGTTCATATGCAAGGAATGTTGTTTAGTTCTAATTAACGATTATTTAGTTCTCATGAAAGTTTAATTCTGACTACAACCAGTGGGTTTTTGTCCATCCTGTCCAAACCAATATTATTTGATTATTGGATTTCTCTATTCGTTTTCAACCTATATTGTGCTATATCGTCTAAATAAAGCGATAAATCGAAATTATAATTTTTCTATGTCAAATATATACAACAAATATTATCGCTATCAAAAGAAAGATCATTAAATCTATTAATCATCATTAAAGCTATCAAAATTAAAATCATCAAAAAAATCAGTTTACAAGATCTCTCACTTCCACCTAATTATATTTTTTCAAAGATTTATCTATTTGACTTTTATCCATTAAACCGTTAGTGGGTTAACAATTTGTCAACATGCTGTTTGATTTAAAATTTATAAAAGAAAAAATTTTTAAATATCACCTAGGATACTAAAAATAATTTAACACAATGTAAATTTCATTCATTACACTCTAAGAATTTCTTAAGAGCTTTTTTGTACTTTTTTTTTTGGTAATAAAGAATAAAGAAACGTGTAATAACAAAGGAATTTAATTATTGCAAACAAAAACACTTTGAAATTTTATATCTTTTTCGTTTTATTCGTCCTTAAAAACAACAAGGGCGACAAAGAGAATACTGTTAAAATAGAAAATCGTTTGAGAATTTATTTTTTTAAGAGTAATCCTAAAAGTATGCAACGTTTTTTTTTGTTTTTACAGATTGTTTTCAAACAAAACTTCATTTGTCAATTGTTGAACATTCATTTTGTTTTATAGCAAATCCTTTTTAATTTTTTATTAATTTCAATGTAAAATTGTATGCATGTGTATGTGTGTATGTGTGTGTGCAATGAAATGTTTTCCAGCACTTTAATTGTTCGTAAATTAACAAGTAGTCAGTCAGTTTGTATTCCATAGCCAAAGGGCATTTCAAAATAATAGAACAAAAACTAGAACAACGTGCTCAATTTAAACTTGTTCAAAACGACGACATCTATTTTTTTATTTCTTCTTATTCTACTTCATGTCGATATGAAAGAAAGTATAAAAATACAATGAAAAATAAAAGATTACATAGAGGAAAGAAAAGTAGAACATATAAATAAAAAAAAAAAAATAGTTTAAATTGTTAAAATATATCTATGGTTCATACTTGCAATGAAAATAAAAGCATATACAAATATTTTTTCAGTGCTTAAATTTGACGAAAGCAATGGTAACTTTAATTGTTATATTTTTATTGTATTTCTAACCAAAAATAAGAAAAAGGTCATGCCTTAAATATCAAATTAAACAAATTGTTATTTTACACCATATAAACATTAGAATTTTATCTTTAAACCAACACATTTATAAAACTACTTCTTATCAATGTATCTATATGGTAGAGATGATAATCGAGGTACACAAGTATTAGAACGGAACATTTTTTGCCATAAAAGGAAGATATATGTATGTCGTTGCCCTTTTAATGCCACAACATGCTGATAATAAGCGGTCTTTAGATCTTAAGTAGTTTTTGGATACATAACAATTTTTTAATAAAGCAATTGTACTAATTCGCTAGAAAACATAATTTGTTAAAATTTTTGCCTTCAAACTTTTTTGTGCAGCGAACGATTCTAAAACGGATTTGCTAAAAAAGAATTTTGTAATGGGGTGGGACAAAAAAGTCTCCCCCTCAACGGGCTACCCAAACCACTTTGGCTACAAAACTAAAATCAAAATGTATGTATTTGCTATCGTGTGGGCTAATTCACTGATGAGGTGATTTTTGGAATTTTAACCAGGAACGTGGTAATATGCGGATTCATATGATAATAAACGACTTTCCCCAACTGCTATGGCTAGAAACAAAACAAGTGTTCTCTCGGGTATGGGCTACTTGACAAACTACTTTTTGGCATTTTCGTTAAGAGTGAGTAGCAACATTTTTCTGTTTTCGAGTACCTGCATACTTTCATGCTATATCCAAATAAATCTTAGTTTAATAAATCTCACGCTCTTCAATCGAGCCATTTTTGCAAAAATCTCTTTCGAATTAGAAAAAAATTTAATTTTCAAAATTATCAAAAATTGTGAAAGATATAAAAAATTACCCATTCTACCGTAAATTAAGTAATATCCCAGCAAAAAAAAAAAAACAAATGAAGTAATGCTTTACATACAACTTCTTTCACTGCTTCACAAGTATCCACTAGTGTATTTTTACTGCTTTTTTAAAAGTAATTCTGAACAACTTCAAAGTCACTACTTTCATTGCTTCCAAAGTATCCGTTAGTATATTTATAGCTTTTTTAGAATTATTTCTGAACAACACCCAAAAAATCATTTAAGTAATGCTTAAAGTTGCTCTAAAAGTGATCCTAGAAGGTGATTTTGGCATCATTTGGCATTTCCAGGGTAGCCGGTTCGATTCCCGGGGGACCAATCTTTTTTTTTTAATATTTATAATTAATTTGTTCAAATTCAATATTTTCTTAATTTTTCAATTTTTAAAAATATATAGAATAAAAATGATGAAAAACCCAGGAAAATTTTTTACAATCGGTAGCCAACCACACCTATTCTATAACTGGTTCCACTGCAACCGATTCCATGGAACTGGTTCCGGAACCAGTTCCTGGGATCCTATATGGAAGGTGTGGGTGACGTAGAATCAGTTCCAGAACTAGTTCCAGAACTGATTCTAGAGCAACCGGTTCCACTTTGGAGCTGTAGAAGGGGTTGCATTTGGGACAAATCCAAACAAAAAGAATAGGTGTTAAAATCGACAGTAGAAGGGGTTGTGAATGAAAAGTAGCTATTCTACAACCGATTCTTTGGAACAGAAAATTTTCCTGGGTGGGAATAACTGAGAACAATGCTGAATTGCAGTGCACCTTTTGCACTTGTCTAAACAGTACTTTTATTGAAGAGAATAAAGCACTATATCTCGCAATGAGAAAGTGGTGTTTTTATGCCAGTCAACTTTCATATCAAAAAAATAGCGGTAGAGAGCTAGACTAGCAAACATGAGGTCGCAAGTTCGATACCCGGTGGCGATAATAAAATTTTTTTGCAAAATAAAAAAATATAATTTTTTTTTGCGAAGAATTTTTTTTTTAACTCTTAATTGCCCAGTGCAGAAACGGTGATGACATATCATTATTTTTTGGACTATCAGTAATGACACCTACTTAACTTCTGCATTATTTTAAAACATATAATAATGAGTTACTGATAATGACTTATTTTTATCATTATTTAAAATAAAAAATAATTTTTTAGATTTTTTTGAAAATTTTTTGAAATCTATTTTTAGACTCAATATTTTTTAAATACTGGTAAGGATATATGTAACCACATATTTTTGCATTTTTTGTATGTTTGCGAGTAAGCTTACTTGTGTGCAGCATGTCAATTGTGTTTTTATCTATTAAATATTACATGTCAGATGGTAGAGCTATTGACTGGCAATCTGTAGACCCAGGTTCGATTCCCGCACCAGAAAATTTTATTTAAAACAAAAAATACAATAAAAAATATTTTTTTTTTATATAATTTATTTCTTTGATAATCTATTTTTAGACTCATTATTTTTGCCAGTACTGGTAAGCATATAGGTAATGACATATTTTTAGATTTTTCGTATGCTGGTGTGTAACCATAACTCATTATTTTTCGCGACATCGCCATATAAAGGTAATAAGAAATGTAATAACAAAAGTAACTAGTTCCCATTACCAAGTATGTAGTTACATAACCACATATCTGGTAATGATTTTCTACACTGGGTGGTGAAAAAGTTCTTGCTTTGCACTCGTTCAAAAAGTAATGGAAAAATGTTGAACTTGTAGCACTGCTCCCCTATGACAACTCAATGTTAAAATCATTAGTGTTTATGTTTACACTCAGATAAAAAAGTTAGTAAAAAAATTTGTAAACAGTTTCCAATCGCACTTTACTATTTTTATACTGATTTTTAGTACAATGTTTTTTTAGTAATCATTTTTGCTATTCTCTTATTGCAAATTACGGATTTTTTTTACTAATTTTCGCTGCTGATTTCAGCAAAACATTTTACTAATTTTTCAAAACCAAGTGCTAAATTTAGCAGAAAAATATACTAATTAAAAAAAATTTTTTTTTTGAATTTTTACAATTCTTGTTTAGTTTATATTTGTTACTATTGATATATTCTTAGTTTGGAAATAACACTCAGAAAATTTTATTGTATCTCCAATGCATAAAAACCTAATAACTGGACAACCGTTTGCAATTTTGACTCCAAATTTCAAGTACGATTGTTACAATGGAAAAAAAAAATTTTTTTATAAATTTATTTGTTTTTAGATTTTACAGTTTTTTTTTATTTTTTAGTACACTTTTTTGCTAATTTCAACAGATTGATTTCAAATTACAGTTAACAACAATTTATTGAAATTTAGTAGCTGCAACTAATTATTTATACTAATTTCATTGTACTAAAATTATGCTATTTAGTAAGTTTTTTAACTAATTTTAGCAAATCGATTTTGAATTGCATTTTACATAAATTTTACTAAAAGTTAGTAGCGGCTACTAACTTTTTTTACTAATTTTATTGCATTACAGATCAGCAGACATGTGTTGCTAAAATTAGCAAAAAATACCGCTGGTCTGAAAACAGTTAAATTTCCCGTAATAACAGCAAAATTTTCAGTAGCCATTACAGACTTTTTTGGTTGAGTGTATCTAGATCAGTAATTGTACTGCTTTTTCTACTACTTCGGCGTCTCTTTTTTTGCTGGGATGTATATTAGGTTGGTTTTATAAAATCGATTTTTATACGTGCTCACGAATAGAATTGTGCCATTCAGTGTAAAAATACAATTGTGAACGTTTTTGGTCAATCGGACTTTAGTTTTAAAAAATTATTACTATTTTTTAACTTTCCAACTTCACTTATTTTCTCGAATATTCTGGAATCTTTACCATTATTCGCCATTTTGCAGCTTGTGGCGTCTACTAGTTAATTTTTCATTCATATTTACCGCAATATATTCTATCAGAAAGTAAAAATTGTGGAATCCCCAAGTTAGTTTTGAAGTGGCGTTTTAAAAGTACGTAAAGTGAACTATTTGTATAAAGTTTGTTGTGCTAAGTGAACAGTTCGGTTAAATAATTAAATAATTAAGTCCAGTGTGCGTGTCTGAGCTAAAAGTCGGATTTATTCAATTAGACATTCATCTCAACAAATAACCGACAACAAGCTGCCATCTAATCATCAAGTGTTAAAGTTATTATTTAACAACATGCGTAGCCTTGGATTACCTTTCTGTAATGCCGCAAAAGTCACTCTGAAAGACGTTTTTGTATTCCGGGATAAAGCCAGGATACTCTGTCAATTACAGAAAAATGTTGTTCGTAAAGCACAGTAAGTTGTTTCGATTTCACGTGAAAAAACTATTATACTCCATATAAAAAAAATATTTTTCACGATAATCACTAATAATAAGAAATTGTTCATTTTTATAATTTAAATTGCCTTTAAGTTCGAGTGAAATTTTTCCACGTGAAAAACAACTTACGGTGCTTAAAGTCAGAAAATTATATAACAAATGAAGAGCACACTTCAGAAAAGTTCAACTTTATAGAAAAAAAGTCAAGAGGAAGCAAATCTTGCATGCACATCCAAAATGCCTGACGTGTTTGAAAAATGACCAACCAGGAAGACATTAGAGTTTTTGACACATCAGAGAATAAAAGAACATCCGGACTATATGGCAGGTGTCGATCTGAAGACAGCTCTAGCTGAAGAAATAAGAGAAGCAAGAAAAGCAAAAGCAGAAGAGCGCCGAGGTCGATAGATGTCACTAGAAAGCGTTGGTATGTTTCTACTATATTTGCCCACTTTTAATAAGAAGCTGATAACCTTAAAACTCATCCATGAATAGATACTAATCTTGGAGGCTGTAAAATGTTTCTTAGTTTACTTTTGTTTATTGCCAGCACTTATTTTCCTTCCAAAATTCATCAATTTTCTTTGATTTTTTCCAGCAACAGAAAATGCACACTCAAAATAATAAGTCTGTTGGCTGAACAGGAAAATTTGTTACTTTAACAAAATTTATTCCTGTTTTTTTGGCTTAAAATAAAATTAGTTGATTTTATCAAATTCGTTTCTTAAATTTAACAAATCTAAATTTAAGTAAGAAATTAGTAAAACTACAGTATTATTTGTAATTATACTGAGTCGAAAATTTTGTTCAAATTTAGGGTCTCGGGACCCGCCCCGGTCCCAGCCCATATCATCTAAGGGCTGGTAAGTGCGCTCCAAAGGAGCAAACATTTTGTCCGTTTTGCTCTATCTCGCTTAGTTTTCGAGATATGGGCCATTTTATGAAGTGAAAAATTTTTATTAAAAATTTCCGAGGGTCCAAGGCTTTTGTACGGTTAGTGGTAGTCGAAATTTTCATTAATTTTGGTCTATCTCTCTAAGTCTTCGAGACATGGGCCATTTTATGAAGTGGAAAATTTTTATTAAAAATTTCCGAGGGTCCAAGGCCCCGCCAAGGTCCATTTTTGGATAGAGATACCCCCCTTTCGCTGGTTTTTGTGCGGTTAGCGGTAGTCGAAATTTTCTTTAATTTTGGTCTATCTCTCTTAGTTTTCGAGATATGGGCCATTTTAAAAAATCGGGAGGGAACAAAATAGCGCCATCTTTAAAACTTCGGATACATTGGTGGCGCCATCTACCGGGTAATAACAGTAACAGGAAAATATTATATTTTAACAATAAATTTTGTAAAATTTAACGAATGGGTTCTTAAAAATTAGTTATAAATAGTTTTGAAAATTAACACTCAAAATAAGATAAAGTACTGAGAAATTTTAGTATTGTGTTAAATAAAGATAACTAAAATCTTTGTTTAAATCAGTGTTTCAACTAAAAATTTGTTAAAAATTAGTCAAATCGATTTGAAACCGGTTTGACAGATTTTTCACTTTTATTCATTTTTAATACTGTCGTATTTACGGAAATTTTGTTGACAATCTTTCAATTTCCTTTTAATGGAAGGCTTAGGGAGTTAAAATGTTCCACAAAAATTTTCCTCGTAGTGTTTTATATAAGTTCGCTGAACACATCCTATACTTAAAATGGAAGATTCAAATGGTTTCCTATACCGATTCGCAATAAAAATTTGCAAAAGGAGAGAAACTTTAACCCCCAAAAAACATATGGCCATATTAGGATGTCCCTTAAAATAACTATTTGCCGATTTTCGTTCATTACACCCCTCATCAATGTTTTTTTTTTTTTTTTTTTGGAAAACGTTAACCCGTGCCGAAGGTTGGACGAAAATGGCCCATTTTGGAAGAAAAGTATATTACTATTAAAAATTCCCAAAATTCTAAATTTCGAAAAAATTAAATTTTTATTTCACTTAGTCATTTAATATAGATAAAATTATTCAGACATGGAAGTGTGACTTCATCGGATATCATTAACCCACTTTTGTCTGGAATCAAAAATGACCCACGAATTTGATAAAAATGCAAAAATGTGTTTTTTTTTTAAATTAATTTTAAAGATTTTTTAAAATGCCTAATTTGGAGATGTCAATTGCTATTTGTACCACATAATAGTTGATATTAAAGAAAAAAAAAAAATAAATTGTAAAAATTATAATTCGTGTTTGTGCTTGGAGCGACTGCTTCCAGGACATTTTACAAAAATTTCTCATTTTGCCAAAAATTTAACAAAATTTTAATGTTTTCATCAAAGTTTACATAGTTTTCGTAAAAGTATCACTTAAATTTAGTTAGACTATAATTATCTTTACATTTGTTTAAAAAATCGTTAATCCTTAGTGGCCTGGGGTCAGAAAAGACCCATGAAACTTGATATTAATTATGACTTCGAGATTGTAAAGACTTTAAATTTGACAAAAAATATCTCAACTGGATAAAAATAATTATTTTATGTAACATGATCCATGAAGGGTTAATTTTTACACTTTCGACCAAAAACAACCCAATAGGAAATTTACAGAATAACGCCTTTCATAATTTTCGAAAAAATGTTACAACAAGTGGATCAAAAAATCTTTTTCCACTTGATAAAAATTATTATTTTGTGTAACTTGATCCATATAGGGTTAATGTTTTCACTTTGCTGCAAAAAATATCCACTTGGAAATTTACAGAATTTTTTTTACAAATTGTGGGAATTTGTAATAATACACTTTTTTCCAAAATGGGCAATTTTCGTCAAACTTTCGGCAAGAGTTAACGTTTTCCAAAAAAAAATTGACTCTATTGGACCATTTCCAATAAAACTGGGGGGTGTAATGACAAATCTATTTTTAAGGGACACCCTAATGTACATATATATTTTTTTTCTGGTACCCTCTATCAAAATCAGTTGTCAGAACCTTGTTATTTTAGAATAAAATTTTATTTTGGTGCACCGTGTTATCTGTTCATAATTAAATTTAACTATTCTGATGATGAATTTTTTTTAATTGCAATTAAAATTAAAGAATAACGAAAAAATTTTCGTTGGTTCCGATAGAATTCCAAACGATTTGTTTTCTATGTGTACAAAACTAACCTAGGACATTTTTGAGCAATCTGCTATAACAAGCGGTTTGGTGACGTATGTATACCAAGTTAGCTTTGTGACGGGTAAATATTCCAATTTTTTTTTATTCCTAAAAAAATTTTGCAGCAGACAATTTTCTTTTTATATCTTACTAATGGGCGATTTTTGAAATTGTTTAAAACAAATTTTGTCAAAATGATAATAATGAAGTTTTAGTACCATAAAATTCTCAAAAAGTACAATTTATTTATCATCCCTGAAACACTCATATTAAGTTATACACACAAACACATACAAAATCACACTCATACACAAACAAATATTTTCAAGAATTATTGTTATTGTTGTTTTCTTTTTTTCATTCTTTAAAAAATAAATATTATACCTTTTTTATTTAGAAACTTCACTTAATTTTTTAAAATATTTTTTATTAAATACTTATTAAAGTTCTTTAAACAGTAGTCTTTAATTTTTCTCACTTTATTACAAAAATAGTCCTTTTTTTCTGTCATTAGTTTTTTTTTTAGAAAAATTTTCAAAATTTTTCAACACGACCCACGACCTTATAGTTCATAGATAAGATTCAAACTGACACGAAAACATATTAAAGAACTTAAGTTGAATAAATATACACAGTGTGTTTATATGATATAGATTTAAAATCCTCTCAATATTTCGTAGCTATATGAAGAGAGAACCTGTATTTTACACTAACAATATTGAAAAAAAAAACAACTTTATTATTTTTTTCCTACAACAACTTTTAATCAAACGTCATAAGATGCTGCAGTGATACTTTTTTTAAAAAAAATGTCGCAATAATTTAGCATGAATGTCGGTAGTTAAAATGTGCGCAGTGCTTTTGTGATAAGCTTTTAAATTTTTATTCTGTGCTTGTTTATAACATTAGAGAAAAAGAGAGAAATTTTGAGGTAGGACAATTTGACAGGACTCTATTTATTAGTTAAGCTTCAGTCAAAAGCTTTTTGTGACATTACTTTTTTTTTACTAAATAGCAGATATGTAAATGTGTTAAATCGACAAATAAAACTTTAAAATAATTGCATCTTAAAGAAATAATATTTTTTAAATCGAAACTATGAACCGATGGATCTAAAAGTAACTATCCCGGTACTTTTATGCTGAAATCATCATCATCTGTTTGCCAAATATTGGTAAGATACAAACAACTCATTTATGTTAGCTGATTTCTTTAGCAGATTTTTTCTGCTAAATCAGAAGGGTGGTAGCTTTTTCTACTAATTGTACAGATTTATTTCTATCAGTGTGTGTAAAATCAGTCAATTATTGAAAAAACAATGAAAACAATGGTACATTACTAAATTAGTAATAGGAGTCAACTTTTTAAAAACCCAGTGTATGAAATCATTAACAAATATCTACCCAGCAAAAAATAGACATGATTTTAGATAACTACTTCCTTCATTGCTTTACAAGTATCAGTTAATGTATTTTTACTGCTTTTGTAGAAGTTATTCTGAACAACTTCAAAAAATCACTTCTTTTATTGCTTCCAAAGTATCTGTTAGTATATTTTTACAGCTTTTTTAGAATTAGGTCTGAACAACATCCAAAAATTTCACTTAATTTTTTCTTATAAATAGCAATTGCTCTAAAAGTGATCCTTAAAAGTGATTTTGGTATCATTTGGCATTTCCAAACAGACGGTTGCGGGTTCGATTCCCGGCGGGACTAATAGTTTTTTATTTTTTAATTTATTATTTTTTTTATATTTATAATTAATTTGCTTAAATTCAATATTTTCTTAATTTTTAAAAATATGTATATAAAAAAATGATGAGAAATTGCTTTTTATGCACCTGTAAAAATAGTACTGAAGACAATACTGAATAAGAGTGCACCTTTTATATTTGCGTAATAAGTACTTTTATTGAAGAGAATAAGGAACAATAATTCGCAGTAACAAAGTGGTGTTTTTATGCCAGTCAACATTCATAGCAAAGAATAGCTCAGCGGTAGAGCGCTAGACTAGCAATCCAGAGGTCGCAAGTTCGCTACCCGATGGCGGCAATAAAAAACTTTTGTAAAATAAAAAAATAGTAGTATAACTTTTTTTTGCGAACAGTTTTTTAAACTTTTAATTGGTGAAAAAGAGCTTCCTTTGCACTCGTTCAAAAAGTACTGAAAAAATTTTGAAGTAGGAGTACTCCTCTCCTATGACAACTCAATGTTAAAATCATTAGTGTTTATGTTAAAAAAGAAGTACACCTAGATCATCAATTGTAGTGCTTTTTCTACTGCTTCAGCATCTCTTTTTTTGCTGGGGGGATATTGTTGTATTTGTTTTGTAATTAAAGGATTTAAATATGCTAAAATCCCAAACGTATTTAACAAATTGTGAAAAATAATACGTTGTAGGCATGTCCCTATCCGGATTTCATTCTTGCCTAAGGAAATCGTCAGGGGACGACGTTTTTAGAATTTCTGGAAATATTTGTTAAGTTAAATTACAAACTCAATGAGAATTTCTTGTTCTCGTCTAGGAGCGTTATTAAACATTTAAAATATCAAAGAAAAAACAAAAACAACAACAACTCTGTTGTTTTGACAGATCTAGCAATGTAGTGTCATCCATATAGAAAACAATGTTTTCTAAAGTATCAGTAATGTTTGAATTTGCACAAGCACTTGCACTTGTTTTGTAATTTATTGCTTTTCAACATCTCCCATAATTAATGAACTACACTAAAAGCAAATTGTCTGTAAAAATTTTAGGTAAAACTACAGAAAATTAGTTAAAAATAATTTGCAGAAAACACTGCTGAAATTAGCAGATTATTATTGCTATATATGAGTAAGATAGGAACAGCAAAAATAAAACTGTTAAATGTACAGAATTTTCGTTAAATTTGAGTTAAATTTTTGTTAATAGAAAATACCGACTTAACCTGCCAAAATCAGCATAGATTACATTCAGCCAAAATTTAACTTACAGATAACAAAAATTTTGTAGATGTATTGGGTGTATAACTTAAAAATGCGTGATTTTTGGCAAATTTTGGGCAATCATTGTTACAATATAAATTTATTCGAAGTATTGGCCATCGTTAGTTATGACCTTTTTCCATCTTTCTGGCAACATATGGATTCCGCCCTAAAAGAACTTTTAATTTTTTTGAGGCCAAAAACAAATCAAGCTATTTGGATGAAAAATGTGGCAACTAGAGGTAAAAGTATATAAGTAAAATTATTTTCTGCTTGTTTTCATCAACATCGTCATCATCATTTCATCATCATTATCATCATTTCGTCGTCAAGCAGAAAATAATTTTACTTATATACTTTTACCTCTAGTTGCCACATTTTTTATTCGATTTTCATAAGTAATACCTTTCTGGTATTACCGCCGCAAGATGACGCTAATCTAGCATTTATCAGAAAATTGTAAAAAATTGAAATTTGAACGCCTCGAAAATGATTTTTTTGATATGTCGTAGTGGAACTTTTTTTCCTCATGCCAAAAGCTATCGAAAAATCGATGGCACAATATCAAAATATTTTCTGCATACAAATCGGCCCACTCTAATAATGATATTTAAAACTACTTGGCTTTAAGTAATTTTCAACAATTTTCCTAAAATACTATTTTTTAAACTTTATTAAATATTATTATTAAATTCCGTTAAATTCGCTTGGAAATGCCCATTGTATTACATTTCATTTTTATGTTTCATATCAATGTTTAAAACCATTCTAAATTAACAAGTTTATATACTTATTTCGAAAATATTTAAAATCTGTTTCGCGTTTCAATGTATCTGATGCTAAAAAATCATGTCAACATTTGGAAAGCTTCTGTTAAAAGCCCATAACTACTTACAGAAATAACTAACTTCATTGCAGTGTAATAAGTAAAAAGCATTATAACAGTTGACAAACTTTTAACCAGTTTTAGCCAACTAAAGCTTTTTAACCTAAAAGTGCTGTTGGTTGAAATATTAACTATTGAAGATTTAGCAGCTTTTTCTCAAAGCCATGTAGCTTTTTTAATTGTTTATCGGACACTTAAAGCTTTACTATTATTTAACAGTTGCAAAAGATGGCACTAGGAGATTTTGAAATAATTTTTCTATATAAGCACATTTTTTCATTTGGACCTAGTTCTCATTAATGAAAATTGTAAAGAAAAGTTAATACTCAAAAACTTGTCAAACAAATAGATCATTATTAAGTTACCCAATTATAACACTGTACAACAATTTCGAAATTTTTTCAAAAGTCCAGGGTTCTGACAATGGATTATTGTAGAGGAGACGAAAAAAATATACATGTGCCCAGAGACATATAATATAGACATGCAACATCGATAATTTTTTAAACAAACTGTAGATGTCGCTAGCATGAGGGAAATTTTGTCAAAGAAGCATTTTATTTTGTCAAATGAGGTTTAACAGAGTTGTCAGGTAAAGGCCCAAATTAGGGATTTCGACTTCGGTTTGGGGACAGATTCAAAAATTGAAAATTTTAAAAGATTTAGTTTTAGGCCGAAAATAATAAGAATTTTCCGATAAATTATATGCGTATTATTTTAAAGCCGATCAATTTAGGTCCCCAGGAAAATTTTTTACAATCGTTAGCCAACCACACTCATTCTACAACTGGTTCCACTGCAACCGATTCCATGGAACTGGTCCCGGAACCAGTTCCTGGGATCCTATATGGAAGGTGTGGTTGACGTAGAATCAGTTCCAGAACTGATTCTAGAGCAACCGGTTCCACTTTGGAGCCATAGAAGGGGTTGCTTTTGGGACAATTTCAAACAAAAAGAATCGGTGTTAGAATCGACAGTAGAAGGGGTTGTGAATGAAAAGTAGCTATTCTACAACCGATTCTGTGGAACAGAAAATTTTCTTGGGGTTTTCTAAATATTTGTACATCTTGAAATAACTAAAACCAACCAACCTCAAGAGTTAATCAAAAAATTTTCTATTTTTAAAATACTGAAATTGTTGCATGCAAAGGACCTAGAAAAAATAAATTTTGAGTAGGTTCAAAAAGTACCAGGGGTTTTTATATAACCTCTTATGTACCTTCTGAATCGTGTAAACTCGACCCAGGAAAATTTTTTACAATCGGTAGCCAACCACACCCATTCTACAACTGGTTCCACTGCAACCGATTCCATGGAACTGGTTCCGGAACTAGTTCCTGGGATCCTATATGGAAGGTGTGGGTGACGTAGAATCAGTTCCAGAACTAGTTCCAGAACTGATTCTAGAGCAACCGGTTCCACTTTGGAGCCATAGAAGGGGTTGCTTTTGGGACAATTTCAAACAAAAAGAATCGGTGTTAGAATCGACAGTAGAAGGGGTTGTGAATGAAAAGTAGCTATTGTACAACCGATTCTTTGGAACAGAAAATTTTCCTGGGGACTTATGCAAACTTAATGTTCTAAAGAGTTCACAAGCCCTTTTTCACCATAATGAGTTTCGTGTGAAAATTGTGTAGAATTTTTTCTCTCGAAAATTTAATGTACGACTTTTATTTTGAAACAGTGACATTTCAGCTTAATTGTGATTTGTCTTTCGTAAAATAAAATTCTTTTACTTTCACAATTTTAACAAAGATTTGAGGCCTTAAAAGTTCGAGTGAAAAAGGAAATATTTCTTCGTAAAATATTCAATTTTATTTACTTTGCTGTGTGGTTTCTTAATAATTTTCTGGACTTAAGAGCAATGCCAACTTAGCTCCTATTTTCTTCTTTTAAATTGAGTTTTTGTTTAAATTAAAATGAATTAGGTATGACATTGGGGATTTAGACATTCAAAATGGGAATGAGCTAAAAGTTTTCGGGCAACACTGCTCCCTAATAAAATGAAGCAGTATTGCCAGAAAAAACAAAACAGCAGTCAGCGCCATCTGTAGCATTAAAAACCGGTATTGCCATTTATCAGGACCATGTGTCGGCGTTTTGAAAAATCCCATCGGAATTTTATGTCTTAAGAGAATTATGGTAAAATTTAATGACAAATATATTTGCAGAACATTTTAACCCTCTAACTCTTAAACTTACGGGGCTTTTTGTCCCTATCTATAAAAGTGCCAAAAAAGTCCTTTTATTAGAAGAGTAAGAGTATTCAAATGTTCCGCAAAAATATTTGTCATGAAATTCTACTATAAGTCTCTGAATACATCAAAGTTGAAAATTGAACTCCAATGCCAGAAATAAGTCAAAACTTAAACTTAAACAAACCTGGATTTAAGGGGGAAATTACGCGAATCTTCCATTTTAGGTATAGGACGTGTTCTGCAAGCTTATGTAAAATACTGTGAGAAATATTTTTGTGTAAAAGTAAAGTCCATTTAGGGGAAGGGTGAGGGCGTTAAAATGTTTAACAAAAATGATTCCCGTAGTATTTCACATTCGTTCGCTGAACACATCCTATACCTAAAATGGAAGATTCACATGGTTTCCTATATCGATTCACAATAAACATTTGAAAAAGGGGGGAATTTTAACCCCCTAAAATAAAATGTTTCAAAACGCCGACGTACGAATATTTTTTTGTCTCTTCTACCAGAATCCATTGTCAGAACAACGTAATTTTTTTTTTGTGTTGTATTGTGTAATTTTCTTATTGGAATGATGTCCTGGAAACAATATATGAAAATATAGAAAGTCCAAAACATAATACAACAATACACTCATAGAAAAAATCCTGGAAAAATAGAAGAAAAAGCAACCAAACATTAGTTAAAAATTATGCTGCAGTAAATACTGTTAAATTAGCAGATTTTTTCCTAAATACAAGTAAAATAAGAACAGCAAAAATAAAACTGTTAAATTTAGAAAATTTTAGTTATAAACTTCCAGTTAATTGAGAATATCAATTGGACTGTAAAATCTGCAGAAAATTTTGCTTGATATTAGTAGACTAAACTGTTATATGCACCAAATTGTTGTTATTTTTAAGCTAAATTTAGTTGAAAGCAAATAGTAGTCGGTCCAATTAAATTAACAGAAATATTTGCTAAAAAATTTTAAACTGCTATTTTCAAAAGGCTTGATTTTTATTTGCATTTAAAAAAAATCTTCGAAAATTTAAAATTTTGATTTTGATTTTTTAGGCTACTAATTATTTAGCAATATTTTTTGCTGATTCAAAAGGTTAATTTGTTATTTTCTATTAACAAAAATTTAACTCAATTATAACTAAAATCCTGTATATTTAGCAGTTTTATTTTTTCTGTTCCCATCTTACTAATATGTAGCAAAAATAATTTCCTAATTCAGCAGTTTTTCTGCAGCATAATTTTTAACTGATTTTTAGTAGTTTTAGCTAAATTTTTTACGGACCTTTTTCTATTAGTGTAGAAGATAGTTGCATCCCAGCAAAAATTCAAGTCGTGTTTTACAAACCACTTCTTTCACTATTTTAGGAGTATCCGTTAGTGTAGTTTTACTGTGTTTTAGAAGTAATTCTGAACAACATCCAAAATATCACTTAAGTATTGCCTCAAAAGCATAATTACAATACTATAAAAGTGATACAGTTTGTTTCCAAACAGATGATCGCGGGTTCAAATCCTGGCGGGACCAACTTTTTTTAATTCTTTTATTATTTTTTTTTAATATATGTTATGCATTGGTTTAAGTTCAGTATTTCTTTAATTTTTCAATTTTTAAAAATTAAAGATTGAAACTGCACCTTGCACTTTTTGCACTTGTTTAATAAGTAATTTAATTGAAGAGAATAAAGCACAATATCTCGCAATGACAAAGTGGTATTTTAAAATAATAGCTCCGTTGTAGAGAGCTAGACTAGCAATCTTGAGGTCGCAAGTTCGATACCCAGTGCCGCCAATAAAAAAGTTTTTTTTATAATAAAAAAAAATAATTTTTTTTTCCGAAGACTTTTTTTTAACTTATAATTGATGCAAAAGAGTTTCCTTTGCACTCAAACAGGCTTTAAATATTGGAACTAGCACTACACTATATTTGGTATCTGCGTTCCTGAACCCTTCAGGACACTGATATTGAATGGGACTATATGTCCACTAGACCGTACCTCAAAAAAAAAAAGTTCGCCGTCCACCCTCCAATATGAAATATTTTTGCAAGGCAATTTCAAAAAAAAAAAAATTTTTTCCGAACGTAGGGTTCGCCTTTTTTAATTTTTCGTTATAGCTTCGGCATTTAAAGTCGGATTTTAAAGTGTGATATATCGATTTTTTTTGCCTCGAGGAGACCAGTGTTTTGCTATAAAGAAAAAATCCAATGAAAAAAAATTTTAAAAGGCGACCCCTACGTTCGGCAACCAATATATAAAAAAATTTCTACTGGGTTTATCGAAAAACTTCCTTATCGAAAGTTTAATGATTTTTTGCGAGCTTTAATTTTCTGACATTAGGGTGGTACATTAGGCTGGTAGCAACTGAGATCTGGTGGGTAACTACTAGAATGGGAAACTTGACGACAATGGCCCTTAGAGCAAAACACTGGCCCTTAGAGCAAAAACATCGATGTATCATACTTTAAGATCCGACTGTAAATGCAAAAGATATAACTAAAAATGTAAAATGGCGACCCCTACGTTCGGGAAAAAAATTTTTTTTTTGAAACCTCCTTTTTCGTTATATCTTTGGGAATCGAAATTTTGCTAATCCCGAAAATCTTGGGATGTCGGGATTTCCCGTTTGGCATCCCTAATAGTTAAAAATGATGCTGCAGAAAAAAACTGCTAATTAGCAGATTATTTTTGCAATATATTAGTAATATAGGAACAGCAAATATAAAACTGTTAAATATACAGAATTTTAATTATATTTGAACTAAATTTTTGTAAATAAAATCAGCAAAAAATTTTGTTAAATAATTAGTAGCCTAAAAAATTAACAAAAAATTTAAAATTTTCGAATTTTTTTTAAATGCAAATAAAAACCGAGCCTTTTGAAAACAGCAGTTTGCAATTTTTTAGCAAATATTTCTGCTGATTTTAGCAGAATAAACTGCTATTTGCATTCAACTAAATTTAGCCTAAAAATAGCAAAAATTTTATAGATTTAACAGCTTATTTTTGCTATTTTTAGTCTACAAATATTTAGCAAAATTTTCTGCAGATTCTACAGTAAATTTTGCTATTTTTAATTAACTAAAAGTTAGCCTAAATATAACTAAAATTCTGTAAATTTAACAGTTTTAATTTTGCTGTTCTCATTTTACTAGTATTTAGTAAAAAAATCTGCTAATTTTAGCAGTTTTTTCTGTAGCATCATTTTTAACTAATTTTTAGTAACTTTTTCTGCTATTTTTACAGATTTATTTCTGTAAGTGTAATGGAACATAGTATATACAGATAAAAATGTCACCAAATGTGATGAAAAAAGTGACAGAAATTACTGTGAAAATTTATTTTCCATTTCAACAACATTTTTAATTGAATAAATTAAATATTTTGCAAATATGACAAATTTCCAAGTTTTTATAACCTACACCACTATGTGGTCAGGGTATTATAAGTTTGTGCTGATGTTTGTAACCAAAAAAATATTGGTCCTAGACCCACCTTATAGTATACCGATCGGCTCAGAATTTTTTTTTATTTCGATTTAACGATGTCCGTCTGTCCGTCTGTCCGTCCGTCCGTCTGTCTGTCCATGCATCCTTGTGCGCACTCTACAGGTCGCAAATATTAAGATATTTTGATGAAACTTGGTACACCGACTTATGTCGGCCCAAGAACGATTTTTGGTTAAAATCGGTCCATGTTTAGACCTAGTGCCCATATAATGGTCCCCCCAAAATTATATTGTTTATACGCTGCAGATCGCAAATATTAAGATATTTTAATGAAATTTGGTACACAGAGCTAAGTTGGCCCAAGGACGAAGCCTATTGATTTTGGTTAACACCGGTCCATGTTTAGACCTAGTGCCCATATAAGGGTCCCCCCAAAATTATATTGTTTATACGCTGCAGGTCGTAAATATTAAGATATTTTGATGAAATTTGGTACACCGACCTATGTCAGCCCAAGGACGAAGCCTATTGATTTTGGTAAACACCGGTCCATGTTTAGACCTAGTGCCCATATAAGGACCCCGCCAAATTATATTGTTTATACGCTGCAGGTCGCAAATAATAAGATATTTTAATGAAATTTGGTTCGCTGACTCACATTATAGAAAACTTTGACACAAGTCCCATTTTAACCCATTCGAATTTCGGATCCAAACATTAGTTGGCTTTTACCCAGACTGATGTAGGGTATTGTATAGTCGGCATGCCCGACTTTAACCTTTTTACTCGTTTTATAATGAAATAATCTAAAAACTTGAAGATAAAATAAACCCCCAAAATTTAAATATACCCCAAACATTGTAACGCCATTTTTGTAAGTTATTTTATTTTTTTTTCCTTTGAGGCTATTTCGTGAGAGTTAATCTTAGCACCGCAAAATATGTAAATCTGTGATGACATTTTCAAAAAATTTTAAAAATTTTGAAAAAACGAGTAAAAAGTTAAAGTCGGGCATACCGACTTTACAATACCCTACACCAGTCTGGTTAAAGGCCGACTAATGTTTGGATCCGAAATTCGAATGGGTTAAAATGGGGCTTGTGTCAATATTTTCTATAAAATGATAAAAGATGAACAAATCGTAAATATAGCCAACATAGGTCTGTGTACCAAATTTCATCAAAATATCTTAATATTTGCGACCTGCAGCGTATAAACAATATAATTTTGGGGGGGACCTTTATATGGGCACTAGGTCTAAACATGCACCGATTTTAACCAAAATCAATAGGCTTCGTCCTTGGGCCGACATAAGTTGGTGTACCAAGTTTCATCAAAATATTTTAATATTTGCGACCTGTAGAGTGCGCACAAGAATGCATGGACAGACAGACAGACGGACGGACATCGTTAAATCGAAATAAAAAAAAATTCTGAGCCGATCGGTATACTATAAGGTGGGTCTAGGACCAATATTTTTTGGTGTTACAAACATCAGCACAAACTTATAATACCCTGACCACATAGTGGTGTAGGGTATAAAAACCCCAAAATTAAAATAGTTTAAAGATTATTTCAATTTAATTTTTATTTATTACATTTTGTAAAAAGTTAAATAACCCCAATAATACGAAAACTAAAAAACCAAATATGAATTGGTTAAAAAACCTCGCGATATTTATCCTCATAGTAATGAATAAAAAAATTAGCGAATCCATATAAATTGTCTGAGTTTTGTAAATTCAAGGATTATGGATTTTAACAGCAAAATTTCCATTTAAGAAGGAATGGCTCTACGAATTGCAGATTATTTACTTTTTTCCTTTGGGAGTTGTTTCATTATGAAACTTATTTTTATTTAATTGGGGGTTAATTCGTAGCACCTATTTCCCTTTGAAAGAAACCTAATTTTTTAGATCCAATTTTGTAACAAGTTGTTTTCATTTTTGTCCAATTTTCCCGCACTTTTTTATTTCGCCGATTATGAACAATTTTCTCATCGAATCGAAACATTTAATCTCTTTTCAATCTGGAATTCTAAGAAATTTTCCCAGTATTTTTTTACAAAAAATTTCATCTCTTTCAATTTGCCAATACACCAATCGCAGGGAAATTTGTTTAAGAACGAATTTGCAAGTAATTAACGACATTTCTGTAAACAAAAATAGTTTCAATACAGATTTTTAATCATCTTAAAATCCGATTTACAATCCCTAGAAAAAATTTCACCATTCTGGAGCTAAAACAATTATTTTTGTAGCGAAATTCAACATTTAACAGAATTTTTTGCTGGTCTTCTAATAAAATATAATTGTTTTGAAAATATTTAACAAAACGATGCGTGCCGCTATTGGTACGCGTGCCATAGTTTTGCCAGCCCTGGTCTAGTGACTTTAATTTCACCAGTAAGCGAAAATATATTTATTTAAGTTAAAATTTATATGAAAAACTGTCAAAAATGGGACAAAACCAATCGTCGAACCATTTATTTTTATTAAGGGAAAATTTACCCTGAAATAATTTTTCTACCCCGAAATTTCCCGCTAACAAATTGTTACAACCTTAACTCTCCATAAACTACTAAATCTGGGGGAAAACCACTAACTTGGCATTAATCATTTGCGCTTTCCTAAAAACCAGTCTTAAAGTTTCTCGGAGCTTAATTATGAGTTGGGATGTCCACAATGACAATTAATGAGTAATGGTGTTATGAGAACATTTTAACCCTATATCGCCATTTATATGGGTCATTTAAGTCATTTCTTTCAAGAAATTCCAAAAAAGTCCCCAAATTATTAAAATTCACGCCGATTGCATTTTAGCTGTTCAACTGTGAATTCTTTCCCAGGAAAATTTGTTGTAGAATTTGTGAGCTTGGCTACCGATAGTGAAAAATTTTCTTGGATTATTATTGTTTTTGTTAAAAATATTAAAAAGAAACACTTAAATCTACTTGCATTTTTAACAATTTTTTGAAATAATGAAAAATTTATTTATTTTTGTTCTAGGCCAATTATTTCCTTATTATGAAATTACATAATAAAACCTAAACCACATAAACGCAGTGTCGACCGCAGTGCGACGTTTTGTCGATAAAACAGTTTTTGTATTTTCTCTATTTGTGACGGCCGAGAAATTAGAAAAGTTTCTAAATAAACAAGAGCTGTTATTAAACAAAACGCAAAAAGAATTTTTTAAATCGTTTTCGCGAAATTCAATAACAAAGTTTGACAGCACTGGCGCTGTCCACTGGCACTTTCATTATGTGGTTTGGGCTTAAATACTTTTTTCAAAAACTGCAATTTTTCTCTATCAGGATATTCTCCTAACAAATACTTCACATAGTTTTTGCCTTTAAAATATTTTATACCTTCAGGAATTGAAAGACGATCGTTTCCGGGTTGTCCAGCCATCCGTCTATCTTCCTGTCTGTCACTGTATGCTTGTGCGCCTGCTACAAGTCGCCTGTATTAAGACATTATGGTGAAATTTGATACAATGAGTTATATCAAGTACGAAGCCTATTGATTTTGATTAAGATTGGTCCATTTTTAGATCTAGCGTCCATATAAAGGCACCCCAAAAAGTTTGCTCTAACCTATTTCACACGCGTCGCGCGGATTTGAAGATATCTTAATGAAATTTTATACACTGATTAACATGGGCGCATGGAAAAAGCATACATAGTTTCTTTAGTAGATGTGTCCAAAATTGGCTCTTATGCTTGTTTGTACGCTAAAGGTAGCAAATATAGATGTTTTATTGAAATTTGGCACGCAGATGGATCCAATAATAATCTATTCATTTTAGATAGAATTTGTTCATATTTGGACCTAGCGGCCATATGGACTTTTCTATATTCTCTAAAATACACCTAATATTAGGCACATTCAAAATTTCGTACTAATTTTCTACCATTTTCCAAACATTAGTTGCCTTTCAATCAGACCGGTGTAGGGTATCATATAGTCGGCATGCCCAACTTTTACTCTTTAACTACGTCCCATATTCTCTAACGTTCCTTTACCTGTATCTTTTTTAAGGCTACAAAAAAATGTTCCACCATTCTTTCGGTTCATTGCACAAGAGAGGAACGCACAAAAAAAAGTGGAAACAGAAATTTACAAAAATAAACTGTTATGAAAAGTTCATATTAGTTATGTGGCATAGAAAAGTAATAGTATAAAGCAGGGCTGTCAAAACTACGTCAGGTAGCGGATTCATCTTTTACGTGAAGACAAAAAAGAAAGAAAGAAAATTTAACAAAAATTAAGAAGAGTATATAATCGAACTGTATCTAACAAACTTTGATGTTCTTTCAATAGCAGAAAACCATTAGTAATCAGTTAATTTTACCGACATAATTCTATAAGTTAATGGAAGAAGTTTTTAAGAGTCAAAGATGTTTTCAAAGCAAGAATGCATGGATTATCAAATTTTCTAATTCGGTAAATGTTCTAATAAAAACGAGTAAAAAGGTTAAAGTCGGGCATGCCGACTATACAATACCCTACACCAGTCTGGGTAAAAGCCAACTAATGTTTGGATCCGAAATTCGAATGGGTTAAAATGGGACTTGCGTCAAAAGTTTCTATAATGTGAGTCAGCGCACCCAATTTCATTAAAATATCTTAATATTTGCGATCTGCAGTTTGTAACCAAGCCAATTATGGGGGGACCCTTATATGGGCAATAGATCTAAACATGGACCGATGTTCACCAAAATCAATAGGCTTCGTCCTTGGGCTAACATAGGTCTGTGTACCAAATTTCATCAAAATATCTTAATATTTGCGACCTGCAGCGTATGACATAAGTTGGTGTACCAAGTTTCATCAAAATATCTTAATATTTGCGACCTGTAGAGTGCGCACAAGAATGCATGGACAGACAGACAGACGGACGGACGGACATCGTTAAATACTATAAGGTGGGTCTAGGACCAATATTTTTTGGTGTTACAAACATTAGCACAAACTTATAATACCCTGACCACATAGTGGTGTAGGGTATAAAAATGTTCTCAGATAAATGGAAATATTAAATTAATAGATTTGTAATATTGGCACAATTACAGAGTTGTTACCGACATATCAACTGTTTACTCAATACAGTCAGTTAAAAATTACTGCAATACAGTTTTTAGTGAAATTTCAGTCTACAGTTTTTATATGAATTGATTTCACCTACATACATTTTTCGTTATAATGTGTGCGCATTTGACATGTAACAAGAAAAAATGTTTTGCCAGCCCTGGTGTAAAGCACATACACAGTGTTACATGTTTGTGTGTGTTACCATAAAGTTCTTTGTGCATAAATGTCTGTCTGGTCGTCCATCTTAGTCTGAAATGTCGGCATGAGTTGATGTTATTTTGACAAATGACATGTCAAACAATGTGAACTTTATACATTCATTTGTTGCAAACAAATAACCAACCAACCAACCACCAACAAACACAGATACGTGATGAGATACGAATAACAGAAAAATTTCCAAAAACGAAATGTTGATATTTGTGGTTTGAACAATTTTTTGAATTGTAAATGATGGTTGAGATATAACTAACAAAACCTGTGTATAATAAAGGATTAAGTAGAAAAATAAAACGTGAAAAAAACAAATTTCATAAAAATTTCATTTCATAAATATTATTTTTTAAATATTTCAGATGAGTTTGAATTTTTTTTTCTTCTTATAAATAATTACTGAATATCGTCGGCTTGCCTGCAAGTAGTGCTATGTGTTTTTTAATAGGTTTTCAGGACAGCGAAATAACCGATTTATATTATCCTTTTAAGATATTTTATTGACATCATATGCCTTAACGATGATTTTATTAAATGAGGTGGTGATTAATTAAGTCATACTTTGTCAATAAAATAGATTAAAAGGATAATATAAATCGGTTATTATGCTGTCCTGAAAATCTATTAAAAAATACATAGCAATACTTGCAGACAAGCCGAAGATATGTTTTTATTTTATCGTTTTTAAAAAGCACCCCGAAAAATAACATTTTTTTTCTCTTTATAACTTTTACAGACATTTGGCATTTAAATATTTTTTTTTAATATTATAATATTTAAAAAACTTAATTTGATAAAATAAATTCATTAGATACATTAAAAAAAAAAATAATTTTGTATAAATAAACAAGATTATATGACCCTCATTTATGTTTTGTCGCCTCTGGACAAATTAGTACAACTAAAATAAAAAAAGTAACTTTTCACAAACTCACATTATGATGGAGACTTTGGGAAAGTGGAATAGAAAACGAAAACTACACAAGAAGATATGCCAAGAGTTAATAACTAAAAAAGTTAAAGTCAGAGATGCCGACAATAGTACAATTTTGGGGCGTATTCAAGTTCCGGGAAGGATATTTCAATTAATGATGCAATAATTTTAGTGAAATCGGTATAGTCTTAGGTGTTGAAAAGTGGGACTAGGGCGAGTATTTTTAGTACACTAAGAAAATAATGCCAGTAATATTAACTGCAATTGTAGTTAAAAACTTGTACACTCCAATTGCATTTAAAATTAACTGATATTGTAGTTATATTGACTATAACTGAAATTAAAAATAACTGCAATTGTAGTTAATTCACATGCAATTGCAATCTAGACTTTTTTCACTGCAAATGCAGTTATTTTTACCGACATAGTTCTCTGAGTGTAGTAACAAACATCAGCATAATTTAACGAGTAAAAAAGTTAAAGTCGGGCATGCCGACTATACAATATCCTACACCAGTCTGATTAAAAGCCAACTAATGTTTTGATCCGAAATTCGAATGGGTTAAAACGGACTTGTGTCAAAATTTTCTATAAAATGATAATAGAAGAGAAAATCGCAAAAATAGACCATATGGGCGATAGGTCCAAATATGGACCGATCCTACCTAGAATCAATAGGCTTTGTCCTTCAGACCATGTGAGTTAGCGAACCAAATTTCATTGAAATATCTTCGTATTTGCGACCTGCAGCGTGTAAAAAAGCCAATTTCGGGGGGACACTTATATGGGCACTAGGTCTAAACATGGGCCGAGTTTATCCAACATTAATATGGTACGTACTTGGGCCGACGTAGCTCTGTCTACCAAATTTCATCCAAATATCTTCGTATTTGCGACCTGCAGTGTTTAAATAAGCCAAGTTTGGGGGGACCATTATATGGGCACTAGGTCTTGACATAGGCCGATTTTAACCAAAATTAATAGGCGTCGTCCTTGGGCCGACGTAAGTCGGTGTACCAAATTTCATCGAAATGTCTTAATATTTGCGACCTGTAGAGTGCGCACAAGAATGCATGGACAGACAGACAGACAGACGGACGGACATCATTAAATCGAAATAAAAAGTGATTCTGAGCCGATCGGTATACTATAAGGTGGGTCTAGGTCCAATATTTTTTGGTGTTACAAAGATCAGTACAAACTTAGGGTATAATTATATGCTTTACCATCTACTCCTTTTGCAACTGTAATTCAGAAAATATCAACCGAAATTCAGAATCTCCATTTGAAATTGAGAAAATATCAATTGAAATTCAGAAAATATCATTTAAAATGTAGAAAACATCTGAAAATATATACTGAAATTCACAAATCGTCAATTGAAATTCAGAAAATATCAACTGAAATTCAGAAATCATGGATTAAAATGCATGTTAAGTTTTCTGAATTTCAAATGATATTTCCTGAATTCTAATTGACGATTTCTGAATTTCAATTGATATTTTCTGATGTTTAATTGATATTTTTTGAATTTGAATTGTTGTTTTCTGAATATCAATTGATATTTTTTGAATTTCAAATGGAATATCAATTGATGTTTTCTGAATTTCCAGTGGAAATTCGGAATTTAAATTGATATTTTCTAAATTACGATTGAAAAAGGGTAGTGTATGATATAATTCTATAAAAACGAGTTTAAAAAGTTCAAATTCTAATTTCTTTGATATTGGAAAGGATCAGGGCTCCCGGCTATCTACATCTATTACATCAGATCTTCTAGTTTTCGAATTGGTGCGTTATTTAAATATCGTCTGGACGGTTTTCGGGATAAATCCAAATGGCGGTTATGAATTTTTCAGGTTCTTCGGTTTTTGTTGGGAGCATGGAATTTGACACGTCAAACATATGCTTTCTTCGCCGAGTCGGGCGTATGAAAGTTGGTCTATCAGGTAGTCCACGAGTTCTTCGATCCGAATTGATACGATTCATGCAACAAAAACTAAGAAAAAGTAATAAACTTTTAGTATTTTTTCTAACTTTACGGCATTTAAAACGCTGTAGAAAAGGAATTGGCAAACTTGAATTCAAGTTTTATTCTCGGAATAAGAACTACTTGAAAAGGGAATACAGTTATACAAATTTCGTGTTAGAAATAGCTTAAAATCGCTTTGCTTTGGTAATATCAGTGAAGATCTGAGATTGAATGTATTGAATCACTTATGTACACTGGACCAATTTTAAGATTCCCATTTGTGGAAATAATCGCTTAATTTCCTAAAGGAATTAACTTTTTTGTTAATTCCCTGAATGTAAGTTTTTCACTTAATGCAAAGAATATTTAAAAAACTAGCTGCCCCCCTAAAGAGCAAGTGGCAGTACAAAACATAAATACTTAGGACCACGTTTATAGCTAGAACTTCGATACGATTTGAGATATAGAAGGAGGTTCAGTAATAAGCATCAGAGAACTGCAACTGCTGATTGCAAAACTATCATACATAATCAACACCCGAATAAACATTCGTTTGCGTTTAAACGCCGAATATACTCAAATACACAAGTTCGTTGCTGATTTTAAATCAATCAATGCAAGTGATTTTTGTTGCATCGTTGATTTAATCATTTGTCGTTTTCATGCCATTTCTTTCATTCATATTCGTTTGGATCAACGATGATTATTTTGATGTAGAATAAAATCAGAAAAAACAAAAATGAACGCGTATGAGTTTATTCATGATTGCAACCAAATAAATTCATAACAATAAAGAGGGGGTTTACAGTATCAGCAGCGACTATATTTTGTAGAAACACATTTAATAAATGGTACAGTGTACATTTCCATTATAAAACAATAAGATTTTATTTTTATTTTTTTTTATAAAACAACTAATACTTTGATTTATTCATGTGAGTTCAAATGTTCGATCAGTGTGATTTTATTCAACAGTGTGATTTTATTTAACAGTGAGTTTTTTTGAGCGATTAAATGTGAATAAAACAAGTTCGACAGACGACTCAAACTGTCCGAACTACGCGTTCAGTTTCATGATAGTGATTTTATTCAACATTAAGTATTGTTAATTGATTAAATGTGAATAAGAATTTTAGTGTAGGTATGATTAAATTAAGAAAAAAGTTGATTTTGCAGTTCTCTGATAAGCATACACTTTTTTTTATAATTTAAAAACCAAAGAAGAAAACAAGATTTGGGACTGGAAAATTTGTGTCAAAACAATTTGCTTTGAAATCACAGAAATCATCCCAGTTTACAGACAAATTTTGCTTTGAAATCAGGGAAATTTGCTTAAAAAAGAGGGAAATTCTCTCATTGGCAGCCCGTTACCCAACCTTTGTAATCTGCACAAAATTTTGTTGGGACAGTGAGCATACGCGTATATCTATAGTATACTTACTCTATGATGGTTAAAGTACAACAGTTTTTTTTTGTAAGTTTTTATTATGAAAGTGATATAAGTCCGATAAAAACTATGCGGAAATAGGGATACCCAAATTGAGAATTTTGGTCAATAACTTTTTGGGGATAGTCCCGTGGAACGGCCTTGATAATTTTAAAAATATTAGATTAGTTTATTTTAAATTTAAAAATAAATTATTATCTACTTATCGATTTACAGTTTCATTTTTATATTCGCCACAAAAATTACCTGAAATGAAAAAAAGAAAAAATTATAATTAAATCTTGATTTTTAATATGCTTAAAAAACTATTAGGAAGTAGTTAATTAAAATTTTATAAAATATTTGCAATACAACTAAATAAGTTCTGAACTAATTTTAATTTCAAATAACCTCACTTAATAACTTTACTGAGAAATAAGTAAAACTGAAATTTCATTAAACAAAAATAAAAAAAATATATAAAAAAATATATACAGTGGATCAAAAAAGAAGTCAGACACATTATGCATTTTGTTTCATTACATTTTTTAAGAAAAAATTTTATTATATAAAAAAAAAACAAACAAACGGTAATAAGTTAAAGCTATAATAGTACACTAAAGAATAAAACAACAAAAACATCAAAAAGTTACTCCATATCATAGTATTTTAAGATAATCTGAAAATACTTCTAAAACTACATCAAAAAAGAACTCGGGCAATAACTAAAACTATTTTGTATTTGTACTTTATTTTTTTTTTAGTATTTGGTTAGCAAAACTTTATGTTTTATAACCTCCGCCAATCTTCGGGGCATTGACTAAACCAATGTATTGCACACAGAAACATCAATTTTTGACCATTCGACTTTTAAAGTGATTTAAGATGATTTTCTAAGTGTGACCATAAGTGCTCTATGTCGTTAATGTCTGGAGACTGAGGTGGAGTTTCAAGCACATAGGGACAATTGTAGAGCAACCTCAAACGCACATTTGAGCTTTGTGCTTGGGGTCGTTATCCTGGAAAAAGTAAAATGTATCTTTAACTCGCAATTTTTTAACACTTTTTACCAAATTTCGTCTTAGAATTGTTAAGTATTTAGTGTGGTTCATAATCCCGTCAATTATAACAAGTTCTCCTGGTCCTGCAGCAATCATACAATTCCAAACAAGAATTTAACCATGATTCCAGAGAACACTTCTTACAGTTTGAGAACAGCAGCGTATATTTCAATATTTTTCAACGTCCGTTGTCAACTTTGGAGCACTACTATTAGAGATTTCTTTATTTTTCTAACAATCCTAGGTTCATCTGACGAAGAAAATAGTTTAGGACGTCCTCTTTTCGGCTTATTTTCGACAGATTTGGTTTCACGATATCTTTGTATTAAATCGCTAACTGTAGATTTTGGTTTCCCCACTGCTTTTCCAATGTCAAGAATACTTTTTCCTTCATAATAATAGCCTATTATAAGATTTCTGAATTCCAAAGAAGTTTGTCCGCGTTGTCGGCTCATTTTGAAAAAAACTAGCTAAAACTTCAGAAAATAATGATAGTTTTGACATTGAAAAAATGATTTTATAAAAAAAAATAAAAACAATTATTTTTAAAACTAGCGGTACTGTAGGAGGTAAATTAAATATCCGAGTTCTTTTTTGATATATATTTTTTAAACTTTTTGGGCATTTCACGTATTGCCAAAATATCTGCAATATGTTTATGAATGTTATACATATTCTAAAATTGCATATCTCTAGTTGACTGTCGGTACCATCACGTTATACAAAATTTGACTTTTTCGTCATGAAATTTTGCAAAAGAAATGTAGGTCTTGTGCGTCCGACTTCTTTTTTGAGCCACTGTATATAACTCTCCGGATCTAACAATTTGTCGATTTGTTTGCGAGTTAAGTTCCTTTTTCGGGAAAATACTGACACTCTGAAAGATGTATGAGTGAGTCAAAAAATTTGGCCCAATCATTTGAATGAGCACTTGGCTCTCTCATTAAAAAAAAGAGCTCGTTCATTCGAATGAGCGCGTCAACATTTTTTAATAGAACGAAAATTCTCATCTGAATAGGAATGTGATCATGAAGAGCTTGCAATTTTCCGCTATCTCGCCAGGTTTTCGAGATACAGAGATTTGAGATTTGTAAAATCGTCATTTTAAATAATGGCAAATATGTCGAAAACTAATCGAGAAAGCTGAAACCGGGCAAAATTGTTGCTCCTTTGGAGTATTAACACACTCTGATAATAAAAATAGGCCAGGTCCGGAGGGGTCCCGGGGAAAAAATATGCCTCCATGTGGCTGATATATAAAAATGGATTCTTTGGGACCCCTATTCGACGTACCTCATCTTAATAATAGGATAGCGGTCATTGTCAAGCTGGCAAAACTTTTGTCCGCTTTACGCTATCTCGCTTAGTTTTCGAGATACAGGCTATTTTGTAAAATGGCCGTTGTTAAAAATGATCTGTATCTTGAAAATAAAGCGAGATAGCGCAAAAAGGGACAAATTTTTGTAAACTCTGCAATGAAAACACACTCCTATTATTCAGATTAGGTAGGTCCGAGAGAGATTCCAAAGAATGCATTTCTATGTAACAGCCACAGAGTGGCTGTTAAATACCTCGGAATCTCTCCCTATCTGAATTTGCACTATCTCGCTTAGTTTTCGAGCTACAGGCCAGTTTTCTCAAACATTGACAATAATAACATTTAATAATACAGAAGCATACCATGTTCCTAATGATTATATTAGCCGCTTTTTCTAATCACTTGGATTTATTAAATCAAAAAATTAATTCTCAAAGTGCTCAATAGATGGAGTTAGTTTTCACCGATTTTAACAGAATTTTTCTATCCGACCTTCTTTCACCCTAGTTTTTAATAATAAATGCAATGATGCAGGATTTTATTGTAACTTTAAATTCTTTGAACAACCAAAAAAAGCCGTTTTTGAATTTGTACCCTTACTGTATTTGCCTGTGCAGTTATAGTTACGAATCGGTCCCTGTGTATGTTCGCGCATACACATACCTGGAATTGCCGCTTATTTTTGTGTGTGGATTTATAGCACGCTCTTATTTTTTCGTTTTATGAAATTCAGTTTGTTCTGGAACACACATAAGTGAAGTTTGTTTGCGCATTTATTTGAATTTTGGTTGTGTTTCGAAGTATTTGATAAAAAATGGATTTTGATTTGGAAAGCGAAGCGGGCGAACCTCCGTGCAATAGTGACGATGATTTTGCATTATCAGACGAGGAGAATGATGAAAGTGAAGTTAGCGTGCATTCGGATGAAGACGACATTGAGCCACTTGAGCAAAATTTAGCAGAAGAAAATGCAGCAAATCCTGAAAATAAATATTTTTCAAAAAATAAGAAAATTGAATATTCATCGCAACCATTTGAAATAAATCGAAGAAATTCATTTCGACGTGCAGAAAATTTCACTTCAGGTAAAAACCTACCCTCTTTGTTATGGGTTCATGTTCATTATATGTTTCATTTTGGTTATAATTCAGGTCCAAAAGCATTAGCAGCTGCTAATATAGTTGATGTTTCGTCTGCATTTCACATTTTCCTTGGACCGAATTTATATGGTGTGCGAAAGTACAAAGACGAATGGTACAACATTGATTTGGACACTCTGCACGCATACTTTGGCTTGTTGCTGTTTTCTGGTGTGTATCGGTCATACGATGGATGTGTCACTAAACTGTGGAATGAAGAAACCGGTCGGCCAATATTTAGAGCAACAATGTCTTTGAAAATGTTCAAGCGTATCCATGGTTGCATTCGATTTGATGACCGCGAACAACGTATGGCCAACACTGCATCTACAAGTACTTCTGTTCGTGACAAATTGGCACCGATTCGAAATGTATACGATAAATGGAATCATGATTTGAAAGCTGTATACACACCAGGAAAAAACATTACCGTAGATGAACAGTTAGTTCCGTATCGTGGGCGATGTCCGTTTCGTCCGTATATTCCATCCAAGCCGGCGAAATATGGCATCAAAATTTGGGTGCTATGCGACTCAAAAAGCTGGTATGCATACAACACACAAATTTAAGTTGGTCGGAATCGTAATGCCTGAACGCAATCTCGGACGGCGTGTTGTTTTGGATTTGGTGGAAGGACTTTCTGACAGAAATGTAACGTGTGACAATTTTTTCACTTCGTATGAATTGGCAGAAGATTTGCATAAGAATCGCATGACTATTTTGGGAACAATAAGGAAAAATAGGACTGAAATTCCTTCAGTTCTACTCGACATGCGTCAAAAGCCAATTTATCATACAGAAGTTGTATATGAACATAAATTGCAAGCAGTTATGTTGTCATATGTTCCTCGCCGGTACCGATTTTTGACATTGCTCAGTACATACCACAATGTTGTCAACATAAATGAGAATAGTGAACAGAAGAAACCTAACATCATTGAAGACTACAACAAAACCAAGAGTGGAGTTGATACAATGGATCAAATGGTGGCTACGTACACATGCAAACGAAAAGTCAATCGGTGGCCAGTGGCAGTATTTTGTAACATGCTTGATGTTAGTGCCATAGATTACATAGATCTCTTACTCTTTGACATTTGCTGTCAGTGCACGTATCTCATGAGAATGTGTTCGTCATACGTCCTATACCTATACGAAAAATATTTTACTGTATGTGAAAAAATGTGTTTGTTGACAAAAGAAGAAGAAGAGTAAGATATCTATGGTTAGTGCGTTGAATGCATTCGTGACGTTCATTGCATTGTTCCCGAATTGGAAAAATTCTAAAACGAACCATAATATTCGTCGTCGCCTTTTTATCGAGGAGCTCGGATTGAATCTCGTTGAAAAACAGATCACTAAACTTAAAAAACAACCTCAAAGTAATGATGCTTCCAGTTTTATTCAAAGAATTCGGGAGATTCGCCATTTACCAAGTATATCAAAACGAGGCCGATGCTACATCTGCACATATAAAAATAACAAAAATCTTTTTGCTACACGCTGCGAAAAGTGTAGAAATTTCATTTGTGCTGAACATAATTTCAATTTTTGCGAAAAATGTACAAATAATTGACAAAACTTAAAAATTCAATTTTTTTTCTAATACATGTAATATTCTTAATTACTTACAATAACGTGAAAAATTGCCATTTCAATTTCAGCTATTTCTCCACGTCCAAGATGGAAAATAAGTATCTAGAGCAGTGTAGTTTTTTTCTAAACTTATTTAATAAAAAAAAAAATTTAAGAAAATGCATCGCGGCATCGGCCGCGGGACGAAGTATAGTAAAACTCCAACTGGATTCAAGCTCCCCCTTAGACCATACAACTTTTCCATTATAAGTAATAGGTTTTATTAACCTAATAAGAATTACAAGAATATTTCCCCATTCGAGTGAAAATATATTGTTGGTTAGGGGTATCAGCATTTCCATTAGGTATATGAATAAGTAGGTTATTTGTAACGGCACGTTACACTATAATCATCATTTTGATTACACTGTGAGACAAATGGTAGGGGTCAGTCATCGGGAAGGGTTCAAACTACCGGGGAAAGTTATATCGGTAAAAAAGAAGTTATACGTGTCCCGGCGTTTCCCTGGGTCACCCCTAGGAATCGAGATATATCGATTTGACCTTTGGTGGTCTTTTTTTTGACATAACTCGAGAACCACTAGTCCGATTTTGCTCAAACAATTTTAAAAAAATTAAAAATTACAATTCCTTTAATCTGTTCATATAACGTTTTTCTATATACTCAACAGTTTTGCCGGTAAAAATAAACGTCGTATTTAAATAAAAATAACACTTTACTGAAAGGAATTTCATTTGAATTTATATTTTATTAATAAATAAGATATACAGCTGTTGACAACTAATTAGAAACGCATTTTTTACACTAGAGCTTGATGATCATTATTGATATTTTCGTAAATTTACCGTTACGTTTTTTGTTTAAAACAAATGTATTATATTTATTACTCTTTTTATTATTATTTACACTCATTTTTGTTGCTGTTTATTTTAAAAGCTGTTGTAATTTCTGCAAATAGTTTACATATTGTTTAGTAAAATTCTAAGAAAGTGCGACAACTAATTAGAAACGCGTAATTGTTTATTAAAGTTTTCTTGGCTAAGAGCTATTTTGATAAAAAAAATTTTATTTTACGGTTATTTGTTTCCAATTTAATATTTTATAGCAAATAAGAAATTATAATTTTTAAGATTTATCATGGGAAAAGGCAAAAGCTGCACTCCTGAAGAACGGAGCCCAATTTTTGAACTTTAGAAGTCTGGAAAATCTTATAGAGAAATAGCAGAACAGCTAAATTGTTCCAAAAAAATGGTTTTTAATTATTTACAGCATATCAACAAATATGAGACCATAGCCAATGTTTCGCGAAAAAAGAGTCCCCGAAACTCATTAGCACATACCGACCGAATGATAACGCGAATCTCCAAATCCGGCCCAAAAAAGTCATCTACTGACATCCCACGTGATATTCAAGAAAATTTAAATGTTACGATATCCAAGCGGATTATTGCAGGTCGTTTGGTGGAAGCCGAGCTACATGGAAGAGTAGCACGAAAGAAGCCACTTCTGAGTATGATTCAAAGAAAACGTCGTGTGGATTTCGCGAAGTCCCATTGAAATTGGACAGCAAATCAATGGAAATATGTGATTTGGACCGATGAAACAAAGATTAATCGCTTTGGTCCAGATGGTCGGAGATATGTTAGATGACCCATTAACCAAGAATTTAATCTTGGTGGAGGGGCAATTATGGTATAGGGATGTTTCTCCTGGAATGGTGTTGGCCCAATTTATAAAATTTATGGAATCTTAAATAAGGAGAAATACTGTCATGCTCCCGTGGTCTGAGGAGAATTTGCCTATTATATGGCAATTTCAACAGGATAATGATCCGAAGCACACGGCGAGACTGACAAAAAAATTCTAATATTAGTTTTTTTTAATATTAGTTTTTTTTCTAATAATATAAAATCGTTTCTAATTAGGTATCACTGATATAATATAATAAATTTATAAAATATTTTCAAGACTAACTAATTTTTGAAGTCCTTTTTGAATATTTGTAAACAATTGAATATATTTAATTAAAATATTATGAAATAAACGAATATATTAATAATTTTGTTTTATATAAAAACTTAAGCAATATTTTAAAAATAAAAGGCGTTTCTAATTAGTTGTCAACAGCTGTATGTACTAATTGTTTTGTATGAAAGTTTTAACTTTATTTGTAATATCACCTATTAGGGCTTTAATGGTATTTTCAGTGATCATCTTGCTCGACAAACTCCATTTCCGATAAAATTTTTTTACGTTATCTGCGAGTTGCTGTGTACTCTTCTTCTCACTTTTTATCAATGCCCAATATCTCTACACTGGCCTGAGTTCTGGACAATTTGGCGGATTTGCCTCTCTAGGTACAAAAACCACATTATGCTTTTTGTACCACTCAACGACCGATTTGCTATAAATGGCACGAAGCCAGATCAGGCCAAACTAATGTGGATATTTTGTGCTGTCGTCTGAATGGAAGTAGTGTTTTTTCCAAGCATTCTTTAATGTACAATTCTGCGATTATCGTACCCATCGTCACATATGAACTGCATTTTTTCCACAGCTATAAATAGCCTGCCATATTTGTATTATATGTTGATTCGATCCATTTTAAAGCAAAATAAATTACGCAGTATCGTTAATATCTGGACATAATTTTTCATTAATTTTTTCAATGCTAACGTCATTATTTTTTCTACTTAAGTAATAATTTAGAAGTGAAAATGTATGCACTAGTCATTTCGTGCGCAAACCTTAAGACAAAATAGTAACATTTTAAAGAACTAGAAAGGGGGCAAAGGCGTTTCTAGGTACATAAACAAGAAAATTTACATACCAAAGAAAGCAATTTAAAGATTTATGTTGTTACTATTACACTTTATATATGTATATATTTTGTTGTGTTCTTTAAACAAATTCTGAGAAAACATAATTAAATGTCTGGAAAAAGTACAACTAAAATGTGTGAAATTTTATGGAAAATATATAATTAAAATTGGGGTTGAACTTATTTAATAATACTGGGATTTTTATGACATTACACTCAAATTAAATTGCAAAGAAATAAATTTTTTAATTTTTGCAATCAGTTTTCAATAAACAAAATACACAAAATACGGACTTTCAGTATAAGTTAAAATATTCACACAAAATTTCCTGTTAACAACAATCAGTTACTATCATTTAATAACTTTTAAAATAAACGCAAAAAATCGATTATTTTTACCGACTTTGCTAGTTAATTACTTAATTAACAGTTAAAAATAAATGACAAAATACAATTGTTTTAAACGAAAAGTTGGTAGTTCTTTTTTAATGTATTTCAATTGTTTTAACGTACATATTCGGTAGATTTTAAGTAAAAAATATTGAAGTGTATGAATGAAATTAGAATAATAAATATGAAAAAAGAATTGTCTGTTATTTTAATACATTTCTTACATAAATTTCTATAAAAAAATTGTTCTTAGTTCTGACTGTAAAACTGGTTCTAACCATTCTGGTTATTTTGAAGGTAAAACTGAGGATATATGTAATAAATGTCACCTTAATGTAAAGTAAGTAAGTAATCGCACCACTTGAAAGTAACTTCTTGTTGTCCTATGTCTGTAACTACTTGTTCTTCAAAAAAAAAAAAAAAATTTTTTTTTGTCTTGACATTGTTGAGAAA
The DNA here is from genome assembly GCA_949987735.1 of Leucophora obtusa. NCBI lineage: Eukaryota > Metazoa > Arthropoda > Insecta > Diptera > Anthomyiidae > Leucophora > Leucophora obtusa. The sequence continues at coordinate 65,598,482 of OX465299.1, read as the reverse complement.
CAAATTACCAACATCTCGAAATGACAATCTTTATAAAGCTGATGGCAAGGATGTTGGTGATGATGATGATGAAATAAATAACAAGCATAGGAATACGATAACAGATAAAAATTTAAAATACTTCCTCGTTAAGCAAAAAAGAAACAGTTTAGTAAAAACAAAAAAACAAAAAACATAAAATGAGTAAATTACAGAAAAACGGAAATAACAAACATGACAAATTGTTAAGGGCAACAATTCCGTTTAAGACCATTTACATTCACAAATGCTTATACACTATTAAGCTCTAAAGAAGTTGTGTTTTTTATAAAATTTGTTAAAGTAATTAGTAGAAAAGGAACACTATACCCAATAAACACTAATGTTTAACGTGAACTAAAGTAGATTTCAAGTTCAAGCACTTGTTAATGAAAAAACAAATAATCAAATTTGAATTTTTGTATCACAAGTAAAACAATGCTGGAATTTAACTTGACTTTAAACACAATTCCAACAAAAATGTTTAGGGGGATATATAAAGAACAATAAAACAACAACAGGGAGTTAGTTTAGCTAAAGCTATTTAGTAGAGGAGCATAGGCTTTAATGCAAAATAGACTAATTTGGAAAACTACAATTTTAAGAAAAATTGTTTGCATATTTTATGGTTTCGATTTTAGCGTTTAGATTGCTTTTAGAGACAAATTAAACATTTTTTAGTGCACCAAAATTTTAAATTAAAATCTACAAAAATTGTTATCTTTTTAAATTAGATTAATATATGGACAGTAGACCGTACCGCAAAAAAAATTCGCCGTACACCCTCCAATATGAAGTATTTTTGCAAGGAAATTTCATAAAAAAAATTATTTTTTTTTTGCCGAACGTAGGGCTCGCCTTTTTCAATTTTTCCTTATAGCTTCGGCATTTAAAGTCGGATTTTGAAGTGTGATATATCGATTTTTTTGCCTCGAGGACACCAGTGTTTTGCTATAAAGGTAAAATCCAATAAAAAAAAAATTTAACCTACGACCCCTACGTTCGGCAATCAATATATAAAAAAAAATGTCTACTTGGTTTATCGAAAAACTTTCTTAGCAAAAGTTTAATAACTTTTTGCGAGCTTTAATTTTCCGATATTAGGGTTGTACATTAGAGTGGTAGAAACTGAGATCTGGTGGGTAACTACTAGAACAGGAAACTTTTTTTTTTTTCAAACCTCCTTGCAAAAATTCTTCATATTGAAGGGTGTACGGCGAACTTTTTTTTCTGCCTGTAAGGTGGTACGCTTTAGTGTACACTAACCAATACTTCGGAAGCAACGAAAGAAGTGGTTTGTAAAGTATGACTTCCAAGTTGTTTTGTTGAGTATATTTTTACAATCTAATCAATTTTTGTTTAAATTTACTGAACTTATAGTAGGAAACTGGTAAATTTACTCCCAGTGCATAAATGAAAAAAATTACACACAAAATATGTAAATTTACATTAAAAATGTGTAAAAAAAATTAAAAAGGTGTGTAATTTTAGCACTTTTGGGTAAATTTATAAAATAAAATACCTAATGCTGTCCAAAAATAAAAGAATAAAATTTTTGTTTAAAATTTTTATTAACAATAAATATTTAGCGTGTTTTTTAATCACCTGGATTTAGAATTTTTCATACAAAAAATGGATTTATTAAATCCAAAAAAAAGCTGGATTTAATAAATCCACAATAAAAGCACAAATATATGAAACAGCCTATTAATTTAATGTCAGAAAAAAATACGAATGAAAATTAAAAGAGAAACAAAAAAATTAAAAAACTAACAAATAAAAAGTTTTTCTTAAATTTTTTTTTATGAAATATGTTTAGAAAAAAAAACTACACCTCACCAAATACATATTTTTCATCTTGGACATGGAGAAATAGCTCAAATAGAAATGGCAGTTTTTCACTCTACAGTAAGTAATTTAATTAAATCCAATTAGTGAATATTAAATATTGCATGGAATTTTTCAATTGTGTAAAAATATAAATTGAAGTGATAAAACTGAAAAGGCAGACTGTTTATTGCTGTTTTATGTAAAATATAATTATAAATTAAAAGTTAAAGTAGAATCCTTCATCATCGAATTCGGTATTAAAAATTAGGATGAAAGAAGTGTCGGACAGAAAATTTTTTTAAAATAGGAAAAATCTAACCCCATCTGTTGTGCACTTTAAGAAATACTTTTTGGATTTATTAAATCCAAGTGATTAGAAAAAACGGTTATTATAATAAGATTTAACCCTACTACGAGCTTCATATTCTGAGAAGATTTTTCTCTCAAAGAACATTAAATTCAGAGCCCTTTTTCAAAATAAAAAAGCCTCATAGTCTAAGTACTTTTTCGTATAGATAACGCCTTAAATTCTAAACACTTTTTCATGGAACATTATATTATGAGAACTTTTTCATTTAAAAAAACTATTTTCTTAGGAAAAGCATGAGATCCTGTGTTCTAGAGAAAAGGTTCGAATAAATAAAAAAAGTATTAACAAGTTTTTATTATATTTTATTGTCCAAGAGTCAAACAACACAATTCAGATACATATTAAAAGTTCAACTATATATAATCCATTTTATGTCATAATTTTCAATTACTTGAATTTTTCCAAATGTCAATCTGTATTATTTTCTTTACTTTTATAAGTTGGTAAATTTACAAAATTCGTGCGTAAAATTTATATTTATCAACAACATAAAAAATGGTCGCACAACATGTGTAATTATAAACAGATATTGCCTATAATTACATTATATGTGTATGAAAGTGTGTAGAAAATAATTATATGTATTTTATGTTTATATTTACTCACTATGCGTTATATTAAACAAAAATTTACTCATTTTATAATAGTGAACTAACTAACTTTTTTTTAGAGTGTACATTAGGGTTATGAATTTTTTTTTTTTTTTTTAAATATTAAGAAATGCAAACTAACTTTTTCGCTGCTGTCAAAAAAGTTTCCGCACCAAAAGGGTTGAAATTTGTTCTATATTTTTTTAGTTTAATTAAAATATTTTTCCGAAGTTTTAAACAAATGAGACCCAAATGATGCGAATTATAAGCTATTTACCTTAGAAATTACGAAACCTGTTTGGAGGGACTTCTGGATAAATTTTTTGGCATTTACAATAATTCTTGTAATAATTTGTTATGTAGATTAAAAAAAGTCTAGAGCAAAAAATTATTTTTAGAAATTGCGTTTGGTGCGAAAATTTTTTTTTGCCAAAATGACCAGCAAGCACGACTTTTATTATTAATTTAGTATTGCCTATCACGTGGTGATAGATCGAATTTTTCTTAAAAATGAGTCATAACGGTAGTGTACATATTTTTTTTTAATTTAGTTTTAATATAAAATATATTTTTTCTTCCAATTTTTCCGTATTTCGATTTTGACTCTATCATGAAAATTTTGTTTACTGAAAATGATTACATTTATTATATTTTCTATTCAAATAATTCAATATATTTAATTGAGAATTGTGTGTTTGAAAAATAATTCCTATACGGTTGACAGTGACTTAAGTCAGCTTTCTCGTTCCAAACAAAACTGTTTTGTTTGAATGCACGAAGTTAACAGTTAACTTTGATGCAATCAATCACAGCAGTATTTACGTCTGTAATTGCTCAGAAATTATTTAATATGCTATTTTCAAAATAAATTGACTTCAAATAACCTTTGAACTTAAAGTAAACTTTTATTTTGTATATGCAGGCATTTTATTTTGTACTAAAATGTAGATCGATTGTACAAAACAAATATCTCTTTGTTTTAAAACTACAAAATTAAACAAAAAAAAATTTGTTTGTATTAAACAATTCGCTTTATTGTACCTAATGCAAACACAAACTGTGTGATGCCTAAAAAATTCAATTCATTATTGCAACAGGGGTAAAACTAAATTTTCAAATGCTAATAAAACCACTTGTAACACGAATATGTATTGCACTATGCATATTCCCTTACAAATCACTCAAATGTCTGGATATTTTCAAAGTGAAATAGAAAAAAAAGTCTTTAAACACAAATACCTGCTATCAATGCAAATCATTTTAAAATCTACATAAATGCAAACAAACTACAGGTATAAAACTGACAGGAATGGAAAAAATTAAATAAGAGCATGTAAAATTGATTAAAAGAACTTATTTTTTTTTACTCAAAATCGTACAAACTATACATACAACAAGTTGTGGAAGATGAATGCATACATGAATGAAAATGTCTAACAGTTTGTTTATAAGGTTAACAAATATTTTGCATATCTTGTTTTGTTTTTAAAAAATAATTATTTAATATTTTTATTATTTTTGTTGTGTAAAAATGAGCAAATTAGGTTTAAAATTAAAATTTTTATTTAACTAAAATTTGTTTCTAAAATTTACATTCTAAACTCAAATAATGTTCTCCTTAATGTTTCTACTATTTTTTTTTTCTTTCAAACAATATTTTGTGTACACTAAAATATTTTGACAAAAAACATGTGCAGGTGTGTTTGTATTTAAATGTAGATTTGCTTGTATGAAGAATATTTGTACATGTGCTCGTGTATTTGTATTGTAGAATCGGTAGTAGTATTATATAATATTTATTGGTATGTGTAAGTGAAGCATGTAAGGATTTGACTGTTTATTAGAAAATGCCAAATACCCCAAATAACTTAAGTGTTAAGGCTTTTCCAATTTTCACCTCTTCACACACACACATTACATTCACTCATACGCCCCTATGTGAATGCACACATACATAGTAGAGAGGGCTGGAATGGAAAAATTTTCGATTCTGAAGTTGTAGCGCAACACAGTTGTGGAAAAATAGTCTACATTAGAAAATAGTAAAATATTTCAAAAATCGGTTAATATCTTCAAACTGGTAACAGTTTCGGTACCAATAACGAAATTATTAATTATAGAGCACCCATATGGAATTTGTAAAAGTGTTATTTTTTCACCTCCGCATGCATTTTCCAGTAAATTCTGGGTAAAAAAAAATATCCCCACAAAAATTGGTCCACTCGGATTCAAATAGCGGCTTTTAGCCATAAAAATGGACTAAAATTAATTCAAAGCTTCTTTGCGCTATAACTCTTTAAGTAAAGGTTTTACAGAAAAATATTAAATAAGCATATCTACAGGTAATAATGTCGCTAGCTTTTTTCTCATACACATTTTTGATGTATCGATGATTTGTCATGGTGATTTAAGGGGTTAAGTCAAAATTTGTATTTAACCATATAAATCACTTTGATTTTAAGCACATAAATTACCATGACGCATCATCTGCACGTCAAAAATGTGTATGAGAAAAATGCTGGACACATTATTGTCTGTAGATATGCTTATTTAGTATTTTTCCGTAAAACCTTTACTTTAAGAGTTATTCGCAAATAAACCTTGAACTAATTTTAGTCCATTTTCAGGGCTGTTTTAACCCGAGAGGATCAATTTTCGTGGGGATATTATTTTTTGCGACCACTCTACCAGAAAGTGAGTGGGGAGGTGAAAAATATCACTTTTACACATATATTAACCCTTAAACACATTTTAAGTTCTGACTTATTTCTGGCATTGAACCTCAATTATAAACCTTGATGTTTTCAGAGACTTACAGTAGAATTTTATAGCAAACATTTTAACCCTTCAACTTACGGGTCGTTTGTGGCCGTTTTGAAAAGGCGCAAAAAGTCCCTTTAATTGAGGAGTTAGAGGGTTAAAATGTTCCACAAAAATATTTGTCATGAAATTCTACTGTAAGTCTCTGAAGATATCAAAGTTGTAAATTTAAGTTCAATGCCAGAAATAAGTCAAAACTTAAAATGTGTTTAGGGGTTAATTTCGTACTTATACAGAATTGGGGCTCAAATCCCCACAAGCCTGGATTTTAGGAGGAAACCATGTGAATCTTCCATTTCATGTAAAACACTATGAGGAACATTTCTGTGGAACATTTTAACCCTGTAACTCTTCAACTTATGGGTCTTGTTGTCCCTTTTAAAAACGGGGCCAAAAAAGTTCCTTTAATTGAAGAGTTACAGGGTTAAATAGTTCCACAAAAATGTACCTCGTAGTGTTTTACATAAGTTTGCTGAACACATCCTATACCCAAAATGGAAGATTCGCATGGTTTCCTAGTGCACATATGTAAAAAATCCATAACTCAGAACCAGTTTTTGGGCTTTCTGTCATGGAATGGACGAAATATTAAAAAAAATTATTTTGCTTTTAATCTACGCTAAATTTCCTATTATATGATGAAGAGTATACGTATTTGCAGATCTTCAAAATTAACTGAGAGACATACAAAATTTAGTTTTCACACAAATTTTGATGTTTCCCGCTTAAAACACCACTAATGGTCACGAGAGGGTTAATAGTTTGTATAAAGAAAATGTTTGCCTTTTCATTGTGTAAAAAACAGTTATGTAACTTAATCACCAGAAGCTTCTAGTTTAAGAGTTATAGATAGATAAATCCATGAACCTTTTTTAGGGTAATTTTGAGAACATAAATTAAAACGGCCTGGCTGGTTTACATCGGAGAAACCCAATTTTTACACATATCTTATCTTTTTACTCTCAACCTATACGAAAATGAGCGGGGAGCTGGAAAAATAACACTTTTGCTCAGTATATAACTTAAAAATTCAGGATTCACAACAGATGGCATATCTTTTACACATCGTTTGTGTCTTTATTAATTTACATGGAATTTTGGAAAACAAACATCTATCATTTTTTCTTACTTAGACATTCAACGAAATAGTGTAAACAACAAAGATTTTTTATTAAAGGAATTAAATATGCTAAAATCCCAAACGTATTTAACAAATTGTGAAAAAGAATCCGCTGTCCCTATCCGGATTTCATTCTTGCCTAAGGAAATCGTCAGGGGACGACGTTTTTATAATTTCAGGAAATATTTGTTAAGTTAAATTACAAACTCAATGAGAATTTCTTGTTCTCGTCTAGGAGCGTTATTAAACATTTAAAATATCAAAGAAAAAACAAAAACAACAACAGAAAATTTTCCACAATTTGCTTTTTCATCTTCCAATCCCAGCAAAACCACACATTACCAAATAATGTGTAAAGTAATGTGTTGCCATAGGGGCCGATGCATTACTTTATACCTTACTTCACTGATGAATTTTACAGGCGATGAGCCCCAAAGTAATGTATGAGGAGGAAGTGATAAAGTAATTGGTTACTTATGTGGTTACAAGGATGCGAAAAGTAATGGGTCTAAAAATAGATTTTCGTAAAAAAAAATTTTATTTAAAAAAAATTTATTACAAATATTTTTTTTATTAAATATATAAACGTGGTCACGCTGGGATTCGAACCTGGGATCTCTGCATGTTAGCCAAGAACTCTACCACCTGAGCTATCGACACATATAACATTTGATTGCTTAAAAAGTAAATGAATTGTTGTGATTCGTATTTTCACTTGTAATGTCGAAAAATATATACCTTACACCCATGCTTACAAAAAAACACAAAGTAATGTATCTAAAAATAGATTTTCAAAAATATTCTAATCATTACTTTCCATTTATAAATCATGCATTACGTAATTAGTGATTGGTAAGTTATTACTTTTTGGTCTGAAATAATGCAGAAGGTAACGAGGTATCATTACAAGGTAATGCGTGAGTATATCGCACCCATTACCAAAGTTTTGCTGGGATGTACTTTTTTTGCTTCAACAATGTCAAATTTTTCGCCAACAAAGCATCATTCGCGTTAAGTTTTGCTTTACTTCTTCAATTTGAAAAAAAAGTGCAGCTGAAGCACATCCATTGCACACCGAAGCTTATTCTGAATATGTTCCATCGATTTCAACGTGCGAGAGATGATTTGTGAGGTTCAGAAGTGGTGATTTTGACAAGGAAGACAAAGACCGCCCAGGTCAGCTAAAAATGTTCGAAGTTGATGAACTGGAGGCATTACTCAGTGAAGATTGTTGTCAAACTCAAGAAGAATTTGCAAAATCTTTGGGAGTAATTCAAATAGCAATTTCAAAACGTTTGCAAGCAGCAAGATTCAACTAAAAGCAAGAAAAATGGATACCACGAAATGCTGCTTGAACGCCATAAAAAGAAGTAATGTTTGCATCGAATAATTACTGGCGATGAAAAATGGATTCTTTATGGCAACCCGAAGCGCAACAAACCGCATGTGAAACCCGGTCAACCAGCCAAATCAGCGCCAAAGCCGAATATCCATGACATCAAAATGGGACCAGAAGGGTCCCATCTATTACACTATGCGACAGTCAAAATCGGGATAGGATGAAACCAGCGGGAAATGTTATATCGGTCAAAAACAAGTTATACGTGTCCCGGCGTTTCGCTGGGTCACCCCTAGGAATCGAGATATATATTTTTTTTGACATAACTCGAGAACCACTAGTCCGATTTTGCTCAAACAATTTTAAAAAAATTAAAAATTACAGTTCCTTTAATCTGTTCATACAACGTTTTTCTATATACTCAACAGTTTTGCGGGTAAAAATAAATCTTTGTTACCGCTACCATAAAAATCAATAACCTTTTGTTTATTACTTTTTTTTAATATTTTAGGCAAAAGATATTTTTTTCTTCATACAATTATTTTTACCGGCAAAACTGTTGAGTATATAGAAAAACATTATATGAACAGATTAAAGGAATTGTAATTTTTAATTTTTTTAAAATTGTTTGAGCAAAATCGGACTAGTGGTTCCGAGTTATGTCAAAAAAAAGACCACCAAAGGTCAAATCGATATATCTCGATTCCTAGGGGTGAACCAGCGAAACGCCGGGACACGTATAACTTCTTTTTTACCGATATAACTTTCCCCGGTAGTTTGAACCCTTCCCGATCACTGACCCCTACCATTTGTCTCACAGTGTTATGAGCAGCTTAAATCGGGTCAAACGATCACAGCGGACCTGTAGCAAACATAACTGATTCGTTTGAAGCGGCCACGTGTTTCAAGATCGGTTAAAAACTATTTAGAAAATAGTGGTTGCAAAGTTTTGCCTCACTCGCCTTATAGTCCAGACCTTGCCCCTTCCGACTACCATTTGTTTTGGTCGATGCAGAACGATTTCACTGGAATAAGCTTCATTTCAGATCAGGGTATATGAAATTGCCTTGATTCGTTGTTGGCCTTAAAAAATTATCAGTTGTTTTGGCGCGGAATCCAAATGATTAACAGAAAGATGAGAAAAGGTCATAGCTAACGATGGCCAATACTTTGAATAAATTTATATGGTACGAATGTTTCACAACAAACCACCAAAATTTGCCGAAAGTCCCGCACTTTTAAGTTATACACCCAATGTATAGAAGTTTCTGATACAAAAAAATTAAAAATTGTAACCCTCTGAATAAAAATGCTTATACAATTTTATATATGAATCGATATATTCGTAACATATAACTGGATATAATCTCATCCTAAAAATGATTATATTAAATTGTATCAAACCAGCATATAATTGTGTTTACAAGGATACAAGGTTACATCAAATAATCCAACTACACAGAGAGAATTCCTTGGACGAGTTTTAATGAAATTTTTTTCACCAAACTAATTAAGTGTTCTTCACAATAGGAATGAAAAATTTCTTAAACTCTATGAAAAAGCTTCATAGTTTTAATGAAAATATTTTTAATGAAACTTTTTCATTGGTTGTATTAAATTTTTTATAAATAATATGAAATTTTTCATTAACTTTTTTGAAAAATTGCATTAATTTAATGAAAAGTTTCAATGGACGAATTCCAGTGACAATTCATAGATCTAATGCAAAAATTCATTGATATCATGCAGATAATTCTCTCAGTGTATATCCGAATTTTGTCCTGATCAAATTGGATGTAAGTTAACATAATATGATATGATTAAATTTATATAATGAAAAAAACTTTGTATTGTAGGGCAGCAGAGATTAAACATTAGGGTAGGTACTGCAAGAATTTTTTTTTTATTTATTGAACGGGCTACCCCCTGAAAATATTTATTTGGGTGTAACACTAAGTCCCCAAAAAAATTAGGATACTCGGATATCGGGAAGACGTGCCGCATCGGCCCTGAAGTTTGCAACACGGATTATAAGGGAAAAATATGAGTTTTTGTACATTTTCCCAAAAACAGTGATATTTGAAAACCAATTAGAATTAAAAACAGTAAAAAATCGTGATTCGAAGTGAATTCTCTTTTCAAAAATGCAATAAAAACTTAAATCGGTGACAAAACAGCCGAGTTGTTATAATATCCCCCGGCAACTGATGCTACACATTGGAGTAGCGAAATATGGAAAATAAAAAACTTTTTATAAAAAAAAACCAAACCTTAAGCTCAAGAAAATAGTAGAGTTAAAAATTGAAAAAGAAGGTTAAATAAACGAAAAGAATTTATTGAAATATTTTTTATTCTATAAGTTCCAAGAAACTCAGATAAGAAGTCTTTTTGATATTGTGTTATGCTATCTCGTTATAAATTAGTGCCAAAAAAGTCAGAATTTTTAAACGCTCTTTTCAAATTTACAATGTAAAATTTTTTAAAATTTTTTTAAAGATATTTTAAAAAATCAACGATTGGACTTTAAGGTTTTCTTAAGTATACATTGAAGATTAAGAACTACAAAAATTGTAGGAATTCCTTTTTTTACTTGGCAAGGACAGACATTTTATTTCCGCGGATTTCGAGAAAACAGCGATTTTGGGCACTTATTTAGATTTTAAGCAAGTTTTTTTGTTGTTATTCTTTTAAATCGGATTTTTGTTGCATTTTGTAAAGAGAATTCACTCCGAATCACGATTCTTTAATAAGGGTTTTCACAAGGGGTGTACTATTTGTTGTATCGTTGTATCGTCCTAACAAAAAACAGAGTTGTTAAAAATTAAATTGAAAAAATACAACATTTGAAAATAGCACGATACAACATTTTTACGTATGTTTAGTGTCCTATCTTTGAGTGTGCTAACAGATAGAAAACTGAATAGAAAATCGTTGTTAAACACAAATAAAAATTTTAACAACTCTGTTTTTTGTTAGGACGATACAACGATACAACAGATATCACACCCCTTATGAACAACCTAAATGTTTTTAATTCTAATTAGTTTTAAAGACGTTCATGTATAAATCCAATATTGTTGAATTCGTTAGAAATTAAAAAAATAAATTAATTTTGTAGAATTTATATCGTTGAGTATTATCATATGTAACACCAAGTAAAATTTTATATGAGTATATACAAATTTATTGAGTTATATAAAATTTTATTAACCAGATCCACCATTTTTCGGATCTCAAAATATAATTTTAGATATAATTACATTAACCCATCTCTACCCAAGACGGTTGGGGCAGGCCGTTAAGGGGATATTTTACCCCAGTTTTGTAACGTTCCTGGCGAAAATTGTCGAAAGTACATTATTAGCGAATTAGTCCATACTCCAGGAAACAAATATTTTAAATATCAGATTTCTAATCAAAGTGTAGTTGGAAGGCCGTAAGATGGATACTTTTCCGCTTTCAAACCGTCATTCTTGATACGTTAATGGCGAAAATTCCACTTTTTTTTAATTTTAGGCCTCTAACCAAAGTGGTTACGTGGGAGAACTTTCCCATTTTTAAATTTTCCTATTTTTAAATTTTCTTATTTTTAAATTTTCCTATTTTTAAATTTTCCTATTTTTAAATTTTCCTATTTTTAAATTTTCCTATTATTAAATTTTCTAAGAAAAATTAAATTATTAAAATATTTTTATTGTGTTTGTTGTTCGAACCGTATAGATTTCCCCGTAATGAGTGTTATGTTGTGACACACTGAAAACTATTAACAGTTGTATTTACTAAATAGAGCAATAAGTTGTAAATTTAACTGAAATTACTTATTCTATCGTAACCCAACAAAATGTATCAAAAGCAGTTCTATGCAAGGTTATTTCTATAACCACTTGCATAAAATGAATATTGTAGCAAGCAATTTTAATTTAAAATTTAATTAACTGACTTCATCCAATGAAACAGATATTTTCTAATCAATATTCAATGAATATTGGTGGGTGAAAATTTTCAGAACTTGTTCATTTATAACAATTCACTGTAAAGGCTTGTCGTTTGATATGTTAAATTCGTAAACAAAACTGATATTTTAATGATCTCATATTCCCAGAGCAATAACTCCTTCGGGTTTTAAAATGTTAAAAAAAAAAACAATTTGAAATATTAAATTTTTTACTGAAAATTGCACATTTTAAACAACACGTTTATTTTTTCGTTCCCCAACTCAGGAGTTTTGTTTAAGAGATTGTGCTAATGACCCAGATTACTATGGAACAAGTTATAAATTTCGTAATTTTTTGCTGGGTATTTTAATATAAATATTTAATTCTTCAATAATATTTAATTGAAAAGGATAAATATTTGCTACAAAAAAATTTAAAATAATATATAATTACATGTATGACCAACCAACATATGTACATAAAGAGTATTACTTAAATCACCGCTGTTTTTGTTTTTTTTTTTTAATTATTTAAAATTGTATGTGTCAATTAATTGTGTTAATATAAAAAAAATATTAATATAATAATGGAAACAATTATTTGTATTTAAAATATAATTACAGTTTATAACTTGATATTAAAAAAAAATAGTATATATGAAGTACTACACAACAACCAATCCACTACAGAGAAACATTTCAGAAATTTTTGACGCGTAACAGATGCACTGGACATTTTTTTTAACCTGAACGTACAAAGATAAAAATATCACCCAACTTGGAGTGACAAAAATAATTGCTAACATTTAATTTCTATTTCAACAACATTTTAAATTGAATCAATTAAATAAGTTGTTAATATGGCAAATTTCCAAGTTTTTTTTTCAATTAAACTTGTTTGTTGAAACTCATCCAACGTGTGTGTTAAAACTCAATCAACAAGGTCTTTACTGACCCGGTCATTATTGTGAATTAGGGTCAGTGAACTAGTTCGTCGAAATCGTCCTTTTTGGTTTTGTATTTATTTAAGGCTTGTTTTTTAAATAAAAAATTTGTAAAAATTAACAAATATTGTTAAATTTTGCTTTGAATTTCGAAAGGATGCGTTCAGCGAAATTATGTAAAACCCTACGAGGAATATTTTTGTGGAATATTTTAACCCTCTAACTCTGCAATTAAAGGAACTTTTTTGGCCCCTTTTTAAAAAGGGGCAAAAAAGACCCGTAAGTATAAGAGTTAGAAGGTTAAAATGTTCCACAAAAATGTTCCTCGTAGTGTTTTGCATAAGTTCACTGAACACATCTTATACCTAAAATGGAAGATTCACATGGTTTCTCCCTAAAATCCAGGTTTGTTGGACATTTGAGCGCCAATTCTGAATAAGTGCGAGATTAATCCTTAAATACATTTTAAGATTTGACTTCTTTCTGGCATGGAAGTTAAATTTTAAACTTTGATGTCTTCAGAGACCTATAGTAGAATTTCATGACAAATATTTTTGCGGAACATTCTAACCCTCTAACTCTTCAACTTACGGGAATCTTTTGTCTCTATCTAAAAAGGGGTGCAAAAAGTTTCTTTAATTGAAAAGTAAGAGGGTTAAAATTTTACGCAAAAATATTTGTCAGGAAATTCTTACTGTAGGTCTCTGAAGACATCAAAGTTTAAAATTTAACTTCAGTGACAGAAATAAGTCAAAACTTAAAATGGGTTTAAGAGTTAATTTCTTACTTATTCAGAATTGGCGCTCAAATGTCCCACAAACCTAGATTTTAGGAGGAAACCATGTGAATCTTTCATTTTAGATATAGGATGTGTTCAGTGTACTAATGTAAAACACTACGGGAAACATTTTTGTGGAACATTTTAACCCCCTAACTCTTCAACTTTCGAGTCTTTTTTGTCGCTTCTCAAAAAGGATCCAAAATAGTCCCTTTAATTGAAGAGCTAGAGGGTTAAAATGCTCCACAAAAATATTCCTCGTATTGTTTTACATACACGCAAAGAAAAAACATGGTTGGTATGACCATATTCGAAGAGCATCATATATTTTTGGGTTTATAATTGCGACAATCATATTATGAAATACTTTTTCTACTATAATATGATGGCTTAATTAATACATTATGATTCCAAACTGATCCCAATATTATCATATTATAGTCTTGTATATCATACTATGATCCCTATAGTTTTTTCCCAGCATTCTCTTAAAGGTGAGTGAAAAAGCTGTGCACGATTTGTTTTATTCACAATAGTATATTTATTTATTCAACGACTAATTTCCAAACATAAATAATTTTAATTATCACTTATATATAACTAAAAATAAATAATGGAAACATCTGATAACAGCGCGTAGAAAAGTATTGTTAAAAATACAATTTTACAATGCATCCGAAATGATCATAACATTTTCTCAGTGATCATATTATGTTCCTAATGATCATAATATTTCCTCATGATCATATTATGGTAATGAAGAAAATGTTGTGATCATTTGGGATAATTATATGATCACCAGCAACATAATATGATCAGTACGAAAATATTATGATCATTTCGTCTTGCACTTACATTTTTTTTTTTTTTAATTTTGCACTTTTTTTAAATTTTTTTTCGTACAAAACTAAAATCTATTACACTTCTTATTATAAACGCTCTGAAAAAAATTAAAAAATTAATTACTTTTTTTACTTAATTTATAGCACTAAACACTTTATTGAGTAATAAACAATAATTTTATTTAAGGATTGCTTGACAATCTATATCTTTCTAGACTTCTTGGGTAGAGCGATTTCTTTCTTCCAAAATCAATGTCGCTATTAAAATGAATACCAATAAGATATTTTTCTATTTTTTAAGTATTTATACCCTACACCACTATGTGGTCAGGGTATTATAAGTTTGTGCTGATGTTTGTAACACCAAAAAATATTGGTCGTAGACCCACCTTATAGTATACCGATCGGTTCAGAATTTTTTTTTATTTCGATTTAACGATGTCCGTCTGTCCGTCCGTCCGTCTGTCTGTCCATGCAATCTTGTGCGCACTCTACAGGTCGCACCTATTAAGATATTTTGATGAAATTTGGTACGCAGACCTATGTTGGCCCAAGGACGAACAAGTTTGATTTTTTTGAACATCGGTCCATGTTTAGACCTAGTGCCCATATAAGGGTCCTACCAAAATTATAATGTTTATACGCTGCAGGTCGCAAATATTATGATATTTTGATGAAATTTGGTACACAGACCTATATTGGCCCAATAATGCAGCCTATTGATTTTGGTGAACATCGGTCCATGTTTAGACCTAGTGCCCATATAAGGGTCCTACCAAAATTATACTGTTTATACGCTGCAGGTCGTAAATATTAAGATATTTTGACGAAATTTGGTACACAGACCTATATTGGCCCAATAACGCAGCCTATTGATTTTGGTGAACATCGGTCCATGTTTAGACCTAGTGCCCATATAAGGGTCCTACCAAAATTATACTGTTTATATGCTGCAGGTCGTAAATATTAAGATATTTTGATGAAATTTGGTACACAGACCTACATTGGGCCAATAACGCAGCCTATTGATTTTGGTAAACATCGGTCCATGTTTAGACCTAGTGCCCATATAAGGGTCCTACCAAAATTATAATGTTTATACGCTGCAGGTCGCAAATATTATGATATTTTGATGAAATTTGGTACATAGACCTATGTTGGCCCAAGGACGAAGCCTATTGATTTTGGTGAACATCGGTCCATGTTTAGAACTAGTGCCCATATAAGGGTCCTACCAAAATTATAATGTTTATACGCTGCAGGTCGCAAATATTATGATATTTTGATGAAATTTGGTACATAGACCTATGTTGGCCCAAGGACGAAGCCTATTGATTTTGGTGAACATCGGTCCATGTTTAGAACTAGTGCCCATATAAGGGTCCCCCCAAAATTGGCTTGGTTACAAACTGCAGGTCGCAAATATTAAGATATTTTAATGAAATTTGGTGCGCTGACTCACATTATAGAAAATTTTGACATAAGCCCCATTTTAACCCATTCGAATTTCGGATCCAAACAATACACCAAACTGGTGTAGGGTATTGTATAGTCGGCATGCCCGACTTTAACCTTTTTACTCGTTTTTTTAATACATATATATTATATTAATTATTTTAGTGCTTCTTACAACTTCTTTTCACAAAATCTTAAACAAGACTGACGCTAACTGATAGACGACGCTCTTAAAAAAATATATTGATCATCATCATGGTTGTCGAAACTATACCAATGATTGTGAACATGATCTCTCTCAACTCAGATAATAATATGATTGCAATTCGAAGAGAGGAATATGATTGTCCAAATAATATATGATTGTAGACGAGAGAAATATTATGATAACCGACAAAAAGAGAGATTTTAACTATAAAATGATTTTAGGCGACCATATCATTTGTAAAGTATGATTAATACATTAATAATTTGATTGCAACAACCATGTATGGCAGTAGTAACCATAGTTTGGTAGCTGTGATCATATTGCAAACATATCTTTTCTCTGCGTGTAAGTTCGCTAAACACATCCTGTACCTAAAATGGAAGATCCACATGGTTTCCTATGATGATTTACAATAAATAAAGGGTTTTTCAATAAGAGCGCTACAAAAGTTTTTTTAAATAAAACAAAAACGGTTTAGGATATCAATGAAATTCTTTATTCCTGTGAAAGTACGTTCGATGCCATTATGTATGGATATCGATCTCTTTTGCATGGCCACCATGGGCACGCTTGCAGAAGTCCAGACGCTGAACCCAATTTTCGACGATTTTCAAGCATAAATCGGCCGATACTGCTGCAATTTCACGTTCGATATTTGTACGAAGTTCATCAATCGTCGCTGACTTGCTGGCATAGACCATAGATTTTACGTAGCCCCACAGGAAATAGTCCAACGGCGTCAAATCGCACGACCGAGGCGGCCAATCGACTGGACCATTTCGTGAGATAACACGTTAAACTAAACAATTTATTGCAAAATTGATTGTGACATTCGCTGTGTGGCTTGTGGCGCCGTCCTGTTGGAACCACATGTCCTCCAAGTCCATATCATCCAATTGGGGCCAAAAATATTCGGTTATCATTGAACGGTAGCGATTCCCATTCACAGTAACGTACCGGTCTTGATCATCACTGAAGAAGTACGGCCCAATGACGCCGCCGGCCCATAAACCGCACCAAACCGTAATTTTTTCGGGTTGCAATGATGACTCATGAAGTACGTGTGGATTGCTGTCTGACCAATAACGCATATTTTGTTTATTGACGAAGCCATTCTGCCAGAAATGAGCCTCATCGCTGAAGATGATTTTTCGATGAAAATCCGAATCATTTTAAAGTTGTTGCTCAGCCCAATTCGCGAACATACGACGCTTCTGGTGGTCAAGCGGCTTCAGTTCTTGCGTCAATTTGATCTTGTAAGGATATAGGCCAAGATCTTTTCGCAAAATTCGCCACAACGACGTCACAGAGATGCCCAACTCTTGAGAACGACGTGTGAGAGACACATTTGGGCTTTCTTCAACTGAAGCCTCAGCGACAGCAATATTCTCGACACTACGGGCACTTCTTTGTCTCACTGGCACGGGAACATTTCATTGCCTGTTCAATTTCCACTAGACGCTCAATTGTTGATCTGCTAGGACCATAAATTTGACGTAGCGCTCTTAACGTTGAGGCCACTGACTCCGAATTTCGGTAGTAAATTTTAATAATTTCGACTCGTTATTGGCTCATATATCTTTCCATTATGAAATAGCAAACCTTACTGAAGAGAAATATCAAAAGAGCGGCAAGAAATATGGCGTCGTTTGCTGTCCCTGCCAAAGTTGGGAAACTTTGACGCCGCAAAAAACATAGTTTCGTTTTTCACTTGTCAGAACTTTGTTATTTTGCAAAAATATGATTTTGTTGTACATTGTTATAGTATGAGTTTAATTGATGACCAAATTATCATCAGAGACCACAATATGGCCAGTGGGAATCATATTTATGATCACTAGAATCATACTATCATAATTTAGTTTCCCCAATTATATTCAACTATATTTTTTCTCTGCTTGTACTTTGGAGTATGGTATCATATCATATAACTTTAACTTTTTTATTCATTTTTTATTCTATTATTGGCAGTTTTGATGAAGAATGATATTTGAATAAATTTTATGTTCAGAAGTTTTATAAGTGTTATTAAGTTTGGTCATTTTCCTATAAAATACTACAAAGAGTTGGGGCATTTTTACGGCAAGCTATCAATATGATAATTTAAATACATGC
The DNA here is from genome assembly GCA_949987735.1 of Leucophora obtusa. NCBI lineage: Eukaryota > Metazoa > Arthropoda > Insecta > Diptera > Anthomyiidae > Leucophora > Leucophora obtusa. The sequence goes on along the minus strand of OX465299.1, from coordinate 65,580,119 downwards.
AATAAACCATAATAATTAATGTATTTTAATCGCAAAAGAAAATTATAAACACCTTTTATGGCGTATATATTTTTAATTAAAAAACAGAAAAACATCAACTCAAATAACTGAAAAACAGTTAAATTGAAATCAATGAGATTAAAAGTTTTAAATATATTAAATGTGTTTGCTTAGATTATGAGTTTCTCAATACAAATATGGCATAGTTAGAATTAGAAAAATAAGATTTTATTGAAATTTTGAATTAGTTTGAGGTCAACAAACTATGATTTAAAATATTAAGTTTAAACTGTAACTCTTTGCAAGTTTCCGTGATTTATAAAGTTTTTTTTTACACATAGTTGTTCACAAACAAAGAAGAATAACAATATATTTTATTTCTAACAAACATTAGTATTTAGTGGGTGCAGTTTTTCTAAAATATTTTCTTAATTTACTGGAGTAAGAACAAAAGAAATATGCATACAAAAAAAAAATCAGTTTTATATATTCAGTTTTCATTACAATTGTTAAAAAATTCTTTCTACATTTTTACCAGCACAAGTTGTCGAAAACAGAACGTATTTCAAACTGACACCCACAAAAGTATTACGAAAAATTTTCAAGTTATTTCTTTAACACTGCTGCTACATTTTCTAGCATAAAAGCTAATGCTAAATGATTTACAATTTTCCATTATAAATGAAAAACGCGTTTTATTATATGTATTTTTCACATTTCTTTTGGTAGAGACCATTTATTATCGTTAGTTTTTGGGAAATTGGTGGGTAAATAATTGTATTTAACCAAAAACAAAAAAAAAAAAAAAAAACAAAAGAATGGAAATAAAAAGTTGGTAGAAAATAACTGTTAGAATTCCTAATTCATATGAAAGGTATACTAGTTTTTTTTTTGTGCACGTAATTGCTACAATCGTATCTTTTGGTTTCCTTTTTGTGTATTTAGGAAAATTCCTTAAAATTATTAAGTTCATCAATATCTATTAAGGGAGTGGTCAAGTATGCTAAAATTTATGACTTTATATAATTAAAAGTTATGTAGACATTAGTGTTTCAGGGTGCCACAACATATTGTTATTATCAAAGGGGGTACAACAGTACGTATGATTATTGTGGACTATTAAATTAAATATTACTTATACGTATGGTTAAAAAATTTATGAAAAAATTTTACAATTTATGAAGTTTTTATAAACATGATAAACATTTTCATAAATTTGTAGAAAACATCATTTCATAGAAAAAATATCATCAATATATTTTTTTAATAAGGCCTCTAAATAAGACAAATTGTTTAGCCTAGCGGAGCACACTGAAAGAATTATCCTTCATAATATTAATGATACAATTTTGTATAATTTTTTTTTGCAGATTCAATGAAGAATTTTTATATATAATATTTAATTGGTATTATGACAATTCAATGAAGAATTTATATATATATAATACTTAATTGTTATTGTGATATTTTTCTCATGTTTTTTTTTCATAAAAAATTTCATTGAATTTCGCAAACTGCTCTTCATAAATATTTTCTCATAAAATTTCGTAATTTAATCTTTCATAAATTTTCATACATTTTAAAATTTATATTTAAGATTTAAGTTTCAAATTGTTTTAAGAACCGTAAGGCCCAATTGTAGTAATGTGCATTAATTTCGGTAAAAGTGTTTTAAAATTTTTATTAATCTTGGACTTCCACGAATTTGGAAGTACAGTAGACGCTCGCAAATTAGAGCTGTCAGTAATTCGAACGTCCAGAAATTAGAATCAATGTTTGCAATGCATTAAACGCTCTGAAATTCGAATTTAAAATTCTAATTTCTGAGCGTTTTTTTTTTTTGGTTATTTGAATACACAGGAAATCCCCAATTTATTTTTATTCTGTTTGAATAAAGTAAAACTAAAAAGGGGAATCACCAAATTATATATGTTTTTCCCTATTTGTTTTTTTTTGTCGCATTTATGTACATTTTTGGCTAGTTTATTTGTGAAATTTGATACGCGTGTACATATTATTTGGCAGTCTCTATTAAATAGTGAAAGTGTATCATTTAAAATGTTAAATAAACGTAAAAAAAAACACTTTATCATTGGAAACTAAAGTCAAAATATTAGAAAAGCTTGACAAAGGCGTTCAAGGGAACCGGTTAGCCCTAGATTTTAATGTGACAACATCTTCAATCAGCTACATCAAATCACATAGAACAGCAATATTAAATGCTGTTTCAAACACATATCAGGAGGCAAACAATAAATCTTTGCACAGCGCTGAATATCCAAAAATGGAAAGTCGTCTGTATGAGTGGTTTTTAAATCAACGAGAAAAAAAGTTTACATTGACTGGGCCAATATTAAAAGAGAAAGCTAAACAAATATTTAGAGAGGAATATCCCGATAAAGATGAAAATGCATTCCGGGCAAGTGATGGATGGTTTACCAAATTTAAGAATTTGTGGCGAGATTCTTTCCAGTGATGTTGCTTCAGTCACTCCTTTTATTCATCGATATCGTGCAAAGATCGCTGAGATGGGTTTAATGGAGTCACAAATATATAATGTCGACGAAACCGGATTATTTTTTCGTTGCCTACCAGACAGAACCTATATCTCTGCTTTTGAAAAAAACGCCCCTGGACATAAAATTAAAAAAGACAGAATTTCAGTCCTACTTGGTGCAAACTCTGATGGATCACACAAATTAGTTCCATTGGTAATTGGAAAAGCAAAAAAACCCAGGTGTTTTAAAAATTTCAATAATCCTCTGCATTACAACTTTTTAAAAAATGCTTGGATGACTTCTCGGATTTTTCACGAATGGTTTCACGGAATATTTATTAAAAGTAAACAAAAATATTGATTTCAGGTTCAGTACATAATTTTAAAATTTTTTTCAATTCACAGGTGATCCGCTTTTATCAGGAAAATAATTTGCCTCCGAAAGCCATTTTGCTTATAGATAATTGCTCCGCCCATACACCCATTGAGAAACTTAAAAGTGACGATGGAAACACAGTTGCATTATTCTTTCCACCAAATGTGACAGCAGCTTTACAACCAATGGATCAAAACCCTATTAAGTTAACAAAGCTCAATTACAGAAGTATGTTTCTTTCTCAGTTAATTGCTGAAGGTGGTGAACTGAAGAATCATTTGAAATCCCATTCGATCCGCAATGCTATATTATTACTGAAACAAGCTTGGGATGTGGTACCACAAAGTGTTATGAAGAAATCTTGGTCAAATTTGTCCAATAGGGACTCTAACCAATACGACAGCGACGATGACGTGCCAATAGCACAATTGTTGCAAATAGATCAGGACTGCAACGAAGTTATTCAGATAACTCAAGCTCTTTTAAAAGAAATAGCTCCCAACGATTGCATCGGTATAGAAGACATCGACAGATGGAATGAAGATATGTTTGATGACGGAGCTGTTTATGTTCTCAGTAGCGATGGTGAGTCTTCATATAGCAGCGAAGACGACGTTGTTGCAGTATCATCAGTTGTCTCTAATACTACAGCCATTGAAAGCGTAAATAATTTAATAAAATGGTGCAATAACAGTGAATTGTTTTCAACTAAGCACATAAGTAATCTTTTGGCTCTCCGTAATGATATTTCGGATTTAAAGAAACCAAAAAAATAAACAAATATAACTGATTATATGTCAAACAAAGATTAGTTGTTAACTTGGCCATTGTTTAATTTTAATTGTTTAATTTTTTTAAAATACAGTTTTTTAGTTTTTAATTAAAAAAAATACATGTGATGTAATTGGACTGCATTGCTATGTTTTGTTGCCATTCGTTTTTTTTTTATATTCATATTTTTAATTTAAAAAAATACATTTGATGTATTGGACTGAATTGTTGTGTTTTGTTTTCTTGTTTTTATAAAATAAAATTGAATTAAAAAATATTAAAGAGAGTTTTATTTAAGTTTTTGGAAGTAAATTTACTCAATTTTTTTTTCGAAAAAACACGTCCAGAAATTAGAATAATTCAGAAATTAGAATTGCCTCAAAAACAAAGCGGTTCTAATTTGCAAGCTTCTACTGTACATGTAACGCTTCATTTTCTGAATTCCAATTATTGTAATTAAATGAAGATTATTATAAAACTATTATTTTAATTATTGCATTAAGAAATACAAAAATTGTTTTTTCGGACTTCCCATGCAAAAAAGTTTAGATCTGATCAGATCTTTTTGGATCTAAATGGATATGATTGAATCTAATTAGATCCTCCAGATCTCATCAAATATGATCAGATATGGCATATGTGATAATACCTTATGGCAAGATCTGATCAGATCTAGTGCCAAATCTGTTCAAATCTAAAGTGATCTACACAATTGCGCCAGATATGCCTAGATCTGATCAGATCTAAAATTTAAGATTTACTAAGATATGCCTTGATCTGATCAGATCTAATTAGATCTTAAATTTGTCACCAATTTTGAGATCTAATTAGATCTGGTAAGATCTACTGAGATCTGGCCAGGTCTGATCTTTTTTACACGGGTTTCTATATTTTTATATATTTAGTAAGAATATTAGATTTTATTGGTTGTTTAAAAAATTTAAATATATGTGACCTTCTCCGAGAAAAGGGACCTACCTAGTGTGTCAAAACTCCATAAAAATGAGAAAATATCGATTTTCCCAAGTTTTTGACACACTAGGTTTTTTGACACACTAGGTCCCTTTTCTCGGAGAAGGTCACATATTATTATTATAAATCTTTATGAAACGTTTTGATTTAGATATTTTTTGTATATCAGTAAAACATGCTAGAAATTGATTTGGCCGTTTGCATTAGCTAAATACTTTTCCAGTAAAGTACGCTATCGCTAGTATGTCTTTTATAAATCCCCCTTTTACTCCAGCTTAGTAGCGACAACAACCAATTATCATAAATAACAATGCTTCATAGATTTTCTAAACCTCTTCATTGGCTGAATGATTAATTTATTGGTGGAATGGCCTATTCATTTTATAAAGAATTTAATTAATTTTATTAAGTTTCCTCCATTAACACTGATTACAATAAAACCTGCTTCATAGATTTCATAAAAAGTTTCAATGGACGAATTCCATTGACAATTTTCATTGCAACTAGGAAGAAGTGCATTACTGAAGTGAACATAATTCTCTCAGAGTACCAACCCACTTTAGTAATAAAACTTAGCCAGATACGGGTGAAATTTCGAAGTGGAACAACTCAACAATATTTTTATAAAACAGATCCTTATGATATGATGAAGCTTTTTCTTTGAGTGCTCGAAATACCTAGTTTTTTACCAGTGCTTGTGTTCTATAAATACACTCATAGAAATAAATCGGTAAAAATAACATAAAAAGCAACAAAAACTTAGTTTAAAACGAGTAAAAAGGTTAAAGTCGGGCATGCCGACTATACAATACCCTACACCAGTCTGGGTACAAGCCAACTAATGTTTGGATCCGAAATTCGAATGGGTTAAAATGGGGCTTGTGTCAAAATTTTCTATAATGTGAGTCAGCGCACCAAATTTCATTAAAATATCTTAATATTTGCGATCTGCAGTTTGTAACCAAGCCAATTTTGGGGGGACCCTTATATGGGTACTAGGTCTAAACATGGACCGATGTTCACCAAAATCAATAGGCTTCATCCTTGGGCCAAAATAGGTCTGTGTACCAAATTTCATCAAAATATCTTAATATTTGCGACCTGCAACGTATAAACCATATAATTTTAGTAGGACCCTTATGTGGGCACTAGGTCTAACCATGGACCGATGGTCACCAAAATCAATAGGCTTCCTCCTTGGGCCGACATAAGTCGGTGTACCATATTTCATCAAAATATCTTAATATTTGCGACCTGCAGCGTATAAACAATATAATTTTGGGGGGGGACCCTTATATGGGCACTAGGTCTAAACATAGACCGATGTTCACCAAAATCAATAGGCTTCGTCCTTGGGCCGACATAAGTCGGTGTACCAAATATCATCACATTATCTTAATATTTGCGACCTGCAGCGTATAAACAATATAATTTTGGTAGGACCCTTATATGGGCACTAGGTCTAAACATGAACCGATGTTCACCAAAATCAATAGGCTTCGTCCTTGGGCCAAAATAGGTCTGTGTACCAAATTTCATCAAAATATCTTAATATTTGCGACCTGCAACGTATAAACCATATAATTTTAGTAGGACCCTTATGTGGGCACTAGGTCTAACCATGGACCGATGGTCACCAAAATCAATAGGCTTCCTCCTTGGGCCGACATAAGTCGGTGTACCATATTTCATCAAAATATCTTAATATTTGCGACCTGCAGTGTATAAACAATATAATTTTGGTAGGACCCTTATATGGGCACTTGGTCTAAACATGGACCGCTGTTCACCAAAATCAATAGGCGTCGTCCTTGGGCCGACATAAGTCGGTGTACCAAGTTTCATCAAAATAGTTGCGACCTGTAGAGTGCGCACAAGAATGGATGGATAGACAGACAGACAGACAGACGGACGGACGGACGGACGGACAGACGGACATCGTTAAATCGAAATACAAAAAAAATTCTAAGCCGATCGGTATACTATAAGGTGGGTCTAGGACCAATATTTTTTCGTGTTACAAACATCAGCACAAACTTATAATACCCTGACCACATAGTGGCGTAGGGTATAATGATGTTGCAGAAAAAACTGCTGAAAGTAGAAGATTTTTTTTTTCCTAAATACTAGTAAAATAAGAACAGCAAAAATAAAACTGTTAAATTTTCAAAATTTTTGTTATCTTTAAGTTAACTTTTATTCAATTGAAAAACACAAATTATACTGTAAAATCTGGAGAAAAAAATTGGAAACTGCTGTTTTCACAAGGCTCGAGTTATATATGTATTTGCATTTACAAAAAATCGAAGAAAAATTTCGAAAATTTTAATATTTTAGAGATTTTTTAGGCTACTAATTATTTAGCAAATTTTTTTGCTGATTTTAGCAGGTTAATTTGTTATTTTCTATTAACAAAAATTTAACTCAAATATAGCTGCTATTTTTCTTCATCAGGATATTCTCCTAACAAATACTTCACAGAGTTTTTGCTTTCAAAAACCTCTAACACTTTCAGGAATGAAAAGACGATCGTTTCGGGGATTTTCCAAGTCCCCTTCTTCAGTTTTCTTTAGAAAGTGGTGGCAATTATTTGTACCGATGGTACGAAATACAAATACAAAAACTTTCATAATATTTCTATTGTTGGTTATGTCTTTACAGAGACTTCGAAAACATATTTTATTGTTTACTCCATTCTCATTTCGTTGATGTAGTAGACTACGTTTAATATGAAATTTTGATGTTTCAATTTGCATTGCACTATTGCCACCACTTTCTAAAGAAAACTGAAGAAGGGGACTTGGAAAATCCCCGAAACGATCGTCTTTTCATTCCTGAAAGTGTTAGAGGTTTTTGAAAGCAAAAACTCTGTGAAGTATTTGTTAGGAGAATATCCTGATGAAGAAAAATAGCAGTTTTTGAAAAAAGTACTTATTATGTTAATTCATAATAAGGAAATTGGCCTCGAACTGAATTAATAAATTTCTAATTAATTAATAAAAAGGTCGAAAAAACAATTTTTATTTTTTTGAATAAAAATTAAAACCCAACATTAGTATAATTTCTTAAAATTTAATAGTCTTAACAATACTTACAGAGATTATAGAATTTCAGAATATGGTACCCTGTTACAATATAGGGTGATACATTTTAGTACTTTAGGTTACAAAAAAAACTTTAAAGGGCACAATATATTGAAATATAAACCGATTTGAATATAATATGCAGGAATTTCTAAAAAATTAATTAGACTTTTAAATTGTGTACACTCATAAAAAAAGCCCGTACAAATAGTTAAAAATTCTGCTAAAATAACAGGAAATATTACTTGAATTTACGCCAGCAGAAATTTCAATGAAATTGAGAATTTTGATCTGCTAAATTTAGGTGACCTAAATTTTAGGTAAAAAAGTTAGTTCAAATACAATAATTTATAAGAAATGGTGTTTAATGGAAATGAAAATTACTTAGCTGAAATCAGCACATGTTTTCAGCTAAATTTTAGTTTATTATAAACAGCTAAAAAATTCAGTTAACATTCAAAAATTTAGAAGAAATTTCGTTTAATAGAAATAAAAGTGGGTCAGATGAAATCTGCAAAACATGCTGATAAAATTACAATCACTTTTTGTTATTAATTGAATAAAAACAAATTAATGTAAATATTAATTTTATTTTCAAATAAATTACACAATCCAAAAACACTATTTGCATTAATTATCACTTTTAAGTTGTGTTATTTGGTTCCTTTTTTTCGTCTACCTGCGGGTAGAATTTAGATGAAAATGTTAAAGGGCTGAAATAAAAGAAAAACAATAACATATTTAATAGTATTCCCGTAAATAAAAATAGTTTATATTATAAAATAAACCTCTATTATTTTATTTTTTTAATACAATTTTAACTGCGAAACGTTAATGTCCAGTATTCCTCCGTTTTCTTTTGCGTTCCTTTGCTGACTAACAGAAACTAGAGTAAACATGTTCTTATCATATTATTTTATTTACTAGAACTTTCTTATTTTTATTTATATTGGTAAGCGTCATCAGTCATGACTCATCACACACATTAAAATATACTTACTAGAAATTTTCTAATTTGTATTGGGCGCCAAATTAAATAATACACACTTCACTATTAAGCACCATCAATACTACACTAGCGCCCCTACCGTTTTCTTTTGAAAACACAAATATTAAAAAAGTTGCCGATAAATTTATTTATATTAGCTGATACATTGTCAAAATCATTTATAAAAAAATAGCTAAATATCAGGAGGAAAAATTAGTTCAAGTACAGTAAAAATATGTTTTTGTGGTGAAATTGGATAACTAACAACTTTAGCTAAACAATGGATTTAAACGAAAACAACAGGAAAAATTAGTTCAACTGAATTAGAACGCATTTAACAGACTTTTGTACTAACTTTTTTTATGAGTGTAGCTAATAATCAATAAGAAGTAACTTTTCAATAGAAAGTACTTTGCCCTTTTATACAAAAGCACATTTATTAGAAATGTAACATTTTTGAAAAAGTTACCTTTTCGGAAAAAGTACCCTCTTTTAAAACCTACTCTTTTTTAAAAAAGTACCCTTTTACAAAAAAAGTACCTACCGACCTTTTTTTTCGTAAACGAGTAAAGAGCAGCAACACTCAGGAAATTCTTACTATTAATTAATGTGTTGGTTCCTTTGGAAAGGGGATAGATAAGAAGTGAAAGTTGGTGAAAGATGAAGGGTTTCAAATATGGCAACACTGTAATTTCGAGAGATGTTGAATCATAGAACAGTTGTTGCGCGCCATTTGATGAAGAATTCGCGAACTTTGTTGAAGCTGTTTAGTTCATAGCCCTGTTATATTATTTTTCTTCGGTGGGGTTAAGTGCTATGGGAAGGCCGAAACAGGACGCTGCAATATGTATGAGGGATAGAAAAATCTCATACTTGTTATTTTTCAAAAATTGATGTTACTTTGGATGGGCATCGAACCTGCAACCCTATGTGTAACAGTGCAACGGGCTAACCATAACACCACAGAAAATTTAATTTTTAAAAGTAAATTAATAACTTTTCCACAACGGTTACTTAATAAACCTCAAGTGAAGCAGCATATTTCATTCTCTTTGAATTCAAATAGAATCTGAAGACTTTATTGAGTATATATACACTCAAAAAAATAAGTTAGTAGAAAAATTAGCAAAACGTCTTGTATATCAAGTGTATTAGTTTTCAGCAATTTTTTTGCTGAAAATCCGTTTTCAGCAAAAATTTTTAGTTATATTTTTTTAGCACTAAACTAATTTTGAACTAATGTTTTACTAATTTATTTTGCTACAAAAATTGTGCTGATAACCGTATTCATAGCGTGAACGACAACCAGATAGACAAGATGTAGATGTCGCAGCTTGTCTGGAAACGGAAATGACAAAAAAAGAAAAACAACTCTACACATATTCTATATTTAAATTTTCTGCAAATAAATTAACTAAAGTAAAATTTCGCTACAAGTTTTTTGAGTTTTTTTCAGTCTACTAATATTCAGCAAAAAGTTTAGTGATTTTAGCAAGGATTTTTTTCATTTGCAGTCGACTAAGTGTTAGCAAAACTTTTGCTGAAGATTAATATTTTTTTTTTGGTAAAAATCAGCTCGCTGATTTTCAGCAAACCTTTTGCTGAAATTACCAACTTTTTTGCAAGCATGCTCCTGACTAAAAATTTGCTGACACAGCAACATTTTTTGCTGACTTTACTGACTTTTTTTTGAGTGTACTTCTAGGCCAGACATTCTGAACCTTTTTTAATTTGCATTCCACAAATTAGTTTTTATGCGCCTTTTTTAGGGAAACAAATTATTTCAAGAGTTTTTTTTTTAATAAAAAAGTCGTCAGAATCAGGTAATTTTTCTATAAGAAAAAACCTCATCACCTGAGATTTTTCTATACAAAAAACTCCATAAAATCTGAAAGTATTCTGCGGAAAAAACCTCTAGAATTTGAAAGTTGTCTATGGAAAAACATATTTAGAAGATGATAATTTTTATAAAAAAAAAAAAATAATGCATTCCTAAATAGACCTCGCTAGAAAAAGCTTTCAGAATCTGAGGGGTTCTTTTTTGAGAAAAAAATTTATCCCAGCAACAGTTCTCAAAATCTCATTTAATTTCCATAAAAAATAAATCTAAAAAATATAAATGTTTTCCTGTAAAAAAATTAACCCCTTATCCTTTTGATGACCACAGGTAAATATGCTTGTCCAAGAGTTTCAAAAACAGTTGTTTAGTAGTGGGTAAATCTCTTCTGCTAGCACTTAACCCTTAGGAGTGCTCGAAGTTGGAAAAAAATCGGAATCTGAAAGGCTCTTATTTAAAAAAAAAAAAAAAATTTTAGAGTTTAGTTTTAGAGAGTCCTAGTTCTGAAAATCTGATTTGTTTTCTATAAAACAAAATCTATGAAATATAAATATTTTTCTATTGAAGAATATTCTTATGATCTAAGAGTTTCCCCTTTTTTTTCTTTGACGACCACAGGCAAATATGCTTGTCCAAGAGTTTTTAGCACTTATAATTGTGTACGTAAAATATATATGATTTATAAAGAAAACTTGGGACAACAAATATGTAGTGGTGGGTAGTTCTGTAACTGCTCCCACTTACCCCTTAAGAGTGTTGGAAGTTGGAAAAAAAGTTTACGAAACGAATAATTTTTCGCAATCGAAATGAAATTTAAGGAGGAGGTCTATGAAGACAGTTTTTTATATCGTATCTACACTCAACCAAAAAACTCTCTTATGCCTACTGAAAATTTTGCTGTTATTACGGGAAATTTAACTGTTTTGAGCTCAGCGGTATTTTTTGCTAATTTTAGCAACACATCTCTATTGATTTGTAGTACACTATAATTAGTAGGCAAACTTGTAGCCGCTATTAAATTTTAGCAAAATTGTTTTAAACTGCAATTCAAAATCGATTTACTGAAATTAGTTCAAAAAATTTATTAAACATCAATAATTTTAGTAGAACAAAATTAGGGTAAATAATTAGTAGACGCTACTAAATTTCAGTAAATTGTTGTAAACTTAAATTTAAAATTAATCTGCTGAAATTAGCAAAAAAGTGTACAAAAAATAAACAAACTGTAAAATTTAAAAAAATAAAATTTAATTAAAAAAAAATGTTTTTTTTTTCTTTCGATTTTAAAAAATGTATGATTACGTCATCATACTTGAAATTTGGAATAAAGATTGAAAAAATATAAAGAATTCCACAAATAAACGAATTTTTGTAAATAAAATTTCCTTAAGTATCCACTTGTTCTTAAATTAGTATATTTTCTTGCTGAGTTTAGAACTCGGTTTTGAAAAATTAGTAAAATGTTTTGCTGAAATCAGCAACGAAAATTAGTAAAAAAAAATTTTAGTAATTTGTAATCAGAGAATAGCAAAAATTATTACTAAAAAACAAATTGTTCTAAAAATCAGTACAAAAATAGTAAAGTGCGATTGAAAACTGTTTACAAATTTTTTTTATTAATTTTTTTATCTGAGTGTAATGTAGTTGCAGAAGAAAAAATATAAAACTGTATGGTAGTAGGCCAAGGATGAAGTCTAGGGAGCCGTTTCCTTTTAACACACTTAATAATACACTCTCAAAACAATTCCGTTGTGACAACCGAATTGGGTCGGTTGCTGCTCGTAATTCGGTTGCCCCAGTCGAATTCAGTTGAGGCAACCGATAATTCGGTTGGCAAAAAATTCCGTTGTCACAACGGAATTGTTCTGAGAGTGTAGGTAACAGATTATCAAACCCGAGAAAAAGATCAAAATCTCTGCGGTGGAAAATGTTTGTTCCTCGAAGCGTTAGGAAAAAGTCTTCAGAATAGGAGAATTTTTCATTAGGCATGAATCCCATATCCACATCCAAATATGAGGTTTTAGAAAAACCCCACAAAATCTCAATGGCTTTCTATAGGAAAAAGTTTCTAGCATCTAATGAATTTTCTGTAGATAAAAAGTATAAGGACTTTTATGCGAGGAAGTTTTTATAGGAAATAACTTATAGAATCTGAGTGTTAACTTTTACGAAAAAGTCTTTAAAATAATGAATTTTTGTAGAAAAAAAAAACTCTAAAATAGTTCTTAGAATCTGGGGTGGTTTTTATTGGAGAAAATGTTCTCAGAATCTTAGGCTTAATTTATAAAAAGAAGGTTTTCACAATCTAAAGATTTTTCAATAAGAAAAAGTCCTCAGGGTCTAAGAAAAGTCTTATCAAATGCGAAAGTTTTTGAAAAGAATTAAGTTCTTATTTGTTTTAAGAAACTGTCTCTAGAATTCTATATTTTCGATATCTCTGAAATCTAGCTCTTTTGTTGCAGTTACCATTTGAGAATTCCTGTTTTGAGAAAATAAACCCATCAAACGTCTTAGTGTTACAATGTGTTTGAAAGTTCAAAATAACCTAAATTTTGTTATTTTTATCTCTTAATTATGCAGTAGTGAGTGTAAAGCAAATATCAAAAACACCCAACAAAAACTCTTATTATGAATGAACCCAAACGAAACGAATTCATTATCATAAAATACAAAATTTTATTTTACTTTGTCTTACAACGATTATGGTTTGACGCACATTCACTTTGAAAAAGAAAATGTTGTTCTTTTTTCTTTTTTTTTTTACAAAAACGAATATGCAGAATACAAAGTTTATTTTTGAATTTTTTTTAATAGATTTTCAACTACTATGAGACAACTACTACCACTGCTTTGTAGACAAAGTTTTTTTTTCGACAAATATATCTACACATGTATGCTTGTTCATACTTTGTATCTATGCTTTATATGGTTGAGTGAAAATGCAATAGTTGTAGTGGAAACGGAAGTGTAAATTAACACACGCACGCACACATATGCACGCAGGCACATTTGTAACAGCAGAAATGATATGGAACAGAGAAAGAATTAACACATGCTGTTGTTTTGTTTTTTTTTTTTTTTGTATGATAAATGAAAAATGATATTTTCTTTCTGTAGCCGTTTAAGGCTATATTTTTTATACTGTTCATCTGAAAGAATTAGAAGTTTAAAATTAATTTAAAACTATTTTTGCCTAGCTTTATTTTATTAAGCACATTATTTATTTTAGTATGAGAAGTTTTGTTATGACTCAAAAAAAAAAAAAAAAAAAAACCAAAAGAAAAGAAATTAAAGAATAATAAATGGCATGTTTTTTGAAGAAAAATTTCAGATAAATAATTTACAATAAATGTTAAATTAGTGCTTTATATTCACATAACCTATAAAAATACAGAAAAAGCTAATCAAAATTAGTTAAAATTTACTTTGCAGAAAAACTGTTGAAATTAGCTGATCTTTTTGCTAAATACTAGTGAAATAAACACAGCAAAAATTAAACTGTTAAAAAGCTATCTTACTGAACAAAAATAGTCTGCTAATTTCAGTAATTTTTTCTGCAAGGTTTTTTTTAACTAATTTTTAGTAGTTTTAGCTAATTTTGTTAGAAACTTTTTCTTTTAGTGTACACTGAAAAATTAACAATTTTAAATAAAAATTTGCAGTTTTAAACTTTTTAATACTATTTTTAAAGTCCACTCTTATCAATATAATTGTATTTACTCCATGATATTTTCCTTCCTGCAGGTGTTCTTTTATGGTCAATAAATTTTCGAGTATGTGTTAAATTTTGTGCATGTGTGTTGTTAAAGAGTTAAATGTAATTGTCTATAAAATATTTTGTTGTTAAAGGATCACAGCTGGTATTGGGTTTCATTTGTTTTCGTCGTGCGTGTCTATCGACAATAACTGCAATGTCAAATGCTAATAATGTTCATAAATTTACGAATCATTTAGTAAAACAGCATGATTCAGTTTATTGAAACATTAACTACAAAAGAATTTATGTGTTAAATATGCTTTTAGAAACAAAGAATCTACCTGTACGTATGATTACTGTATTTTAGTTAAAAACAATCATACGCCAGAGGGTCTTATAAATTAATATGTGAAAATTTTATAAAACTTTAATTTCAAAACACTTTATTGAGTCCTAAAGCACCGTTAGTTGAAATTCACGTGAAAAAACTGTTATACTCTATATAAAAAAATGATTTTTCACGACAATCAGTTTCACGTGAAAATGTTAGAGTTTGTTTTCACGCAAATTTAATGTATAAGACTATTATTTTTCTGGTGAAAAAGTGACATTTTGTGTATATTGTAATTGTGTCTTTCTTATAAAATTAAAAACTTGTTAATTTTTATAATTTAATTTGCAGTTTCAAGCCTTTAAAGTTCAAGTGAAATTTTTCCACGTAAAAAACAACTTACGGTGCTTAACCGTAAAATATATATGGGTCATTCCATTTCAAATCAACCAATGGTTGGAATCGACCCCTTTCGATTTGGATGAATTTTGATCAGAACTTTTCTTTCATCATATAAATTTGGCCAAAGGAAAAAAAAGTTTCAAAAGTTTTTCAAAAGTTATGCAATATTTAAAGTTTCAAAAAATGTCATAATTTTTCCAATTTGTTGCTTTGTTACGAGGTTATTTTTTAAATATCTCGAAAACTATAATAGCTACAAAGATAGTTCTTAGATCGTTTTAAAAAGGATATTTAGCCGTTTAAAAAAAATACTAAAAAAATATTTAAAAATAAAAAAATTGAAAATTTTGTAATTTTACAATTTTAAAAATCGAAAAACTCAAAAACTAATTTTTTTTTTAAATAAAACCTCTAACTGATCTTAAAACATCCTGAAATTTTCAAGAGGGCGTTTTTAAGGGGGGACATTACATTCGCGGCAGAGAAAACAGACCTTTTTTTAAAAATTCATAACTCAGTCAAAAACAAACATTTTTCCAAAATTTTTTTTCATTATTATAGAGAATTGAACAAATTACAAGAAAAAAAATTCCAAAAAATATATTTTTCACTCCAACATGGTTTTATAGAGCTCCAAACTGGCGGCAGAGAGAAAAACGGGGCCTCGTGGTTGCAGCGCTGGGAGTCGCAAAAATTGTCCGATCTGGAAAAAAAAAATTACTTTTTTAAATCTTAACAAAATTGGTTATCGTATGACACGAGCTTTTTTTAAATTTTTTTTAATTTTTGGTGATGTTCCAAATTTGAAAGTGTGTTTTTTCGATAAAAATATTGACTTTAAAAATTCATAAAAAATCGAAAAAAAAATTTAAAAAAAAGCTCGTGTCATACGATAGCGAATCAAGTTTAAAAAAATGGAAAAAAAAATTTCGTCGAAAAATTAACCCGCTAGTGCCGCAACCAGTACGAAAAACATGGTTTCGAGATAAACGCGTTCAAAGTTTGTGAACAAAGAAAAAAAAAAAATTACCTTCAATATGCCATGCCTGCTTCGTACTGTATGCCTTCGTTATCTTGTGTTGTGCTGTTTCTTATAGTTTTCTGCAATCGTTTAGCAATTCGGCCTTTTTTTGAAGCTTCATATGCCTTCACTAGGGCGCATTTCAAACGATTTGCATCATTTCCTTTGCAAAAAAGTTAGGTAGCAAGTAAAACAAGTATATACCAGCTGCCGTACGTAGGTAGCGCGAAAATTAAAAATGCGCTGTCACTAATCCGGCTGTAACTTTTGAGCCCGTAGGAATTTTTCCATGCAATTTTTTTTCTTAGAATCTTAAGAATATTTACTAAAATACAAAATTATAAAAAAAAAGTCGATTTCAAAAAACGGCCAATGACATGTCCCCCCTTAATTATAGAGATCAGAGACTATTAGTTATAGAGATAGGAAATCAAAACTTATACTACTCACAGATAGAGGGCGCTGGAATTTAGTATTACTTGAGCAACTATTTAGTATCAATTTAATTTCAGTTTAGCCTACATTTAAAAAGTCAAAAACTGCTGAAAACTGCACAAAATAAGGAAAAACCAAGCGGGGAATAAATTCAAATAATAAAATTTGAGATATTCGTTTGTTTTTTTGCTTTGTTGTTTGTTATTATTTAATTTTGAATAAAAAAAGAAAATTGTCAATTTTTTGAACTAAGTGCCATCTAGTGATAAAGATGTTGTTAAAACTTATTTTTTTGGTGATACCATACCCCTGGTAGAGATAGGAAATCAAAACTTACACTACTCACCGGTAAAGGACGCTGAAATTTAGTATTACCTGAGCAACTATTTAGTATCAGCTGAGCTTATATATAAAAACTCAAAAACTGCTGAAAACTGCTCAAAATAAGAAAAAAAGTAGGCGCGGAATATATTCAAATAATAAAATTTGAGATATCCGTTTGTTTTTTGCTTTGTTGTTTGTTATTATTTTAATTTTAATAAAAAAAAGAAGAAAATTGCAAATTTTTGAATAAAGTGCCATCTAGTGGTAACGATGTTGTTATAACTAATTTTTTTGGTGATGCTATACCCCTGATTTTGACAAGCTTCATCAAAAAACAAAAATTAAAATTAACAAAATATTTCGATAACTTCTCATCGAAAACCCAAAAGACAAAAAAAAATTCTATGAGAGAGATTGTCCAATTTCGGTACAATTTTTAGAATACAATCCTTATAGTACACAGAGAGAATTTTCTTCGACGAATTTTAATGAATTTTTTTTTTTAAACTACTAAAGTTTTCTTCACAAAGTAAATGAAAAATTTCTTCATTTTAACGAAACGGCTACATAATTTTGACGAAACCAATTTTTTAAGGAAGCGTTTCATTGAGTGCATGAATTTTTTAATAAATAATAAAAAAAATTTCATATAATTTTATGAAAAACTGTATTCATTTAATGAAAAATTTCAGTTCATGAGTTCCAGTAAAACTTCGATAATTTAATGCAAAAATTCACTAGTATCATGGGAATAATTCTCTCAGTGTCAACATAGGATTATTTAAATTCACTGAATCTCAACAGCTATACCCAGTTGGAAATATCATCAAGACGTCTGCAAGACAGCTTAGTGGCATGTCGCTGTCACTGCTGAATTGCTGATCCGGTCCCATAAAAAAAAACTTAAGACACCTGATGACATTTTCATATAAATGTAAAAATATCATCACGACAAATCATCTTGTGGTCTTTACGCGCACTAAATAATAACATGTCCTTAAGATGTGTGGAGGAATTGTTTCCACAAAAAGCGGACAACAGCTCATGACAATTCAGTAGTGACTTATTCATAATATCTCTCTAAGACATCTTTAAGATATTTCCTATAAACGTCTGTTGGACATGTCAGCATTTTGTCGTAAAAAAAATACGAAAATCCCAAAAATATTCCTTAGTAAAAAAAAACATAATAGGGGTTTTCATATAAACTTGTATTCTACTCGTAAACGGTGTAAACCTGGTATGTTTATGAGTTTAATGTCAGACTCCATACATAAAAAATATGATTTATATTTATACAAGGTTTACAATAAATTTATGAGTTTATATGAAAATCGCTAATTTTTAATAATTTACGCGTATTGAAATAAAAAACTAGTGATATTACTGACGTGTAGGCAGCTTAATGTTATACTTTATTTGTCAGGTGCCAACAAGTCTGCAGTTAGTCAGCGTTTGTTAAAGTTTCCCCTTTTTGGCCTGTTCGTGCAGCACATCGGTATATGAAACTATGTGTTCTTTACATCTGAGGTGTAGGGTATGTTCAGCAACTTTGTAGAAAATATTAAGGCAAATATTTTTGTGGATCATGTTAACCCTCTAACTCCCCCACATAACGGTAATTTTTGGCTCTATTCTAAAAAGTCGTAAAAAACATCACTAAAAAGGGGAAGGGCTGGGATGGGATGAACTGTTCTACAAAAATGTTGGCCGTAAACAAAACAAAGCCAGAACACACAAAAACCCAAAACTTAACACAAACAACAACAACTAGTCAAATTCAAATTGCACCTTAAGGGTTAATTTAGTTACTGTTCACATATGTAAGGTTTGACACTCAATTACCGAATACTTTTGTATCTATATCACTATAACTCATATTTGTTGCTTCTTCATTCTTTTTGTCTTAGTTTTTTATCTTTTACGTTTTTTAATTGTCCCCCAAGGGAATTTGTAAGAATAAAAATGCTTGTTTGGAAAAACTTGACTGCTTTTGCTAGGTCTGCGGCAAGCATACCCTTAAGGAATAAAATGTTTAATTTTTCAATAGTAAAGTGGAGGATATATAAAAACTTTTGACTGGAAGTTTTTGCAGATGAGCCATGGATGTCAAAACATATCTACCGAAATTGCTACAACGGCTTGGTGCTGTGCTCTAAAGGTAGTACAAGTTTTGATTGATATCCTTAGAAACTCAATGAACTTTGGTAGTGCCCGATCGAACAGTTCGGCCAGAAAATGTATTTGGTTGTTATTTGGTATATTGAAGCATTATGGGTAAATTTTACTTATGGAAAAATGTTTGTTGGGCCGATTAGAGTGCATTTTGAGTGTAAAATTTAAGGAAAAGTCCGAGATTAAGCAACAAATTCACTGTTCGGCCGCCGAAAGTTCGGCCAAATTGAAAAAAGTTCGGCGGCTGAACAGTTTACTTTACGGCTAAACTACCGAGTTTTCCTTAACGCTATTTCATTTATTTCGGTATCGGTATTTTAAGGATAACGGTATTTGAGTTATTTCGGGAACGTTATTTTAAAGATAACGATATTTCATGTATTTCGGTAGCGGTATTTTAAGGTTATCGATATTTCATTTATTTCGGTATGGGTATTTTAAAGATAACGGTATTTCAGTTATTTCGGTAACGGTATTTTAAGGAGAACGGTATTCCGTTTATTTCGGTAACGGTATTTTAGGGGTAACGGTATGAAAGGGTTTTGAATCGATAACGATATTTTATCGGCATTGCCTGCCAACCCTGATTTTTATTGACTCTTCAAAAAGTTTTAAAGATGTACTTCTATTTTATGACAACTCAAAAAACCCAATTCCAATTGCGTATGGTGTCAACTTGAAATAGTCTTATGAGTCTATAAAATATATCTTGGACGCAGTGAAATACGAAGAGCATAAATGGCGTGCGTGTTGCGATTTAAAAGTAGTTGGCATTCTCTCCGGAATGCAGTGTGGACATGTAAAGTATCCATGCTTTTTAATGAGACAGTATATGGCGTGGCAACCAGTAAGCCAAAAAAAATTTGGGGATGATTAACATCCCAGTGTAGAAAATCATTACCAGATATGTGGTTATGTAACTACATACTTGGTAATGGTAACTAGTTACTTTTGTTATTACATTTCTTATTACCTTTATATGCCGATGTCGCGAAAAATACACCAGCTTACGAAAAATCAAAAAATATATCGTTACCTATGTGCTTACCAGTACTGACAAAAATAATGAGTCTAAAAATAGATTTTCAAAAAAATAAATTATATAAAAAAAATATTTTTTATTGTATTTTTTTAAATAAAACCCAGTGTAGAAACGGTAGTGACATATCATTATTTTTTGGACTACCAGTAATGACACCCACTTACCTTCTTCATTATTTTAAAGCATATAATAATGAGTTACTGATAATGACTTATTTTTATCATTATTTCAAATAGAAAATAATTTTATAGATTTTTTTGAAAATTTTTTGAAGTCTATTTTTAGACTCCATATTTTTTAAACACTGGTAAGGATATATGTAACCACATAATTTTTTATTTTTTGTATGTTGGCGAGTAAGCTTACTTGTGTGCAGCAGGTCAATTATGTTTTTATCTATTAAATATTACATGTCGATATAGCTCAGATGGTAGAACTGTTGACTGGCAATCTGTAGACCCAGGTTCGATTCCCGCACCAGCAAATTTTATTAAAAAAAAAAAATACAACAAAAAATATTTTTTTTTATATAATTAATTCTTTTGAAAATCTATTTTTAGACTCATTATTTTCGTCAGTACTGGTAAGCACATATGTAGGTAACGATATATTTTTTGATTTTTCGTATGCTGGTGTGTAACGACAACTCATTATTTTTCGCGAAATCGCCATATAAAGGTAATAAGAAATGTAATAACAAAAGTAACTAGTTACCATTACCAAGTATGTAGTTACATAACAACATATCTGGTAATGATTTTCTACACTGGGAAATATACTTCAAAAAATTTTCAAAAAAATCTAAAAATTTATTTTCTATTTGAAATAATGATAACAAATAAGTCATTATCAGTAACTCATTATTATATGTTTTAAAATAATGCAGAAGGTAAGTGGGTGTCATTACTGGTACTCCAAAAAATAATGATATGTCATTACCGTTTCTACACTGGGATGGCGAATGTTTTAATCAGATATGTCTTCCTATTAAAGAACGCTATAAAGAGAAGATCATTTTGTCTTTTATAACAGATTTGTGTTGGACATTGTTCGATAATGGTGTTGAAAAGGAAAGTGAATTGAAAATAAATGAACTTATATATTCACTAAGTATTTTTTCTTTTTTTTTTGTATTAAGAGCTTGTTTTGTTTGTAGACCTATAATGAACTTTAATATAGAATAATTTGTTCATACACATCAACCCCGAAGAATTAATTTTCAAAGACTTTTTTGTACTAACTCTAAATAGTAACTAAATTAACCCTTAATGGGTAATCTTGAATTTGACTGGTTTTTGCTGTTTGTGTTCAGTTTTGGGCTTGGGTGTATTCTGACATATGTAGTAAAATTTTATGGCCAAATTTTTGTAGAACATTTCATCCCCGCCCTCCCCCTTTTTAGGGGTATTTTTTACGATTTGTTAGAATAGAGCCAAAAATTAACGTTATGTCTGGGAGTTAGAGGGTTAATATGCTCCACAAAAATATTTGTCTTAATATTTTTTACAAAGTTGCTGAACATACCTTACACCTCAGATGTAAAGAACACTTTGTTCCATACACCGATATGCTGCACGAACAGGCCAAAGAGGGGAAACTTTAACCGCCCCCTAAAATAAAATTCCCATATGATTTTTCAAAACGCCGACATATGTATATTTTTTTTTGTCTCTTCTACCAGAATCCATTGTCAGAATAATGTAATATTTTGTGTTGTACTGTGTAATTATATATATACTCGCGAATACTTAAAAAAAATCGATTTATAATATTATGCTCTATTTTATACCAAAAAAATTACCTTATGCAAAAGTTAAAGCTACAAGAATTATATTTAATAGTTTTGAACATTAAAAAAAACAAAAAAGCCTTTGCTTTGCAGCGCAAGTTTTAACTATAAAAACAAATTTTCATTCATAGCACTTACTGCTGTAGAAAAAAAAAAAAACTTTACAAAAAGGAAAAGTTTACTATACTTTCTTGATGTCTTTCTTTTGCTTTTCGTCCCACATTTCATATTAGTATTCTTATCATTTATCAATAAAAGTTATTAATGATTTTGGGAAATTTTCGTAACAATATATAATATTCTTGTACAAGAATAAAACCTTTTATTTGTTAAAAAAGATATATTTTAAAATAAATGTTAATAACTTAAAATTATCACAAGCTGTTGCTTACACGCAAAAAAAAAAACACATGGTCGGGGTGATAATATCCGAAGAGCATCATATATATTTTTGGTTTTATGAATGCGACAATCATGTTATAAAATACCTTTTTTATCATAATATGATTCTCGAATATATTAAATATTATCATATTATAGTCCTGCGTATCATACTATGATCCCTATAATATTTTCCAGCACATTTTACTTTTATCATAAATAAATAAAAATTAATTATGAAAACATATGATATCATAACATACAATTTCAGAATGCATCCAAAAATTATCATAATATGTTCCTAATGATGAAAATATTTTTATAAATATTATAATATTTTCGCAATGATCATATAATGATAATGTAGAAAATTTTGTGATTAAAATTTTGTGCAAAATTAAAATTTATCACTCTCCACTTTAAAAAATGCTTGAAAATTCACTACTATAAAATGAGTAAATTCTTATTTAACATAATGCATTGTGAGTAAATATAAACACAAAATGGGTAAAATGATTGAGTACGTACTTTTATATACAATTGGGCGGTAAAACGTATTTGATAAATTTACGCACAAAAACGGTAAAATTATATACAATTTCTGAAATTTGTTTAACCATCTATGTAAACTTTATAGGCCAGCTTCATAGTCAGAACTAAGAACGAATTTTTTTATAAAATTTTGCTTAAGTCAGAAATTGTCAAACAAAATTTGTAACTAAGATATATTTAAAACATAATTCGTTCTTAGTTCTGACTATAAAATTATAGAAAAAATTATAAAATATATTCAGTGTGGCAAAGAAAGTTTAACTTTTTTAAAACGAGAGATAAAAAGTTTTGTATAAAAACCCACACAAAAGAAAATAATCTTAAAATACCAAAAAGTCGCAAGCATACATGGGAAAAAAGAATTAAAGCATTGATTTTTCCCTATAGATGCTAATGCTAAGGAATTAGTATTTATAATAAAACACAAGATACCCATCACTACACAGAACTGGACCATAATTCTGGAAGCGGACCGAATTTCGGGATGGGGCCTGATCAATTTTAAAGGGACTGACGGATAAATTGTGATAAAAAATCTAAGTGAAGTTATTGAAAAAGTTAATTTTAGTAAATAGTAAAATTCAGCAAATAATTTAGCAAATAACTCTGATATCCACAACACAGAAATCAAGCAGATGTCTACTCCCAGGTAGAAAAATACAAACGGCACAATGTCGGCCCGGTATCGGAGACGGTAGTACATGTACTGGCAAATCGTCGGATTTTTAACTTTCACTGTACTGGCATGTTGTCGAAATGATAACACCAATGAACGCTTGGCCGTAGTTATTTCCCAACGTTGGCGCTGGCTTGGGATTTTATTTTTTTGGTATTATCCCAGTACATTTAATAACAAATTTAGTAGTTTACATTTTTAATGTATTCTTTCGAAACTTCACAAGAAAAGAATGGTGATGTCTCTCTTACATAAATAATTGTGTAATAGATGTAAAAATACGTAAAATTTATAAAATTATTAATTTTAATAGATTAAAAAAAGCTCGTTAATTTTCAGAAAACAGTACTGGCAAAGCACGTTTTAAGTAGTACCGGAATTTCGTAAAAAACAGTGCTCTTCCAGTACAACTTTTGTTGTAACGTCGGCAATTTCTACCTGGGCTGTTTTGTATGTCTAAGTACCATTTATTTAAGCCCAACTTCGGTAGGTCGGAATATGGACCGATTATAAAAGAATTTCAGTAGGAATTATCCATAAGCCAACACAAGATCATGTGTCAAAAACTGTTTATAAATCGATTGGTAAAATATAAGGAGGGGATTTTTGTACAGTATTGTATCTTTTGGTAGTTAGAAACATCAGCTCAAACTTATAATACCTTCTCCACATGTAGTGTACGATGTTTCAATTCTTTAATCCCAAGTATGATCTCAAGGTAAAATAACATGTTGATATCAGGAAAATCTATAGTTGTGTATGTGTGCACAATACACGAAATTTTATAACAAAAGGGGTTTTTTAAAATTTGTTAAGACAAGTAATGATAATACGAGTAATGGCAAGGATACGAAGGAACTGTATACTTCGACTATATGTATAAAAGGCATTTAAAATGAAACAAGATTTCTGCTTAGAGATTTTAAATATTGTAGCAACATGTGTACATTAGGTGGGCATTAATGAGTGAATAGAGCTTCAAGCATCACAGTACTTGCCAACATCAAGTAAAATATAGGGTTTCGGGGAAAACTCGATAAAACCTGAAATGGCTGAAATATCGAAAAAGCTATTAATACACTCACAATAACTTTACCGTAAAAGTTAAACAGTTGTTTAAAAAGTAAATCAGTAAAGTCGTTTCAATTGAATAAGTAGTTAAATTGCAAAGAAATATATTTTTAAACTCTTTCAATCACTCATTCAATAAACAAAATACACAAAATATGGACTTTCGGCAGAAGTTAAAATATTCAATAAAAATTTTCTGTTGTCATAAAATACAACTAATTTAAAAATAAATGAGAAATTTATTATTTTTACCGACTTTGCCATTTAATTAATTAACAACCCCGCAGAAAAAGAGATTCCGAAGCAGTATATCTGATGATCTAGATCAGTGGTCGGCACCTATAGCCCAGTGATGGTATTTGAGAATTTTCGTTTGGTGCCTCAATGATGCCAAAAAAGTGCCAAAAATGATTTAAAAGTGCCAAAAAAAATTAAGCAACATTTAATGTTTAAAAAAAAATATGTTCAGCTTTTATTTCAAATATTTATACATTTAGTTTCTTAATAAAAAACGCCACTTGATGCATAAAACTCAATTTTTGGGCATTGGGGCCCTTTCTGCACAAAGTGCTCTTATAAACTATAACTCAGATTTTTTAAACAGTTATAGGAAAAATCTTGGTTTTGCTTCGTATATTTGTGAAAAATCTAAATCACGCGTTTTTTTTTTACAAAAAGTGCAATATTCAAAAATATTTGTTTAAATATTTAAAGTGGTATTCTCGCAATAAAATTAATTTTGGCACCAATAAATGTATAATTAATATTTCATATATTTTTTTTGTTTTTTTTTTCATACACGTTAAAATAATCACAATTTAGCTATTTGGCAATGTTTTTGGTATTTTTCTTGAAATGTACACGCCTTTAGAAATCATATATAAAAAAAATGGTTAAAATTGTAGAGATCATGCATTTAAGGGTTAAGTAAAAAGACAAAAAAAAAGGCGGGCAACTTATCTAAAAAGTAACCCGAGTTTAACATTACCTACCACAAATATTTTCATATAAAAATGCCATTCTTAACTATAGTAAAGCACTAAACTTACGTTATTTTAAGATAAGTTAGCAGGTCCAAGACTTTCAAAACATTTTACAATTAAATTTGACAATACAATAGAATCAATTAAAGTTTTTCTAATATTATCCCCGTTGCTTTTATTTTTAAATATCAAAATAATGATTAAATTGTCCCCGAAGAACTGGAAGGTGGTCCAAAAAATTGTAGAAATTTTTAGTGCAGCATTTGTTTTTTAATTTTGCTACCCCTTCATAATAGGCGTGGCTTTTAATTAAAAACCAGCGATATCGACCTTTTATCAAATTATATAGAAATTTTCGTAAAAAGTGCCAAAATTCTATGGAGAGTGCCAAGGTGCCATTGAACATTCAATAGTGCCACAAATGGCACTTTTGTGCCACTTTTACCAACAGTGCTATAGCCACTAGTGGCCGATCATAATCGGCTTTTCACACATACACAACACGAATGACAACAATACTCTCAACTAAGAGCATAACAAATAAAAAATATTCCATTCAATAGCATGATAGCTTTCAACAAAGCTGGTTGATGTCGCTTTGTTTAAGAAATTTTATAAAAATTTTACAAGAACGGGAAATTTAGTATGAATTATTTCTATTTCTTTAATTCATAAAATTTACAAACTAATGGAATCCTTTTTTAAGAATAAATAATTTATATACAAAAAATAAATATTTTTAATTAATTTTAGTTAAATTAATTAATATTTTAGTATAATAAAATTTATTATGAATTATTTTAAAAAATTAAATTAGTATGAATTATTTTTTTTTATTTCTTTAATTCATTCATGCAATTATTATTTCATTTCTTTATTAATTCATGTTCTTAATATACAAAAATAAATTTAAAAATGATAAACTAATTTCTCACAGTGTAAAACACCAATACATTCACATTCTCTCTTTCTGCCGACCACTGATCTAGATGTACTTCTTTTTTAACATAAACACAAATGATTTTAACATTGAGTTGTCAACATTTTTTCCTTACTTTTTGAACGAGTGCAAAGGAAACTCTTGTTCACCAACTAAAAAATAAAAAGAAATTTGTTCGAAAAAAAAATTATATTTTTTTTTATTTTATAAAAATGCCGCCAACGGGTATCGAACTTGCGACCTCACGATTGCTAGTCTAGCGCTCTACCGCTGCACTGTGGGCCAGGATTGCCGTTTTTTGGCCAAAAGTACAATTCAGGTAAAGGAAAAACATGTTCATATATTCAAAATCTAGGATTGTTGAATATATTGTGAGTGAAATATTTTATCATTGTGGTTACTCGTTGTTAGTTGGTGAGAGTTCAAAGTCAAAGTTTTTTAATTTTGTTACATTTTTTATTTTATAATGATACATACAATAAAAAATTCATAAATCAACAATAATTTGTTCCAAAAACAATCTCAAATTATAAAACTGAAACTACCCAGGTAGAAATTGCCAACGTTACAACAAAAGTTGTACTGGGAGAGCACTGTTTTTGACGAAATGCCAGTACTACTTAAAACGTGCTTTGCCAGTACTGTTTACTGAAATTTAACGAGCTTTTTTTAATTTGTTAAAATTAAAAATTTTATAAATTTTACGTATTTTTACATCTATTACACAATTATTTATGTAAGAGAGACATCGCCATTCTTTTCTTGTGAAATTTCGAAAGAATACATTAAAAATCTGTGATGTACACTAAGAGGTCAGTAAAGTTCTAGCCAACTACTAAATTTGTTATTTAATGTACTGGGATAATACCAAAAAAATAAAATCCCAAGCCTGCGCCAACGTTGGGAACTAACTACGGCCAAGCGTTTATTGGTGT
Source organism: Leucophora obtusa (assembly GCA_949987735.1). Lineage (NCBI taxonomy): Eukaryota > Metazoa > Arthropoda > Insecta > Diptera > Anthomyiidae > Leucophora > Leucophora obtusa. The sequence goes on along the minus strand of OX465299.1, from coordinate 65,552,841 downwards.
TATCATTTCGACAACATGCCAGTACAGTGAAAGTTAAAAATCCGACGCGTTGCCAGTACATGTACTACCGCCTCCAATACCGGGCCAACATTATGCCGTTTGTATTTTTCTACCTGGGTAGTTATCAAAAAAAAAAAATAGACACCTGTTAAGTATTTACGAAAAAAGTAACAAAATTATCAATTTTACTTCAAAAATATGGGTTTTTTTGAAAATTTAGGATTCCAAAATGTTCCAAGAGATATTTGAAAAACTTGAATGCCAATGTGTTCCCTAAGATGTCTTCTACCTAGGTTTTTGCGACCGTTCATAAACTTTCGAGATTTTGACCTTTAACTGAAAAAGTACCTTCAGATCTCGCTGATTTCCAGCATTCCAGAGTTTTAGTAAAAACACAAAAAAAGCACTAAAAATTACCTTACATGTAGGTTCTGGTTTTCTGACACAGACTAACCCGCTAAAGTCCAGACTTGTGGGACGTTTGAGTGCCAGTTCTGAATAAGTACGAAATTAACCCTTAAACACATTTTAAGTTTTGACTTATTTCTGGCATTGAAGTTAAATTTTTAACTTTGATGTATTCACAGATTTATAGTACAATTTCATGACAAATGTTTTTCGGAACATTTTAACCCTCTAACTCTTCAAATTATGGGTCTTTTTTGACACTTTTTTAAAAGGTCCAAAAAAGACCCTTGAATTGCCGAGTTAGAGGGTTAAAATGTTCCACAAAAATGTCCCTCGTAGTGTTTTACATAAGCTCGCTGAACATATCCTATACCTAAAGTGGAAGGTTCACATGGTTTCCTGTGCCGATTCACAATAAACATTTTTAAAAGAGGGGAAACTTTAACCCTCCAAATACATTGGGCCAGACGAAAACTTTTAAAACGCCGATAAATTTATATTTTTCTTTGGCCCCTCTGCATAAATCAGTTGTCATCAGAACCCTTTTTTTTGTAGAGTGTGATTTATTTTACAACACATAACAATTTTAAATTTATGGCCGCCATATTGGATCCGCCATGTTGAATTTTTTAAATTTGATTTCAGATTCGTAATCTGCTACCCAAAAACTTTCCCTGGTGGAAATTTGAAGTAAATCAGACGACATAAGAAATTTAATGAAAAAATTGTTTGTCGCCATATTGGATCCGGCATTTTGAATTTTAAAAGTTTAATTTCTGATTTTTAATCAACGGATCCTAGACCTATATAATTGATTATTTTAAGTCCAATATATTAAAAACTAAAAATTAATGGCCGCCATATTGGATCCGCCATTTTAAATTTTATATTTTTTATTTCAGATTCGTGATCAGCAACAACCAGACCACCATTTGTAATACCCATTAGTTTCATATACTCAATATTCTAGTTTTGGCCAAAGTTCAATGATGCTGGCCCACAGTGCGCTGAGCTATTCTTTGATATGAAAGTTGACTGACATAAAAACACCACTTTGTTACTGCGGGATATTGTTCCTTATTCTATTCAATAAAAGTACTTATTAAACAAGTGTTGCACTCCAATTCAATATTGTTTTCAGTACTATTTTTACAGGTGCATAAAAAGCAATTGCTCAACATTTTTTTATATATACATATTTTTAAAAATTAAATATTGAATTTAAACAAATTAATTATAAATGTTAAAACAATTTCTAGAATAAAAAGAAATTAAAAAAAAAATAAAAAAATATTGGTCCCTCTGTTTGGAAATACGAAATGATACCAAAATCACTTTTTGGGATAAATTTAGAGCAATTACTATTTATAAGCAATACTTAAGTGATTTTTTGGTTGTTGTTCAGAAGTAATTCTAAAAAGGCTGTAAAAATATACTAACGGATACTTCGGAAGCAATGAAAGAAGTGATTTTTTGAAGTTGTTCAGAATTACTTATAAAAAAGCAGTAAATATGCACTAACGGATACTTGTGAAGCAGTGAAAGAAGTAGTTTGTAAAGCATTACTTTCAATAATTTTTGCTGGGATATTTAAAAATAAACTACAAAATACAATTGTTTTAAACGAAAAGTGGGTAGTTATTTTTTTAAACTTATTTTCAATTGTTTTAATGTACATATTCGGTAGATTTAAAAAAAAAACGAGTAAAAAAGTTAAAGTGGGGTATGCCGACTATAGAATACCCTACACCAGTCTGACTTAAAGGCAACTAATGTTTGGATCCGAAATTCGAATGGATTAAAACGGACTTGTATTAAAATTTTCTATAAAATGATAAAAGACGAGAAAATCTAAAACATAGCCCATATGGGCGATAGGTCCAAATATGGACCGCTCCTATCTAATATCAATAGACTTTGTCCTTGGGACCATGTGAGACAGTGAACCAAATTTCATTGAAATATCTTCGTATTTGCGACCTGCAGCGTGTAATCAAGCCAATTTTGGGAGGGGGACCCTTATATGGGCACTAGGTCTAAACACGGACCGATTTACCAAATTTCATTAATATTTCTTAATAATTGCGACCATTAGAGTGCGCACAAGTATGCATGGACAGACGGTCGGACAGACGGACATCGTTAAATCAAAATAAAAAGTGAATCTGAGTCGATCTGTATACTATAAGGTGGGTATAGGTCCAATATTTTTTGGTGTTACAAACATCAGCACAAACTTATTATACCCTCACCATGTAGTAGTGTAGGATATAAATATTTTGAGTGTATATGTGAATTTTACGATCTTACGAGTATATATGAGGGTTCTTCAAATTGCAAGAAGTTCGAATTTTCGAGCTGCTCAAGGCCAATCAATATTCCTGCGTTTTAGAAGTTTATGCAATCAAAAAAAAAGTTAAAAATGATTTCATTCTAAGGTCCCTAAATGGCGATAACGTTACGGCTAAAGGTGAACAAAAATGTAAAATTTTCAAATATAAAAAAATCAAATTTAATACTATATAACGCGTTAAACCAAATCTATTAAATATTGTGGCCTTAATTACGAATATATAGTCTAAATTTCGCGATATCGCTGGTTAAAAAATTTTCAATGAAAAAAATTTTTTTTTAAATTTTTTCAGTTTAGCTTATGGTATTATGGAACTATTACACTCGAGCATTTGTATTCTTCCAAAAACCGTTATCTATGTAAAGTCTAGTTTTTAATAAAATTTTAAATTAAAAAATTTGACCTATATCTCATAAGCTTTTAAACAAAATGCAACAAAAAGTCATATTTTTTATGAAAAATTGCCAGGATAACGTTATCCTTCCTGTAATGGTGCTCTAATTAATTTTGAATTATAGCTTTAAGAAATGCAATTAAGGTGCCTATTCCTACTTATGACTCATTGTGACCGTCAAAATAACAACAACAACAACAAAAACAAACAATAAAATTCAAAAAATTTAAATTTTATTTTTCAATGTTGTGACTGTGTCGATACCAGGTCTTAATTTGTTTGAAGTTTTCAAATATAAATTTTAATATTTTTGTCGTTTATTTAACCTTCTTTTTCAATTTTTAATTTCACAATTTTCTTGAGCGTAAGGTTTGTTTTTTATATATAAAAAATTTTTTATTTTCGATATTTCGCTACTCCATTGTGTAGCATCTTCAGGAAAAAAAAAAAAAAAAAAAAAAAAAAAAAAGATGAAGATGCTACACAATGGAGTAGCGAAATATCGAAAATAAAAAATTTTTTATATATAAAAAACAAACCTTACGCTCAAGAAAATTGTGAAATTATAAATTTTAATAAATATAATTTAATGTGACTTTGCAACAACAAATATATGGGGAATACAGTCACAACTAAGAGTCACAGACTTTTTTTAGGACTAGGCACGTAAATTTGAATATTTTTTTTTTTTTTTTTTTGCTCAAAAAATTGTAATATTTTTATGTTTTTTTTTCTCGAAACCATAAAAATTCGACTAACTGGAAAACAGTTAACAATTTAGTAGATTTTATTTCATATTCCTATAGAATATAAAATCGTGATTGAAAATTTTTTGAGAAATTTTGAAGGACATAATCTTAAGTGGTAAAAAAAATTTTGTTTTTTGAAATTGTCTTGTAAAAATATTTTATAGTTAAAGGTGTACCGCGCAATTTTTTTGCCTATAAGGTGCCCTAAAAAGAAACAAACAACAACAGAACAATAAAAACGTACCAAAGAAAGGTACCAAACAAACGCCTTTTGAGAATCCATTCGCGAAAATATAACACCTGTATATAGTTTGCTTGGATCAAATGACAAATAAATTTAAAAACAAAAAATGGGTAGTTTTTGACCACCCAAATCTCAGATACCCCAACCTTAGAATTTGTTTCTCTATAAAATAACTGAATTTCATTACAAATTGAGATTATTACATGAGATACTTTCCTTATAATGAAAGTAATACGATTTTGTTAAACTCTATATGAGTAAATATACCCCAACCTTAAAAATTGTAAGCACTCAATTGTATGCCACCCTAATGTACATTTTTACAAATATATGTATTTACAAGAAAAGAAATGTCTTTACACACACATGTTAAGAATATTTTCTGAACTACAAATTAATGCTGGTACACGACCTTTTTAATATCTACACTAAAAACATGTTTAAGTTTCTACTTTTCTTGTTCTTTTTTTTATAATATTCTTCCGTTCACTGATAGTTAACTTTAGCATTAACAAAAAAAAAAAAAAAAAAAAAAAAAAAAAAAAAAAAAAAGGGAAAACAAGGAAAACCAGGAAAAAGGTTTTGTTAAAATTAAGAAAATTCATAATATTAAGAAGGCTTCAGAATCAAATTTCGTTATTGTTTAGTGTTTAAGAAACTTATGACCTTGTTTTACTTTTATTTCGTTTTATTTGAAAAAGTCAAACATTTGTTTGCATTTTGGTTAACATAATTACCATGTTTGTAGGGGATAAATAATAACATCTTTAACATAAATAAAACAACAACATACCTGTAACGAAAAGAAAATAAAGGAAAAATTAGTATAAACAATTTGTAGATAAAAAATACATATAAATAACACAGGCCAACAAAATTTTAACCCTGACCCTGAGACCAGAGTATCCTTTTTTGCTATATTCATGCTTCCAATGCAAAATTTTTCGCTACATTTAGCCTTTATTTTACAGGAAATTTATAAGAATCTCGTAGTCATACTTTTTCCCATAAAAAAGCTTTTTGAATTGTTTAAATATCTTTTCTATTCTCTGAGATATCGTCTCAGAAAGTTTCACGACGACAGTGTTGCCAGTTTTTTCTGGGCCTTATCCCCAATTATTAATTTGTCATCACCAAAAATCCCCAAATTATTTTTCCTGATCCCTAAAAATTCGCATAAGGTATTTTCTGTAAACCAGTTACATTCATTGCGATTCACCATTTATTTAATTTTTCCAAAATTATTTTCCCCCATGTTTTACAAGTTGGTAGATTTCTTCTAAGACATCCATAGTTATATCACATGGGAAAAATTAGTGTTCGAAAATTGATGTGAATGGGAAAAATGACAACTTGAAACGCAACAATTAATATTTTTTTTTAAAATAACACACTTTGGTCAAAATCTTTTTTGTGCTACTGACTGAAAAAATGCATTTGCATGAAAGTCGATGCCCCAATTATAACAAATGAAAAAGAAAAATGAACACATTTTAATCCTTTCTCTACCGACTTTTTGTCGGTAGTTCCCATAGTACTTAACCCCACCGAAGAAAAATAATATAACAGGGCTATGAACTTAAAAAGCTTCAACAAAGTTCGCCAACTCACCGTCAGATGGCGCCAACAACTGTTCTATAATTCAATATCTCGCTCAATTACAGTGTTGCCATATTTGAAGCCCTTCATCTTTCACCACATTTCACTTCTTCTCTATCCCCTTTCGAAAGGAAGCAACACGTTAATTAATACGAAGAATTTCCTGAGTGTTGCCTCTCAGAAAACAGATTCGGTGCTGACAACCCCATTTGTTGCCAATCGAATGGTTCAGTTGCATCAAATGAATTTTTCGGTTGTGGCTACCGAATTATTCTTGATACAAATGAAATTCTGTTGCCATAGTCAAATTAGTCCTGTCTCAATTGGTTTTCTGTTGCCACAACTGAAAAATTCGGCTACCACAACCGAACCATGCGATTGGCTACAAATGCGGTTATCAGAACTGAATCTGTTTTCTGGGTGAAATTACATGTACTTGTAATTAAAAGTAATTGCGATTAAAAATTTCAATTACATTCAGAATTAGAAAATGTTTTTTGGTAAAATTAAAAAAAAAATCTTTTTTAAGCATCCCTAAACATAACCGCATCCCTAAACATAACTGATCCACTTAAGGAACTTATACAGTCAGATTTTGTAATTTGCATAACTGTTTTGTTGTTTTAAATGAAAATAACATTAGTTGGTGGAAGAAATGTAAATTTTAACTACATTGTAAGGCAAAAAACAAGAAAAAGAAAACAACAAAATCAAATATTGACAATTCATAAAATTTTTTTATTCAGTCATTTTGTTTTTTTTTTTTAAATAAGCAAAAAAAGTATATGTAAATAATTTTTGGTAATTGTTTTGACTAACTTGTGGTTCATTTTACTAACAGTCAAAAACAAAAGAAATTGTAAGTTGAATTTAATGAAATATTAGTGGTTCAGGTTTCAAGTGAAATGCACCGAAATTTCAAAAGAAGAAAAGATAATTTTGTTCTGCATTTATGACTTTTAGTCGAGAAACGGCTTTTTTAGTCGAGAAACGGCTTAACTTTTCTAAGGCAACAAATACAACACTAAGTTAAATAGAAACAGTTTCGAAATTAATTTAAGTTTGTTTCCTTTTTAGTTTACTAAGTTTCTATTTATTTTCAAAATGCGAAAATGTTAACTCAAATATGATAGAATAATTGATTTAACTGTGATTTTTTTCTGTGTAGAAACCCTACCGACCCCTTACGCTTTAATATGGAAAGATATTACTTTCTCAATATTAATAATCTATTTCCTTTTCAATAATCTGTTAGTTAATTAAGTATTTTATTGCTGACCACAATCTAAAGTAAAAGTTTTATCAACGTTTCTTTTGGTGTTTTTTTTTTTTTATAAAAAATTTCAAGTCCATAACTAATTGTAAAATTTCCTTCCACTTATTTGCTGTAATTGCAACTTTTCTATAACTCAGCACCTTTAGTTGCATTAAATACTCTTAAGTTATAGTCAAGGAAAAGGAAAAGTTTTTCTACACATTACTTAAACTTTATTTGTTGCAAAATTACTAACAACTCCATAGAACAGTACTCGTACATAGACTGCAACAAAACAGCAACTTGAACTATTCAAGTGATGTTGATGTTGATGTTAATGTTAATTTAGTTTTGCCGTATTTTTCTGATTTAAGTCTTAAGTTTCTATAGTCTTTTTTTATTTTTTTTTCTCCTATAACTTTGTTCTATGTTTACTAGTAATTCCTTCAATTTGTCTTACAAGGAATGTGTTTGTGGGATAACCTACCAAGATATCGCTTTTGTAGCGTCCCAATACTAAGGAAGTTAAAAGGGGGTCGTTGTCACTTTTATATGATCTCTTATTTTTTTCCTAGTTTCCAAATTAACAAACAAAAGGTGTCTAACAAAAACTAATTGAGAGATCAATCTTAAAATGCATAATATTTTTTAAAGGCCCAGAAACAAAAAATTTCAGATGCGATTGTATTTAATTTTTTATATGTAAACTTCAGCCGCTTAAAGGACGTTATTGAATATGTTTACAGGCCATTATATATATGTTTACAAACTACCGCTTTCAGTTATTTTATTTTTATCATTATTATACATATGAACCCTGGCAAACATGGTTATGATTGTGGGTGAGCAATATTTTCCCACCTACACAAATATATATTTGCAATTTAATTTTTTCAGTAGTATATTTTTGGGTTACAAATGATAAATGATAAACATTTCCGGCACATATATGTTTGCTGATAGATGAATTTTTTTGTGTTTGATTCAAACATAACTATATATCTTTATAGGCGACCATATTAAATTTGCAAGGAAATATATTATATTAGGCGAATATTTTTTTAGAGTTTTTCAAAACATATATTTAATTCCAACAAATACATTACCAGCAGGTGGTTTATTTTCAGCGTGTGTGTCCCATCAAAGAATACCTTCTTTTTTAGTTGTAAGAACAATTCGGTAATAATTAATTGTTTACAAACTGTTTACCAAGTTTTGTTTTACACTTTGTTAAACATACTACATTACTAGTCTCAGATATACTTGACCAACAAACTAAAAATTTAAAGTTTTGCAACATATTTGAAAGAAAAATTTTTAGTCAAGTTTTATTTACTTTATCTTAGGTTATGTATAAGTTAATTTTGGTTAATAAAGCTGGAAACGTGTCTAGTTTAAAAATACACATTAGGTTTGAAATATAATTACTTCTACTTTCAAGTAAAACTATTTTGAGAAAATCGTAGCACCTACGAGTATTAACGAAGTATGGCCTTTTAAAGTTATGAATTCAAGTGGATTTTACCGAAGGGTCATGAAGCATAATTTACAACAGCCCAGCAAAATTCTTCATTACCAAATAAGTGGTTATATAGTGAAACTAAAATTTTTTTTAAAGTTGTAATTATTCGACTTTTTAAATGTTGATAAACAAAAATTAATTTATTATCCGATATTAGATATTTCGACATTCTTCGAATACCATCTTCCGGGAAATATTAAATGTTCACATAAAAACAAAAAAACTTAAAATTTTCGTTGTTTGTATTTTTTACTAATTATAATTCGGCGCTAGTACTATGTACTTATTTTTGTTAGACGAAGTCGTTTTTATAAGCAGTATAACTTACACGTGACTACTTATTAAATTGCAAAAATAATGTGATATTATTAACTACTTATCAATAAGTATACGATTAGGGCTATTAATTAACAACCTGCAACCACTTATTTTTTAACTGCTTATCAGCATAAAAATATATCTTAAAAATGCGGGATTCACAACAAATGGCGTATCTCTTGCCCATGGTTTGTGTATTTAATGAATTATATGGCATTTCGGAGGGTAAACATCTGTCATTTATTCTCACTTACTCATTGAACGAAATAGTGTAAACAACAAAGTTTTTTTTTTCTTCAATACCCAGCAAAAAAAGAGATACCGAAGCAGTAGAAAAAGCACAACGATTGATGATCTAGATGTACTTCTTTTTTAACATAAACACTAATGATTTTAACATTGAGTTGTCATAGGAGAGGAGTACTCCCACTTTAACATTTTTTCAGTACTTTTTGAACAAGTGCAAAGGAAGCTCTTAAAAAAATCTTTACAAAAAAATGATATATATTTTTTTTTTTATTTTACAAAAGCTTTTATTGCCGCCACCGGGTATCGAACTTGTGACCTCACGATTGCTAGTCTAGTGCTCTACCGCTGAGCTAGTCTTTGATATGAAGTGAAACAAGTGTAAAAGGTGCACTCCAATTCAATATTGTTTTCAGTACTATTTTTACAGGTGCATAAAAACAATTTCTCACCATTTTTAATCTATATATTTTTTTTTTAATTTTAAAATTAAAAAAATATTGAATTTAAACCAAGGTTGGCAACCGATACCGTTATAATACCGTTATCCGTTTCAAAACCCTTTCAAATTGACAACCGATACCGATACCAATATCGAAATTCTCGATTTCAAAAAATACCGGTATTCAAAAACCTTTTCCCTTAATACCGGTGTCGTACCGGTATGGAATCGGTTTTAAAAAAATTGTTTTTTTTCACGTTTTTAGCAAAAATACAAATTTTTTTAATATAAAATCTCCAAAATGTTAAACAATTAAACTTTTTTATTCATTGTTAATAGAAAATCGTGTTACAAATTCAAAGTGCGGTTATCAGCCTTTAATTTGCATTGGCAACATTGTTTTTAATTTATTTAACTTCATAAATATTCTCTAACTTGTGACAAAATTATATATGTATATATATTTTATGTCCTAAGGTTCCATTAGGAACAAAGGGCCACAAATTTATAAATTTGTAAATAAAATTTAATATATAAACTGGTTTCTTAAACCTTTAATTGAATTTACAGTTTCTTTTAGAGAATCCTTTTATTAATTTTATAAACTTATTTTTTTTTTATTTTATTATATGATCTCAATACAAATATAAAATATTTGTAATGAATTAACTTGTGTTCCTAATAGATTTAAAAAAATGTTTGTGTTTAAAAAATAAAACACTTGTGGTGGGTCTCATAGTGCAGGTTACCTTAACTATAAACAAAAGAAAATGTCAAAAAAATGTACACAAAACAACAACAAATTTTTGGGTATGAGACCCACCGTTAGAAATTTTCAATAACTTATTGTTTTTTGTTCATATTATAAAAACGTTTCCATAAACTATAGTTATCCTTTATAAAAATTTTATAAAATTGAGTTTTTTATAATTAAGAACGTTTTTTTATATTTTTGTAAATTTTTTCAATAATACCGGTATATAACGGTATTAATGTTTCGGTATCGGTTATACCGATACCGATATGATTAAAATACCGTTACCGATACTGATACCGAAACAAATAAAAAATCGACACCAATACCGATACCTATACCGTTACTCGTTTCGGTTGCCAACCTTGATTTAAACAAATTGTAAATATTAAAAAAAAGAATTAAAAAAAATAAAAAATATTAATCCCGCCGGGAATCGAACCCTCGACCCTCTGTTTGGAAATGCCAAATGATACCAAAATTATTTTTTAGCATCTCTTTTAAAGCAATTACTCTTTAGAAGCAATACTTAAGTAATTTTTTGGATGTTGTACAGAAGTAATTCTAAAAAAGCTGTAAAAATATACTAACGGATACTTTGTAACCCAGTGTAGAAAATCATTACCAGATATGGGGTTATGTAACTACATACTTGGCAATGGTAACTAGTTACTTTTGTTATTACATTTCTTATTACCTTTATATGGCGACGTCGCGAAAAATAATGAGTTGTCGTTACACACCAGCATACGAAAAATCAAAAAATATATCGTTACCTATGTGCTTACCAGTACTGACAAAAATATTGAGTCTAAAAATAGATTTTCAAAAAAATAAATTATATAAAAAAAAATATTTTTATTGTATTTTTTTTTAATAAAATTTGCTGGTGCGGGAATCGAACCTGGGTCTACAGATTGCCAGTCAACAGCTCTACCATCTGAGCTATATCGACATGTAATATTTAATAGATAAAAACATAATTGACCTGCTGCACACAAGTAAGCTTACTCGCCAACATACAAAAAATCAAAAAATATGTGGTTACATATATCCTTACCAGTGTTTAAAAAATATTGAGTCTAAAAATAGATTTCAAAAAATTTAAAAAAAAATCTAAAAAATTATTTTCTATTTGAAATAATGATAAAAATAAGTCATTATCAGTAACTCATTATTATATATTTTAAAATAATGCAGAAGGTAAGTGGGTGTCATTACTAGTACTCCAAAAAATAATGATATGTCATTACCGTTTCTACACTGGGAAGCAATGAAAGAAGTGATTTTTTGAAGCTGTTCAAAATAACTTCTAAAAAATCAGTAAAAATATACTAAGGGATACTTGCGAAGCAGTGAAAGAAGTAGTTTGTAAAGCATTTCTTCCAATTTTTTTTCTTACTGGGTAATGTCGAATATTGGGCCAACAATGCATCATTTGCGGGAAGTTTTGCTTTAGTTCTTTAATCTGAAAAAGTGCAGCTCAAGCACATCTATTACTTACCGAAGCTTATCCTGAATACGTTCCATCGATTTCAATGTGCAAGAAATGGTTTGTACGGTTCAGAAGTGGTGATTTTGCCCTGGTCAGCCAAAAAAGTTCGAAGATGATGAATTGGAAGCATTATTCGATGAAGATTGTTGTCAAACTCAAGAGAAACTTGCAAAATCATTGGAACTCACTCAAGCAAGCAGAAACTCACTGTTTGCAAGCAGCTGAATTCATCCGAAACAAGGAAATTGGGTACCACACGAGTTGAAGCCAAGAGACGTTCAAGACGATTTTGCATGTCCGAAATGCTGCTTGAACACCATAAAAAGAAGTCAATTATGCATTGGATCACTACTGGCGATCAAGGTTGCCAATTTAGCCATTTTCTGGCTAGATCTAGCCATTTTAATTTCATCTAGCCACTAAAAAATGGCTAGATTGGATCTAGCCGGAAGATTTAGCCATTTTATTTTGCCCTAGCCATTTTTTCTTTTAATGTTTTACAGTTAATTTCACATAAAACTGCTTGAATTTTTATGATTTTCAAAATTTGAGTACAAAATTTTCAATTTTTGAAACTTTTATTTGGGTTCACAGACACATGAAATTTTTACATTCGATTTAAAATCATGTTTTTGTAAAATTTGAATGAAAATGTTTTAGAAATCCGAAAAACATTAAAATTTAATGGCTACTTTCATGAAATTCGTGTTAGAACTCTTAGTTATCCCTGATTTATATTAAAATTATGGGGTTTTAGCATTATTTTCCAATTTTAGCCATTTCTAGCCATTTTTTCTTCGTAATCTAGCCATTTTTTCAGTTCAAGTGTTGGCAACCTTGCTGGCGATTAAAAATTAATTCATTACTGCAACCCGATGTTTAAGAAATCGTATTTGAAGCCCGGCCAACCAGCCAAATCAAGGCCAAAAACGAATATCCATGGAGTCAAGGTAATGCTATGTATTTGGTGGGATCAGAACGGTCCCATCTATTATGAGCTGCTGAAATTGAGCCAGACGATCACAGGGGACCGCCCGGAATACTCGTCTGCAACCAGACATGAAGCCGTAAGACAAAAAAAAAACAATTTAGAAAATAGTGGTTGAGACTACCATTTGTTTCGTGCAATGCAGAACGCTCTTACTGGAATATGGTTCACTTCAGAACAGCGTATCCGAATCCATATGTCGCCAGAAAAATAAGAAAAGGTAACATAATGATTTCGATTCAAAAATGGCTTCTTTTTATGGCGTTCAAGCGGCATTTTGGACATACAAATTCGTCTTTTAATGTCTTTCGGCTTCAACTCATGTGGTACCCAATTTCCCTGCTTTTGGATGAATCCAGCTACTTGCACACTAAACCGTACCTCAAAAAAAAAAGTTCGCCATACACCCTCCAAAATGATGTATTTTTGGAAGGCGATTTCAAAAAAAAAATTTTTTTTGCCGACCGTAGGGGTCGCCTTTTTAAATTTTTCGTTATAGCTTCGACATTTAAAATAGGATTTTAAAGTGTGATATATCGATTTTTTTGCCTCGAGGAGACCAGTGTTTTGCTATAAAGGAAAAATCCAATTAAAAAAAATTTGAAAAGGCGACCCCTACGTTCGGCAACCAATATATAAAAAAAATTTCTACTGGGTTTAGCGAAAAACTTCCTTACTAAAAGTTTAATGATTTTTTGCGAGCTTTAATTTTCTGACATTATGGTTGTACATTAGGGTGGTAGCAAATGAGATCTGGTGGGTAACTACTAGAACGGGACACTTGAGGTCAAAATATCCTTAGAGCAAAACACTGGTCTCCTCGAGAGAAAAACATCGATGTATCATACTTTAAGATCCAACTGTAAATACCAAAGATATAACGAAAATTGTAAAATGGCGACCCCTACGTTCGGCAAAGAAAAATAAAAAAAAAAATTTTTTGAAACCACCTTGCAAAAATACTTCATATTGGAGGGTGTACGGCGCACTTTTTTTTTTTTTGCCTGTAAGGTGGTACGCTCTATTGCACACGTTTTTAAATTGCTGCTTAAATGACCCCCATTGATTTTGCAAGTTCTTCTTCAGTGTGATAACAATCTTCGTCGAGTAATGCCTCCAATTCATTTTCTTCGAACTTTTTTGGCTGACTTTGGCTGATGGAATATATTCCGGAAAGCTTCGGTGAGTAATCGATGTGCTTCAAATGCACTTTTCTCAAATTGAAGAAGTAAAGCAAAACTTCTCGCGAACGGTGCTTTGTTGGAACAAACTTATATATTTTTTAAGCAAAAAAAAACTTTGGTGTTTACACTATTTCGTCCATCGACCAAATGATAAAAATAATAAAGGATTTACTAAAAAATTAGAGTTTGCTAAAGACCTGCCGAATCCTGGAAATATCCTTATACATAAAAAGACATTAGTATAGTCAAATAAAAGCCTAACTTCTGTTGACTTCCAAAACCATAAAAAGTTTTGGACATTTTAAAGTATGATTTTGAGGCAAAACTTCTAAAAAAAGCAGGGTGTTCAATGAAAATATGAAAGTCGATGTATCTCGAAAACCAGCAGTGCGATTTTAAAAATTTGGTAAGATTTCTTTTCAGGCTATCAAAATTACATATAAATGGATAATATTTTTATCTTCAGGCGTTTATGTGCTCAATTGAAATGTATTTTATTTACACAATTTTTCTTTTTGTAAACAAAACGTGTATACAAAAACAACAAATTTTCAACTAAATTTTGTTTGCTTTAAAATTTTTACAAGTTTATGATTTTGTTTTGTTGATTGTTAAATTTTCCAGAACCATATTCGTTGTATTTTTAAACTTACTCAAATGGTAAAAAAATTAATTAAGTTTTGTACATAGTACTAACTGACTTGTTGTGTCAGTTCGTAAACAACATAAATAAATAAATATAGTTATTATAATAATTAAGAGTACACCTTTAAGTTTGAAATTAAAAACATAAATTAATAAATTTGAGATTCTAATAGATCTTCAAGTTTTAACAAGTTCTATAAGGGGATGACATTTAATTTTTTCAAATTTACTTTTCAAGCACCCTCCACATAGTGTTGGTTTGCTTAATTATGTTAGTAACTATACCTAGACGAAAAACTGTAATAGTTTTTAACAACTAGAGTGTAACTAAAAAATAAATAAGAATAACAAAAATGTACAAATTTTAAAACAAAAAATTTCTACAACAATTTTAAAATAAAAAAAATACAACTTTAATTTGCTTATATTTATTTACATACTCATACATAAACAACACCCATACAAATACACATGACACTTAATACACTTATCTTTTTACAGCTAATTACAATAAACAATTTGTTTTTCTTTGATATACAGTGAAACTACAGGATAAATTAAAGTATATTAAGTTTATAGAGCTGTTTAGAGACCAGCAAAAGTTTGAGACTATATATTGGGCGCCAAAAAATAGTATTAAAAAATGTTAATATTTAAAGAGTTATATATCCCGTTATTAGTAAGGTTAACTATAGTTACATATCCTACGACTGTTCTAGTTACCTTTCTTAGTATTATTCTTATTACATTTGTTATTACCAGAGACGGCAAAAAAGCAAAATCCGTTGTTTTTAAAAGAAAAAATATGGTAAAAAAGCTAAAATAACAAACTTTGGAAAAACAACACTTTAAAAAAAAAAAAAAAGTTCAAAGTTATGGGAAAAAGAATTTCTTTAAGAGAAATTTTGGGCCTTTACTGTGAAACACTACTACAATATAAATTTATTGAAAGTATTCGCCATCGTTAACTATGATAACCTTTTCTCATCATTCTGGCAACATATGGATTCCTGGCCAAAAGAACTGCTCATTTTTTGAGGCCAAGAACGAATCAAGCCAATTTCGGATACCCTGTTCGGAAGGAAGTGTATTCCAGTGAGAGCGTTCTGCATTGATAGAAACAAATGATAGTCAGATGGGGGAAGGTCTGAACTATAAGGCGGGTGAGGCAAAACTTACCAACCATTATTTTCTAAATAGTTTTTAACCGATCTTGCAACATGTGGTCGAGCGTTGTCATGATGACATATTACGGCTTCATGAGTGGTCGAATATTACGGGCTTTTATCGGCCAATGCTGGCTTCAAACGAATCAATTATCTTCACTACAGATCCCCTGTGATAACCTTGCCTGATTCAAGCAGCTCTTAGTAGATATTACCCTTCTGGTCCCACCAAATACAGAGCATTAACTTGGCGCCATGTTTGTTCGGCTTTGGCGTTGATTTCTTACGATTCGGGTTATTGCAATGGATGCATTTTTCATCGCCAGTAATGATTCGATGCAAAAATTACTTCTTCTTATGGCGTTCAAGCAGCATTTCGGACATGCAAAGTCGTCTTTCAATGTCTCTCGGCTTCAACTTGTGTAGTACCCGATTTCTTTGCTTTTGGATGAATCCTGCTGCTTGCAAACGTTTTGAAATTACTGCTTGACTGACTCCCATTAATTTTGCATGTTCTTCTTGAGTTTGACAATAATCTTCATCGAGTAATGCCTCCAATTCATAATCTTCAAACTTTTTTGGCTGACCTGGGCGAGCTTTGCCTTCCGTGTCAAAATCACCACTTCTGACCCGCACAAACCATCTCTCGTACGTCGAAATTGAGGGAACATATTCAGGATAAGCTTCGGTAAGCAATAGATGTGCTTTAGCTGCACTTTTTTATAAATTGAACAGGTAAAGCAAAACTTCCCGCATATGATGCTTTGTAGGCACAAAATTCGATATTTTTGACGCAAAAAAAATATTTGTTGTTTACACTATTTCCTGCAATAACTAAGTGAGAATAAATGACAGATGTTTACCCTCCAAAACGCTATATAAGTTATACAGGCCAACGATGAGAAAACTTTTCCCATAACTAATTTCTGTGTAATTTGGTGTACTGATTCCGAAAAAAATAACAAAAAAGTCGTATCACCCACCAATTTCTCACATTTCAATATTAAATAAAAATAAATTTTATTAACCAAAATGTATAACAAATATTTTTACCGCTTAAATATTTTTAAGTTGGCAATATATTCTAGGTTATCAATAATATTGTCACGAATTTGGAATGATCCAGTATAGAAAACTACTAAATTTTCTGGAAGAAAATATCCCAAGAAATGGGATGTACTGAACATTTCAATCTGTTAACACTACATTTAAGTATACACCACAGCCTTTAATGTTAAATGCCATAAAGTGTTATAATCATAGACATTGGAAGCTTCTAGTATGTTCTACAGTCACGACCATTACACTATAAAAGACCGAACGGTACGAAGAAAAAGGAAGTTGCGCATTAACATTTATGAAGTGAAGTAGTACTTTACCATTTGTGTTGTTAAGTTGCGCATTAGAGTTGGTATAATTAATTGCGCTTTAGAATGTGTATAGTGAGTTGAGCACAGAGTGTGTATGTGTGTTATATTGTTGCATTTAAAGTAACACAGTGTTAAATAAACAAGAGTATAAGCTAAAAACCTATCATCTAAGAGAGGGTGTTATTTTATTTGCAAAGAGCACCAGCCCGGTTTATGTACGTTGTAGAAGGTAAACGTAACAAATTTAAATTCTTTGTATGACAAATACTTTTCAAATTTTTTCAAACTTTCAAATTGTTTATTATTTGTTAATTTAATTGTTATTTCCTGAAGATGCTACACAATGGAGTAGCGAAATATTGAAAATAAAAAACTTTTTTTATATAAAAAACCGCATAGAGTACTCAATACCCAAATACTCAATACTTTTACAACTCTACTGAGCAATGTTAACAAAACTGACAACTTTTAATTGTATTTTTTATATCATGAGATAATTATACCAAGTAACATATAACTGAGTAATCGTTTAGTGCTACTTAAGTAGTATTCCAACAACATCTGGTGGATCCAAAGCGGACATCGCAAATAGAATAAATACAGCAAAACAGGCTTTTGGACGTCTCAGTAACGTGTGGAGATCAACAACATTATCCCGACATGTTAAGATAAGAATATTTAATTCCAACGTTAAGTCTATCATGCTTTATGGATGTGAGACCTGGAATGCAGCACCTCCTGACATAAACGCAATGCAGGTCTTTTTCAACAGATTCCTGCGTAGAATTCTGAGGATTTTCTGGCCCATTGCAATATCTAACTCAAGGTTATGGTCACTCGCACAACAAACACCAATTGACCTTGAAGTACGAAGGCGAAAGTGGAATTGGATTGGTCACACCCTCAGAAAAGATCCTGATAATATAGCCCGTACTGCAATTGAATGGAACCCCCAAGGTAGCCGTAGAAGAGGGCGTCCAGCGCATACATGGAGTAGACAGGTCAAGAAGGAAGTCACAATGTCTAGAAGAAGTTGGGGTGAAATCAAGAACCTGGCACCGGATAAATCAGAATGGCGAAAATTTGTTAAGGCCCTATGCTCCTTATAGGAACCGAGGGAACATATATATATATATATATATATACACTCAAAAAAATAAGTTAGTAGAAAAATTAGTAAAACGTCTTGTAAATATCAAGTGTACTAGTTTTCAGAAATTTTAGTTATATTTTTTTAGCACTAAACTAATTTTGAACTAATGTTTTACTAATTTATTTTGCTACAAAAATTGTGCTGATAACCGCATTCATAGCGTGGACGACAACCAGATAGACAAGATGTAGATGTCGCAGCTTGTCTGGAAACGGAAATGACAAAAAAAGAAAAACAACTCTACACATATTCTATATTTAAATTTTCAGCAAATAAATTAACTAAAGTAAAATTTCGCTACAAGTTTTTTGAGTTTTTTTCAATCTACTAATATTCAGCAAAAACTTTAGTGATTTTAGCAAGGATTTTTTTCATATGCAGTCGACTAAATGTTAGCAAAACTTTTGCTGAAGATTACTTTTGCTGAAATTACCAACTTTTTTGCAAGCACGCTCCTGACTAAAAATATGCTGACACAGCAACATTTTTTGCTGACTTTACTGACTTTTTTTTTTTTTTGAGTGTATATATAGTTTAAAAATAATTGCATTTCAGAATTGCTAATGTATAGTATTCAAATTTGTACCTGAATTCATAAAATTTGGAGCTGATAGAAAAAAAAAACTTTAATTATTTATATAGTTTTAAAAATTGTTTTTATTAGTTCGATTACTCGAGTAATTTTAAATAATTAATCACATATTCGTTCGATCAAAATTATTGATCGTTTAATCGATGAAAATAAAAACCCGAATAACTGACAATTCTCATATTTCTGCCACTTGAATATCTCATCGTTCAGACGCATTTACACTAGTCACAAAACAGTTAATTTGAGACCACTCCTGTTTTCACCGGTCATGGGAGAGATGACTAGTCATGCGACAGTTGCATTCAGACCGGACCTGTTTTGGCTGGTAATTAAATAATTCATAGGTTAGGTTCTTTAAAAGCAGGCCTGTATTCAACGGTAACAGACTCCTGTTTTCGCACAGGGTACTACTTTTTTAAATGGGAAGTCGTACAAACCAGTATTGACAAAAATAAAGACTCTAACAAAAACAAAATTAAAAAAAAAAATTAGTCCCTTATTGTAAATTTTTATTTTCTTTTAACAAAATAAGGTCGAAGCAGGAATCCAACCAATAATGCAGGATTTCCATTCCTGGTCATTCAAATTTCGCATTCCGAACCGTTGTAGTCTGCAAATATAAAAACTAATAGAATGGATTTTGCAGCGTAAGCAGGAAAATCACAGGACGGCCTGTGATTTCTATGAGTTTTAATATTTTCTGAAATTGTTCCATAAATAAATAATTCTATATACTTTTTTCGCACAAAATGTGTGTGTATATGTGCTGTTATTATTTTCGTTTATTTTTTTTATCTGTATATAAGACTTTAAGCTCTTGATTGTCAATATAAGATCATAATTAAGTTATATTAGCATTTATAGTGTTTATTTATATTGTATACTTAAACAATAACAATAACAACAACAAAGCCCAAAAAACAACAAACAATTTTAAAGTACACTTTCAAGTGTTTATTTTTAATTAAACTTTGTTTTTTATCTTGTACAATTCATCAGTTCTCACACTTTAATAATAATTATTTTCTATGATTTTTATTTTTTGCCGTTAACTTTTTATTTCGTAAGTAATTTGAAAGCTTAAGTGCTTTGATTGTGGTTTAAGTAGTTTTATGAAATATTAATTTAATTGTAAATAATCGCATGTTAAAATAAATTATGTGCTTTGTAATTTTATGAAGCATACTTTAAAGCGATTTTAAGTAAGAAAGTAGTTAATCCGTATATATTAAGGGGGGTATCGACTCTAGGAAAAATTTTGTTTTCGAATTTTTTTATATTTTATTTGGATAGGGCAGACTCTTCAGTATATGCTCAGAAAATATCACTATTAAATATTTTACACATGTTTTTTTGTACAATATATTTTAGTCACAAATTAATATTCTATGCATTAAATTTGTACACAAAATTTTTTGGGAGTGTTTTTTTTTATCATTTAGCGTGTTTTTTAATGACCTGGATTTAGAATTTTTCATACAAAAAGTTTTTAAATTTTTTTGTTTCTCTTTTAATTTTCATTCGTATTTTTTTCCGACATTAAATTAATAGGCTGTTTCATATATTTGTGCTATTATTGTTAATTTATTAAATCCAGCTTTTCTTGGATTTAATAAATCCACAATAAAAGCACAAATATATGAAACAGCCTATTAATTTAATGTCGGAAAAAAATACGAATGAAAATTAAAAGAGAAACAAAAAAATTTAAAAACTAACAAATAAAATGTTTTTATTAAATTTTTTTTATGAAATATATTTAGAAAAAAAAACTACACCTCACCAAATACATATTTTTCATCCTGGATATGGAGAAATAGCTGAAATAGAAATGGCAATTTTTCACTCTACAGTAATTAATTTAATTAAATCACATTAGTGAATATTAAATATTGCACTGGAATATTTCAATTGTGTAAAAATATAAATTGAAGTGGTAAAACTGAAAAGGCAGACTGTTTATCGCTGTTTTATATACAATATAATTAAAAATTAAAAGTTAAAGTAAAATCCTTCATCATCCAATACGGTATTAAAAATTAGAATGAAAGAAGTGTCGGACAGAAAATTCTTTTTAAAATAGGGAGAATCTAACCTGTTGAGCACTTTTAGAAATACTTTTTGGATTTATTAAATCCAAGTGATTAGAAAAAACGGCTATTGTCTTTATTATAAATCTTATTTTGCAGAATACAGCAGAACAAAAAGAAAAAAACTACATCTAAAGATGCAAGAATTGCACGCAGTCTTTAAAGAAAATCCAATGACGATTCCTCGATGGTGGGCGAAGGCACGTTATATGAGGCAGGTACTTGATGGCTTTTTATAAGCCATAAAAGTAACACTGTGAGACAAATGGTAGGGGTCAGTGATCGGGAAGGGTTCAAACTACCGGGGAAAGTTATATCGGTAAAAAAGAAGTTTTACGTGTCCCGGCGTTTCGCTGGGTCACCCCTAGGAAACGAGATATATCGATTTGACCTTTGGTGGTCTTTTTTTTTGACATAACTCGAGAACCACTAGTCCGATTTTGCTCAAACAATTTAAAAAAAATTAAAAATTACAATTCCTTTAATCTGTTCATATAACGTTTTTCTATATACTCAACAGTTTTGCCGGTAAAAATAAATGTATGAAGAAAAAAATATGTTTTGCCTAAAATATTAAAAAAAAGTAATAAACAAAAGGTTATTGATTCTTATGGTAGCGGTAACAAACATTTATTTTTACCGGCAAAACTGTTGAGTATATAGAAAAACGTTATATGAACAGATTAAAGGAATTGTTATTTTTAATTTTTTTAAAATTGTTTGAGCAAAATCGGACTAGTGGTTCTCGAGTTATGTCAAAAAAAGATATATCTCGATTCCTAGGGGTGACCAAGCGAAACGCCGGGACACGTATAACTTGTTTTTGACCGATATAACATTTCCCGTTGGTTTCATCCCATCCCGATTTTGACTGTCGCATAGTGTAATCAATGTATATAAAAAATAAAAAAAACAAATACAAAACAAATTAAAAAAGGTACACAATAAAAGATTTTTACCGAAATTAAATGTCTAATAAGTTCTCTACCATCGTTTTTACGAAAATTTGGGTTAATATATAAAATACTCTTTATCCAATTCTTCCCAAATTTGGTGTATATTTAGAAAACTGCGTGATATAAATTTTGTTCTAACACGGTTTTTTGAAATTTTGCGGTTTTCTTAGCGTAAAATTAATTTTAAACTTTGAACGCGTTTTCCCACAACCCTGAGTTCAAAATCGGCTGCCACTGTACAGCCAAAGCGGGTTAACCGTTTTCGATCCGGGATTTTTTCTTTCGTAGACTACAAAAAACTCTGGTCCTTATCGTGGCCTTTTTTTGAATATTTGTCAAATAAATTTTATATCCCCGAGCAAATGTGTTTTTTCTTGCCTTTTTTAGAATTTTTAAGTTTGTGTGGTAACTTTGTTAAAAAAAATTATTTTAAAAATAAAAATCGGGCCACGATAAGGACTAGAGAATTTATCTGGGAATGAGAATCACTTTACATTATTATTTTCCGATAATTAATGAAGGCTGCACAGTGGCAGCCGATTTTGCCAGTAATGAAGTGGCAACTGTGGCGATTTTGGCTGGGGAAATATAAAACTGATATTTTTTAAAAATTCTACAATAACATGGTTTAAAAAAAAACTAATTTATCAAAAATATTGTTAGTTGAATTTTTGACAACCGTTCAAATATGCCCTTTAAAAACTGTTGTTACAGTATTTACCCCCCTTAAACAAGAACATTTTAATTTTGCGCATTTTTCGCAGATAAGTGATGTAGACACTCTAATAAGCGAATTTTACTTTGGAGGTATCTTGGTTAAGGGACATGTAACTTTAACACGTGTTTCTCAAAAGTGGTAAGTAAAATTGGATTTGTTATACTTGTTGAGAAGAATTTGTGTTTGCATATTCTTTATAATTACAACTCTGCCGCACAACACTGATAGCTTCCAGAAGAACTTTACAGACTCGCCAAAGAAACTCGTGATAGAATATAAAATCTGGTGATAGGCACTGATGCCAAAGTATATCAAAGTTTTTCCCCTTTTTCAAATGTTTATTGTGAATCGGCATAGGAAACCATGTGAATATTTCATTTTAGTTAAGGAACGTGTTCAGCGAACTTATATAAAACACTACGAGGAACATTCTGTAGAACATTTCAACCCTCTAACCCTTCAGGGACTTTTTTTTTGGTCATTTTTAAAACGGGACAGAAAAGACCCGTAAGTTGAATAGCTAAAGAGTTAAATTGATCCGCAAAAATATTTGTCATTAAATTTTACTATAATCCTCTGAAGACATCAAAGTTGAAAATTCAACTTCACTACCAGAAATAAAACAAAACTTGAAATGTGTTTAAGGGTTAATTTTTTAATTATTCAGAATTGGTGCTCAAATGTCTCACACGCCTGGAGTTTATGGGGTCAGTTTTAAGTTTTGACTTATTTCTGGCATTAAAGTTAAATTTTCAACTTTGGTGTGTTCAGAGACTTATAGTAGAATTTCATGGCAAAATATTTTTGCGAATCATATTAACCCTCTAACTCTTCAAGAGACAAAAAAGACCCGTAGTCTTTTTTGTCTCTTTTTAAAAAGGGGCCAAAAAAAGTCCCTTTAATTGAAGAGGTAGAGGGTTAAAATGTTCTCCGGAAATGTTTTTTATAAGTTTTCTGAACACATCCTATACCTAAAATGGATGATTCACATGGTTTTCTATGCCGATTCACAATAAACATTTCCAAAAGGCGGGAAACTTTAACCACCCTAAAAAACATAGGGCCACACCTTAGCTTTTAAAACGCCGATACGCGTAATTTGTTTTTGTCCTCTCTGCCAGAATCAGTTGTTGGAACGTTGTTATTTTGTAAAAAAAATTGATTTTGTTGTACAGCGAAATTACCGTTATTTTAAAAGTGAAACGGTAACCAACCCTATTCAAAATAAAAAAAAAACCCAAAATTTGAAAAAAAAAAATTTTAAAACTAAAAACAATCGCCATAATTAGAAACGCTGAAAATTGAAAAATCTTCGTAGTTGAAACAAATTACTAATATTGAAAAAATAAGAAAAGGTAAAAGTAGAAAAAAATCGCTAATTAAAAACAAAATTTAAATGCTAATATCCAAAATTAAAAAAAAAACGATATATTTAAAAAAAATCGTTAAAATTAAAAACATAATTGAAAAAAATCAACAAAATTCCAAAATAGCTAAAATTGACAAAAATGGCAAAATTAAAATAAAAAATTACCAAAATTAAAAAAATCGGCAGAATTTAAAAAAATCTGCAAAGTAAAAAAAACTAAAATTACAACAAATTAGTTTAATTTAAAAAAAAAAATAAAAACAAACTCCAGATTTGAAAATAAAAAAAAATACGATTTCTTTAGGCAAGAATGAAATCCGGATAGGGACATGCCTGCAGCGGATTATTTTTCACAATTTGCTAAATACGTTTGGGATTTTTAGCATATTTAATTCCTTTGATGCAATTAATGTATATCCCAATAAAATAAAATCAAAAAAACAATCTGTAAAATTTTTTAAATTTTAGCAATAGGTACTTTTAAACTTTGGATTTTTTTTTTCAGATTTTGATGATTTTTTTTTTATTTTATTTTTTTTTAAATTTTGGCGATTTCTTTAATTTTTTACGATTTTTAAAATTTTGTTTAAGATTTTTTTTTTTAATTTTGACGATTTTTTTTCAAATTGCTGGCTTTTTTCCCTCATTTTTGAAGACTTTTTCAATTCTGACAATTTTGGCGATTTATTCTGATATAATACGAAATTAATTAACACGAAATTTGATTTTAGTGCTGGTATTTTAGAAAGAGAAAATCCCGAGAAATGAGAATTACTAAACCTGTCAATCTGGTAATACTACACTTAAGTATAGCACAGTATTCTATGATGTGCTGTTAAGTGGTTGGTGTCTCTGCTATGAATACTCTGGGTACCTACTAGAGATGAGCGATATTTTCATACCGGTGATTTAATCACAGTTATTGATAAATCACTGGTAACGGCAGTGATCAAATATTTCAAGTCGCAGTTACTCGGAATGTCGTTCTTTTAATATTTTTGTACTATTATTTCTTGCAAACTTCATTGTGCACAGTAATAATACATGTTTTTTTTCAATAACAGTGACTTGCTTTCACACTCTTCAGAATAAAATGTCTCCTTCTATCATGTCTTTGTTACCGGTCGCAACTATTCTTCTTTTAAGGCCCAATTTTTAGGAAGTGGATTATCTTTAAACTTAGTTTAATGCAGTTTGTAACTGGAATACTGCTTTTAAAATGTGGTTTATTTTGTTTTATTTCAATAAAGAAATAAATTATACTCGAGAAAAAGTTTTTGCAGCAAATTTTTGTTAATAAACTTTGAAATGGCTGACAAAATTTATTTTCGGTTTAACTAAACCAAGTTTAACTGACATCTTAAAAACTCGCCATAAATATTATTTCGTTTATTTATCAGAAAATCGCAGTATTTTCCATAGAAAAATCGTAATCACGATCACAGTTTAAAAGAACGATTTGCAAATCATATTCATTGAGAACAATGTTACTGAAAAATCGCCGGATCGCTCATCTCTATTACAAACCCGTGATCACGGTCACTGTTTAAAAGAACGGTGATTTGAAAATCACGATCACTGGTAGCAGCGTTATTCAAAAATCACCGGATCGCTCATCTCTAGTACCTACAGACCTTCTACTTTGATGTACAACCATAGCTAATAATTTGGGCGTCTCTGGAACTTTCGAGCTCGTTCTACAATCGCAGACATTACATTATAAAAGGGCTGCAGCTTAGGTTTGGAGATTGAGTCGCGCAGTATCGTATGTAAAGTTCAGTTAAGGTCTTGCAAGACATTGTAAAATTGTTTGTAAAGTAATAAAGTGTTAAGTAAATAAGTTTATAATAAAAAAAGAGTGTGAGTATGTGTGTGTTATTTTTAATTGCAAAGAGCACCAACCCGGTTTATATAAAGGAGATAAACGTACGTTTTTGAAGGTAAAACGTAACAATTGGTGGCAGCAGTGGAGTTGATTATTTTAATTTTTTTTTTAAGAAGCAACACTCAACAAATTCTTTTTGTTTGTTAACGTGTTGCTTTCTTTGGACAGGGGATAGAGAAGAAGTGAAAGGTGATGAAAGATGTTGTAGAATCTTAGAACAGTTGTTACGTGCCATCTGATGAAGAGTTGGCGAACTTTGTAGTTCATAGCCCTGTTATATTATTTTACTTAGGTAGGGTTAAGTGCTATGGGAACACCGAAGGAGGACGCTGCGATATGTATGAGGAATAGAAAAAACTCATACATATTATTATTTTTCATAAATTGATGTTGCCTTGGTTGGGGGATCGAACCCGCAACCTTACGTGTAATAGTCCAATGCGCTAGCCATTACATTACTGGGCCCACAATAGGAAAGAACCCGGTTTATTTAAAGGAAATAAACCAAAGTTTTGAAAAGGTAAAAACGTAACGATATATTCACGATGTTGAACGCTGCTTTCACGTCCAGGAAAGATGCCAACAGATATTCACGGAAGTAAAAAGCATCCTCAAATATACCGACAACCTCACGCAGAGCCGTTTTCACCGACTTCCTATGAAATTATGCTTCTCACATAGACATATACCAGTCTTTCCAGCGTTTCAATAATAACACCATGCGACAGTCAAAATCGGGATGGGATGAAACCAACAGGAAATGTTATGTCGGTCAAAAACAAGTTATACGTGTCCCGGCGTTTCGCTGGGTCAACCCTAGGAATCGAGATATATCTTTTTTTTGACATAACTCGAGAACCACTAGTCCGATTTTGCTCAAACAATTTTAAAAAAATTAAAAATTACAATTCCTTTAATCTGTTCATATAACGTTTTTCTATATACTCAACAGTTTTGCCGGTAAAAAATCGGACTAGTGGTTCTCGAGTTATGTCTTAAAAAAGACCACCAAAGGTCAAATCGATATATCTCGATTCCTAGGAGTGACCCAGCGAAACGCCGGGACACGTATAACTTCTTTTTTACCGATATAACTTTCCCCGGTAGTTTGAACACTTCTATTTGTCACACAGTGTAATAATAATAATAATAAATAATTAATACTAGTAAAATAAAAACAGCAAAAATTGCACTGTTAATTTTAAAGATTTTTAGTTATGTTTGAGTAAATTGAAAATGGCAAATTATACTTTAAAATTTTACTAAATATTAGTAAACTAAAAATAGCAGTAACAAACTGTTATGAAATCTACAAAACTTTTGTAATTTTTAACTTAAATTTAGTTAAATACAAATAGCAGTCTATGCTACTACACTCATAAAAAATCTGTAAAAATAGCAAAAAAAGTTTCTAAAAATTTGTTAAAAATATAAAACTGTTAAATATACAGAATTTTACTTATATTTGAATTAAATTTTTGTTAATGGAAAATAGCAAATTAACCTGCTAAAATCAGCAAACAATTTAGCTAAATAATTAATAGCCCAAAAAATCACAAAAAAAAAAATTAGTAACTTTTTCTGCTATTTTTACAAATTTTTTTTTTTCTATGAGTAAAATCGACAGAAATATTTTCTAAAAAAAGAGTAAACTGTTGTTTTCAGAAGGCTAGTTTTTTATTTGTATTAAAATAGAAATCGAACAAAAACTTTGAAAATTTTAATTTTTTTTTGTGATTTGTTGGTCCACTAATTATTTAGCAAAATTTTTTTGCTAATTTTAGCAGAGTAATTTGTTAGTTTCTATTAACTAAAATTCAACACAAATATAGCTAAAATTCTGTATATTGAACAGTTTTATTTTTTCTATTACTATCTTACTAATATTTAGCAAAAATAATCTGCTAATTTGAGCAGTTTTTTTTTTCTGAAAGATCATTTCTTACTAAATTTTAGTAGTTTAAACTAAAATTTTCACAGGTACTTTTTTCTTTTAGTGTGCCGATGCTGTGGTTTATTTTTCTCGCTTTGGGGATAATGCAAGTCTTGCATTAAAATAAACGAAACCTATATTTTCTTGTATCAAAATGATCCACTTTATATATCGGGCATTCAGGGGTTATAAAAGTATATGTACATTTTAAGGTTGCCATAAGACTTTTATCAAATTTCGCTAAAAACCAATTCAATGTACATATTATTGTTATATTTGTTTTTGCCATTTCGAACTTTTCATCTTGCAAGTGAAATTTGATATGATTTTGTTATGATACATGATCCTTTGTTTGACAATAAATTTAATGTTTCAATTGCAACCAAAGAAAATACTTGTCAAAATAAATAGAATTTCTATATAAATCCAAAAAAAGCATACAGTTGCAGAAAAGCAAACCCACTTATATTATCAACATAGTTGATTGTAGCAAATATTTGACTCTTAACTTACAAAAATGTTACAAACTTATTTTTTATTTTTTTTTAACGAAAACTTTTTGTTTTAGGACCCACAGAAAATGATTTGTCACATTTTGAAAAGAAAATTTTAAAAGTAATATAAAAAAAAAACAATTGTCGAAACAAAACAACGAACTCTGTAAAACATAAACCATAAACTTTACATACTGAAAAATATAAACAAGAATATAAAACTATAAAGTTATCCATACAAAACTGTAATACTTTTACATCGTAATACAAATATAAATACTCATTAAAGTGACACTTATTTAAAGATCACTAACATATATAGAAAATCTTTGTGTAATTTCGAAAATTTGTAACCTTACCCAGGTTTCAATAAAATTTATACCAAATGGTTGATATTGAAAACTTAGCAATTAATGCCAATTACAGTGTTGCCATATTTTAAGCCCTACCATATTTCACCACCTTTCAAATCGCCTCCTCTAGACTTTTTTTAAGTTTTATTTTCCTCTAAAATAACACTGTGGAACAAATTCAGGTTAGCAAAAGTTAGGTCGATTCTGAGAGTGAGGGGTGAAAATAGAGGCTAAATTAGAAGACCCGTATCGCGGCGTTTGCTTATGTTAGTTCGAATTTTTTATATGGTTTTTTGGCTATAACTCGTCGACTAATTGATATTTTTTAAATCTGTAAAAGCCAAATTATTGCTAAAGACCTGTGCATCCGTCTCCAATATACACAAATTGCCTGCACTTGTACGTAAAAACCATACGTCAGTGTGACAATATTTGCAAAAAGGTGACACAGAGGAAATAAGAAGATAAACAGGAAATCTAAAGTAGAATGTTTGTATATGTCTGTTTGATCACTTCTGAAATTATTCATATAGAGACAATCTGACAATAAAAATATAAACAATAATATAATTTAATGGAAAATCACTGATGAAGCCTGTCCATAAAAAGGCAGAAACTAGATCTAGTCTGATTTGCAAATTTAATGTGTTTATAACTTTTGAGTAAGGTTTATTCTTCTTCTTAACCTCAAACCTACTAGAGAATTTTGAGTACTTAATACTACTCACTTCTCGACACTGCCCAATATTGTTTCATACGAAAGAGTTTTATTAGGCAGAGTTGTATTGTTGTAGATTACTTCCAAGGTAAAATTATTTGGGAAAATACAAACTGAAACTATTGTGTAGCTACTTTTTGATATTGAGAACTCATAAAAGCCCAAATACTCAATACATTCACAATTCTATAATATACGTTGGTTGTTATCGTAATGCAGCAAAATTTATTTTATTATAATTTTTTTCTTCTATTTGTTTCTATTTGCAAAGTCGATGCTGGAAATCTCAGATACGAAACAAGATATCGAAAAACAGATTTCAGAGTCAGAAATGGGGTATTCATAATATATATGATCCATTCCTAACTCGATTTTGTCAAATATAGTCAGCTGACGATATGTAAAAAACTACCAAAGTTGCATATATCGAATTTCAACATATTGCCTAATAGATGCCTCCCTAAATTATATATATAGATCTACAGCCATTAACAACTCGCTCCCTAAAAGTATGTGTTGTTTGCAAATATTGTTAGTTTGTTGAAATTTTGTCTAAAATATATATACAGATTTTTTAACCTTAAAAACTACATAAAGTGGCAAAAAGAGGACAACAGCAACACAACTTTTGCTTAACATTAACTTTATGCAAAAATTATAATACATTTGCATATTTTTAATATTCTATATAGAGTGTAGTAGTATATACCCAGAACAGATACCACAAACAATAATAAAACTACTAAAAATTGTACATATTTCCACTATAGAATATTATTATGTATGTATGCCGAAGCATAAAATAGAATATAAATGTTATTTTTCGGTTATAAGAAATAACATTTTTAAAATACTTTTGCTTTTGTCGAAAAAAAAACAACACAATGACAAAAACCATAATGTTGGGTATGCAGAATAAACAAACTCAAAATATGTTGAAATTTAAATTTGCTATGATTTAAATTGAAATGCTTAGAAGACTTAAAATTTGTTTAGATACAACAAGCATATTATTTTAAATGTCAATTGAAAATAATTTGATTTTAATTGTAAATAGTTTTAAATTTAGATTACTTGCAATCAGTTACTATAAGAAAAACAAAAATGACATATAAAATGATTATACCCAGCAAAAAAAGAGATGCCAAAGCAGTAGAAAAAGCACTACAATTGATGAACTAGATGTACTTCTTTTTTAACATAAACACTAATGATTTTAACATTGAGTTGTCATAGGAGAGGAGTATTCCCACTTCAACATTTTTTCTGAACTTTTTAAGCGAGTGCGAAGGAAGCTCTTTTTCACCAATTAAAAGTTAAAAAAAATTCTTTACAAAAAATAATTTAAAAAATATTGATTTCGCCGGGAATTGAACCCGAGAACCTCTGTTTTGAAAATACCAAAATCACTTTTTACACGATAAGTTTTAGAGCAATTACTATTTATAAGCAATACTTAAGTGATTTTTTGGATGTGGTGCAGAAGTAATTCTAAAAAAGCTGTAAAAATGTAATAACGGATACTTTGGAAGCAATGAAAGAAGAGATTTTTTGAAGTTGTTCAGAATAACTTCTAAAAAAGCAGTAAAAATACATAAACGGATACTTGTGAAGCATTGAAAGAAGTAGTTTGCAAAGCACTACTTGAAATTTTTTTAGCTGGGTATCAAAACTAAACGCTAAATCACTTTTTAAAAATTGCCTACTTAGCCCACTTCTTAGGAAAGTTAAAAAGGACGTTCGAATTTTAATTTATACCAAATGGGATACTAAATACTGGTAGTTTGACATTGATATGAATTACTTGCCCTATAGCTGGACAGTTGGTATGGAAAGCCTTATATAGAGATTGTTGTCGACGCTTCTGTTTTTATTTATTTTCCAAATAGGTTTCCCTCTTTAAACTGAACTTTGTAATATATGCAACTTTTTGCAATATGCTATTTTATTTCTTTGAAAGAATTGTAATAAGGTTTTTCTTTTTTGGGCATATTACGAGTATGTTGATATTTTGGCAGTAGGCAAGTAGTACAAGTGCAAGTTGAGCAATATTGTTAAGTTGTATAAAAATCTCTTCAAAAAGTAATATGTTGTTATGTAATTTAAGCTTTTACCTTCACATCTAAAAATAAAGGTTTTATTAAAGTACAAATTTTAGATATAAATATAAATTCTAAATAAGTTAAAGCTGTGTTCTTTAACTGACGCTGATGTTCTTACAGTAAATACTTTATATCGGACTTAAAACACTTTGCAACGCAAATTTTATACCATTTACTAAGAAAACTTTCTAAATAATTGAGTTTTTTTAATCTTTTAAACAAAGTTTTTTTTATTTTGATTTTAATTTCTAAAACCTCAGAAACCGCAAATTCTATTTCAACTGTTTTCGATAACAGACTTAAGAAATGAAT
Source organism: Leucophora obtusa (assembly GCA_949987735.1). NCBI lineage: Eukaryota > Metazoa > Arthropoda > Insecta > Diptera > Anthomyiidae > Leucophora > Leucophora obtusa. Next base: position 65,521,034 of record OX465299.1, on the reverse strand, counting down.
TAAATTATACTAGAAACACCAAAAAACCACAGTCAAACACAGAGACAATAATAAAAAAATAATAAAAAAAAAACTCTTCAAAAACTACAACTTTTACCACCACTATAACAAAACAAACAACAATTTTCCAAAATTGTCAACAGAAAGCTTACAACATTCTCAAAGTTATTTCTTATGAAACAACTAAAATGCATTTGGCTTAATGCCCACTCACATTTCTATACCCTTCACTATAGGTAGGGGGTATATTCAGTGTACTATTTCGATGGTAACATTTTGTCGGAGACGATCTAGCCCTATCCATCCGTCAGACTGTTAAAATACCGATAGAGTATAAACGAGGAAATGTAGAGATGAAAACCGGTCCAGGGGGAAAATACAACAATAGAAATTTCATATTTTCATAAGATTTTGGATTTCGTTGAAAATATTTAATAAACATTTTTGCCTGCGATATCACTGTGGGCCAGCATCGACGAATTTTTGGCCTAAAATAGAATAGTGAGTATGTGAGACTAGAAAGTGGATTTGGGAGTTGCTGATCACGGAGAAAAAAATGATTATTCAAAATGGCGGATTAAAGATGGAGGTCATGGATGTTTAGTTTTTATTATATTGGACTTCAAATAATCAATTATATAGGTTTAGGGGCCGCTGATTACAAATCTGAAATAAAAATTTTTAAATTTTTGACATGAAAAATTTTTTCAATAAATCTCTTATGTCGTCTAATTTACTTGAAATTTTCACCAGAGGAAGTTTTTAGGTAGCAGCTTACGAATCTATAAATCAAGTTTTAAAAATTCAGTATGGCGGAACTAATGTGGCTGCCATAAATTTCAAATTGTAATATATTGTAACACAAAAAAATAACAAGGTTCTGACAACTGATTCTGGCAGAGGGCACCAAAAAGGAATATAAAGGGTGGTCCAACCATAATGCACGATGTTAATTGTGAGTCACACCTAAACGTCAAGTTTTTGGCCCAACTTAATTTGACATTTCTTTGTTTCAGTGTTTGACAAATTCAACCATTAAGATTGTTGAAGCCTTTTGAGAAAATGGGTGTTCAAACCAAAATGCCTTTCGTTCACTTCTTTGGTCAGCATAGTCGACCAAATGTGTCCACAATCGGAAGAATTGTGCGCAAATTTCAGCCAAAGGGGTCTGTAGGAAATGTGAAAACACCTGGGCATTAGAGCGTACCACCTTACAGGCAAAAAAAAAAAAAAAGTGCGACGTACACCCTCCAATATGAAGTATTTTTGCAAGGAGGTTTCAAAAAAAATTATTTGTTTTTTTTTGCCGAACGTAGGGGTCGCCATTTTACATTTTTCGTTATATCTTTGCCATTTGCAGTCGGATCTTAAAGTGTGATACATCGATGTTTTTCTCTCGAGGAGACGAGTGTTTTGCTCTAAGAGCATTTTGACCTCAAGTATCCCCTTCTAGTAGTTACCCACCAGATCTCAGTTGCTACCACCCAAATGTCCCACCCTAATGTCAGAAAATTAAAGCTCGCAAAAAATCATTAAACTTTTGCTAAGGAAGTTTTTCGATAAACCCAGTAGAAATTTTTTTTATATATTGGTTGCCGAACGTAGGGGTCGCCATTTTAAATTTTTTTTAATTGGATTTTTACTATATAGCAAAACACTGGTCTCCTCGTGGCAAAAAATCGATATATCACACTTCCAAATGCGACTTTAAATGCCAAAGCTATAATGAAAAATTAAAAAAGGCGATCCCTACGTTCGGCAAAAAAAAATCACCTTTGAAATCACCTTCCAAAAATACTTCATATTGGAGGGTGTACGGAGAATTTTTTTTTGAGGTACGGTCTACTGTCCATGCTCATCCAGTTCGTTCTGCGGAAAACATTGCTGTTGTTCGCGATAGTGGGGCAGAAGAGCTGTCAATCTCGACTCGTCGTCGGTGTTCGCTATCCCGAGATGATAACGGACTTCTTGTGGCCAGAAATTGAGGATATGGACCTGGACGATATGTGCTTCCAACAGGATGAATACATCAAAGTTTAAAATTTACCTTCAATGCCAGAAATAAGTCAAAACTTTAACCCCCTTTTACAAATGTTTATTGTAAATCGGCATAGAAAACGATGTGAATCTTCCACTTTAGATATAGGATGTGTTCACCGAACATTTTTATATATCATTTTAGTCCTCTAACTCTTCAATTAAAGGGACTTTTTTGGCCCCATTTTAAAAAGGGATAAAAAAGACCCATAAGTTGAAGAGTAAGAGGGTTAAAGTGTTCTGCAAAATTACTTTGCATGAAATTTTACCATGAAAATATGGCTTCACCTGGAATTAAAAGTATTTTAACACCTTTACTCCCATATGACAATAGTGGAAGTTTGTCTTCAAACACACAAAAACGTACGGTACAAACCGGAATGGATATGTACATTACCGTTCTTAAGAGGAGGCGGAGCCCCGGATCTTCCAAATCTGAACAACCTGCAAAACAGATACGAGAACAGGTAATAAGTAATGAAACAAGTAATCGTGCAACAGGTGCACCCGAAGCGACAGGTAAGTTGTTTAAACCACCGCCTATTTATTTAAGAGAGAAATGCTCCGATGAGATAGTGAATGGATTAATTAAAGTTGTTGGCGATAAGTCTTTCCACGTTGTACCAATCAGAAACGGTAACATTTGTGAAACAAAGATTCACGTATATTGCGAGGACAACTACAGAAAGTTGGTTAAGCATTTTGAAGACCGGAAGAAGAGCTTTTACACCTATCAATTGAAAAGCAGTAAAGGCCTGCAAGTTGTCATTAAGGGAGTGGACTCTGGTGTCAACGCCTCTGATGTCAAAAGTGCACTAGAAGGCGAAGGTTTTAAAATAAAATCTGTAGTTAATATTCGAAACAGAGAAAAACTACCCCAACCCCTGTTTCTTATTGAACTAGAACCCAACGATGTTAAATTGAAGAAGAGTGAGGTACACCCAATTTACAAACTGAAATATTTACTACATCGTAGAATTACAGTGGAGGAGCCCCATAAAAGAAAAGGCCCCATACAGTGTACTAACTGTCAAGAATTTGGCCATTATAAAACGTATTGCCAGCATCCTGCAGTTTGCGTGATTTGTGGTGAGCTACACAACTCAAAAGACTGTAACAAGTCTAAAGGCGACCCAAAATTGAAAAAATGTAGTAATTGTGGTGAAAATCACACGGCCAATTACCGAGGATGTCCTGCATACTCAATTGTTAAGCGCTCTATTGTCAGAAGGCAGTTATACAACAGAGAACCCCAAAACATTCAAGAGCAATTTAACTCGCAACCCCAATTGCCCAATCTAGAAATTTTTAACCCGCAGCCCCAATTGCCGAACGCGCAGCATTTTACGAACCAAAATCAGACCTTTGCATCTATTGTAAAAGGACGTACATCATCTGGAAATTTTCAAGAAAATATAAGTGATGAATCTAATTCTAATATGAAAACAAATCAAAATAAATACCAAGGTCAAAAATCGGACTTTAGTGGACTTGAAGCAGCAATTGATGTGTTAGTACAAACGGTCTCAGATTTTACAAAATCTATGAACAATATGATACAGGAGATGATGAAGATGCAGTCTATGTTACTGCAGGCTTTACTGAGTAAACCATGAATACTCTGAAAATATGTTTTTGGAACGCTAACGGCATACGCCAACATAAAGAAGAACTCAGTTATTTTCTAAGAAGCAAACAGATTGACATAATGCTTGTTTCTAAGACCCACTTAACCCCTCGTAGTAATTTTTCAATTAATGAGTATACATTTTATGACACAAAAGATCCCAGAGGCAGGGCGTGTGGAGGCTCAGGTATCTTAATAAAAACTCGCTTGAAACATTATCTCATGTGTGATCTTTGTGAGGATTATCTTCAAGCCTCTTCAGTATTTATAGAAGAAAATAATATGAACCTAGTGATCTCTTCGGTTTATTTTCCTCCGAAATTTAAGATTTCTGAAAATCAATTTAAATCTTTTTTCGAATCATTAGGCTCACGCTTTCTGGCAGCTGGCGATTACAATGCCAAGCACACTTTCTGGGGGTCAAGGCTCTGTTCCCCGAGGGGCCGTGTATTGTTTGATACAATTAATAAAATGGGTTTGGATGTGATCTCCAGCGGCGAACCCACACACTGGCCATCAGATCGAAATAAAATACCGGATCTCATTGATTTTGGAGTAACTAAAAATATAGCAAGAAATTTGGTGCACTTAGAATCCTCATTGGAACTCTCTTCTGATCATACACCCACTATTGTTTCCCTTATAAACCCTCGAATTGTATCTCCAACCGGTGACTTAGCACTTACAGGCAAAGGAACAAATTGGCTAAAATATAAAAAATTTATCAGTACTCATTGCTCGGAAAATATATTGCTAAGAACAACAGAGGACATTGATCTCTCACTTGGGAATTTTGAATCCTATCTTAAACTTGCTGCACGACTTGCTACCAAACCCCCCCCCCCCCACCCTCGACAATCCAGACAAAATCCAATTTTTTCAGTTGATATTGAGCGACTCTTAAATGAGAAAAGAAGAGCTCGTAGAGAGTGGCAGCTTCACAGATCTCCTGCACTTAAGGCTCGATCTAAAGAATGCTCAAACAAGTTACGCAAATTACTTGAATTACAAAGAAATAACTCACTGAATGATTTTTTGGAAAATCTGGAGGCTACGGCAAGAACGGACTATTCAATTTGGCGTGCTACAAAGAATCTAAGAAGACCTGTTATATGTAAACCTCCAATGCGTAAATCTGACGGAAGCTGGGCTAGAAATGATACAGAGAAAGGCGAGTTGTTTGCAGAAAATTTAAAATCTGTATTTATGCCAAACGATCCAAACACAATAGTCGAGTTACCACCAATTTTGCCACGGCACGTAGAGGTACCCATTCGCTTTGAGTTGCGAGAGGTCGAAAATGCTATCTCAGAATTAAACCCAAAAAAAGCTTTTGGTACCGATAAAATTAGTAATAAAATGATCTTGGAGTTACCCCAGATAGCTGTAAGAATAATACTTTTTATTTTTAATGCAATATTACGCCTTGAATATTATCCACCAGTATGGAAGGTCTCCCTCATTAAAATGATACCCAAGCCAGGAAAAGATCTCACTAAAGTTGAATCTTATAGGCCTATAAGTCTTTTATCTAATTTATCAAAACTCTTCGAGAAACTATTGGCAAACAGAATAACGATAACTGTAACTCAACATAACCTAATTTCTGCTCATCAGTTCGGTTTTCGTAAAAAGCATGGCACCATTGAGCAAGTTCACAGAATTGTTAGTGAAATACGAAAGGCCTTTGACGATAAGAATTACTGTTCTGCACTCTTTATTGACGTATCGCAAGCCTTTGATAAAGTTTGGCACGAAGGTTTGTTATTTAAAATTAAAAATATACTGCCACGTAACACACATAATATACTCGAAAGCTATATAAGCAATCGTAAATTTGTTGTCAAGGAAAGTGATTTCTTCAGCTCTCCTCAAGATATTCGGGCCGGTGTCCCTCAAGGTAGCATTTTAGGCCCACTCTTGTATCTTTTGTATACTTCTGACATGCCAACTGATGGTAATACTCATACGTCTACATTTGCTGATGATACGGCTATCTTGAGTTGTCACAAAAACCCATATGAAGCCTCTCGAATATTGCAGGAACACGTATTTGAACTGGAATCGTGGCTGAAAAAGTGGAAGATAAAGGTGAATGAACAGAAATGTATTTTGACTTTTACTTTAAGGAAAGAAACATGCTCTTTTATCAAAATTAACAATCACAAAGTGCCCCAACACTCAAATGTCAAATATCTTGGTATACATCTTGATCGTCGTCTCACGTGGAAGAACCATATCGACGCCAAAATAATACAAATAAAACTTAAAACAATAGAACTTAATTGGCTAATTGGAATAAATTCTAGACTTGGCCTTGATTGCATTTTGTCATTTTCAAATTGACTAAAAGCTAGCTCAAATATAACTAAAATCCTGTAAATTTAGCAACTTTATTTTTACTGTTCTACTAATTTCAGCAGTTTTAAAATACCATAGCCGACATTCGTTTAAGTTGCCATCCTTGACTATAACATTGGTGGAGGGTATAAAAGATTCGGCTTAACCGAATTAAAATATTTTACTTGTTTTTTGTTATATTCGGTTTAACCAAATTCAAACAGAAAATATACAGTCAAAAAACCAAAAAGTGAAATATATAAAACTTTATACTACAGCAATAAAAACAAAAAAAAAATATCTTTGCACAAGTTTTAACAAAAATAAAACACTATGGCGGTAAGAAAAATAACAACAGAAAATTTTAAAATAAACAATTAATTTTGTTGAAAATAGAAATTAGACCAAAGAATGACCTAATCGTTTAGGAAGTAGAAGCTCAAATTTCGCAATTATAGTTGACAAGTCAACAGAAAAGTCTATAGTTATCTCTTTTATTTTTCAAAGTATGAGCCAATTTTTATTATATTTATTTCCAAAATTTCAAATATGCTAGTGGTGACATCTGCCTTTAGATAGGAGAGACATGAATTTATATTTATACCCTACAACTCTACTCGGTCAGGGAATAATGAGTTTCTAATGATATTTGTCACAAACAAATATATCGGTCTTGGAATAATCGACTAAAATAGTAGAATTTGGGTCATATTCTGGAAAGTGGCCCAAATTCGGAAAGACCCTGATCCTTACAACATGGGTGGGACAAGAAGACAGAAAATACAAAGAAAACTGAGATTAAAATTGCCGAAAAATTGTATCTCAGCTTTTATTTAAATTTGAAGACATAATTTATGAGAATGTATCGCAATCGAAATTACAACCAGATCCCAGCAAAAACAAATTGCAAGTAATGCGTTACAAACTACTTCTTTCAATATTTCACAAGCATCCGTTAGTGTATTTTTACTGCTTTTTTAGAAGTTATTCTAAACAACTTCAAAAAATCACTTCTTTCATTGCTTCCAAAGTATTCGATAGTAGAATTTTATAGTTTTTTTAGAACTACTTCTGAATAACTTCCAGAAAACCACTAAAGTATTGCTTCTAAAGAGTAATTGCTCTAAAAGTGATCATAAAAAGTGATTTTGCTATCATTTGGCATTTCTAAACAGGGGGGACCAATATTTTTTTATTTTTTTTTTAAATTTTTTTTTTATTCTATTAATTTTTTTAATATTTTTAATTAATTTGTTTAAATTCAATATTTTTTAATTTTTAAAAATATGTATATATAAAAAAACGGTGATAAATTGCTTTCTACACTAAAAAAAAAAAGTTAGTATAAAAATTAGTAAAACGGTTTCCAATTTTATTATACTAGTATTATACTAATTTTTAGTATAAAGTTGTTTTTTAGTAAAATAATTTGGTATTCTCATTTTACAAATTACAGAATTTTTTACTAATTTGAGTTGCTAAATCTACAAATTTAATTTTACTAAATTTTGAAACCCGATTAGCTAAATTTAGCGAAAAAAATTACTAATCTTTTTTATTTTGGAAGTTTAAATTTTTTTTTTTTTTGAAAATATACACAACCTGATAGAAATTTTTATTGCAATTAGATTACCAGAAAACCGTTTTTTTCCATTTATAATAAAAATAGATTTGTTCTCTAAATTTTTTTGTTGTTTTTTAATGTTTATATTTCCACGTTTTTTTTTTTTTGCTTTTTTCGAATATTTCTTTGTTATAAATACAAATTAGTTTGCAATTTTTTCAATATGTATTTTTATCATCCATATTCGTAAACTCGGTGAAAAAAAGAGTTATCATATTGATGAAACTGCTTCATAAATCAATCATCGGCAATAAATATGACGAAGCGTTTCATAAAGCAGATGATCTTTTTTATACGAAAATTGATGCCAAAACGTCTTTCAAATTAGTTCGTATTAACCGATAATTCGTCTTTAACCAAGTTTAGCTTAAACGAATTTTACTGTAAATGGTACAATTGTTTTCTATGCTAAAGCTGCCTACACACGAAGGAACATTCGGCACAAAATGCCCTTCGTGTATAGCGACCTATAGAAAATCAAGCATGCTGTACAGCATGCTGGACGGCTGAATGAATTTGATCATGTAGAGTCTAATTTGACAGCTTGTCAAACATGTTGGACGAAAAACAAAATTTTTTGATTTTTCGGCAGGTTTGACAAACACGCTTTACAGTGTAATGGAAAATATCATCAAACATTAGGGAATTTTACATTTTTAATAAGTTATTTTGTGACAAGAAAGGGATAACGTTAATAAAAAAACTAAAAATTGGAAAAACAGAAGAAAAAAAAATTAAATTCAAAGAAAAAAAAAATTAAAAAAATAATTTCGTCATTATCATCCGCTGTGTTAATTTTGTGTTTTTGAAGGTACATTTTACAGCATGCTTGACCGTGTATTTGATCGTATAAAGTCCGCTTATGTCAATAGCGGCCTATATACGAGCAAGCATGCTGTCCAGCTTGTTTGACAAACAAAAAATGGTTTTTGCAATACACGGACAAGCATGCTGTAAAACTTTACTTCAAAAACACAAAATCAACACAGCGGATGATAATGACGAAATTATTTTTATTAATTTTTTTCTTAGAATTTCAGTTTTGAATTTCTGTTTTTGCATTTTTTAGTTTATTTTAGGGATGTGCGATTAATCGATTAATCAAACTTCCTGATTAATCAAAATTCTGATTAATCAATTAATCGATTATTCAATAATTTTGATTAATCAAAAACATAATTAATCGATTAATCAGTTATTTCGATTATTCAAAATAATGACTAATTGATTAATCATGATTTTGATTAATCAAATTTATGAATAATTGAATAATATCTTGTTTTTCTCCATTGACGACGCTTTTTAACGCCAGTTCAAAATAGAGACTTTAAATTTAGGAACGGAGTTGGTCAAGTCTGACCAGTGAGCACACAACCTTTGTTATTCTCTTTATTTGGAGCTATATAAAGTATCGCCACAAAACGAGGATAAAATGTCCGTATTTTTCTATTTTAAAATTAATTGAAATTATTCAAGTTTTGATTAATCAAAATTCAAATTAATCGATTAATCATAATTCTGATTAATCAAATTTTCAACTAATCAATTAATTGACTAATCAAAGTTCTGATTAATCATACTGTTTGATTAATCGATTAATCGCACATCCCTAGTTTATTTATTAACGTTATCCCGTTCTTGTCACAAAATAACTTATTAAAAATGTAAAATTCTCCAATGTTTGATGATTTTTTTCAATATAAGGTAAAGCGTGTTTGTCAAACTTGCCGAAAAATCAAAAATTTTGTTTTTCATCCAACATGCTTGACAAACCGTCAAATTAGACATTACATGGTCAAATTCATACAGCCGGCCAGCATGCTGTACAGCATACTTGGAAGTCTATATGGCCGCTAATGTATCGTGTTGACATTCGTGTTATCAAAATTTTTTGATATTTTGTGTTTCCTAACTCAATTTTCCATCGTGTGTATCGATGTTACTGTTTTTGCTGTTTTAGTTCATTAAGAGCAGTCGTACTGGGAGGTGCTTTTGTAATTGCGCATTATGGCGACAATTACAAATAATGAAAACTGCATTAATTTTTATAAATGAATATAAAAATTTATAGACAATTAAGAAAAAAATCCTTAAATATAAATTGTAACAAAATATTGACCAGTTTTCCTTTAAACATATATAATATAAACAACTGTAAATTGCACGCGTGCTAACCCGGTGTCTTCAAATGCAATAAATTATATGATATGAAATGTCAAAACCATTGCAGCGAAACGTCAAAATGATATCAATTGCAAAGGAGAACACTTGACCATTTCATGGATAAGAAATATCATAAATTTTTTTAGAAAAACAGCAAATTTTATGAAACATTAATATTTACCTACAAATAATAAAAAAACTAAACACTTTTCCATTCTTTTTTATCAAATTTTTTGTTGTTTTTCTATTACAAAATTAAAATGAAAACTAAAAGTGACATTTGATCTCTGGCATCACTGCAAGAGCCGATTGTATGTCAGCGATATGATGTTTGTATTAATTTTATTGTGCATAGACTAATAGCGTCAGAAAATTACAATTTTATCAACAATTTTAAATTATTAAGAAAAACATTAAATTCTGTAATAAAATTAATAAGAAAGGGATACAAATTTTCTATCACTAAAAAAAATAACGAAATAAACGATTGAACGAAAAGAACGAATAATGGTGAACGATGTCATATCGTTCAATGAACTGAACCGTTCAAATGAACTAGTTCGTTCATGAACGACACAACTCTAAGCACGAGGTTTTTCAACAAAAACATTCGGTAGTGTTTTGATAGTTAAAAAATAAAGTGAATTAAAATAATAACTTGTAAAAATCAATAACAATGATACATATTGGACCAGTACATGGTGGTCATCCTGGGGTACTTGCTCCACAACATATGCCCACCGCACCCAGTGGTCCTAATACTCTTCAAACATCATCTTCGACCGGAACAACATCCTCATCTTCAAATCGTCTTTATACGTAAAACCCAATTATACTTTAAAGTTTACTTTGGCTGGTCATACCAAGGCAGTATCAGCTGTTTTCACCCAATGAGGAATGGTTGGCGAGTTCATGTGAGTACCAGAAGTGGGAAAAGAAATAATTTCGAAATTTTATGAATTGACCTGTCTCGGCCGTTCATTTTAATCGTGATGGTTCGTTAATTGTCTCTTCTAGCTATGTTGGCTTATGTCGTATTTGGGAAACAGCCAGTGGTCAGTGTTTGAAGACTTTAATAGATGATGGCAAGTATATATTGGCGGCTACTTTGGATAATACTTTGAAATTATGGGACTATTCAAAAGAAAAATGTTTAAAAACCTACACTGGACATAAAAATGAAAAATATTGTATTTTTGCAAATTTTTCAGTAACTGGAGGAAATGTTAGTTAAAGGCAAGAATTTTTTTTATCTATAAATTTGTTTTAAATGTTTGTAATATTTTTTTGTGGGTTGTTTCCGGCAGTTAATATGGTTTACATCTGGAATCTACAATCGAAAGAGGTGGTCCAGAAATGACAGGGTCACACCAACACTGTGTTGTATACTGCTTGTCATCCAACAGAGAATATTATTGCTTCGGCGGCTTTGGAAAATGACAAAACCATAAAATTATGGAAAAGCGATACATAATTTTACAATTACATAATGGTTATCCCAATATTGGTTCCATACGTGAATTGGTATTTAAAAAGGTTTTGCTCGTATCAATGGCAAAAAATCACCCATTATTTGTTTGGTAGATATTATTCATGAGATATTTACAGTGGGTACAAAGGTTCAAGCTGTTAGTGAATTTATGTGTGCATTTTTAGTAAGTTTATTGTCTTTATATTAATTTATATGTAGCAAAAATTCACTTCTATTTTTTTATCTACAGTTTTGTAGCCCACGTGAAGCTTGGAAGAATAAAGTGTCGGTATCCTTTAAGTGTGAAGGCGAATACGGCGATCGTGGTAATGGTATCAATGATTTAATAGCACGCAGTTTATAAATATATTTTTGTAAAATTTGACACTGTTACTTATAAACTAGAAAGTATTTTAGGGACTTTGACATGTCTTTTTCATATTTATGTGGTTTTTCATTTTAAATATCCGATTGAATGGCTCTTCAATCACATTTTTTTGGAATCAATTTTCCTAAAGACAAGTTATCAACAGCAATCCTTAGCCTGACAACTTATCTAAAAAATATAAATGAAGAGAAAAATTTATAAATTTTACTCCTATGTTAGTTAATTTGATAATTTCACATTTTAAGTCGTTTAAAACATGTTATTTTTCGCTGTTTTCGCATCAATTTATTAATTAAAGGAAATAACAATTGCCTACTTTTGTTAACTTTGAAACTCTTAATTTCTAATTATAATCTTTACAGCTGAGTTTCATACTGAAGTCTTTAACTTCACTATTAAACAAAAGAAAATGCCAAGAAATTTGTGTACGAAACAACAAAAAATTATGGATTAATAAAAGTATGTAAACTCAAAAACCTACACGGTGGTTTTCATACTGAAGGTTTTTGAGTTAAGCATTAGTTATTTAATTTGTTATTTCGTATACAATTTTTTACATTTTATCTTTCAATATCGTTAAGTTCAAGTTAACTTTAAATATGAAACCGAGCGTAATAGATAAATAATAAAATGTACCTACATTAATTTGGAATAAATGTGGGCATTTTTTTTATACTTTTAAAAGTGAATACTTATGAAAATTTGCATTAAATGAATGTGTGACTTTCTTTTAAATACTTATATATATTAATACTCCAAAAATTAATTTAATTGTGAATATCAATTTGATATTGATATCAAAAGCCTATTATTTAGTACATATATTTATAATAAATCTTTTTATCTTTTTAGATACATACATTCAATTTATCATTCATCTAAAAGTTATTTAAATTTTAAAACTTTACTTATAATTAAATCGTATTTAAAATTAAATTTCATTTTATAACTAAAAAGAAATAAATTTTACTATTCGTAAGCATTTTTTATGGATTTTATTTTAGATTTTTTGGAAATAAAATACAGTATGCATACTAATATTTAGTATAAGTACTATTTTATTTCCATTTTAAATTTACAGAAATTTTACTAATATATAGTAAAATTACTAATTTTTGCTTCTAAATGAATTTCACTAATATTTAGTAAGAAATTTGGTTAATTTTAGCAAATTGATTTCCATTATGAATATACTAAAATTATACTAAATTTTAGTAACTATTACAAATTTTTTCCACAACTTTGACTTTACTAATAATTACAGACACATTTTGCTAAAATTAGCTAATCGGTCTGCTGGCCTAATATTAGTTAATTTTTCTGTAATATTACAGTTTTTTCTGCAACTTTTACAGACTTTTTTATTTGAGTGTATGCACCTGTAAAATAGTACTGAAAACAATATTGAATTGGAGTGCAACTTTTACACTTGTTTAATAAGTACTTTAATTGAAGAGAATAAGGTACAATATTTCGCAGTAACAAAGTAGTGTTTGTATGCCAGTCACCTTTCATATCAAAAAATAGCTCAGAGCGCTAGACCAGCAATTGTGAGTTCGCAAGTTCGATACCCGGTGGCCGCAATAAAAAAACTTTTGTAAAATAAGAAAAAATAAAATTTTTTTGTGAAGAATTTTTTTTTAACTTTCAATTGGTAAAAAAGAGCTTCCTTTGCACTCGTTCAAAAAGTACTAAAAAAATGTTGAAGTGGGAGTACTCCTCTCCTACGACAACTCAATGGTAAAATCATTAGTGTTTATGTTAAAAAAAATTACATCTAGATCATCAATTGTAGTGCTTATTCTACTGCTTCGGTATCTCTTTTTTTGCTGGGATATCAAGGGCTCAGGGTGTTTTAAAATCATTTAAGCCTAGTTTGCATAGGATCCTTCTTATATCCAAAATATGGAAATATTGTATCAAATTATATCGTATTAGATTCTATTAGATCTCCTTTGATACAATTAGATATAATTTGGTGGAATAAGACATGGTGTTCTTTTGCAAAAATCAATAAATTTTGGGCTAAACTTTCGTGCAACCAATTCTGTGCTTGACATAACATTGGGCCACTAAAAAAATACATGTAGACTATGTTTTCTCCTTTATCACATATTCGAATCACATTAGGATCGGAGAGAACCCGTTGGAATATCTTCCTTCCCAGCAAAAGAAAAACAAAATAGAAGTCATGCTTTACAAACCACTTCTTTCATTGCTTCACAAGTATTAGTTAGTGTATTTTTACCGCTTTCTTAGAAGCAATTCTGAACAATTTCAAAAAAAATCACTTTTATTGCTTCCAAAGTATCCGTTAGCAGATTCTTACAGCTTTTTTAGAAGTAATTTTGAACAACATCCAAAAAACCACTTAAGTATTGCATCTAATTATTCTTGTTTATTAATATTGCTCTAAAAGGGATCCTAAAAAGTGATTTTGATGCAGTTTATTTTCAAACAGATGATTGCAAGTTCAATTTGTGGCAGGAACAAAATTAAAAAAAATTTTCCTTAATATTTATAATTAATTTACTTAACCAACTAAAATCAAAAATTTAAAAAATGCATATCACAGTATTAATTGCAGCAGTCTATATGACATTAAAACAACACTGTACCAAAATACATTATAAAATGACCTGTGGCAACCAGTCTGCAAAATATGCAAATTTAAAGTAAAAACCATACGTCAGTGTGGCAACATTTGCGAAAAAGTAGACAGGGAGGAGATTGGAAGATAAACACAAATCTAAAAATAGAATGTTTGCATGCGTCTGTGTTTGATCACTTCTGAGTAAAAAAGGCAATAACGGAAAGCTGAGTGGGAAAGAAAACAATGAATTAGTTACATTGCATTCCAGGCATATACACTCATACAAATAAGTCCGTAAACATAGCAGAAAAAGTTACTAAAAATTAGTTAAAAATGATGCTGCAGAAAAAACTGCTAATATTAGCAGAATCAGTTTGCTAAATATTAATAAAATGAAAACAGCAAAAAAACTGTTAAATTTACAGAATTTTAGTAATATTTGAGCTAAATTGTTGTTAATTGCAAATACAGAATTTTAGTAATATTTGAGCTAAATTTTTGTTAATTGCAAATGACAATTTAACTTGCTGAAATCAGCAAAAAATTTGCTAAATAATATCAGAATGAAAATAGCAAAAAAAAACTGTTAAATCTACAAAATTTTTGCTAAAATTTTCTAAAATCAACAAAATTTTTGCAGATTACTAGTGGACTGGAAAAAGGTAAAAAGGAGCAAATGAATTGAAAATTAAAAAATAAAAAATAAATGTGTATTTAAAAACATACTTGGGACCAGTTTATTGAATGTGTCAATTAATTGAAATTTTTTCAATTGGCATTGTTCAATGCCTAAATGCCATATTTTATTTGAGTTTCCATTTTTACCTCTAAAGCTCCACCCACAGGAAAGAAGGTGTGGCCGATTAAAAATATCGTATTCTTTAAATAAGCTTAATAACTACAATATTGGGGGAAAAAATTAGTGTCATCCCCGTAAACTCCACTTACTCCCCAGAGATACTTTTAATCACAATTTTCATATTAAAATGGTTCGTCCAAAATAAACCTTGATCTTTGAAAATTAATGTATTACGATAAATAGAAACTTTTCTCATAAATTTTAATAATTTAGATATTTTATGAGTAGGACAAATTTTCAACCATTTCAATTTAGCTTTATATAAAAACTTTTTGCATTATTTTTGCCGAGTTAAAAATATGCAGTAATTTTTATGAGTCATTTAAGATTCTGTTTATAAGCGATCCAAAATTGGTGGTTTAGTTTACAAAAAATTTGTAAAATTAGCAAATCTTCTGTTAAAAATTAGTAACTAAAATTCAGTAATATACCGTAAAGTTAGCAAATTTATTGTTAAAAATTAGTAACTAAATTCAGCAAAAAAAAATAGCAAAAAAATTTGTAAGTTAGTAATGTGGAGGTAGCAATAAAATTAACTAAAAATTAAATTTTAACTAAAAATTAGTTAAAAATTTGTTAAGTTGAAGTACTAACAGTTTTACTAACTTTTCTACGAACTTTTTTCTATGAGTGTACAGACAATCTAACAAAAAACATATTAACAATTTATTGGAAAATCAGTGATGAAGCCTGTCCTTACAAAAAAGGCAGAAACTAGATCTAGTCTGATTTAAAAATAAATGTTTATAATTTTTAGAGAAAAAGGTTTGTTCTTCTTCTTAACCTCAAACCTATTTTAATTTATTTAAATTCAACATTTTTATACCCTACACTATGTGGTCAGTGTATTATAAGTTTGTGCTGATGTTTGTAACACCAAAAATATTGGTGCTAGATCCACCTTATAGTATACCGATCGGCTCAGAATTTTTTTTTTATTTCGATTTAAGGGGTTACATGACATTCGCGGCAAAGAAAACAGAACTTTTTTTAAAAATTCATAACTCAGTCAAAAACAAACATTTTTCCAAAATTTTTTATTTTATTATTGTAGAGAATTGAACAAATTACAAGAAAAAAAATTCAAAAAAATATATTTTTCACTCCAACATGGTTTTATGGAGCTCCAAACTGGTGGCAGAGAAAAAAAAATGGGGCCTAGTGGTTGCGGCGCTGGGAGTCGCAAAAATTGTCCAATCTGGAAATAAAATGACTTTTTTAAATCTTAACAAAATTGGTTATCGTATGAATGACCAATCGAATAATAATAAATTTTTTTTCCATTTTTTATGAATTTTTAAATTCAATATTTTTTTTCGAAAAAACACACTTTCAAATATGGCACATCACCAAAAATTGAAAAAAAATTTTGGTGATGTTTTTTGGGAAAATGTTTGTTTTTGACTGAGTTATGAATTTTAAAAAAAAAGGTCTGTTTTCTCTGCCGCGAATGTCATGTAACCCCTTAACGATGTCCGTCTGTCTGTCCGTCCGTCCGTCTGTATGTCCATGCATTCTTGTGCGCACTCTACAGGTCGCAAATATTAAGATATTTGGCACAACGACTTACGTCGGCCCAAAGACGACGCCTATTGATTTTGGTTAAAATCGGTCCATGTTTGGACCTAGTGCCCATGTAAGGGTCCCCCCAAAATTGGCTTGGGAATCGGAATAGGGACAAGCAACAAACTATTTTTCAATTTGTTAAATAAGTTTTGAGATTTCATATTTTAATTACTTTAATGCAATCTGTGAAAATTTTGTCCAAAATCAAATATAATTTCTTTTTTTTTTAATTTGACAAAATTTCGATTTAGACACTTTTTTGGTTCTTACCCAGCAAAAATATGTGTAAGTCATTCAAAACAAACAACTTTTAAATTGGTTACAATGGAGCGATAAGTGCTCTTTTTCTGCTTCGAATGTATGTGCTTTAAAACAACTTTCAAAAATGTATATATAATGTGGTTTTTTTCTTTGTAAATGCATTTGTTTGTAAATTACGAATTTGTTAGAGATTCCATTTTTTATCTCTAAAAAAACAAAATAGTTAATTTTATTAACGTACTTTATTATTTTACGATTATTTACATATTTTTTAATTATTCGTACATATTTTAAAAAATACTTCAATTACAGTTCCCATTGAAAAAGGGAAGGAAATAAAGAATTGGATCCCATTGAACCTCCTGAACTATGACCCAAATATGAATTTTCCTTTTCACTAAATGCAAATATATAAAAGTTAACAATTACAATTTATTGTTAAGGCTCTATGAAGTCGCTCGCGTGCTTTTGCACCGTGCATGAATATGTTAATAAAATTTGTTGCAATGTTAACATAATTTATCGTTTAAAAATACCAATCAAGAGGTTTGTTAACAGAGGTTGGTCCCTTACCTTTGCTTATACATTAAAAGTTCTATAAATGTCACCTGCTTTAAATGTCGATATGCTTTAATTGTTATTACACCTTAAAAGTCGTAAAATCAAGCTAAATAAATAATTCTATAGTGACAAAAAATATATTATTTCTTCAACTTAAAAATAGATTTAAAAAAATAACTGCCGTCAACTTTAAAATGTACATTAAAGTTCCAAATTTTAATTAAAGTTAAAATTTTGCTAAATGAAATTCTTCAACATACGAATTTAATTATAGTGTTGGAACTTAATGCATCGTTTAAAGGAAAAGTTGATTTTAAGCTAACGATGGTTGACTTGCAAAATTCAAATGACGACATAGTATTCGCCTTCGAAATATGTCTGGGGAAAAACTGTCCTCCAACTGTTCTCCGATTCTTTGATGAATTTAAAGCTAAAATTTCAATTATAGATCTGCGGATTCAGCAAATTTATAATGATGGCCTTATTACTGTAGAGTTGTAAAATCAAAAAATAGTTTCCTAGTACGCTTTAATATTCTGAAAATTCCTTGAGTAATGTTTTTAAAAAAAAATAATCAATCAGAGGGTTACATATAACTTTTAGGTCCAGCTTTTAGGATGTAGATTATCTTTAAACTTAGTTTAACGCAGTTTATAACTGGAATACTGCTTCTAAAATGTATTTTAGTTTTCGTTTTCGGTTTAACTAAACCAAGTTTAACTGACATCCCAAAAATTTGGTCTTAATGTATTAATATTAAAAAAAAAAAATTGGTTTTGTCTGATTTTAACTTAATCGAATTGATTTAGATGCAAAAGAAGTGTTTCCTTAATATTGCCCTAAAAATAATAATAAATTAAGCTTTTGTTACACAATAGGTTCAGAAATGGGCTCTGTAAAGGCTAAACATTAAAATTGCCTCTAAAATATGCTATTTCAGACATTATAAAAAGCACATTTAAATCACTTTGAAAAATGTATTATATTATATATTACAGTACTTCTAAATCACTCTAAAAATGCAAACAAAATGTACTCGTATTGATGTGATGAAAATGTGTATCTAAAAACCATACTTTTATTAACATCATGTAATCACTTTTAAATTACTAACAAAATGCTTAAATTGAACTACTGACAACATGGGACATCACGTGTAAAATAAATCAGTGTTAAAGCTAAATTGTAACTACTTCACAATCAGTTGATGCTATTCGGAGTGCTTTTAAAATAACTTTTTTGTAATGGATTTTTTTGCTGGGTAAGCATACAAGATTTTTACTTTAAAAAATTTTGATTTGAAAGTTTTCTTTGCAAAATAAACAAAATTAGATGTAAGTAGTTAAATTTGTAAGTATAAAATAATACTTTAATGCTTATAAAATAAATCTTTAAGAACTTTCAATAATTCGAAATTTTTTAATATTTTCCCCCCAAAGTATGTTAAGAAAACCTATTTCATGGCATCTGAATATGCTGAAAAATACTTATAAAAAACCTTTTATATATGTAGGATGCCAAAAGATTAAAAAAAAAACTTTTTTAAGCTCATTAAAAGAGAACAATAGTGAAATAATGACAATTTATTTGTTTGTTATTGTCAATAAAATAAAATTACTTTGGCATAGTTTTGGAAGGCATGAAACCATATACACTAAAAAAAACGACAACAACAATGTTACAAAAGTAAAATTAAAATGGCAACTGAAAAACCAAAGAGATTAAAGAGTACAATAATATAACCCACATATGTTGGTTTGTAATTTTCCAAAGTCATTTAACCTTAATAATTATATTCTACTGGCAATCATTTATGTAACGAGATTTGTAAAAAAAAATAAAAAAAGGGCAAAAATATATTGGAATTAACAATATAGATTATAATAATATAATAATAAAAAGTAATTATTTAAATTTTGTAAATATATATAAAAGCTAAATTTTTAAGTTTAAATTTAACTGGTATGAGTTCGACTTAACTCCCCTAAAGTATGCTTTATTTGTTTTATATTTGACACGCTCTAAAGTATGTTACGGTAGTTTCTTTCATGCAGCATTATTTACTATTATGTATTTACCTTTATTAAATTTTTTCATTCCATCCCCTGTGCACAAATTTTAACAAGAACTCACGTGTCAAATAATAAGAAAGTAAAAATGTCATGTAGAAGCTTATATTAAAAAATATTTTCGGGAAATCATACACTTAATTCATTTTGTAAAGAATTTTGTTTTTTGTTGACTGCATGTTGAGAAAACTAGTTTAGAAAAAATCATGGTTTACATGCAAAAATAAAACTCAGCATATAAATTGTTATATAGACTTATTGTAATATAAAAGTATGCAAAATTATGTAGATAACATTTTAGGCAGGGCAGTCAAACATCTTGCATACATTGGGGATTTGGCCAAAAAAAATTTAAATAAATCTATAACATCACCTTTTCACTGGGTAGTACTTTGAACAACATTTTTATACATATTTTTATTTTGAACCCTTTAAAAACGGCAAATATATGGACAAAGAGCTATGAACAGATCTGACACCATATATTATAACAGACCCGGCCGCACAAGTTACGCAGATCCTTTAAATATGTATTAGAGCGAAACAGATGCGATTAGATGTACACATAATGGAGTATTTTTTGTGCAGAAGAAGAAGTTTATAATGAAAAATAGTTCCTCTTTAGCTGCCATATCTGAGACTTTAATATTAGAAGCTAAAATGAAGTTGTTCTTACATATTTTTCTAATATTTTTATATGATTTGTCCACCTAAATATCAGTTTGTTCACCTCTGTATTACTACACTTTATTTTCATTTTCCAGCTATTTTCTTTTTTTTTTCATTGTTGAAAATAAAATGTGATTTTATATCGGTACAAATGTGAATGACATGTTTTATTGTGCAATACTTTCTATACATTTACTATACCGAATCCACAAAGACTGTGGGAAAAAGAGTCATTCGATATTCGAGCATCTGTCAGGAAGAGTTTGAAGGGCTGTACTTTGTCCCATGCCCGTTTAAAACGTGGTCAGTGTAAAAGCACTGTTATATTTTTATAATATAGAATTATTTTAATTTATATTTTTCGAACAAGTTCTTTGGCGTCAGTTCTGTAATAGGTTCCTTTCACGTTAGTCCTGTGAATGGCTGCTATATGGCAGTTCAGTGACACCACCCAAAGAGTAACCCCTATAAGATTAACCTCAGTCAAAAGTAACTTTGAAGTAAAGATAAAAGTCAAGGACCGGCGAGATTTCCTATACGGTTAGGCTAGATATTTTTATATCTGGTTCTACCATCAATTTTGATACCTCAATTTTGATACAAATACTTGTCATATTAGGGTTAATATGATTCTTAGTAAATGTGACACTTGTCTCAACAGATTTGGTGCCGACTTTCATCGAAAGTGCATATTTACGAGTTTGGTGTTTATTGAAAAAAGTAAGCAGATTTTTTAAATCTTTTCGCTATACAAACACTAGCAGAGAAAGAAAATATGTGTTTATATATATTTAAAAAAAAATAGGTATTCGTAAAAAACGGAAAATAATACAAATTTTATTTTTTTGTTATAACAAATATTGAATATAAAATACATATTAAAAAATTCAAAAGAATTTAATAACATATTTCAAACAGATTTTAATAAAAAAAAATGTTTATTTATAAAGAATTTTTTTTCTCTTGTTATTTGTTAAATTATTATTTAGTGTGCTGCATTCAATGCAAATATAATTGCTAAGAAATCAAAGCATACTTAAAAAGAGTTATTTTATGTTAAAAACTGTAGCATACTCTAAGGATTTTACGCAATATTAAATAAAATAAAGCATACTTAAGGGAAATAAGTTTTAATAAATTGCGTAGCATATTTTATGGATAATAACAGAAAAAGTAATTTACTATCAAATATAAAATAGATATATTTTTTCGTTTGATTAAAAATTTCTTAAAATCTAGTTAATGGAATTTTTTTTTATCTTTTTTCATTTTCTTTTACTGTGAGATATTGTAAAGTAAAGATAACAACTTTAAGCATGTCATTACAATTTATTAAATTAAAAAAAAAAAAAAAAAAAAACCAAAACCTTGGCCAGCAATAAATCCAACTTTTTATTAATTTTCTTGACATCAGCGCCTTCTTCTTTCACAATACACTCAGAGAAATATTATTAAGATCAAATAGTATATATGTACATCAAATCCGATATTGTATTATCTCAGCTTTTAGTTTGGTAAAATAATATAATTTAAGATAGAAATAAAACAAAATATATTAATGAAAATAAAGCATACTTTAAGTCGTTTTGTTTAAATATATTTTATAGCATACTGAAGATGGGATTAATATTATAAGTATGCAAACCAAAAATAAGAATTTATGAATAAAAGATTAGCCCTTAAAATATGCAACCACAAAATTTAAATGTATCGTATATTTTTAAAGCAACAAATAAAATCTAGTATGACAATATCATTGGTGAGTTTGTACTTGAGGTAGAACAATATTCTAACTAAATATCTCTTAAGCCAGTATTTAACCAAATTTCGTTCACTGTATTCCCATATTGATAATATGAAAAAATTCCAAAGAAGAAGTGCGTGAATATCATAAAAAGTACAAAAAAAAACGGAAGCATCGTGTATTACTTAAAAAAAATTTATATTCCAAAAGTCTTTCTGAGTTGAGTGCAATTCACCATCACGTTCGTACCTTTTGCAATAATGATTATTACCACAATTCCTTCTTTTTCTTTTTCAAGAAAAAGATTGTGTGACACATAATAAATATGTAAAAATGAAATTAAAATAAAGTTAAATGAACTTTAACATCAATCGTTAAAATCATCAATTAATGAATATGTGCCATATGGATTTATTTATGAGGTAAATGGACGCTTTTGAATATTATCTTTTGTTTATTATTGGAAATATATGATAATCAAGGAAGCGAAATTTTTGGACAGCCAGAAATACATAAGGAATATTTTAAAAATTATGTAAAAAAGAAAAGAAAATTAATATCAATAAGTACCAATGTTTCGTGTGAATAAATATGGTACCCAGGTGAAAAATGGGATCGTATATGAACATACATGATCATATATGGGTTCGTATATGATCACATACGGGTTCGTATATGGTCATAGCTGATCGTATATGTCCATTAGACCGTACCACAAAAAAAAAGTTCGCCGTACACCGTCGAATCTAAATTATTTTTGCCGAACGTAGGGGTCGCCATTTTACATTTTTCGTTATATCTTTGGCATTTACAGTCGGATATTAAAGTATGATACATCGATGTTTTTCCCTCGAGGAGACCAGTGTTTTGCTCTAAGGGCCATTGACCTCAAGTATCCCGTTCTAGTACTTACCCACCAGATCTCAGTTGCTACCACCCTAATGTACAACCCTAATGTCAGAAAATTAAAACCCGCAAAAAATCATTAACATTTTGCTAAGGAAGTTGTTTGATAAACCCAGTAGAAATTTTTTTTATATTTTGGTAGCCGAACGTAGGGGGTCACCTTTTTAAATTTTTTTTCATTGGATTTTTTCTTTATAGAAAAACACTGGTCACCTCGAGGCAAAAAAATCGATATATCACACTTTAAAATCCGACTTTAAATGCCGAAGCTATAACGAAAAATTGAAAAAGGCGACCCCTATATTCGGCAAAAAAAAATACATTTTTTTTGAATCCTCCTTGCAAAAATACTTCATATTGGAGGGTGTACGGCGAACTTTTTTTTTGAGGTATGGTCTACTGTACAGCATGCTTGGTCGTATATAGGCCGCTTTAGATTTCTATTGTCTATCATCTATCCGAATTTCATAAAAATCGGAGACTATCACATGAGATACTTTTGCAATCGTATGATAACTTCAAAGGAGAGTGGCAAATTCCTTGAATTGGATCGTGAATTGCTACCTTTCGAGCATAAAGATATGGCTCGAGGGAAAGAGTTTTAGCTCCAACGATGAAATCATTAATCAAACAAATGCCTATTCGACCACCTTGGGAGGGGTCAAAAAAAATCGAGAAACATTAGACAAAGGGTATTGAGCTAAAAGAATAGTATATAGAGAAATATTTCTTTTGTTGCTAAAAAAAATTGACTTTTATTTTAAAAGTCATCGATTTATTGATCCGCCCTCGTAGGTATGGTTAAAAAAAATTTTCTTTTTTTTTTATTATTATGTATTTTTATTAAATTTTTTACTCTTGACCTAAATAAATAAATAATATTGATACTCTTCAGTAAATAACTTTTCTACGTATACAGTAGTTTAATGGTTTATAAACCACAATATAAATAATTTAATCTGTAAATCATTATTTTAAAAACATTACACTGATAAGTCTGGTAAAAAGACATGTAAGAATAAACCAAATATATACAATAGCCTGACTACGAAATCGCAAATATGTAAAATAACCCACTGTAACCAAAAATAAGACACTAGTACAGCACTGATTTTATAAAAATTACTACGCTTTGTTAAAATAAGGATTAAAGTCAATTTTTTTTTTGTTATATTATTTTCTTTATAAAATTAATTTTTTTTTAATTGTTTTTGATCATCTATATTATCGTGTTAGCTATTGTTATCATTGAGACTTATTATATAAGCTATCTTCTATTAAGCCCCCCATACATTTTCAATATTATGTCCAATATAATGGTATAGTATTTTTCTCGTTTTGCCACACATCATACAATAAATTGCAACAATACAAAAATAACAAAAGATCGCCACAATATTTTATGCAATATATGAATTCAATATAACCTCAAAATGTACACAAACATGAACTGCACAAAATTAAAATTGTACAGTGTTGCCAATAGATTATGCAATATTTCAAGTTGTCCAATAAAAATCAAACGTGTTTTGATTCACTACATAATATTGCTCAACCTTCAATTTAATACATACACCGCAATATGCTTGCACCACTTTTTATTAAAAAATCTAATTAACATTTTTTTTAAATAAAATTTTCTCTCGCAAAAAAAAAGAAAATATTTTTTTAAATTTATTTTTATCGCGATATACATTAATTGCATTAAAGAAATTAAATATGCTAAAATCCCAAACATATTTAACTAATTGTGAAAAATAACCAGTTGTAGACATGTCCCTATCCGGATTTCATTCTTGCCTAAGAAAATCGTCGGGGGACGAAGTTTTTAGAATTTCTGTAAATATTTGTTAAGTTAAATTACAAACTCAATGAGAATTTTTTATTCCCGTCTAGAAGCGTTATTAAACATACAAAATATCAAAGAAAAACAAAAACAATAACAAAATATTTACCACAATTTGCTTTGTCATCTTCCAATGTTGTTCTTTTTGTTTTTTTCTTTGATATTTTGAATGTTTAATAACGCGTCTAGACGAGAACAAGAAATTCTCATTGAGTTTGAATTTTCGTTAAAAAAAAATATATTATATACCGATATCACTTAAATAACACTTAATATTTAAGCGAATTTTCTTTCGAGATTTTTAGATTTTGAGGTGTTTCTGAGCATTACTTACGACAGAGATGCTCGTTTTATTAAGTTTCCAAAAATATTTAAGAAGTTTAATTTAGAGATGTTAAAAGTACGCTTGAGTTAAACAAAAAATAATTTAGTGCCCACTTTAAAATATATGGGCCAGTTTCATAGTTAGAACTAAGCACGATTGTTGTTTTTAAATATTTCTTAATTTAGAAATATCGTTTAAAATCGATGTTAGTTCTGACTGTAAAACTGGCCCTAAATATTAATTTTTCAGTAAAATACCTTAAAAATCATTTATTAAATTACAAGTAAAATAGTTAATGCGCAGGTAGAAATTGCCGACGTTGCAACAAAAATTGTACTGGGAGAGCACTTTTTTCTACGAAATGCCGGTACTACTTAAAACGTGCTTCGCCAGTACTGTTTTCTGAAAATTAACGAGCTTTTTTTAATTTATTAAAATTAATAATTTTATAAGTTTTATGTGTTTTTGCACCTATTACAAAATTATTTATGTAAGAGAGACATAGTCATTCTTTTCTTGTGAAGTTTCGACAGAATGCATTAAAAATTTGTGATGTACACTCAAAGGACAGTAAAGTACCAGCAAATTACTAAATTTGTTATTAAATGTACTGGGATAATACCAAAAAAATAAAATCCCAAGCATGAGCCAACGTTGAGAAATAACTACGGCCAAGCATTTATTGGTGTTATCATTTCCACAACAGTGAAAGTTGAAAATCCGACGCATTGCCAGTACATGTACTACCGTCTCCAATACCGGGCCGACATTGTGCCGTTTGTATTTTTCTACCTGGGTGGTTTCATATCAATTCTATAAAAAAAAGCACCTTATAAAAAACTTTTGGAAGTTATTTCTTATAAAAATGTAGAATCTGTCAGTTTTACTGAAGAAGATAAATTCTTGAATACAAGAATTTGGACAAAATCCCGAAAATAAAAATATTTGTTGAAAGGGAAAAACTAAAATGTCTGTTAAAAAAAATTAATCACGTTATACGTTATAGCATTAGTTGGAAAATAAAATGTTTTGCCCTTCAGAGCCCCCTTTGAGCCCATGCTGTGCATGGGCACGAATGAATGTGTATTAGACTGTCCCTTAAAATAGCGATTTGTTGATTTTCGTTCATTACACACCCCAGTTTTATTGGAAATGGTCCAAAATGGAAGAAATCGATTTTTTTATTTTTTTGGAAAACGTGCCGAAAGTTGGACGAAAATGGCCCATTTTGGAAAAAAGGTATATTACTATTAAAAATTCCCAAAATTCTAAATTTCGAAAAGATTAACTTTTTATTTCACTTATTCATTTAATATAATCAAAATTATTCAGATATGGAATTGTGACTTCATCGGATATCATTAACCCACCTTAGCCTGGAATCAAAAATGAGCCACGAATTTGATAAAAATGCAAAAACGTGTTTTTTTTTTAAATAAATTAATTTTAAAGATTTTTTAAAATGCTTAATTTGGAGATGTCGATTGATATTTGTACCATGCAATAATTGATATTAAAAAAAAATAAATAAATTGGAAAAATGATAATTGGAGCGACTGCTTTCCAGGACATTTTACAAAAATTGCTCATTTTATCAAAAATTTAACAAAATTTGAATGTTTTCATCAAATTTTACACAGTTTTCGGAAAAACATCAACTAAATTTGGTTAGACTATAATTATCTTTATATTTGTGTAAAAAATCTTTAACCCTTAGTGACCTTGGGTCAGAAAAGTCCCATAAAACTTAATACTAATTAATGATTTTTATCAAATGAAAAAAAATTTTTTTTATTCATTCAAAGTGATAATTTTCCGAAAATTATGGTGTTATTCGGTAAATTTCCTAGTGGGGCATTTTTGGCCAAAAGTATAAAAATTAACCGCATGTGGATAACGTTACATAAAATAATTATTTTTATCCAGTTGAGATTTTTTTTTCATCAATTTAATGGCTTTACAATCTCGTAGTCATAATTAATATTAAGTTTCATGGGTCTTTTCTGACCCCAGGCCATTAAGGGTTAAATATTTTTTAAACAAATATAAAGATAATTATAGTCTAACCAAATTTAACTGATCTTTTTTCGAAAACTGTGTAAAATTTGATGAAAAAATTCAAATTTTGTTAAATTTTTACCAAAATGAGCAATTTTTGTAAAATGTCCTGGAAAGCAGTCGCTCCAAACACAAACTCGAATTATCATTTTTCCAATTTTTTTTTTTTTTCTTCAATATCAACTATTATGTGGTACAAATAGCAATCGACATCTCCAAATTAGAAATTAAGCATTTTAAAAAATCTTTAAAATTAATTTAAAAAAAAACACGTTTTTGCATTTTTATCAAATTCGTGAGTCATTTTAGATTCCAGGCTAAAGTGGGTTAATGATATCCGATGAAGTCAAAATTCCATGCCTGAATCTTTTTGACTATATTAAATGAATAAATGAAATAAAATATAATTTTTTTCTAAATTTCGAATTTTGGGAATTTTTAATAATAACACTATGCGACAGTCAAAATCGGGATGGGATGAAACCAACGGGAAATGTTATATCGGTCAAAAACAAGTTATATGTGTCCCGGCGTTTCGCTGGGTCACCCTAAGAATCGAGATATATCTTTTTTTTGACATAACTCGAGAACCACTAGTCCGATTTTGCTCAAACAATTTTAAAAAAATTAAAAATTACAATTCCTTTAATCTGTTCATATAACGTTTTTCTATATACTCAACAGTTTTGCCGGTAAAAATAAATGTTTGTTACCGCTACCATAAAAATCAATAACCTTTTGTTTATTACTTTTTTTTAATATTTTAGGCAAAAAATATTTTTTTCTTCATACATTTATTTTTACCGGCAAAACTGTTGAGTATATAGAAAAACGTTATATGAACAGATTAAAGCAATTGTAATTTTTAATTTTTTTAAAATTGTTTGAGCAAAATCGGACTAGTGGTTCTCGAGTTATGTCAAAAAAAAAGACCACCAAAGGTCAAATCTATATATTTCGATTCCTAGTGGTGACCCAGCGAAACTCCGGGACACGTATAACTTCTTTTTTACCGATATAACTTTCCTCGGTAGTTTGAACCCTTCCCGATCACTGACCTCTACCATTTGTCTCACAGTGTAATATACCTTTTTTCTAAAATGGGCCATTTTCGTTCAGCTTTCGGCACGGGTTAACGTTTTCCAAAAAAAAAAAAAAAAATCGATTTCTTCCATTTGGGACCATTTCCAATAAAACTGGGGGGTGTAATGACAAATCTATTTTTAAGGTACACTCTAATGTGTTTAAGCCTGCATGTAAATATATGAAACCTGCATGGATCCATATATAAATATGTCGAGTTTTGTTTGGGAAGGCAAAATTACATCTAAAATAATTTTTTAACCCCAAAATTTCGTCCTATCAAATTATTAACATCTAAAATACCCCCTAAACGACTGAAATCACCTTCAATCTAGGGGAAAAACTCCCTTACTTGGCAACACTGCCGCAAAAGTGCTTTTCTCTCTCACACAATATCGGTTACACAAAATATGTCAAAATCTCAATTAAAAAAAATTTTAGACATGTGCCCTTTAGAAAATTTATAATTCAATTAATATTTCATTAAGAATATTTGAACATTTTAAAATGCTCTATTGAGCACAAATTTATGTACATATAAACACAGCTTTTACATATCAAAAAGAATAAAAATTTATTATTGCAGCAATAACACAACAGTTTTTTAAACACTAATAAAAAACATAAAATCAATCATATAAATCAAAAATATGATGTTTTTTATATTATTTAAACTACTGCATGTTATAAATCAAAGTAAAAACTTATTTTTTTATGTTTTGCAAACCATAAAATCTTTAAAAATATAAAAATAAAAAAATAAAATAAAAAGTGAAAAAAACTAAAGTTGATTAAGACCGACTATATGATACTTTACACCAGTCATAGTAACATGCCACAAAATATTGGGTATATAATTTGAATAGATCGAAATGGACTTGTATACCGAAAAGCTTGCTGAGACTTAAGCAATGATTAAAAAATAAATTACTTTGCTAACTTTTTCAGTTCTAGGTGTATTCGTCAGAACACTGGTTATAATCAGTTAAAATGACAAAATATAGTTTGCTGAATACTAGTAGACTAAAAATAGCAAATACAAACTGTTATATTTATAAATTTCTTGTTATTATACCCTACACCACTATATTGTCAGGGTATTATAAGTTTGTGCTGATGTTTGTAACACCACAAAATATTGATCCTAGACCCACCTAACGATGTCTGTCTGTCCGTCCGTCTGTCTGTCTGTCCATGCATTCTTGTGCGCACTGTACAAGTCGTAAATATTAAGATATTTTGATGAAATTTGGTACACAGACCTATGTTAGCCCGATAACGCAGCCTATTGATTTTGGTGAACATCGGTCCATGTTTAGACCTAGTGCCCATATAAGGGTCCTACCAAAATTATACTGTTTATACGCTGCAGGTCGCAAATATTAAGATATTTTGATGAAATTTGGTTAGACCTATGTTGTCCCAAGGACGAAGCCTATTGATTTTGGTGAACATCGGTCCATGTTTAGAACTAGTGCCCATATAAGGGTCCCCCCAAAATTGGCTTGGTTACAAACTGCAGGTCGCAAATATTAAAATATTTTAATGAAATTTGGTGCGCTGACTCACATTATAGAAACTTTTGACACAAGCCCCATTTTAACCCATTCGAATTTCGGATCCAAACATTAGTTGGCTTTTAACCAGACTGGTGTAGGGTATTGTATAGTCGGCATGCCCGACTTTAACCTTTTTACTCGTTATTTTTAAGTTAATGCAAACAGCAATCTATCCTGCTAAAATCAACAGAAATATTTGAAAAACAAATAGTAAACTGCTGATTTCAGAAGGCTAGATTTTAATTTTCATTAAAAAGAAACGAAAAAAAAAACTTTTTGGTGATTTGTTAGTCTACTAATTATTTTTTAATTTTTTTTGCTGGTTTTAGCACGATCATTTTCTCTGAACTAAAATTAAACTCAAATATAATTAAACTGCTGTATATATAACATTTTTATTTTTGCTGTTCGTATCTTACTAATATTTAGCAAAACTAATCTACTAATTTCAGCATTTTTTTTCTCCAAGTTTATTTTTAACCAGGGACCCAAAATAACTGTTATATTTCTAAAAAAGTCACCACCCAAATTTATTTAAGTATAATATTTCAATAATGCACTATATTTTATAAATCATATTGCACAAAAAAATCACAAAGTTTGGCAAAGATTTTAATTTTTTCAATTTTTATATTTTACTCTATAAATTTCTGTTGTTTTTTGATTTTTATTTTAAAACTTTTTATAAAAGTTACAGAATGATTTTTTTGAAAAAATTAAGCACTAACTTTTTTATTTGATAATAAAATAAAAATTAAAAATTGACCTAAATTGAATGCCGGAAGTTGCTGGAATATACATATTTACTCACTTTAAATCACTGTTCAATCTTTTATTAACACTAGTTGACATCATCAGGATATTATAATTGGTGAAGTCATTGGTTCCATGGCTTTTGATTTATATTCTTAATTGTTATTTTTTGATAAAGAAAAAAAATCACAAAATAACTTTTATTATTTTTTAAAAAATAAAAATCGTGTTTGGATTGTTTTTGTTTGAATTAAAAATATAAATCAAACAGAGCAAATAAACAGAAAATTAAAAATACTCAAACAGGAAATAATTGTAAAACAATCACTTTTTTGAATAAAAGTTATAACTGTTACGTCCCTGTTTTTAACTAATATTTGGTACAATAGTTTTAACTAAACATTTTACAGAGTTTTTTCTATAAGCGTAGTTAAAATTCTAAATTCTAACATAAATTGTTAACTGAATATTCATTTGTTTTTATTGATTTTTTTTATTTAAAAATAGTAAACAAAAAAAAAAAATCATTTGCATTAAAGGAATTAAATATGCTAAAAATCCCAAACGTATTTAACAAATTGTGAAAAATAATCCGCTGCAGGCATGTCCCTATCCGGATTTCATTCTTGCCTAAGGAAATCGTCAGGGGACGACGTTTTTAGAATTTCTGGAAATATTTGTTTAGTTAAATTACAAACTCAATGAAAATTTTTTGTTCTCGTCTAGGAGCATTATTACACATTTAAAATATCAAAGAAAAAACAAGAACAACAACAGGAAATTTTCCACAATTTGCTTTGTCATCTTTCAATTTACTACTCTGTTGTTTTGACAGATCTAGCAATGTAGTGACATCCATTCATGTAGAAACAACAATAGAGAACAATGTGTAAAAACGTCGTCCCCTGACGATTTCCTTAGGCAAGAATGAAATCCGGATAGGGACATGCCTGCAGCGGATTATTTTTCACAATTTGTTAAATACGTTTGGGATTTTTAGCATATTTAATTCCTTTGATGCAATTAATGTATATCCCGATAAAATAAAATTTAAAAAAAAAATCATTTGATTTAAATGAACAGTACACAGATCAGGTTCCAAATGAAGTTTCATTTGCCCGATAATTGAGGTTCTTACAAACATGAACACAAACTTACTAAGACGTGACTATGCAGAGTTGTAGGGTATAAATACGACATATCGATTGTGGTGTACAACATATACAATTTTACAAAAAACTCAATTTGAAAAAAAAAACGTACATAGACATAATGTTTCCGGTATTGAAAAACCAGTGACATAAGTAGAACTTTACACTATGATAGAAACACTATTACGGTATACACCAATTCCTGGTTGGACGATTTTATGGATGGTTAGAAATATTCTCCAACAAAGCAACATCGTATTATAGTACGTAAAATTATACATTTAAATACAAATTTCTTATTAAAATAAAATTATTTTCAGCTGGTCGTATAGTGAATAACCGGTGTGCATATAACTTCATATACAAACTGATAGAACAAGAGTATCATGTATACAACATATATAAATATAATATTCTCACATTAAGATTCAGGAATGGATAATATTATCAACTTTCAAGAACGTTTTTCATTTCAAAATAATCATGAAAGTCTCTATAACGATTTGAACTCTTCAAGATATAAGAATTCAGGAGGTTTCATACACAAACAGAAAAAAGTCTGTAAAAATTTTAGTTAAAACTATTAAAAATAAGTTAAACTGCTGAAATTATCAGATTATATTTGTTATATATTAGTAAGATAGGAACAGCAAAAATAAAATTATTAAATATATAGAATTTTAGTTATAGTTGAGTTAAATTATAGTAAAAAGCAAAAAACCTAATCTTCTAAAATCAGCAAAAGATTTTGGTAAATATTTAGTAGACTTAAATAACACAAAAAAAATTATAAATTTTCAAAGTTTTTTTTTCAATTTTTTTAATTCAGTTAAAAATTGAGCCTTCTGAAATCCGCAGTTTACTATTTTTGTAGCAAAAATTTCTGTTGATTTTAGCAGGGTATACTTAATACCCTCAATACCCTGATAAAATCAACAGAAATTTTTGCTACAAAAATAGTAAACTGCGGATTTCAGAAGGCTCAATTTTTAACTGAATTAAAAAAATTGAAAAAAAAACTTTGAAAATTTATAATTTTTTTTGTGTTATTTAAGTCTAATAAATATTTACCAAAATCTTTTGCTGATTTTAGAAGATTAGGTTTTTTTAACTGAATTAAAAAAATTGAAAAAAAAACTTTGAAAATTTATAATTTTTTTTTGTGATTTTTTTCCATGCAAGCAACTAAATTTAACTTAAAAATAACAAAAATTTTGCAGATATAACAGTTTGTTTCTGCTATTTTTAGTCTACAAATATTTAGCAAAATTAACTAAAGGTAACTTAAATATACCTAAAATGTTGTAAATTACACGTTTTTCTTTTTGCTGCTCTTATTTTACTAGTATTTAGGAAAAAATTGCTAATTTGCAACATAATTTTTAACTATTTTAGTTTGCTCTTTCTGCTATTTGTACAAATTTATTTCTATGAGTTTAGCACCGGTTCTAAAGTAACCTGTTCTAGTTTGAACAAAAAGACCTATTACCAGCAAAAAAAAAATTGGAAGTAATGCTTTACAAACTACTTCTTTCACTGCTTCACAAGTATCCGTTATTGTATTTTTACTGCTTTTTTTGGAAGCAATTCTGAACCACTTCAACAAATCACTTCTCTCATTGCTTCCAAAGTATCCCCTTAGAGTATTTTTACAGCTTTTTTAGAATTACTTCTGAACAAATAACTTAAGTATTACTTCTAAAGCATAATTGCTCTGAAAGTGATCCTAAAAAGTGATTTAGGTATCATTTGGTATTTCTAAACAAATGATCGCGGGTTCGATTCCTGGAGGGACCAGTATTTTATTATTTTGTTTTTTTACGGTGGGTCTCATACTGTAGGTTTAACTTTAACTTAACTAAAAACAAAATAAAATGTCAAAAAAATGTACACAAAACAACAACAAATTTTTGGGTTAACTATTAACCTAAGTTTAAACCTGCAGTATGAGACCCACCGTAAATATTTATAATTAAATAAAATTCAAAATTTTAAATTTTTAAAAATATATAAAAAAAAAAATCAAAAATTGTTTCTTATGCACTCGTGAAAAAAGTGCTGAAAACAATATTGAATTCGAGTGCACCTCTTACACTTGTTTAGTAAGTACTTTTATTGAACAGAATAAAGCACAATATCTCGCAATGACAAAGTGGTGTTTTTATGCCAGTCAACTTTCATGTGAAAGAATAGCTCAGCGGTAGAGAGTTAGACCAGCAATCATGAGGTCGCAAGTTCGATCCCCGGTGGGGGCAATAAAAAAAACTTTTATAAAATAAAAAAAAAATATATATTTTTTTTTGCAAAGAATTTTTTTAATTTTAATTGGTGAGAAAAAAACTTTCACCTCTCCTGAGACAACTCAAAATCATTAGTGTTTATGTTAAAAAACAACTACACCTGGATCATCAATTGTAGTATTTTTCAATCGCTTCGGCATCTCTTTTTTTGCTGTGTTGCTAATAGTTCAAACTCCATAAAAAAATAACCGGTTGTGAAACATAAGTTAGAACCTATGCTAATGCATTATAAGTTGTTCTGCAACCAGTTATTTGTATTTTTTCTTCTTACAGGGTCCAATTCTACGGCCGTCTAACATTCCGATACCCTTAGAATTTTATTTGCGATTTGTCAGACTCTACAAAATCTACCTGCTTTTCCGACACGACTTCCGCATAAGTATAAAATCATTTTTCCTCGAGGCATATTTTCAAGTTGAGGAGCAAATCCTAGTTGCTGGAGACAAGATCCGGAGAAAGGTGGGAAGCAGTTTGTAATGCAACGAGTTGGCGTTGTTGTGTTGAACTCTTACACAGAATATTGCGGATTCGAGCCCCAGCGCTGACAAATTCAATTAAGGAAAATAATATGTACGAGGTTTCTGTTCCTCATACATATTACAACACCCTCCTTCGGTATTCCCCTAGCACTTAACCACAGCGAAGCAAATTAATATTAAAAAGTGATGAGCAAAAAGACAATTATTTATCAGATGGCGCACAGCAACTATTCTAAAATTTAATAGCTCGCGAAATTACAGTGTTTCCATAACTGCACCACCTTTACCTTTCTCCGCTTTCTATTCCTCCTCTATCGCCTCACCAAAGAACACTCACAAATAGAAAGAATTTCCGAGTGTTAGGTTAGAAGACGGAGCCGCTTATGTGGTTCCTGCAAAAACGTCTTCCCGTTGTGATACCTGTTAACTGGCCACATCAGGGTCCAATCCAAACCAGTCAAACTCCCTAATGAACAAACTTAGCCTTCCGATACCAATGTCGGACAGGTCTGTTAGGTCATTCGGAAACGGAAGACTCTAGATAGCATCCGTCGGGTTTGCGAACTCCGGACACCTTTACCGCAGTAAAACGAAGACTCCTTTTCTTCCTCATTGTGATAGCTTCGGCAGAAATCTATATAATCTTCCGAAGCTATCACAATCTTCCTCGTATATTGACCAAAAGCGCCATTGCTCTCCGCCATCGCCAACAGATTGCAAAAATGGAAACGCGGTAGTGTAATGACCGCCCCACTATGGCGTCGGTCATAGGTTGGTCAGACGGAAAACTGCAAGTAGTACTGATTACCACGCCGCTTGCTCAACGAGAGCGGAATGCCTGGTGCGTGGTCGGAGCCACCGTTGTGTGCTACTATTCCCTTTTTCCGGCACCCAAATGAGTGTTAATCTCATACGACATTCTTCGATGTGGTAACCTCACCTACTAGGGACCTTATGACCGCTTGGCTGTCGTTGAATACAACAATATTATCTAAGGATATTTCATGATACCTTACACAAGACATAGCCTATATGACACTACCTCGGTTTCTAAGAGGCTGTACTATTCCAGCAGTTTTAAGGAGAGTCGAAAGATAGCGAGAAGGTCTATTGACAACCAGTGTAGTGTGGTCAATAGAGCCGTCGTCGGAGTGGTACGAATAGCACCTATATTCAATAACGCTTTTGTGCACAAAATTCTCTAGAAATTCATGCGGTCAGTGCCCTTATGCAGCGCACATCACCAAATGGATAGATACCCCAAACATCAGTATGGGTCCGATGGCTGCATTAAAAAGCCAATTGAAATTTCGGAGGGTGATACCCCAGTTCACATCTATGGCCCTCTTACAACAACAAATGGCGACAGCGGCTTTTGACATTATAACCTGAGTATACAGATTGCACAATAACCCTTTATCAAGGATAATTCCCTAATAAATGGCACACTCTCGGAAAGTTAAAGCTAAGTGCCGTTCTATCTCGGTAGTCTAAACTACCTGTTCCTATTGAGGAGGACAAGATTCGTTTTGCTCAGATTCATCCCCAGCCTACTATTTTCACTCCAGTTAGAAAACTCCATAAGCTCCGATGAAATATCCGGATATTTACTCAAGAAGTGGATTCATGGTCAGACTCCTAGTTCGAAAAAGTTTACCTTTGGTAAAGCTTTCCTATCAATTCAAAAATTCAAACTTTCCATCCCTGACATAAATACTCCATATTTATACTACACTCAAAAATATAAGTTAGTAGAAAAATTAGTAAAACGTCTTGTATATCAAGTGTACTAGTTTTTAGCAATTTTTTTGCTGAAATTCCGTTTTCAGCAAAAATTTTAGTTATATTTTTAGCACTAAACTAATGTTATACTAATTTATTTTGCTACAAAAATTGTGCTGATAACCGCATTCATAGCGTGGACGACAACCAGATAGACAAGATGTAGATGCCGCAACTTGTCTGGAAACGGAAATGACAAAAAAAGAAAAACAACTCTACACATGTTCTATATTTAAATTTTCAGCAAATAAATTCACTAAAGTAAAATTTCGCTACAAGTTTTTTGAGTTTTTTTCAGTCTACTAATATTCAGCAAAAAGTTTAGTGATTTTAGCAAGGATTTTTTACATTTGCAGTCGCCTAAATGTTAGCAAAATTTTTGCTGAAGATTACTATTTTTTGCTAAAAATCAGTTCGCTGATATTCAGCAAACCTTTTGCTGAAATTACCAACTTTTTTGCAAGCACGCTCCTGACTAAAAATTTGCTGACACAGCAACATTTTTTGCTGACTTTACTGACTTTTTTCTTTGAGTGTACAAAAATATGTATATAAACATATAAACATTTCCTATAATGACTTCAATATCAAAAGCTAACAACATTTGGCGCTTACTTGCTTGTAAGTCACTTATATACAGAGTCAAACAATCACACACGTACGTATAGTTTCAGCACACAGAGGAAACATCACGTTTCAATATAATGTTACATAAACACACTGACAGCTGCAACACTACTACAATTTGTATGAGTTTTAAAAGCAAAAAACTAACAAAACAAAATATTCTCAAAGATTCCCTCAAAATAATGGCTGTTGCTATTTTTCGGCATTTTTTTTTTGCTACTTCCTTTTTGTTGTTGGTATCTTTCTATTGGTAAATTTTGTTTTCTGATTCAATATTGTGTATATTGAGTTTGTAAGTTAAAAAAAAAATTATTTCAACCAAAATTATATTTCTTCACTTAGGAGTCAAGTTTTTGCTATTAATTTGACAAAGTATTGGTTTGATATTTAGTTGTTGGTTTTTTTTTCTGTCTTCCATTTTATGGATACTCTGCCTTCTTTAGAGCCCATTCACAAGTTGTTAGTTTATTATTGGTTTGCCCTGCTGTTCAATTTTGAAAAAATTCAGTTAGGAATGGATTATATATAATATAGATATCCTTTTTCTGATTCCGAAACACGTTTCCCGATATCTGAGCTATCCAGAATCGACTACGATATACGTGCCAATTATGTATACAAAAAGGAAAAAACGTAAACCGTCTTTATCGTTTTTCTGACTTTTTGGCATCCCGAGTAAAAAAAATTGATCTCGCGCAATATCTAATCATATCCAATTTGATATTGTTTAAGATCTGCTGTAATATCTAGCTGATCCAATTAGATCTCAAAATTGGGTGTATCCAATCATATCGTATTAGATCCCATTGTATATATGGGGATAAACTAAGATCAAGTTATATCTCAAAATTGGGAGGTCCAGTGATATCTTTGGGGATAAACCTAGATCTATTTTGATCCGAAAATTGGCGGATCCAGCTATATATTTGCGGATATTTTTAGATCTAATTTGATCCGAAAAATGGCGGATCCAAATAGATCCAGCTATATATTTGGGGATAAACATAGATCTAATTTGATCTCAATTTTGGCAGATCAAATTAGATCCCGCAATATATTTGTGGATAAACGTATATCTAATTTGATCCGAAAAAGTGGCAGATCGAATTAGATGTAGCTATATATTTGGGGATAAACTTAGATCTAATTTGATCCAAAAAATGGCACATCGAATTAGATCCAGCAATATATTTGTGGATAAACTTAGATCTAATTTGATCCGAAAAAGTGGCAGATCGAATTAGATCCAGCAATATATTTAGGGATAAATATAGATCTAATTTGATCTCAATTTTGGCAGATCTAATTAGATCTAGCAATATATTTGTGGATAAACTTAGATCTAATTTGATCCGAAAAATGGAAAATCGAATTAGATCCAGCAATATATTTGGGGATTAAGTAAGATCTAAATTTATCCAAAAAATTACAGATAAAATTAGATCCAGTAATATACTTCGGGATTGCGTAAGATCTTAACTTTTCCGATAAATTGCAGATCGAATTAAATCCAGTGATGTATTTGGGGATTTGGTAGGATCTTAATTTCCCGGTGAAAAATGTTCGTATATGTTCATATATGGTTTGCACATATATGAAGAAATTCAAAAAATGAGGTAACACCTAAGTATATGTTCATATATGGACATATATGAACAAATACATTCATTAAATATATGCGAATACATGCGAACGTTGCTGTCCTTTATTATAAGGTTGTACGATAGATATAAATTTATGTATGACATTCAAATTTGGCGCTACATATGTTCCTTTTTTTATTCATGGCATTAAATATAATTCCATATTTATCCAAATATGAGTTCCTTTTACATATATGGAAAAATGTATTCTTCGAAATATGTTCATATACAAGTCCGTTTTGCATAAACTGAATAACATATACTTTCATATTTGTCCATATATGAGTGCCATTTCCATATATGAAATAACAGATGCTTCCATATATGTCTGTATATGAAATCTTTTCCATATATGGAATCACATATACTTCCATATATGTTCATAAAAAATCCATATTTTTTCATATGTGTCCATACATAAACCATATATGAACATGTTTGAGCGTATATGAACATTTTTCACCGGGTTATCCCATAAATTGCAGATCGAATTAGAAACAGCAATATATTTGGAGATTGACATCTAGAACTATCCAGAAAAATGACAGCTAAAATTAGATGCCGCATTATATTTGGGTACTACGTAAGATCTCCATTTATTTGGGATTAAATAAGATCCCAGACAGATATTGACAATAGTTCAAAAAATAATACAGTGGAAGATCACTGATTGTATAAAAATTAAAATATTTTGTTAAAATAAGGTTTAAAATCAGAAGATCTCGAGTTCGATACCTTTCACGGCTATGCATTTTTTTTTATAAAAATGCGCATTCTCCTTGCTGGTCTTATCGAAATTTTTTCAATAATTTTTATTCTTTGTAATTTACTTGTAAAAATTGTATCATCTTTCTGTGATTTGAAAATAATTTAAACAGAATTTTGTTAAATACGTTTGGGATTTTTAGCATATTTAATTCCTTTGATGCAATTAATGTATATCCCGATAAAATAAAATTAAAAAAAAAAAAAAAAAAAAAAAAGAAAGTGATATTAATTTATGATCTTGAGTCAAACTAAAATAACATTGGGTGCGTTCGGCAGATACAATTTAATGGGCAACAGTTCCCCATCAGTTGTACAAATATCTGCTGAACGACCTGCTCACTAACCGCTCAGTATGAGCGCTCAGGTAGCGCCGTCATATTTTGGTAGCGTAAAAAATGTTTGCTACTTTTGATCAATAAGTGATACATTTGTTGTTATTTATTTACGATAAAAATTGTTTTGTAAGAATGACAAATAAAAACATAGAAATATAATTCAAAAACAAAAATTTTAAAAAATAAAAGGAAACTATAGAAAAAATGTATATAAAAACAAATCAAAGAAAACATCGTTCAGCACAGTAAGTAATCACAAAGCGCTAGAAGTTACCGGTATCAGTTTAAGGTTTCTCTGCCGAATGCTACCATTCATTTACTTAAAAATAACAGATCAACTAAAAACATTTCCCCCATTCAAAAGAATTTCTTTTTATAAAATTATAATTTTATTTTCTGTAAGTGTTTTTATAAAATTATATTTTTTTTATTAAATGGAATTTTTTTTTAAAAATAATTTTATTTACATATTTTTAACGCTCTACACCATTTTCAATTGTATCAATTGTTTTTAAAATTTATTAATTGTATTTCAGAAATAATCAATTGAATTTCAGTTTTATCAATTGTATTTCAGAACTTATCAATTATTTTTCAGATTTATGAATTGTATTTCAGAACTAGTCAATTGAATTTCAGTTTTATCAATTGTATTTCAGAAATTATTAATTGTATTTCCGAAATTCACAACTGTATTTCAGAAATTATCAAACTGTATTTCAGAAATTATCAATTGTATTTCAGAAATTATGAAATGTAATTTAGAAATTTTTCTCTATTAACTATGATAAACCATCAACAAGTTCTGAAATAGATTTGATTATTTCTGAAATACAATTAATAAATTTCTGAAATACATTCCATAATTTCTAAAATACATTTAAAATTTCTGAAATACATTTAATAGCTTCTGAAATACAGTTAATATTGTAGTTGCTGATGAGTTACCATATATGATGGCACCATATATGACAATATATTGTTTAAATGGCACCAATATGGAGCTTTATATGGTAATATATAACTTAGATTCATCCATATACCATTTGATCCGAAAAATGGCCCGATAAAATTGTATCAGTTCTTATTTGTATCAGTTGTTATCTAATTGCATCAGTTTAGATCTGACCTGATTAAATTATGTGTTAATCAGATAAAATTGTATCAAATTTTTGACCTGATACAATTTTATTGGTTTATATTACATGGTATCAGTTTAGGTCCAACTAGATATATTTGTATACAAAATTATATAGTTATATCCCAATTTTGACCTGATATCAGTTTAAAACTTTGATACAATTGTATAAGGTAAATGTCGGATACAATTATATTTTATTTATGTAAAATTGAACCAATTACGATCAAACCGATAGAATTGTATCAGGTCAAAAATCTGATACAATTTCATCTGATTAACACATAATTTAATCAGGTCAGATCTAAACTGTTACATTTAGATAAAAATTGATAAACAATTGATAAAAATATATCGGGCCATTTTTCGGATGAAACTATATATTTATACAGATATAACTTAATCACATATATGACTATATGTAACTATTTTTCCTCGGGTTGTTTAAATGATACGATATATCGAAGTATATGGTACTATATATGGTAGCATATATTATCATATCTGCATCTGTATTAAAAATGTCGTTCATCAGGTACCATATATGAGCATATATTGTTGAAATGGCACCATATATGACAATATATGGTTTAAATGGCACCAAATATGATAATATATGGTTTGAATGGCACCATATATGATAATATATGGTTTGAATGGCACCATATATGATAATATATAGCTTAAATAACACCATATATAAATATATATCGCACTATATATAGTACCATATATTATCATATCTGGAACTGAATTAAATATTTTGTTTATGAGGTACCATATATGACCATATATTGTTTAAATGGCACCA
Organism: Leucophora obtusa; assembly: GCA_949987735.1. Classification (NCBI taxonomy): domain Eukaryota; kingdom Metazoa; phylum Arthropoda; class Insecta; order Diptera; family Anthomyiidae; genus Leucophora; species Leucophora obtusa. The sequence goes on along the minus strand of OX465299.1, from coordinate 65,479,498 downwards.
TATATGATAATATCTAGTTTAACTGTCACCATATATAATTATATATTGTTTAAATGATACCATATATAATTATATATTGCTAAAATGCCACCATATATATTAAGATATAGTTCTATATATAACTATATATGCAATAAGATCAACCATGTTATGTAATATATAATTATATATGCCATATCTAATATTATGAAGGCCGATATCTAATTAGATGATATTATATATAGCATAATATAAGGAAAAATTTTCGGAAAAAACGTCATATATAATTATATATGGATATACATAACCACATGTCTAATTATATATTGTAATATATGCCACATATGATTATATATAATTTTTTTTACTCGGGATATGAGTCAATATGTTCGATATGTTCGATTAAACTGGATCTAAAAACTTAACTCAAAACCACTTTTAGTGAAATCGTTGCTTATATTTACTTCGACATAAATTACTTGCTTATAGGGTTCAGAAATAAATCATCGGAAAATATGTACCTCAGATTTTTAAGAGTTTTCTATATGGAAAACTCTGAGATTCTCAGAACTTTTTCTAAAGACGAAGTCTCAGATTATGACAACTAGGGTTTGGGGTTCGGGAATTCCCGGGCGGGAATTCCCGGGAAATCCCGGGAAAAGTTTGCCGGGAATTCCCGGGAAAATAATATATTTTTCCCGGGAAAACGGGAAATTTTAAAAATATTAAATTTTTTAAATTGTTTTTATTTCGAATAGGATTTTTTAATTTTAGTCATAAAAAACATTTTAAATACCAAAACAAAAATGTCATTGTTAAAATCTTTTAAAAGGAAATACATTTATTTGACACACAAATAAAATCTTTGCCAAGTAATTAGGAGAATTTCAACTAATAAAGATTTTTCGCATAACTTATTCAAAATTTAATAAGTAGTAAAACCTAAAAACTTGTTTCTTACAAATAATCGCCCTTACTATCTAAATTTTTCAAATGTATAATTTAAGTAAAGTCGACTTTAGTTAAAATATTGGGTGACAGTATACCTTGACTTGGTGTATTTTTGGAGCATTCTGATTGGTTAATTTATTTTCAATCAATCAAAATATTTGAAAATATAAATATTTTTGTAAGGTTTTCATACACAAAATGAACAAAACCGTTTGATTAAAAATAAAGTCGACTTTAAATTTAAAATACTCCTTTATATTAAGGGTCAATAATTTTATAAATAACGTTTTCATTAATAAATGTGAAAAGAACAGACTAATGGTTAACGGTGGTATCTAAATTTGGTTATCCGACATCTAAATTTGGTTCACAAAAAAAAAACAAAAAAAATTGATGGTCATGCAACTTTTCTTGAAGAAAACAACAACAAGAATAACGTTTCAGCTAAAATTAGCAAAGTACCCGAAGAAAAAAGTGTAAGCTGAATAGGCATTAAAGGTTTTATGGTAGGGCAAACATTTCCTGAAATGGTATCCAAATTAGCCGCAGTCAATCCTCACCATAACTAGATCTTCGTTTATTCGAGAAAGTTTTTATAATAAAAACCTGGCATTGCAAAAAAATTAAACCGATGTAAAGAACATTATATTAAATTAATACAATCATGTAAAAGATATCACGATAAAAGAAATATCGAGCAATATTTCTAACAATAGGAGATTTACTATAATCTTAGATGAATGGACAAGAATATCACAAAAGACATATTTGAACATATGTATAAAAGGAAATAATTCATTTTATAACCTGGGGTTGGTTTATTATTATAATGCTGATGAAATAAGAAGAATTGTAGAAATAAGACTAGAAGAGTTTTATTTGTCTTTGGAAAATAACATTGTGGCCACCATATCTAATGGGCCAAGTGTGATGAAACGGTTTGTTTCCGACAGTCCAGTAGTAGGTGCTTTCTGCTAGAATCATGCAATTCATTTGGCAGTGCTGCGAGTAATTTATGTGAAATCAAATGTTCAACATTCTGATATTTTTTACTTTGAATTCTCACTACACAGACTGCATTTGTACTGAAATAGTGTTTTTTTTTTTAACAAAAATTACTTATATAGGTGGTTTTCATTAACAATTTTGTTCAAAAATATTTCCCGGGATTCCCGGGAATCCCGGGAATCAAATTTTTTCATTCCCGTTTCCCGGGAAATAAAAAAGTCCGGGAAATCCCAAACCCTAATGACAACTCTTTCCTCTAAAAATCTTTAGATTCTGTGGACTTTTTCCTATAGAAAAATTTATAGATTCTAAAGACTATTTACTACCAAAAAAACCTGAAAATTTTTTCAAAAGAGCCCCAGTTGTCTCTGAAGACTCTTGTCTCAGAATCTTAGAACGCTAAAATTCTAAGGACTTTTTCCAAAAGAAAAACACTCCAATTCTAAACACATTTTCCGGATTTTGAGAACACTTCCTGTAAAAAAACTTCAGAACTTTTTCTTCCAGAAAACTCTCAATTTCTAAGGACTTCTTCCCAAAGAATAAGTAAGCAGTTAGCTGAATATGAGGCATTTCCACACAAGAAAGTCCTCATAATCTGAGATTTTTATAGAGCAAAACTCTTATGAATCTAATGTTTTTCTTTTCCAGGGAAATAGTTCTCATAATATGACTTTTTTAGGAAAAAGTAACAGAATCTATGAAAATATGTACCTCATATTTTTAAAAGTTTTCTATAGAACTTTTTCAATGACGAAGCCTCAGATAATGATGATTCTTTGCTCAAAAACCATCCAGTTTTTGAGGACTTTTTCCTATAAAGAAAATTATAGATTCTGAGGAATATTTTCTACCGAAAAACCCTGACAACTTTTCCAAAAGAGCTTCAGATGTCTCTGAGGACTTTTGCCTATAGAAAAACGTTAAGATTCTGAGGACTTTTTTCTAAAGAAAAACACTTAAATTCTAAGCACTTTTTCCGGATTCTGAGAACACTTTCTGTAAAGGGAAAACTTTCGAGAACTTTTTCTTCAAGAAATCCCCTGCATTCCAAGGAATTCTACCCATAAACAAGCTAGGAAGTTAAAACTTGGTATGTAGGTTCCTTCTCCGGCGTAGACATCCGCTAAGATGGTATTTTTGGAAATTGCCACCGCAACGGGCAAAAAGAGGAAAATCTCCCCTTTGTCGGTCTGCCGAAACCCCTTTGGCTAGGAAGCTGAAATTTAAAATATGTTTTACTTGGAGTATGGGCTAACTTATCTGCAAAGTACTTTTTTGAATTTTGGACAGGGACGTTGTAAAACCGTGAGTTAAAAGAAAAAGCGACCCTCTTAACGGCCTGCAGAAACCGCTGGAGGTAGGAAGTTGAAATTTTGTACGAAGGTCCCTCATCGATCGCAGACATCCACTAAGACTGGATTTTTGGAAATCCCTGCTGGGAGGGGCCAAAACGGGAATGTCTCCCCCTTGGCTGCCTGCCAAACTGCTGAACTTAGTAGCTGAAAACTGGAATGTAAGTTCCTCCTCCTGTGTAGATGTCTGCTAAATCTGAATTTTTATAAATTCCTATCAAGAGGGGCAATATGGGGAAAAGTCTCTCCCTTCACGGCCTGCCCAAACCATTTTAGCTAGAAACCTAAAATTTTAAATATATATTCCGTGGAGTAGGTCTAACTCACTGACAAGGCACTTTTTCGATTTTGGTACAGGAACATGGCAAAAATGGGGGCGAAAGGGGAAAATATCCCCAATAACGGCCTGCCCAAACCGCTGAGGCCACTCAGTTGAAATTTGGTATGAAGGTTCCTCCACTATCACAGACAGCCGCGAAGATGGAATTTTTGGAAATTGCTACAGAGAACGGCAAAAGGAAGGAAAAGTCCCCCCTTGATGTATCTTTAATTTTTTGAAATTTTATCTGTATTGATTTTTAAAATTCTAAATGACGGATGAGTTTTTTGAAAATGATGGTATTCGATTGAATCCATTCCGATGTAAATTTTCGTGGGCTGTTTCTAATTAACTATAAAATTTCAACAGAATATTATTAAAATTCTTTGAAAAATTTGCAGATTAAAACATTTTTGACAGAATAATTGTCAGTCTCAACAGATTTTATTTTAAGGCAAATACCAGGCAATCTTTATTACTTACATAACAGATGTATTTTGTTGCGTGTACCAACCGACTATATCCAGCAAAGAGAACTAATAGTCATGGTTTACTAAGCATTTCCTTCATTGCTTCACAAGTATCCGTTAGTGTATTTTTACTGCTTCTTTAGAAGTAATTCCGAACAACTGCAAAAAAATCACTGCTTTCCAAAGTATCCGTTGGTATATTTTTACAGCTTTTTTAGAAGTAGGTAGTTCTCTAAAGTGATCCCAAAAAGTGATTTTAATACAGTTTATTTCTAAACAGATTATTCCTGGCGGGACCAATATTTTTTTTTACTTGTTTTTATTTATTTTTTATATTTATAATTAATTTTTAAATAAAATAATTAAAAGCTTGAATGTTAAAAACACAACATACAAATAACTTGCTTTACTACTAAAGGAACTTTAGTTCATAGCAACAACTATAACATAGGGAAAAATAATAGCTTTGTAAAAAACATGTGATTTTCGTTGTAATACAAAAAAATAAGTAAAAATGTTTGAGTTTACTTCTCATAAAATTCTTCACTTTGAGTTAACGTAGATACAAAAAACTGAAATCTACATTATAACCTAGAGAGAACCCCATAAAGGCAATCTGATGAGAGTGCTTGGTAGCACTTGGAAATGCATTAATTGTCAACCATTGGTTTATAGGAAATTTTTTTATAAATTTTTTCTGTGTGTCTTGTAAAATAAATTGTGAATTCTATTTGGAATTTGTCATATTTGATCTTAAACCGAACAAAAATGACACTCACTGTAAATTTTTAAAATATATAAAATACAACATGGAAAAAAAATTGCTTGTGTAAAAAGTACTGACAAAATATTGAATTTTTGCACTTTTTTAATAAGTACTTTTTTTTAGGAAACACAATATCTCGCAATGACAAAGCGATGTTTGTCAACTTTCATATCAAAGAATTGCTCAGTGGCAGAAATCTAGACGAGCAATCTTGAGATCGAAAGTTCGACCCGTTGACGACAATAAAAAAAATTATAAATAAAAATATTTAATTTTTTTTAAATTCCTTTGCACTCATTCAAAAAGTACTGAAAAAATGTTGAAGTGAGAGTACTCTTCTCCTATGGCAACCCAATATTAAAATCATTAGTGTTTCTGTAAAAAAAAAAAAGTAAATCTATTTCAATAATTATGTTGCTTTTTTTACTGCTTTAGCATCTTTTTTGTTTTGCTGGGTAGTTTATCATTCTTAATTCTTCGTTTTTTTATACTTTTATTATTTCTTGCTATCATAATAGCTGTCGGGTTTTACGTATAAATGTTGCTGGTACTGTCATTGGCTGTTAAAATGAACAAAAATACAGACAACAACAACAAAATTCAGTATCAAAATGCATTTATAACACAAAAGTTTTGCGATTGTTTACAAGTGTTACATACGTGACAGTGGTAAATGTCAAAGTTTGTCATTTACACAATATCACAGTAATACATTTTATATTTGTATGTGTGTATTACTTCGGATTTGTGGGATTTTTCCTGTTGCTAATGGTAATCAATAGAATTTTATTGCAACTGTTTCATTTTTTTTTTTTTTTTCGTAGAGTAATACCAATATAAAAGGCACAATAAAGTAAAAAAATATTACAAAAATTATCTGACAGCAGTAAAAAAAAAACTCTTACCGATAATCCAATAAAAGGAGCAATAAAATATTATGACGATTTATTTAAATAACTTGAATGAAGATTTAAAATTATTTGTATTGACAAGGAGGATTTAAATTACACCAAGAATTTTTGCATTCAAAACAAATGCGTTATGATTGTATTGGTAAATCCCCCCGACAGAAGGCTCTAAGATAAATTTTTTTTATTTTGTAATATGGGAAATATTTGATAACAATTCATATTATAATTTTAAATAATTTCGATGATTCAGCGACCAAATAATGTTGCTTAATAGACAAGAAATTGTAGCAGTAAAAGGACTGGATATTACAGTTCGATTTTCTATATAAATTTATTTATAATATACTTACTGAGCCCGATATATTCATATTATAAAAGGTCCTTTAGAACTTACCTGTAAATATAGAAAAAAATACAATTCATACAATTAAATAGAATTGAATACTCACTATAAAAAATATATAATTGTTATATGTATAGCATATTATTAATATAAAATCATTACAAATAAACAAAATAATCATTAAAATTATATGAAATATTAAATAATGACAATTAGTACTAAATGCAAACAATGATATATTTAATTGCATACTTTTGGGGAAAAATAAAATTGCGGAGAAATCTCATGATAATTGTATACATATTTGAAACTAATTACCAATACTATTTTTCTGAATTACACTGTGGAACAAATTCAGGTTAGCAAAAGTTAGGTCGATTCTGAGAGTGAGGGGTGAAAATAGAGGCTAAATTAGAAGACCCGTATCGCGGCGTTTGCTCATGTTAGTTCGAATTATTTATATGATTTTGTTGCACAGGTCTCTAGCAATAATTTGGCTTTTACAGATTTAAAAAATATCAATTATTCGACGAGTTATAGCCAAAAAACCATATAAACAATATGAAAAAATTCGAACTAACATAATCAAACGCCGCGATACGGGTCTTCTAATTTAGCCTCTATTTTCACCCCTCACTCTCAGAATCGACCTAACTTTTGCTAACCTGAATTTGTTGCACAGTGTTATTTGATATTTAACTTAAAAATCATATTAAAATCTTTTTTGTGAGGCTAATTAAGTGTAACAAACTTTTTGTATTCATTAAATCAATATGGAGCTTTCCTAAGCGTATGATTGTTTTTTTTTTTAAATCATACTTACAAGGAGAACATTCATGCCTATTCCAACGAAAAGTCTGTGATTCTTAGTTGTGGCTGCATTCCCCATGTATTTAAAGTCACAATAAATTATATTTATTCAAATATTTGTTTAAAAATTTCAAAAAAATCATATTAATTTTTGCATTAAAAATACAAAAATTGTTTTTTCGGACTTTCTATATTTTCATATATTTAGTTAGAATATTCTTCTACTTCAAGTCCAAATTCTAATATGATTTTAGTTAGAATTTGGACTTGAGGTAGAAGAATATTCTAACTAAATATATGAAAATTTCAAAAAACATTAAGACCTGGTATCGATACAATCATAACATTGACAAAATTTGCGAAAAAGGAGACACGGAGGAGATTGGAAGATAACCAAAAATCTAAAAGTAGAATGTTTGTATGTAAAAAAGTAAATAAAGTAAAAAAAACTATAAAAGAAAAGCTGAATAGGAAAGAAAAGCTATGAATTAGCTACATTGCATTAAAGGCCTTACTTGGGTTAGATGGCTAAGCTGTCGAACTTTAGTATAGTTACATTTGTAATGTAGAAATAGTCAAAGGTTCGATTCGATACAGCCGACGTATTGTTGCAAAATTATCATATAGAGACAATCTGACAATAAAATATAAACAATAATACAATTTAATGGAAAATCACTGATGAAGCCTGTCCACAGAAAAAGGAACTAGGTCTAGTCTGATTTGTAAATTAATGTGTTTATAATTTTTAGAGTAAAACCTCAAACCAACTAAAATAAAAAAAAATTGAATTTATTAAATTTTATTGTTGTTTTATATGAAAAGTTATGACTCTTAGCCTTATGACTGTCACAATGAGTCACAAATAGGAATAGGCACCATTGTATTCTAAGCTCAACTTTTTAATTTATACGAAATTTAAATATGTGAAGAAAATCGAAAAACAACTTGTCTCATCGTTTCGGCTGCCTCGTGTGTTCAAATAGGAGAAAAATCGATTATTTCATGGTAATTTTTTTGGGCGAGAGCATTCCGTGTAAATAAGATTAGATATCAAATACCCAGCAACAAATTTCTTTCTTTGCATCGAAAGTATCCTTTAATGTATTTTTACAACCTTTTTAGAAGTAATTCTGAACAACTTAAAAAAAGCACTTCTTTCATTGCTTCCAAAGTATCCGTTATTATATTTACAGCTTTTTTAGAAATAATTCTAAACAACATTAAAAAAATCACTTAAGTATTGCTACTAAAGAATTATTGCTCTACACTCATATAAATAAATCTCTAAAAATAGCAGAGAAAGTTGCTAAAAATTAGTTAAAAATTATGCTGCAGAAAAAATGCTAAAATTAGCAGACTTTTTTACTAAATACTATTAAAATGAGAACAGTAAAATTAAGACTGTTAAATTTACAGAATTTTTGTTATATTTAGGCTAACTTTTAGTTAATTGAAAATAGCAAATTGTACTGTAAAATCTTCAGAAAACTTTGCTAAATATTTGTAGGCTAAAAATAGCAAAAATAAACTGTTAACTCTACAAAATGTTTGCTATTTTTAAGCTAAATTTAGTTGAATGCAAATAGCAGTTTATTCTGCTGAAATCAGCAGAAATATTTGCTAAAAAATTGTAAACTGCGGTTTTGAAAAGGCTCGATTTTTATTTGCATTAAAAAAAATCGAATAAAAAACTTCGAAAATTTAAAATTTTTTGGTGATTTTTTTGGCTACTAATTATTTAACAAAATTTTTTGCTGATTTTAGCAGGTTAATTTGCTATTTTCCATTTACAAAAATTTAGCTCAAATATAACTAAAATTCTGTATATTTAACAGTTTTATTTTTGCTGTTCCTATATTACTAAAATATAGCAAAAATAATCTGCTAATTTAGCAGTTTTTTTCTGCAGCATCATTTTTAACTAATTTTTAGTAGTTTTAACTAAATTTTTTAACAACTTTTTTCTATTAGTGTAAAAGTGATCTTAAAAAGTGGTTTTGATACAGTTTGTTTCCAAACAGGGAGTTCGATTCCTGGGGCGGTTAATATTTTTTTATACCCTACACCAGTACGTGGAGAGGGTATTATAAGTTTGGGCTGATGTTTGTAACACCCAAAAATATTGGTCCTAGACCCATCTTATAGTATACCGATCAGCTCAGAATTTTTTTTTATTTCGATTTAACGATGTCCGTCTGTCTGTCCGTCCGTCCGTCTGTCTGTCTGTCCATGCATTCTTGTGCGCACTCTACAGGTCGCAACTATTAAGATATTTTGATGAAATTTGGTACACCGACTTATGTCGGCCCAAGGACGACGTCTATTGCTTTTGGTTACCATCGGTCCATGTTTAGACCTAGTGCCCATATAAGGGTCCCCCAAAATTGGCTTGGTTGCACGCTGCGGGTCGCAAATATTAAGATATTTTAATGAAATTTGGTTCGCTGACTTACATGGTCCCGAGAACAAAGCCGATAGATTCAAGATAGAATCGGTCCATATTTGGACTTATCGCCCATTTACAATTTTCGCTTCTTTTATTATTTTATAGAAAATTTTGACACAAGTCCCATTTTAACCCATTCGAATTTCGGATCCAAACATTAGTTGGCTTTTAACCAGACTGGTGTAGGGTATTGTATAGTCGGCATGGCCGACTTTAACCTTTTAACTCGTTTTATTTTTTTTTTTTTACATTATTTTTATTTTTCTTTTTTTATATTTTTTTTTTATATTTTTTTTTTTTTTTATTTATAAATAATTTGTTTAAATTAAAATTTTTTTTAATTTTTCAATTTCTAAAATATAAAAAAAGAATGACTAAAACTGCTTTTTATGCAGCTGTGAAAGTAGTACTGAAAAAAATACTGAATTGCAGTGCACATTTTACACTTGTTTAATAAGTGCTTTCATGTCAAATTCAACTTTAATATCAAAGAATAGCTCAGTGGTAGAGAGCCAGACTAGCAATCTTGAGTTCGCAAGTTCAAAATCCGGCAATAAAAAAAAAAAAACAAAAATTGAAAACAAAAAAAATGTAATTTAGGAAGGTAGATGAACTTTTAATTAGTAAATGCATGTTTTTCGTTAGATTTGAGATCATATAAGTGAATTAAAGAGAATAAATGTTTAATTTTTTTTTTGTAATTTACTTGTATGATCTCAAATCTAACGAAATATATTCATTTAAAAAAATAATATTTGTTAGCGAAAATTGTTTTTTTTAACACTCAGTTTATGAAGAAAAGTTTCCTTTGCTGTGGTTAAAAAAAGTACTGCAAAAATGTTGAAGTGGGAATACTTCTGTCCTATGACAACCCACTGTTAAAATCATTAGTATTTCTGTTAAAAAAAGAAGTTCATATATATCATTAATTGTAGTGCATTTCCTATCGCTATGGCATCTCTTTTTTTGCTGTGTTAAGCCGTAGTATAATGTAGGATTTTATATAGTAAAAGTACTTTACAATGAGTGTTATTTTTGTTCGAATTCCAAATAAAATTCACAATTTATTTTACAACAAACAGAGAAAAAACTTATGAAAAAAAAAATTTATAGAACCAATGGTTGACAATTAGTGCATTTTCAAGTGCTACCAAGCACTATCATCAGATTGTCTTTATGGGGTTCTCTTTAGGTTATAATGTAGATTTTAGATTTAGAACTAAACTCAAATATTTTCATTTAGTTATTTGTATTACAACGAAAAGCACATGTTGTTTTTTGCAAAGCTATTATTTTTTCTCTATGTTATAGTTGTTGCTATAAACTAAAGTTCCTTTAGTAGTAAAGCAAGTATTTGTATGTTGTGTTTTTAACATCCAAACTTTTAACTCTATTTATAGTGATTAGAACGAAAGCAAAGAATACAACGATTATTTGAATACAACAATTATATGTTTTTTTAAAAGTTACTTTCATTAATAAATCAAAATTTTGCAAAAAAAAATTAATTCTGTGATAAAAATTTACTATTTTTTCCATTGTTTTTCATTATTAAAATAACAAACCAGCTTGCTATTTTTCCATTTATCTCATCTATTGGCTCTGTTGTCAAAAATTTCAAACAAAATTTAATTATACATGCGTATATATATGCATTAGAGGGGCCCACTTAAATTCGATTTGGCAAATTTTTTCCTGTTGCGTATAGAAATGACTAATGCGAAATTCGACTTTGATTGGATAAAGAAAAGTCGGCGCGCAAATCTATTGAAAATTTTATCTACAGGGTGAAAAATATTTTTAATAGTTATTGCGCGCCATCTGATGGAGAGTTGGTGAACTTTGTTGAAGTTTTTTGGTTCTGTTCTAGTTTTTTGGCCATGTTATGTTATTTTACTTCAATGGAGTTTAATGCAATGGGAACACCGAAGAAGGACGCTGGGATAGAAAATTCATAGAAAACTCAAACACATTATTTATATAAATTGATATTTTTTCGCTGGAGATCGAACCCGCAACCTTATGTGTAACAGTCCAATGCACTAACCATTAAAATTAACTGATTTTATATATATTTTTTTAAAGATGCGTACGCAGTAGTGTACCAGGGTACTGAAAGAGTTAAATTAGTGTTTTCAAATCAGTTAACCGGTTCATCGAAAAGCGGTAGTTTTGCAAACCGGTTACCGAAATTCTTAAATTTCGGGTTTATTTTTCACGGTTAATATTTTTTTATGTCATTATTTTGAGCCTAAAATCCCTTCAAAAATTAAGAAAAAAAAAAGTGGCGAATTGCTAAAAAAAATATTGTTCATACAAAAACGAGCTCAAAGTCTGGCGGATGTCAGAAAAAAATTTTAAAATTGTAAATATACAAATTATTTATTTTCTACCCAAAGTAGTATTTATTTTCTAAAAATTCAGTAGAAGAAAAATGTTCAGGATACATTGGTGGCGCCAGCTAGCGAGTAATAACAGTAACATGAAAATATTATATTATAACAATAAATTTTGTTTAATTTAACGAATGGGTTCTTAAAAATTAGTTTTAAATAATTTTGAAAATTAACACTCAAAATTAGTTAAAGTACTGAGGGTTTTTAGTATTGTGTTAAATGAAGACAGATAAAATCTTTACTTAAATCAGTGTTTCAACTAAAAATTTGTTAAAAATTAGTCAAATCGATTTGAAACCGGTTTCACAGATATTTCTACTGACGTATTATTTTAAGTGTAGTGCAACTCTTTATGTGCTACTTACTCGCTGCATTACTTGTCTTCCTAAAGAGATCAAAAAAACTTAAAATCGTTAAAAAGAAATATCTAAATTTCCCAGGTCATTACCACCACTTGACTTTGAAGTTTTTTATATTTATTATTTTTATATGGAAATTTAGTCGTACTATAGAATAACATCACCCCGTTTTTTTCTAAAATCCATTTCTCCATACAATGCTGATCCCCGCTAATGTCCGTTGTTTTTCTAAAGAATAAAATATCAAATTTCATGCAAAAATCTGTCTTTGTGTTCTTTTGAAGTTTTGTAATTTAATGAAATTTGTACATGAAAGCCCATTTATAAATATTGATTAGAAAACTTTATATTCGCATTATTTGAAAATGAATTCAATGGAATTTTTTCATAAATGACAAGAAAATTAGTTAAAAGTTTGACAAAGAATAGCATTCACATAGTATTTATTATACATTTAAAACAAATCGAAATAACTTTTTTTAAAGAAAATTAAATGGAATTTATGAAAGTGTATACGAAAATTTAATTGTATTCAAAGCAATTGGAAATATATATGGAGGCACACACAGAAAAATAAAGTGCCAACTGAATTGAAATGTGTCTTTTGGTTGTTATAGCCACTAAATTCGATTAGTACAGCTCTACAGCCACATGTACACTCAAAATAATATGTCTGTTGTTATTCCTGCTTTTTGGCTTAAAATAAAATTTATTGATTTTAACACATGTTTTGTTAAATTTAACAAATCTAACTAAATTTAAGCAAAAAAAATTAGTAAAATAAAACAGTTTTATTTGTATTTATACTGAGCGCAAAATTTGTTCAAATTATAGGGTAGAGATTAACTTTTCAGGGGGTGTTATATATAGTCAGAGTAATCGAAATTTTCATCAATTTCGCTATATCTATCCTAGTTTTCGAGACAAGGGCCATTTTTAAAAATCGGAAGTGGAAGATATAAAATTTCGGATGCATTGGTGACGCCATCTACCGGCTAATAGCAGAAATATGAAAATGTTATACTTTAACAATAAATTGTGTTAAATCTAGCAAATGGTTGCTTAACAATTAGTTATAAATAATTCTGAAAATTGACACTCAAAATTAGTTAAAGTACTGAGAATTTTTATATTGTGTGCTAAAATAAGATAACTAAAATATATGTTTAAGTCAAAGTTTACTGACGTATTTTTTTAAGTGTACAGTCAGGTCAATCATACTCAAATTTGACTTCAGCTGCAATAACCTTACTCCGCCATGAAACCCAATATTCAATAGTTCCAACAAATTTTAGTTTAGTTTTAACCGAATTTATGTTGGAATCTGACAAACATTTTTCTCTGTGTATATGAATAGAATTAGTGTTTTGTTATTTTGGTTTAATATAATAAAACATATTTTTGGATTATAAATCAGCTATTTTGTTTTAGTTAATTACTTTAAGAGTTTAGTGTAAAAAAATAATATTTAAGCTGCTTTTAATGTTCTTTAATGAAACTTTTTTCTATAGGTATTCTGAAATATTCTCTGCAATAAGCATAATGAAAAGTTATAATTTAACAAATAAAAAAAAAACAAGTAAAAATATTGAAGTCGGACATGTTGACTATATGAAACCCTACATCACAATACAATTTGAGTTATGTTGTTGAAAGCTGGTCAAATTACGGGAAGGGAATTTCAATTAACAGTGCAATAAATTTAGTGTTAGTTACAAACATTAGTACAAAGTTATTATCAGTGTCCGACTGATTAATCGAATTCGGCATTGTACTCTATCCTGCTGGCCTTATTGATTTTTTTTTTCAATTTTATTCTCTGTAAATTATGTATTTGTAAAAATTTTATCATCTTTCTTTAATTTGAAAAAAAAGGAAAAATTTTATAATTAATACATGATCACAATATGGTTAAAAATATATTTTTTTTCCTTTTATGGGTCTTTTTGTCCGTTTTAAAAAGGGTCCAAAAAAGTCCCTTTAATTGAAGAGTCAGAAGGTTAAAATGTTCCACAAAAATATTCCCCGTAGTGTTTTAAATAAGTTCGCTGAACACATCCTACACCTAAATTGGAAGTTTCATATGGTTTCCGATGCCGACTCACAATAAACATTTTGAAAAAGGGGGGAAATTTTAACTCCCCCCCTAAATTAAAATTCTGATGTGATGTTTTGAAATGCCGGCATACTTGTATTTTTTTCTTTTTTGAGAGAAGCAACACTCAGGAAATTCTTCCTATTAATTAACGTGTTGCTTTTTTTGGAAAAAGGATAGAGAAGCAGTGACGGGTGGTGAAAAATGAAGGGCTGAAAATATGGCAACACTGCAATTACGCGGGATGTTGAATCTGAAAACATTAGTTGCGCGCCATCTTCTGGAGAGTTGGCGAACTTTGTGGAAACTTTTTAGTTGATAGCCCTGTTATATTATTTTACTTCGATGGGGTTAAGTGCTGTGGGAACACCGAGGGAGGACGCTGCGATATGTATGAGGGATAGAAAAAACTCATACATATTATTATTTTTCATAAATTGATGTTACCTTGGTTTAGGATCGAACCCGCAACCTTATGTGTAACAGTCCAACGCGCTAAGCATTACACCGCAGCGCTCTCCTCTACCAGAAGTTCGAAATTATGGTACAGTGTAATTGGACGAAATTTGGTACATTAGTTTGTATTGCCCCTACCATGCACACTAGACCGTACCAACTTACAGGCAAAAAAAAGTTCAAATGTAAAGTATTTTTGCAAGGCAATTCCAAAAAGATTTTTTTTTTTTTGTCGAACGTAGGGGTCACCTGTTTTAATTTTGCATTTAAAGTCGGATTTTAAAGTGTGATATATCGATTTGTTTGCCTCGAGGAGACCAGTGTTGTTTTGCTTTTAAAGGAAAAATCCAATGAAAAAAAAAATTAAAAAGGCGATCAAAAAAATAAAAAAAAAAATTCTGCTGGGTTTATCGAAAAACTTCCTTAGCAAAAGTTTAATGATTTTTTGCTAACTTTAATTTTCTGACATTAAGGTTGTACATTAGGGTGTTAGGAATTGAGATCTGGTGGGTAAATACTAGAACGGGATACTTGAGGTCAATGGCCCTTAGAGCAAAACATTGGTCACCAATTTTGAAGATTAAGTTGATATAGAAAGCACAATTAAATAAAAAAAAAATTTTTTTGTTCGGGAAACCGATAGAGGATTAAAATACATTTAATTAAAGGTACATTTAATTTAAATGACCCTAATTCTTATTGGTTTTTCTGAACAAAAGAAAAAAAATTACTTAGTTTTTTTTCGACATTCAGAAACAAAAAAAAAATATTTAGAAATTGAAATTTGAAAATCAGCCGTAACAGATTTGTGCGGAATTTTGTTAGTTCTAATACAAAAAAAAAATTTGTTTGAACATCGGTTAAGAATTGTGGACTGAAATGTTATTTGCTCAAAAAAAGTATTTATGGACACACTGAGCGTAGTCGTAACTTTAATATATTACCTGTTATTTAGTTACAGATAGGATATTCAATTAATCGGCTTTTTATTTTAATCGATTAATCGTGCAAATAATTATTCGGGTTTTTTCTTAACCGGTTAATCGAACAAAATTTTAAAATTAATAGATTAACCAAAAAAATGTCTGTAAAATAATATACATACACTTGTTGTGTTTTTAATAATTTTATTTAAAAAGAAACAAACATAAATTCGGTAACTCTTCTGAAATTCATAAAAATAACAAAATGTAATAACCCTACGGGAAATTTTAACAAACTGTCACCGAACTGGCCCCTTTATATGAAATAGACTGGTCACTTTTACATGGCGTTGTCATAGGAGGGGGAAATTGACCCCTTGTGACATGTCACAAGACAAATCCCAGGACAGGTTACTGAACTCTCATAAAAAGCAAAGTTCAGGGACCTGTCCTGGGATTTGTCTTGTGATATGTCACAAGGGGTCAATTTCCCCCTCCTATGACAACGCCATGTAAAAGTGACCAGTCTATTTCATATAAAGGGGCCAGTTCGGTGACAGTTTGTTAAAATTTCCCGTAGGGAATTGAGATCAGATTTTGTCATTAGTTTTATTTTTTCTGTCCCCTCTTTCACATATTAAAATTTTATCCAAATCGGGGAGAACCACACCGCAATGAGTTAAAGAATAATATAAGACCTCGTACATAAATTTGTATCTCTTTCGTATGCATTGAATGCATAAAAAATGTAGAGAGGAATTCTTTTGAGAATTGATTTCCTCTCTACGTTTCCGTACCTCCATCCCTTTATTTTATTAATTCAGAGTGCTAACTAAACAAGCTTTATTACATTGAGCATTAATTATAATTAATAATTCTAATAATCATTAATTACAATAATTATTAATGCTTTCGTTTAATATCAACGTTTAAAAAGTCGTAAATAATAATTAAAAATTTATTATGCGGAAATAGATACTACTTTTCTAGAGAAGTCAGAACAACAGTGTAGTAATTTGGAAGATGACAAAGCAAACTGTGATAATTTTATGTTGCTTTTGTTTTTTCCTTTTGGATTTAAGATGTTTATTAACGCTCCTACATGAAAACATGAAATTCTCATCGTCCCTTAATTATTTTCTTAGGCCAGAATGAAATCCGGATAGGTACAAGCCTACAGCAAATTATTTATCACAATTTTTTAAAAAAGTTTTGAAATTTGAGCATATTTACTTTAATAAAAAAATTATATTTTTTAAACATTTTTGTAATTTTCTATCAATTTCGATTAATCGTATGAGATTATTCGAATTATTCGTTATTCGAAATTTGGACATTTTAAATTATTCGAACAATTTTTGAGAAAAATGCAACGAACGTTGAAATAAAATCAAATATTAACAAATCGAGATTGTTTGAAGGTTTTTAAAACGTGCGGTAAGTGAATTTGGTCCATAGCCAACACCAAATTTCATTACAATCGGTTCAGTAGATAAGAAATAGCAAACTTACTTCAAATATTTTTCCAAAATCCCCACTGCGCACCGGCTATCGAACTTGTGACCTCAAGATTGCTAGTCGAGCCCTCTACCACTGAGCTATTCTTTGATATAAATGTTGACTGCCATAAAAACTCCACTTTGTCTTTCTTTGAATAAAACTTAGCAATTACTTCTAAGTAATTACTTTGGGCTTAGGAATGGCTTTTAACTCCAAATTTACCAATTAGCTGGTAGAATAGCATGAAATCTAAACGAAAATTAAAAAATTAAATTTCTAGTCTACTCCCAAGCAGACTAGATTTGGGAAGTAAATGCTTAAAAACCCTGTATTTCCGCCTATTAGTAATATCTATTTCTTATTCATATGAGCCATTGGGTCATATGAATAAAACCTGGCAATTACTTCGAAGTAATTCCTAAGTTTTATTCATATGACCCATTGTGTCTTATTCTATGCAAGAAAAGAACTTACTAGACAAGTGCAAAAGTGCACAGCAATTCAATATTTCTTTCAGTACTTTTTTAACAAGTGTATAAAAAACAACTTTTATCATTTTTATTTATTTGTAAAATTTTAAAAATTAAGAAGAAAAAAATATTAAGAATTAATATTTTTTTCTTCTTCTTCTTAATATTAAGAATTTAAACAAATTAATTCCTGCCCTATGCTCCTTGCAGGAGTAAAAGGAACAAATATATATAAACAAATTAATTTAGATATGAAAAAAAAAAAATATTGATGCCGCCAGTATACAAACTCAATATACGCTGTACCATAGAGTGCTATAGGGTATAAAAATTCTTAATAACTACATAAATACAAAAATTTTCCATAATTTAGAATGAAAAAATTTAATTGAAAAAAAAATAAAAAAAAATCTGTAATAATTGCATGCATACAAAAACAAAACAATAAGTGCAGCATAGTTTAAGAATGAACAGAATGTATTGCAATGAATGAGCAATCAAAAATCAAAAATATATTAAAATTCTATTTGCAATGTACATAGTTTGAAAGATGAGCAAAATGTAATTTTATAAATGAACGATCAAGTTTCTATAATAATTGAAATAGAAGCTGCTATAGTATACAATAGGGGTATAAAATTGTAGTGTTTAATAGAGCATACTTTTAGGGAGAAAGCAGAAAAAAAAACTATATGAAATTTACAGGTTTATTTTTTTAAATGCTGCGTAACTTTAAGGTTTTAACACTATATAATTATTTGATTTAAAAATTCTTTAAATACCTTAAAAATAATAATGTGGAATGTAGATTATGTTTTAGAAAAATTTCTAGAATCTGAGAAAATCTTAAATTTTCTTATTTTTTTTTTCAATTCTAATTTCTATTAAAGTCAAGTTTAAGAAATCTAAGCAAAAAATGGTTGGATAATGAAGAAATATGAAACATAAAAAAGGATTTTGTTATTTTCCTTATTTTATGGCTGATATCAATACATATAAAATTTCATAAATCAACATTATGACAATGTTTACTGATATGGAAAAAAATATAATTTTTATATGGTATAAAGAAAATAAAAATTGTTATCTTTTTCTCCCTTTAACCAAAAGTAAACACAAGAGTATACAATTTTCTTACGTTTTCTTGCCCTTTGAAATACAAAATTAACCCCCAAACGAAGAGGAGTTACAAGGCGAATACAAATTATGTAAAAAAAACATGTAAAACTAAGCAAAGTATATCCCAAAATTGTAAAATTTCATAACCACATTATTAAATTTTAATCAAAATATTACACAATTTTAGGGTTAATCTTATAAACAAGCAAAATATCAATAACAAAAAAAGAAAATACTTTGAAAAGTAGAAGTAAAATAAAATGTAATTTCATGGAATATGAATTTAGAATAGCAAACAAAGATTTATTATGTAGAAAAACAAAAAGATATTTTTTATATAATTATAAAAAAAAAAGCGGAGGAAGGTAGAGAAAAACATGTAAAATACTAAAAGAAATAGTAATAAAATTCGTTAAAAAGGGAAAATATATATCAGTTACATAAAAACTTTAAAAAAAAAAAAAATGTTGCTTTTTTCGCCTAAATATAGGCTACACTACTTTCTTGGAAAACTTCAGTTTTCATATTCTTTATTTCCCTTTGTTAGAAATTTCCTTTTCGGTTTATATCATGTATAAATAATATTTTTTACTTCAAGAAAACTTAAGAGTTTTAAAAGTATTATGAAAGCAAAGAAAATATTCTTTTATAAAATATAAAGAAAAACAGTTTGTATGTAAATTTATGTAAAGGGAAATTGTAGAAAAGGAAAGCAATTTGGTATAAAAACTATACAAGTATAAAGACACACTGAGAGAGAAAACTTTGTTATATTTAAAGAAATTTTGTAATCATAGCTAAAAACATTTAATTACATTTTTCATATTTCTTAAAACTTTTGTTAATATGACAAAACTTTTAATTGAATTAAAATTTATGAATCTATTTATTAATATACAAAAATGATTTCTCTCAGTGTACAATGGGAAACAAATCAACCCCAAGTAAATAAGCATATAAATACAAACTCTCGGGAGTTTAAAAAATTCAACATCAATAAAAAACACTGTATATTTTAAGCAAACAATAATAATCATAATCAGTGAAAATTTTGAAGCAAAAAAAAAAGGATAAATGTTAAAGGATAACAAAAGGAAACGTTTAAAGTTTTTATTCATTTGTATAAAAGATTTCCGTTATGTCGAGAATTTAAGGAAAATTATAAAATTTCACACATGAAAGTAAGGATATAAATAAAGTGCATTAACACTTTAAGGTGGGATTCCGCATACACCGTAATCGGCCCCGAAAACGAAAACTGAAACTTTACTGCTAAATACTAGTAAAATAAGAACGGCGAAAATAAAACTATTTAATGCACAGAATTTTAGTTAACTTTTAGTTAATCGAAAACAGGCACGTAGCTAGGAATTTATTTCGCGAGGGGAGGGGGGGGGGCTTTTCAAAAAATTTTTGTTTAATTTTTCCCGTTTTTTTTTTTTTTGTTTACTGGGGAAGCTTATAAAACTTAAAAAACTCATTATTTTAAGTTAAGTGTGCTCCTTTACTTTTTGTTTAAAGTTCAATAAACTGAGAGTAATCACAAAATCCTCTATCTAAATGACAAAATTACCCAAAAGTACGGGAACGCACAAAATCACTTTTCTAACCCAAAACAATTTAAAAGAGAAAAAAATTCAAATGCGTATAGTTTTATTTAGTCTCAAAAATCGCACAGAAATACATATGGGCATTTCCACCGAAAGGTCCACCGAGACTAAAATATTAAAAGTTCTTGAAAACACTTTGTTTTATCATATTTTCATAGGGAAACTATCAAATTTAAATAACGTAAAAAGATTTCGCATTTATTCATAACCCCTTTCGAATTATTCGAATGCAAAGTCGCACAAGCGCATCTTTTCTTATTTGGATATTTCTATTGCACATTTTGTTTTGATAAAAGTTTTTAAACAGAGACGTTATGCATTGACTTTTGCTTTCTAAAATATTTCTAAAGGTACAAAGAGTCATAAAAGAATGCATAATAAACAATGCGATTGAAAATAACTGTAAGTTTTTGATTTGCATTGTCGCATAATTCGATGTCCCGTGCGACATTGAAAAACAACATTTGTTATCAGTGCGTCGAAAGTACACGCAGAAAGCTCATCAAATATTGATTACAAACAGAGATTTTTTATACAATTAAAATAAAAAAAACCTACCTGAAAAATAAGAAGAATTGTGATCTTGGTACTTATACACAGTTGGTCACGTGCGACATCGTAAGTGTGAAATTTAAAAATTTGAAATTTTTTTTCTTATGTAAATGATTTATTTATATAAATACATACTTTTAAATTTTTTTAAAATTGGCATGCACCATGGTCAAGAAGTAAAATAAATACTTCCCAGCAAAAGTTTTTTGAACTGGTTTCCTCTGAATCTGTTCTAGAACAAGTGTTTTTACCACCGGTTACGTGGAACAGGTTCTAGAACTGATTCCTGGGAGTCAAAATGGAAGGTTTCACTGTCGCGGAACCAGTTCTATAACTGGTTCTAGAACCAGTTCCAAAGTAACCTGTTCTAGTTTGGAGGAAAAGAACCTGTTGCTTTTGGGACAAACTCAAACAAAAATCACCGATGATAGAACATAAATTATAACAGGTTGCATGCACGTACAAGTTGTTCTACAATGGGTTCTCTCCATCCGACAATTTTGCTGGGTTAATTCATACCACATATTTCTTTTAACCCTCTAACCGGCAAGCCCGCCTCCAGGCGGGGTATATTAAATTGACCAGAAATGCGCCAAAGGGGTATTTTATTATAAGAAATTATGCTTTTTCAACAGAAAACAAAATTTGTAAAATTTTTTGTGAAGAATTTTTTTGTATAAAATGCACGGTTTGGAAGCGCGAAAGTGTCAAAGATAAAATTTCGTAAAATTTCAAAAATTAAATATTTTAAAACAACCAAAAGTTTCAAAAATCTTAAAAACATATTTAAATTGACTAAAACAATTGATAGTGACCATGAAGTAAGATTGGAGCTTAAGCTATTCAAAAAGTTCCTTACTTTGGTCCAAGGACGCACAGGATTCCATAAGGATACCTTTAAAGGAGATCGCCTTAACTTCAAAACGAATGGACGGATTTTTCTGAAATTTGGTAAAAAGAATATATTTGGTATTGGTAGCAAAGCTTATAAGTTTGATATTGAAGTTTTGGTGCGTTTTCGCTCAATTTCGCATTTTTCGAAAAACGAAAATCGCTACAACTTCTTAAGTAACAGCACAAAAAATGTAATTTTTTTATTGTATTTACATCTTCGTAAGAGAAATAATTTGTACCTAAACCTAGTAATTTTTATGCGCTAGTTTTCGAGATTCACCCTTAAACTATTTTGGCCCATATCGCCTAAAGTAGGCGACGAAAAAAAAGTTTGTAGAAGAACTTATTGTTTATTTTTCGTGAGAAACACATGGTATAAATTTCATTGCAAAAAAGCTTAGGCCGGTTAGAGGGTTAAGTTTGTTTTTGGTTATTATATTAAAATAAATACCTTGAATACTTCTGTCGATTTAAAAACATTTTTACTAAGCTTGTTTATATATAATTTCGTAAAAAGAGCAACAAAAACAACATAAATCTCATGATGGAAAAAAATGTCCCGTGCGACATGTCACGTGCGACAGTGAATAAAATTAAATTAAAAAAATAATATGAATCGTTTTTGGGTAAAATTACAACCATTTTTAAAGGACATCAATGCATAACAGTGTAAAATTAGTCACATTGAAATATTGCTTCAGGTTTCGCTGAAATCGGCATTTTAATTGTTAGCCGCGAAAACCACTTCTGTTTTTGTCCCGTGCGAATGCCTTGTTTTTTTACAATTATCTTGAAAACGAAAAATTGCTAAAAATCAACCTCAGCACCAATTGTAGGGCTAATAAAAAAATATAAGTAAAGCCTATTGTCAAAATAAAAATCCGTTTTATTTTGACTTTTTTTCACTTTAAAGGTGTACGACGGTCCCGTTCGACATCATGGAAATGCCCATATTTTTTGCATTTAAAAGTTTTTTTACCTTCGTTCAGAAGTTTTATTTTGTGTATTTTCACAACGGTGTGATTTGTTTATCATTGCACCAGCTGTCCCTTTTACAATTTTTTTAATAGTAAAAAGAGAAGTTAAAAGTACCCTACGGGGAATGAGGGGTCAATTGCCCTGAAAGTACCTATCTTGTGAGTGGTTAAATCAAGACTTGTCACAGGATTGGTATAATTTACCATTGCTGTGGGTTAAGCAGTGAAAACTATATTAAAGGACTAGTCCCATGACTGGTGAAACGGTGGCATACCACATAATCGTTCTCAAAGTACCTATTCCGTGACTGGTAAAAAGAGGACATACCACTAAATTGCCCTCAAAGTACGTATCCCGTGACTGGTTAAAGAAGGACTTGCAACAGGACTGGTATAATTTACTATTGCTGTGGGTTAAGCAGTGTCAATTATACTTAAAGGACTGGTCTCGCGACTGGTGAAATGATGACATACCACTGAATTGTCCTCAAAGTACCTATCCTGTGAGTGGTTAAAGATGGTCTTGTCGCAGGACTGGTATAATTTATTATTTCTCTGGGTTAAGCGCTGTCAATTATACTTAAAGGACTGGCCCTAAGACTGGTGCAAAGAGGACATACCACTTAACTGGATAAATGTGTTATAAAAAAAGCCACAAGTAAGACTTTATTTTTTTTAAAGAGAAGCAACACTCAGGAAATTCTTCCTATTAATTAACGTGTTGCTTCCTTTGGAATGGGGATAGAGAAGAAGTGAAAGGTGGTGAAAGAAAGGGCTTCAAATATGGCAACACTGTAATTGTGCGAGATGTTGAATTTTAGAACAGTTGTTGCGCTCCATCTGATGGTGATTTGGCGAACTTTGTTGAAGCTTTTTAGTTCATAGCCCTGTTATATTATTTTACTTCGGTGGGGTTAACTGCTATGGGAACACCGAAGGAGGACGCCGCGATATGTATGAGGGATAGAAAAACGCATACATATTTATATTTTTCATAAATTGATGTTGCCTTGGTTGGGGATCGGACCCGCAACCGCACGTGTAACACTCCAACGCGCTAACCATTACACCACAGCGCCCACAATTGGTCGGTTTCTTAGTACACTGATGGAATTATCCTTCATGATGAACAATTTCATAGAATTTTTTTCGTAAGTTCAATGAAGAATTTCGTTAAATAAAATTATCAAAAAATCGTAATTTGGGAAAAATACGATTTTTTGATAATTTTAGTTCTAGATCTAAGCACTTGGAGTTTTCTTTAAATTTTAGCATCAAGAACCCTTAGCTTATTGCTAACAACTTCAGCTCCAATCTTTTGGAGGATTTTACAGGAACTTTAGAATCGGTAAAAGGTTCGACGCATATATATATCTTATATCTTAAAAGAACATCTTAAAAAAGGAATATGTATTTCATATTTTATTTCTGTAAAAAAACATACCAAAATTCTTCAAAAAAAAAAAAATTTTTATATTTTAATTTGTTGACAAATGAAAATATTTGTGCTTCCCGGGTAAAAATAGTTATATATGGTCATATATAATGTGATTGTGCTATATATGGCTATGAATGGAGCCACATTAAGACACATATCAATATATACAACTACATCTGATATTATTTTTTGAACAAATTTTTTATATTGATACTAGTATATGTCCCCAAATCTTACTCCATATATAACTACATAAGCCATATGAAATTAATAAAAATATATGTAGTGATCGATATGATTATATATGGTTCCATGCAAAGTTACATAAAAATGTATGTGACGCCATACTAAAAATATTTTTTTGTAATTTTATAAAACTTTATATATAATCCTATACAAACTAATATATAGTTCCAACATAAATTTTAGTTATCTGTAAATTAAGATTTAAATTAACATGGCTTCACATATAACCATATAAGGCTCCATAAACAAATTAAGTTTATTTTTTAAATATAAATTCATATTAAAAAAGTTATGCGTACGTTTCCTAAGACAAAAGCATTCAAATGCATTTTTATAAAACACAACCAATTTTTGTAGGAAAATTTTTAATCATTGGGTTATGTTTTCTAAAATTTGGGCCTTTAAAATTGTTTAAAATTTCAATTGTCAACTTAATAGCTGTTAAGCATAACTTCCAGTCATAAAAAGCCTACCTACTATCTGTTTTAATTATATAAAGTCAGATATATTTATATGGCAGTATATATAATTTGATATCCTGGATATGGACAAATCTCGGATCAAATTGCACCAAATTATATCTAATTTGATATAATTAGACACATGTAGATGACCCATTTTTCGGATCAAATTGTGTGTGGTTGTATATGGGAACTTATCAGATAAGATATAATTATATAAGACACCATATTAAAATTTTTACCCGGGTTTTTATTACATAACAATTTTGTCAAGGTTTTGCTGTGAAAATTTTACTTATAATACCAAAACCATAACAATTTCCATTCACCTCAGTTTTGTCACTGTTTTTGTCAGTTATGTAATGGGACTGGTTCTGTATCAGTTCCTTTTAGGTTAGTTGGGTGACATGTCACAAAATATACAAAGTGTGACTCATTCTTTGACGGATCCTTTTGGGTTACTTCGGTGACATGTCTCTTTAAGTCAGTTAGGCGACATGTCCTTTGGGGCTAGACCTGCGACATGTCGAAAGGTGTCTAATCTGTGGCAATACGTCATTTCCAATGACAACGCCATGTTAAAGTGATATGTCTCTTTCAAAGAAAAAGACCGATCAACGACCTGTCTCTGCCCCCTTGT
Organism: Leucophora obtusa; assembly: GCA_949987735.1. Lineage (NCBI taxonomy): Eukaryota > Metazoa > Arthropoda > Insecta > Diptera > Anthomyiidae > Leucophora > Leucophora obtusa. The sequence continues at coordinate 65,454,001 of OX465299.1, read as the reverse complement.
GATGTATCCTGCGTGTCATCTGGGACCGGTCCCTTTCCCCGTAGGGTAGACAGAGGCAGAAAATTTTATAAAAATATTTATAAGAACGCAATAATATCTGTAAGCGCCTAAAGGTTTTTAAAACTTCCCAGTGTAGAAACGGTAATGACATATCATTATTTTTTGGACTACCAGTAATGACACCCACCTACCTTCTGTATTATTTTAAAACATATAGTAATGAGCTACTGATAATGACTTCTTTTTATCATTATTTCAAATAGAAAATAATTTTTTAGATTTTTTTGAAAATTTTTTGAAATCTATTTTTAGACTCAATATTTTTTAAACACTGGTAAGGATATATGTAACCACATATTTTTTGATTTTTTGTATGTTGGCGAGTAAGCTTACTTGTGTGCAGCAGGTCAATTGTGTTTTTATCTATTAAATATTACATGTCGATATAGCTCAGATGGTAGAGCTGTTGACTGGCAATCTGTAGACCCAGGTTCGATTCCCGCACCAGCAAATTTTATTAAAAAAAAAAAATACAATAAAAAATATTTTTTTTTATATAATTTATTTTTTAGAAAATCTATTTTTAGACTCATTATTTTTGTCAGTACTAGTAAGCACATAGGTAACGATATATTTTTTGATTTTTCGTATGCTGGTTTGTAACGACAACTCATTATTTTTCGCGACATCGCCATATAAAGGTAATAAGAAATGTAATAACAAAAGTAACTAGTTACCATTACCAAGTATGTAGTTACATAACCACATATCTGGTAATGATTTTCTACACTGGGTTGTTTAATATTACAACTAAGAATGGCTAATAACCATAAAATAAAATTAAATTTTTAACGCATTTTCTAAGTTCTAAACTAAATTATATATTTCAAGTGTAATTTGATTTCTAGGTGATTTTAATTTTCAAAAATTTCAGTTTTTTGTCAATATTTAAAATTTTATGCAATCCGTTTGTGATATGAAGTATATTGTTTTACCAATTTTCTGTCAAGCAGGGATTCCGTGTGAATTTTCAGACAAAACTTCGTAGAAGGATAGGTAGACGTGTCTTTAGAGATATGTTGGTAAAAAATGGGTTAAACAATTTAAATACTGTATCTCACAGTTTTGTTACTTGATTTTAACAGTGAGATTATATTTTAATACTTTTTGGACAAATTTTTAATTTATTTGTGCGGTTTCCTTGTTCGAAATTAGTTTTAAAAGGTCCCAGCAAAAAATATTGGATGTAATGCTTTACAAACGACTTCTTTCACTACTTCACAAGTATCCATTAGTGTATTTTTACTGCTTTTTTAGAAGTTATTTTGAACAACATCAACAAATCACTTCTTTCATTGCTTCTAAAGTATCCGATAGTATATTTTTACAGCTTTTTTATAATTACTTCTGAACAACATCCAAAAACTCACTTAAGTATTGCTTCTAAAGAGTAATTGCTCTAAAAGTGATCGTAAAAAGTGATTTTCGTATCATTTGGCATTTCCGAACATAGGGTCGCGGGTTCGATTCCCGGTGGGACCAATATTTTTTTATTTTTTCCATTTTTTTCTTATTCGATTAATTTTTTTAATATTTATAATTAATTTGTTTAAATTCAATATTTTTTTAATTTTTAAAAGTGTGTATATATAAAAAAAATGGTGCGAATTTGTTTTTTATGCACCTGTAAAAATAGTACTGAAAACAATATTGATTTGGAATGCACCTTTTACACTTGTTTAATAAGTACTTTTATTGAAGAGAATAAGGAACAATATCTTGCAGTAACAAAGTGTTTGTATGTCACTCAACTTTCGTATCAAAGAATAGCTCAGCGGTAGAGCGCTAGACTAGCAATCGTGAGGTCGCAAGTTAGATACCCGAAGGCGGCAATAAAAAACTTTTGTCAAATAAAAAAATATATCGTTCAAAAACTACTTAAAATATGTTGAAGTTGGAGTACTCCTCTCCTATGACAACTCAATGTTAAAATCATAAGTGTTTATGTTAAAAAAGAAGTACATCTAGATCACAAGTGTAGTGCTTTTTCTACTGCTTCGGCATCTCTTTTTTTGCTGGGGTTCTATTACAATTTTATAGATTATCGGAAAGGTTAAATATTAGAAGTAAATTACATCATTATTATTTTGAGTTGCAATGGAGTGCTCGATTCCAATATGATCTTAGACTAATTTCAAAGCGCAGCAATTTCAAGCCCGATGATTCCAACGCGAAATGAAAGTAAAATTCCAGAGGATTTTGCAAAGTTAGCTCGGTTTTTTATTTTATGACCTCTTGAAATATCTGTGTGGCGCGAAATCCCAAAAATGTTGCACATTTTTAGAGTTAGGAGCTCTTTTGCGTTCACGAATAAGTTAAATTTCAACTTTTCTTTTCGGTTAACTAAAATATAGCTGAAATTTTGTAAATTTAACAGATTTTTTCTTGCTGTTTCTATCTTTCTAATGTTTAGCAAAGAGATTCTGCTGGATTCAGCTGTTTTTTCAGCAAGAATTTTTAAAGACTTTTATATTAGTGTTTGAACATCTTAACGTGCCTGATCGAAAATGACAATTTGTTCTGTAAAACTTGCAGAATTTTGCTAAATTTTAGTAAACTAAAAATAGTAAAAATAAACTGTTAAAATTTTGGTTTTTTTAATTTTTACAAAATTTTTGTTATTTTTAAGCTAAATTTAGTTGAATGCAAATAGCGGTCTATCCTACTAAAATCAGCAAATATAGTTGCTAAAAAAATTGTAAACTGCTGTATTCCAAAGGCTCGATTTTTATTTGCATTTAGAAAAAACTCGAAAATAAAACTTCGAAATTGTTTCGTGATTTTTTAGACTACCAAGAAAATCACGAAAAAATTTGTTTGCTGATTTTAGCAGGTTAATTTGTTATTTTCTATTAGCAAATATTATGAGGTAATATAACTAAAATTCTGTATATTTAAAGAGTTTTATTGTAATTTTGCTGTTCCTATCTTACTAATATATAACAAAAATAATCTGATAAATTAAGCATTTTTTTTTGCTACAGCAACATTTTTAAAACTAATTTTTAGTAGTTTTAACTAAATTTTTTATATACTTTTTTTATTGTAGTCTTGTTTTCGGTGCAAATAGCTAGCACCGAATAAAACCTACTTGATGTTAATTTTGTTCCGTTGCGAAATCGCTAGTTTTTTTATCGCCGATTTCGGCAACGAACTTTTTTTCGGTGCAAATGTGTGGAATTTCCTTTTCGGTGTATGCGGAAATCCTTGGCATTCAAAAAAGATTAAGAGTTACTAAATGACAGTTGTTTATGTAGTAATCATTTGGTAAAACTGGGGGTTCAAAAGGGGAAAGTGCCCCTCTTAACGGCCTGCCCAAACCGCTGGAGCTAGGAAGTTTAAATTTGGTATGAAGGTTCCTCCTCTGCCGTAGACATTCACTCAGGTGGGATTTTTGGAAATTTCTACAGGGAGAGGCAAAAAGGGGACAAGTCTCCCCATTGACGGCCTACCCGAACTGGAACTAGGAAGCTAAAATTCGGCACGTAGATTCCTGCATTTTTAAAAATTCCGGGAGGGGCACAAAGTTAACAAAAAAAGTACCTTTTTCTAAAAAAGTACCTTTTCCTAAAAAAGTACCTTTTTCCAAAACAAATAGGACATTTTTCCAAAAAAAAAGTACCTTTTTCCAAAAAAAAGTGCCGTATTCAAAAAAAGTACCTTTGTTCAAAAAAAGTATCTTTTTCAAAAAAAGTACCTGTTTCCAAAAAAATACCTTTCTCAAAAAATTTACGTTTTCCAAAAAGTACCTTTTTCCAAAAAGTGTCTTTTTCCAAAAAGTATCATTGAACCTATATTTATTTCGGTCTACATGAGGAAAAGAATTACAAAATTAAAAAAAAATTTAGAAGCGTGAAATAGTAGCGCATAATTAGAACAGTTCCAACTAACTATTACCTCTACTACGCTTTGAAGGAAAAAACTTTTAAATACGTCAACTCACAGGTGGTACAAGTACTGGCAAAAAGTGCTTTCCCATTCCCAAAATGATAACATCATTAGACAAAAGGACCGGCTGTTCAAAAAGCTACGGAAAATTACTGGAGAATCAAAATTTTTGAACGTTGGCAAAACGCTGGCAAAACCAATAAATAGGTGGTCTGGAAATATATTTTCAAAATAAAACTTTAAAAAAATTCATATGTATTTTTTTGGTCCTGCCGTGATTTGAACCCAGGCCGTCAGATTGGCAGACGATTGCTCTACCCACTGAGCTAACGAGACATATAATATTTCATACCTAAACACATAAATGATTAATAATCGCTGGACAACTACTGGCTGTGCTAAAAAGCTAGCACTGGCAAAGAGTTTTTCGGAACTAATATGCCTGCGTTGGGAGAGCAAAAAAAAAGTTGATCTTAAAGGAGCTTTTCCACAAACAAAAAAATTGATTTTATAAAACAAAAAAAATTTTTAATTAAAAAAAAATCTAAAAAAAAAATGTTTTGCTTGCAGCCGGATTTGAACTCGGAGCCTCCTGACTAAAAACCTTTTTTAACGAAGCATCAGCATTTTTATAAAATCATTGCTCTACCAGTGAATTGGTTTTTGTACCACCGGTAGCATTGGCTAGGTAGCACAGGATAACCACTGGTTGCAAACCTTGGCATATCGCTGGCAAAGAATGGTATAATTCTTTGCCAGTGGTTTTTATAAACCACCGAAATTTTTGTAAAACAAATGCTGGAAAAACGCTTTTTGCAAGCGCTGGCAAAGCGTCCCAAATGAGTGATCTCCCAGACATTTATTTTCAACACCATGGTTACCCAGTGGTATGCCAGTGCTAGATTTTTTGTACCACTGGCGAGTTCTGATTGGGCTGTTATCCGCAATTTCCTATGTGAACCTATCATTATTTCGTCCACTGCACTGTGGGCCAGGATCGTCGTTTTTTTGCCAAAAGTACAATTCAGGTAAAGGGAAAATATGTTTATATATTCAAAATCTAGGATTGTTGAATATGTTGTAAGTAAAATACTAAATCATTGTGGTTACTCGTTGTTAGTTGGCGAGAGTTTAATGTCAAAGTTTTTTAATTTTGTGACATTTTTTATTTTATAATGATACAATAAAAAAGTCATAAATAAACAATAATTTGTTCCAAAAACAATATCAAATTATAAAACTGAAGCTAGTTATCAAAAAAAAAAATTAAAAAAATAGAAACCTGTTAAGTATTTAAGAAAAAAGTAACAAAATTATTAATTTTATCTCAAAAATATGGGTTTTTTGAAAATCCTAAATTTTCAGAAAAAAGCTCCAAAATGTTCCAAGAGATATCTGAAAAACTTGAATGCCAATGTGTTCCCTAAGATGTCTTCTACCTAGGTTTTTGCGACCGTTTTCGACCGCATATAAACTTTCGAGATTTTGCCCTTTAACTGAAAAAGTAGCTTCAGAGCTCGCTGATTTCCAGTTTTGGTAAAAACTAAAAAAATAGCACTTAAAATTACCTTAAATATAGGTTCTGGTTTTCTGACGCAGACTAACCCCCTAAAGTCCAGGTTTGTGGGACATTTGAGTGCCAATTCTGAATAAGTACGAAATTAACCCTTAAACACAATTTAAGTTTTGACTTATTTCTGCCATTGAAGTTAAACTTTTAACTGTGATGTCTTCAGAGACTTATAGTAGAATTTCATGACAAATATTTTTGCGGAACATTTTAACCCTCTTACTCTTCAACTTATGGGTCTTTTTTGACACTTTTAAAAAAGGCCCAAAAAAGACCCTTTAATTGCAGAGTTAGAGGGCTAAAATGTTCCACAAAAATTTACCTCGTAGTGTTCTACATAAGTTCGCTGAATATATCCTATACTTGAAAGGGAAAATTCACATGGTTTCCTACGCCGATTCCCAATAAACATTTTCAAAAGAGGGGAGATTTTAACCCTCCAAAAACATAGGGCCATACGAAAACTTTTAAAACGTCGATACACTTATATTTTTCTTTGGTCCCTCTGCTTGAATCAGTTGTCATCAGAATCTTTTTTTTTTTAACAGTGTAATTTATTTTCCAACACATAACAATTTTAGATTTATGGCCGCCATATTGGATCCGCCCTGTTGATTTTTTTAAATTTGGTTTCAGATTCGTAATCTGCTACCCAAAAACTTCCCCTAGGTTGAAATTTTAAGTAAATCAGACGACATAAGAAAATTTATGTTTATGAAAAAATTGTATGTCGCGATATTGAATACGCCATTTTGAATTTCAAAATTTTAGTTTCGGATTTTTATTAATCAGCGGATCCTAGACCTATGTATATAATTGACTATTTTAAGTCCAGTATATTAAAAACTAAAAATTAATGGCCGCCATCTTGGATCCGCCATTTTGAGTTTTATATTTTTTATTTCAGATTCGTGATCAGCAACAACCAGACCCCCTTTGTGATATCTCTTAATTTCATATACTCAATATTCTAGTTTTGGCCAAAATTCGATGAAGCTAGCCCACTGTGCAAAGTATAACTCAAACTTCTGGAGTTTGGTACTTGAAATTTCACAAGTGGCTACCTTTAACATAGACGTACATCCACTGAGGCAGGATTATATATATTTGGATATTTTTACTGGGCGGAACAAAAAGGGGTAAATAACCCCTTTTAGTTACCTGTGCAAACACTTTAAGCAAGGAATATAAAACTTGGCATAGAAACATACTCAGTTAAATAAATTTATTAAAAGAGAAAAAACCTTAGAAAGAAAATGCTCAATTAGACTAACACCTAACAATGACCCGAAAATATGTATTCTATCCCGCTGGCCTTACCGAATTTTTTTCAATTTTTATTCTTTGTTATTGACTTGTAAGAATTCTATCATCCTTCTTTAATTTGAAAATAATTTAAACGAAAATATGAGAAAATTTTCCTAATTCTTAATTAAAATATTTAATAAACTTAATAAAGGTGTCCATCAATTGGTATTTCATAACAAACCAATCACAATTTACACTTTTAAACATTTAGTATTGTACATAAAACTACTAAAATAAACTTAAATTTTGAACAAAAAATATGTTTATAGGAAATTAAAAGGAAATTAAATTTTATATATAAAAGACAGCCTAAAGATATGCTACATTTTCTGTAGAAATACATAACAAAATATAAAAGTTTTTTAATTTATAATTTAAGTTTTAAAAAAAATGTTCTTAAAAAATATAAAACTTCAGCTAAACGTTAAATAAATTACCCCTAATGAAAATACATAAGAAAATTAGAAAAATATTTAAATATAAAAGGGGGTTTTTATACCAAATATAGACCATGTTCTTATTGCAAATGGGTGAAATAATATGTCATAAAGTATTAAGATAGAATTTAGGGTCATTTTAATTTTTAATTTCTATCAAGAAGGAAAGAAAATAAATTAAATGAATTTTCCATTTTCGAGAAGTTTTTCTTCTTTTTTTTTTTGTTCTTTTATTTGTTTGAATATGTATGAGTTTTAAGAAATTATTTATTCTTAGCATGTAATCTACCTCAATTACAGATATAGTTTTTTATAATTTTTATTACTAACCTCACTGATATTTATGTATATAAAACAGTTTTGAGGTTTTTCTTAGTATTTTCATCAATTTATATGTGAAATGATAGGACAGCATGGGGTAAAGTGGCGTACATATCAAGTAATATCTTTTGCATAGAAACGATGATGGTCTTAATTCTTTGGTAATAAACCTTTTCGTAGTTAAATAGAAAAATATGGGGGAAATGGAAATTTTTTTAACTGAACAGCAAAAAAAAGTTGTAAGTGATGCTTTACAAACCACTTCTTTTAGTGCTTCCAAAATATCCGTTAGTGCACTTTTACTGCTTTTTAGAATAAACTCTGAAGAACTTCATAATAATCACTTTATCCTTGATCGCTTCCACACTATCCGTTAGTATATTTTTACAGCATTCTTAGAAGTAATTATGAACAACATCGAAAAAATCACTTAATTTTTTGCTTATCATTCTAAAAGTAATACTAAGAAGTGATTCGGATACAGTTTATATTCAAACAGATGATCGCGGTATATTGGCTGACGAAACCAATATTTGTATAAATTTAATAATTTTTTTTTTATTTAAAAAAAAATAAAATAAAAATGATGAAAAATTGATTTTTTTGTTAGTACTTTCAAAAAAGTCGTTGACATAAACATTAGCTCCCGTATCCCTATTGTTCGCTATGTTTTTGTATTTGTACATTAATACATATTGAGTTCATTTTATTAATGTCATTATATTCTAGTCGATATGTGTATGTCTGATAGGGTGGCACCTACATATCCATACCCAGCAAAAAAAGAGGTGCGAAAGCAGTAGAAAAAGCAATACCCTTAAAATAATACATCAGCAAAAACATCTTTCAAACGGCTTTTGGACAAACTATTAGATGAAACACTATATTAAACAATGATTTTAGTTATCTTTACTTAACGCACTACTAATAATCCCCAGTGTTATTGTTATTATAACTAATTTTTTAGAAATCATTTGTTACATTTTACACAATTTATTGTTAAAATATTAACTTTTCATGTTTCTGCTATTACCCGGTAGATGGAGTCACCAATGCATCCGAAGTTTTAAAGAAGGCGTTATTTCGAAAACCAAGAGAGATAGAGCCAAATTCACTAAAACTTCGACTACCCCTAACTACGTATATAATATCCCATTGAAAATGTTATCTCTATCCAAAAATTGACCTTGGTGGGGACTTGGATGCAAATAACACGTTTGCTCCTTTGGATTATTCTTACATAGCGTTAGATAATATGAGCCAGATCCTTGAACGGTCTCTATAATTTTAAAAAATGTTACGCAAAATCTCAGTAATGGGCGCTCAGTACTAATATCTAAATAATAAGCAGTAGAATTAGGGTCTACTGGTCATTATTTTTGTTCGACAAGGTCGTTTTTGTAAGTAGTTGTCCATATTCTGTGCATGAAAAAACGCACAAAATTTGTGCACCCGCTTACGCGCTGCATTACAAAATTATATAAAATAAGTAGTTAACAAAATGTGCTTATACGCAATTAAAATATAAGTGGTTACAAGTTGTCAAATAATACGACTTACTTATATACTTACTAGTGGTTTAAAAAATAAGTAGTTACCAAATTCACATTATCTTTATAAATAAATAAGCAGTTGCGCGTAAGCTAAACTGTTTATAAAAACGGCTTCGCCTAACAAAAAATAATTAGTACTGACGCCGAATTATAAGTACCCTGCAAAAAGAAAACATCCACTTTTTAATGCATGACTTTTTTCTCTACATTCAAAATAAGATAATGCAAAAATAAAATAAAACAAATACAACAACACATAGCGACATGGCGCACAAGTATAGTTTTCTACTGAAAAATTGTTAAATTTACAGCAGTATCGGATCTTTCCTATGACACGCACGTGTTAAATTCATTGATGGAAATGCCAAATTTTGAACTACTAACAGCTCCAGAAAAAACACAACTCAAAAATAAAAGTAGCTAAAATTTGGCATTTCCATCAATGAATTTAACACGTGCGTGTCATAGGAAAGATCCGATACTGCTGTAAATTTAACAATTTTTCAGTAGAAAACTATACTTGTGCTTTATGTCGCTATGTGTTGTTGTATTTGCTTTATTTTCTTTTTGTATATTATTTTATTGGATGTAGATAAAATAATCATTCTTTTTCAAGTACTCCTTAATATTTTTGCTGGGTAGTAAAAAATTTTAGTTTCATTATATAACCACTTATTTGTTAATGAAAGATTTTGCTGGGTCCGTATAATTACAAATAAAATTGCAGTTTTACTAGTTTGTTTTTACTTAAATTTATATTTGTTAAATTTAATAAAAAATGTGTTAAAATCAACAACTTTTTTCTAAAACTAATTTACAGGACGAACAAGAAAAAAACATTTTTTTTTTTTAATTTAACAGACGCAGTTTCGTCTCGCCAAAAACTCGCCAGTGGTTAGTTTATATGTTAATTGATCAAAGTAATTTTAATCATTAATTTGTCTCTCTATATGAAAAATTATTGTGTATGTCATGACCGGGAATTGAACCTACAACCCTTTAAACAGGCTGTGACTCGCAGCATCACCTTTTAATGAAATAAAATAAAAATAATTTTTATATAATCATTTATGATTTTATGCAATTATATCTCGTCTTATATTATGAAAAGTATTGTATATTTTTGTATAATTATATCAGAAGGTATTTAATTGTATAAAATTATATTAACCAAATCAACCATTTCCGGGATCAAATCGTATATATATATATATATGTATATATATATAAACGAGCAAAAAAGCTAAAGTCGGGCATGCCGACTATACAATACCCTACACCAGTCTGGTTAAAAGCCAACTAATGTTTGGATCCGAAATTCAAATGGATTAATACTTGTGTCTTGGGACTTGTGTCAAAATTTTCTATAAAATGATAAAAAAAGAGAAAATCGTAAATATAGCCCATATGGGCGATAGGTCCAAATATGGACCGATTCTATCTAGAATCTACAGGCTTTGTTCTTGGGACCATGTGAGTCAGCGAACCAAATTTCTTTGAAATATCTTCGTATATGCGACCTGCAGCGTGTAAAAAAGCCAATTTTGGGGGGACCCTTATATGGGCACTAGGTCTAAACATGGACCGATGTGAAGCAAAATCAATACGATTCGTCCTTGGGCCGACATAGGTCGGTGTACCAAGTTTCATCAAAATATCTTAATATTTGCGACCTGTAGAGTGCGCACAAGAATGCATTGACAGACAGGCGGACGGCCGGACATCATTAAATCGAAATAAAACGTGATTCTGAGTCGATCGCTATACTATAAGGTGAGCCTAGGTCCAATATTTTTTTGTGTTACAAACATCAGCACAAACTTATTGGCCACGTAGTGGTGTAGGGTATAAAAATTTCCATATATTTTGTTAGAATATTGTTCTACCTCAATTCCAAATTCTAATATGATATTGTGATATTAGATTTTATTTGTTGTGTCAAAAAGGTTGACCATTTTCATGACAGACAATAAAATTGTTTCTTAGACATCATTCCAGAAGAATCTCCAGAAGGTTTTGTTTTTATACTAGACTGCCGATTTTGGGGCAATGTGTCACGCGCCGTGTGCCATGGTGCGCCATCTTGTTTAAACCACACAGAGAGAAATTTATTGGACGAGTTTTAATTAAATTTTTTACTAAACTAATGAAGTTTTCTTCACAAAGTGAATGAAAATTCTCTTTAATTTTATGAAAAAACTTTATAATTTTAATTAAACTGTTTTAAATGAAACTTTTTCATTGAAGGTATGAAATTTTTAATAAATACGAAATTTTTCAGAAAATGTTATGAATAAATACATTAATTGAATGAAAATTTTCAATGGACGAATTCCAGAGAAACTTCATTGAATTGATGGAAAAATTCATTAATATCATGTAGAAAATTCTCTCAGTGCACAGCTTTCATACATTAAGGCGATTCAATTCAGAAACAAATTGAATCTGATGGACGATTATGTCGACCATAAAATGGTCATAGATAGCCATGCATTTCACGAACAGAATCATGTTTTTTTTCTAAATAAGTCTGTACATCTAGAAAACAGATTCGGTGCTTGCCAATCGAATGGTTCAGTTGCATCAAATGAATTTTTCGGTTGTGGCTACAGAATTATTCTTGATACAACTGAAGTTCTGTTGCCATAGTCAAATTAGTCCTGTCTCAATTGGTTTTCTGTTGCCACAACTGAAAAATTCGGCAACCACAATCGAACCATGCGGTTGGCTGCAAATGCGGTTATCAGAACTGAATCTGTTTTTTGGGTGTACATTTTTCAAGCACTATTCAGGCATCAATATATACATGATGAAATGGCAAACGAAACTAAACATAAATCACATGTCAGATGTCAAAATGTCTGAAACTTATACAAAAAAAAAAAAAAAACACCCTTTTGTACCGACTTCGAATAATCGGTTGTACAAATTTTTAATTTAATTCTACTATTTATATGACAATTTTTGCTGGGTTGTGTTTGATGTGATTGTGTGGTTTCTATTTACTATAGATACTCGTATAACACGTATCATAACCACTATATCAATGGCATGGATATTACCAATGTTTATAGCAAGCAGTGTTGCCATATAGCCAGTTTTAACTGTTTTTTACAGTTTTTTGGGATGCCTAACAGTTTTCCAGTTTTTTCATGTAAAAAACAGTTTTTTAAATTCATGGATTTTTTTACAGTTTTTTCATATTAAATCGGCACATTTGTTTCATTTACAATTTTTTTTAGCTAAAATTTAGGAATTAAAATATAAAAGTTCTTATGCCTAATAATTTGAAAACTTTATAACACGTTTTAAAATTAATTTTGTATAAAATATTTGTTTTATTAGTCATTTATAAACATAGAAAGTGGTTATTATGACCCAAAAACTACAATAAAACTTTCATATTGTCAAAAATTAAGTAAGTACAAGTCTGACACGTCATAGACCCGACGGACATTTTTTAGCCGAACTTCCAGATCATTTCTAAATGAAGGATAATTTAGAAATTTATATTTTTTGAAAAAATTAAAACAATGTCTCATCAAAAGAGGCCAAAATTGAATTTTTTTAATAAATATTTGCCAATTCTGGATAACAAATTACTACTATTTTTCAATTATGATCAAGGACAACTCCAAAAAACTTAATTTTTTCAAACAAACAATTCCCGACATAACAATACTCAATCAAATGAAAGTAAGTAATACTAAATTGATCAGTAAAGTATTCTATCCTAAGTCAGGGGTTAATCTCGGAAGGGTGATTCGATGAACTTTTTTTAACTTTAGATTCGGGCCTAAACTCTTTAAAAAAAAGTTTTATTAGGAGGCTATGCAAAAAGTCGATTACTATCAATGCCAAAGGCAATTAAATTATCAAATTTCGATATTCTGAAAATTGATACCCTGGGATAATATTTTAGTCCCAGGATACTTCGGGATCCCAGAATTTCTTCTGATTTTTAAATTTTTTTCGAAAAACAGTTTTTTTTTTAAAAGAAACAGTTTTTAATTACAGTTTTTCTAAAAAAAATATATGGTAACACTGATAGCAGTCTGAATAAATTTCATGGAGCGAGCGTTGATTCTTTTTTGTGTATATGTGTGATTTTATGTTTTTATTCTAAAAACCATGTTAATAAAATTAATTTCTATATCGAATGTATGTAACCATTCTGAAAGGTGGGGTTTAAAGCTCAACTGAGTGTGTTTATTAAAACGCCACAAACTATACTCGGGGATTTTCAAATTATATATGTATTAATTGATATTGTGCAAAAATTAAAGGTAATGAAAATTACAATTTCCACAAAATATTGTAATTATACAACAAACAAAATTGATTTGAAAGTGAAACTTAATTAAAAGTGAGCCATATCAGCATAAAATAATGTTCTAACATTAATTGCGTTTACACTAGGAAACATTAAGAATTTTTAAATTTTTTGACAAAAATGTTTAGAGAAATTTTCTATATAAGAAACTTCACACACCCATAACCATGGAGAGATGAACACTAATAGAAAAAAGTCTGTAAAAAATTTAGTTACAACTACTAAAAATTAGTTACAAATGATGCTGCAGAAACTGCTAAAATTAGCAGATTATTTTTGCTATACATTAGTAATATAGGAACAGCAAAAATAAAACTGTTAAATATACAGAATTTTAGTTATATTTGAGTTAAACTTTTGTTAATGGAAAATAGCAAATTTACCTACTAAAATAAGGTACAAATAATTTGTAGCCTAAAAATCACAAAAAATCTAAAATTTTCGAAGTTATTTTTTCGATTTTTTTTTCAAATGCAAATAAAAATCGAGCCTTTTGAAAACAACAGCATTTTTTATCAAATATTTCTGCTGATTTTTTAATCCACTAATATTTAACAAAATTATCTGCAAATTTTACAGTACAATTTATAATTTTCAATTAACTAAAAGTTAACTTACTTAAATATAACTAAAATTCTGTAAATTTAACAGTTTTATTTTTGCTGTTCTTATTTTACCAGTATTTAGCAAAAAAATCTGCTAATTTAAGTAGTTTTTCTGCAGCAAAATTTTTAACTAATTTCTAGTTTCTTTTCTAGTACAGATCTATTTTATATATCAACCCATTTTAAGACATATTTGAAGCCATTCATCTTTCACCAACTTTCATTTCATCTCTATCCCCTTTCCAAAGAAAGCAACACGTAAATTAATAGGAAGAATTTCCTGAGAGTTCGTTCTCTTTATTTGAAAAAAAAAATATAACATTTTATGTTATACCCCGTTTAGACACAAAATTTAATCCCGTAAAAGTCGGATTAACTGCTTAAACAATCACTAAATAAGTCGATTAAACCCTAATTTAAACTTTTTGATTAACAAATAACTTTTAATAAGTTTATTATTTTTAAATAACTCTGTATTCATACTCTTAATTGTACACTCACAATATATTTTCCATAACCGATTGAGGTTTATTTAAAAAGTAATATGTAAAGTCTGTTTTCAATTGAAGAATCAATTAAAATACATTGAAACAAAGTTGTTTAACTTTTTTTATCAATCAATAAAAAACAAACTAGAAAAAATATGTATCGTCTGTATGAGTTGTTATTTTTAGTCAAAATATTTTTTTTTAGATTTCTACTTTTAAAAAAAATAATTTAAATAATTTCGTTTTCTTCTGTTTTAAAACAAAAAATTTAAATATTTTCGGTTTTCTTTTTTATTAAAATAGTTTATTTATATACAAAATTATTTCAATTCAAATTACAAGAAATTCTTTACTCATACACACAAACATACCCAGCAAAATTTTTATGAACTGGTTGCCTTTGAATCTGTTCTAGAATAGGTGTTTTTACTACCGGTTCCGTGGAACAGGTTCTAGAAATGATTCCTGGAAGTCAAAATGGAAGGCCTCACTGTCGCAGAACCGGTTCCAAAGCAACCTGTTCTAGTTTGGAGGAACATAACATGTTGTTTTTGGGACAAACTCCAACAAAAATCACCGATGATAGAACATAAATTAGAACAGGTTGCATGCAAGAACAAGTTGTTCTACAACCGGTTCTTTGCATCCGACAATTTTGTAGAGTAGCCAATAAAAATATAAACGTGTGTGTTTGTGTATGGTGTAGTGTTTTGAAAATTAAACAAAAAAAAAAAAAAAAAAAACTTACAAATATGAAAAAACAAACCCACAAAATCGTTTTTCTTTTTTACATTTTGTCAGTTAAAAATTAAAGATTGTTTTAATAGACTTTTCAATTATTTTTATTTCTTTTATGGATTGTTTAAACAATGTTTGAAAATAAATAGCAAAATGACTTAAATATAATGCAAAATCAGTAGTCCTTTTTTAATTGTGTTTTCAATTAATTTAATATGTATTTTAATTGTTTTTAAGGATAAAATATTGTGAGTGTACCTATGCAATATTGTTTTTTTGTTATAATGACGGTTGGCCGCACTGCAAAAGACACACACTAAAGTCAGATAAACATTAACGTTAAGACGCTGCCGCAAAACTATTTTGGCGCTGTCAATAAATATGTTGCTAACGCTAACATTTTCCATGTTCATCATGTGCCTTGATATTTCAAACTGACAGATTTAAACTTTTAACTGTCAAATTAATCTTTAACTGTCAAAAAATGCACGTGTAAACGCTGAATATTAAAAAGTTGGATTAACTTTAATCAAGTCTACTATAAATATATTATATCCTGCGGTTCCTATTAGTAACAAAGGGCCACTACAAAATTATTCCATTTAATTCTATTGGATGATAATTGCTTAATTTCCCTCCAGGCCGATTTGTATAATTTCGCACTCAAGTTGGCGCCTCCATGTATGCAATAGACGACCTCTTCTTCGTGTTCTACCCTGGAGAGTCTCAATCTAAACGCACTATTTATTCTATTTCATAAAAAAATTCAATGCAATATCCTTTGCATGTTTCAAAAACCACAATTTTAAAGTTGAAAATAAAAAAAAAAAAAATTTGCAAATTTTTGGTCAAACCAGACTATTTTATCAGTTTATTTTGCCTCCAGTTCAACCCTCCGTCATAGATATGTTTCGGTAGTCACTTTCGTTACATATGAGGTCCGGCCAGACACATTATGTATTTCAATGTATTTATGAAAAATATGCCGATGGTCCAAATAACCGATTGTTTCCATTGTAACCCATTCTGCAGTGAATTCTAACACCGACTATTCTTGCCAACTGAATAGCTTTATTGCAACAACCGAATTATTTGGTTGTCACAATCAAATTTATTCCCAACACAACTTAAATATATTGCTTCAACCGAAATTCTGTTGTCTTTACCGAATTTCTGTTGGCACAAACAAATAAAGGGTGGTCCAACCAAAATGCACGATGTTAATTGTAAATAAAACAAAAAGTTTTTAGAGAATTATCTTAATATTTTTTATTATGATAGAAGACTTAATGACAATTATGTGTGAAACAAAATATCGACCAAATGCTCGCCACGGCTTCGGTGGCATACCTCTATCCGATGGTCCATATCACAGATTAATACCAGATGTGAAACAAATGACAGGTGTCAAAAAAGTATTCTCGAACCGTATGGTTTTGTTTATATGGAAGTCAAGTCCAGATGGAGATATAAAATCTCCATACATTTTGTATTGCGCATTTTTTGTATATATCTGTCTCTTTTTAGATTATTGTGCTTTATCTTTTGTGTTTTTCTTAAATTTTTGCGTTTTGTTTTGCTCATTTTCTGTCGGCCATATTGCCCAAATCAGCTGATTCATATCCATATTTTCAATGACTCTGAGATATAATTGAGGTTCAATGTCGTTAATGTGCCGAATTATCTCATGCTTTAGCTCTTGCATTGTTCTTGGCTTATTGATGTTCACTTTTTCTTTTAAATATCCCCAAAGAAAGAAGTCCAACGGTGTCAAATCACATGATCGTGGCGGCCAATTTATATCGCCACGACGTGATATAACACGAGAATTGAATTTCTCGCGCAAAAGAGCCATTGTTTCGTTGGCTGTGTGGCAAGTGGCACCATCCTGTTGAAACCACATATCGTCCAGGTCCACATTCTCAATTTCTGGCCACAAGAAGTCCGTTAGAGCGAACACCATTCACGGTAACTGCTTGGCCGTCATAATTTTCGAAGAAGTACGGCCCGATAACGCCGCCAGCCTATAAACCGCACCCAACACTCTTTGTGAATGCATTGGTTTTCAACAATCTTGAAATGGTCAGCATGCTTCAGCTCTTGAGTCAATTGAACCTTGTAAGCGTGTAAATTCAAATCTTTATTCAAAATTCGCATCAGTGATGTTCGTGATATGTTCAATTGTTGAGCACGACAACGAGTCGAGGTTGACGACTCTTCTGCCACACTATCGCGAACAACAGCAATGTTTTCCACAGAACGAACTCGGCGAGCATGCACAGGTGTTTTGAAATTTTCTACAGACCCGGTTTGCTGAAATTTGCGCATAATTCTCCCGATTGTGGACACATTTGGTCGATTATGCTGAGCAAAGAAACTACAAAGTGCAAGAAATTCATTTTGATTTGAACGCCCATTTTCGTAAAAGGCTTCAACATTCTTAACGCGCTGCTCAATTGTGTACCTCTCCAAATGTCAAATTAAGTTGGGCAAAATACTTGACGTTAAGGTGTGACAAACAATAACCATCGTGCATTATGATTGGACCACCCTTTATATCGGTGGTTTCAACCAAAGAAATCGGTTGTCACAATGAATCTGTTTTCTCTGTGTACTGTCAATTCTAACACCGATGATTTTTCTTCTGTGTAATGCACTTTAATTAACTGTAAAGTTTGGGAATTTATTATTTTTATACCCTACACCACTGTGGTCAGGGTATTATAAGTTTGTGCTGATGTTTGTAACACCAAAAAATATTGGTCCTAGACCCACCTTATAGTATACCGATGGGCTCAGAATTTTTTTTTTTCGATTTAACGATGTCCGTCCGTCCTTCTGTCTGTCTGTCCATGCATTCTTGTGCGCACTCTACAGGTCGCAAATATTAAGATATCTTGATGAAACTTGGTACACCGACTTATGTCAGCCCCAGGACGACGTCTATTAATTTTGGTTAAAATCGGTCCATGTTTAGACCTAGTGCCCATATAAGGGTCCTACCAAAATTATACTTTTTATACGCTGCAGGTCGTAAATATTAAGATATTTTGATGAAATTTGGTATACAGACCTATATTGGCCCAAGGACGAAGCCTATTGATTTTGGTGAACATCGGTCCATGTTTAGACCTAGAACCCATATAAGGGTCCCCCCAAAATTATATTGTTTATACGCTGCAGGTCGCAAATATTAAGATATTTGATGAAATTTGGTACACCGACCTATGTCGGCCCAAGGACGAAGCCTATTGATTTTGGTGAACATCGGTCCATGTTTAGACCTAGTGCCCATATAAGGGTCCCCCCAAAATTGACTTGGTTAAAAACTGCAGATCGCAAATATTAAGATATTTTAATGAAATTTGGTGCGCTGACTCACATTATAAAAAATTTTGACACAAGCCCCATTTTAACCCATTCGAATTTCGGATCCAAACATTAGTTGGCTTTTACCCAGACTGGTGTAGGGTATTGTATAGTCGGCATGCCCGACTTTAACCTTTTTATTCGTTTTACATGCAGCTGCAAACACTCTAAAAACAATTCCATTGGGGCAACCGAATTTTTTGCCAACCGAGTTGATTCGATCTGGTCAGATCTAATCTTTCCTAAATGGGTATAAGAATTTTGAAGACTTATTTTTTTTTTTTTTAGAAAATTGAGGAAGACTTCTTCTTAAGAAAAGTTACTTTAAATCTAACACATGTTTCGTGACATGTATGAATTTTGAGTACATTTTTGTTAGAACCTACACGTGTGTTAGTTTAAAATCAATGGCACATGTTTAGGCAACCTAATCAAAACCTCAATTTATTTACAAAACAAGTACTTAAGATTAATTCTCTATATGTATAGAATTTTCGCCATATACACATATAAGTAAAGTAAACGTATTGATTGTTTACAATAGGCATTAAGCAAACAACTGAAAACAACCAAACACTAATACATGAATACGAAGGATATAGTTAATATTTTCAAAATGTCAGCATAATTATGCCATATTATGTGGTTTGTATTAAAATACATCATCTAAATGAGGGTCACGTTGAAGCTGACCACGCCAATTTATACAACACAGCATAACAAAAACAACAACTACTAAAAACAACAACTAACAACACACTCTCAACCATTTTTAAAAGGCAGTTATAAATTCCAGTCAGTTTATGTGGTCTATAAAAAGTGTTACTATATGGGATAGTGAAAAATGGATTTAAAACAATTCTCCAACTTGACATACATAGTTTTTATACACCTAAATGTTACTATTTAATGGGAAAAAATAAAACTTTGTTGTCTACTTTTGGGAGTATTCAAAAAGAAAAAAAAAAAAAAAAAAAACACAAATAAAAACAAATAACAATCAAGTTTGACTATAAAAAAAGTAGTTTTCAGTTTTTACCCTTAGCTGATATGTATAGTGTGGGGAATGTTCAAAAATAGTTTCCAGGCGCCACAGTCAATATATTATTTTGTCGATAGAAATATAAAAAGTTGTTTTAGGAAAGAATGTTTGTTATTGCATTTTATTTCCAAGCCTTTTATAGATAGTGTTTATAAAATGATGAAAGATAGTTTTGATCATCAATTAAAACAATCTTGGAGGAAAATAGAATTTTAAAAAAAATCTTTTCCATAACAAAAAATTTAAGGTAAAAAATCTAAAACTTCAAGAAATTTTCAGCAGAAAATGGTATTTCGAAATAAGTTTTAAAAGTGAGGTGTCAACATACTTAATGTTCTCCATTTGCAGTAGAGGTAGATGATTGGAAAGTGCTCTCGCGGCCTTTCTTCTCTGACCACTACTATATATCTTGTGAGATAACCTATACTATAAGGGATATCAAAGTATTTACGAATTCTATTGTAGGAGAACTGGATAGATCAAATAGGCGTCAGTAATGGATAGAAAACTACGTTATTCACGGACACTTACTAGCTCGGGAAAAGCAGACTCTACTAGATGATGGATAACCGTATTTTAGCGGTATTGACTACCAACCCTGTTACTACCAAATACAATTACATTTACATGTAATTGAAAGTGATTTCAATTAGATTTAGATTTAGAAAATGTTGCCTGCTAAAATTTTGTAAAAAAAAATTGGCTGGGATAGGCGGAATAGGCATGATCACACTAACTGGAAAGTCTATAAAAAATGTTGGTAAAAATACTATAAATTTGTTAAAAATTACCTTGAACAAAAAACTGCTGAAATTAATAGATTAATTTTGCTATTGGGTGTGTAACTTAAAAATGCGGGATTAACAATAGATGGCGTATCTTTTACAAATGGTTCGAGTCTTTAATAATTTATATGGCATTTTGGAGGGTAAACATCTGTCATTTATTCTCACTTAGTCATTGAACGAAATAGTGTAAACAACAAAGTTTTTTTTTCTTGCTTCGAAAATATTGAATTTAGTGCCAACAGAGTATCATTTGCGGGAAGTGTTTCTTTACTTCTTGATTTGTAAAAAAAAGTTCAGCTGAAGCACATCGACTGCTCAACGAAGCTTATGCTGGATATGTTCCATAAATTTCAGCCCGCGAGAGATGGTTTGTGCGGTTCAGAAATGGTGATTCTGACACGAAAGGCAAAGGCCGCCCAGGTCCGCCAAAAAAGTTAGAATATAACGATTTGGGTGCATTACTCAATGAAGATTGTTGTCAAACTTAAGAAGAACTTGTCAAATTATTTGAAGTCACTCAAGCGGCAGCTTTAAAATGTTTGCAAGCATCAGGA
Source organism: Leucophora obtusa (assembly GCA_949987735.1). NCBI lineage: Eukaryota > Metazoa > Arthropoda > Insecta > Diptera > Anthomyiidae > Leucophora > Leucophora obtusa. The sequence goes on along the minus strand of OX465299.1, from coordinate 65,432,947 downwards.
TTCATACAAAAGCAAGGAAATTGGATACCAAACGAGTTGAAATGCTGCTTGAATGCCATAAAAAGAAGTAATTTTTGCATCGAATGATTACTTGCGATGAAAAACGGATCCATTACGATTAACCAAAACGCAAGAAATCGAATGTGAAATCCCGCCAACCAGCCAAAGTCGAATATCCATAGCGGGGAAAGTAATGCTCTGTATTTGGTGGAACCAGAAGGGTCCCACCTACTGTGATCGGCTAAAATCGGGCCAGATTATCACAGGGGTATCGAACACAAGCCCGGCCAACCGGCCAAAGCCGAATATCCATGGCGCCAATGTAATGCTCTATATTTGGTGGGACCAGAAGGGTTCCATCTATTATGAGCTGCTGAAATCGGGCCATGCAATCACAGGAGACCAGTACCGGACACAATTGATTCGTTTGAAGCGAGTTTGGGCCAAAAAACGCCCGGAATATGCGACCAGACATGACCACGTAATATTCCATCACGACAATGCTCTGCCACATGTTGCAAGACCGGTTAAAAACTATTTAGAAAATAGTGGTTGGGAAGTTTTGCCTAACCCGCCTTATATTGCAGACCTTGCCCCGTCCGACTATCATTGGGTTTGATCGATGCAGAACGCTCTCACTGGAATAGGATTTACTTGAGAACAGGGTATTCGAAATTGGCTTGATTTGTTCCTGTCCTTACAAAAATGAGCAGTTCTTTTGGCGCAGAATCCATATGTTTGACAGAAAGATGGGAAAAGGTCATAGCTAACGATGGCCAATACTTTGAGTAAATTTATATTGCACTAATGTTTAACAATAAACGCCCAAAATTTGTCAAAAATCCCGCATAGAAAAAACACCCAATAGAATCAAAAGATCATAGGACATCCCAGGAAAATTGTCTGTTCCAAAGAATTGATTGTAGAATAGCTACTTTTCATTCACAACCCCTTCTACTATCGATTCTAACACCGATTCTTTTTGTTTGAAATTGTCCCAAAAGCAACCCCTTCTATAGCCCCAAAGTGGAAACGGTTGCTCTAGAATCAGTTCTGGAACTGGTTCTGGAACTGAGTCTACGTCACCCACACCTTCCATATAGGATCTATGGAATCGGTTGCAGTGGAACCACAGTTGTAGAATGGGTGTGGTTGGCTACCGATTGTAAAAAATGTTCCTGGGAAATATCGAAAATAAAAAATAGTCAATAATTAGTGTTAAAATTTCATTCTCAAAAATTTTAAATTTAACATATTTCATGCATGAATTATTGCACTTTTTAATTTCTGATTTTAATTATCGATATTTTTTTTTTGCCTCGTTATTTAGAAATGTGTTTCGCCTCTTTCTACACATTTTTAATTTTTTCTTTTTTCTTTTTACGAAAATTTCCTTTTTTTAATTAGCCAGTTAAATTTCTAGCACTTTCTAAATTCCTATAAATTTTTATAAATAATATTTATAAATGAATTTATTAAATAATTGAGCTAGAAGCCATTTTATTTTTTATATATAAGATCTTTTATTATATTAAATATATGTATTGCTGATATTTCGTCAATCATTGAATGACATCCTCAGGGTTTCAAAAATGTTGTAAAGAAAATTGTTAAATTATAAATACAATAAACATATTCTAACATAATAACAATTTTTATATTTTATATATTAACATTTAATATAAAGATGAAAAATATATTTATTAATTTAACTATTTAACAAAATTTTAGAAACCCTGAGGATATTATTCTATGAATAGCGAAATATTGGGGATATATACAAAATAATAAAATTTTGCTTAATATTCGAAACTAAATGACCTCGAGCTCAGTTACTAAAAAAATACATCAATTTCAAAGGTCGAATATTATCTCAAAATTTGTAATATTGTAATATTTCAAATTCTCCCCCAATTCTGGGAGTATTTGAAATAGTTGTTTAAATTTTTATTTTGTGTCATATAGGACAATAAATACTATAATTTTGACACTGAAGCAATATTCCTTTTTCAGTCAGACAATTGGTAGGGAAAGCCTCGTATATACTTTGGTATTTTTTGAAATTTTATCTTATATATGAGATATTTTACACCGAGCATTCTTTTTCACAAAAAGAAGTGTTAGATTAACACTAATGACTTTAGCGATTTCATTATAATCTCCAAAGTATTTTTATGACAAGTAAAAAGTAAAAATTAATATTTAAAAAAATCGAAGTAAAGATAAGCTTAGCAGTTTAAGAATATTTTTTGAGGTGAAAAGTTCAGAGGTGAACAAAACTATTAGGGTGACAAAAAACTTTTCAGGAAAAATAGTTTTCAAGTTGAAAATTTGTTTGGGGGTGAAAAATGTTTGAGTTAAGGAAAAATTCACCACTAGGCGTCTGACGAATAACTTATGGCATAGTGTTTTATTCACCAGACGCTAACATACATAAAATTTAAATAAAAACCAGGGTTGCTTGGTAATACCGCTAGAATATCATTTTTGATCAAAAGCCTTTCAACTGAGTACCGTTAACCTTAAAATAGCTTTTCCGAAATAACCTAAATACCATCGTATCTAAAATATCGCTACCGAAATAAGTGAAATATCGTTACCCTAAAAATAACGTTACCGGAAATAAATTAAATACCGTTATCCTTAGGATACCGCAGCCTTTATTTTTAATTCACTGCTCTTAGTAATTGTATGCAGAGCTTTGAAGAATTAATTCCTTAATTCAATTTTTCAATTCTGAATTAAAAATTCGATGAATTAATACACAAAGCACCATATATTGAATGTAATTAATTTATAATTGTTTTCGTTCGATTTATTTTGTTACGAATTAATTCAATTGCTATAGTTTTTTTATTAAATCAAATGAATTAATTCACTGGTGAACGCGTTCAATATTATAAATCGAGCGGCATAAAAGTGAATTAATTCCTTACTGAATTAATTCACCACTGAATTCATTCAATTTCATTTTCATTCAGTGAATTAAAAAAAATTAAATTACAATCAGTGAATTAAAAAAAAATAAAATTACGTTCAGTGAATTAAAAAAATAAAATTACGTTCAGTGAATTAAAAAAAAAATACGTTCATTGAACTCAAAGCCTGTTTTGTTCCGTTCAGTAGAAGAAAACATTTATTTACAAATAAAATTTGTAACTAAGCAATTTTACAGCGTTTGCTAGTGAAAATAAACAAATTACATATATATTAAGTGTTAGAGAAACCCGATGCACTTTATCAACCTACATGTTTAAAAATAAAGCCTTTTACTATTAAAAATAAAAACTTTACAGATATAGATGAATTTGGAAAAAATATAACTATTAATTTTTCAAACTTATGCTTCCCAGTAAAAATGTAGATGCTTCACTATGACGTATTTCATTTATACGTTTTTACAATACAATGTTTTCTTCTACTGAACGGCAGAAAACAGGCTTTTAATTCAGCATACGTAATTTTTGTTTTTCAATTAAGTAAACGTAATTTTTTTTCAATTAAGTTAACCTAATTTTTTTTCTTTTTTAATTCACTGAACGTGATTTAATTTTTTTTAATTCACTGAATGTAATTTTATTTTTTTTTTATTCACTGAATGTAATTTTATTTTTTTTTAATTCACTGAATGAAAATGAAATTGAATGAATTCAGTGGTGAATTAATTCAGTAAGGCATTAATTCACTTTTTTTCCGTTCGATTTATAAAATTGAACGCGTTCACCAGTGAATTAATTCATTTGATTTAATAAAGCGAACTATTGCAATGGAATTAATTCTTTGAATTTATTGTTTGATGAACGCGTTCAGTTGAACGAATTCAGTGAATTACTTAAGAAAAGGAATTCATTCAATTCTAGAGAAAATTGAATTCGATTGGTAGTGAATACATTCAAAAAAGAATTAATTCTTCAAAGCTCTGATTGTATGTGATTATTGAGTATTTTATATAAATTGAGTTAATAATTTATTTTTTATTTTAGTTTGTTTATTGCAACAAATTACGTATGCACCGAAATTGCTGACTAACGTTATTCTTAAAATATCATTACCGAAATAATAGAATTACCGTTCTCCCTATGATAATGATACATAAATTAATAAAATAGCGTTACCATTAAAATACCGTTACCGAAACAATCTAAAATAGCGTTACGCTTACCGATAACTGCATCGTTTCGGTTACCATTCATGCTTAAAACACCATTTTGTATGGTGTCCTCCCATGTTTCCCGATAACTATTGAAACCTCAACCGATGTTGCTCATTATACCCTACACCACTATGTGCTCAGGGTATTATAAGTATGTGCTGATGTTTGTAACATCAAAAAATATTGGTCCTAGACCAACCTTATAGTATACCGATCGGCTTAGAATTTTTTTTTTTTTATTTCTATTTAACGATGTCCGTCTGTCCGTCCGTCCGTCTGTCTGTCTGTCCATGCATTCTTGTGCGCACTCTACAGGTCGCAAATATTAAGATATTTGATGAAATTTGGTACACCGACTTATGTCGGCCCAAGGACGAAGCCTATTGATTTTGGTGAACATCGGTCTATGTTTAGACCTAGTGCCCATATAAGGGTCCCCCCAAAATTATATTGTTTATACGCTGCAGGTCGCAAATATTAAGATATTTTGATGAAATTTGATACACAGACCTATTTTGGCCCAAGGACGAAGCCTATTGATTTTGGTGAACATCGGTCCATGTTTAGACCTAGTACCCATATAAGGCTCCCCCCAAAATTGGCTTGGTTACAAACTGCAGATCGCAAATATTAAGATATTTTAATGAAATTTGGTGCGCTGACTCACATTATAGAAAATTTTGACACAAGCCCCATTTTAACCCATTCGAATTTCGGATCCAAACATTAGTTGGCTTTTACCCAGACTGGTGTAGGGTATTGTATAGTCGGCATGCCCGACTTTAACCTTTTTACTCGTTTTCAATATAAAACTGTTACTAAGGCCCGTGAAAGTGTTGTCCCTTTAAAATTTAACCAACAGTTAAATTCAAATTTTATATGTATAACAACCACAAATATGTCAGTTGAAGTCGCGGTTAGTACCTAACGGGACATTGGTGATAATGGCGCTGTGAATGACAAATATTTAACAACGTTTAATTTAAATCTTTTTATAAATATCTTAAAAAGTTATTGCCATACAGTGTAAATATGCACAGGAGCATTGTGTTGTTTCACGGATATTGTCTTTCTGTTTTTGAGAGATGACAGTTATTGTGAAATACCTCGTATATAACCGCTGTTTTACGGTTAGAATATTATTTACAATAACAAAAATAAAGTACGTGATTTTGTTGGTGCTATTTTCAAATAGTTGATTGTAGTATGTTATTTCAACAACAGACACATGCCATACTCTTTAACAAAATAAATATAACCAACTATTTTCAACTGTTTGTACACTCAAAACAATTTGTCTGTGTTTTCTTATAAAGTATTTATATTTGTTATAGTAAAGTGTTGTTTTTTCAAACGCGTCGTATAGACCAAATACAATTAATATTGTCATTAATATGTATTTTTTTTTAATTCTAAATTAGTAGGTTTTTTTTTTTTTTTTTTTTTTAATCAATAAGAGAAAATGTGCAAAATTTAAAAAGAGTAATTTATGGAGTAATAAAATTATTTTCATTGTTCATTAAGCGAAAATATAAAAATTCGCGAAATGTAAAATTTAAATAAATTCGCGAGTTTTTTTCGGTATATGTTAAGTCAAAATAAAAATTAAATTTTCAATATTTTGAACAGTATTCTCTGTCCTCAGGACAATATTTAATTTACTAACAATTAAACACAGAGCAGAAACCGCCTTTATTTGTTTACAATCTCGTTTCAACAGACAAGGAAGATATCTTCGGGATAACCTATAGATTTCGCTGAAATTTGATAGAGGAGCATGCGCGGTTCCAGCAATTAATATAAGGGGAAAAATCATACGCCTCAGTGGCCAACTCAATGTATTTGTCTACTGTGGCGTATGATTTTTCCCCTTATATTAATTGCTGGAACCGCGCATGTAGATGAGAGATTACTAATGAACACATATCACGTCCAGGGAGTAGAAATTTTGTTCGATTTTTTTTTTGTGCTTCACAACTTTTTAGTAAGTAGTTGTCCCACTGAATGAGTGCTGTCAGGTAATTTTTCAGATTTCCCCTAAAGTATTTCGAATTTCCCTAGATTGAGGCGTATCCACAAAAAAAAATTTTTTTTTCTTACAAAACAAAAGCAAAAAAAAATTTTCAATAATTAAATGTCTACAAAGAAAATTTATAAAAAATTTTAATAAGTTGAGTTTTTGACTCAATAAAAGCATAAAATTATATGTTGTAAAAATTTTGTACTTTGAAATATATCAAATAAGCCTAAATTTTTTAATTTTGCTATTGGGTGTATAACTTAAAAATGCGGGACTTCCAACAGACGGCGTATCTTTTACACATGGTGCGTGTCTTTAATAACTTATATGACATTTTGGAGGGTGAACATCTATCATATATTCTCACTTAGTCATTGAACGAAATAGTGTAAACAATAAAGTTTTTTTTGTCTAGAAAATGTTGAATTTTGTGCCAACAAAGCATGAAAAGTTTTGCTTTACTACTTCAATTTGAAAAAAGTGCAGCTGAATTACATCGATTGCTTACCGAATTATGTTCTGATTTTGTTCCATCGATTACAATGTGCGAGAGATGGTTCGTGCGGTTCAGAAGTGGTGATTTTGCACTGAATTTTTATTCCGTGTCAAAACCACCACTTCTGAACCAAATTTTTTTTTGCTGACCGCCCACATCAGCCAAAAAAGTTCGAAGATGATGAACTGAAGCCAGTACTCGATGAAGATTGTTGTCAAACTCAAGACGAACTTGCAAAATCATTGGGAGTCACTCAAGCAGCAATTTCAAAACGTTTGCAAGCAGCAGGATTCATTCAAAAGTAAGGAAATTCGATACCACACGAGTTGAAGCCTAGAGACATTGAAAGACGATTTTGCATATCCGAAGTACTGCTGGAACGCCATAAAAAGAAGAATCATTACTAGCGGTGAAAAATTAATCCATTACGATAACCAGAAGCGCAAGAAATCGTATGTGAAGCCAGGCGCACCAGCCAAATCAACGCCAAAGCCGAATATCCATGGCGCCAAGGTAATGCTCTATATTTGGTGGGACCAGAATTGTCCCATCTATTAAAGCTGTTGAAATGATAATAGATGGGACGCCAGATGGCCAGACGATCACAACTGATTCGTTTGAAGTGAGCATTGGCCGAAAAATGCCCGGAATATGCGACCGCACATGAAGCCATAATGTTCCATCACGACAATGCTCGACCACATGTTGCAAGACCGGTTAAAAACTATTTAAAACTATTTATGGGACGTTTTGCCTCTCCCGCCTTATAGTCCAAACCTTTCCCCGTTCGACCACGATTTGCTTCGATCGATGCTGAACGCTCTCAATGGAATATGCTTCACTTCAGAACAGGGTATCCGAAATTGGCTTAATTCGTTCTTGGCCTCAAAAAATTAGCAGTTCTTTTAGCGCGGAATTCGTATATTTTTCTAAGGGTTTTGGTTTTGCGAGTCAAAAATTGCCCAAATAAAACACATTTTTGAAATTTTAAAATTTCTTCTCAAAAATGGCTTAATTTTTCTTTTTTTTTTTTTTGATAAAATAAATCATAGAAGGCATAAAAATTTGAATCAAATTATTAAATTCAATAGATGGTGCATCATTTTGAGAACAATTCAAAAAAAGTCTTAAATATTATTAATTTTTGAGATTATAAAATTTTTTAAAATATTTTTTTGTCACTTTTTAATTAATTTTTGTATAAAATTGGTCTTTGTACAAAATTGGTTTGAATGAACCAATTTTATATAAAAACCTTAAATTTTAATAACACTGTACAACTCCTACGGGGCTTTTTCGTCCTTTTTTAAAAAGGGGTCAAAAAAGTCCTCTTAATTGAAGAGTAAGTGCGGTAAAATGTTATACAAAAATATTTACCTTGAAATTCTCTTGAAAGTCTCTGAAGACATCAATGTTGAATTTAACTTCAATGGCAGAAGTAAGCCAAAACTTAAAATGTGTTTAAGGGTTAATCTCGTATTTATTCAGAATTGGCGCTTAAATGTCCAATTAACCTGGATGTTAGGGTGGGAACCATGTGAGTCTTCCATTTTAGGTATAGGATGTGTTCAGCGAACTTATGTAGAACACTACGAGTAACTTTTTTTGTGGAACATTTTAACCATCTAACTCTTCAAATTACGGGTTTTTTTGTCCGTTTTTAAAAAGGGGCCAAAAAAGTCCCTTTAATTGAAGAGTTAGAGGATTAAAATGTTTCGCAAAAATGTTCCTAGTTGTGTTTTACATAAGTTCGCTGAACAAATAGAAGATTCACATTGTAGAAGAAGAAAAAAAAAACAACATAACAGTTGTTTGTGCAGTAATCAGTAGTAGTTGTTTTTAACTGGAAAAATAAAAAACAGCTATTATAACAAAAAAAAAAAAAAAAAAAAAACTAACGAGAAGTACTGCATTTCGAAGCTGTTGTTTAAAGCAGTTATTTTTAGTATTATAATAAACAACTACCAAAACTGTATTTTAGCAGTAAATAGTTATTTTTGTCAGTTATTTGAAGAAGAAAACATTTCGATGAATTTTTGAAAATTCTTGTTTAGTTTATAGTCAGAAAATTGAATTGTATCTGTAATGCACAAAAACGTAATACCTACACTAATAGAAAAAAGTCTGTAAAACTATTAAAAATTAGTTAAAAGTGATTTGACGGAAAAAACTGCTGAAATTAGCAGATTATTTTTGCATAATATAAGGAAGATAGAAATAGCGAAAGTAAAATTGTTCAGTATACAGTATTTCAGTTATATTTGTGTTAAATTTTAGTTAATAGAAAACATTAACTTAACCTGCTAAAATATGCAAAAAAAAAAATCTCCTAAATAATTAGTAGACTAAAAAATCATAAAAAAAATTAAAAATTTACAGTTTTTTTTAAATTTTTTAGTACAAATAAAAACCTAGCCTTCTGAAATCAGCAGTTTACTATTTTTTAGCAACTATTTCTGTTGATTTTAGCAGGAAAGACTGCTATTTGTATTCAACTAAATTGAACTTAAAAATAACAAAAATTTTGTGAACAATTTGGTTTTGCTATTTTTAATCTACTAATATCTCGCAAAATTTTCTACAGATTTTTTAGTATAGTTTGTCATTTTTAGTTAACTATAAGTTAACTCAAACATAACTTAAATTCTGAAAATTCAATAGTTTTATTTCTACTATTTTCATATTACTTGTGTTTAGGAAAAAAAAAAAACTTCTGTTAATTTAAGCAGTTTCTCCGGCAAGGTACTTTTTAACTAATTTTAAGTAGCTTTTTCTACTATTTTTACAGGTTTATTTCTATGAACAGGAAGAAGAAATTATATTAAAGAATTAGATGTGCTCAAATCCCGAAACTTATTTAACAAATTGTCAAAAATAATTTGTTGAAGGCATGTCCCTATCCGGATTTATTCTTGCCTAACGTCACACATTTTTTTGTAGTCGAAAGAAAAATATTGTTTTTTTTTTAATTAAAACATATTTTTATAATAAAACGAGTAAAAAGGTTAAAGTCGGGCATGCCGACTATACAATACCCTACACCAGTCTGGTGTATTGTTTGGATCCGAAATTCGAATGGGTTAAAATGGGGCTTGTGTCAAAATTTTCTATAATGTGAGTCAGCGCACCAAATTTCATTAAAATATCTTAATATTTGCGACATGCAGATTGTAACCAAGCAAATTTTGGGGGCACCCTTATATGGGCACTAGTTCTAAACATGGACCGATGTTCACCAAAATCAATAGGCTTCGTCCTTGGGCCAACATAGGTCTATGTACCAAATTTCATCAAAATATCTTAATATTTGCGACCTGCAGCGTATAAACAGTATAATTTTGGTAGGACCCTTATATGGGCACTAGGTCTAAACATGGACCGATTTTCACCAAAATCAATAGGCTGCGTTATTGGGCCAATATAGGTCTGTGCACCAAATTTCATCAAAATATCTTAATATTTACGACCTGCAGCGTAGAAACAGTATAATTTTGGTAGGACCCTTATATGGGCACTAGGTCTAAACATGGACCGATGTTCACCAAAATCAATAGGCTGCGTTATTGGGCTAACGTAGGTCTGTGTACCAAATTTCGTCAAAATATCTTAATATTTACGACCTGCAGCGTATAAACAATATAATTTTGGTAGGACCCTTATATGGGTACTAGGTCTAAACATGGACCGATGTTCACCAAAATCAATAGGCTGCGTTATTGGGCCAATATAGGTCTGTGTACCAAATTTCATCAAAATATCTTAATATTTACGACCTGCAGCGTATAAACAGTATAATTTTGGTAGGACCCTTATATGGGCACTAGGTCTAAACATGGACCGATGTTCACCAAAATCAATAGGCTGCGTTATTGGGCTAACATAGGTCTGTGTACCAAATTTCGTCAAAATATCTTAATATTTACGACCTGCAGCGTATAAACAATATAATTTTGGTAGTACCCTTATATGGGCACTAGGTCTAAACATGGACCGATGTTCACCAAAATCAAACTTGTTCGTCCTTGGGCCAACATAGGTCTGCGTACCAAATTTCATCAAAATATCTTAATATTTGCGACCTGTAGAGTGCGCACAAGATTGCATGGACAGACAGACAGACGGACGGACGGACAGACGGACATCGTTAAATCGAAAAAAAAAAATAATTCTGAACCGATCGGTATACTATAAGGTGGGTCTACGACCAATATTTTTTGGTGTTACAAACATCAGCACAAACTTATAATACCCTGACCACATAGTGGTGTAGGGTATAAAAACAAATTAACTATACAAAACAGTAGTTTTTATCAATTTTTTTTTCAGTTATTTTAAAAAGATCTGTACGAAAAATTCTTCAGTTATTTTTATGACATTGTTAGTTATTTTAAATGCATTTTTTAGTTATTTTTCAGCAGTTAAAAATAACTATTTTGAATTAGTTTACAGGTAAATACCTTTGTGGCCTATTTAACAGCATATATATTTGCTTCAACTGTCATTTTCAGTAGATTCTACAGAAAAACTTTTTTTAGTGTATGCTTAAAGATCTTACCGAAGCCAAGGTTTTGAGAAATTCAAGACCATATTGTTTTTCTTAACTTTTTCAGGACTATTTGGATTTTTAATTTGAAGTAGTTAAACCTTCGCTTCATTTTGCTCTAATTCGGCAACATTTTATTTAATTTTTTTATATTTTTATTTTTTATTTATTTTTTTTTTTATTTATTTTTTTTTTATTTTTTTTTTTTAATTTTTTTTTTATTTTTTTTAATTTTTTTTTAATTTTTTTTTATTTTTTGTTTTTTTTTTTATTCAAATTGTCGACAAAATTCGTTTGTTGTCATTTTACTATAAAAACTAGACAAATTAATTACCGAATTATGTCGTTAGAAAATTAGAGAATTGTCGCTCTTCATATGATTTTCTATTGTTGGTTATACACAAATAGCTATTGCCATATCTTTGAAAATAACAGAGTAGTATTTTTGAAGATGACAAAGCAAATTGTGGTAAATTTCTTGTAATTGTTTCTTTGATATTCTAAATATTGAATATTGAAAAAATTAACATTGAGTTTATAATTAAAACACACATAGTTCTAGAAATTCTAAAAACATCGTCCACTGACGATTTCCTTAGACAATATTAAAATCCGGATAGGAATATGCCTTCAAATAATACCACAATTTGTTAAAAAAAAATTGGGCATTTTAGCACATTTAATTCCTTATATGCTATTAATGTTTATCCTGATAAAAATAAATTCGATAAAAGTAGTTTAGCTTCATTAAGATCCAATATTTATTTTTTCCGTAGGTCTCTCCATTTAATTTTTTTTTTAATACACCAACATGGAAAATGTATATCGACTTTGCGTTTTATTCTCTGAGTGTATAGTTTTTTATACGTATTATTAAAAAAAATATTAAGTCTGCCATGATCGTATACTATGTCACCACTAAAATGCCAAAGGACATTTTTTCACTATTAAATGTTGGGGTAGTAAAATACTCGTACAAAAACACAAAAAAGTGTAGCATGAAAAAAAATATATACGAGGGCAGTTCGAAATGTTCATAACCTAACAATGAAAAACAAGAGCTAGATTTTTAAAATTATTTTATTTTTCAATACACTTAGTCTAACATTTCCTGAAACTTCAATACACTTAGTCTAACATTTTTCTAGCAATTCTATCCCTTGATTAAAATAATTTTCCTGAAGCTCCTCAAAATAATCGTTTACAGCTGCCATTGCATCTTCATTCGAGGTAAAACGTTGTCAGCAAGGAATTTTTTTAGATTTGGGAACAGGTAGAAGTCGGAGGGAGCTAAATTCAACTGTTAACAAATGCGGCGCCCATCTTGCAGAAAGCTTTTTCATTTGTAATTCTTGATGAAAAATAAAATGTAGTCGATTATTTGAGATGCCACGCACTTTCACTCGTAGATCGTCTAATACCATATCATGGACTTTAGCTATGATTTCTGGTGGTGTTGCAGTTTTTGGACATGCACTTCGTGGTTCATCTTCAATGCTTATACGACCACGTTTAAATTGAGCAACCCAATTTGTTTTATTGTTGCATATGAATGAGCACTTTCCCCTAACACATTACACCATATAATTATGAATTTCTTATCCCGATAAACCTTTCTTATGTAAATATTTAATCACACCACGAATTTCTAATTTTTTCATTATAAAAAAAGCACTGAAGCGCCTCTTTTGAAAACCTGTTACTATACGAATGATTTGACAGATCGAAATGAAATTTAACATGTGTTCATATGACGGATGGAAGTTTCCATTATACAAAGATTTTTGCTGTTTATACCGCCATCTCTATGTCAGGCTAAGAACATTTCGTATTGCCCTCGTATGCAGAATAAAACATAATAATGCAACTTTTGTAAAACAGAAAAAAATGCCTTTTTATTTTAGAAAAAAAAAACGAATACAGTATCGTAGTATATGCTTAAGGATTGTTTCTCTTTTCAAATTGTATAACAAAAACAGCTAAAGATTGCATTTTCTGGGTCATTAAACTTTTACATGTGAGTTTTTGGAAACAAAAAAAAACCAAACTAGTAAGAAAAAAGATTATACCTATGGGAATAAAGAACTGTTTTTTTTTTCTTTGCTAAGAAAACAATTTTTTATGCATACTTAGAAAGAAAAACAGATATAAAGATAACATAAAAATTAAATTTGTGTAAGTTATATTTTGCTTAAATTTTAAAAACTTTCAAGATAAAGAAATGAGTGAAAGGTCAGAGCAGTGCAGGAAGACATAAACAATTGTGTTAAAATTTCCATTTCATAAATGTATTTTAAAAATCGGTCATGAGGCATCGGTGTGGAATATAACCAGCATCGGTGTGGAATGTAACAATTTGCTCAAAAAATTCCAATTTGCCCCACTGTGTGTGGCAAAATTCGACACATGAATATATTTTGATTTTTTTAAACCTCAATAACTTTTTTGTTTATAAATAAAAATAATGAGTTTAAAACCCAGTTTAGAAAGGGTAATGACATATCATGGTTTTTTGGACTACCAATAATGACACCGTCTTACTTTCTGCATTATTTTAAAAGATATAATAATGATTTACTAATAACTAGTTACTTTTTCTATTATCTTGAAATAAAAAATAAAGGATTGGCAATAATGACTTATTTTTAACATTATTTAAAACATAAAGTAATGTTTTAGATTTTTTTGTAAATTTTTTTTTTGAAATCTATTTTTAGACTCAGTATTTTTCCAGCACTGGTAAGGATATATGTAACCACATATTTTTTGATTTTTTGTATGTTGGCGTGTAAGCTTACTTGAGCGCAGCAGGTCAATAATATTATTATCTATCAAATATTACATGTCGAGATAGCTCAGATGGTACAGCTATAGACCGGTAGTCTGGAGTCCCAAGTTCGATTCCCGCAAGAGCAAATTTTATAAAAAAAAAATTAACAATAAAAAAATATTTCCTTTTATTAAGCCTATTTTTTTGAAAATATATTTTTAGAATCATTAGTTTTGTCAATACTTGTAAGCACATACATATGTAACGACTTATTTTTTGATTTTTCGTATGCTGGTGTGTAACCATAACCCATTATTTTGCACGACATCACCATACAAAAGTAATAACAAATGTAATAACAAAAGGGACTGTTACCGGTATGTAGTTACATAACAACATATCTGGTTATGATTTTCTATACTGGGAAGCAAAAGTTTAATTTAAATGCCTTTCTTTTCGCTGAAACATAATGGCTATTAGTAGTTAATTATAATTAAGCTAAAAAGTACTGACGAAAATTATTAAACCAACGATTTACCTGCTTGTCTCTACATTAGAGCGCCATTTCCTTGTACGGACAAAAACTTTTTATTTATTTTTCAGATTATTGTAGCACTAGTTTTAAAAGTTATGTGGTGCGAATTTGAAAAAATTCGGATTACTCAACCCTTGCGCCCTGCGAACAAAATTTTCGATTTCTGAAATTAATTTTTTTCTCTAAATTGCTGTAACAAAAATATATTTTGCTTATATAATTTCTTATTAATTTTTGTTAAGCCGAGTTTGAATATCTTTTATATCGAATTATTAAAATCGGACTAGAGGTTTCCAAGGTACTACGATTTTAATTTTTAGTATACATGAAAGGTAATTCCTCTATTCACGAAATATGTCAAATATAATATAAGAATTTTTTTCTTTTTACGCTTAAAGAGCTATGACAAATTTTTAAATTTTTTCTTTTCGATTTTTCTTAACTTCGAACCACAAAGGTCTTAGACCCTGTGATTTAGATCTCAGAAAAATAACTGTGGAATATCGAAGGATAAAGTTATTGGCACTTCATAATGTCTGTGAGTAAAATGTATTAAATTCCCAGTGTAGAAAATCATTACCAGATATGTGGTTATGTAACTACATACTTGGTAATGGTAACTAGTTACTTTTGTTATTACATTTCTTATTACCTTTATATGGCGATGTCGCGAAAAATAATGAGTTGTCGTTACACACCAGCATACGAAAAATCAAAAAATATATCGTTACCTATGTGCTTACCAGTACTGACAAAAATAATGAGTCTAAAAATAGATTTTCTGAAAAATAAATTATATATAAATAAATTAGATTGCCAGTCAACAGCTCTACCATCTGAGCTATATCGAAATGTAATATTTAATAGATAAAAACACAATTGACCTGCTGCACACAAGTAGCTTACTCGCCAACATACAAAAATTCAGAAAATATGTGGTTACATATATCCTTACCAGTGTTTAAAAAATATTGAGTCTAAAAATAGATTTCAAAAAATTTTCAAAAAAATCTAAAAAATTATTTTCTATTTGAAATAATGATAAAAATAAGTCATTATCAGTAACTCATTATTATATGTTTTAAAATAATACAGAAGGTAAGTGGGTGGCATTACTGGTAGTCCAAAAAATAATGATATGTCATTACCGTTTCTACACTGGGTTATTTAACCTTCTTTTTATATTTTTAATTTCACAATTTTCTTGAGCGTAAGGTTTGTTTTTTATATATAAAAAGTTTTTTATTTTCGATATTTCGCTACTCCATTGTGTAGCATCTTGATTTGTTATTTCCTGAAGATGCTACTCAATGGAGTAGCGAAATATCGGAAATAAAATTTTTTTATATATAAAAAACAAACCAACAAAACAAACAAACAAAATTGTGAATTGGCCCTCCCCGTTTTGCCCCTAAACATTCGAGTCAAATAGCAGAATTATTTGTAAAAAAAAGTAAACTGCTGATTTCAAATGGCTCCCATTTTATTTGCGTTAAAAAAAAACTTTGAAAATTTAATTTTTTTTAGTCTACTAATTATTCAGCAATTTTTTTAGCTAATTTTAGCAGGCTAAGTTGTTATTTTCTATTAACAAAATCTCAACTCAAGTATAACTAAAATTCTGCATATTTGACAGTTGTATTTTTTAAGTTCCTATTTTATTAATACACAGCAAAAATAAACTGCTAATTTCAGCAGCTTTTCCTGCAAGGTAATTTTTAAAAAATTTTTAGTAGTAGTCACACAAGTACAGTGCCATGTAAGTTAGACAAAATTTTTGGAAAATTTCAAATGTTTTAAGTTTCCTATACACACAAAAAAATATTGTTGAACTTTTTTCAATTAAAACGATTGGTTAAATTATTTCAATAGGTGTCTATTAACAATTAATCCAATCGATTAAATAATTGCCCAAAACTGCAATTTGCTTGACATTTTTTTATTCCATCGTTCAAAAGCATTTCATAAAACGAGAGAAAAACATAAGCATATTGTTGTTGTGTTTCGTTTGTTTTATTTATGTAGTTGTTTTTATAAATGTTTATGTATTAGTAACTGATATTTTATATTATTTTTTATCAAATTTTATAAATTCTCGTTGATTTATTAGTTTGTTTAGTTAAATATTTTAATTCGACCATACTAAATCTGAATATTCATTTATTCTAGAACATTACTGTAAAATAGTAAAGTAATTTTTGAAATTTTATTTAAAAAATTAAAAATTTTTTAAAGAAAAAAATCGCAAAAAATAAATTAAAAATTATTCTAAATAAAATAAATTTTATTCAGTTTTCAAAAAAAAAAAAATTTGACAGAGTCCTTATGATTCAGAAAAAAGAATAAAACTAATTTCTGCGAGAGATCTTTTCACATAAGTGTAAATAAATCTATCAACTGAATGGAAATTGCATGCATGTTTTCTTTTAATAAAATTCAATGTTATGAAATTCAAGCTAAAAATAAAGAAATATATTTTTTTATAGTTGGCATGACAACTACCACTTTATCCAGCTGATTAGAGTCTTATTTAGAATTTATACAATATTGATCAATTTTTAATCCAATGGATTCATTTTTAATCAAATTAATTAATTTTTAATCAAATACATATAAAAAAACCAATAAAATTCCTAATCAAATGTGTCACTATTTTATTGTAAATTTATTCAATTAAAGAGCTACAAATTTTTAATTGAATGGACAATTTTTGTGATTGGAGGAATTTCAACGATAAAATTTTTTGAATAGGCGGTTTTTATGATTGAATTTAGTTTTTATTTTTTTGTGTGTACAATTGTTCTACACAAGTATCCCATATTGTAAGTACACACAATGAGAAGCACACGAAATCGAATACATTATGTGGACTTACACGTTTTTCTAAAGGGAAAGTTATTAATACAATATTATAAAAAAATATTAAAAAAATATTGATCCCACCAGGAATCGAACACACGATCTGCTGTTTGGAAGTAAATTGTATCAAAATCACTTTTTAGGAACACTTTTAGGGCAATAATGCTTTAAAAGCAATATTTAGGTGATTTTTTTCCAAGTTGTTCTGAATTAAGTACTATACTAACGGATACTTTGGAAGCAAACAAAATAAGTACTCTTTCTGAAGTTGTTAAGAATTACTTTTAAAAAAGTAGTAAAAATACACTAGCGAATTCTTTTGAAAAAATTAAGGAAGTGTATTGTAAAGCATGACTTGGAATTTTATTTTTATTTTTTGCTGGGAGGTTAGACATCATTCTTTATTTGTGAATTTGCGCTAACCATATGGCTCGGTTTAAATATCATTCAAAATCAGGGTTGGCAGGCAATGCCGTTAAAATACCGTTATTGATTGAAACCGCTTTCAACGGACTACCATTACCCTTAAAATACCGTTACTGAAATAATCTTAAATAGGGTTACCCTAATGATAACCGCATTCATTTCGGTTACCATCCATGTTCAAAATTAAATTCGTGCAGTGAAGGATTTACAAACTGCACATTCGAAATTCGAAAATTTTGTTATACATGGCCCATAATATACCAAACACTTAAGTAAAATTTAAAACTTAAGAGAATTTATTTTTAAAGATTTTAAGATTTCAAAGGTATTACTTACGATTGAAATTTTCATCAAAAAAACCATCCAGCTTTAAAAAATTGTTTAAAAAAATTACTTAAATCGTCTATATAGCACACATAAGTTTCATATTCCCTTAACTGTAATAAAAATTCTTGGAAGATTTTTGAAAAAAAAAAAAAATATTTCTCACATTACTTAATTTTCGTATTGCATTTGTGTAAATCTTAACTATTGCATATACATAAAATCTTGTTATACAACTTTGTGTTTCCATTAAAGTTTTGTACTTATTTTACAGCATATATTAAGGGATTTCATATTTATTAAAAGTATAGCATAACTTAAGGCTTTAATTAGTATCAATGTAATAAATTAAAGACAATTTCAATTCAAATGACTTCCTTTACTAAAACAAATTAATTTTAGATTAATTTATAATATCTATTCTACATTTGCACAAGCAAATAAACATAAATATGTCTAAGAAATATTTGCCTACACACAAATTACTGCCCAGTAATTGCAAGTCAAATTATGAAATTTTGCTACAAAATATTGAAATATGTATTAACAGACAGAAAATGTAAATGCCCATAAATTTCCAAGAATTTTTTTTTTTATTTTTTTCAAATAAATTTTAACAAATAATTTTCATGATTTGCAATATATTTCGTATAATTAACCATATGAACAAGTATGCTGAGTATGTATAAAATAAAATCTTTAATTCCAACATATATGAAAGTGATGATTTTAATTAAATTATTAATTTAATAGATTTTAATATTTTGTATTGTATGGATAAAAGAAACAAATTAAAATTGTATTTATGGATTTTAACACTACAATTGATTGAAAAAGTATACATTGCAGTGTTTCGTTATGTGTCAATATTAAATTGATTTATGTACATTTTTAAATTGTTAATAAGTATGCAATTATTTTGTAGGAAAACATAATTATTAAATATTTGTTTAACCAATTCATATTATAAAATTTTAAACATACTGCATTTATGTATTGAATTTTGATTCTTTAGACTATGCAACAAGAAATATGTAATATTTGTATTAATCCTTAAAGAAATTTTAATGAATATCTAAAATTTGTTGTTGCATATCTTAAGGCATTACATTTCATTTATAAATTCATAGAGTTCTTAACCCAAATAATAAAGATAACATAAATTTACAGAATTCATACCACATTTTGAGGAGACATTTTTGAAAATTTATTTAAATTTTTAATTTAATAATATACCAGGGGTGGCAAGACTTTTTTCGCTGCGTGCCAGAAACGGACAAATTTTATTTTGTAAAAATTCTCGCGTGCCGCCTTAATTTTAGTTGTCTTTTAAAAGTCCGTTTACAAAAATTTTTAAAATTTGGAAAATTTCTTTTAAAAAAATCATATGTACATATTTATCAGCGCTACGGATAACCCCCAAAGGGAAAAATCAAATAACATCCAAGGAATGACGCAAAAATGTTTGACGGTTATTTAATTTTTGGGGGTTTATTTAATCTTTAAATATTGAAATTATTTCATTATGAAAAAATCCCCAATGAAATAAAATTAAAACAGTTTAC
This sequence comes from Leucophora obtusa, assembly GCA_949987735.1. Lineage (NCBI taxonomy): Eukaryota > Metazoa > Arthropoda > Insecta > Diptera > Anthomyiidae > Leucophora > Leucophora obtusa. Next base: position 65,413,256 of record OX465299.1, on the reverse strand, counting down.
ACATTATTACCTTTTCATTTTTTTGGGAAGTTATTCCATTTTTAGTGGTTATTTTATATTGTTAAAAAAAGTTAAATTATTGGGCGCCATTAATAATTTAAGTACGTAAGAAACCAGTTAAAAAATGTGCTTCGGGGAAAATTTAATTTTTTTTAAATAAATCGCGCGGTTTTTATCATCATAATAATAAATAAAAAGCGAATATTATGGATTTGAACTGAGAAATTTCTTTTTTAGATGAAATGGCCCTGCGAAACACGATCAAAACCCAATTTCAAATTCCAACATAGGGGATTATTTCATTATGAAACTTATTATCAGCCTTTATCTCATTGAGGGTTTTTTCGTAGCACATATTTTCTCTTTGAAAAAACTAAATGTTTTAGATCCAATTTTATTATAAGTTGTTTTCAATTTTTGTGCAATTTTCTGGTACTTTTTATTTCTCCGATTATGACGCATTTTCCCATCGAAACATTTAAACTTCTTTCAATCTCTATAATAATATAAAGATCGAATTTTCGAGTTCTGTATTAACCATATTTCTGTAAACAAAATATGGTGGCAATACAGAATTTCATTCATTTTAAAAGACGATTTACAAGCTTTATGAAAAATTTCACACATTTTTGTATTGAAATTTAACATTTAACTGAATTTTTTGCTGGTCTTCCAATAGTTTAAATTTTTTGAAAATATCCAACAAAACGTCGCGTGCCACCTAAAATCCGCTCACGTGCCACTACTGACACGCATGTCATAGTTTTGCCAGCCCTGTACTATACTATCTTATATATTAATATAGAACAAAAACTAGCTAGTTTTCGTGTTATTCTAGTTTTTGATTTAAAACATTTTTTATTGAAAAATCTACCGTTTTTGTGCTCTGTAAATATTGAAAAATTAACATTTTCTCAAAGTGTTACTTTATAGCAAGAAGCAGAAAATATTTTTATTTAAATATTTAACGAAGAGAAGGGAATCGCCAGGCTGCCTACACACAGAAAAAAAAATTTTGAAATCAAGAAGAAACAACATTAAATTAAGTAGAAACAGCTTTGAAATCAAACTAAGTATCTTTTGTTTTTAATTTAAATATGTTTCTACTTACTTTTGAAATCCGAAAACAAAGTTTAAAATGTTGACACATTAATTTAAATATGAAAAAGTTAATTTTAATTAAAATCATATTAAAAAAAAGATTTATACTTTATTTAAAAATGTTATTAAAAATATAAGATGTTAATACAAATATGATGTAATACTTGATTTAAGTATGATTTTTTCTCTCTCTGTGTATTTAATTCTTCAATTCTTTAATGTAATTCCTGTTTACTTCTGTTAATTTAATTTTTTTTTTCTTTCCAACTCATGCTAACTCACTATCACTAGAAATGCTAAAAGCATAGTTCCATAATACCAAAGCTTATTGTCGACAATGAACAAGTCCAATTTATAATTTACTCAATATTCAATAAGTCGTAAATTATATGTACGTTGGAGCACATACTCTATGGCTGTTGAAACACACACAATGGACAATACTAAACCAGCTAAAGTAATACTCAATGAGTATGTATGTAGTGGTGGTAAGTATGTGTGGGATATTTTAACAGGAACGCAACCACAGGCCAGGAAGCAATAATTTCGCTTGGCTATAGAAAAACAGCCCCCTTGAAGTTTAAAAAAAATTTATGGAAACTTTCAGAATTTAGTCAGATTTTCAAAAGTCAGCTCGGCAAAAGTATTTTAGTTTTAACATCTCAACAAAACAAGAGGTGCACATTTTTTCAGTACTTTTTGAACGAGTGGAAAGGAAACTCTTTTGCACCAACAAAAAATTTAAAAAAAATTCTTCGAAAAAAAATTCTATTTTTTTCATTTTACAAAATTTTTTTTATTGCCGCCACCGGGTATCGAACTTTCGGCCTCATGATTGCAATTCTAGCTCTCTACCGCTGAGCTATTCTTTGAGATATTGTGCTTTATTCTCTTCAATAAAAGTACTTTTTAAACAAGTGCAAAAGGTGCACTGCTATTCAGTGTTGTTTTCAGTTCTTTCCCATTATTATTATTTTATATATTTTTAAAAATTGAAAAAATAAAAAAATATTGAATTTGAACAAATTAATTATAAATATTTCAAAAAAAATTTAAAAAAAATTAAAAAAATAATGGTCCCTCCAGGAATCGAACCCGCGATCATCTCAGAAATACCAAATGACACCAACATCACTTTTTAGGATCACCTTTAGAGCAATTATGCTTTAGAAACAACACTTAAGTAATTTTTTGGATGTTGTTCAGAAATAATTCTAAAAAAGCTGTAGAAATATACTAACGGATAATTTGGAAGCAATGAAAGATGTTATTTTTTGAAGTTGTTCAGAATTACTTCTAAAAAAGCGGTAAAAATACACTAACAGATACTTTTTACTGGGATCTTTTAAATAGAATTATTTTTGAACAAAAAAAAATATAAGCGCAGTAACTCCTAAAAATAAGAGTTAAAAAACAGTATATGAAATTGGAAAGGCGTTACAATATTGTCACATAAAATTTATTAAAAAATTTGTTATCCTAAACGATAGAAAAAATAACAACAATGTAGTAAATTCAACTAACAAAATTATAAAAATAACCAACTAAAACAACCAACTGTGTTGTAAAGTCAACTTCAAATGTAGTAAAAACGAGTAAAAAGGTTAAAGTCGGGCATGCCGACTATACAATACCCTACACCAGTCTGGTGTATTGTTTGGATCCGAAATTCGATAGGTTAAAATGGGGCTTATGTCAAAATTTTCTATAATGTGAGTCAGTGCACCAAATTTCATTAAAATATCTTAATATTTGCGACCTGCAGTTTGTAACCAAGCCAATTTTGGGGGGACCCTTATATGGGCACTAGTTCTAAACATGGACCGATGTTCACCAAAATCAATAGGCTTCGTCCTTGGGCCAACATAGGTCTATGTACCAAATTTCATCAAAATATCTTAATAGTTGCGACCTGTAGAGTGCGCACAAGATTGCATGGACAGACGGACGGACGGACGGACAGACGGACATCGTTAAATCGAAATAAAAAAAAATTCTGAACCGATCGGTATACTATAAGGTGGGTCTACGACCAATATTTTTTGGTGTTACAAACATCAGCACAAACTTATAATACCCTGACCACATAGTGGTGTAGGGTATAATTACCAACAAATAACTAATACACTAGAAAAAAGTTAGTAAATTCAGCATAAAATCCCAGCAAATTTTTTTTTGAACTAGTTACCTCTGAATCTGTTCTAGAATAGTTCTTTTTACAACCGGTTCTATGGAACAGGTTCTAGAACCGATTCCTGGGAGTAAAAATGTAAGGTTTCACTGTCGAAGAACCAGTTCTATTACTGGTTCTAGAACCGGTTCCAAAGCAATTTCGCTGGGATGTTTCTGTGTCAGTAAATTTTTAGCGTGCTTGCAAAAAAGTTGGTAATTTCAGCAAAAGCGGTTTGTTTAAAATCAGTGAGCTTATTTTTACCCAAAAAAAAAAAAAAAAAATACCTAGTAATCTGAAAAAAGTTTTGCTAAGTGGATTGCAAATGAAAAAAATCCTTGCTAAAATCAATAAAACTTTTTGCAGAATATTAGTAGATTGAAAAACACTCAAAAAATTTGTAAAGAAATATAAAGACAATCTGACAATAAAATATAAACAATAATACAATTTAATGGAAAATCACTGATGAAGCCTGTCCATAAAAAAAAACGCAGAAACTAGATCTAGTCTGATTTGCAAATTAATAATGTGTTTATAACTTTTGAAAAAACACTTTACTAAAAAAATAAAAATGCCCCGTTGGCAGTCCGTCTCCGATATACACAAATTGCCTGCATTTGAACGTAAAAACCATACGTCAATGTGGGAACATTTGCGAAAAAGGTGACGAGGAGGAGATAAGAAGATAAACGGAAAATCTAAAGTAGAATGTTTGTGTGTCTGTTTGATAACTTCTGAGGGTAAAAACAATAACATAAAGCTGAATACGAAAGAAAACTACCCAGTGTAGAAAATCATTACCAGATATATGGTTATGTAACTACATACTTGGTAATGGTAACTAGTTACTTTTGTTATTACATTTCTTATTACCTTTATATGGCGATGTCGCGAAAAATAATGAGTTATGGTTACACACCAGCATACGAAAAATCAAAAAATATATCGTTACCTATGTGCTTACCAGTACTGACAAAAATAATGAATCTAAAAATAGATTTTCAAAAAAATAAATTATTTAAAAAAAAAATATTTTTATTGTATTTTTTTTTAAATAAAATTTTCTGGTGCGGGAATCGAACATGGGTCTACAGATTGCCAGTCAATAGATCTACCATCTGAGCTATATCGACATGTAATATTTAATAGATAAAAATATAATTGACTGTTGCACACAAGCAAGCTTACTCGCCCACACACAAAAAATCAAAAAATATGTGGTTACATATATCCTTACCAGTGTTTAAAAAATATTGAGTCTAAAAATAGATTTAAAAAAATTTTCAAAAAAATCTAGAAAATTATTTTCTATTTGAAATAATGATAAAAATAAGTCATTATCAGTAACTCATTATTATATGTTTTAAAATAATGCAGAATGTAAGTGGGTGTCATTACTGGTAGTCCAAAAAATAATGATATGTCATTACCGTTTCTACACTGGGTATGAATTAGCCACACTGTAAGCAATGCCTTACCGTGGGTTAAATGGCTAAGCTGTCGAACTCTAGTATAGTTACATTTGTAATGTAGGAGTGCATGAGTTCGATTCGAAAATTATCATATAGAGACACTCTGACAATAAAATATAAAAAATAATACAATTTAATGGAAAATCACTGATGAAGTCTGTCCATAAAAAAGGCAAAAGCTAGATCTAGTCTGATTTCCGAATTAATAATGTGTTTATAACTTTTGAAAAAATGTTTATTCTTCTTTTTAACCTCAAACCTACTAAATTATACTTTAGTTAAAAAGTGTGTTTTTGTAATTCTTTCATTCATTCATTATTTAGGAAACTTCGTAAAATATAAAAATCTCCAGGCTTCCACATTACTAGACAATTCTAAATAACAAAAAAGGAAAAAAAACTAGGGCTTTTATATTATAGAAACTTTTTTCTTAAAAAACCGACTGAAAAAATTTATGTTCTTGTATTTCAAATAATCACTATTTATAAACATTTTGTTTATACATTCACATTTAATCTTCGTCTTCTTTAAATTTAAATATTTTATTTTGTCTATAATTTAAATCATATTTTATCTTATTGTGTTATATTTTTATGCATACGCATCTGTTGGCGTCCTTTTGTTTTATGTATGAAAGATAGCTACAAAAATCGTTCATGGTTGTATTTATAATTTACACCACTGTTTGGATATTTAGGATATAATAAGTTTGTACTTATGTTTGTGACACCAAAAAATATTAAACCTAAACCCACATTTTGATATACCGATTGTCAAAATCACTTTTTGTTTCGATTTAACAGCTTTGTTTTCGACTTAACTATATCCGTTAACTCATTAAAAAACCCAAAGTGCATAAAAACGCGTTTAAGACAAAAACTAATATATTACTTTTCGTATGCACGTTAACTTTCAACACGGATAATTACCAACGTTGAAAACTCAATGTTTATACATTTTCACATCTGATATAACTTATTCGCGCTATATCCTAAAAACTTTTGCTGACATACGTTCGATTATAACGGAAAAATTATAAACATAACCTGTTTAAAATTTTTTATACGACAATCGGTTTTTGCTTTAAATACTTAACGTTGATAGACACGAGACAAAATACCGCTAACTATGCTAAAATTTGTTAAACTGACTTATTTGGGAGGATGAAGCCTATTGATTTCGGTTAAAGTCAGTTCATGGTTAGACCCAGTGCCCATAAAAAGGTTCCCCCAAAATTACGAAGATATTTTAAAGAAATTTGGTACACGGATTCATTTGGACTTATGAATAAAATCAATTTATTGTATATGGAATCGGTCCATGTTTACACCCAGTGCCAGTATGAAGGTCCCACAAAAATGGGCATATTCGTAATCTACAGTTCGAAAACACTAAGACATTTTGAATAAATTTGGTACACAGACTTATACCAAGGACAAAGCCTATTGATTTTAGTTAAAATCGGTCCATGTTTAGACCTAGTCCTCCTAAAATTGGCTTTTTCGCACTCTACAGGAGCCAAATACGAAGATATTTCAATGAAATTTGGTACATTCACATGAACCCACGAACAAAGTCCATTGATTTGGTTTAGAATTGGTCTATGCGTAGACTTAGTTCCCGTATAAGGGCCCACAAAAATGGGTTCGTTCGCTCGCAAGTATGGAAATACACTCAAAAAAGTTTGTCAGTATAATCTAATGTAAATGACAGCTAAAACAATAAAATTACAGTTATAACTATAAACGTTGTTAATTTTAACTACTGCAAAATAACTAGCAAAAGCATTAAAAATAACTAACGATGTAAAATGAACTGACAAATTTTTACTACAAAAGTTTGAAAGCAACTGACGAAATGCATAAAAACTACTGTGTTTTTACAGTTGATTCTTTTGGTGTTTTAAAAGTATATTTTACACTCATAGAAATAAATCTGTAAAAATAGCAGAAAAAACAACTAAAAATTAGTTAAAAGTGATGCTGCAGAAAAAACTGTTAAATTAGCAGATTTGTGTTTTTTTTTTTGCTAAATACTAGTAAAATAAGACGAGCAAAAATAAAAAAAAAATTATTTAGCAAAATTTTTTTGCTAATTTCAGCAGGTTAATTTGTTATTTTCTATTAACAAAAATTTAGCTCACATATAACTTAAATTTTGTATATTCAACAGTTCTATTTTTGCTGTTCCCATCTTACTAATATATAGCAAAAGTAATCTGTTAATTTAGCAGTTTTTTTTCTGCAGCAGACTTTTTTCTATTAGCGTAATAAACAAAAACACAATTTTTTCGTTTCAAAATTATGTGTAATTACTGCAGCTAGTGCTGGTAAAAAAATGAGTAGTGGGTATCGAGTATTTGTCTTTTTTTTTGGTACTCGATACTCAAAACTACTACACTGAAAATTTTATTACAGTAACTGACTGTAGTTTATTTAAAAAGTTATCCGTACATTTATTTTTAAATGATTATACAGTTAAAATACAAAGAAATATATTTTTTAACTGTTTTTTCGTTTATTTAAAAAACAAATTACATATAAATACGGATTTTCTGTTACAGTTAATATTTTCATTTAAAATGTTTTGTTAAAAAAATAATTCCCTTTCGATTTCTAGGTCAGTTAAAAAAACGAAATAAACTAAATATCATTTATTCTTACGGAATTTGTAGTTAATTTTTTGAAATTTAAAAAAACCAAATAAATGAAAAATCATTATTTTTTAAGGATTTTATGGTTTATTTATTAACATTTAAAAATAAATAAAAAGTTCTTTTGATTTAAATGAAAAGTCAGTAGACCGGTTTTCAAGTGATTTTTCATTTATTTTAAATTACATTTTCAGTTAATTTAAACTACAAAATATTTTGAGTGTACTCGATATTTTCAGAGTTGCATTTTGGACAGACAAAATATATAAAAATGTGACTTCGCTGAAATATTTATCACAAAACTACAACTCTGCTAAAAGAAACAATCAGAAGTCAAATATTTAAAAGTATATGTTAAAAACTATGCAAAACGCAATGAATAGTTGGTAAAAAAGTTTAAAAATATGTTTATAGATTTAAATATTGAATTAACGTCAAAATTTTCAAGGAATTTTACTAAAGCATTTTAAAAAATTTCAAATTTAAAAACCGTTAAAAGTATCGAGTACTATCGAGTATCCAGATCAAAAATATCGAGTAGTATCGATTATTGAAAAGTAACCGAATTTACCAGCACTAACTTCAGTCTATTTAGAATTTTAATTAAAAATTCCAATCGGTTCTCCAGTTATTATGCTTCTATGCGTTGGAGATTTTTTTAATTGCAAACTAGGAGTATATTGGATTAGTCTAGTATAAAAAATTCCGGAATTTTAGAAGAAAAGTATCCCAAGAAACGGGATTTACTGGACACGTCAATCTGGTATCACTAGGTTTAGGTATACACCACACCATATGCTATAAAGTTAAGTGCTATAATTATAGTACTCTGGTTGTTGCTAGCGAACTTAACGAAGGAAGGGGAAGTTGTACTCTAGCATTTGTGGAGTTCCACTAAGACTGTGTCTAGTTATTGGCGTATTAGAGTTTGTACATAGTTAATATCGCTCTAGTAAATCGTTGTTGTATTTAAAGTAATAAAGTGTTAAATAAATAAGCATATAAGCTCAATATCAAACAAAAGAGTGTGTATGTGTTATTTTAATTGCAAAGAACACCAACTGCATTTATCTAAAGGAGATAAACGAACGGTTTTAAAAGACAAAACGTAGCAATTGGTGTCAGCAGTGGAATTGGTTATTTTGATTGCAATAGAAAAAAATCGGGTTTATTTAAAGGAAATAAACCAACGTTTTTAAAAGGTAAAAACGTAACAATATTAATAATAACAAATATAATCTAAAGCAGAATTTTTCTAAATATAACGAAATTTTTTATTTTTTAAATAACTAATAAAAATAAATGTTTCTTGTAAAAATACTGGGTTGGTAGTTGTTTATTGTGATATTAAAAATAACTACTTAACTATAACTATATATTGGCAAAGCATTGGTAACAATGCTAAAATCAGTGCTCAGCCAATCATGAAATGATAATGTCGTTCTTCGGTTGGCCGTATGTTTTTTTGAAAGGTTGCTGAAGCGTTGACAAAACAATTAGAAAAGTATTAATATTATTAATATTAATAAAATTATATAGGACCATTGTAAGAAATCACTTAAAATCGCTTCGGTTTATGGCATAGATTCAGAGGCAACCGGTTCTAAAAAAATGTGTAGTGTAATTACTTAAATAGTCCCTTATTATTAAATATTCCTTCCACGTCACTTTGTTTATAGAATTATAGAATAACATACAAGTATTACAACAAGAGAAGAAAATATTATGAAAATTGTAGTGAATCTATGTACATTTACGACATTTCATGATAAGAGTAGAAACATAGCGGGTTAAAAAAAATCGCAACAAATGGCTTGGACATATTGAATAAAAAAAAAACTTAAAAAAAGAGGAAAAGGAAACACAAACTAAACTCAACCCACATTCAACTTTACTAGAACCCAGCAAAAAAAAATTAATGCTTTAAAAACTACTTCTGTCACTGCTTCACAAGTATCCGTTAGTGTATTTTTACTGCTTTTTTTAGAAGTAATTCTGAACTTCTTCAAAAAATTACTTCTTTCATTACTTCCAAAGTATCCGTTAGTATATTTTTACAGCTTTTTTAGAATTATTTCTGAACAACATCCAAAAAATCATTTTAGTATTGCTTCCCAGTGTAGAAACGGTAATGACATATCATTATTTTTTTGACTACCAGTAATGACACCCACTTACCTTCTGCATTATTTTAAAACATATAATAATGAGTTACTGATAATGACTTATTTTTATCAATATTTTAAATAGAAAATAATTTTATAGATTTTTTTTTTAATTTTTTGAAATCTATTTTTTAGACTCAATATTTTTTAAACACTGGTAAGGATATATGTAACCACATATTTTTTGATTTTTTGTATGTTGGCGAGTAAGCTTTCTTGTGTGCAGCAGGGCAATTATGTTTTTATCTATTAAATATTACATGTCAATATAGCTTATATGGTAGAGTTATTGCCTGGCAATCTGTTCGATTCCCGCACCAGCAAAGTTTATTTAAAAAAGAAAATACAATAAAAAAAAATTTTTTTTATATAATTTATTTTTTTGAAAATCTATTTTTAGACTTATTATTTTTGTCAGTACTGGTAAGCATATAGGTAACGATACATTTTCTCATTCTCATTATTTTTCGCGACATCGCCATATAAAGGTAATAAGAAATATACACTCAGATAAAAAAATTTGTAAACAGTTTCCAATCGCACTATACTATTTTTATACTGATTATTAGTACAATTTTTATTTTTAGTAATCATTTTTGCTATTCTCTTATTACAAATTACGGATTTTTTTTACTAATTTTCGCTGCTGATTTCAGAAAAATATTTTACTGATTTTTCAAAACCGAGTGCAAAATTTAGCAGAAAAATATACTAATTTAAAAATATTTTTTTTTTTTTTGATTTTTTACAATTCTTGTTTAGTTTATATTTGTTACCATTGATATATTCTTAGTTTAGAAATAACACCCAGAAATTTTTATTGCATCTCCAATGCATAAAACGGCAATAACTGGAGAACCGTTTGCAATTTTGACTCCAAATTTCAAGTACGATGAAGTAATTATACGCTTCTTACAATCGAAAGAAAATTTTTTTTTTTTAGATTTTACAGTCTTTTTATTTTTTAGTACAATTTTTTGCTAATTTCAGCAAATTGATTTTAAATTACAGTTTACAGCAATTTACTGAAATTTAATAGCTGTAACTAATTATTTATAATAATTTCATTGTAGTAAAATTATGATATTTAGTAGGTTTTTAACTGATTTTAGCAAATCGATTTTGAATTGCATTTTACATAAATTTTACTAAAATTTAGTAGCGGCTACTAATTTTTTCCACTAATTTTATTGTGCTACAGATCAGCAGACATGTGTTGCTAAAAGTAGCAAAAAAATACCGCTGGCCTCAAAACAGTTAAATTTCCAGTAATAAAAGCAAAAGTTTTAGCAGCCATTACAGACTTTTTTGGTTGAGTGTAATAACAAAAGTAACTAGTTACCATTACCAAGTATGTAGTTACATAACCACATATCTGGTAATGATTTTCTACACTGGGTTCTAAAGAGTAATTGCTCCAAAAGTGATCACAAAAAGTGATTTTAATATCATTTGGTGTTTCCAAACAGAGGATCGCGGGTTCGATTCCCGGCGGGACTAATATTTTTTTTTATTTTATTAATTTTTTTTTAATATTTATAATTAATTTGTTTAAATTCGATGTGGCGACAATAAAAAAACTTTTTTAAATTAAAAAAAATATAATTTTTTTTGTGAAGAATATTATTAAACTTTTAATTGGTGAATAAGAGCTTCCTTTGCACTCGTTAAAAAGTACTGAAAAAATGTTTGAAGTGGGAGTACTCCTCTCCTATGACAACTCAATGTTAAAATCATTAGTGTTTATGTTAAAAAAGAAGTACTTCTAGATCAGCAATTGTAGTGTTTTTTCTACTACTTCGGCATCTTTTTTTTTTGCTGGGAAGTTACACGTACGCACACATACACCTTCTGTACATACACCTCCTATACATACACCTTCTATACATACTCCTCCTATACCTACGCCTCCTGTACATACCCTCCTATATATACCATACTTACTCCTGAGTATGGCACACATTTGCAATTACATACTATACTGACAATTGTAAAATGAAAAAAAAAATCTATGTGTATACGGAGTATGAGGGCAGAAACCGCATTACAATGATTTTAAACAAACCATACAAGAGTCATAGCATCTGTTTCCAACAATGAGCATTCATTTATAAAGCTGCTCATCATGATTTTTTTTCTTTCCTTCTTTAGATCCTATATTACTACACAGAAGTAGATTTGTGTTTTTATGTCTGGTTTGACTTTATCTAGCAGATAATAAAGCTTTTACTATTACAATTGCAATGTCCAAACAAGCAACCAGCTAGCAAAATCTATCCAGTCAACCAACTAGCCTTACTGTCATGCCTCTTCGTTCATGGGTCATATTTGGTATTATTTTCTTTCGTTTTTCATTTTGTGGTTAAAGATTTCTATACCAGAAGACTGTACCTTTGCAGTAGTAGACTATTTCCCTGTGTAAAAAAAGGCCTTTACCTGAATAATCGTTCCTTTTATAAACCTGCATGCTGTTATTTGACTTTAAGCTTGTACAAATGCTCATGTATGTACCAGTAATAGGAAAAAAATGGCACAAACTATTAAACCAAACGAATTGGAAGAGAAAAAAACGCTTTAGCCTGGTAGGTTGATGGGTCAACATGGGCCATAGTCTGTCCTTCATATAGTTAGCTATAAATGATTTCATATACACACATTTGCAAACACAAAAAGAAACTATATTAATTTCAATTGAATGTTTGTAGGCAACCATAAAGTATAGTAGAGAGGGAACAAAAAAAAAAGAAAAAAAGATAGGTCAGGTAGATTGCATGTGTAGTTCTGACATGTCAAAAGGTAATAAGAGTAGAAACAAAAACAACAATAAATAATAAAAATTATATTATTTAGTCAAGGCCGAATTGTATATACCCTTTCTAGAATGTTTTGATAATTCAAATTTGGTGCATTAAATACCCCTGTAGAAAAACCGTGCTAAGTTGCAATGCGAGCATCAATGACTGGTTGAAAATAGGACTGGTCTGAAAGAACCTATACTGTGACCTGTTTCGTGACCAGTGAAAACTGGAGCGGTCTGAAAGGACCTGTCTCATGAATAGTGAAAAAAGGGCTGTTCTGAAAGTACATACCCGGTGACCTGTCGCGTGACTGGTGAAAAAAGGACTGGTCTCAAAGTACCTGCCTTGTGACTGGTGAAAATAGCATCGGTCTTAAAGTATCCGACCCGTGATAGGTGAAAACGAAACTGAACCAGAAAATTAAAGTGGTAGAAATAGTAAATTTTTTTTAGTCATAAAATATAAAACAAAATTTAAAATTTGTTATACTGTAAAAATTTTTGTTTTAATAAAAATATATTTTTTATTTACTTTTAATTTTATGAAATAGATAATTTAACTTTAGTTCCATAAACAAGTCAAAACTTAAAATGTGCTGTAGTACTTATCCGTGTATGTTTACAAAAACCCAAAACGGGAAGTTGTTAAGAATAATATTTAATTTTTTATTTATAAGTCTAGGGTTATCTGTTTTTTTTCAAATTGTTATATAGAAATTGCGTAACTCGAGGTTCATCTAAATTGCTAATTTTCGTCGTTCCCAATACCCATTATGAAAAACTTATAATTTTCAAGAAATTATTAGACATTATTTAAAATAATATTATAATTAGGGTTGGCAACCGTTTCATAAAGTTAGTGATAAGTGATAACGTTATTTCAACAGTATTTCGTTAGGGGATTTTAAGGTTAACGGTATTTTAAATAATTTCGTTGGGGTATTTTAAGGTTATCGGTGTTTTACGTTAATAATTTTACTAAACCAATTTTATATTTTATTTCAAGAAAAAGTGTACGTCAATAAGGCAAGAACAATTCAAGAGCTAAAGGATGAGATAATTCGGCACATTAACGACATTGAACCTCAATTATGTCTCAGAGTCATTGAAAATATGGACCATCGGATAGAGGTATGTCACCGAAGCCGTGGCGAGCATTTGGCCGATATTTTGTTTCACACATAATTGTCATAGATTCCTTGACCATAGTAAAGAAATATTAAGATAATTCTCTGAAAACTTTTTGTTTTATTTACAATTAACATCGTGCGATATTGCGACAGATATTATTATATATGATACGAGATATAATTGGACATTATTCCAGACATACACGATTCCAAACAGATATAGTTGCATCTAATTTGATCCAATTATATCTAACCATTTTTACACGGGTATTCAGAATTGGCGCTCAAATGTCCAGCAAACCTGGATTTAAGGAGGAAACCATCTGATTCTTCAATTTTAGGTATAAGACTTATTCAGCGAACTTATGTAAAACACTACGAGGATCATTTTTGTGGGACATTTTAACCCTCTAACTCTTGAACTTATGGGTCTTTTTTGTTCCTTTTTAAAAAAGTGTCAAAAAGTGCGTTTCATTGAAGAGTAAGAGGGTTAAAATATTCCACAAAAATGGTCCTCGTAGTGTTTTACATAAGTTCGCTGAACACATCCTATACCTAAAATGGAAGATTCACATGGTTTCCTATACTGATTCACAATAAACATTTGAAAAGGCGGGGGGGGGGGGAATGTTAACTCCCCCTAAAATAAAATTCAGATGCCAGCTTCCGAAATGCCGCCACAAGTAAATCTTTTTTTTGGTCTCCGCTACCAAAATCCATTAACAGAACTCAATAATTATAGAGAAAGTTCGAAATTTTTGTACAGTGTAATTTTTCTATTTAAAACAAATTTTAAAGAAATAAAACAAAATCTAATAAAAATCGAAAACCAAAAAAATTTCAAATTGTGTTCTTTACACTAATAAAAAAAAAATCTGTAAAAATTTTAGTAAAAACTATTAAAAGTTTGTTAAAAATGAGCTTGCGCAAAAAACTGCTGAAATTAACAGATTATTTTTCTAAATATTGGTAAGATAGAAATAGCAAAAAGAAAACTGTAAAATATACAGAATTTTAGTTATAGTTGAGTTAAATTTTAGTTAATAGAAAATAACATAAATCAGCAAAAAAAAATAGCTAAATAGTTAGTAGACTAAAAAATTACAAGAAAATTAAAAATAGGAAAAAAATTATGAATTAGCTACAGTACATTCAAGGCCTTAAGTGGCTTAGATGGCTAAGCTGTAGAACTGTAGTATATAGTTATGTTTGTAGTGTAGGAATAGGCACAGCTTCGATTCCTACAGCCGACGCGACGGGTTGTTGAAAAATTATCATATAGAGAAAATCTGACAATAAAATATAAACAATAATACAATTTAATGGAAAATTACTTATGAAGCCTGTCCATTAGACCGTACCACTTTACAGGCAAACAAAAAAAGTGCGCCGTACACCCTCCAATATGAAGTATTTTTGCAAGGCAATTTCAAAAAAACATTTTTTTTTTGCCGAACGTAAAGGTCGCCATTTTAAATATTTCGTTATATCTTTGGAATTTACAATCGGATCGAGGAGACGATGTTTTTCGACTCTAAGGGCCATTGACCTCAAGTATCCCGTTCTAGTAGTTACCCACCAGATCTCAGTTGCTACCACCCTAATGTACGACCCTAATGTCAGAAAATTAAAGCTCGAAAAAAATCATTAAACTTTTGCTAAGGAAGTTTTTCGATAAACCCAGTAGAAATTTTTTTATATTTTGGTTGCCGAACGTAGGGATCGCCTTTTAAAATTTTTTTCATTGGATTTTACCTTTATAGCAAAACACTGGTCTCCTCAAAGGCAAAACAATTGACATATCACACTTTAAAATCTGACTTTAAATGCCGAATCTATAGCGAAAATTTTAAAAGGCGACCCCTACGTTCGGCAAAAAAAATTTTTTTTGAAATTGCTTTGCAAAAATGCTTCGTATTGGAAGGTGTACGGCGAACTTTTTTTTTTTTTGAGTACGGTCTATTGTCCATGGAAAAAGGCAGAAACTGGATCTAGTCTGGTTTGCAAATTAATGTGTTTATAACTTTTAGAAGAAATCTTTATTCTTCTTCTTAACCTCAAACCTACTAAATTAGAATTAATAAAAATGCATATTAATTACAATACAATATTAATTGCTTTACTAAAAAATTTTAAATTTTCAAACAATTGAGCCTACTGAAATCAGCAGTTTACTACATTTTTGTAGCAAATATTTCTATTGAATTTAACAGAATAGACTCTATTTCCGATTCTCCCTCTTTTCCCCTTTTCGTAGAAATTTCCAAATATCCTGTCTTAGTGGATGTCTACGCTAAAGGCAGTACCTACTGGACAAAATTTAGAAGCTTTTCTTTTGAATCCCGTTTTTAAACTTTAAAAATTTAGAAAAATCGTTACAATACAAAAAAATATGTTCAAATCGATAAATGTCTCTAAAACCCGGGCTCACTTCATTCCATTTCGTTCCCTATGTTTATTAGTATTCTAATTCCACACGTTCCCTGTTCCACTCCATTTCGTTACGTTTCCCATTTTAAGTGTTCCAATTCCACGCATTCCACTTAATTTCATTCCCCATTCCACAATATACCATTCCCAGTGTGCAGTATTGCAACCTCAATGGCCCCTTGTTCCATTTATTTTCACTCGTTCAGTTCTCTTCCCTTTCGTTTCCCAATTTTAGTGTTTGAATTCCACTCGTCCCCCGATCCGTTCCATTTCGTTACCATTTCCATTTTGCTTCTTTTCGCTTGGCCACTGTTTCAATTCCACTCGTTTTCCTATTCATTCCATTTCGTTTACCAGTGATTAGTGCTTTAATTCCACTCCTTAACCATTTCATTTCGTTTCCAGTTCCGTCTCGTTCCCTGTTCCATTCAATTAAATTTCCATTGTGTAGTTTTCCCCGTTCAATTCAATTTCTTTCTACTTTTGTTGTTTTTCAATTTCATTCATTTCCCAATTTTAGCGTTGCCATTTCGCTAGTTCTTAAAATTTCAGATTTATAGATAAAGATTTTTGGGCACTTCGGTAAGAGGGAGACTTTTTCCTCTTTTGTAACGCCATTTTTAACACTTTTCTGGCAAAAATTCCAACAGGTTCCTTATCCGTGGATTAGCTCATAATCCAGTGAACACACACTTGAAATTTTAGGTTGCTGGCCAAAGGAGTTTGGGCCGGCCGTTAAGGGGGAGACTTTACCCATTTTTGCCACTCGAAGTAGGAAATTTAACAAATCCATCCTAACCGAAGTCTACGCTAAAAGAGTCAAAAATTGCCAGATATACAACAAATCACTGGCATACTACTGGGTACTCGCGGTATTAAAGATATATGACTGGCAAAACACTCATTTGGGACGACTTGCCAGCGTTTGAAAAAAGGTTTTTGCCAGTAGTTGTTTCACAAAAAATTCGGTGGTTTATAAAAATTGTGCAATTGTATGTTTAACAATATTTTTCTGCACGCTGATTTTCAAAATTTATTTTTATTTATAAATACGTTGTATAAGTGATATCTAAAACAAATTGAAATTCTTGAAATGTGTAAATTTGTCATTGAATAAATATACCCGGTCAGAAAAATACAAACGGGAAAGCGGTGGCAAAGCACTTGAACAGGTGGTACAAGTACTGGCAAAAAGTTCTTTCCCATTCCCAAAATGATAACACCATTTGACAAAAGGACCGGCTGTTCAAAAAGCGCTGGAAAAGCACTGGAGTTGAAAGTTGGCAAAACGCTAGCAAAACCAACAAATAAAAAATTTGGGAAATATACTTTCCAAAATAAAATTTAAAAAAAGTTCATATGAATTATTTTTGGTCCTGCCGTGATTTGAACCCAGACCGTCAGATTGGCAGACGATTGCTCTACCCACTGAACTAACGGCACATATAATACTTGGTGGCTAAACACATAAATGAATGATAACAGCGGGACAACTACTGGCTGTACTAAAACGCTAGTACTGGCAAACAATTTTTTGAGAGTAATATGCCAGCGTTGGGAGAGCAAAAAAAAAGTTAGTCTTAAAGGAGCTTTCCAACACACAAATAAATTGATTTGATAAAACAAAAAAAAAAATTTTTAATTTAAAAAAATTCAAAAAAAAATTTTTCCTTGCAACCGGATTTGAACTCGGAACTTTCTGGCTACAAACCTTTTTTAACGAAGCGTCAACATTTTTATAAAATCGTTGATCTACCAGTGAATTGATTTTTGTTTTTTTTTTTATAATCCACCGAAATTTTTGTAAAGCAAATACTGGCAAAGAGCTTTTTGAAAACGCTGGCAAAGCATCCCAAATGAGTATACCGCAAGTCGTTTATTTTTAACACCGTGGTTACCCAGTGGTATGCCAGTGTTTGAATTTTTGTACCACTGGCGATTTCTGACTGCGTATTGCTACGTTTTTAACTTTTAAAAATGTTGGTTTATTTCGTTTAAATAAACCGGGTTCTTTTCTATTGTAACCAAAATAACCACCCACTCTTTTGTTTGATATTAAGCTTATACACTTATTAATTAAACACTTTATTATTTTGCATACAACAATATAACAAATACAAGTTTACCAGCGAATTGAATACAGCGATTTACTAAAGCCCAACTGCAGTTTACAAACGCTAATACACAAACGCTAATGCGCGACTAACTGCATTCGTCAAATGGCAGCACTTTTATAGTTCAACGACCGTGGTTTTAGAACACGGTAGAAAATTCCAGAGTACTATTTATTTATTTTATTTATAGCAGAGCCCTCAACCACTTAACATTATACTAAAAGCTAGTGCTACCAGATTGAAGAGATTAAAAAATCCCTTTTCTCGGGATTATTTTCATCTATACTAGATTAATCCAATTTCCTAGCAATATGTTATATTTTAAATAAAACAAAACGTACATAGGTTCTGTACTTAGATTCAAGAGAATGCCGGCAAAATACTATATGGAGCATAGAATGACATGCAGAACTATGCTCGTAATATAATATCCCAGTGTAGAAACAGTAATGACATATCATTATTTTTTGACCTACCAGTAATGACAACCACTTACCTTCTGCATTATTTTAAATCATATAATAATGAGTTACTGATAATGACTTATTTTTATCAGTATTTCAAATAGAAAATAATTTTCTAGTTTTTTTTGAAAATTTTTTGAAATCTATTTTTAAACTCAATGTTTTATAAACACTGGTAAGGATATTTGTAACCACATATTTTTTGATTTTTTGTAAGGTTACTTGTGTGCAGCAGGTCAATTATGTTTTTATCTATTAAATATAACATGTCGATATAGTTTAGATGGTAGAGCTGGCAATCTGTCGACCCAGGTTCGATTCCCGCACCAGCAAATTTTATTTAAAAAAAAATACAATAAAAAAAATTTTGTTTTATATAATTTATTTTCTTGAAAATCTATTTTTAGACTCATTATTTTTGTCAGTACTGGTAAGCACATAGGTAGCGATATATTTTTTGATTTTTCGTATGCTGGTGTGTAACCATAACTCATTATTTTTCGCGACGTCGCCATATAAAGGTAATAAGAAATGTAATAACAAAAGTAACAAGTTACCATTACCAAGTATCTAGTTACATAACCACATATCCGGTAATGATTTTCTACACTGGGATTATTGGTATTATTTTGGAATCATAATGTTATAACTTAACGATCATATTATGATAAAACAGATAAAATTATTGTCGCAATATTGTCATCGTCTTCGAATATTGTCATCCAAACCATAGTCTTTCTTTGCAAGTAGGATAGAAATAAAAATCGAATGAACAACAAGTCATAAATAAAAATTTAGCTTTTTCAGCATTTTACATTTATAGAATAACCCCTCAATTCATAAATGCTTTGTAAAGTTATAACAGGTTTACAAAACGTCATTTTCATACAAAATTTGTTCAATAAACCTCCTATAATTTTACAAAGCGTTTATGAATTTAGAGTTAAGTGTTTTAAAATAAAATAGTGTTCTATATAAACTCAGAGGCATAAATGAAGCTTTGATCTTTATTTCAGATAGCAATCAATAAATTTAGTTTAAAACTGTAATTTTAAACATATAACGAATAAATGGTAATAATTGCTTGCCATCTAACAAAAAAGTATGTAGAATATATAACTTACCTAAAACAATAGATATGATATATAATTGTTCTATATCATTTAATTATAACTTTTTGTTTTAAACAAGTAATTTTGTAATGTAATACCACCACCACTACCACTGGCACGGTTACCAAGTAACCACAGTCATATATGGCTTGTTATGTGTGGGTGTATTTATGTGGTTTAATGTGAAAAATACAAACAAATGAACGTGCTAAAATGTTCAATATAAGCATAACTACAAACATTGAGAGTTACATATAAAAACAAAAAAAAAAGCTTATAGAATTTATTAGGAAGACATTTTTTAAGCATAGTTCTACAAAAACTTTTATAAATTTGAAATTCTCACATTGTCGCACATTTTGGAAGCTTTTCAAAACGTTACATGGAATTAGAAAATTGCAAGATTTATTTCTTTTTGCCAAGAGTCCATAACCAAAATCAGATTTAGTTCAAAAAATTCCATGGATAATACAGTACAACACAAACAAAACTACGGTGTTCTGACAAATGGTAGAGTAGACCAAAAAAAATATATACGTGTGTTGGCGTTTTGGAAGATCACATCGGAATTTTATTTTAGGGGGGTTAAAATTTCCCTCCTTTTTTCAAATGCTTATTGTGAATCGGCATGTGAATCTTCCATTTTAAGTATAGGATGTAAAACACTACGAGGAACATTTTTGTGGAACATTTAAACCCTCTAACTCTTCAATTAAACAGACTTTTTGGCCCATTTTAAAAAAGCGACAAAAAAAGACTTGTAAGTTTAATAGTTCTAACTCTCTAGGGTTAAAATGTCCCACAAAAATGTTCCTCGTAGTGTTTTACATAACTTTGCTGAACACATCCTATACCTAAAATGAAAAATTCACATGGTGTCCCCCTAAAATCCAGGTTTGTTGGACATTTGAACGCCAATTCTGAATAAGTACGAGATTAACCCTAAACCACATTTGAAGTTTTGACTTATTTCTGACATTGAAGTTAAATTTTCAACTTTGACGGTTTCGGATACTTACAAGGAAGGTATCCCAATGAGTTCCCCCCGATCTTAATGAGATTCAGATATGTGATTGAGAAAATTTTTTCTTAGCGGCCCAGTCTCATGTCTAGTGTTTAAAAAGTGGTATCAAAAATTAAAAAACAATTTTTACTTATTTATTTTATTTTTTTTAATTACCTGAGAACGATCAACAAAGTGGGTCGAAATATCGAAATTAATGAATAATTAGCAATAAAATTTTAAAAGCATTTTTTTTTAGGTTTTTGTAAACGTCGCATAGGACAATCGTAATTAATATTAGAATTAATTACTAAAGAATTTTTTCTAGAGCTGATTTATAGGAATAAAAAAACATTTTTATTGAAAAATTTAACAGACACAAGGGAGTCACCGGGCTGCCGCAGTTTCGTCTCACCCAAAGACTCGTCAGAGGTTTTTTTTTTTTAATTTTTATGACTTGAATGACTTTGAGCAGAATCAACTGAAAATAATTAGCAACAAAAAAGTTAACTATATAAACTTATTATAATTTTAGGTTTTACTGGTTAAATGTTTTCTAATAATATTTAATTTGCCTTTATATTTTTTAATGATTTAAAAATATATGCGACCCTAATATACATGCTTTAGAGTATCACTTCGTTGTTTTCATATACATTTTTTTTTTGTTTAGTATACATTTAGGGGCTAATTAAAATGTTGTGTTTGGCTTTAGTATAAAAAAACAACACCACTTCATTTTAAAATATCAAGTTGTTAGGGAAAAAATAAATGTGAAACTGTTGAATTTTTATCATATTAAAAAATATTTATTTACATATATTAGTTTTTTTTTTTTTGTGAAACAAAAACAATTTTATGAATTTTGTTGAATATAGTAATTTTATTAATTATAAAGTTAAAATGTTAGTTGTTTTTTATTAAATATTTTTTTTAAACATTGTTCTGCGTTATAAAAAAAATTCTTATAAATGTAGTTTTTATAATTAAAAATATACTAAAACAAAAAAAATTTTTTTTAATTCGATTACTTTTACAAACAATTGCAATTTAGTACGTGACAAAATGAAATTTTTGTATGTTGTTATACTCGTATTAAAACAAAGAATCTGAAATAAAACAGTTATTTAACAATGTTTGTATTCCACAAAGGAGTTGAGTGTGTATCGTAGCGGTTGGTTATACCAAATACCCCCTAAAGTTTTTCATTATTTTAAGTGTTTATTTTTATTGTTAAATATTTGTTATTGTTTTTTTTTTTATAAAATTTAAAAAACGTGAAAATTTAATTTGGAAGAATTTAATGATACTTAATTTATTTTAGAAATTTTATTTATGTATTTAGGCCAGCTAAACAAAAAAAGTTCATCAAAATACTTTAGAATGGAATAGATTGATTCATCCACACGCAGAAAAAATTTAAAATCTAGCAGAAACAACATTAAATTAAATAGAAACAGCCTTCAAATCGAACAACGTTTGTTTTCCTTTTAATTTAAATATTTTTAGAGTTATTTTGAAAATGCGAAAATAAAATCTAAAAAGCTGGCATATTAATTTAGCTACGAAAAAGTTAATTTTAAACAGAATCATAGTTACTTTAATAAGATCCATACTTAATTTTAAAATGTTCTTAAAAAATGCGCATTTTTATTTTTTTTTTTTAAGGAAAAAAATTAAAAATTTTTTTATTGTACAAATTAATTTAACTAGTACCGCGAGGCGAAGTGGCTTGAAATGGTCTGAAGGAAAATATAAACATTTGATTTAACCATGATTTTTTTTCTCAGTGTACAAGTTTTCAAAGAAGATATACTGATATACAAAGAAGATATACTGGCAAAAAAAATTCACCGATAAATGCCAATGTTATGACAAAAAATGGTAAAAAAAAATCTGAAGCACTACACATACATAAGTAATAAGAACGCACTTAGACGTATAGAGTTGCCCAGCGTTCATTAATTGTATAAATTTATACATTTTAATGAACCTAAATATCCATAACTTTTCCAAGTATTCATGGATTTTCTTAAAATATATGTTGTCTTTATTTTCAGGATGCTTGATTTCTATTTTTAGTTCGTAGTTTTGGTTAAAAAAAAATATGTTTCCCATAAAATTTTCTATTTAAATTTGTAATAGATCAAAAATCAATATTTCATTTCATTCATATTCCATATTCACAATATGGTATATTTTCTAATATTCTCTTCATTTGAAAATTTGTGAGCTTTAGAAACATACTTTTTACAGAAAAAATTACAATTTCAACTTGTCCAACTTACCACTAATAAATATAATCAGATCTTAAAAAAAATATTAAAAACGTACCTGAAAATATAAAAAAACAATTATTAGTATTTAATTGGGATAAACATTAATTATATTGAAGGAATTAAGTGTGCTGAAATCCCAAAACTTATTTAATGAACTGTAAAATTTATCTGTTGGAGGCATGGCCCTTTTCTTATTTCGGATGACGATGTTTTAGGAGTTTCTATAAATATTTTTTAGGTTAAAATAAAAACTCACTGAGGATTTATAGTTCTCGTCTGGATGCCTTACTTAACATTTACATAATCAACGAAAAAACAACAACAAAAAATTGACCACAATTTGCTTTGTCATCTTCCAATGTATATATAACCAACAAATATATCTAGAAATTCTTACCCAAGAATGAAATCCCGATGGGGACATGCCTTCAATATATAACATTTATAAATTTGTTAAGGGAGTTAAATACTGTAACAACAGCATTTTAAAGGGCATATTGGAACGGTTGTCAAAAATTCAATTAACAATATTTTTAATATTTTATTTTTTTATTTAAAAATCATATTATTGTGGTATTTTTAAAAAATATCAATTTTATATTTCCCCAGCCAAGATCGCCCGAGTTGCCATTTTATTACTGGCCTTAAAAAAGGCAAAATCGGCTGCCACTGTTAATAACCGGAAAATAAAAATGTACAGTGATTCTTAATGCCAGATAAATGCCATAGTCCTTATCGTGGTCCGATTTTTATTTTTAAAATTTTTTTTTTAACAAAGTTGGCACACGAACTTAAAAATTCCAAAAAAGCCAAGAAAAAAACACATTTTCTCGGGGATATAAAATTTATTTGACCAAAATTCAAAAAAAGGGCCACGATAAGGACTAGTTTTTTGTTGCCTACGAAAGAAAAAAACCCGGATCGAAAACGGTTAATCCGCCTTGGCTGTACAGTGGCAGCCGATTTTGAACTCAGGGTTGTGGGAAAATGCATTTAAAGTTTATAATTAATTTTACGCTAAGAAAACTGCAAAATTTCAAAAAACCGTGTATGAACAAAATTTATATCTCGCAGTTTTCTACATGTGTACCAGAAAAGAATCGGATAAAGAGTATTTTATATATTAACCCAAATATTCTTAAAAACGATGGTAGAGAATTTATTAGACATTTCATTTTGGTCAAAATCTTTTGTTTCGTACCTTTTTTAATTTGTTTTTTATTTATTTTTTATTTTTTATATACATTGATTACTTTTATGGCTTATAAAAAGCCTCATATAACGTGCCTTCGCCCACAATCGAGGTATCGTCATTGGCTTTTCTTTAAAGACTGCGTGCAATTTTTGCATCTTTAGATGTAGTTTGTTCCTTTTTGTTCTGCTGTATTATGCGAAATAAGATTTATAATAAAGACAATGATAAAAACGCTCCCAAAAAATTTTGTGTACAAATTTAATGCATAGAATATTACTTTGTGACTAAAATATATTTTACAAAAAAACATGTGGAAATTTTATTTATTTGAATTTTTAATTGATATTTTCTAAGCATATACTGAAGAAATAAAATATTACCGAAACAAAATTTTTCCTAGAGTCGATACTAGGGATGCCGAACGGGCCTGGTTTTTACAAATCCCGGGATTCGGGATTTTGAAAATTTAAATCCCGGGATTTTTAGGGATTTCGGAATTTTTCGAGGTTTCGGGATTTTTTTGTTTCATCATATTTTTAATTTAAAAAATAAATAGCTGAAATAAACCCTACAAATTAAAATAATTTATTATAAATCTACTTATTATTTCTTATAGTATCAAGAAATAAACAAATTAAGCCGGATCCACAATGCTGGAGACTCCACGCTGCAGAGTGGAGTGTGTAAAATAAAGATATCATGATACAAAAAATATGTAAGTGCAAAAAAGAAAGGAACAAAATCCACTCAGAGTGAAGTGCTACAGCATTGTGAATCTGGCTTCAAACAGAAACTACACTCATAGAAATAAGTATGTAAGAATAGCAGAAAAAGCTACTAAAAATTAACAAAAAAGTTCCGCGATTAAAACTACTGAAATCAGCAGAACTTGTTTGCTAAATAATTGTTATATTTTCGAAATATAAGAAATATAATTATGAGTTAAATTTAAGCAAATTTCAAATTACAATTTACCTCTGAAGAAACTTTTTAACCAAAACTAGCTAAAACAAAGCTATATTTGTCTAAAATCAATTGAATGTAAATACAAACTACTCTGCTGAAATAATCAGAAATATTTAGTGACTATTAGTTTTTTTTAAATCAATTAACATAAAATATTAAGCACATACCTCAGCTGATTTCAGAAAGGCAGATTGTTAGATTTTTGTAATTTAACAAAAAAAATCTGTTTTTAGTCGGCAAAATTATTTTACATGAAGTTATGATTTTATCAAATCATCAATAAAATAAATATAAACATGTCCGTTAAAAGATTAATAAAGCTGAATTACGATTTTCAAAAGTTTCACAGCTGAATAAAAGTTTTTAAATTATTAAGGTTTTATACAGATTTATTTAATCTGTAATCTATTTTAATCTATTATTTATGAATGGGAAAAATTAGTCCTATAATAACATTTAATAAGATATTAGATTTATGTGATTTAGGTCGAATATAACAATAAAAAGAAATACAAAGAGAGATAAAATATTCCAAATAATCAAATCGGAAATCCCGGGATTTTTTCAAGACCAATCCCGGGATTTCGGGATTTCTAAATCCCGAAAATCCCGGGATTTTCGGGATCGGTATCCCTAGTCGATACCCCCTTAAATAAGTTTTGTGTTTTAAGCACATTAATTCCTATAAATTATAAGTATTCTTATATACAATGAAACCCTAGAATAGGGACCAGCATCCCACACATGGTCGCGGTTCGACTGTACCATTAGCCATTTCAAAACCCATTCAAATTGATAACGATAGCAAAACCCATCTCTTCATTTAAAAATTGCTGGTATTTTCAAAAATTTTCCATTAGCACCTTTTCCATTAACCTCTTTAAATTGGCGAGAATTGCTAACCGATTTGAGTGCTGGGGAGAGTACAAGGATGCGCTAAGAATCTACAAAAAAGAGATGCCGAAGCAGTAGAAATGATGAACTAGATGTACGTCTTTTTTAACATAGACAATAATGATTTTAATATTCAGTTGTCATAGGAGAGGAGTACTCCCACTACCACATTTATTCAGTACTATTTGAAGGAGTGCACAGGAGGGTCTTTTTCACCAATTAAAAGCTTAAAAAAATTTTTTTCCTAAAAGAAATTATATTTTTTATTTTACAAATGTTTTTTATAGCCGCCAGCGGGTATCGAACTTGCGACCTCATGATTGCTATTCTACCTCTCTATCGCTGAGCTATTCTTTGATATGACAGTTGGAGTTTGCGAGATATTGTGCTTTATTCTCTTCCATAAAAGTAATTTTTAAACAAGTGTAAAAGGTGCACTCCAATTCACTATTGTCTTCAATACTATTTTCATAAGCGCATAAAAACCAATTTTTCATCATCTTTATTTTATATATATTTTTAAAAATTTTTAAATTCAAAAAATATTGAATTTAAACAAATTAATTAAAAATACAAAAAAAAAAAAAATTTTCAATTAAATAAATATTGGCTCTCCAGGAATCGAACCAGCTATAATCTGTTTAGAAATACCTTTTTAGGATCACTTTTAGAGCAATTCAGAAGTAATACTTAAGTGATTTTTTGGATGTTGTTCAGAAGTAATTATAAAAAATCTATACTAACGGATACTATGGAAGCAATAAAAGAAGTGATTTTTTAAAGTTGTTCAGAATAACTTCTAAAAAAGCAGTAAGAATACACTAACGGATACTTCCCAGTGTAGAAATACATAAGTAACGACATATTTTTTGATTTTTCGTATGCTGTTGAGTAACCATAACTCATTATTTTTCGCGACATCGCCATACAAAGGTAATAAGATATGTAATAATAAAAGTAACTAGTTACCGTTACCAGGTATGTAGTTACATAACCACATATCTGGTAATGATTTCCTACACTGGGTAATTGTACAACAAAGATTAAATTTAACCATTTACAGTGATATGCATAATCACTTCAGAAATTTATAAGTGACTTATAAAACCAATTTTTCATTCAAAATTCAATTTCTAAACATGTTATAAGGTTTTCAAATTATTATGCATAAGCACCTAGTGTAGAAACGGTAATGACATATCATTATTTTTTGGACTACCAGTAATGACACCCACTTACCTTCTGTATTATTTTAAAACATATAATAATGAGTTACTGATAATTACTTATTTTTACCATTACATATTTCAAATAGAAAATAACTTTTTAGATTTTTTTGAAAATTTTTTGAAATCTATTTTTAGACTCAACATTTTTTAAACACTGGTAAGGATATTTGTAACCACATATTTTTTGGTTTTTTGTATGTTGGAGAGTAAGCTTACTTGTGTGCAGCAGGTCAATTATGTTTTTAACTATATATATATATATATATATATATATATATATATAGCTCAGATGGTAGAGCTTTTGAATGGCAATCTGTAGACCCAGGTTCGATTCCCGCACCAGCAAATTTTATTTAAAAAAAATACAATAAAAAATATTTTTTTTTATATAATTTATAGTTTTGAAAATCTATTTTTAGACTCATTATTTTTGTCAGTACTGGTAAGCACAATACAATAAAAAATATTTTTTTTCATATAATTTATTTTTTAGAAAATCTATTTTTAGACTCATTATTTTTGTCAGTACTGGTAAGCACATAGGTAACGATATATTTTTTGATTTTTCGTATGCTGGTGTGTAACGACAACTCATTATTTTTCGCGACATCGCCATATAAAGGTAATAAGAAATGTAATAACAAAAGTAACTAGTTACCATTACCAAGTATGTAGTTACATAACCACATATCTGGTAATGATTTTCTACACTGGGCACTTTAAATTTTATTTTAAATACAAATATATTTTTTCTATCAAAGACATGTCATTTGCCTTTCACACATACAAGTTAATAACAAAATATTGTTAAATTTTCATCAATATCAGTTGTATTTTGTTTTTCATTTTATTTCCAATTTTCTCTTTTTTAAATCATTGTGTCATTTGCACTTGTGCATATGATGTTGCATTTTAATGATACTTTATAATAAATTCTGATTCTGATATTTGTTCAAACACCCTACAGTTTAAGTGAGAGAGGGTTGTAGGAGGTCGACTTGTCCATACAGTTGTGACCTCTGTCATACCAAATACAGTTAGGTTTAGATGAACCAAAGTCGCTAAAGTGTGTGAACAGGGTGTTGCCAACTAAAAGTGACATCTTCCTCGTTAGTTTATATATTAAATTCATTGGAAAAAAGTAACGTTTTACTACTCGCTACTTTTTAATCACATCCAGAGCAAGAAAACGGCAACAACTGAAGCATATAATTACAAATTATAGCCTTTTAACCGAACCGATCACTAACACACAAGGCTATCAGACATGCCATAGCCTCTGATGGGATTCGAACCCACAACCTCTGCACTGTCAAGCTACCGGGGGAGCTCATAAAGAAAAAGATATGTAAACTTCTAAACAAAATCTTCATTTTAGAATAATATAATTTTAAGGAATTGAAAAAAGTATTGCCTACCTTAGAGCTTAGTCAATAAAACTAAGTTTAAGAAGGGTATAAAATATTCTACAATATTGAATAGAAAGCTCTTATATGTATAAAATTATGTTCAAATATTAGCACATATTAAAGTGGCATTTTGTATTTTTTAAACAGACAAAAATTGTATTTAACAAAAAAGAAAAAAACGTACTTCAATATAAAGTGAATTTATAATGACAATATAGTAAAATAAACTCATACAGACTAGAGTGGACCATAGAATATAGTTTAAATTAAATTTTTTTTTTGTTTTTGCAATCGGTTCCCAATCACATATTTCTGCAACCGGTTTTACTAAAACTGATTCAATTGGACTACTTCCAGAACTAATTTCAAGACAACCAAACAAAATCTAATATGACAATGTGGTATTATATTTTTTTTATTTTTAAAAATTTGTTTATTGCCGCAACCGGGTATCCGCTACTTCAAAATTGCCAGTCTAGCACTTTACCGGTAAGCTATTTTTTGATATGAAAGTTGACTGGCGTAAAAATACGACTTTGTCATTGCGAGATATTGTGTCTTATTCTTTTCAATAAAAGTACTTATTAAACCAGTGCAAAAGGTGCACCGCAATTCAGTATTTTTTTCAGTACTATTTTTACAAGTGTAAAAAATCGATTTTTTATCATTTTTATTTTATATCCCAGTGTAGAAACGGTAATGCCAGATCAATAGTTTGCATTATTCCAAAATATATAATAATGAATTACTAATAATTAAATAGTTACTTTTTCTATTACTGCAGAACAAAAAAATAATGTGTTACCAATAATTACTCCGGGCCGGTTTATCTATTACGAAAATAGTCTAAACGAAAAAAAAATTGACAACTACTTTCGTCAAAAATATATGGGAAACAAAAACAAATCTTCGTTACTTTGCTTTCGTTTAGAGTATTTTCGTAATACATAAACAAGGGCTTATTTTTATCATTCTTTCAAATATAATGTTATAGATTTTTTTGTAAATTTTTTATATATATCCTTATCTAGTTAAAAACTTACTAAATATAATAATTTTAGTACAATGAAATTAGTATAAATAACACTATGCGACAGTCAAAATCGGGATGGGATGAAACCAACGGGAAATGTTATATCGGTCAAAAACAAGTTATGCGTGTCCCGGCGTTTCGCTGGGTCACGTCTAGGAATCCAGATATATCGATTTGAAGTTAGTAACTATCATATAGGGGAAATTGTCACCTTTGGTGGTCTTTTTTTTTACATAACTCGAGAACCACTAGTCCGATTTTGCTCAAACAATTTTAAATTACAATTCCTTTAATCTGTTCATATAACGTTTTTCTATATACTCAACAGTTTTGCCGGTAAAAATAAATGTATGAAGAAAAAAATATTTTTTGCCTAAAATATTAAATTTTTTTATTTTTTAAATTCATAAAAAATCCAAAACGGAAAAAAAGGCAAGTCGTATTACTTTCACGAAAAGTCACATAACCTTTAAACAAAATGAGACATAGATCATGAAAATCGATGGACGCGTTTCGCTTTTATTCACAATTAAGTGAAGGTATCTCATTTTGACAAGAATATTGATTTTATGTTTCAATGAGTTTGGATAATATTTATTATATATTATTTATTATTAACACGTAAAATTAAAAATTATTACAGGTAATTATTAGGTTATTACATAGATACATAGGTTATAAAAATCGATGAACGCAAAACTTATTTTCGTTTGTTTGCGCCCTTTACTTTCTTGCGTGGTGGTTCGCCCACTTGTTCAGAGTCTGTATCGGATGAGGATCTGTCTTCATCTGCAAAAAATCAATTGTTTTTAATCAGTCAGTTAACTTCATTTTTGTGACTTACCCTCGGAGGAAACTCCCATTGTATATTCTTCTTCTTCATCTTCATTGTCGGGATCGTACGTCTTTTGCGACCACCAACAAATTTCAGCCAGCAGCGAATCGAGCCTTTTGCCTTTATATCGCGTTTCCATTGGCATTGCCACTTGATGGAAACGCTCGCCATGTTCATCCGACTCTGAAGCTAGCTGCTTGCTGAAGTATTCGAGATGGTGATGCAAGTGAATTTTGAGGGATCTATTCACTCCAATTTTCTGGAAGTAGTGCAACATCTTGGTCACAAGAGCGGGGTAATTGTGTGCTCGCGTACTTCCCAAAAAATATCGTATGACTTTCTTCACTGCCCTCCACGCAAATTAATCATTACCGTCTAAAGCACCTTTAAATTCCTTTGATTTCATGAGCTTTCGTATATCCAGCCCATTCAGAACACCTTCCTTCAATTTTGCTTCGCTGATTCGTGGGAAAATATTATTCAAACAATCAAGAATTTTCGGTTGCTTCACAATGGCCTTGATGAAATTTTTTACGATTCCCAGTTTGATATGGAGAGGGGCATGAGGACGTTCTCCATTGGCACCAGTGGATTATTTACGCAGTTGTGTCCTTTATCCGTTGGATCTCGAGGAAGCCAGTCATGCGTTTCGTATTTGTTTCCTTTAAATCGGGTATCCCAAAGACAAAAGAAACACATGTTTTTCGTATAGCCTCCTTGGAGACCTCTTAGCATCGCCACGACTTTCAGATCACAACTGATCCGCCACATGTGATCAGTGTAGCAAACTTTATCCAAAATTATTTTCATCGAATCGTATGTTTCGCTCATGTCTGTGCTGTAGCCAATGGGTATGCTTGGTTTTTTATTATATTTATGTAGCAAAACGACTTTCAGGCTTGATTTCGAAGAATCGATGAACATTCGCCAATCAGCTGCGACATAATTAATGGCCATCGCCTCCATCAGTCCCTTTATATCGTGGCAGTAAACAAATGTGTTCCCTTCGTTGAGTGTGTAGTACCGTCGGAATAGCAATTGTCGTCTTCGATATCCGGTGACTTTGACATTAGGCTCCAAATTGTTGCCTTCTTTCAAAAGCTGGGCAAGTTTTTCTGCTTCACGTTGAGATAGGTTTAGTGCTGCAACAATCTTGTCCATTCTTGCTTGTGATATTGGAATTATTTTGTTCGATGGGCCGGCTTCTGGTGTTGGTTTATAGGTGAAATCCGATTGATCCATTGTTTCAATAGAAAAAGAAGTTTCTCTGTCAGCACATGGAAGCGGTGGAATTGGTATTTCATCTGAATGCGGTAGAGGTATTTGTGCACTTCTAACAGATATGTAAATTCTTCGTTTAAGGCCTTTACGATTTACTCCACATATTTTGTTGGGGCAAGCGTAACAGTTATCGGAATTGTGCTCTCCTGGATCAGTCCAAATCATTGGTACACCAAAAGAAAGTGAACTGCGTTTCCCTTGGATCCACATGTTAAGAGCATTGTAGCACGTTTTACAAATTTTGTCTGGGGCCCACGAAACGCCGCGAATTATTTCGGAATCAAAATAAAGTTTAAAAGCACGCTACACTTGATCAATAAGTAATGCAGTATTTGTTGAAAAAGCTCTTTTGCCACAAACGTAACAAAATAAATTGATATTTTCTGGACAATTTGCACTCATTTCGGTTTTATACTTTTATTACTTTTTCGTCACTTTAAAAAAATCGTACTTTACGCGTTCGGAGACACTTGTTGAATGACAAAAATCGATCAATGAACACCTATAAAAACTATGTAAGTTTCAATATTTTACTGAGAGGTACTTATGAATTGGCGCATCTTTTAAGGGTGGCTATATACCTGATTCGTGTGCGTTTTAAATTTTTCGAAACGTTCTAAAACATGACCACTCATAAATGTGGGTGCAATTTGTGTAACAAAATCATGCAGGTAGCCAACGGAAAAAACCCAAATAATTAAAAAAGTGCACTTTCCTTTTTTCCTTTCAATTGTCCACGCACATATATGACCGTTTTTTAGTTTGTTACCGCTACCATAAAAATCAAATTGTGGGTGCAATTTGTGTAACAAAATCATGCAGGTAGCCAACGGAAAAAACCCAAATAATTAAAAAAGTGCACTTTCCTTTTTTCCTTTCAATTTTCTACGCACATTTTTTAGTTTGTTACCGCTACCATAAAAATCAAATAACCTTTTGTTTATTACTTTTTTTTAATATTTTAGGCAAAAAATATTTTATATTTATATTTTATAGTATATTTAGACTGGGCAAAAACTAGTAGTTTTTGGTAATTTTTAGGTTTTGTGTCGAAAACTATAAAATTAATTTAGTTTTTCCATACAATTTCATACAAACTGAAAACAAGATTCTACCTGGTTTTTGCCAAAAACCAAGTAAAAATATCTGAAATTTGTATTTTTGATACACCCGATTTCTTTTATAACTAATTTTCGATATACCCTGTTACAACGAATATAGAATTAAAGCAAGTGTCAAAAATATATTTTTTAATTTTTTTTAAATATTTCAGTTTTAGTTTAAAATTGTGTGTTGTTGTACATTTTTAAATGTGTTAATAATTTTTTTTAATTTAATTTAACCATAAAAACATAAAGAAAAGTGTTTAATAAAAAAGTAATGTGACAAAGAAAAACTAAAAATCCAGTGTAAATGAATTGGCTTTTGTAATTAATTTTGTACAAAAACCACCTGGATTTTGCTCAGTCTAAATTCAGTATTATTATTTATTATTATATTATTTATTATATATTATATTTATTTATTATGTATTAAGATATTTTGATGAAACTTGGTACACCGACTTATGTCGGCCCAAGGACGACGCCTATTGATTCTGATTAAAATCGGTCCATGTTTAGACCTAGTGCCCAAAATCATATTGTTTATACGCTGCAGGTCGTAAATATTAAGATATTTTGATGAAATTTGGTACACAGACCTATGTTAGCCCAATAACGCAGCCTGTTGATTTTGGTGAACATCGGTCCATTTTTAGACCTAGTGTCCATATAAGGGTCCCCCCAAAATTATATTGTTTATACGCTGCAGGTCGCAAATATTAAGATATTTTGATGAAATTTGGTACACAGACCTATGTTGGCCCAAGGACGAAGCCTATTGTTTTGGTTAACACCGGTCCATGTTTAGACCTAGTGCCCTTATAAGGGGCCCCCAAAATTGATTTGGTTACAAACTGCAGGTCGCAAATATTAAAATATTTTAATGAAATTTGGTTCGCTGACTCACATTATAGAAAATTTTGACACAAGCCCCATTTTAACCCATTCGAATTTCGGATCCAAACATTAGTTGGATTTTAACCAGACTGGTGTAGGGTATTGTATAGTCGGCATGCCCGACTTTAACCTTTTTACTGTTTTAATCTATTTTTTTGACTATTTTTTTTTTTAAATAGGTATATTTTGTTATTTTTTGCTTACTGGTGCGTAAGCAAAATTCATTATTTTGCGCGACATCGTCATACTAAAGTAACAAGAAGTTTTATAAAAACAATAAATAGTTAGCATTACCAGGTGTGTAGTTACATAACCACAGAGATATTTTTAATAATTATGTATTTTAAAAAATTCAAAAATACTGAATTTAGACAAATGAATTACAAATATTAAAAAAAAAAAATTTAATTAAAAAAAAAAAAGAAATACTGTATCAAAATCACTTTTTAGGATCACTTTTAGAGCAATAATGTATTAGAAGTAGTGCTTAAGTGATTTTTTGTGCAGAA
The DNA here is from genome assembly GCA_949987735.1 of Leucophora obtusa. Taxonomy (NCBI): domain Eukaryota; kingdom Metazoa; phylum Arthropoda; class Insecta; order Diptera; family Anthomyiidae; genus Leucophora; species Leucophora obtusa. Next base: position 65,379,012 of record OX465299.1, on the reverse strand, counting down.
AAACTTCTAAAAAGAAGCTGAAAATACACTTAGGGATACTTTGGAAGCAATAAAAGAAGTGGTTTGTAAAGCATGATTTCCAATTTTTTTTTGCTGGGTAGTTAAATGAAGATTCATAAGGTTTGTCGTTATACATTGTTATTATTTTAAATCGATGTTGATTCTTTTTTTTCTATATTTATGTGTATTTGCAGCCTTGAGGTCTGTGCACATATGTAGGATATCCTTGCGTTTATGTGACTAACAATAAATGAACATTTTATGTCCATATGGATTTCCTTGTTTCACTTTTATTTTAGAAAATTTCATTTCATTGTAGTTTTCCACATTGAACAACTTTCTTGTATTAAAAACCATTTCTTCTTCTCGTTCTTCTTATCTTAGGTCTCAAGATTTGTTGTCTTAATATAATATAAATAATATTTATATTACACAGTGCAACAAGAAATGGTTATACAAGCACTAGAAAGAGGGATATGCAAACTTGACTCGGTTATTTATTTAACGGCGTCTTAAAAAATCAGTTTGTTTTAATAAAGACTACTGTGCGAAGGCGCAATTTAAGTTACACATTTTTTGCAATAATTTTCATTATTCTCTTTAGTAGTTAAGTACTGAAAATGATCAAAATTGATACCCAGCGGTTCATAAGTTGTAACTAAAAATATGCGGAAACTTCTTAAATCTCTTTCCATACATTAAAAAGTACAATTTGTTGAGTTCTTCTCATATTTTCATTCCCAACTCCTGAACATTAGGAACGATTTCACTAATTTTTAACACACAACTGCTCAGGAAACAAATTTTTCGAGTGCCCATAAAATAGAAATTCTCTTGATTTTCGTAAAACCATTTGGGGTTTTCATATATGTTAAATACTTTCACTTCGCATGGGAACCTTTGAATCCATTAGCGATAAAACCCAAAATTTGTTGAACAGTGTTATTTGTACAAAAAGACAGGTGGCATTTTTTTATTGTATATCGATGATCATAAGGTGATATCTCGTAATTGACAATTAAGTTGCCACTTGTGTTAATTTTACCATCCATTTCTTCTCCATCACACTGAAATCATTTGTCGTCCTTATCTCAAATTGCAAGTACATCGTTGTTAATATATTATCAACTTATGACCATCGATATGTATTAGTTTCATTGTTTATGAACTTGACATTTTTAGTATTTACTTTTAAAAATCATTGTTCTACGTATTATAAAATTGTATTGTATTTAAAGCGTATCAAATGTCAAGGATTTCTTTTAAGGACTTCCTTAATGATTGAAATTAATTGTAATTTGTATGAAGAAAAAAAACAAAAATACAATGTTAGAAATATATTCATATAAACAAATTTAGTTATTTAGTTTAATACTAAAGCTTTTGGTTTTGTGAAAAGATATGTTAGACATTTTTAACAAAATTTCATATATTTTATTAAAATTTATAGCATTTTTGTTTTAAAAACTTTTCTTTTGTTACAAAAAATTGTTATTATACAAAAAAATTAATATAATAATAAAATAAGAATTGTTCATAAATTTCGTGATAAAACAAAGGATTTTCAAATAGGGACAGTTAGGTTTTGACGGCGAGACAAATCACCGTGGCAAATGCAGAGTCACGAAACATGTGCAAATGATAAAACTTTATTATCAAAATCGGTGTCCTCTTGTGGCAACGATAAACAATTACGAACGAAAAAATCATCTTCAATGATAGGGAATAGGGGCCACTTTTGGGTTCGATTTGGCAATGCTCTCTATCCGTCCGTCCATCTGTCTGTCCATGTATTCTTACGCTCACTGTACAGGTCGCAAATATTAAGATATTTTGATCAAATTGTTTAGACCTACACTTAAAATAATATTTACGTCAGTAGAAAAATCTGTCAAACGGGTTTCAAATCGATTTAACTAATTTTTAACAAATTTTTAGTTGAAGCACTGATTTAACTAAAGATTTCAGTTATCTTCATTTAACGCCATACTAAAAATCCTCAGTAGGTACTTTAACTAATTTTGAGTGTTAATTTTCAAAAATATTTATAACTTATTTTTAAGAACCCATTCTCTAAACTTTACACAATTTATTGTTAAAATATAATATTTTCATGTTTTTGTTATTTGCCCGGTAGATGGCGCCACCAAATTAGCCGAAGTTTTAAAGATGGCGCTATTTCTTTCCCTCCCGATTATTTGAAATGGCCCGTATCTCGAAAACTAAGATAGAGCAAAATTGACGAAAATTTCGACTACCCCTAACCGTGTAAGGGGTAGTCGAAAGGGATTATCGCTATCCAAAAATGGACTATGGTGGGGCCTTGGACCCTCCGAAAATTTTAATATAAATTTTACACTTAATAAAATGGCCCATATCTCAAAAACTAAGCGAGATAGAGCAAATCGTACAAAATGTTTGCTCTTTTAAAGAGACCTTACATGCCCTTAGAGGGTCCCGGGACCCTAAATTTGAACACAATTTACGACTCAGTATAATTACAAATAAACTGTAGTTTTACTAATTTCTTACTTAAATTTAGATTTGTTAAATTTAACAAAAGAATTTGTTAAAATCAGCATATTTTATTTTAAGCCAAAAAACAGGAATAAATTGTGACAGATTTATTATTTTGAGTGTAGTGCCCATATAAAGCTGCCCCCAAAATTGGTTTGGTCGCTCAAACGAAAACATTTTAATGAAGTTTGGTACATTCTAGTGTAGAAATTTTTTGGACAACCAGTAATTACACCGAATTACATTCTGCATTATTTTAAAATTACTTATTTTTTCATTGTTTTGAATGGAAAGTAATTTTCTAGATTTGTTTTGAAAATTTTTTGAAATCTTTTTTTAGACTTAATATTTTTTCAACACTGGTAAGGATATATGTAGCCACAAATTTTTTGATTTTTATAATATGTCGAGATAGCTCAGTCGACAGCTGATAATCTGGAGTCCCAGATTCAATTCCCAGCACGAGCCAATTTTATTTAAAAAAAATTTACAATAAAAACATATTTTTTTATAAATCTTATTTTTTTATAAATCCTAATTTATTGGAAATCTATTTTTAGACTCATTCTTTTAATTTAAATACACCTATAACATTATGTAAAATCAAAATTTCTTACCGTTATTCTATTTTTTTATCATTTTATATGCAACTTTTCATACAGGGTCCATTTCAACCCATTCGGATTTCGGATCCAAACATTAGTTGGCCTTTAACTAGACTGATGTAGGGTTTCAAATAGTCGACATGACCGCCTTCAACTTTTTTACTACCTCAAGATTGCTAGTCTAGGTCTCTCCGCTGAGCTATTCTCTGATATAAAAGTTGGCTGGCAAAAAGCACCACTTTATCATTGCGAGGTATTAGGTCTTTTTTTTATCACTGGATTTATTTTTGGATTTATTTGATTGTGTTAAAAATTCCAAATTTTGTTTTTTAATTTTAAAAATTTAATATTTTTATCAAAATCCAATACGTATTCGATAATATAATGTGAAAGAAAATCATTAAATTTTGTAAAAATCTGAACACAAGAATTGAATTAAGCTAAGTAAATTTAAAATGGGTTCTTAGAATAAATAAACCCGTTTTCGATTTAGCTTTATTTAACTCCAGAAATTTCATTTTCGCATGATTTGGATTGAAAAATTAATTGGATTGAAAATATATTGAATTTTGAAAATTAGAAAAAAAAGGATTTTTTAATAAAATAAATCCAAAATTAAATCCAGTGATTATAAAATAGGCTAATTGTATAAATATTGGTTTTTGACAAAAATCAGGTAGAATCTGGTTTTCGGTTTCTATGAAAATTGTATGGAAAACTAAATTATTGTCGTTTATTTAATATTCTTTTTTACTTTTTAACTCCACAATTTTCTTGAGCTTAAGGTTTGTTTTTTATTTATAAAAAGTTTTTTTATTATTTTAGATATTTCGCTACTCCACTGTGTAGCATCTTCAGGAAATAACAATGGAGTAGCGAAATATCGAAAATGATAAAAAACTTTTTATAAATAAAAAAAAAACCTTAAGCTAAAGAAAATAGTGGAGTTGAAAACTAAATTAACTATACTATAATTACTAGTAACTATAATTATAATACTTATTTTAATTAACATAACTGCATATTAGACCGTACCTAAAAAAAAAAGTTCGCCGTACCCCCTTCAATATGAAGTATATTTCAAAAAAAAAATGTTTTTTCTTTTGCCGAACGTAGAGGTTGGCATTTAAAGTCGGATTTTAAAGTGTGATATATCGAGTTTTTTCCTCGCGGAGACCAGTGTTTTGCTATAATAGAAAAATCCAATAAAAAAATTTTTTTAAAGGCGACCCCTACGTTCGGCAACCAAAAAATAAAAAAAATGTCTACTGGGTTTATCGAAAAACTTCCTTAGCAAAAGTTTAATGATTTTTTGAGAGCTTTAATTTTCTGACATTAGGGTGGTAGCAACTGAGATTTGATGGGTAAATACTAGAACGGGATACTTCAGGTCAATGGCTCTTAGAGCAAAACATTGGTCCCCTCGAGAGAAAAACATCGATGTATCATACTTTAAGATCCGACTGTAAATGCCAAATATATAACGAAAACTGTAAAATGGCGACGCCTACGTTCGGCAAAAAACAATTTTTTTGAAACCTCCTTGCAAAAATACTTCATATTGGAGGGTTTACAGCGCACTTTTTTTGCCTGTAAGCTGGTACGCTCTACTACATATGCTGTGGTGTACTCAAATGTAGTGTTACCAGATTCGTGTATTTTGTAAATCCCGTCTCTTGGGCTATTTTTTTTTCTAAAATTCCACAATTTCCTTGTTAGGCTAATCAAATTTCGTAACAATATATTTTTAGAAATTGAAAAATTAAAAAAATATTGAATTTAAACAATTTAATTAGAAATATTAAAAAAAAAATTTTAAATTTAAAAAAATATAGAAAAAAAATTTTAAAAAATTGATCCCGTCAAGAATTGAACCCACGATCAGCCGTTTTGAAATGAACTTAATTAGAGGATTCGAAAAATATTGTTCGAATATCGGAAATTTTAGAACTCTTGTAAAAAGATATCCGTTGTTGAAAGTCCAACTTTTTTTGACATTTCACTTTTATTAGACTATAGCATAAACGTTTTCAATATTTTTCCCCAATAAAAACAGTTTTTTGTTACTTAATTTTTAATGTGAAAAATTTGTTCGAAAGAATTTCCGTTTCGAATCGAATTACATAATAACACCCCTGTATCAAAATCACTTTTTAAGATCACTTTTAGAGCAATTATGCTTTAGAAGCAATACTTAAGTGATTGTTTTGATGTTGTTCAGAATTACTTTTACAAAAGCAGTAAAAATATATTACCAAAACCTTGTTGCGAACTCATTTTCAAAAAAAATGGCTATATTAGACCCAAAAATCGCTAGGAAATCACTAGGAAATCACTAGATTTATAAACAGTACAAAAAGTTTACGATTTTATTGCTAGATTGTCGAAAAATGCTACAAAAATTTCTTGAATATGTTCATAAGATGTGTTATAAACTTTTACCTAACGAAAAATTTGCGATTAACCTTTAAATTATGAATCCCAATTTTCATTGAACTAATATTAGTATTTAAAGTACTCAATAGAGGGCGTTGTATGGTAAAAAAAAACTACATACCCATATTTGATCGAAATATGTATTTTTTAGAAAGTTTTTCTAATAAAATCGTTGAAGAAGTTGTTTTTTATAATAAAAGAATATTACTATGTGAACTTTATAATATTTTTCAATATAAAACTGGTTTTTAAAAATTATATAACGGCTGATAAAAAAGATCACTAGATTTTTGGCTAATAGCTACCCAATAATTTTTCCTGCTAGGTGCAACAGTGGCAACAGTGTACCAAACCAGTACGATTTTAAGATATTTATTGCTCTGGAGCGTTATTCATTTTTAATTCCATTTTATTCATTAACCAGAAAATGTTCATTCCGGGAAAAAATGCCCGTGTTTGCCTTTGGCTCAGTTGATTGTGGTTAATTTTTTACAGCATTCTAAAAGCCAAAAAGTTCGAAAAATTTAATAAATCATAACAAACTACCATTAAAAAAAGAACAACTGAGCACAAAAAATAAGGAAGACGTCAGGATATTTAAATAAAGAAAATTTCAAACAGAAAACGAATTCAAAACTAAACTTGGATTGTTTGTGCAAATACCAAAAGCTGGTTTTGGAAATACCAATGACGGAAACACCAGTAGGAGATTTTTTTCAGATCCAGAACTTGCAGCTCAAATAACCGGTGCACAGTGCTTTGATCCCATAATTGGACAAAAATATAAAGAATGGAGACAGAGTTTTGAAATTTGCTACACTGACATAGAACCCCTTAGTTAAGAAAAATTTTAGTTTTTGGAAATATAGGGCCAAGTACACGCCCACCTCCCATAGGTCCTGAAATTTAAAAATATATTAGCTACATTAATGGACGTAAAATTACAAAAAGTATTCATTGAGATACACATAAAATTGGAAACGTTTGTGTCAATTTTGATCAAAATCGAAGCAAGGACTCTTAGTCCTGCCATATATCCTTTATCTTAAAATCTTTATAAAACCTGCAAAAATTATCAAATTGCCATGAAATTTAGCACGTGAATTGATATAAGGTCAAGCCATATTTGTTCCAAATTTGGGTAAAAATGATTCATAAAAAATGCCACTCATAAAAAATGCGTTTTAAACGCTTAAAATGATTTTTCTTAAACAAAAAAAAAATTATATACCCGACTAAAAAATATGTTATATAATCATATATCACCATATATAAACCCATATATATGTCCATATCTAATTTGATCCGAATATTGGAATATATAATTATATCAAGCGAGATAAGCATGTTATCTCACCTGATACAATTTGATCCGAAAAATGGGTCTATCTAACTGCATCAAATTATATATAAATACATATAATTTTATGAAGCTTTTCGAAGAAAATTTTAGTAAATATTATTGAGATCACTTATTTCATTCATATTAAATACTAATGCTAGATGTTTAGAACAATTTTTGCTAATAAACTTGGAAATAGCTGACAAAATAAAACATTACAAAAATTTGTCGGAACAACTTTTTCTAGGTTAGAGTTTTGGTCTTTCTTATAAAATATGTGTCTTTCTTATAAAATAAAAAATTAACTAATTAGAAATTTATTAATTCAGTTCGAGGAAAATTTCGTTATTATGAATTAATATAATAAGTACTTTTTTCAAAAGCTGCTATTTTTCTTCATCGTCTTTTCATTCCTGAAAGTGTAGAGGTTTTTTGAAAGCAAAAGTATTTGTCAGGAGAGTATCCTGATGAAGAAAAAAAAACAGTTTTTGAAAAAAGTACTTATTATGTTAATTCATAATAAGGAAAAAGGCCTCGAACTGAATTAATAAATTTTTAATTAATGAATTAAAAAGGTCGAAAAAAAACAATTTTTATTTTTTAAAATAAAAATTAAAAACCAACATGATAAAAAATTAACTTTCACAATTAATTTTTTTTTTACGTAAAAATAAATGAACTTAAACCATATTTATTTTCAACATATGTTTGTCTAATTTTTAAATTTAAAAGTAAAAATAATTATTTCGACCTTTAATTCCACAATGAAAAAAAAAAAATGTTTCCCTAATTTATTTCTTTAAAATTATTTTTAGTTTAATAAAGAGTGTTTCGCCAACTATTTGAAAAATATATGTTAAACTCAATTATAAACATTTATTTATATATCAAAGTGCAAACTTCAAAACCAGATCCACAATTTCGGAGTTTTTTTTTAATTTTAAAGTGCAATTAAACTTTATAAAATTTTGTATAATTAGATATCATGTCAGATAAATTAATACATAAAATTAATACAATTTTATATTAACTTTGTTATATTTTTTGATATAAGATTGTTTAGAGAAGCTTATACGCCATTATATATAATTATGTATAAACTATATTTGCAGATCTCTTAATATATAGCTGGAGACCAAATCGCATATGATTTATATAACGTCATATCAAACATATTTATAAAACCAAAGTGTTAATATAAATGTATATGGTCATATAAAGGCACACATATAAACATTTATAATTATATCAAATCATATAAGATTATATGAAAACTTTTTTAGTCGGGTAGGATTAAAATAGCAAACCATGTGAATCCTCTATTTTAGGCATAAGGTATGTTTAGCGAACTTATGTAAAACACTACGAGGAATATTTTTGTGGAACATTTTAACCTTCTATCTCTTCAATTAAAGGGACTTTTTTGGCCCCCAACAAAAACGACCCATAAGTTGAAGAGGTAGAAGGTTAAAATGTTCCGCAAAAATATTTGTCATGAAATTCTACTATAAGTCTTTTAAGACATCAGTATTGAAAATTTAACTTCAGTGCCAGTAATAAGTAAAAACTTAAAATGTGTTTAAGGGTTAATTTCGTACTTATTCAGAATTGGCACTCAAATGTCCCACAAACCTAGATTTTAGGGAGAAACCATGGGAATCTTCCATTTTAGGTATATTATGTGTTCAGCGAACTTATGTAAAACACTACTAGGAATATTTTTGTGGAACATTTTAACCCTCTAAGTCTTCAACTACGGGTCGTTTTTGTCCTTTTTTAAAAAGGGGCCAACAAATTCCTTTTCATTGAAGAGTTAGAGAGTTAGAATGTTCCACAAAAATGTTCCTGGTAGTGGTTTTAGTGGTAATACTTTAGTGAATTTGCTCCCAAAGTTCAAAAATAGATTTTGTTTTTTTTATCAGCTGGTAATTTAATTGAAAAATGAAATATGAAAGCTTTTATTACGTGAATGAGTTTTATATCTCCTTAAAAAAGAAAAAAAATTTTTTTTATTTGTATAAAAAAAATTGGTAGATATTTCTTTTATATATAATAAGTAAGGGTCTATTCCTAAGAAAAAAATAATAATATGAAAATCAATTAACATAATTTTTTTTATTTTGTTATAAAAGTTTGGTAATTTCTAGGATTTTAACCAAAAATTAGGTATACTTAAGGATTTATTAATGAAATAGATGATGTGTTTTTGCCAAATTTTATACTTTTTTAAAAAAATAATATTACTTTAATTTTTCGAAAAAAAAAATTATAACATTTTATTAAAATCCAAGAGAGTTGGAAACTTTTTCGTAGCCTTTAAAAGATGAAATTACATATGGGGAAAAAATTTTTTTTTAGTAAAATTAAGAAATTGTTTCTTTTCTTTATTTTTTCTTATATAAAATTATAAGACCATGACAAAAATTTTTAAAATCAATAATTTTTTTAAAGTTCCATTTAACTTTTGATATTTTTAGGCTCCCAGCAAAAATATTGTAAAAATTCAAAGATTAATTTGATATGTTAATTGTAGATTTTTTTACAATTTTATTATTTTTTGTTGATTCGAATATATCCAAATATTTAAAAAAAGTAAAATTTTAAAGATACCTCTAAAAATTAATTTTTACCAATTTTTTTTGTAAGATGCAAAAAATTCATATTTTTTCATTACATTCTATATTAAAATATTAGCGACTTTAGCGACCTTTAGTGTAGACAGAATGAGTTATACCAGAAAGGATAATATTTATAAGATTAAGTAATTTTAGTATATATACAAAAAAAAATATTTTCGTCGAAATCGGAGACACACATTTTTTTTTTTATTTTTGTCTATGGGACAAAGCACTGTGCATTCCCTTCCAATATCGTCGGTGAAATAGGAATTTTAAACTCTTTAAATTTAAAAGTATACCTTACTTTATGTAGTATAGGATACACTGACTTTTTGTTGATATCTTTGCTACCAAAAATATTTGATCTAGAACAGAGGTGGCAAGACTTTTTTCGATGCGTGCCAGAAACGGACAAATTTTTTTTGTAAAAATTTTTCGCGTGCCACCTTAAATTTAGTTGTCTTTTAAAAGTCCTTTTTTAAAAAATTTTTAAAATTTTTAAAATTAAACATCCAAGAAATGACATAAAAATGTTGACTGTTATTTAATTTTTGGGGGTTTATTTAATCTTTAAATATTGAGATTATTTCATTATGAAAAATCTCCAATGAAATAAAATTAAAACAGTTTGAACATTATTGCCTTTTCATTTTTTTTTGCCAAAAAAAGTTAAATTATTGGGCGCCATTTATTATAATAAACTAGTTGAAAAAAGTGCTTCGGGCAAAAATTTAATTTTATTAAAATAAATCGCGCGGTTTTTATCATAATAATGAATAAAAAGCGAATATTATGGATTTGAACAGAGAAATTTCTATTTCAGATGAAATGGCTCTGCGACACACGATCAAAGCCCAATTTCAAATTCCAACAAAGGGGGTTATTTCATTATGAAACTTATTTTCAGCCTTTATTTCATTGAGGGTTATTTCGTAGCACCTATTTTCCCTTAAAAAAAAATATTTTTTAGCTCCAATTTTATTACAAGTTTTTTGTGCAATTTTCTGGTACTTTTTATTTATAAGGCATTTTCTCCTCGAAACATTTCAACTTCTTTCAATCTAGAATTTTATAAATTTTCCCAGAATTTTCTGATAATCCAAAATTCACTCGTAATTGACTATATTTCTTAAAACAAAAAGTGGTGGCAATACAGTGTTTTATTCATTTTAAAAGACGATTTACAAGCTCTATGAAAAATTTCACCATTATCGAGTTAAATCACACATCTTTGTAGCGAAATTTAACATTTAACTGAATTTTTTGCTGGTATTCTCTTAGTTTAAATTTTTTGAAAATATCTAACAAAACGTCGCGTGCCACCTAAAATCCACTCGCGTGCCACTGCTGACACGCGTGTCATAGTTTTGCCAGCCCTGATCTAGAACCATTTTATATAACATACTTTATGATATTTTTTGAATAAGAAACAGGTGTATAGTTTCACAAAATCGGCATGTCGGACTTTAACATTTTTAATTCTTTTCAGTACGTATGCCAAATAAATAAACTTTCATTTTAAAATTATTCTCATTTCAAATAGCTTTAAAAATAATTTCATTAAAATTTATATAACTATTTACAACTCACGCAAATAAATTATTTATATTTAAAAAATAAAACTAAATTAAACATTAATTGCAGAGAATTAAGGAGAGCTCGTAAAATTACAAACATAATAAATAGGAAAGCAGCAACATGAATTGACTTTAGTTACATTTGCATATTTAAATTACGAAACTAACAACGGTCATATAGGATTATAATCATATATAGTCATACAAAAAAAATCCGCTTTCATGCACATACTTACACAAAGTGACACAAACACGCGCATACACAACATCATCATGTGTGTAGAACAGGGATGGAAATTTGAAATTGTACTTTTTATCTCAAAAAATATGTAGTGCTTTTTTAAAGTAGAAAGTATTTAATATAAAATATAATTTTTTCATGAATTTAAAGACTCATTCACAATAAAACGCCATTGAAACCTAAAAATAACAGGATTATTGCAACTTTTCTTCACTGCAACATCTTTGAAATCTGAGAATTTTATCAAAAGCCTTCATATTTTAGGCATTACAATGAAAAATAGTCAAAATCTGAAACAATTTTGATTAAAGTTCATACTCATATTGCCTTAGATTCTTAAAACGATCTGACATTCTGAGAATTTTTTTTTTTCTTAAATTAAAAAAAATATAACTTTGCGGGTAAAAAGGTACTGCAAAAAAAGTACCAAAGTACTGAATTTTCCATTCCTATTAACCCTCTAACCGTCCTAAGCTTTTTTGCAAAGAAATTTATACCATGTTTTCCTCACGAAAAATAAACAATAAGTTCTTCTACAATAGTTTTTTTCGTTGCCTACTTTAGGCGATATGGACTAAAATAGCTTAAGGGTGAATCTCGAAAACCAGCGCATAAAAGTTAATAGGATTAAGCATAAATTATTGCTCTTACTAAGATTTCAGGTTTTCAAGTTAAGGCGATGTCCTTTAAAGGTATTCTTATGGAATCCTGTGTATCCTTGGACCAAAGTAAGGAATATTTTAAATAGCCGAAGCTTCAATCTTACTTTGTGGTCAATCAATTGTTTTAGTCAATTTAAATATGTTTTTAAGACATTTGAAAATTGTGATTGTTTTAAAATATTTAATTTTCGAAATTCTACGAACTTTTATTTTTGACACTTCCTCGCTTCCAAACGGTGCACTGTATACAAAAAAATTTTTCACAAAAAATTTTATTAATTTTGTTTTCTGTTGAAAAAGCATAATTTCTCATTTGAAAGTACTCGTTTGGCGCATTTCTGGTCAATTTAATATACCCCGCCTGGAGGCGGGCTTGCCGGTTAGAGGGTTAAAGAATATTACAGTGTTCTGTATGCATGCATAAAATCATGCACACATGTATTACACACATATAAGGCTTTCAGTACCAACTACCTCACTACAGGAAAAAGTTTATCGCAAAAATAACGATATTTTGATAAAAATTTGGTGCACCGATTTATATCGGCCCAAGGACGAAACCTATTGATTTTGCTTAAAATCGGTCTATGTTTGGACTCATATAAAGGTCACACGTCGCATATGTTAAGATATTTTCCGTATCGGTCCATATTTGGATCTATCGCCCATATATACTATATTTGCGATTTTCTGTTAAATACACCTAACATTAAGTAAAATCAAAATTTCTTACCGTCTTTCAAATTGGTTGTCATTTTATCGAACTACTAAATGGGAATAAAGCGCATCATACTTGTGAAAAAAGTATTGGAAAAATTTTATAAAATTTTTAAGTTGTTAAAATTTTTAATTTTTTTTTATGTTATTTATTTGCAATAAATTAAGAGGCATATGAGTCTCTTTTGTTACATATGATCTAGGCCAAACTATGTCGCTGCCGCAGTTCGTCGTTATTTTGGGTGGGTTTGTTTTCAGAGCGAAAATCGCTAGCCTCTGCGTTGTTGTTCTCGGCAGACACTTACTTATTCTGGGTCTACACTTACTTTTCATTTTAGCTGGTCAGTTGGCATGGAAAGCCTCTTATGTAATGAAAGGAGAAAAAATACTAAAATTATATATAATTTATTTATATACTCCATGTATGTATGTTGTATACGCTTAATTTGTAAAATTTTAATAATGTTAGCAGGATGAACATTTTATATGCATGGTTTTCCATGTGTACGAGTGCTGTATTATTTTTCTATTTAAGTGCCGTATAGTTTAAATTATGCGATGGCAAATTGTTACTCACCATTAAAAAAATAAAGCCAAAAAGTATGCTACGAGTATGTTATTGTTTTGTATGTTAAACTTCCCCATGGAAAAGGGTTAGATACCAAAAGCGAGGAATATAATTTTTGTAACAAAATAAATAAAATATAGAAAAGTTTTGTAAAAAAAAAACAAATTATAAATATTTCAATTAGTGCTTCCAAAACGGTTAACCGAAAAACCGGTTTTCACCCATATTTCGGGTGTTTTGCAAACCAGTTAACTGAAAATCTTAAATTTTTATTTAATTTCCTAGTGTAGAAACGGTAATGACATATCATTATTTTTTGGAGTACCAGTAATGACACCCACTTACATTCTGCATTATTAAAAACATATAATAATGAGTTACTGATAATGACTTATTTTTATCATTATTTCAAATAGAAAATAAATTTTTAGATTTTTTTGAAAATTTTTTGAAATCTATATTTAGACTCAATATTTTTTTAACACTGGTAAGGATATATGTAACCACATATTTTTTGATTTTTTGTATGTTGGCGAGTAGCTTCCCTACGGGGAAAGAGGAGTCAATTGCCCTCCAAGGACCTATCCCGTGACCGGTCAACCAAAGGCATATTACTAAATTAGTACAAATATGAACAAAAGAAAATTAATTAATTTTCTAAGTATTTTCTGATCCGTTATTTTCACTGTTGCTTTTATAAAAACTTGACCGATACCGAAATAAAAAACAAAATTCGCGGCATATTTTTAAAAATATTTTTTATTTATTTTACTCTTTTATTTATTTTTAACTTTATTTTTCCACGATTTGCTTATTTTAGCTCTTATTTTAAATTTCTATAATGTTTTGCTAAGAAATTTTAAGTTTTGTATTTTCAACGTTTTTTTAATGTTAAAGCTGTTTTAGTTTTAACAATTGGTATTTCATTTAACTTTTCTTTTTAACTTAAGGGGAATTTTTTAAATTTTTATTTATATTATCGGAGTTTTTGAGGCAAATTTCTAATTTTTAATTGATTTTTTAATTTAATTATGGCCAACGCAAAAAAACAAGTCAACTGCCATTAAGGGACCTATCCCGTGACTGGTCAATGGGGGCATACTATACCACTATATGTGTGTGTGTTAATGTTGTTTTCTTTTCTATTTTATTATTTTCCATGTTTTTTTTATTTGCTGCGTGTGTGTTTGTTTTTTCTCTTTTTTATTTGAACAGAAACGAAAAATATATAACTTAACCATCAGCCAGCCAACCATCACGCATAAGCAACATTAGCTCAGACGGTAGAGCATTTGCTTCACAAGCAGAAGGTTGTGTTATCGAGCCCTACTTCGACGCCAAGTAGATTATTTTTAATTCTTAATTTTTTATTAGTTTATTTGAAAAGTTATTTTTAGACACACCACCTTACTGCCACAATGTGTCTAAACAGTGGCAATTGGTCATTTCCAATGGCAACGCCATGTTAAAGTGATATGTCTCTTTCAAACAAAAAGACCGATCAACGACCGGTCTCCGCCCCCTTGGGACCTATCCTGCGTGTCATCTGGCACCGGTCCCTTTCCCCGTAGGGTTACTTGTGTGCAGCAGGTCAATTATGTTTTATCTATTAAATATTACATGTCGACATAGCTCAGATGGTAGAGCTGTTGGCTGGCAATCTGTAGACCCAGGTTCGATTCCCGCACCAGCAAATTTTATTAAGAAAAAAAAAAACAATAAAAAATATTTTTTTTTTATTTAATTACTTTTTTTGAAAATCTAATTTTAGACTAATTATTTTTGTCAGTACTGGTAAGCACATAGGTAACGATATATTTTTTGATTTTTCGTATGCTGGTGTGTAACCATAACTCATATTTTTTGCGACATCGCCATATAAAGGTAATAAGGAATGTAATAACCAAAGTATGTAGTTACCATTACCAAGTATGTAGTTACATAACCACATATCTGGTAATGATTTTCTACACTGGGTTGTTATAGAAATAAGAACAGCAAAAATAAAACTGTTAAATTTACAGAACGTTAATTATATTTTAATTAATTTTTAGTTCATTGTAAATGACAAATTATACTGTAATATCTGGTGAAAAATAGCAAAAACAAACTGTTATTTTTCCAAAATTGTTTGTTATTTTTAAGTTAAATGGCAGTCTATCCCACTAAAATCAGCAGAAATATTTGCAAAAAAAAATAGTAAACTGCTAATTTCAGAAGGCTAGATTTTTATTGGCATTAAAAAAAATCGAAAAAAAATCTTCGAAAATCTTCAAAAAATTTTTGTGATTTTGAAGTCTACTAATTACTTAGGGAAATTTTGCCGATTTTCTTAGGTTAAATTTTTATTTTCTAAAATTGAGCCCAAATATAACTAAAATTCTGCATATTTAACAGTTTTATTTTTCCTGTTCCTATCTTATTAATATTTAGCAAAAATAATCTGTTAATTTTAGAAGGTAATTTTTCACTAATTTTTAGTACTTCTAACTAAAATTTATACAGACTTCTTTCTATTACACTATGCGACAGTCAAAATCGGGATGGGATGAAACCAACGGGAAATGTTATATCGGTGAAAAACAAGTTATACGTGTCCCGGCGTTTCGCTGGGTCAAATCTAGGAATCGAGATATATCGATATAATTGTCCATGCACATATATGACCATTTTTTAGTTTGTTACCGCTACCATAAAAATCAAATAACCTTTTGTTTGTTACTTTTTTTTAATATTTTAGGCAAAAAATATTTTTTTTCTTCATACATTTATTTTTACCGGCAAAACTGTTGAGTATATAGAAAAACGTTATATGAACAGATTAAAGGAATTGTAATTTTTAATTTTTTTAAAATTGTTTGAGCAAAATCGAACTAGTGGTTCTCGAGTTATGTCAAAAAAAAAGACCACCAAAGGTGACAATTTCCCCTATATGATAGTTACTTACTTCAAATCGATATATCTCGATTCCTAGACATGACCCAGCGAAACAGCGGGATACGTATAACTTCTTTTTTACCGATATAACTTTTCCCGGTAGTTTGAAGCCTTCCCGATTACTGACCCCTACCATTTGTTTATTAAGTGATGAAAAAATCGATTTGCAAATTTAATGTGTTTATAACTTTTGAGGAAGGTTTATTCTTCTTCTTAACCTCAAACCCACTAAATTAGAATTAATAAAAATACATATTAATGAAAATATTCATTGTATTTGGTCTATACGACGCGTTTGAAAAAACAACACTTTACTATAAAAAATAAACAATGCCCTGTTGGCTGTCCGTCTCCAATATACACAAATTGCCTGCACTTGTACGTACAAACCATACGTAAATGTGGCAATATTTGTGAAAAAGTGACACGGAGGAGATAAGAAGATAAACAGAGAAAATCTGAAGTAAAATGTTTGTATATGTCTGTTTGATCACTTCTGAAATTATTCATATAGAGACAATCTGACAATAAAAATATAAACAATAATACAATTTAATCGAAGATCACTGATGAAGCCTGTCCATACAAAGGCAGAAAGTAGATCTAGTCTGATTTGCAAATTTAATGTGTTTATAACTTTTGAGGAAGGTTTATTCTTCTTCTTAACCTCAAACCTACTAATATAGAAAGAATTTTAAATTTTACTTTCAAATTATCTATCTCAATTTTCATTCATTTCATACTTAAGGTGTCCAATAGAGAGCGTTATATGATTAAAAAATTTGCATACACATAAATACACATTGGTTTCCTACAACCATAGTCGGTTGATGGAAACCAATTATTAATGTATTAATCATACCATACAAATGATATTTTTATTTAAAATCTCTCTTTTTTCGGTTACCATGTTATTCTCTTGCCTACAATAATCATATATTATCAGGACTACCATGTTCCTGATTACAATCATATTATTATCTGAGTTGAGAAAGATTATTTCTACAACCATTGGCATAGTTTCGTCAATTATAAGTATCTCTGAATAAGATAGCGTCACTCTTGTTTGAGACTTTGTGAAAAGAAATTGTAAGAAGCAGTAAAATAAAATCATACATATTAAACAAATGACAATGGAACAGGGATGATAAATGGGATTTTCAAAATAGTACATACCAGCTTAAAAAATAGTACTTTTTTGACCTACATAGTACCAAAAAATATATTTTTTTTTATATTTTAACCTCCCCTATGGGGTTAAACGCGTTTCAATGGAATTATACAATGGACTATGTGGTATGGAATAACTTTGTGCTGACATTTGATTCAGAATTTTATTTGAATAAAGTAAAGTCGTATTTAGTTTAGTTTAGTTTATTTATTTCCATTCCAGTACAACAAGAATTAATCTTATAATTATAGTACAGGAATTTTAAGTGCTAAAATTTTGATTTTAAAAAGTTATCGTCACATTAATAATAGTAATAAAATAATTAATATAAATAATCAAATAGATAATTAAAAATAAAAAAATAATAATTAATTAAAACAAAAACATATTGCAAAAATTAAAGAAATATTAATTCTAAAAATGAAATTGAATTGAAATTAAAATCGAGCATAGTGTTCAAACAGAAATTTTTTAAAACTCAAAGCGTTGCTGTTTAGCTGTTGAGTTTGAGGGAGCATGTTCCAAAGACTTACGGAATTTATGAAGAATTGCCATTCAGATACGAGGTAGCGATGACTTGGTGGAATTAGCTTATTACCTCTGTTCGTTCCGATGCCAAAACGGAGTTTCTCATAGAGATAATGGGGCTTTTTTGTGTAAACGATTTTGTGTAAGAATAAGAGCACTCTAATCTTCATAAGACTTTCCAAGGACACCCCAAAAATGCTTTTAGAGTAGAACGACGTTCCCCTGGATCTTCTTAACCCGAAAACGTATCTTACTACACTGTTAAATACAACTTTTAACTTCCCCATACTTATGGTGTCACAATGAGAAAAAAGTTCACAACCGTACAAAATGCCAGGAATAAGGTAAGCTTTGGCTAAAAGCAATCTTATTTTCAAAGGGGTATAAGATTGAGTTAACCAAAGTGATCTTAGTTTCATATATGTCTGTCCAACTATGGCGTTGATATGATTTGACCATGTTAACGTGCTATTTAATATTATACCAAGGTTTCTTGCTGTGGAAACAACTTCAATTTTCTGACTATCTATAATAATGTCCTTATCAAAAACTGGGTTTCTCATTCTTTGACGTATTAGAAGGCACTTTGATTTTTTAGGATTTATACATAGCCCATTAGCAATAGCCCACAGGTGTATTTTTTGTAAATCATAGTTTATTTTATCAATATTATCATTAATCGATAGAACTGGACTGCTCAGGTAAAGTTGAATATCGTCTGCGTACATGTGTATCCTGCAGTAGTCAAGGTGTTCAGGTAAGTCATTGACATAAACGGAGAAAAGAAGAGGCCCCAAAATTGACCCTTGGGGTACACCTCTTGTAAGATTAAGTGGTCCCGATAATGTGTCATTGACATAAACTGATTGGGTGCGATTTAGAAGATAAGATGACAACAGTTGTGCTGAAGAGGATGAAAAATTAAAAAAACTTTGTAGCTTCATACTAAGTGTTGGGTGGTCAACAGTATCGAAAGCCTTAGAGTGATCGAGAAGAACAAGGAAATTAACATTGCCGTCATCAAGATCGCGTCTTATCTCCTCACAGACGTCAGCCAGTGCAGTCACGCAGCTGTGATTAGGTCGAAACCCTGATTGTTTTTCTGACATTAAACCATGTTCATAAACATATGTACCCATTTGAGTGTTCAATATCTTTTCAAAAACCTTAGAAAGATAACATAATATTGCTATTGGCCGGTATTCTGTGCTTGATTTAGGAATTGGAATTATCTTTGCATGCTTCCATCTTAAGGGAAAAGTGCTAGTAGTTATAATATGGTTAAAAATATACGTTATGAAAGGTAAAAGAAGCGGTAACAAAATTTTTATGAATTTAGGATGAAGATTATCATATCCAACTGCATTCGATTTTACCTGTGTAAAACTGTAGACGACATTAAATTGACTCACGCAAGAAAATTCAAAGGTGTTTTCCCTAACAATTTGGTTATTGTATGAGTTCACACTGTCATTATTACGTGAACGATTTTCAATGTGTGCATAATGATTGTCATAGAAATCAGTTCGCACCTGAACCGCGTGTAGGTTAGTGAATTTAATATTGAGTTCATCAGCATCAATTGAGCTGTTATTATTTATATTAGATTTTCCAATGCCAATATCACGGATAGTCTTCCAGGTATGTTTAGTTTCAAGAGCCGAGCTAAATTGTCTTGAGTAGTATTCAGATTTAGCAATTCTAATTTTGCAGTTAACTTCTTTTCTAGCTGTTCGATAATCGTTCTTAAGCTCAGGGGTTTTAAAACGTTTCCATCGAGTGTAGGCTATATCCCTTTGATAAATCATCTGTTTGATGGCAGATGTAAACCAAGGTTTGTTCTTTACTGTGGTAGTTCTGGTTTTTACTGGTACAGATTCTTCATATAGTCGTAATAGGTTGTCTTGTAGGAAACACATTTGGTCATCAACGGATGCCATGTAGTAAATACTGTTCCAATCAACCAAAGAGAAATTAAAATAAAGCAACTCATAATTTATGCCCCCGAAATCACGATAAGTGGAGGTTCTATTTTCATGCTGAATCTGAAAATCATAAGCCAAGAAAATCAAGTCATGTTTTGAAAAACATGAAGCTGATATTTGATCATACAATAGCACATTTGAAATATCACTCACAAAAAAAAGGTCCAGTAGAGTGTTAACAGTGGAGGAAAAATGTGTAGGGTTAGACTGATTAGTAGGCTCAAAACCAAGTGATAACATACTGTCAGTTAAAACTGTTTCAGCCATGATGTTAGAATTAAAATCTCCTGAAATAACCACATCACTATAGCCATCGCTTAATGTTTCCAATTTATCAATAAATCTTGAAAGACAAGTGTTCTTGTTACGTCTGTACACGCAACCAAGTAATAGTTTTCTTTGATTAGAAGTGATTTCAACGAATATATATTCCACCCTATCTAAATTATCAGATTTGCAGCAAAACTTACTTATCAAATGATTGCGAACAAAAATGGCCACTCCACCACCTTTACGGGCTCTGTTATTTTCATCTCTTAAAGTTCTATCAGCTCTAAAAGCTCTGTAACCACCTAAGTTGATTAAATTATCGGTAGTTGATTCAGTTAGCCAGGTCTCAGAGACGCAAACTATATCAATATTAGAATTTTCGAAAATTATCCTGAACTCGTCGATTTTATTATTCAGGCTTTGTGCGTTTATATGACAAATAGTTAGACCCTTTTTTTGTTTAGCTAGAATTCTCACCATATTCATCGTAACGTCATTAGATCTCCCTCTAATTGTAGTAATATTATCCATAATCAAATGGTTTAAAAAAAAATACAACCTTAACAACAACGCAAGGAAAAGGTTTTTTACATAAGTGATAAAAAAAGAAAGTTAAGCAAAATACTAATAAAATAGTGTCTAATATGCATGTACTCGATTCTAAAAAATCATGAAAAATTTCAAATAAAATTTTAAAAAATATTACAAATATAATATAATAATAAATTTTAATCTTTGTGATGTTAGATGGAAGAATGTTGAACTTCTTCAGCAGCAGGAAATAACAGCTTCAAATTGGCCTGCTCATCAATGCGGATTACCTGGCTATCGGCAAATTTTTTCACGTATACTAATCCAATCAAAGAAAAGGCACTGTGAATAAGTCTATTATGTTTCATACGCACCGCTTCTCGCAAAATTAAATAATTGTTTACTGTGAGAGCTTCATTTACGAAAAATTTATGATTAGAATTAAATCCGACATGATTTAAACAAAAATAAAAGTCTTTATGTGTTTTTTTAAAACTTGCAAGGGATTTTAAAAAGAAATTTTTATCATAAGGCGACCACGTTTTAACGATGATCGCGGCATCCCTTGAATCCGTTTTGTTTCTATTGTTTTGATTTTGTAATCGATATATAGATTTAATAGCCGGTACTGAAACATCGATAATGGAGTATATTTTACTAAAAATATCGATTAAATCTTCTTTTTCCTAAAATGGGATCCCATTTATACGCAAATCGCACGCCACTGTCTTATTTTCGTGTCGCTTTAATTGTGTTTGCAGAGATTTAATTTCATTTTTCATGTTTGAAACATCCAACGAGGAAGTTTCTAATTTAGTAAGTCTTTCAGTAACGTTATTAAGGTTATTGATAATTTCATTTTTTTGTGCTAAATTTTCGTTCATAACTGTCTCCAGTTTAGCAACTCTCTCCCCGACCGATTCTAAGAGTGTATCAACGTTGGCTTTCATTAAGTTGAAACTCTTATCAAATTCACTTAAGAGTTCTTCTTTGTATTGGTTGAATTTATTTATTATCATCAGTGTTGCCAACTCTTGAAGGCAGGAAAGCACCGTGAGCATTGTGAAAACGGGTAAAAAGGGTAAAAATTTACCAAAAATGGGGTAAAAAGTACGATAATAATTTTTTGAAAAAATTAAGTCAAGATTTTAAAAACACATTTTAGCTTTATAAAATAGTGTAAAAAAGGTTCAAAAAATAACTAGAAAAGGGGTAAAAAAGCACCAAAATAATATTTCAAAATTTGTAAGTTTAAATATAACGAAGTGCTATTTAAAATTGTACTACAAACATTGTGAAAAAATGTATTTTTTGTATATTTCGTATTATTTTTTCAACTTTGACAGAAAATTCAAGAAAAATTGAAAAAAAGGAGAACAAATACCAAAAATATAAACTGTACAAAAAGCACTAAAAGCACTGCCAGAAATCTGAAAAAGCACCGTAAATACCCGCTTTTTATAAACGGGTATTTGTAAAAAATCACCGGGTACGGGAAGGAAAAAAGCACCAAAAAATACCCGAAAAGCACTGAAATGGCAACACTGATTATCATAGTCTCTAGCAGTGTTACCAACTCTTGAAGGCAGGAAAGCACCGTGGGCATTTTGAAAACGGGTAAAAAGGGTAAAAATTTACCAAAAATGGGGTAAAAAAGCACGATAATAATTTTTTTAAAAATTTAAGTCAAGATTTTAAAAACACATTTTAGCTTTGTAAAATCGTGTAAAAAAGGTTCAAAAAATTACCAAAAAGGGGTAAAAAAGCACCAAACTAATATTTCAAAATTTTGAAATTTAAATATAACGAAGTTGCTATTTAAAATTGTACTACAAATATTGTGAAAAAATGTATTTTTTGTATATTTCGTATTATTTTTTCAAATTTGACGGAAAATTCAAGAAAAATGGAAAAAAGGAGAACAAATACCAAAAATATAAACTGTACAAAAAGCACTAAAAGCACTGCCAGAAATCTGAAAAAGCACTGTAAATACCTGTTTTTTATAAACGGGTATTTGTAAAAAATCACCGGGTACGGGAAGGAAAAAAGCACCAAAAAATACCCGAAAAGCACTGAAATGGCAACACTGGTCTCTAGCATGTTAGTGAGTTTATCGAATCTTTTATCCATAATAGTAATGAATTTAAGAGGCGATTCAGTATTAGTAAGGCGCGGAGTTTTACACGCGTTACCAAGCAAAGAGTTTTGTAAAACTTCTCTTAAACGTTTTTGCGCGGGGGCCGGGGTGTTATTATTTTCGTGGGTATTATTATGTTTTGTTGTTACTTCTATAGCATCGGTTTCTTGTGTTGTCTCAAATTCTTCAGTTGAGTTCATATTTGATTTTTTTGTACTTTTTTTGGTATATTTTTTGTTGTTTCTATTTTTTCTTAGGCTAACCATTGCACGATCAGTTATTTTAAGAGTTTTATGTATGAAGAAAAAAATATTTTTTGCCTAAAATATTAAAAAAAAAGTAATAAACAAAAGGTTATTGATTTTTATGGTAGCGGTAACAAACATTTATTTTTACCGGCAAAACTGTTGAGTATATAGAAAAACGTTATATGAACAGATTAAAGGAATTGTAATTTTTAATTTTTTTAAAATTGTTTGAGCAAAATCGGACTAGTGGTTCTCGAGTTATGTCAAAAAAAGATATATCTCGATTCCTAGAGGTGACCCAGCGAAACGCCGGGACACGTATAACTTGTTTTTGACCGATATAACATTTCCCGTTGGTTTCATCCCATCCCGATTTTGACTGTCGCATAGTGTAATAATAGTGATATTGTTTGTGGAAGAAGGAATCCCGTCTACCCAAGAATTTTCGACAAAATGTGGATTGTGAAGCACCCCCTTGCTGTTATTGTTTACTGTGCCCCAAAGTCAAAGAAATATATTAATTAAAAAGTGATTTATTTGTTTGCACTCTCGTAGAAAAAAATTGTTGAAGAGGGTGTATAATATGGAGCAAAATTGAAAAAAATTTTAAAAATTATTGTAAAAAAAAAAGTGAAATATGGACGAAATAATCATAATATAACCATAATATCATCCTAAACGATCTCAACAATTACTACATGACCTTAGTATGATTACTGGGAAAATAGTCATAAGCATAATAGTCATTATCTTTTATTGTTATCATCTTGCGCGGATACTGATGAGGAGGAGTAACGTCCTCCGAAACAGCTGTCTGTCTTGTTTGCAAGAACAAAATTTTGAAAAATTAATACGCACGGTTTTTATTTAAATAAATAAATAAAGTTCGAACAAACAAGTTTTGTTTTCTTTGAAAACAATATAATCAATTTAATCTAAAACTATTAAACTAGAAGCTTCTATTGACTAAGTTACATGACTGTTATTTACACAATTTAAGTGCAAACATTTTCTTCATAAAGATTTTTAACCCTCTCATGTCCGTTAATCGTGTTTTAGGGGGTAGACATCAAAATTTGTGCCAAAACTAAACTTTGAATGTCTCTCATTTCTTTTTGCAAATCTGTAAATACGTATACTCTTAATCATGTAAACCATGTAAATCTTCTATTTTAGTTATAGGATGTGTTCAGCGAACTTATGTAAACCACTACATTTTTGTGGAATTATTTATCCCTCTAACTCTTCAATTAAAAGGACTTTTTGTTCCTTTTTTAAAAAGGGACCAAAAAGACCGGTAAGTTGAGGAGTTAGGGGGTTAAAATGTTCCACAGAAATGTTCCTCGTAGCGTTTTACATAAGTTCGCTGAACACATCCTATACTTAAAATCAAAGAGTCACATGGTTTCCTCCTAAATTCCACATTTGTGAGACATTTGAGCGCCAATTCTGAATAAGTACGAAATTAACCCTTAAACACATTTTAAGTTTTGACTACTTTTTGGCATTGAACTTAAATTTTCAACTTTGGTGCCTTTAGAGGCGTATAGTAGAATTTCATGGCAAATATTTTTGTGGAATATTTTAACCCTCTAACTCCTCAATTAAAGGGACTTTTTGCCCCCTTTTTCAAAAGGGACATAAACGACTCGTAAGTAGAACAGTTAGAGGGTTAAAATGTTCCGCAAAAATATTTGCCATAAAGTTCTACCATAAGTCTCCAAAGACATCAAAGCTTCAAATTAAAGTTCTATGCCAGAAATATGTCAAAACTTTAAATTTCTTTAAGAGATCATTTCGTGCTTATTCAGTATGTGCAAAAGTATTATTTTTTCACATCCCCATGCACTTTTCGGTAAATTGGATGTAAAAATAATATTCCCGCAAAAATTTATCTTCTCAGATTAAAACAGGCCTGTAACCAACGGCTTTTAGCCCTAAAAATGGACTAAGATTAGCTCAAAGCTTCTTTGCACTATAATTGGAAGTAATGCTATACAAACTACTTCTTTCACTGCTTTAGAAGTAACCGTTTGTGTATTTTTACTGCTTTTTTAGAAGTTAGAACAACTTCAAAAAATCACTTATTTCATTGCTTCCCAAGTATCCGTTATTACATTTTTACAGCTTCTTTAGAATTACTTCTGAACAACATCCAAAAAACACTTAAGTATCTAAAGAGTAATTGCTCTAAAAGTGATCGTAAAAAGTGATTTTGGTATCATTTGGCATTTCCAAACCGAGGGTCGCGGGTGCGGTTCCCGGCGGGGCCAATAATTTCTGTATTTTTTTTTACTCTATTAATTTTTTATTAATATTTCGAAATAACTTCCCAGTGTAGAAAATCATTACCAGATATGTGGTTATGTAACTACATACTTGGTAATGGTAACTACTTACTTTTGTTATTACATTTCTTATTACCTTTATATGGCGATGTCGCGAAAAATAATGAGTTGTCGTTACACACCAGCATACGAAAAATCAAAAAATATATCGTTACCTATGTGCTTACCAATACTGACAAAAATAATGAGTCTAAAAATAGATTTTCAAAAAAATAAATTATATAAAAAAAAAAATATTTTTTATTGTATTTTTTTTTTAAATAAAATTTGCTGGTGCGGGAATCGAACCTGGTCTACAGATTGCCAGTCAACAGCTCTACCATCTGAGCTATATCAACATGTAATATTTAATAGATAAAAACATAATTGACCTGCTGCACACAAGTAAGCTTACTCGC
This sequence comes from Leucophora obtusa, assembly GCA_949987735.1. NCBI lineage: Eukaryota > Metazoa > Arthropoda > Insecta > Diptera > Anthomyiidae > Leucophora > Leucophora obtusa. The sequence goes on along the minus strand of OX465299.1, from coordinate 65,353,173 downwards.
CAACATACAAAAAATCAAAAAATATGTGGTTACATATATCCTTACCAGTGTTTAAAAAATATTGAGTCTAAAAATAGATTTAAAAAAATTTTCCAAAAAAATAAAAAATTATTTTTTATTTGAAATAATGATAAAAATAAGTAATTATCAGTAACTCATTATTATATGTTTTAAAATAATGCAGAAGGTAAGTGGGTGTCATTACTGGTACTCCAAAAAATAATGATATGTCATTACCGTTTCTACACTGGGTTGTTTAAATTCAATATTTTTTTAATATTTAAATTTTTAAAAATATGCTTATATAAAAAAAAATGGTGAGAAATTGCTTTTTATGCACCTGTAAAAATAGTACTGAAAACAATATTGAATTGGGGTGCACCTTTTACACTTGCTAATAAGTACTTTTATTGAAGGGAATAAGGAACTAGGGTTTGGGGTTCGGGAATTCCCGGGAAATCCCGGGAAAAGTTTGCCGGGAATTCCCGGGAAAATAATATATTTTTCCCGGGAAAACGGGAAATTTTAAAAATATTAATTTTTTTTAAATTGTTTTTGTTTCGAATAGGAGTTTTTCATTTTAGTCATAAAAAACATTTTAAATGCCAAAACAAAAATGTCATTGTTAAAATCTTTTAAAAGGGAATACATTTATTTGACACACAAATAAAATCTTTGCCAAGTAATTAGGAGCATTTCAACTAATAAAGATTTTTCGCATAACTTATTCAAAATTTAAGTAGTAAAACCTAAAAAATTGGAAAAATGTTTAAAAGAAATATGAAAAAAAGCTTTGTTTCTTACAAATAATCGCCCTTACTATCTAAATTTTTCAAATGTATAATTTAGGTAAAGTCGACTTTAGTTAAAATATTGGGTGGCAGTATACCTTGACTTGGTTTATTTTTGGAGCATTCTGATTGGTTAATTTATTTTCAACCAATCAAAATATTTGAAATAATAGGTTTTCATACACAAAATGAACAAAACCGTTTGATTAAAAATAAAGTCGACTTTAAATTTAAAATACTTCTTTATAAAATTAAGGGTCAATAATTCTATAAGTAACGTTTTCATTAATAAACGTGAAAAGAAAAGACTAATGGTTAACGGTGGTATCTAAATTTGGTTATCCGACATCTAAATTTGGTTCCCAAAAAAAAAAAAAAAAAATTGATGGTCATGCAACTTCTCTTGAAGAAAACAAGTATAACGTTTCAGCTTAAATTAGCAAAGTACCCGAGGAAAAAAGTGTAAGCTGAATAGGCATTAAAGGTTTTATGGTAGGGCAAACATTTCCTGAAATGGTATCCAAATTAGCCGCAGTCAATCCGCACCATAACTAGATCTTCGTTTATTCGAGAAAGTTTTTATAATAAAAACCTGGCATTGCAAAAAAGTGAAACCGATGTAAAGAACATTATATTAAATTACTACAATCATGTAAAAGATATCATGATAAAAGAAATATCGAACAATATTTCTAACGATAGGAGATTTACTATAATCTTAGATGAATGGACAAGAAAATTACAAAAGAGATATTTGAACATATGTATGTATAAACGGAAATAATTCATTTTATAACCTGGGGTTGGTTTATATATCAGGAAGATGTAATGCTGATGAAATAAGAAGAATTGTAGAAATAAGACTAGAAGAGTTTTATTTGTCTTTGGAAAATAACATTGTCGACACCATATCTAATGGGCCAAGTGTGATGAAACGGTTTGTTTCCGTCAGTCCAGAAGTAGGTGCTTTCTGCTGGAATCATGCAATTCATTTGGCAGTGCTGCGCGTAATTTATGTGAAATCAAATGTTCAACATTCTGATATTTTTTACTTTGAATTCTCACTACACAGACTGCTTTTGTACTGAAATAGTGTTTTTTTTAACAAAAATTACTTATACATGTGGTTTTCATTAACAATTTTGTTCAAAAATATTTCCCGGGATTCCCGGGAATCCCGGGAATCAAATTTTTTCATTCCCGTTTCCCGGGAAATAAAAAAGTCCGGGAAATCCCAAACCCTATAAGGAACAATATCTCGCAGTAACAAAGTGGTGTTTTTATGCCAGTCAACTTTCATATCAAAGAATAGCTCAGCGGTAGAGCACTAGATTAGCAACCGTGAGGTCGCAAGTTCGATACCCGGTGGCGGCAATAAAAAAACTTTTGTAAAATAAAAAAAATATAATTTTTGGCAAGAATATTCTTTTTAACATTTAATTGGTGAAAAAGGGCTGAAACCGAGATGCTCGAAATTCTGCTTGAACGCCATAAAAATAATTATTAATTTTTGAATCAAATCATTACTGGAAATGAAAAATGCATCCATTACGACAACCCAAAGAGCAAGAAATTGTATTTTAAACCCGACCAGTCAGCCAAATCCATGGCGTATTTGGTGGGACCAAAAGAGTCCCATCTATTATGAGCTGCTGGAATCTGCCAAAACGATCACAGGGGACATGTACCGAATACAGTGGATTCGTTTGAAGCGAGAATTGGCAGAAAAGCGCCCGGAATATGCGACCAGACATGAAACTATTTCTGTGGATTTTTGCGCATTTTTTGTGGATTTTTATGCATTTCATGTGGGCGCTGTGGTATAATGGTTAGCGCGTTGGACTGTTACACGTCAGGTTGTGGGTTCGAGCCCCAACCAAGGCAACATCAATTTATGAAAAATAGTAATATGTATGAGTTTTTTCTATCCCTCATACATATCCCAGCGTCCTCCTTCGGTGTTCCCATTGCACTTAACCCCACCGAAGTAAAATAATATAACAGGGCTATGAACTAAAAAGCTTCAACAAAGTTCGCCAACTCACCATCAGACGGCGCGCAACAACTGTTCTAAAATTCAACATCTCGCGCAATTACAGTGTTGCCATATTTGAAGCCCTTCATCTCTCACCACCTTTCACTTCTTCTCTATCCCCTTTCCAAAGGAAGCAACACATTTAATAATAGGAAGAATTTCCTGAGCGTTGCTGCTCTTTTTAATAAAAAAAAAATGCTTTATTTCATTAATTTCATTTAATTTTTACGCATCTTCAATGTAAAACGAGTAAAAAGGTTAAAGTCGGGCATGCCGACTATAGAATACCCTACACCAGTCTGGGTAAAAGCCAACTAATGTCACCAAAATCAATAGGCTGCGTTATTGGGCCAATATAGGTCTGTGTACCAAATTTCATCAAAATATCTTAATATTTGCGACCTGCAGCGTATAAACAGTATAATTTTGGTAGGACCCTTATATGGGCACTAGGTCTAAACATGGACCGATGTTCATCAAAATCAATAGGCTTCGTCCGTGGGCCAAAATAGGTCTGTGTACCAAATTTCGTCAAAATATCTTAATATTTACGACGTGCATCGTATAAACAATATAATTTTGGGGGGACCCTTATATGGGCACTAGGTCTAAACATAGACCGATGTTCACCAAAATCAATAGGCTTCGTCCTTCGGCTGCCATAAGTACCAAATTTCATCAAAATATCTTAATATTTGCGACCTGCAGCGTATAAACAATATAATTTTGGTAGGACCCTTATATGGGCACTAGGTCTAAACATGGACCGATGTTCACCAAAATCAATAGGCTTTGTCCTTGGGCCAACGTAGGTCTGTGTACCAAATTTTATCAAAATATCTTAATATTTGCGACCTGCAGCGTATAAACCATATAATTTTAGTAGGACCCTTATATGGGCACTAGGTCTAAACATGGACCGATGTTCACCAAAATCAATAGGCTGCGTTACTGGGCCAATGTAGGTCTGTATACCAAATTTTATCAAAATATCTTAATATTTACGACCTGCAGCGTATAAAAAGTATAATTTTGGTAGGACCCTTATATGGGCACTAGGTCTAAACATGGACCGATGTTCACCAAAATCAATAGGCTGCGTTATTGGGCCAATATAGGTCTGTGTACCAAATTTCATCAAAATATCTTAATATTTACGACCTGCAGCATATAAACAATATAATTTTGGTAGGACCCTTATATGGGCACTAGGTCTAAACATGGACCGATGTTCAAAAAAATCAAACTTGTTCGTCCTTGGGCCAACATAGGTCTATGTACCAAATTTCATCGAAATATCTTAATAGGTGCGACCTGTAGAGTGCGTACAAGATTGCATGGACAGACAGACAGACGGACGGACGGACGGACGGACGGACAGACGGACATCGTTAAATCGAAATAAAAAAAAATTCTGAACCGATCGGTATACTATAAGGTGGGTCTACGACCAATATTTTTTGGTGTTACAAACATCAGCACAAACTTATAATACCCTGACCACATAGTGGTGTAGGGTATAATTACACATTATATGTGCGCCAACTTAAACATTATGTGCGTATTTTTTTGAAATACACACATAGAGTAAATTTACCCAATTTATAGTAGGAGTACAGTTTCATACTATAAGTTGGGTAAATTTCAACACAATTTTATTAGACTGTACCTCATGGCTTCTCTAACCCACATAAGTATTACCAAGCTTGTGCTGGAATGTTTATCAATAGTCAATCTCTAAATCTAAAATATTTATGCTATGTAGATAAACGGTCAGATTTGAATTTAAAGTAATATATTCTGATATTTTTCAGTAAGAAATTTCTCAGGTTCTAAAGAAAATCCCTCAGAATATTTTCGTCATTGTAGTCTAACAGTTATTCTTCGGTTATTTTTTTTTTGTTTTTTTTTGTGAATATATATATTTCTGGTTGTTTTTAATATTTCTTTATTTCTGGATAATTAACCGGTTTAACCCGTTTTTATTTCATAAATGCTTTTTAGAAGAGTTGCATTTTTTGTTTACCCGAAAAACCGGTTTTTCCTTTTTTTGGAAACACTAATTTTAATTGTTTAAATTTAAGTTCAACTGCTGCAATGTTGGCAAATCCACCATGTCCCCAAAGTAAATGATTTGTTAATTAATCTCCATGGCACCTATGGGAAATGTAGCGTTAAACATTCTAAAAGATTAGACCGGTAAAACAAAAGCTTGTCACCGAAATATACTAAAAAAATATTAAATCAATATACACTGAGAGAATTAGCTGCATACTATCAAGGAATTTTTAAAATAATTCAATGAAGTTGCGTTAGAATTCGTGTATAGAATCTTTTCATTAAATTGATGCAATTTTTCAAAAAACTTCATAGTATTTATTAAAAATTTCATAAATCCAATGATAAAGTTTCATTGAAAATAATTTCATTAATATGGTAAAGTTTTTTCATGAAATTTAATAAATTTTTTATACACTTTGTGAAGAAATTTTATGAAAACTCGTCCATTAACAAAATTTTAACTCAAATATAACTAAAATTCTGTATATTTAACAGTTTTAATATTGCTGTTCTTATTTTACTAGTATTTAGCAAAAAACTCTGCTAATTTCAGCAGTTTTTTCTGCAGCAATATTGTGATGATGACAAATAGCTAGTTAGTCAGCTTTAAATGTTAAGAATAAATGCCTGTGATGATGACAAATACGCAGTTTGTTAGCATCACTTAAGAAAAAGAGCAAAATGTGCAGACATGTCTTTAAGACGTCTTTGGTAAATGTCTGCGCCTACTGACTTGTCACTTAAACGGCGCTGCTGACATTTTCTTTAAGACACATTCTGGCATCATTTTGAAATCATTAGTGATAATTTAAGGAGCACATTATGATGGAAACCCAAATAGAGACCCTTCCAGTATGGTCATCCCAACTAAGTTATTTCTTTGCGTGAACTCTTTTCCGTTTCTATTATTCCGACTAGGTAGTTATTTTAGTTCTTTAATTTTTTTGCAGTATAAAATTTTACTGGTCATAACGATTTTATTTAATTTTGAAAAATAAAAAAAATAACCAAAGTTTTTAATAACTTTTTAAACAAATTTTAATTTTACTAACTACAATAATAATTTATACAATTATGTGTAATACTAAAAACATAGTTAAACGTTAGTTTTAGAAGGGATTAAAATAAAAATACAAATATTTGTATATCTGAGAGAGAGAGAGTAATGTCGTTACAAAGTTGTAAAGCATTTTGGTTTTTTTGTTGTTGTTAAATTCGGATTAAAAACTATGTTTAGCCACGGTTTTCGTTTCGTTAGTTTTTTTTTTGTAGTTTAACTAAAGTCTTTTCTATATTATTTATGCAATTTTTATTTTTTTTATTTATATAAAAATTTGTGTTATTTATATTTATTTGTGGTTGTTATGTGAAATTGTTAACAAAATTTTTACACAAAATACTCAAACAATGTGTGGTTTGAGGTTTTTAGTAATAACATATAAAATTTGTATTTATGTGTATGTCTTTTCTGGAAATATGAACTAAAATTAATAATAAAAGAAAGTAGCGTAGCATATATTAAGGAAAGTAAATAAATTGAACAATATTGCATACTTTTAGTTGTTAAATCGTTCAAGTTCAGTTAGTTTTTTACCTAGCGAGAAAAGGCTTTAACGGAATTTTAAATACATGTAATTTTTTTTGTTTAACTGCATGCTGGATATTTTTTACAATAGTCTATTTAATTTATTGGTTAAATAGCGGAAAATCAGCTTAAAATGCCAAAATATTTCCATACACAATTTAAATAATTACATAAACAATCTGATGGCTAATGAAACCCAAATACGGCATAAAAATGATAGAAAATTTTACAAAAAAATATTTAAAACTACAAATCGTTTGTAAATATTTAGTGGTTTTAAAAATTATCTCAATTATGTATGCCTCATTTAGAAAAACAGTGGCTCATATGAACAAAAAATAGATATTACTAATATGGGGAAATACAGGGGTTTTTTAAGGAATTACTTTACAAATCTAGTCTGCTTGGGAGTAGACTAGAAATTAAATTTTTTAATTTTCGCTATTCTACCAGCCAATTGGTAAATTTGGAGCTAAAAGCCCAAAGTAATTATTTCGAAGTAAATGCTAAGTTTTATTCATATGACCCATTATTTTAATAAAAATGACAATATGAAAAACGAGTAAAAAGGTTAAAGTCGGGCATGCCGACTATAGAATACCCTACACCAGTCTGGGTAAAAGCCAACTAATGTCACCAAAATCAATAGGCTGCGTTATTGGGCCAATATAGGTCTGTGTACCAAATTTCATCAAAATATCTTAATATTTGCGACCTGCAGCGTATAAACAGTATAATTTTGGTAGGACCCTTATATGGGCACTAGGTCTAAACATGGACCGATGTTCATCAAAATCAATAGGCTTCGTCCGTGGGCCAAAATAGGTCTGTGTACCAAATTTCGTCAAAATATCTTAATATTTACGACGTGCATCGTATAAACAATATAATTTTGGGGGGACCCTTATATGGGCACTAGGTCTAAACATAGACCGATGTTCACCAAAATCAATAGGCTTCGTCCTTCGGCTGCCATAAGTCGGTGTACCAAATTTCATCAAAATATCTTAATATTTGCGACCTGCAGCGTATAAACCATATAATTTTAGTAGGACCCTTATATGGGCACTAGGTCTAAACATGGACCGATGATCACCAAAATCAATAGGCTGCGTTACTGGGCCAATGTAGGTCTGTATACCAAATTTTATCAAAATATCTTAATATTTACGACCTGCAGCGTATAAAAAGTATAATTTTGGTAGGACCCTTATATGGGCACTAGGTCTAAACATGGACCGATGTTCACCAAAATCAATAGGCTGCGTTATTGGGCCAATATAGGTCTGTGTACCAAATTTCATCAAAATATCTTAATATTTACGACCTGCAGCGTATAAACAGTATAATTTTGGTAGGACCCTTATATGGGCACTAGGTCTAAACATGGACCGATGTTCACCAAAATCAATAGGCTGCGTTATTGGGCCAATATAGGTCTGTGTACCAAATTTCATCAAAATATCTTAATATTTACGACCTGCAGCGTATAAACAATATAATTTTGGTAGGACCCTTATATGGGCACTAGGTCTAAACATGGACCGATGTTCAAAAAAATCAAACTTGTTCGTCCTTGGGCCAACATAGGTCTATGTACCAAATTTCATCGAAATATCTTAATAGGTGCGACCTGTAGAGTGCGTACAAGATTGCATGGACAGACAGACAGACAGACGGACGGACGGACGGACGGACAGACGGACATCGTTAAATCGAAATAAAAAAAAATTCTGAACCGATCGGTATACTATAAGGTGGGTCTACGACCAATATTTTTTGGTGTTACAAACATCAGCACAAACTTATAATACCCTGACCACATAGTGGTGTAGGGTATAAAAAACATACTCTATGGTTATAATGCTAAATGCATAAATATGGAAGTACAGACGAACTGGGGTAAAAACTGGTAAAAAAGCGGATTATTTGTTGGCGGTAAATTTTGCTTTAGCAAAAATAGTATCTCTGGGCAAAATAAATACAAATTTCGCCTAAAATATACTTTTCCCGCCAAAAAAAAAATTTGATTTTTTTAATCGAAAACTTCTTTTTTTCTAAAAAATTTTTTTGATCAAAAAAAAATTTTCACTTAAAAAATTTTTTTTCCGAAATTTTATTTTTTTAAAGGAAGATTTTTTTCCTACACAAAAACCTTTAAAAAAAACCTTCATACAAAAAAATGTTTCGTGCGAAAAACTGAAGAAAAAATTTCTACAGTTTTTCAGTAAAAAAAAAATAATTCAGCGCTAAGAAAGTTATAAAGTTAAAAAAAAAAAAATTTAAGGCAAAGAACTTTAAAAAGAAAACGGTGACCATTAAAGAAGTTAAATGCTCTCTTTGGTCATAACGGACCTGTCTGATGCTGATATTGGCAGCATAAGTCTGTTCAACAGGGTGTTTAACTGGTTTAGGTCGGATCACAACGGGAACACGATTTAGCAGGACCCATGTGCGCTGGCTTATATGGCAGCTGCTTCTGAAACCTAGTCTAACCTATTAGGTTAAATTACAAACTCAATGAGCTTTTGTTGTTCCGTGTAGGAGCGTTATTCAATATAAGGAAAAACAAAAACAACAATAAGAAATTTACCACAATTTGCTATGTCATCTTCCTACATATATGATCACTAAATTCTACATGCTATTAATAAATTTATACATTAATGAATTTCTAATTATCACAATATTTTTCTAAAGATCATAATATTTTCCCAGTGATCATATTATGCCTAATTTGAAAATTCTGTGATCATTTAAGATCATATTTAATAATTAGAAACATACTATGATCATTTCACACACTATTTAAAATTTTTTTTTTAAGAGAAGCAACAGCCAGGAAATTCTTTCTATTAATTAACATGTTGCTTCCTTTGAAAGATGAAGGGCTTCAAATATGGCAACACTGTAATTGCGCGAGATGATAAATCTTAGATCAGTTGTTGCGCGCCATCTGATGAAGAGTTGGCGAACTTTGTTGAAACTTTCTAGTTCATAGTCCTGTTATATTATTTTACTTCGGTGGGGTTAAGTGCTATGGAAACATTGAAGAAGGACGCTGCTATATGTATGAGGGATAGAAAAAACTCATACATATTATTATTTTTCATAAATTGATGTTGCCTTGGTTGGGGCTCGAACCCGCAACCTTACGTGTCATAGTCTAACGCGCTAACCATTACACCACAGAGCCCATAGTTTCATACAAAATTAAAATCTGTCACATCCCTAACTACAAATGCTCTTGGAAAATATTTTTTCAACGTGAGTACACAAAAATTAAAAAATAAATCACTTTTTGATATTGGGTGTATAACTTAAAAATGCTGCATTCATAACGGAAGGCGTATCTTTTACACATGGTTTGTGTCTGTAATAACTTAAATGGCATTTTGAAGGGTAAACATCTGTCATAAAACACAATGAAGATTTTGTTTTTTTTTTTTTTGCTTCAAAATTGTCAAATTTTGTGCCAACAAAGCATCATTTGCGGGAAGTTTTGCCTTACTTCTTCAATTTGAAGAAAGTGCAGCTGAAGCACATCGATTGCTCACCGAAGCTTATCCTTAATATGTTCCATAGGTTTCAACGTGGAGAGATCGTTTGTGCTAATGAGAAGTGGTGATTTTGACACGAAAGACAAAAACCGCCCAGGTAAGCCAAAAAAGTTCAAAGATGATGAATTGGAGGCATTACTCGATGAAGATTGAATTCAAGAAAAACCCTCAAAATCATTGGGACTCACCTAAGCAGCAATTTCAAAACTTTCTCAAGCAGCAGTATTCACCCAAAAGCAAGGAAATTGGGTGCCACACAAGTTAAAGCCGAGAGAAGTTGAAAGAAAGATTTTTCATGTCCGAAATTCTGCTTGAGGGCCATAACAAGAAGTCGTTTTTGCAGCAAGTCATTACTGGCGATGAAAAATAAATCCATTACGGCAACCCGAAGCGCAAGAAATTGTATGTGTAGTCCTGCCAACAAGACAAGTGAACGCCAAAGATGAATATTCTGTATTTGCTGAGACTAGAAGGGTCCCATAAGCTGCTGAAATCGGGCCAGACGATCACAGAAGACCTGTACCGAACACAACTCATTCGTTTGAAGCGATCATTGGGCGGAAAACCCCCCGAAATATGCGACCAGACATGAAGCCGTAATATTCCATCACGACAACGCTCGGCCACATGTTGTAAGACCGGTTGAAAACTATTTAGAAAATAGTGGTTGCGAAGTTTAGCCTCACCCGCCTTATAGTCCAGACCATTCCCCGTCCGACTACTATTTGTTTCGATCGATGCAGAACGCTCTCACTGGAATTCGCTTCACTTCAGAACAGGGATTCTTAAATTGGCGTGATTCGTTCTTGGCCGCAAAAAATGAGCAGTTATTTTGTCGCAGAATCCATATGTTGCCTGAAAGATGGGAAGGTCATAGCTAACGGTGGCTAATACTTAGAATAAATTTATATTGTACCAATGTTTCACAATAACTTATATAATTTTAAGTTATATAATTTCTTTTACTAAATTGGTAATACTACCTGAGTAAAAATAGTTACATATAGTTATAATGTGCAAAAGAAATTTACCACAATTTGATTTGTCATCTTCCTAAGTACTACTCTAAATTCGCGACATTTAAATTCTGCATGTTGTTAATGAATTTCTACATTAATTCAATGTAACTTTTCTTTACCGTAGATTATAGTTGATCTGAAGGTTGTTACAATGAGTGTTATTTTTGTTCGGTTTTAAGATCAAATATGACAAATTCCAAATAGAATTCAAAATTTTTTTTACAACAAATAGAGAAAAATTTATAAAAAAAAACTTTCCTAGAACCAATGGTTGACAATTAATGCATTTTCATGTGCTACCAAGCACTATCATCAGATTGTCTTAATGGGCTTCGCTCTAGGTTATAATGTAGATTTTAATTTTTGTATATATGTTAACTTTCAAAGTGAAAAACATTTGGAGAAATAAACCCAAGCACTTTTACTTATTTATTTCATATTACAACGAAAATCACATGTTTTTAACGAAGCTATTATTTTTCTCTATATTATAGTTGTTGCTATGACTAAAGCTCCTTTAGTAGTAAAGCAAACGTTTGACAAGGTACAGTGCAAATTGTCAGGTAATACCCCTTAATTGCACCATCATTTATGCGGCGGTTAGCGCGTTGGACCGTAACACATAAGATTGCGGGATCGATCACCATCCAAGGCAATATGAATTTATGAAAAATAATATGTATGAGTTTTTCTATTCCTCATACATATCGCGGTGTCCTTCTTCGGTGTTCCCATAGCAATTAACCCCATCGAAGTAAAACAAAAAAAAAGCTTCAACAAAGTACGCCAACTGTTCATCAGATGGTGCGTTCTAAAATTTAACATCTTGCGCAATTACAGTGTTGCCATATTCAAAGCCCTACATCTTCCACTACCTTTCAATTCTCCACTATTCACTTTCCAAAGAAATCAACACGTTAATTAATAGGAAAAATTTCCTGAGTGTCGCTTCTCTTTACAAAAAAAAAAAATATACGAAATAAATAAGTACAAATGTTTGAGTTTACTTCTCTAAATATTTTTCATTTTGGAGTTGACATAAATACAAAAACTAAAATCTACATTTTAACCTAAGGAGAACCCCATAAAGACAATCTGATGAAAGTGCTTGGTTGCACTTGAAACTGCATTAATTGTCAACCATTGGTCCTAGGAAAGTTATTTTCAAAAGTTTTTCTCTATTTGTTGTAAAATAAATTGTGAATTCTATTTGGAATTTTTCATATTTGATCCTAAAACCGAACAAAAAATAACACTCATAATGCAGCTTTTCATAAAATTGTATAGAAAAATTTTACTTTATTTATTAAAAATTTCACATTATTTATTAAAAAATTCATAAGGCCAATGAAAAAGTTTCATTAAAAATAGTTTCATAAACTTTGAGAAATTTTTCATTCACTTTGTGAAGGAAACTTCATTAGTTTAATGAAAAATTTCATAAAAACTAGTTGAAGAAAATTCTCTCTTTGTTGGAACCATTTAGTGTGCCAGTTGCGATCCAAAATTTGTTGCACGCTATTGATAGTGTTCATCAAAAATATGTTTTTAAGTAGGTTTGAGATTAAGAAGAAGAATAAACATTTTTTCAAAGCTATAAACACATTATTAATTTGCAAATCAGACTAGATCTAGTTTCTGCCTTTTTTTTCTTCTTATTTTTAGTACATTGAATTTAATAGAATTCACTAAACATATTTTTGTTAAATCAATTAAATATATTTATTGCACAAAATTTTAATTATCCCTAAAATTATGCACTAGTTGTTATCTAAACTAAAAGCCCAAATGTACGCAATAGAATTTTACTTTTTCTAAACTACAATAAAAAAGTAAATTCCTAATAAAAATTTAAAACAGTTAACAAAAAAAAAAAAAAAAAAACATTTTGGTTTAGAATATTTAAAATAAAAACACGAAAAAATAATAAATATTTGTGTATTATGCAAATCCCTACAACTAACACATACGAAAAACCAATTGCCGAACAAAAAACTCAAACCTAATCGAAAAAACATACCTGACTACTGTTGGCGCTGCAGAAAAACTAATATGACCAACTAAATTTTAAACTACTTAGGCCCGTTTGCTGATTGTTTAGTTAGCTACTAACTGGAACTTTAACTGAGATATTTGTTGTTAATTCCCATCCTTGAATTTTTCTTTATGAAACAAATATCTCAGAATGCAATAGTTTATCTATAGGAAAAACACAATCTGATTATCGAGATTTTCTGATAATTGTTGTTATTCTGAGACAATCGGTATTGGTCCGGTTACATAAAACTACCATAAACATTTTCATTATTAACACAAGCATAACAACAAACCAGGTTATCACTTTGTATTGGTATGTGTGTATTTTGTATTTCTCTTTCATGCATTTTTGGGTTTGTATGTGTGTGTGTGTGTGTGTTTTCATGGAACTTTTGTATAATGTTTTTAACAAACACTCTTAACAATAGCAACAACAGGGAAAAACTAGCGATAAGTATTGCTAGCGGTGCATATCCTGTACATGTGCGTGTTGATGTGTTTATGCATTTTGTAGTCTTTTCTTTTTTTTTCTATTTTTTCTCTCTTTTCACAACGATTATTATGAATGAATGTGTGTTTTAGGCAATATGAATATAAATAGATATGGTTTTACTAGTATGGTTAGTGAAATGTCAATGTTGTATTTAGACTAAAAACGAAAATAATATGGAATTTCGAATTGGAAATTTGCGAAATTTTCAAATTCTCTCAAAATAGCAAAACAAATATTTTAGTATGAACATCTATTTGCTTTGTTTGTGCCCACAATTTCAAGCAATAGATACCTACCAGTGCTTAGATACATACCGGTAAGCGAACAAAAACCAGTAAGTACACTCAAAAAAATAAGTTAGTAGAAAAATTAGTAAAACGTCTTGCATATCAAGTGTATTAGTTTTCAGCAATTTTTTTGCTGAAATTCCGTTTTCAGCAAAAGTTTTAGTTATATTTTTTTATCACTAAACTAATTTTGAACTAATGTTTTACTAATTTATTTTGCTACAAAAATTGTGCTGATAACCGCATATATAGCGTGGACGACAACCAGATAGACAAATGTGGATGTCGCAGCTTATCTGGATGTAGTACAGACAACGGAAATGATGAAAAAGAAAAACAACTCTACACATTTCCTATATTTAAATTTTCAGCAAATAAATTAACTAAAGGAAAATTTCGCTCCAAGTTTTTTGAGTATTTTTTTGAGTCTGCTAATATTCAGCAAAAACTTTAGTGATTTTAACAAGGACTTTTTTCATTTGCAATCGACTAAGTGTTAGCAAAACTTTTGCTGAAGATTACAATTTTTTTGGTAAAAATCAGCTCGCTGATTTTCAGCAAACCTTTTGATGAAATTACCAACTTTTTTGCAAGCACGCTCCTGACTAAAAATTTGCTGACACGGCAACATTTTTTGCTGACTTTACTGACTTTTTTTTTGAGTGTATCAAAGCACTGGTAGGTATCTATTGCTTAAATTACGGACAATACTTTACGAAACCCCAAATTTATAGATAAAAATTTGAAAAATTTTAGTTAAAACAACTACAAATTAGTTAAAATCTACCCAGCAAAAAAAGAGATGCCGAAACAGTAGAAAAAGCACTACAATTGATGATCTAAAGGTACTTATTTTTAACACTACACTCATAGAAATAAATCTGAAAAAATAGCAAAAAAAAGTTACTAAAAATTAGTTAAAAATGATGCTGCAGAAAAAACTGCTAAAATTAGTAGACTTTTTTACTAAATACTAATAAAATGAGAACAGCAAAATTAATAAAACTGTTAAATTTACAGAATTTTAGTTATATATAGGCTAATTTTTAATTAATTGAAAATAGCAAATTGTACTGTAAAATCTGCAGAAAATTTTGCTAAATATTTGTAGACTAAAAATAGAAAAAATAAACTGTTAAATCTCCAAACTTTTTGCTATTATTAAGCCAAATTTAGTTGAATGCCAATAGCAGTCTATTCTGCTAAAATCAGCAGCAATATTTGCTAAAAAATTGTAAACTTCTGTTTTCAAAAGGCTCGATTTTTATTTGCATTTAAAAAAAAAATTGAAAAGAAAAACTTCGAAAATTTTAAATTTTTTGGCGATTTTTTAGGCCACTAATTATTTAGTAAAATTTTTTGCTGATTTTAGTAGGTTAATTTGCTATTCTCCATTTACAAAAATTTAGCTCAAATATAACTAAAATTTTGTATATTTAACAGTTTTATTTTTGCTGTTCCTCTATTACTAATATATAGCAAAAATAATCTGCTAATTTAGCAGTTTTATTCTACAACATCATTTTTAACAAATTTTTAGTAGTTTTAACTAAATTTTTTACGTACTTTTTGCTATTAGTGTAGATATATATTGCTTGTAATTATAGATATTACTTTACCAAACCCCACATTTATAGATAAAAGTTTGTAAAAATTTTAGTTAAAGTTACTAAAAATTAGTTGAAAACTACCTTGCAGAAAAAAAACTTCTGAAATTATCAGATTATTACTACTAAATATTAGTAAGATGGGAACAGCAGAAATAAAACCCTTAAATTAACAGAATTTTAGTTATGTTTGAGTTAAATTTTAGTTAATAGAAAATAACACCATAATTAATAGACCAAAAATCCAAAAAAAAAAAAAAAGTTAAAAAAAACCTCAGTTTTTTTATTGAAATATCCCGTCTTCTAAAATTAGCAGGCTACTATTTTTTAAGGAAATTTTTTTGTTTATTTTAGCAGTATAAGCTACCTTTGCATTCAACTAAATTTGCAATAAAAGTACCACAAAGTTTGTTGATACAACAGTTTGTTTTTACTATTTTTAGTCTACTAATATTTTATAAGTATAATTTTACAATAAAATTTGACATTTTCAATTAACTAACGTTAAATCAGATATAACTAAAATTCTGTAATTTAATTTTTGCTCTTCTTATTTAAATATACTCTAAAAAAACTATTTGTAAATTTACTACGAAAATTTTGTAAATATAAACAAAAAATGTGTTAAATTGTTTTGTACACACAATAATACACACACATAGAGTATTTTTAGATATTATGTGTTTACAAATAAAAACATTATGCCGAAAATTATTATTCTTTTGTGGAATACATTTTTTTGGCACAAAATTTATAAATATACTAAGTTTAAATGGCACAAAAAAAGTTGAAATTCACACGCAAAAAAACAGCAAAATTGACACAAAAAATGCAAAACTGGCAGGCTTATTCCAAAAATTTAAAGTCTAAGTAATAGTGGATGTAAGTGTTTTTTTTTAATAGAAATACGATAATGGAAGAATTTACAGTTGAACTGCTAAAGTCCCATCGGCGTAAATTAGTATGTCTTTTAAAGATTGAAATTTATGCTGTGAAAAATCCCTGAACTTAGTTTTTATCAGCATTAAAAAAAATATTTTTTTAGCTAAATTTTTTACAAAAATTATCTACAAAGGTTGGGTTTTTACTGCATTTTATTGCATTTTTTTTTCTTTTTTTAATGAAAAGTCTAAAAAAATCGACAATATGGCTTTTTTTGACAAGGTGGAAAAATTGCAAAAAGCGCATTTAATGGCAAATGTAAAAAAATAATTGCCCTACTAATTACTAATAAAATACGTAATTAAAATTAATTTGTTGTTTTACTTAAACAAATATTTTTGGGTGTTTTAAGTTTAAACACCATTGTGGTAAATATACATATTTTTTGTGGAGTTTTGCGCATTGTTTGTGGATTTTTACGCATTTTATGCACATATTTATACATAAAACATACTTTTTTACGCACAAATTTAGAAAACAAACATATTAATTTCTACGCATTTTCATTTAATTTTTACGCATTTTCAATGTAAAATTAAAACTATCTGTGCACCAACTTAAGCATAATGTGCGTACTTTTTGCAATTAAAAACAGAGAATAAATTTAGCCAATTAATAGTACACTAAAAAAAAAAAGTTAGTATAAAAATTAGTAAAACGGTTTCCAATTTTATTATACTAGTATTATACTAATTTTTAGTATAAAGTTGTTTTTTAGTAAAATAATTTGGTATTCTTATTTTACAAATTACAGAATTTTTTACTAATTTGAGTTGCTAAATCTACAAATTTAATTTTACTAAATTTTGAAACCCGATTAGCTAAAATTAGCAAAAAAAAATTACTAATCTTTTTTTATTTTGGAAGTTTAAATTTTTTATTTTTTTTTTTGAAAACATACACAACATGATGGAAATTTTTGTTGCAATATGATTACCAGAAAACCAAGTTGTTTTTAAGCGTTTTCTTCAATTTATAATAAAAATAGATTTGTTCTCTAAATTTTTTTGTTGTTTTTAATGTTTATATTTTCACGTTTTTTTTTTGCTTTTTTCAAATATTTCTTTGCTATAAATACAAATTAGTTTGCAATTTTTTCAATATGTATTTTTATCATCCATATTCGTACACTCGGTGAAAAAAAGAGTTATCATATTGATGAAACTGCTTTATAAATAAATCATCGCAATAAATATGACGAAGCGTTTCATAAAGCAGATGATCTTTTTTATACGAAAATTGATGCCAAAACGTCTTTCAAATTAGTTCGTATTCACCGATAATTCGTCTTTAACCAAGTTTAGCTTAAAAGAATTTTACTGTAAATGGTACAATTGTTTTCTATTCTAAAGCTGCCTACACACGAAGGAACATTCGTCACAAAATGCCCTTCGTGTATAGCGACCTATAGAAAATCAAGCATGCTGTACAGCATGCTGGACGGCTGTATGAATTTGATCATGTAGTGTCTAATTTGATAGCTTGTCAAACATGTTGGACGAAAAACAAAATTTTTTGATTTTTCGGCAGGTTTGACAAACACGCTTTACAGTGTAATGGAAAATATCATCAAACATTAGGGAATTTTACATTTTTAATAAGTTATTTTGTGACAAGAAATGGATAACGTTAATAAAAAAACTAAAAAATGGAAAAACAGAAGAAAAAAAAATTAAATTCAAAGAAAAAAAATTAAAAAAATAATTTCGTCATTATCATCCGCTGTGTTAATTTTGTGTTTTTGAAGGTACATTTTACAGCATGCTTGACCGTGTATTTGATCGTATAAAGTCCGCTTATGTCAATAGCGGCCTATATACGAGCAAGCATGCTGTCCAGCTTGTTTGCCAAAAAAAAAATGGTTTTTGGTATACACGGACAAGCATGCTGTAAAACTTTACTTCAAAACCACAAAATCAACACAGCGGATGATAATGACGAAATTATTTTTATTAATTTTTTTCTTGGAATTTCAGTTTTGAATTTCTGTTTTTTTCATTTTTTAGTTTATTTTAGGGATGTGCGATTAATCGATTAATCAAACTTCCTGATTAATCAAAATTCTGATTAATCAATTAATCGATTATTCAATAATTTTGATTAATCAAAAACATAATTAATCGATTAATCAGTTATTTCGATTATTCAAAATAATGATTAATTGATTAATCATGATTTTGATTAATCAAATTTATGAATAATTGAATAATATCTTGTTTTTCTCCATTGACGACGCTTTTTAATGCCAGTTCAAAATAGAGACTTTAAATTTAGGAACGGAGTTGGTCAAGTCTGACCAGTGAGCAAACAACCTTTGTTATTCTCTTTATTTGTAGCTATATAAAGTATCGCCACAAAACAAGGATAAAATTTCCGTATTTTTCTATTTTAAATATTAATTAGTTTTGATTAATCAAAATTCAAATTAATCGATTAATCATAATTCTGATTAATCAAATTTTCAACTAATCAATTAATTGACTAATCAAAGTTCTGATTAATCATACTGTTTGATTAATTGATTAATCGCACATCCCTAGTTTATTTATTAACGTTATCCCTTTCTTGTCACAAAATAACTTATTAAAAATGTAAAATTCTCCAATGTTTGATGATTTTTTTCAATATACGGTAAAGCGTGTTTGTCAAACTTGCCGAAAAATCAAAAAATTTTGTTTTTCGTCCAACATGCTTGACAAACCGTCAAATTAGACATTACATGGTCAAATTCATACAGCCGGCCAGCATGCTGTACAGCATACTTGGAAGTCTATATGGCCGCTAATGTATCGTGTTGACATTCGTGTTATCAAAATTTTTTGATATTTTGTGTTTCCTAACTCAATTTTTCATCGTGTGTATCGATGTTACTGTTTTTGCTGTTTTAGTTCATTAAGAGCAGTCGTACTGGGAGGTGCTTTTGTAATTGCGCATTATGGCGACAATTACAAATAATGAAAACTGCATTAATTTTTATAAATGAATATAAAAATTTATAGACAATTAAGAAAAAAATCCTTAAATATAAATTGTAACAAAATATTGACCAGTTTTCCTTTAAACATATATAATATAAACAACTGTAAATTGCACGCGTGCTAACCCGGTGTCTTCAAATGCAATAAATTATATGATATGAAATGTCAAAACCATTGCAGCGAAACGTCAAAATGATATCAATTGCAAAGGAGAACACTTGACCATTTCATGGATAAGAAATATCATAGATTTTTTCGAAAAACAATAAATTTTATGAAACATTAATATTTACCGACAAAAAATAAAAAAACTAAACACTTTTCCATTCTTTTTTACCAAATTTTTTGTTGTTTTTCTATTACAAAATTAAAATGAAAACTATTGCATGTCAGCGATATGATGTTTGTATTAATTTTATTGTGCATAGACTAATAGCGTTAGAAAATTACAATTTTATTAAAAATTTTAAATTATTAAGAAAAACATTAAATTCTGTAATAAAATTAATAAGAAAGGGATACAAATTTTCTATGACTAAAAAAAAATAACGAAATAAACGATTGAACGAAAAGAACAAATAATGGTGAACGATGTCATATCGTTCAATGAACTGAACCGTTCAAATGAACTAGTTCGTTCATGAACGATACAACTCTAAGCACGACGTTTTTCAACAAAAACATTCGGTAGTGTTTTGATAGTTAAAAAAATAAAGTGAATTAAAATAATAACTTGTAAAAATCAATAACAATGGTACATATTGGACCAGTACATGGTGGTCATCCTGGGGTACTTGCTCCACAACATATGCCCATCGCACCCAGTGGTCCTAATACTCTTCAAACATCATCTTCGACCGGAACAACATCCTCATCTTCAAATAAATCGTCTTTATCCGTAAAACCCAATTATACTTTAAAGTTTACTTTGTCTGGTCATACCAAGGCAGTATCAGCTGTTTTCACCCAATGGGGAATGGTTGGCGAGTTCATGTGAGTGCCAGAAGTGGGAAAAGAAATAATTTCGAAATTTTATATTATATATTATTTTATGAATTGACCTGTCTCGGCCGTTCATTTTAATCGTGATGGTTCGTTAATTGTCTCTTCTAGCTATGTTGGCTTATGTCGTATTTGGGATACAGCCAGTGGTCAGTGTTTGAAGACTTTAGTAATGATGGCAAGTATATATTGGCGGCTACTTTGGATAATACTTTAAAATTATGGGACTATTCAAAAGGAAAATGTTTAAAAACCTACACTGGACATAAAAATGAAAAATATTGTATTTTTGCAAATTTTTCAGTAACTGGAGGAAATGTTAGTTAAAGGCAAGTATTTTTTTATCTATAAATTTGTTTTAAATGTTTGTAATATTTTTTTGTGGGTTGTTTCCGGCAGTTAATATCGTTTACATCTGGAATCTACAATCGAAAGAGGTGGTCCAGAAATGACAGGGTCACACCGACACTGTGTTGTATACTGCTTGTCATCCAACAGAGAATATTATTGCTTCGGCGGCTTCGGAAAATGACAAAACCATAAAATTATGGAAAAGCGATACATAATTTTACAATTACATATGGTTATCCCAATATTGGTACCATACGTGAATTGGTATTTAAAAAGGTTTTGCTCGTATCAATGGCAAAAAATCACCCATTATTTGTTTGGAAGATATTGTTCATGAGATATTTACAGTGGGTACAAAGGTTCAAGCTGTTAGTGAATTTATGTGTGCATTTTTAGTAAGTTTATTGTCTCTATATTAATTTATATGTAGCAAAAATTAACTTCTATTTTTTTATCTACAGTTTTGTAGCCCACGTGAAGCTTGGAAGAATAAAGTGTCGGTATCCTTTAAGCGTGGAGGCGAATACGGCGATCGTGGTAATGGTATTAATGATTTAATGGCACGCAGTTTATAAATATATTTTTGTAAAATTTGACACTGTTACTTATAAACTAGAAAGTATTTTAAGGGCTTTGACATGTCTTTTTCATATTTATGTGGTTTTTCATTTTAAATATCCGATTGAATGTAAACATGTATGGCTCTTCAATCACATTTTTTTGAAATCAATTTTCCTAAAGACAAGTTATCAACAGCAATCCTTAGCCTGACAACTTATCTAAAAAATATAAATGAAGAGAAAAATTTATAAATTTTACTCCTATGTTAGTTAATTTGATAATTTCACATTTTAAGTCGTTTAAAACATGGTATTTTTCGCTGTTTTCGCATCAATTTATTAATTAAAGGAAATAACAATTGCCTACTTTTGTTAACTTTGAAACTCTCAATTTCTAATTATAATCTTTACAGCTGAGTTTCATACTGAAGTCTTTAACTTCACTATTAAACAAAAGAAAATGCCAAGAAATTTGTGTACGAAACAACAAAAAATTATGGATTAATAAAAGTAAACTCAAAAACCTACACGGTGGTTTTCATACTGAAGGTTTCTGAGTTAAGCATTAGTTATTTAATTTGTTATTTCGTATACAATTTTTTACATTTTATCTTTCAATATCGTTAAGTTCAAGTTAACTTTAAATATGAAACCGAGCGTAATAGATAAATAATAAAATGTACCTACATTAATTTGAAATAAATGTGGGCATTTTTTTTATACTTTTAAAAGTGAATACTTATAAAAATTTGCATTAAAAGAATGCGTGACTTTCTTTTAAATACTTATATATATTAATACTCCAAAAATTAATTTAAATGTGAATATCAATTTGATATTGATCTCAAAAGCCTATTATTTAGTACATATATTTATAATAAATCTTTTTATCTTTTTATATACATACATTCAATGTATCATTCATCTAAAAGTTATTTAAATTTTAAAACTTTACTTATAATTAAATCGTATTTAAAATTACATTTCATTTTATAACTAAAAAGAAATAAATTTTACTATTCGTAAGCATTTTTTATGGATTTTATTTTAGATTTTTTGGAAATAAAATACAGTATGCATACTAATATTTAGTATAAGTACTATTTTATTTCCATTTTAAATTTACAGAAATTTTACTAATATATAGTAAAATTACTAATTTTTGCTTCTAAATGAATTTCACTAATATTTAGTAAGAAATTTGGATAATTTTAGCAAATTGATTTCCATTATGAATATACTAAAATTATACTAAATTTTAGTAACTATTACAAATTGTTTCCACAACTTTGACTTTACTAATAATTACAGACACATTTTGCTAAAATTAGCTAATCGGTCTGCTGGCCTAATATTAGTTAATTTTTCTGTAATATTACAGTTTTTTCTGTAACTTTTACAGACTTTTTTATTTGAGTGTAAGGTTAATTTAAACATAATTTAATTAAAGCGTACACACAAAATAATATGTCTGCTGCCTCAACAGAAAAATTTGTTACTTTAACAAAAGTTGTTCCCGTTTTTTTTGCTTCAAAAAAAGTTTGTTGGTTTTAATACATAAATATTTTGGTAAATTTAACAAATCCAAATTAAAGTTTAAATTAGTTTTTTACAGTTTTATTTGTAATTTATACTGAGTGTAAAATTTATTAAAATTACAAGGTCTTGGGACCTTGGGAAAGAAATAGCGCCATCTTTAAAACTTCGGGTGAATTGATGGCGCCATTTATCGAGTAATGACAGAAACATAAAATATATATTTTTTTTTTTAGTTAAGTGTTTGTAACCGACAAATCGTAATTAATATTATAATTAATTACTACAGAATTTTTTCTAAAGCTGATTTATAAGAAGAAGAAGAAGAAAACGTTTTTATTGAAAAATTTAACTGACACAAAGGAATCACCAGGCTGCCGCAGTTTTGTCTCACCCAAAGACTCGTCAGTGGTTTAGTTAATGCTTCAATAGATCAAAGTAATTATTTTTAATTGTTAATTTGTCTCTATATGAAAAACTTTTTGTATATTGCCATGACCGGGAATCGAACCGCCAGCCCTCTGCACAGGCTATGACTAGTATTATCACCTCTTAACAAGATACACCACGGTCAATAAAAATGTTTTCTTCTTCTTTCTATAAATCAGCTTTAGATAAAATATTATATTTTAACTATAAATTGTGCAAAATTTAATAAATGGGTACTTAAAAATTACCCAGCGAAAAAAGAGATGCCGAAGCAGTACAAAAAGCACTACAATTGATGATCTAGATGTACTTCTTTTTTAACATAAACACTAATGATTTTAACATTGAGTTGTCATAGGAGAGGAGTACTCCGACTTTAACATTTTTTCAGTACTTTTTGAACGAGTGCAAAGGAAGCTCTTTTTCACCAATTAAAAACTAAAAAAAAATTCTACACAAAAAACAATTATATTTTTTTTATTTTACAAAAGTTTTTTTATTGCCGCCATCGGGTATCGAACTTGCGACCTCACGATTGCTACTCGCTGAGCTCTATCATTGAGCTATTCTTTGATATGAAAGTTGACTCGCATAAAAACACCACTTTGTTAATGCGAGATATTGTTCCTTATTCTCTTCAACAAAAGTACTTATTACACAAGTGTAAAAGGTGCAATCCAATTCAATATTGGTTTCAGTACTATTTTTACAGGTACATAAAAATCAGTTTCTCACCATTTTTTTTATATATGGGTGATATCAAAAAATGTGATAAAAACCGTGTAACCACCTAATTTCTAATGCATGGATTACATTTGAGTTACATATTTCGATATATATCAGCGCATTGTCACCTGTTTTACAAAATTTATAACAATCTGACCAATTTTTGGTTAATACATAAAATTTGTGACCAATTTTATAGGCCAAATGAAAACTCCGTAACAAGTAACTCATAAAGTTTTTTAACTTTAATAGCTTATATTTTAATAACCAATAAAGCTAAACACTAACTGTAAGAATTTTTATAAAGAGAAAAAGTGCCGTTTTTAATAAAAATTAATACATTTTACAAACTTTTTCGTATATCTTAGCTATCACGACTTCAACTCTGCAACGATTTTTCGTCATAATTTTTGATAAAAATGCATAAACCAGAATTTTGGAGTTATTTATTATTTATATTGCGCAAAGTATAATGTTATTTATACTCAAATGATCGTTGGACTGTAAGTAATCATCCAGTATAACAGACTTGAAGCTTTTCTGCAGCATGTAACATTCTCGAGATGAAAAAGGATGTCTTTAGATTTGAAAAAATATTGTAAACTCAGTTCCTAATTTTTACACCAAACTATTTAACGAGTAAGATAAGCAATGTAATATTTGGATTCACCTTCTAGGCATCATGCGTTTTTGTTTCGGAAAAAAAATTCTGACAAAGCCTTTCTGAAAGAAAACGAAAAAAGTAACCAAATGTAAACTCCGTAACTGTAAACTCCGTAACCACAATTGTTTGCATCAGGTTTTATTCAAATAAATGTTTATAAATGTTTAAAATATTTTAAAATAACCATAAACAGGGGTGATTCAACTAATAGTTTTGCGTCAAATCAAAAAAAGTTATCAGTTTTGTACCCTAAGCTGCTGGAGCGAAAACCGATTGATTTTGCATTTCATTGGTTTTGAATCGATATTTCGAGTCGTTACTGACATAACTGACAAATTAAATTTGTTTCACACAATTTAAGAATTTTTTGATCGCGAAAAGTTATGTTTTTAATATATTATTTTGTAACTGCGCAACCGCTGTTTGGATTTTAATTTTATATTTTTGAAAAGCATTTAAAAGGACCAAAAATACAAAATTAAAAAAAAATAAAAAATTTTTTTTCGCGGAATGAATTGTATTTTTATTCGCGAAACCGCCAATTTGATAAACACAAATTATATATCATTGGAAAGCAAGTTGAAAACCCAAATACGAAAAACTAATAAATTGAAGAAAATTCGTACGCAATTTTTTTTTGTTATATCTTTTGCTTGCAGAAATGTAAACTCCGTTACAACAAAAAAAATTAAAATTGTGCAAAAAAAGTTATTGCGACAACTTGTAGAAGAGATTTTTTGCAATTAGGTTTATTGCACTGATTTACTGATTCCATTAAGAAAAAACCGAAATATTAACACTTTTTGCTTCTCACAAATTTCGCCCAAAAATTTATCACATTTTTTGATTTCACCCATATACATATTTTTAAAAATTTTAAAATTAAAAAAATATGGAATTTAATTTAAACAAATTAATTATAAATATTTAAAAAAATTAATAGAATAAAAAAAATTTTTTTTAAAAATAAAAAAATAGTGGTCCCGCCGGGAATCGAACCCGGGACCTTCTGTTTGGAAATGCCAAATGATACCAAAATCACTTTTTACGATCACTTTTAGAGTAGGTACTCTTTAGAAACAATACTTAAGTGATTTTTTAGATGTGGTTTAGAAGTAATTCTAAAAAAGCTGTAAAAATGTAATAACGGATACTTGGGAAGCAATGAAAGAAGTAATTTTTTGAAGTTGTTCAGAATAACTTCTAAAAAAGCAGTAAAAATATACTAACGGATACTTGTGAAGCAAGTTGAAAAATAAACTTCACGCTAATGCACACACAATGTGTATTATACGAACAGATTTTCAAAAAGTTTAAACCGTTTTATTTAACTTAAATATTTAAAATGTGCTTCTTTCATCAAATTTGTATGAAAAATATTCCCTGCACTATTTGATTATAGTGTTATATAGTTTATGTAGATTTTTAGTTAAAAAATCACATGTTTTGCTATTAGCAAAAATTTTTTTTTTTTTTCATTTTATAATATATTTGTATTGTATAGTCTTTCTCTATCTCTATGTGTTCGTTTGCCTGCTGTGATATTATTACAAATTTTATCTACAAAAATAAATATTTGCATAAAAATTGTTTATTATTATTTTTTTTTAATTGTTTTTTTTTATATTTAAAATTTTTCCAAAATATGTGTGGCTGCAAAAGAAAACAATTAAAATTGATAGATTCTGAAGATTAAAAAAAAAAAAATCATTGTATGTAAGTACATATATCATGAATAATTTAGAGTAATGTACATATTTTATACACAAATTGAATAAAAATTGTTAAAATAAATTTATTTGAAAAATAAAAAAAAAACCCCACTTACTCCTTAAAATATGCAACACTTTTTATAATTTTAAAAATATTTAAATTATGCAATTAAATTTTTGTTTCAATTAAAATTCTAGCTCTTCAGTTTTTTATAAAATAAATTTGTTTTAAATAGAAAACAAAAAAAGTCAAGTGACAGTCTTTTGGAAATGTCAACTAGACTGTCTCTAGATGGGATTGACGAATACTATCAAAGATGCGTCAATTAAAACTTAATTTAAAAAAAAAGTTGTTTTACTAATAATTTTGTCGTGTACGGATTAGTAGTGAGAAAGCTTCGTAATCAAGATTTTCTAAAATTTAAAAAAATATTTATTGTGAAACGCGAAAAAATTCAAAACTATAACAAAACGAGTAAAAAGGTTAAAGTCGGGCACAGTTGTCAAAAATTCCGTTGTCACAATGAAACTGTTTGTTCCATGAAAGTGCATATCATTCCACTTAAAAAGTGTGTTTTCGTTTATTTTCGCCTCAAAGTTAACAGTTTAAAAAAAAAATTTTTTTTAAATATATAAGCATCTAAATCTTTGAAAATTTGTTTAAATATGAAATATTTTATTTTTATATATATATTATACGAGAAAAGGGGTTTACTAATGAAGTAAATTTATACCAAAAAAGGATGAACAAGTAGAATAAACAATGACCACTAAACCAAACTTAAAATCATTTTATTTGAAAATTTATAACAAATACCACTCATTGAAAACAATAGTTGGCCATTACTCGTAATACTCTACCGGAAATGATGGTATTATTTGTGAAAGAGAGAGAATATTTACAATGGTTTTCACACAAAAAACAACAACATTAACAACAGCAGCAGCAATAAGAACAACAATGTTGTAGTGATTAAGAATGTATTGTACCAAAACAAACTGTAAGAGCACTTTATTCACAAAATAAAATTTGTTTCGTTTTTATTCTTATTTTGTCTTAGTTTTTTAACACTAATACTACTTTAAGAGTTTAAAAAGAACGTTTTAATTTATGTGTAAAAATTTTGTAAATTTTAATTTAATTTTTTTATTTTTTCTAAACTATTAGATCAATTTTTTTTTTAAAGTGATTGAGGCGGCTTGTAAAAAAAATCTACGCTTTCAAAATATTATTCAAAGAGACACCCTGTATTGTTATCTAAATTATGCTTTTTGTTAGTAACTACATTTTGCAGTATATTAGTTTTACAAATAACAACCGACATAACTGGGTTTTGAAGCAGCTTTGAATTACAGATAAAGAACTTCAGATTATATTAATAATAGTCACCCTGTTATATTATAAAAATTACAAATTTTATTATCATTAGAAAATCTTTTGAAGCAATTTACTTCTACAAACTATGAAGAGTTTTTAATACTATTTCGATTTTAGCAGTTGTAGTTTCAGATTTTGGTATTTAGAGGCACCCTGTTCTAATAAAAGATCACAAATTCGGCACTCAAGCGTATAAAAATCTTACGGAAAGGTGTAGTTTTCACAAACGGACTGTGAAATTTACATGCTGAATAGAAAAAGAATTTCATATTAATATTATGATATCGAGAGTCACCCTGTTACAATACCGAGTAACAAAATTATTTTTGATATACTATACATTTTTCGGGTTGTGTTCTTTTTACAAATATTAATAAAATGATGGTAAATATTAAAGAACTGAATATTTATCGAGGCTGTGAATGCCAAAAGCTGTTTCAGATTTTATTATTTTATTAGTCGCCCTGTTACAACAGAAAACATTTTGCAGCATTTTGTTTTCAACAAACAAAAACCGTTGAACCTGTAAATATTGTTATAATTGGTTACAGGTTTACTGGGGGGTAATCGCGTAACTCGATTGGAAAAAAAATTTTCGAATTCATAAATCTTGCAAACATTGTTAAAAATATAATTCTGTATAAAAATTCTACTTTTCAATTTATTTTTATCCTAAACCTTGTACACTACATATATACTTAGCCAAAACCAATTCAAGATCTGAAGTTCGCTAAGAGGGTTAAACATATTTTAAGTTTTGACTTATTTCTGGCAGTGAAGTTAAATTGTCAACTCTGATGTCTTCAGGACTTATAGTAGAATTTAGTAACAAATATTTTTGCTGAACATTTAACCATGTAACTCCTCAAATGAAGAATTCTAGTTAACCAACTTCGAGAGCTCGCAATGGAAAAGTGGGACCAGGCAGGGACTTATCGCCTACTACACTTTTGTTGCCTCAACCCTTCTCTACAAATCACCTTTGGACATATTTACTCTATCTTTTGTCTGGGGAATTATAAGTGCGAAAACCCCTTTGGCAAACATACATAATTGTCTGTGGTCGTCAAAGGCTTAAGAAGGGACCAAATAAGACCCTATAATTGAAGAGTTAGAGAGTTAAAATGTTCCACAAAAATTTGATTTTATTGCACAGTTTTATCTATTAGTTAAATTCACTTTTAAGCGATCAGCAATACCGCATTCATAGAAGTTGTTCTACGGGACACCTGTTAGCGTTTATTTCGTAACGTTGGAGTAGGTCCTTTCCCAGTTTGGTGAGAGCAAGATATTTTCAAGGTGCACTTATATCAAAACTAAGTACTTTTGGTACCGGTTATGACTTTACTGGCTTTATTTCGCGCTTTCTCAGAGATCACTAAATCCAGGGTAGCCGCAAGATTCTGTTGCTTCTCCTTCTCATTTTCTTATATTTCTTGCTGAAACTTTCATCCCTATCCACTCTTTCGCGGATGACAGCATTTTTTGTTATTCATGTTCCTTTGATAATGGGTTAAGCGTTTAAGGAGTTGGGAAAGGAGTGGGTCCAGCGAATAGTGTGAATTGTAATGCACGAAAGCCCACAGGCCGGTGGGGTCTTCAACGCCATCTATTCAAATGGATGGTGTCGATATTGAGGAGTGAAAAACTCTCCATATTCTGGGCATGAGAATTCATAGTGGTGTCCGTGCACTCACAATATTTATACCCTACACCACTATGTGGTCAGGGTATTATAAGTTTGTGCTGATGTTTGTAATACCAAAAAATATTGGTCCTAGACCCACCATATAGTATACCGATCGGCTTAGAATTTTTTTTTATTTCGATTTAACGATGTCCGTCTGTCCGTCCGTCCGTCTGTCTGTCTGTCCATGCATTCTTGTGTGCACTCTATAGGTCGCAAATATTAAGATATTTTGATGAAATTTGGTACACAGACCTATGTGGGCCCAAGGACGAAGCCTATTGATTTTGGTGAACATCGGTCCATGTTTATACCTAGTGCCCATATAAGGGTCCCCCCAATATTTTATTGTTTATACGCTGTAGGTCGTAAATATTAAGATATTTTGATGAAATTTGGTACACAGACCTATATTGACCCAATAACGCAGCCTATTGATTTTGGTGAACATCGGTCCATGTTTAGAACTAGTGCCCATATAAGGGTCCTACCAAAATTATACTGTTTATACGCTGCAGGTCGTAAATATTAAGATATTTTGATGAAATTTGGTACACAGACCTATATTGGCCCAATAACGCAGCCTATAGCTTTTGGTGAACATCGGTCCATGTTTAGACCTAGTGCCCATATAAGGGTCCTACCAAAATTTGCTTGGTTACAAACTGCAGGTCGCAAATATTAAGATATTTTAATGAAATTTGGTGCGCTGACTCACATTATAGAAAATTTTGACACAAGCCCCAATTTAACCCATTCGAATTTCGGATCCAAACAATACACCAGACTGGTGTAGGGTATTGTTAAAGTCGGGCATGCCGACTGCCCGACTTTAACCTTTTTACTCGTTTTTCCTTAAAATCAACCGAATATATGGGTGAAATCAAAAAATGTGATAAATTTTTGGGCCAAATTTGTGAGAAGCAAAAAGTGTTAATATTTTCTTAATGGAATCAGTAAAATTAGTCATTATAAACCTAATTGCAAAAAATCTCTTCTACTTTCTTTGCACAATTTTAATTTTTTTGTGGTAACGGAGTTTACATTTCTGCAAGCAAAAGATTTAACAAAAAAAATTGCGTACGAATTTTCTTCAATTTATTAGTTTTTCGTATTTGGGTTTTCAACTTGCTTTCCAATGATATATAATTTGTGTTTATCAAATTGGCGGTTTCGCGAATAAAAATACAATGCATTCCGCGAAAAAAATTTTAAATTTTTTTTTAATTTTGTATTTTTGGTCCTTTTAAATGCTTTTCAAAAATATAAAATTTTTTAAAATCCAAACTGCGGTTGCGCAGTTACAAAATAATATATTAAAAACATAACATTTCGGATCAAAAAGTTCTTAAATTGTGTGAAACAAATTTAATTTGACAAACTAATGTCAGTAATGACTCGAAATATCGATTAAAAACCAATGAAATGCAAAATCAATCGTTTTTCGCTCCAGCAGCTTAGGGTAAAAAACTGATAACTTTTTTTGATTTGACGCAAAATTATTAGTTGAATCGTCTTTTCACGCATAAATATTAGTTGAATCACCTCTGTTTATGGTTATTTTAAAATATTTTAAACATTTATCTACATTTATTTGAATGAAACCTGATGCAAACAATTGTGGTTACGGAGTTTACATTTGGTTACTTTTTTCGTTTTCTTTCAGAAACGCTTTGTCAGAATTTTTTCCGAAACAAAATCGCATGGTGCCTACAAGGTGAATCCAAATATGACATTGTTTTTCTTACTCGTTAAATAGTTTGGTGTAAAAATTAGAAACGGAGTTTACAACATTTTTTCAAATCTTATTAAAGATATCCATTTTCATCTCGAGAATGTTACATGCTGCAGAAAAGCTTCAAGTCTGTTATACTGAATGATTACTTACAGTCCACCGATCATTTGAGTATAAATAACATTATACTTTTCGCAATTTAAATAATAGATAACTCCAAAATTTTGGTATATGCATTTTTATCAAAAAAAATTATGACGAAAAATCGTTACAGAGTTGAAGTCGTGATAGCTAAGGTTTACGAAGAAGTTTTTAAAATGTATTAATTTTTGTTAAAAACAGCACTTTTCCTCTTCATAAAAATTCTTACAGTTAGTGTTTAGCTTTGTTGGTTATTAAAATATAAGCTATTAAAGTTAAAAAACCTTATGAGTTACTTGTTACGGAGTTTACATTTGGCCTATAAAATTGGTCACAAATTTTATGTACTAACAACAAATTGATCAGATTGGTATAAATTTTGTAAAACAGGTGACAATGCGCTGATATATATCGCAATATATAACTCAAATGTAATCCATGCATTAGAACTTAGCTGGTTACACGGTTTTTATCACATTTTTTGATATCACCCATATACATTAAAACAATTGAAAATAAGTTTAAAAAAAAGGACTACCCACTTTTCGTTCAAAACAATTGTATTTTGTCGTTTATTTTTAATTGTTAATTTATTAACTCGTTTATTTTAAAATTAATCGTATTAAAACAACTGATTATTTTTTACAGAAAATTTTGATTGAATATTTTAACTTCTACTAAAAGTCCGTATTTTGTGTATTTTGTTTATTGAATGACTGATAGAAAAAGTTAGAAAATATATTTCTTTGCAATTTAACTTCTTCTTCAATTAAAACAACTTTACTGATTTACTTTTTAAACAACTGTTGAACTTTTACGCTAAAGTTGTTGTGAGTGTAGTGGTGTCCGTGCACTCACAATATTTTATTCTTAAAAACAACCTAAAATACATATTAAATTAATTGAAAACACAATTAAAAAAAGGACTACTGATTTTCATTATATTCAAACCATTTTGCTATTTATTTTCAAACATTGTTTAAACATTCCATAAAAGAAATAAAAATAATTGAAAAGTCTATTAAAACAATCATAAATTTTTAACTGACAAAACGTAAAAAAAACGATTTTGTAGTTTGTTTTTTCATATTTGAAAGTTGTTTTTTTGTGTGGATTTTCAAAACACTACACCATACACAACAACACACACGTTCACTATTTTATTGGCTATGTTTGTGTGTATGAGTAAAGAATTTCTTGTAATTTGAATTGAAATAATTTTGTATATAAACAAACTATTTTAACAAAAAAGAAAACCGAAAATATTTGATTTTTTTGTTTTAAAACAGAAAACAACGAAATTATTTAAATTATTTTTTCTAAAAATAGAATATTTGACTGAAAATAACAACTCCTACAGATGATATATATTTTTTAGTAGTTTGTTTTTTATTGGTTGACAAAAAAAGTTAAACTGGATTTTAATTGAGTCTATTTACCTATTACTTTTTAAATAAACCTCAATCGGTTATGGAAAATATATTGTGAGTGTGGGAATAAATATGTTTTTTATTGGGAAGAGAAATAATGACAAAAAATATCCCGCGTATATCAACCAGCTTTTTTTTAATTTAAACAAAAAACATTTTCTAATACTAAATGTAATTAAAATTTTTTAATTGCGATTACTATTGTAATGCAATTTTTTAATTACAAGCCCAGTGTAGAAACGGTAATGGCATATCATTATTTTTTGGACTACCAGTAATGACACCAACTTACCTTCTGTATTATTTTAAAACATATAATAATGAGTTACCGATAATGACTTATTTTTATCATTATTTCAAATAGAAAATAATTTTTTAGATTTTTTTGAAAATTTTTTGAAATCTATTTTTAGACTCAATATTTTTTAAACACTGGTAAGGATATATGTAACCACATATTTTTTGATTTTTTGTATGTTGGCGAGTAAGCTTACTTGTGTGCAGCAGGTCAATTGTGTTTTTATCTATTAAATATTACAGGTCGATATAGCTCAGATGGTAGAGCTGTTGACTGGCAATCTGTAGACCCAGGTTCGATTCCCGCACCAGAAAATTTTATTAAAAAAAAAAATACAATAAAAAATATTTTTTTTATATAATTTATTTTTTTGAAAATCTATTTTTAGACTCATTATTTTTGTCAAAACTGGTAAGCACATAGGTAACGATATATTTTTTGATTTTTCGTATGCTGGCGTGTAACGACAACTCATTACTTTTCGCGCCATCGCCATATAAAGGTAATAAGAAATGTAATAACAAAAGTAACTAGTTACCATTACCAAGTATGTAGTTACATAACCACATATCTGGTAATGATTTTCTACACTGGGAGTATTTTTAATTTTACCGTCAGTACCCCATTTAATTTGACATTTAAATTATTTCTGCTCATCGGAATCCGCAGCCGTACATCTATTTTAAAAGGAATCGAAGCCCTAACTTTAAAGATTTGTGCCAACACTTTCAGCCTCAAGTCTAAAACTTTAAATCGAAGCATCCACTAAAGAGAAAGGTTATGCAAATTTTTTAAAAGAGTAAGTAAAATCCTTAGAAATCTGTATTTTGATTCTATTAAAAATTCAAGTTTTTTATTAAATCTTATGGAATTGATATTTAATATTTGCGGGAATTTTAGTGTTAAATTTTTACTCTGTAAAAAACTTATTTACTTTTTTGTCTTTTTATTTCAACACATTTGTATAAATCAGAGAAATCTTTTGAAAATAAAACTTTTGAAAAACAAAAATCTAAAATAATGCCAGCGTCTGTTTGGAAAATGATAAGAAAACAAATTAAAGAAGAAATAAAAAGAAAAAAATATTTATAAAAAAAAAATCAATTTAAAAAAACCATATTGTTATTAAAGAACAGGGTTTCTAGGGTTGTAAATAAATGCGATATGAATAGACATATAAAAGATTTTGGCAAAAAAAAAATATAAACAATTTTAAAAGCACTTAAGAACTTGAAGCACATTTTAAAGCGCTACTCTTCTTTCCCTTCCAAAAATGCACTAAAAGAAGACAGAGTTTGTTATGTTGGGTATTTCGGAATTAATAGAATATAAAAATGTTTTTATAGTACATTATTTCAATAAATTTCAAAATTTGGGCTCGAATTTCTTGATTAAGTGGTCTGCAACACATTAGTTGTCGAGAGAAATTTTAACAACTTGGTTGTTTTTTTTCACTGTTTTATTAGAAAAAAAGTTTACTGTAAATTATGATTTTTAAAACTTTTTGATTCAAATGCGATTGAGAAAATTAAAAAAAATCATATTTATCCCTTGTAAACTATTTACCGATATCCGATTTTCAAAATTTTTTTGGAAAACACAGTTTTACATTAAAAAAAAAATTGTTTTTTTCTTCATTTTAGATTGGAACACCTTAATGCACATTAACTATTTTTTAGCTCTTAAAGGAATTAAATATGCTAAAATCCCAAACGTATTTTACCAATTGTGAAAAATAATCTGTTGGAGACATGTCCCTATCCGGATTTCATTCTTGCCTAAGGAACTCGTCAGGCCCTTAAGAGAAATTTTTTGGATTCAAATTGAAGTTCCTTTAAAAGTTTTGCAATACTAGCAGAAAGTATGGGAAAAAGTATATCCCAACGACAATAATATATATTATTTATGTTATTTCCATTTGAAATAGTTTGGTGCCATAAATTTATGAAAAAAAATTTGTTATGCCAGCCTTAGGTGTTTCATTAAAACTACCCTTTACCCTATTGAAGAAAAATATAAAATTTTAAGCAGTAACAAATGCTGGGAATTATTTTTCAACAATTGTCAAGTACCAACGTACTTAAAAAATCATAATGTTAAAGAATTTGTATATTTTTTTTATGAAAAAATCTGTGTTAATTGATCTCATTTTTGTATTTAATTTCATTTTTTTTTCTAGTTCATTTCATTTTATAGCAATTATGTAAAACATATTTCCCTAAGTGGTTCTTGGTTACAATTCAACATTCAGCATCAGTGCCATCAGCATCAGCATCACCATCTTAATTGTGGTAGTCGTGTCATAATTGTCTCCGCTAATTTCAAAATTGTGTGCCAAAAAGGCGAAAGAACAGAAATGAACAACAAAAAATATATTTATATATATAAATGAAAATTATCATTTTCATATCCGTTTTCCGTTTTATAATGAGCTGTGTAATACTATGGCCAAATTACAATTTACTCACACACACACACATACAAGCACATAAATGTAATTATAGAAATATGGTAAGTAAATTTGTAAAATTTGTAGTGTACATAATTAGTAATATAAATTAAAATATTGTGCTAATAAGATTTTTACATTTAATATTGGTTAATAATAAAAAAAAAACAAAATCTTAGAATTCTAAGAAAAGTTGTTACCAGAGCTTTTTAAAGTAAGGAGAGTTCATAATAAAAACAACACAACAGTATCTTTAATTAGCTAGAGAAGACAAATATTTTTGTAGCAGAACAAAAGAAAATTATTCAATGTTACAATTTAAAATATTTACAGTGAAGGATTATAAAAGCTTCAAGATATTTTAAGTATACAAATGCACTTTATGTAAATCCTGTAAAATATATAAGGTATTGTAAATCTCTTGTGGGATTTTTATTTATTTTAAAAAGAAATTGCAAACTTAGGTAAATTTCCAATTAAAATGTAAAGAAAAAATAATCCCCGAAATGCCTTCTGTACATCACATGCTCCATTTTGTCGAGCTGTATTGTAAGAGGGTAACTTTACGTAGAGAATATATATAGTTAATACTGGGTAAACGAAATTATCATAGTATGATTCTAATGACCGGAAATATGATTCTCGCTTATCATATTATGATCACTAACGACGATTTGATCAAGATTTAGGATCATATTATGACCGCTATGTGTTTCAATCATCATGTTCAGGACAATATTGAAACATGTAATGTTTACAATATTGTCCTGATGATTATAGAATAATCATCATATCAGTGATCATAATATGATCAGGATAAATGATATTTATGCTCACTACAATCACACTATAATAATTTAGTTTGCCCAATCACATTCAACTACATATATTATTATTTTTTTAGTAGGTTTGAGGTTAAGAAGAAGAATAAACCTTTTTATCTAAAAATTATAAACACATTAATTTTCAAATCAGACTAAATATAGTTTCTGCCTTTTTCTATAAACAGGCTTCATCGCTGATTTTCCATTAAATTGTATTATTAGGCATTGTTTTAATCACTGGATTTATTTTTGGATTTATTTTATTTTGTTGAAAAATCCAAATTTTGTTTTTTAATTTTCAAAATTTTATATCTCTATACAAATCTAACACTTATTTCCTAATATAATGTGAAAGAAAAAATTTAAGTTTTGCGAAAATGTTATATCTCGAATAAGATTAAGGTAAATCCAAAACGGATTTATTTATTTTTTAAATCCATTTTGGATTTAGCTTATTTTCCTGTGTTCGCATTTTTACAAAATTTAATAATTTTCTTGCACATTATGTTGGCGAATAAGTATTAGATTTTGATAAAAATTATAAATTTTGAAAATTAAAAAACATAAAAAAGGAATTTTTAACAAAATAAAATAAATCCAAAAAAAAATTCAGTGATTAAAAA
Source organism: Leucophora obtusa (assembly GCA_949987735.1). Classification (NCBI taxonomy): domain Eukaryota; kingdom Metazoa; phylum Arthropoda; class Insecta; order Diptera; family Anthomyiidae; genus Leucophora; species Leucophora obtusa. The sequence goes on along the minus strand of OX465299.1, from coordinate 65,316,233 downwards.
AAGGCATATTGTTTATATTGTATCGCCAGATTGCCTGTATATGATAATTTTTCAACAACCCGTCGGCTCACTATGCTTCGTCCCATGGACAAAAATAAAAATAAAAAAAAAATGTTTGTCTCAAATTGTGAGTAAAGAAGGATTTTTTTAAAGATATGAAAGTAACTCAAACAAATGTGAAAAAAAATATTTGGTGTGATTGCTTTTGCCGCCAAGAGAGGGCGCTAAACTCAGAGAATTTTATGCAAAAATGACTTAACAGAAATATGGGTTTTAATTGTTTCACGCAAATAATTCTCAAAAATACATTTTTTAAAAACTTGTTCAAAAATTTGTTTTTTAATTACTTCAATATATTTGTAGTTAAATTAAAATATGGATTTTAGTATATGTTTACAAAACAATTATTTTTTATTGCTCCGAAAAACACTTTTTTTGTGGAAAATCCAAAAATTACTTAAGTTTGATGGAGTATAAAAAAAATTATATAAAATTAAATATTTTTTAAAAATTTTTTTTTGTACTATTATATTGTTATGTAATAGATCATTAAAAAATTAGTTACTATTTTTTACCACAAATTAAAAAAAATGGATTTTTTGAAATGCCTAAATTCATGATTTTTCACATATTTCACACATTTAAGAGTGTTTAGAATTCAAACCATGTGAACCTTCCATTTTAAGTATAGGTAGTGTTGAGCGGACTTTTGTAAAACACTACGAGGAACATTTTTGTGGAACATTCTAACCCTCTAACCCTTCAATGAAATGGAATTTTTTGGCCTCTTTTTAGAAAGGGACAAAAAGACCCGTAAGTTTAAGAGTTACAGGGTAAAAATGTTCCACAAAAATGTTCCTCGTATTGTTTTACATAAGTTCGCTGAACACATGCTATACCTAAAATGGACGATTCCCATGGTTTCACCCTAAAATCCAGGTTTGTGGGACATTTGAGCACCAATTCTGAATAAGTACGAAATTAACCCTTAAACACATTTTAAGTTTTTACTTATTACTGGCACTTAAGTTAAATTTTCAGTGCTGATGTCTTCAAAGACTTATAGTAGAATTTCATGGCAACTATTTTTGCGAAACATTTTAACCCTCTAACTCTTCAAATTACGGTTCGTTTTTGTCCGTTTGAAAAAGGAGCCAAAAAAGTCCCTTTAGGTGAAGAGTTAGAAGGTTAAAATGTTCCACAAAAATATTCTTCGTAGTATTTTACATAAGTTCGCTGAGCATACCCTATGCCTAAAATGGAGAATTTACATGGTTTCATATTTTAATCCTATTTAATTTGTTTTGTTTTAGAAAAATCATTTTGAGCGTTTAAAACCCATTTTTTGAGAAAGGCATTTTTTTCTTAATGAATCGATTTTACCCATATTTGACACAATTATGGCCTGGCCTTATATCAATTCACGTGCTAAATTTCATCGCAATCGGATAATTTTGGCAGGTTTTATAAAGATCTTAAAATAAAGGATATATGGCAGGACTAAGAGTCCTTGCTTCGATTTTAATAAAAATTGGCATAAACGTTTCCAATTTTATGTGCATCTCAATGTATACTTTTTGTAATTTTACGTCCATTTTTATAGCTAATATAATATTTATAAATTTCAGGACCTATGGCAGGTGGGCGTGTCCTTGGCCCGATATTTCTAAAAATTAAAATTTTTCTTAACTAAGGGGTTCTTTGTCAGTATACCGAATTTCAAATCTCTATCTCTACTTCTTATATTTTTGTCCAATTGTTATATGGGATCAAAGCACTGTGCGGCTGTAGGAATCGAAGCTGTGCTTATTCCTAACTTACAAATATAACTATACAAAGGTGCTACATCTTAGCCATCTCACCCAAGTAAGGCCTTGAATGCAATGTAACTAATTCATAGTCTTCTTTCCTATTCAGCTTTCTGTTATTGTCTTTTAGTCAGAAGTGATCAAACACAGATACATATACACATTCTATTTTTGTTTATTTTCGAATCTCCTCCGTGTCTCCTTTTTCGCAAATAATGCCAAACTGAATTATGGTTTTTACGTTCAAGTTCAGGCAGCTTTCGTATATATTGGAGACGGGTTGCCTTAGGGCAAATTTTTATAATATATTTTAGTACAGCGTTGTTTTAACGTTTTTTCTTTAATTTTTTCTTTTGCATCGTTTTTGAAAAATTTTTAAAATGTTACATATTTCGAAGGCACCCTCTACCGCTATAGTTGACTTATTGGCCTCACAATTTACTAATTTTGTTAAAACATGTTACTTTTGCTTAGTTATTAAATAAAAAAGGTAAAAAAAATTAAAGTTGGGCATGCCGCAGTACGATTTTGGGCATACTTTGGGAAGCGCATCAAATTTGGAAAAGCGAATTTCAACTTACTATGCTGAAAAGATACTAAAATATATAACTTATAAGCCTGCATTAAAGTTTTTATAGTAGTAATTTATGTGGAGGTAGACCTGGCAGTTCAAGTGAATTTAAAAATTCTGCTTTGGTTTCTTCCATCACTTAATCAACAGAAAACTTAGAACGGTGACAGTTCGTTACCGGTAGTTTTAAATATCGGCATATATTTGAAAGACATTTGCATACTTTTCTAAGGTTTTTTTCTCTTTTAATAAATTCCCAGCAAAAAAAAAATTGGAAGTCATGCTTCTTCTTTTATTGCTTCAAAAGAATTTTATGTTTTTTATTGCTACTGTAAGTAATAGTTCTCAAAAACTCTACTTACTTCTTTCATTGCTTCCAAAATAGCCGCTAATATATTTTTATAGCTTTTTTAGAAGTAATTTTGTTATTCAGAATTATTTGTTATAAGTAATTCTCAATAACATAAAAAAAATCACTTAAGCTTTACTTCTAAAGCATTATTGCCCTAAAAGTGATTTTAGATAGTGATTTTGATACAGTTTATTTCCGAAAAGATGATCGCGTGTTCGATTCCTGGCGAAACCAATATTTTTTTTTTTTCATTTTTTACTTTTTTTTATTTTAATATTTATAATTAATTTGTTTAAATTCAATAATTTTTTTATTTCTTAATTTTTAAAAATATATAAAATAAAAATTATAAAAAATTAACTTTTATGAACCAGTGAAAATAGTAGTGAAAAAATAGTGAATGGAAGTGCACCTTTTGTAAAGGGTTTTTCAATAAGAGCGCTACAAAAGTTTTTTTAAATAAAACAAAAACGAAAGTACCTTTTATTAAAAAAGTAACTTTTATTAAAAAAGTACCTTTTATTAAAAAAGTACCTTTTATTAAAAAAGTACCTTTTATTATTAAAAAAGTACCTTTTATTAAAAAAGTACCTTTTATTAAAAAAGTACCTTTTATTAAAAAAGTACCTTTTATTAAAAAAGTACCTTTTATTTAAAAGTACCTTTTATTAAAAAAGTACCTTTTATTAAAAAAGTACCTTTTATTAAAAAAGTACCTTTTATTAAAAAAGTACCTTTTATTAAAAAAGTATCTTTTATTAAAAAAGTACCTTTTATTAAAAAAGTACCTTTTATTAAAAAAGTACCTTTTATTATAAAAGTACCTTTTATTAAAAAAGTACCTGTTATTAAAAAAGTACCTTTTATTAAAAAGTACCTTTTATTAAAAAAGTACCTTTTATTAAAAAAGTACCTTTTATTAAAAAAGTACCTTTTATTAAAAAAGTACCTTTTATTAAAAAAGTACCTTTTATTAAAAAAGTACCTTTTATTAAAAAAGGACCTTTTATTAAAAAAGTACCTTTTATTAAAAAAGTACCTTTTATTAAAAAAGTACCTTTTATTAAAAAAGTACCTTTTATTAAAAAAGTACCTTTTATTAAAAATGGACCTTTTATTAAAAAAGTACCTTTTATTAAAAAAGTACCTTTTATTAAAAAAGCACCTTTTATTAAAAAAGTACCTTTTATTAAAAAAGTACCTTTTATTATAAAAGTACCTTTTATTAAAAAAGTACCTTTTATTAAAAAAGTACCTTTTAATAAAAAAGTACCTTTTATTATAAAAGTACCTTTTATTAAAAAAGTACCTTTTATTAAAAAAGTACCTTTTATTAAAAAAGTACCTTTTATTAAAAAAGTACCTTTTATTATAAAAGTACCTTTTATTAAAAAAGTTCCTTTTATTAAAAAAGTACCTTTTATTAAAAAAGTACCTTTTAATAAAAAAGTACCTTTTATTATAAAAGTACCTTTTATTAAAAAAGTACCTTTTATTAAAAAAGTACCTTTTATTAAAAAAGTACCTTTTATTAAAAAAGTACCTTTTATTAAAAAATTCCTTTTATTAAAAAAGTACCTTTTATTAAAAAAGTACCTTTTATTAAAAAAAGTACCTTTTATTAAAAAAGTACCTTTTATTAAAAAAGTACCTTTTATTAAAAAAGGACCTTTTATTAAAAAAGTACTTTTTATTAGAAAAGTACCTTTTATTAAAAAAGTACCTTTTATTAAAAAAAGTACCTTTTACTAAAAAAGTACCTTTTACTAAAAAAGTACCTTTTACTAAAAAAGTACTTTTGGTAAAAAAGTACCTTTTATTAAAAAAAAACACCATTTATTAAAAATGTTCCTTTTATTAATAAACAACTCTGATTAAAAAAATAACTTATTTTTTATTTTACTATTTTTTTTAATAAAGCTTTTACAAAGCCGCCTTTAATTTATAAATTTCACTAGCAAAATGGCTTAACAGTTCAGTAATGTTTTTCACAATTAATTAACAGATTTTATATCAAGCCACATTGAATGGTTTTGTTTTGGTCACTCCCTCATTTAACTTGTTTCCAACAGTCATTTACCTTTTGACTGTAAACCAAACTGCACACACAAAGAAACTTTTTGCCAGTCATCCACAATTATCCTTGACATTTTCTGCTAAGTTGTTTTTTTTTTCAGTTTTCTTTACGGTCACGTGAATTAATAATTCCTTTTCAAACAGAACACGACATGTGGCCGACAAAATAAGAAAAACAAAATCCATAAAAACAAACAACAGCAAACACAACATGAAATTCATTTTTCGTTTCATAACATAATACAAACTTTTAATGCATTTTACACATTCTTAAACAAAACACATTAAAAACACTTTGATCAAAAAGTATAAGAGATTGATAATTATTGCTAGCGAAATAAAATCAAATTTAATGGACGCTGTCAATTAATAGCAATTGCGAAAAAGTTTTTTTTTTCTTTTTATTAGTTTTAGATCAGTGTATAAACAAACTTTGCATATTTTTCTACACAGCGTATGAGTGATATTTATTGTAGCAAATCACGTATACGCCTTAGAGCAGCATGAGCGAGCCAACCTATAAAAACTTAAAATCAACAATTCCAATTATCTTCTTAATAATGCACTTAAATTTTCAAAAGAAAATATAAATATAAATCAATGGAAAATTTTAATAAATTAAATTACTAAATCCCTTATTGTCGTCAAAATTTAATTTCAAATTATAATTACTGATAAAAATTATACACTTAAAATTTGAATAGAATTTTAGTATGTTTTCATCATATCTAAAACCGATGGCTGGCTAATGATAGAGAAGACTTGATAACGCATGTATATAGAACACGCAAACATTAAAGTTTTATAATAACAAACACGTACACATACTAAATACCAATACATACATAAATATACCATTCACTAATACAGACAGGCAAACAATAATGTTCTACATTTTAACAGGGGAATTTAGACATTTATGCAGTTTGAACTCGTTAAATGTTTATTGTTAGTAGTTGAAGGATATAGTATAAGTACTCGTCGTACTAGTGGTGAAAGTTGAATGTTCTATCTATATAAGATACATGAACATAGATAATTGTTATCCCACTTTGTATGTGTGTGTACAAGATTCCTTTGTGTATTATAAAGTTATAATAATGTTTTCATATTTTTTTGTATTGTTTCAATAAGAAAACTTAACAAGAACAACAATATTCAACAAAATCATAATCATAAAAACATTATCATTTTTGTATTGTTATTTGAAGTAGAAGCTGATAAATTATTTGATATAATTTAATTTAGAAATTATATAAAATTAAATTCAGACATGATTTTTAATTGATAAATTAAACAAAAGAATTTCGATTATTGTAAAATTAATTAATCCTCTAGTGTATTACCCTACACCACTACAAGGACAGTAGACCGTACCATCTTGCAGGCAAAAATAAAAAGCGCGCCGTTCACCCTCCAATATGAAGAATGTTTGCAAGGTTTCAAAAAAAAAATTTTTTTTTGCCGAAAGTAGGGTTCGCCATTTTCCATTTTTCGTTATATCTTTGGTATTTACAGTCGGATCTTAAAGTATGATACATCGATGTTTTTCTCTCGAGGAGACCAGTGTAAATAAAATGTAATGGAACAGGGAAAGAGTGGAATTGGAACGCTAAAATTGGGAAACGAAATTGGATGCAATGGGGAACGAGTTGAAATAAAACAATGGGCAAGTTGAACGAAATGGTATGGACAATAGGAACAAAATTGCAATGGAAATAAAATTGAACAGATTGTGGAACGAGTGGAATGCATGGATTTGAAGCACTAGACTAGTGGAAAAAATTAAAGGGGAAACGATTGACGTAGAAACACTAGACAAAGGGAACGAAATGGAATGGAATGGCGAAGAAATGAACGGGAAACGAGTGAAACTGGACACCAAAATTGGAAAACGAAATATGACGGAATGGGAAACGACCTTATTTCAAGCACTAGACATGTGAAACGAAATGTAATGGAACGGGGAATAAGTTGAATTGAAACACTGGACAAGCGGTTGGAAATGTAATGAACAATGGGAACAATATGAAACGATCAGGAAATAAAATGGAACAAGCCATGGAACAAGTGAAACTGGAACAATAAAACTGGGAAACGAAATGTAATGGAATGGGAAATGAGTGGAATTGAAGCAATGGAAGAGTGGAAAGAAATGAAATGGGAAACCATTGACTTAGAAATACTAGACAATGAGAATGAAATGGAATGGAACGGGGCCGAAATGGAATGAAACGGGGAACAGGTAAAACTGGATCACTAAAATTAGCAAACGAAATGCAAAGGAACGGGAACGAGCTTAATTGAGCCTCTGGACATATGAAACAAAACAGAAAGTAATGGGGAAGGAGTGCAAATAAAATACTAAACATAGGGAAAGAAATGGTACATATATTTTTGTATTGTAACGTTTCTAGAAATTCTTAAAACGTCGTCCCCTGACGATTTCCTTAGGCAAGACTGAAACCTGAATAGTGACGTGCCTTCAACAGATTATTTTTCACAATTTGTTAAATAAGTCTTGGGATTTCAGCACATTTAATTCCATTAATGTAATTAATATGCACTCGATAAAACTCGATTTAAGCAGGTTTATTGAAATTTCACAAAACTCAAATTTTTCCTCAAAAAGTACCTTGTTACTCTCAACTTACGGGAAAACTCAATAAAAATCGATTTAAGCAGTTTTAGTAAAATTTCCCAAAACTGAAATTTTTGCTCAAAAAGTACCTTGTTACTCTCTAAATTACGGGAAAACTCGATAAAAATTGATTTAAGCAGTTTTAGTGAAATTTCCCAAAACTCAAATTTGTCCTCAAAAAGTACCTTGTTACTCTCTAAATTACATTAATGAAAGTGGAAACATACACAAAAAAAAAAAAAAAAAAAAAAAAAAAAAATAGGCACCAATAATAGAATTTGTGAAATCAAGCATATTTTATTGAAATTTCACAAAACTCAAATTTTTCCTCAAAAAGTACCTTGTTACTCTCAACTTACGGGAAAACTCAATAAAAATCGCTTTAAGCAGTTTAAGTAAAATTTCCCAAAACTCAAATTTTTGCTCAAAAAGTACCTTCTTACTCTTTAAATTACGGGAAAACTCGATAAAAATCGATTTAAGCAGTTTTAGTGAAATTTCCCAAAAATCAAATTTTTGCTCAAAAAGTACCTTGTTACTCTCTAAATTACATTAATGAAAGTGGAAACATACACAAAAAAAAAAAAAAAAAAAAAAAAAAAAATAGGCACCAATAATAGAATTTGTGAAATCAAGCATATTTTGTTAATGGAAATTTTATTTCCAACAATTTTTTTTTTAAATACAAACCCGGTGAAAAATGTTCATATACGCTCAAACATGTTCATATATGGTTTATGTATGGACACATATGAACAAATATGGATTTTTTATGAACATATATGGATTTTATATGAACATATATGGAAGTATATGTGATTCCATATATGGAAGAAATTTCATGTACAGACATATATGGAAGCATCTGTTATTTCATATGTGGAAATGGCACTCATATATGGACAAATATGAAAGTATATGTTATTCAATTTATGCAAAAGGGACTTGTATATGAACATATTTCGAAGAATACATTTTTCCATATATGTAAAAGGAACTCATATTTGGATAAATATGGAATTATATTTAATGCCATGAATAAAAAAAGGAACATATGTAGCGCCTAATTTGAATGTCATACATAAATTTATATCTATCGTATAACCTTATAATAAAGGACAGCAAAGTTCGCATGTATTCGCATATATTTAATAAATGTATATGTTCATATATGTCCATATATGAACATATACTTAGGTGTTACCTCATTTTTCGGATCCATACATATATGGTTGAACCATAAATGTTCATATATGGACATTTTTCACCGGGAAGTTACAAAAAGGAAAAAAATTTTTACAAAAACGGTGTGAGAAATGTGTTCAATAATTTAATTAGAATTTTGTAGATTCTTTCTGTGTGTAGTTTTCTATTGTTGGTTATACGCAAATACATGTCACTACATTGTTAGAGCTGTAAAAACAACAGAGTAGTATTTCGCAAGATGACAAAGCAAATTGTGTTAAATAAAAATGTTGTTGTGTTTGTTTTTTCTTTTATATTTTGTTGAATAACGCGTCTAGACGAAAACAAGAAATTCTCATTGAGTTTGTAATTTAACCTAACAAGTATTTCTATAAATTGCGAAAATGTCGTCCCTGGAGATTTTCTTAGGCAAAAATGAAGTCCGTGTAGGGATATGTCTTCAACTTTGGGATTTTTTGTCAGGAGCTTGATAAAAATGGGGTTTAGACAATTCACTAAAGAAAACTTGTTTTGAGTTTCCAATAAAAACATTGTAAAAACGAGATTGAAAGAGGAAATCTTTTAAATTTGTCCCGATGATTCCACCTTTAGCGTAGGCAACCACTAAGCGGGATATTTTGAAATTTTTACGAGCGGAGGCAAAGCGTTGTCCGTTAATGATCTGTGCAAACACTTTGAGACAAAAACCTAAAACTTTAAAACATACACTATAAAAAGCTTAAAGAAATTATTAAAAGACAAAAATTCTTTGAAAAAGAGTACAATTTTCTTCTAACTACCCAGTAGCAAAAAATACTAGTTCCGAACCGACGATGTATTAGTTTACTTCTAAGTGTTCTACCACCTATCCATAACAACAACTGTAGAATTTTAAATAGAGATATCATAGAGATGAGGCAATAGTACTCCAACTCCCACTTTGGAATTATTTAAGGACAATAAATAGGGCCAAAACTGGTACTAATGTGTTATTCGCGGAACCAGCTCCAAAATGATTCTTCGAAAATAGTACTGTACTGTAGATAAAAAAACAAAGGTCTTTTTCCATGACAATTAGGCCCATTTACTAAATTAAATATAAAATATTGTTACGAAATTGGATTAGTCTGGTATAGAAAATTCTGGAATTTTAGAAGAAAAATATTCCGAAAACGGAATTTACTAAACCGGTCAATCTGGTAACACCACATTTAATAAATTTAAGTATAATATTAAGTGCTTGGGACTCTGCTGTGAACAACATAAGTTTTATAATTTTAGTACAGCTGAAATTTTTTACCATGTTCTACAACCACGGCCGTTAAACTACAAAAAGGCTGCCACTTGACGAGTAGAGTCCGTCGCGTTTTATTAGAAAGAAATGTAAAGAAAATTTGAATTTTAAAATTCGGATTCAAATTGAATCTTTTGAAAAATTCTCTTCATAGTTACAATGAAACTACGAGTCATAGATACAGAAATGGCTCATGGTTCTTTTAGTAAGAAAAACAAGAAACCGTACTGTTGTTAATGAGCATGTTACAAAACTACACCAAGAAAACAAAGTCGGTGCTGACAAGTCTATTTGTTGCGAAAGTGAAGTTTGCATCAAGTAAATTTTTCGGTTGCGACTATGGAATTATTCTTGATACAACTGAAATTCCATTGTCATTGTTAAATTAGTCCTATCTCAATTGGTTTTCTGTTCTGACAACTGAAAAACTTGGCTCCCATAACCGAATCATTCGATTTCAATTCTATTTGCAATTAAAAATTATTGACTGATTTATTATTAAAAAAATTTTAAACAAATTGAGAAAATCAAATCTCGTTTATCAATTTAATTAACGAAGTATCGGGCTTTTAAGCTAATTACACTGTGAGACAAATGGTAGGGGTTAGTGATCGGGAAGGGTTCAAACTACCGGGGAAAGTTATATCGGTAAAAAAGAAGTTATACGTGTCCCGGCGTTTCGCTGGGTCACCTCTAGGAATCGAGATATATCGATTTGACCTTTGGTGGTCTTTTTTTTGAGAACCACTAGTCCGATTTTGCTCAAACAACTTTAAAAAAAAATTACAATTCCTTTAATCTGTTCATATAACGTTTTTCTATATACTCAACAGTTTTGCCGGTAAAAATAAATGTATGAAGAAAAAAATATTTTTTGCCTAAAATATTAAAAAAAGTAATAAACAAAAGGTTATTGATTTTTATGGTAGCGGTAACAAACATTTATTTTTACCGGCAAAACTGTTGAGTATATAGAAAAACGTTATATGAACAGATTAAAGGAATTGTAATTTTTAATTTTTTTAAAATTGTTTGAGCAAAATCGGACTAGTGGTTCTCGAGTTATGTGAAAAAAAAGATATATCTCGATTCCTAGGGGTGACCCAGCGAGACGCCGGGACACGTATAACTTGTTTTTGACCGATATAACATTTCCCGTTGGTGTCATCCCATCCCGATTTTGACTGTCGCATAGTGTTATATACAATACGATACACAAAAATTTGTAACTAAAACAAAAATGCCTTCCAAATTTATATTAAAATTTATGTTAAAGTTAATACATTTTGAACAATTCGTTAAGAGGTCATCCCTTTAGGTACTTCAAACAAAACCATAGTTTATTTTCAGAGAAGAAACTTCATCCTAAGTTCATGTTTATTATCAACGACTTTTAGCAAAATTAAATATTTGTTAAAGTTTTTCGAATTTATGTTTTATTCCAGTAGATATATTTATTCTACAAAATTTTGTTTAACAAGGGACACTAGGAACGATTTTGATCTTAAATATTCCTTAAGGGGGATATTAGAGATGAGCGATCCGGTGATTTTTGAATAACGCTGCTACCAGTGATCGTGATTTTCAAATCACCGTTCTTTTAAACAGTGACCGTGATCACGGGTTTGTAATACACTCAAAAAAATAAGTTAGTAGAAAAATTAGTAAAACGTCTTGTATATCAAGTGTACTAGTTTTTAGCAATTTTTTTGCTGAAATTCCGTTTTCAGCAAAAATTTTAGTTATATTTTTTTAGCACTAAACTAATTTTGAACTAATGTTTTACTAATTTATTTTGCTACAAAAATTGTGCTGATAAACGCATTCATAGCGTGGACGACAACCAGATAGACAAGATGTAGATGTCGCAGCTTGTCTGGAAACGGAAATGACAAAAAAAAAACTACTTGCACATATTCTATATTTAAATTTTCAGCAAATAAATTAACTAAAGTAAAATTTCGCTACAAGTTTTTTGAGTTTTTTTTTTCAGTCTACTACTATTCAGCAAAAAGTTTAGTGATTTTAGCAAGGATTTTTTTCATTTGAAATCGACTAAGTGTTAGCAAAACTTTTGCTGAGAATAATATTTTTTTGGTAAAAATCAGCTCGCTGATTTTCAGCAAACACCTTTTGTTGAAATAACCAACTTTTTTGCAAGCACGCTCCTGACTAAAAATTTGCTGACACAGCAACATTTTTTGCTGACTTTACTGACTTTTTTTTTTTTTTTTGAGTGTAGAGATGGGCGATCCGGCGATTTTTCAGTAACATTGTTCTCAGTGAATGTGATTTGCAAATCGTTGTACTTTTAAACTGTGATCGTAATCACGGTTTTTCTATGGAAAAGACTGCGATTTTCTGATAAATAAACGAAATAATATTTATGGCGAGTTTTAAAGATATCAGTTAAACTTGGTTTAGTTAAACTGAAAACGAATTTTGTCAGCCATTTCAAAGTTTATTAACAAAAATTTGCCGGAAAAACTTTTTCTTGAGTATAATTTATTTCTTTATTGAAATAAAATAAAATAGACCACATTTTAAAAGCAGTATTCCAGTTACAAACTGCGTTAAACTAAGTTTAAAGATAATCCACTTCCTAAAAACTGGGCCTTAAAAGAAGAATAGTTGCGACCGGTAACAAAGACATGATAGAAGGAGATATTTTATTCAGAAGAGTGTGAAAGCAAGTCACTGTTATTGAAAAAAAACATGTATTACTGTGCACAATGAAGTTTGCAAGAAAGAATAGTACAAAAATATTAAAAGAACGACATTCCGGGTAACTGCGACTTGAAATATTTGATCACTGCCGTTACCAGTGATTTATCAATAACTGTGATTAAATCACCGGTATGAAAATATCGCTCATCTCTAGGGGATATGACATTGGCCGTTTTTTGAAAGCGATTTTTTTTATAATTTTGTATTTTAGTAAATATTCTTAAAATTCTAAGAAAAAAAATTTCATGGAAAAATTCCTACGGGTTCAAAAGTTACAGCCGGATTAGTGACAGCGCATTTTTAATTTTCGCGCTACCTACGTACCTTTTTTTTCTTTGTTCACAAACTTTGAACGCGTTTATCTCGAAACCATCTTTTTCGTACTGGTTGCGGCACTAGCGGGTTCATTTTTTGACGAAATTTTTTTTTGTATTTTTTTAAACTTGATTCGCCATCGTATGACACGAGCGTTTTTTTTTAATTTTTTTTCGATTTTTTATGAATTTTTAAAGTCAATATTTTTTTAGAAAAAACACACTTTCAAATTTGGAACATCACCAAAAATTGATGTCATACGATAACCAATTTTGTTAAGACTTAAAAGTCATTTTTTTCCAGATCGGATAATTTTTCCGACTCCCAGCGCTGCAACCACGAGGCCCCGTTTTTTTCTCTGCCGCTAGTTTGGGGCTCTATAAAACCAAGTTGGAGTGAAAAATATATTTTTTTGAATTTTTTTCTTGTAATTTGTTCAATTCTCCACAATAATAAAAAAAAATTTGGAAAAATGTTTTTTCTTGACTGAGTTATGAATTTTTAAAAAAAGGTCTGTTTTCTCTGTCGCGAATGTAATGTGCCTCCTTAAGTCCGAAATTTTCAAACAAAACTTCTGATAAAGTACGTAAGTCGTAAATTATCGGAATAAATTAATGTCCCTTATTAAAAATTCATAACATTTAGTTTAAGAATAATTTAACTCGGTTGTTACATCTGCCATTAGCTGGGTTTAGCAAGGTCTTACTGTACATTCAATCATTGTATTGTTAAAAAGTCCATCTACCTTTCCTGATTTTTTTTTTTTTTTGTCCTATTTAAGCAACATTTCAGACAGTTTCATTCCAAAAAAGTTAAAAGTTTCTTATACTTATCCTTTTATTTAAACATGTTAATAAAGTTTCCAAAACGATAACAAATAAAATTTACCTGAAAAGAGAAAGAAAAAATATCAAATTAAAGTTTTACTTTTGGAAAAAAAAACATCTTATCTTAAAAAAAATGTATATACTTTAACAATGAAAATTAAATTTAGTTAAAAAATTAAATAAAAGAAATCACAAACATGCATTCAAAAATAAGAAAAAAAAAACTATTGTCTACTTTAAGGCCGTTAGAATTGTTACAAAATGAAAAAAATTTATATAGTATAATATAAAATCCTTTTTACAAATATGGCGTAAAGCCAACTATTTTATCATCTATGTATGTTTTATGAAGAAACACACATTTTTATACACGGGATTGAACTAATATATACAAAAAAAAAAAAAACGTATACATATTTGCATTTAGTATAACTGAATAAAGCAGTTTAAAGTGGAAAAATAAAGCATTGATTTTTTTTTTTCGTTTGCACATTTGTTTTGGAAGAATAACCTACAGCAGATCTTTAAGAGATGTGGTCATTAAGTGAACTTAAGAGCAGGAGGTATCAAATATATTATTTATTTATTTTTTTCTACATATAGAATATAGAATTTATGGTCTTTTGGACCTTACATTAGGTTTTTGAAACTACCCAGCAAAAAAAGAGATGCCGAAGCAGTAGAAAAAGCACTACAATTGATAATCTAGATGTACTTCTTCTTTAACATAAACACTAACGATTTTAGCATTGAGTTGTCATAGGAGAGGAGTACTCCCACTTTAACATTTTTTCAGTGCTTTTTGAACGAGTGCAAAGGAAGCTCTTTTTCACCAATTAAAAGTTAAAAAAAAAAATTATTTACAAAAAAAAATTATATTTTTTTTATTTTACAAAAGTTTTTTATTGCCTCTACCGGGTATCAAACTTGCGACCACACAATTGTTAGTCTGGCACTCTACCGCTGAGCTATTCCTTGATATGAAAGTTGACTGGCATAAAAACACTACTTTGTTACTGCGAGATATTGTTCCTTATTCTCTTTAATAAAAGTACTTATTAAACAAGTGTAAAAGAGGCACTCCAATTCAATATTGTTTTCAGTACTATTTTTAAAGTTGCATAAAAGCAATTTCTCACCATTTTTTCTATATATCAATATTTTTAAAAATTTTTAAATTAAAAAATATTGAATTTAAACAAATTAATTATAAATATTAAAAAAAAAAATTAATAGAATAAAAAAAATAAAAAATATTGGTACCGCCGGGAATCGAACCCGGTGCCCTCTGTTTGGATATGCTAAATGATACCAAAATCACTTTTTACGATCAGTTTTAGAGCAATTACTCTTTAGAAGCAATACTGAAGTGATTATTTGGATGTTGTTGAAAAGTAATTCTAAAAAAGCGTTAAAAATATACTAATGAATATTTTGGAAGCAATGAAGGAAGTGATTTTTTTGAAGATGTTCAGAATAACTTCTGAAAAAGCAGTAAAAGTACACTAACGGATACTTGTGAAGCATTGAAAGAAGTAGTTTGTAAAGCATTAAATACTTGCAATTTTTGGCTAAACTGCAGTTTATGGGGTTTCGTCAAAAAAATATTGCCCCCACTGGAATTAAAAAAGAAAAACACCGAAATTAATTTTGGGAGGGGCTCGGCTCCGGGAGGCCCGTGGGGGGCAAAAAACGGGGGACATATTAACATGTAAGTGTAGGTACTCAAATTAAAGGAAATTGTCTCACGATTTCAAAAATGTTATTTTTTTTTAACTATAAAACGTAACCCTACGAGGGGGGACTGAAAATTATTGAATTTTGTTTTATGGTAAAATGGTACTCAAATGATAGAAAATGTACCCCCACGACTTCAAAAACTATTTTTTTTTTCAATAATCGATAAACGCATTAAAAGTTTAGACATTTACATAAAAAAAAAAAAAAATTTCTGAAATTGCATTTTCCATCAAAAGTTTCAAGTTTATACATATCATCTAAAAAGTTTGGGTATACCTAACATTAAAAAAAGGATTATAAAATTTTGTTTGCAAAAATTTCGTAATTTTTACAAAAAAATTTTCCTGCGGCGCAATTCAACTATATTAGTTCTGAAATTGCATTTCTCATCAATAAAAATTTGACTCCTTTTGTCATTTATACTTGCAACTGCCTTTTGTGTTCCAAATTTTCAAAATAAACAACAAAAAATGGACCAAAACTAAAATAATGTGATTTTAGACTTTTTTAATTTTTCGCAGGTCTAAAATTTTTGAAATTGATTTTTGAAATCGTGAGAAAATTTCCTTTCATTTGAGTACCATTTCATATTAATATTTTACTTTTTTCGACCCCCCTATTAGTCGAAAAATGGCTCTAGTTAGGGCTAGGTTTTATGGATATAAAAAAAAATAACATTTTTGGAATCGTGAGACAATTTTCTTTAATTTGAGTACCCACACTTACATGTTACTATGCCCCCCCCCCCGTTTATTGCCCCCGACGGGCCTCCCGGGGCCGAGCCGCTCCCAAAATTAATTTCGGGGTTTTTCCTTTTTAATTGCAGAGGGGGTCATATTTTTTATTTTTTTTTTTACCGAATCCCCATAAACTGCAGTTTTGCCCAATTTTTTTTGCTGGGTAACAATGTTAGCGTTTTTTTTTTCAGTTTGGCGATTTTTATCTATTTTACGCAATTTTCTCCACCATTTGTAATTATTTTGCAATTTAAGTAATTTTTATTTATTTATGACTTTAATCTGTTTTTCTAGTGATTTTGTACTTTTTTTGTGACCTTTTCTAGTTTTATACGCTTCTTCGAACCATAACACCATTATAACTCAAAGTAGCTATTCTGACGATTCGATTTTTACCAGCCAAATTTTTTTTTATCTTTCTTTTGCTAACATTTGGTTATTAGTTGCCTAGAAAAAATAGATAAAATGGTAAGCGCCTGATAACATACTTTTTATAGCAAAAAAAAAAAAAAAAAAAAAAAAAAAAAAAAAAAAAAATCTGCACACATTCACCCAGCTTTTATGCACACTCATATTCAAAATACTATTCATGAATGGAATTATGTGTATGCTGTATACTAGGGTGGATCGAAGTCAGTCTTTTGAAAAATTTGGCTTCGACAAGATGTAAAGAATTTTTTTTTTTTAATTTTAGGCAAATTGGAATTGAATTTCAGCTTCAGCTTTTCATATAAATACCTAAAATTTTCAAACAAAATATTAATAGATTATTTTTTCACAATTTGTTAAATAAGTTTTGGGATTTTAGCTTATTTAATTCTATTAATGCAATTAATGTTTATGCCGCTAAAAAAAAAATAAATTTGAAATAATGAATGCGTAAGTGCTTGTGCAAAATTTAAATGTAACTGACATTTATAGAAAAATTTGGATTTTCTATTGTGGATTATACATAAATAGATGTCACTACATTGCTAAATCTGTCAAAACAACAGAGTAGTATTTTTGAAGATAACAAAGAAAATTGTTGTAAATTTTATGCTGTTATTTTAGTTTTTTCTTTGATATTTTAAATATTGAATAACGCTCCTAGCACAAGAAATTCTCATTCAGTTTGTAATTTAACCTAGCAAATAGTTCCAGAAATTCTAAAAGTGTCCTCCTCTGATCAGTTTCTTAAGCAAGAATGAAATGCGAATAGTGACATGCCTTCAACAGATTATTTTTCACAAATTGTTAAATAAGTTTGTGGATTTTAGCATATTTAAGCACTTAATGTTTATCCCGATAAAAATAAATTTAAAAAAAGAAAAAATATTTTTTTTTATCAAAGTTGTTTTACGAAAAGTGTTTTCTTGGTTCTAATAATAACGAAAAAACGCAAACTTCGATGGAAGAAAATTTTCTGTCTCCCCAGTGAATCAAAGCGGTAGCACATGACTTTTCCCAAATATTCGTTTGATCGAGATTTCCATTTTTTGCATGTCAACAAGAAAGAATCAAAAATTGCTTTTAATGAAAAAAATGTCCATATAAAAAAAATCTTTTCTTTGTTCGAAAATTTCAGACGGGTAGCGCAGGTCAAAAATCAATACCAAGTTGGCTCAAACTTTTTAAAAATATTTTTTTTAAATTTATTCACCACTTGTCTACCCTTACTTTAAGCAAAATTCCTCTACTGGCTGAATTCGGCCCACCCTACTGTATATAATCGTATACTTGACTGTATGAAATGCTTGTAAAAAAGTATATATATTTTGTAATTTTTTGGTTAACATTTTTAGTTTTTCTATTCAACCAGATAACTATCAAACAGTTATACGAGGGCAGTTCGAAATGTTCTTAGCCTAACAATGAAAAACAAGAGCTAGACTTTTAAAATTATTTTATTTTTCAATATAATCTTCTGATACTTCAATATACTTAGTCCAAAGTTTTTCTAGCAATTCTATACCTTGATTAAAATAATTTTCCTGAAGCTCCTCAAAATAATCGTTTACAGCTGCCATTGCATCTTCATTCGAGGTAAAGGATTTTTTTAAGACTTGAGAAAAGGTAGAAGTCAGAGGCAGCTAAATCAGAGAAATTATGAGAAATGAGAAATTTTCATTCGAATGACTTTTTGGTCAACTGTTAACATATGCGGTACCCATCTTGCAGAAAGCTTTTTCATCTGTAATTATTGATGCAAAATAAAATGTACTCGATCATATGAGATGCCTATGGCATTACATATTTCACTCACTTTCACTCGTCGATGGTCTAATACCACATCATGGACTTTCGCTATAATTTCTGGCGTTGTTGCAGTTTTTGGTTTAGGTGCAGTTTCATCTCCAATACTTGTACGACCACATTTAAATTGAGCAACCCAATTTTTTACTGTTACATATGAAGGAGCACTTTCCGCTAACACATTCACCATATCATTACGAATTTCTAGTCCCGATAAACCTTTCTTATGTAAATATTTGATCACCCCACGAATTTCTAATTTTTCCATTATAAAAAAACACTGAAGCGCCTTTTTGAACACCTGTTACTATCGAAATGAAATTTAACATGTGTTCATATGACGGATGGAAGTTTTCATTATACAAAGCTTTTTGCTGTTTATACCGCCATCTCTATGTCAGACTAAGAACATTTCGTACTGCCCTCGTAAGTAAAACTAAACTACTTAAATATAAAACCAATGTAAATTATTTTTTTTATTCAAATTTTTTTTTTTATTTACAATATTTTAAGCTGAAAATACTATTTTGTTTACTTGATTTTGATAATAGTTCCCCTTGAAAATAATTTTATCAAATATTTATTTGAATGATAAAAGAAGATTGAAAATTATTATTATTATAATGATTATACTGATGACTTGGTTAAATATTTATAATACCCATGTGTTGGAGAAACATAAATTGCACAATAAAAAATAAACAAATAAATAAAACTACACCAGAAGAACTAGGTAAAGGGTTCAATTTCTAACTTCACATTAAACTATTTTCAAAAAAAACTTGCTAATTTGAGTTGAGTTGCATTGGACAATCACAGATGAAAATCCGTGGCGTTCGGTCCACAAATTATACATTCCACTATACCCAAGGACGGAAAAAGAAGCAATGAGTTTCAAACTAGAAGAGAGGAGTCTATCCCTAGAACTTTTCAGTATTCTTTATGAGCCTGAGAAGATCAGCTGGGAGTAGTTTATAAACAAGGCGTCACTACCCATAATTTTTTATCTCGTTTCGAAAAAAGCTGGACAGTAACATACAATATATTTTGTATTGTCCTCACGCTCCAGACATGACAAACACAATGGGTTATTGACAATGCGCACGCTATACATATGACGAGGACAAATGTCATGTGGCTAGTCTGCCCCTTATAAGGCAAGTAAGCCTTTACTAACATTTCCATCTAACCTGCTCACAAAACACTTCCTACCCCGCAGATAGGTCCCACTGACCAAATCTCAATGAACAAAATAAAAAATTAGTATTTGGAAGATGACAAAGCAAATTGTGGTAAATTTTAGTGTTATTTTTGTTTTTTCTTTGATATCTTAAATACTAAATAACGCTCCTAGACAAGAACAAGAATTACGCATTGAGTTTGTAATTTAACCTTACAAATATTTCTAGAAATTCATCTCCGGCTAGAGTTATGCCTTCAAAAGATTATTTTTCACACTTTATTAAATAAGTTTTGGGATTTTAGCAGATTTAATTCTTTGAAGGCTATTAAGGTTTATCTCGATAAAAATAAATTTGGAGCACATTTTTTTATATATGAGCCCATACAACTTACTATCCATGAAAAGCTGATACCCAGCTACGGTTACTAAATTGAGGAACCGCGCATCCAATGCTTGCCAGCCAGTCGGCCATTTTATTGCCCAAAATACCCATAGGACCCGGAACCTACAGATAAAATTTCGTGGAATACACGCCTGCATTCTTAAACAAACCTGGATAAAATGATCGGAAATTCAAGTGCCTTAAGCACTGATACTCCTCTCCCTCCATCTGTTATCGATTATCCAATTCTTCACATCATCTGAAATTGGCATGATTAGGGAAAAGAAATTGATGACGATTTTATCATCATTAAGGATTATATTATGATCATTAAGATCATATTATAATCATTACACGTAGCAAAAGACATCGAATATGTTTCCTGGCAGTTATACACATAATTACAAACTATATATATTTATACCCTACACCACTACGTGGAGAGGGTCTTATAAGTTTGTGCTGATGTTTGTAACACCAAAAAATATTGGTCCTAGACCCACCTTATAGTATACCGATCGGCTCAGAATTTGTTTTATTTCGATTTAACGATGTCCGTCTGTCCGTCCGTCCGTCCGTCCGTCCGTCTGTCTGCCCATGCGCATTCTTGTGCGCACTCTACAGGTCGCAAATATTTACAAAATTTGGTACACCGACTTACGTCGGCCCAAGGACGACGCCTATTGATTCTGGTTGAAATCCTGGTTTAGACCTAGCGCCCATATAAGGGTACTCCCCAAAATTGTCTCTTTTACAGCCTGCAGGTCGCAAGTACGAAGATATTTCAATGAAATTTGGTTTGCTGACTTACATGGTCCCAAGGAAAAAGCCTATTGATTCTAGATAGGATCGGTCCATATTTGGACCTATCGCCCATATGGGCTATATTTTAGATTTTCTCTTCTTTTATGATTTTATAGAAAATTTTGACACAAGTCCGTTTTAACCCATTCGGATCCAAACATTAGTTGGCTTTAAGTCAGACTGGTGTAGGGTATTATATAGTCGGCATGCCCGACTTTAACCTTTTTACTCGTTTTGAAGTACGCTTCTAATTATTTTATTTTTATCGTTATTATACATACGTTTCCAGGCAAATATTGTAATATTTATATGTGAGTCATATTTTCCCACTTAGACGAAGATGTATTTGTAATTTTTATTTTATTATTATTAATTTTGTGGTATGCAATTTGTGGTATGGTAATCATATATATTTTTGCCTGCAAACATATATATTTTTGCCGGTAGATGCATTTCCTATAATCGAAGCATATTTGCAAACAAATATATTAGATTAGAAACACACCAAATATATTTTTAGAGTTTTTCCAAAAATGTCGTGGCAACAAAACTTCCTTAAAGCGACATACTCGATTGCCCTTTGGACAATCATACAGGACTGCGGCTGTGCTCCCCATTTAATCAGACTCAAACTACAGACTCGCTGTGCTACGATACAGTTAATGTAAGTGAAGTTAAAAAAACCTCAGTAGTCATTCATGAGCTACAGAAATTTAGAGATGTGTTTTAAAGTGGATTTTTTGCTAATCAAACTTTTAATTGTCGTATCTCCTTAATGAAATTTTATTGTCATAATAAATGGTTCCACTGTGCAGTAGAGAATGCAGTTTTCCTAAATTTGTTTTAATTCTGTCAGTAAATTTAAGCATTTTGATGCATTCTTTATTTTAACAAATATTTAAGAAGTATTTTCAACTTTGAATTTATAGATTCCGCTTTTATCTAATATTTTTTTATCAGCTTCTGCTTTTAGGAATTCTCTTTTCCGTAGTTTTTTTTTTAACTTAATGCTATGCAATGTCATATTATCCTGTTGTTATCCCTCTTTTTTGCGGCAGAAGAATACAGACTAAAAAAAAGACATTAATTTTGACAACTGGTGGGTGTACAGTTCTTAATACAAAATTTCTTTCTGTTATATAGTTTTATGCATTTCTATACGTTCCATTTGACAAAATATCATCGAAGTAGGATTACTAGTTTAAGCTGTTGCCTTGCAAATCAATTTCGTAGTTTGCTTAAAGATTAACAGAAATTTTGTTTAAAAATACACATTTTAGCAACAGTTTTTAATGGACTTGATTTCGTTTTTTTTGTGTTTTTTTTTTCAAATAATTTTCCTAGTAAGAAGCTTAAGATAGAATAAAGACATAAATGTTGAGTTAAAACGAATTAAACAAGTGCTATTAACAGTGATAAAAATAGCTGACATGAATATTTATGTTAAGTGATACAAAGATGACAAAAGAAAATATATTTATTTGGAATTTTATTTCGTATTAAATTTTTAAGAATTTTTATTTTACATTTTCTTTAGATTTTCTTCTTACATTGAATTTTTCTTATTTAATCTTCGATTTTATTTTGTAACAAAATAAACTTCATCCTTTGTATATATTCATCCATCACTTAGAGTGATACAATTTATTATCTTTCGCTTCCATCTTTAAAGTGTGTGAATAGGAAAATTCAGTAGAGCTTTTCTGGTGAAATCAATAAATGTTCATAAACTAACACAACTTTGCACACACCCTTAAAACACATACATACATACACACTCATACAGATACACACACACACATAAAGAAAGATTTCTTGAAATTCATTTAACAATTTTGATGTTGTTGCTGTTTGTTGATGTGTAACCACTACTACAACTACTACTAATGATAAACAACAACATATACATTGGTACACACACACACAGATACATTAAGTGTGTGGTAGAAACTATTGTCATCTGTTATACTTACACCAACGCATCCATTCGCAGTTACATGGAAGAAAGGAGAAGTATCCCTTATGGAATACATACAACTAGATTTCTCAACTTATTTCTTTAGAGTTTCACACTCAAAAACGTTAAGTTAGTAGAAAAATTAGTAAAACGTTTTGTATTTCAAGTATACATACTAGTTTTCAGCAACTTTTGTGCTGAAATTGTGTTTTCAGCAAAAGTTTTTGTTATATTTTTTTAGAACTAAACTGATTTTTAACTAATGTTTTACTAACACATTTTGCTACCAAAATGGTGCTGATAAACACATTTATAGTGCGGACAACAACCAGACAGACAAGATGTAGATGTCGAAGATGTGATATAGTGCGGACAAAGAAAATTATTCTTAAGTACAGCTCTTCTTAGATATTTAACCGTGAAAGATTTTTGTATCTGTGTTTCGTACATAAAACAAAAGAACGCCAAAGATTGCATATACATAAAAATGTACCACAATAAGACAAAATATGATTTAAGTTATAGAGAAAATAAAATATTGAAATGAATGAGGGGTATCAAAAGTTGATATTTTATTTGGTAAATGAATGTTTTTTAGTTTGACTCTAGATCATAAATTAATATCACTTTCTGTTTAAATTATTTTCCAAATTAAAGAAAGATGATACAATTTTCACAAGTAAATTACAAAGAATAAAAAAATTTTGAAAGAATTTGATAAGGCCAGCAAGACAAAATACGTATTTTCGGCTTTCCCTACAAAGCCATCAAGGCAAATGACACTGATGATGGCTTTGTAGCGAAAGCCGAAAATACGTATTCTGTCTTGCTGTCCTTATCTCATATAGTCAGTCATTTTGTATAGCACTGTGTGACTGAGTAAATTAAGTGGCCGACTACAACGCCAGCAGTCTGGGTTCAAATCCTGCCGACGGCATTTTTTTTAATGAAATAAATATTTTTTAAATTATAAATATTTTTTTTTGTGTTATTTTTTAAATTCTATTAAAATTTAAATAATTCCAAATATATCATAGGATAAATTTTGATCTCAAATTATCCAATTCGATCTGCCAAAATTAGCTAATCCGTTGGCATCTAATTTGATTTAAATTAATCCCATAGTTTATTTTGGGATCTATCAGGATCTCAATTTTATATCATTGGATCTCCCAATTTTGAGATATATTTGGATCTAATTTAATCCTGTAATATATTTGAGGAATCTCATTGGATATTACTGGATACCTCAATTTTGGGATGAACTTGGATAAGATTAAATGTCGATCTATATCAAATGAGATATGACTACATATGCTAGATATAATGTTTTTTGATCGGGATCTGTAAAAAAAATTTTTACAAATAAATTAAATTGAGTTAAAAAAGTTAAAAATAATTTTTTTTTGTGCCCGAGCTGGGATTCGATAGTAGGTGCTCTCAGGTTATATGTGACTTATATATTAAATACATAGAAAATATTATTGATGTGGGACCATATATAATCATATCTCAAATTATATTGTTAATCTTGCACCATATATGGAATAATAAATAACTATATCTTAGAACATTTAATATAATACCCAGTGTAGAAACGGTAATGACATATCATTATTTTTTGGACTACCAGTAATGACACCCACTTATCTTCTGCATTATTTTAAAACATATAATAATGAGTTACTGATAATGACTTATTTTTATCATTATTTCAAATAGAAAATAATTTTCTTGATTTTTTTTTTTAATTTTTTGAAATCTATTTTTAGACTCAATATTTTTTAAAAACTGGTAAGGATATATGTAACCACATATTTTTTGATTTTTTGTATGTTGGCGAGTAAGCTTACTTGTGTGCAGCAGGTCAATTATATTTTTATCTATTAAATATTACATGTCGATATAGCTCAGATGGTAGAGCTATTGACTGGCAATCTGTAGACCCAGGTTTGATTCCCGCACCAGCAAATTCTATTTCAAAAAAAAAAAAATACAATAAAAAATTTTTAATTTCACAATTTTCTTGAGCGTAAGGTTTGTTTTTTATATATAAAAAATTCTTTATTTTCGATATTTCGCTACTCCATTGTGTAGCATCTTCAGGAAATAACAATTAAATTAATAAATTATAAACAATTTGAAAGTTACATATATAACATATATAAACTTTCAAATTGTTTATAATTTATTAATTTAATTGTTATTTCCTGAAGATGCTACACAATGGAGTAGCGAAATATCGAAAATAAAGAATTTTTTATATATAAAAAACAAACCTTACGCTCAAGAAAATTGTGAAATTAAAAATTGAAAAAGAAGGTTAAATAAACGACAAAAATTTACAATAAAAAATTATTTTTTTATGTAATTTATTTTTTTGAAAATCTATTTTTAGAATCATTATTTTTGTCAGTACTAGTAAGCACATAGGTAACGATATATTTTTTGATTTTTCGTATGCTGGTGTGTAACCATAACTCATTATTTTTCGCGACATCGCCATATAAAAGTAATAAGAAATGTAATAACAAAAGTAATTACACTCAAAAAAAAAAAAGTCAGTAAAGTCAGCAAAAAATGTTGCTGTGTCAGCAAATTTTTAGTCAGGAGCGTGCTTGCAAAAAAGTTTGTAATTTCAGCAAAAGGTTTGCTGAAAATCAGCGAGCTGATTTTTACCAAAAAAATAGTAATCTTCAGCAAAAGTTTTGCTGACATTTAGTCGACTGCAAATGAAAAAAATCCTTGCTAAAATCACTAAACTTTTTGCTGAATATTAGTAGACTGAAAAAAACTCAAAAAACTTGTAGCGAAATTTTACTTTAGTAAATTTATTTGCTGAAAATTTAAATATAGAATATGTGTAGAGTTGTTTTTCTTTTCTTGCCATTTCCGTTTCCACACAAGCTGCGACATCTATATCTTGTCTATCTGATTGTCGTCCACGCTATGCATGCGGTTATCAGCACAATTTTTGTAGCAAAATAAATTAGTAAAACATTAGTTCAAAATTAGTTTAGTGTTAAAAAAATATAACTAAAATTTTTGCTGAAAACGGAATTTCAGCAAAAAAATTGCTGAAAACTAGTACATTTGATATACAAGACGTTTTACTAATTTTTCAACTAACTTATTTTTTTGAGTGTAGTTACCATTACCAAGTATGTAGTTACATAACCACACATCTGGTAATGATTTTCTACACTGGGTATATATTCATACATAAAAATATCTTACATCATACAACCGAAAAATTTTTATAGGAGGACATATATCATTATATCTCAAAATATATGGCTTATATGCCGACATATGTGATCATATATTATGTCATATACAGAGAAGACAAAATTGCTGTTTTATTGCTTTTTATGCTTTTTATTGCTTGTTTTACTCATATTTGCTTGTTTTTGCTTTTTTTTGGATTTTTTGTTTTTTAGCTTTAAAATAGCTTTTTCTTAAGATTTTTGAACTTTGAATTGCTTTTTTAAGACTTTTTGCCCAAAAATACTTTTTTGCCCACAAAAAAATATTTTTTCTCTTAACTTGGAATTTTTTTTTTGGAAAAACTGTTGGTTTTCTAAGTTTTTTTACCTTTGCTTTTTTCTTGCTTTTTTACAACATTTTTTTGCTTTAAATACATCGGAATTTGCTTTTTCTGTCTTCTCTGGTTATATACGATCATTTATTTTATATATGACAATAGATCTGTCATATCTCATTACGTATAGCATATATGGTTGGTATCTAATTTTATAAAAGACAATATACAAAAATATATGGTTATATAAGGTACAACATAAGAAACATATAATTATATATGGCTCTTCATGACAACATATATATTCACATATAATAAGATACAACAAGATATTACTATATATGAATTTTTTTGATCGGGATGTTACTTTAATGCGGATTTAAGAGAAAAACATTAGTTTTGCTAATTTAAATAAACAAATAAGCGCATTTAGTATAGGCGGATGTACAGTGGGGAGCATTATTGAGTACATGTCAGCACTTGAAACTACAAATGCAGGCATAAAAATATCGGACAAGGGGACTAAAGTATACTTTTCAGAAAGCAAAAGGTTCGCTTAATCTAAATCTGGCCTCAGAAATGACCTTCCATATCAGACTTTCGAGCTATATAAATGGGAAAAACTTTACTTTTCTTCAAAATATTTCGAATCGTATGTTTCCTCGAAAAATATTTTTAACAAGATTTTTAACGGCATCTGAATATATTACTCTTCCTCTTTAAAATAGTTTTTGAATTCTTTTGATAACATATTTTTTTACGGATATATCGTTTTTTGAAATTTGGGTCTTTTATTTTTTTTACAATTTTACTTTGAAATTGCGGTGAAGGCCCAAATTTCAATAAATGATATATCCGTAAAAAAATATGTTATCAAAAGAATTCAAAAATCATTTTAAAGAGGAAGAGTAGTATATTCAGATGCCGTTACGAATCTTGTTAAAAATATTTTTCAAGAAAATATACGATTCGAAATATTTTGAAGAAAAGTTAAGTTTTTCCCATTTATATAGCTCTAAAGTCTGATAAGGGAGGTCATTTCTGAGGCCAGATTTAGATTAAGCGAACCTTTTGCTTTCAGAAATGTATACTTTAGTCCCCTTGACTGATATTTTTATGGCTGCACTTGTAAGTTTCCTCAAGTACTGACATGTACTCAATAACGCTCCCCACTGTATGTAGCACCACAAAACTTTATACTAAAGTATTTAATATATGTCACCTTCTCCGAGAAAGGGACCTAGTGTGTCAAAAACTTGGGAAATTCGATATTTTCTCATTTTTATCGACTTTCCCAAGTTTTTGACACACTAGGTTTTTTGACACACTAGGTCCGTTTCCTCGGAGAAGGTCACATATCTTAGAAAAAAGTTTTAACATTAATTATGCAATTTCAATGCAAAAGTTTAATATAATTTGCAAAAATAAAAGAAAAATGTGTTCATCGCAAACTTCTGAGATATTTTAGGAGTATAATTTTAAGAATATTTTTGGATCATGTGTAAATCTGTTAGAACTACTCTCTGGAATACCTTCCCTTTAATGGAAATGTATAATACTTTTCATCATTATCATCATCTTCTCGATAACTGTGAAAAGCCTGATAGTAGCCGTCGTATATTATTAATGTTCATTATTACAAATCATTGACCAGATTTAAGTTTTTGGTGTTTAAATTCAGTGTATAGACTGAAATGAAAAATTAATTATTCTTACTCGTAATGTATGATTATAACAAGAATTTCTAACAAAAACAAAGAAAAAACTTATCAAATTAGGGTTGTTGTTTTAAGAGTGGCATTTAAAGGTTTAAAAAAAAAAACAAAACCATACAAGTGAGAGGTTAAATTCATGTATTGAAGTGTTTCTAAGTTAAATATAGTAAAAAAAAAAAATAAATTGTTTTATCACAGATAAGGCCACTTAAACACATTGAAGTGTTCGTATTTATAATGGTTATTTGGAAAATTAATTTGAGCTTATATATAATTTTAAGATAAAATATTTTTATACCTTCAATCACTTTAGGATTTTTTATATATTTGTTATCCTTAGGAAATTAGACAATGTCCGTCTGCTTATGTCTCTATATGTTTTAATGTTTATATCCGTATGTGTGTCTGTATATTGATTTTGATCTAGTGCCCTTATGAAGACGAAAATCAAAATTATTGTTTCTAGACCACCTCTTAGTATACCGATGTATATTTCGTGTTTTTTTTTTTTTTTTAATTCGAAACAATTTTCCAAATTGTTTGAGTATTTTTCTCATCTACCTTGAGGTCAAAATGGCTTGGTCCGAAGCTTGTTAATTTTTTTTGTAATTTTTTTTTTCGTCAAGACTGTTCATTATGAAGAGTACAAAAAAATTCCGATGTGAAAATCTAAATATATGTATATAAGTATACATGATCTTGTATATGCTCATACATGTCCATACATGACCATATACGACCAAGAATAGTTCAATATATGACGATACGTGATATCATATATTACCATATATCTTCGGATTCAAAATTTGAAGGCATATGACGGTTATATATACCCAAATCTGATTCATGTATGATCATATACGGCCTTATACACCTCCAATTTCAGATTCGAAGCTGTATGAGTTCATATATGGTCACTTATTTAACTATTTTTGGACATGTATGGTCATATATGCCAATATGTGATCCTATATAAGACCATATATGATTATGTATGTTCATATATATTTAGATTTTTTTTATACTAAGTATATTTTTTTTTTATTTCAAAAATATAGCTTCATAAACTTCAAGTGGTTTTTTTAACTTTCATAACAATTTATATCCATTTAGCATTACTGCAAATGTCTTAAACAATTTTTGTAAAATTATTATATTTTAGTTAAACAATTTTCGTTTAGCTAGCAAAAAAACCAAGAAAGATTCCTGTCAAACTATTTTAAACTGTCCAAATTTGTTTAGATTTTGTTTCCAATAAATATCCTTTCATAGCAACAAAAATTATTATATCCAGGAAATTCTATTAAATATATGCCAACAATATGTGCCAACATTTTAAATGGTTTTAGTAAAAAATCAATAAGAAACTATAAAGTTCATAAAACTAAAAATCAAAACTGAAGTCGACAAAAAACAAAAAAAAAAAAAAATAGTGCATACAACAACTTTTAAACTAAACGAACATGCAACCTTAGTAAAAAAATATTTTGAATTAGAAAACGAAACTACTAACATGTGGTCTGAAATCATGAATTGCCATAAAAAAAAAAAAATACCCCACAGAAGGTATGAATAATTTATATATTTGAATGCAAAAATGTATGGATTTGTATGCAAATATATTACCTTTGTATTTGACAAACCTTTGACATTGCCAACAATATAATATGTTCCCGTTTTGCAATGAACAATCACAAGTTATCTTTGTATAATTACCACACATATGTTTGGACTGAGCAATTTGTTTTTCAGCGCGAATTTTCAATCGTAAATTTAAAGTGTCATATCTCGTTTTATAACTTCATAATGTTTACCAAAATTTACATAAAAATAGTTTTATTTGAAAATACTTCATAGAGAGAATTTTCTTGGATAAGTTTTGACGAAATTTTCCAATAAACAAATTAAGTTTCCTTTAAAAACTGAATGAGAATTTCTTAAATTTTTCAGAAAAGCTTGATAACTTCCATGAAACTTTTTTGACTGAAACTTTTTTACTTTTTAATACACAATATGAAAATTTTCACAAAATTATATGAAAAACTGCATTAATTTAATGAAAAGTTTCAGTGGACGAATTCAAGCGAAATTTCATGGAATTCCCAGCAAAACAATTATGGAAGTCATACTTCACAAATCACTTCCTGTATTGTAGCCAACATATCCCTTAGTGTATTTTCACTGGTCTTTAAGAAGCAATTCCGAAAAACTTCAAAGAAAAAATCACTACTTTCTTTGCTTCCAATTATCCGTTAGTATATTTCTACAGATTTTTTAGAAGTCCATCTGAACAACTTCTCTAACATCACTTAATTAATATCTAAAGCATTTTTGCTCTAAAAGTGATCCTAGGAAGTGATTTGGATACAGTCTGTTTCCACATAGATGATCGCGGGTTCGAATACTGGCGGGACCAATATTTGTTTATTTTTTTTAATGCTTGCAAATAATTTGCTTAAATTAAATATTTTTAAAATTTTTTAATTTTTAAAAACTATGAAAAATTGCTTTTTCTGCGCTTGTGAAAAAACAACTGAAATTGAATTATTGAATTGAATAAGGCACAATATCTCGCATGACAAAGTGGTATTTTGAAGGGAGTCGACATTCATATCAAAGAGTTCATCAGCTTTAGAGCTGATGGCTATTCGATAAACGAAGAGAAGAGAAAAACTTTTTTTTTTAATAAAAAAAAAAATTTTAGTTAATTTTTTGCAACCGTTGCATAGGACAATCGTCATTAATATTATAATTAATTACTAAAGAATTTTTTCTAAAGCCCATTAACAGGAAGAAGAAGAAAAAAGTTTTATTGAAAAATTTTTACAGACACATGGGAAGTACAAGACTGCCGAAGTTTTTTCTCGCCCAAAGTATTGTCAATGCTTAGTTTATGTGTCAATTCATTGAAGTTTTTTTTTGTTTTTTTTTTGTAATTGTTAATGTTTCTCTAAATGAAAATCTTTTTGTGTATGCCACGACTGCGCATCGAACCGGCAATTCTCTACACAGACTACGAGCATCACCTCGTAATGAGGCACACCACGGTCGCCACGGTGACGTGTGTGGCTAATTGAAGATTTGTCAATCACAAGCAACACAAACAGTAAAATTTTCTATCCTTTGCACTTGTTCAAAAAGTACTGAAAAAATGTGAAATGGGCAGTACTTCCACCTGACAATTCAATGTTAAAATCATTAGTGTTTCTGTACTGCTTTTTCTACTCCTCTTGCATTTCTTTCTTTTTTAATATCCCACGAAAAAAAAATTGGAAGTAATGATTTACAAAAGCAGATTTTGGTATCATTTGGCATTTCCAAACAGAGCGTCGCGGGTCCGATTCCCGGTGGCACCAATATTTTTTTATTTTAATTTATTTTTTATTAATTTTTTTTTAATATTTATAATTAATTTGTTTAAATTCAATATTTTTTAATTTTTCAAATTTTAAAAATATGTGAAAATCGAAATATATATGAACATACATGATCATACATTGACTTGTATATGATCATACATGGGCATACATAGTCATATACGTCCATGTTTAGTTCGATGTATGACCATACATGATCTCATATATTTCCATATATCTTTGGATCCGAAATTTGAGGGTATATGCAAGTATATGCCCATATATGATCATATATGAGCATATGTGAATCATGTATGAGCATATATGGTCATATATCCGAAGATATATGGAAATATATGAGAGCATGTATGGTCATACATCGAACTAGACATGGACGTATATGACTATGTATGCCCATGTATGATCATATACAAGTCAATGTATGATCATGTGTGTTCATATATATTTCGATTTTCACATGGGTACCCAGGTGAAAATGTTCATATATGGCCATATATGGCAACATATATGGGTTCATATATGGGTTCGGATCCGAAATTTGAGGGTATATGGCCATATATGGAGATATATGAATGTTCATATAAATTTTTTCTTTTTTTTTTTAATAAAAATATTGCTTTTTTATTCAAATTAAATGTAAATACTATAATTCTATTCATACGTAACTGATGAATTTGTACATTTAAATGAAATTGAGAAATTATGAAATTTTTAATGGATATAAACATTTTACTTCAAGTTTAGAAAATATTTTATGACTGTTTTTTTATTATTTAATGATTGTTTATACACTAATAGAAAAAAGTATGTAAAAATTTTAGTTAAAGCTACTAAAAATTAGTTCAAAATGAAAAAATGCTGAATTATCAGAGTAGTTTTGCTAAATATAAACAAAATAGGAACACCAAAAATAAATCTGTTTAATATATTTACAAAATTTGAGTTATAATTGATCTAAATTTCAGTGATTAGAAAATAAAATAAAATTGTAGTAGTAGACAAAACAACATCACATAATTTTTAAATTTTCAAAGTTCCTTTTTCGCTTTTTGTTTTTAATGGAAATGTAAATCTAGCCTACTGAAATAAACAGTTTAATGTTTTTAGCAAATATTTCTGTTGATTTTATAAACTGCTATTTGCATTGAACAAAATTTAACAAAAGTTTTTTTTAGATACAACAGTTTGTTTTAGCTATTTTTAGTTTACTAATATTTTGCAAAATTTTCTGCAGATTTTCTAAATTTAGAAGTTTTATTTATGCTGTTTTTATCTTACTGCAACATTTTCAATTGTATTTAAAAATTTATCATTTTATTTCAGAAGTTATCAATTGTTTTTCAGATTTACCAATTCTATTTCAGAAATAATCAATTTATTTCCAGTTTTATGATTGCTTTTCAGAAATTATCAATTGATTTTCATATTTATCAATTGTATATCAGAAACTACCAATTGTATTTCAGAAATTATGAATTGTATTTCAGAAACTGAAAATGGTATTTCAGAAATTTATTAATTGTATTTCAGAATTCGCAATTGCATTTCAGAAATTATCAAATGTATTTTACAAATAATCAATTGTATTTCAGA
This sequence comes from Leucophora obtusa, assembly GCA_949987735.1. Lineage (NCBI taxonomy): Eukaryota > Metazoa > Arthropoda > Insecta > Diptera > Anthomyiidae > Leucophora > Leucophora obtusa. The sequence goes on along the minus strand of OX465299.1, from coordinate 65,283,173 downwards.
AACTGGCAATTGTATTTTAGAAATTGCCAATTGTATTTAAGAAATTATCAAATGTATTGTATTTCAATATTTTTTGAATCCGCTCACGTAATTACCCCCATGACAAAACAAAACTTAAAATATTACCCATATATGGAATAATATATGAGTTCATATATGAAGATATATGGAATATATGAACCAATATATGGACCAATAAATGCAGTATATTATCATATATGGATTCATACATTTGAATGTATTTACCCATATATGCTTCCATACATAACATACATGTTTATATATGATCATACATTAAACCATATATGAAACCATATATGAACATTTTCACCTGGGTAGTTAAAAAAAGATGAGAAATTGCTTTTTAAGCACCTGTAAAAATTGTACTGAAAAAAATATTGAATTCGAGTGCTCCTTTTACATTTGTTTAATAAGTAATTTTATTGAAGAGAATAAGGAACAATATCTCGCAGTAACATAATGGTGTTTTTATACCAGTCAACTTTCATATCAAAGCATAGCTCAGCGGTAGAACGCTAGACTATTAATCGTCAGGTCGCAAGTTCGATACCCGGTGGCGGCAATAAAAAACTTTTGTAAAATAAAAAAAATATAATTTTTTTTTCCGAAGATTTTTTTTAAACTTTTAATTGGTGAAAAAAAACTTCCTTTGCACTTGTACAAAAACTACTGAAAAAATGTTTAAGTGGATTTACTCCTCTCCTACGACAACTCAATGTTAAAATCATTAGTGTTTATGCTAAAATAGAAGTACATCTAGATCATCAATTGTAGTGCTTTTTCTACTGTACTTCATTATAATTCTGTCACTATAGATACAATAGCCGTATTTTCTAAACACTTGGATTCAATAAATCCAAAAAGTAGTTCTAAAAGTGCTCAACAGATGGGGTTAGATTCTCCCGATTTTAAAAAGAATTTTCTGTCCGACACTTCTTTCACCTTAATTTTTAATACCGAATTCGATGATCAGGGATTTTACTTTAACTTTTAAGTTTTAATTATATTTTATATAAAACAGCGATAGACAGTCTGCCTTTTCAGTTTTATCACTTCAATAAATCCAAAAAGTAGTTCTAAAAGTGCTCAACAGATGGGGTTAGATTCTCCCGATTTTAAAAAGAATTTTCTGTCCGACACTTCTTTCACCTTAATTTTTAATACCGAATTCGATGATGAAGGATTTTACTTTAACTTTTAAGTTTTAATTATATTTTATATAAAACAGCGATAGACAGTCTGCCTTTTCAGTTTTATCACTTCAATTTATATTTTTACACATTAATTGGATTTAATTAAATTACTTACAGTAGAGTGAAAAATTGCCATTTCTATTTCAGCTATTTCTCCATGTCCAAGATGGAAAATATGTATTTGTTGAGGTGTAGTTTTTTTCTAAACATATTTCATAACAAAAATGTAATAAAAACCTTTTATTTTTTATAGTAAAGTGTTGTTTTTTCAGACGCGTCGTATAGACCAAATACAATTAATATTGTCATTAATATGTATTTTTATTAATTCTAATTTAGTAGGTTTGAGGTTAAGAAGAAGAATAAACCTTCTTCAAAAGTTATAAACACATTAAATTTGCAAATCAGACTAGATCTAGTTTCTGCCTTTTTATGGACAGGCTTCATCAGTGATCTTCCATTAAATTGTACTATTGTTTATATTTTTATTGTCAGATTGTCTCTATATGAATAATTTCAGAAGTGATCAAACAGACATATACAACATTCTACTTCAGATTTTCTCTGTTTATCTTCTCATTTCCTCCGTGTCACCTTTTCACAAATATTGCCACATTGACGTATGGTTTGTACGTACAAGTGCAGGCAATTTGTGTATATTGAAGACGGACAGCCAAAAGGGCATTGTTCATTTTCTATAGTAAAGTGTTGTTTTTTCAAATGCGTCGTATAGTTTTTCAATTTTTTTGTTTCTCTTTTAATTTTCATTCGTATTTTTTTCTGACATTAAATTAATAGGCTGTTTCATATATTTGTGCTTTTATTGTGGATTTATTAAATCCAGCTTTTTTTTTTGGATTTAATAAATCCCCTTTTTGTATGAAAAATTCTAAATCCAGGTGATTAAAAAAAACGCTAAATAATTGTCTTAATTTTCCGTCTTTGGTGGTTTTTTTTAATAGTTCAGCTTTTTTTGTGAATTTTTAATAGCATTTTGTTATATTTTTTCGTATTTAAAAATGTTTTTAAATCACCATGACGCGTCATCTATACATCAAAAATGTGTATGAGAAAAATGCTAGCCACATTATTCCCTGTAGATAGGCTTATTTAGTATTTTTCTGTAAAACCTATACTTTAGGAGTTATGCGCAAATAAACTTTGAAATAATTTTAGTCGATTTTCAGGTCTAAAAGCCGCGGGTGACTGGCCTGTTTTATTCCGAGAAGATCAATTTTTGCGGGGATATTATTTTTTTTAAGCCCAATCTACCAGAAAGCGCGTGGGAAGGTGAAAAAATATGACTTTTGCGCATATGGGTGCTCCATTGAGCACCAATCTGAATAAGCACGAAATTAACTCTTAAACATATTTTAAGTTCAGACTTATTTCTGGCATTGAACCTCAATTTTAAACTTTGATGTCTTCAGAGACTTATAGTAGAATTTTATGAGAAATATTTTTGCGGAACATTTTAACCTTCTAACTCTTCAACTTACGGGTCGTTTGTGGCCATTTTGAAAATTCCCTTTAATTGAGGATTTAGAGGGTTAAAATGTTCCACAGAAATATTTGTCATGAAATTCTATTATAAGTCTCTGAAAACATAGAAGTTGAAAATTTAAGTTCAATGCCAGAAATAAGTCAAAACTTAAAATATGTTTAAGGGTTAATTTCGTACTTATACAGAATTGGCGCTGAAATGCCCGCAAACCTGGTTTTACAAGGAAACCATGTGAATCTTCCATTTCATGTAAAACACTATGAGCATCGCTTCTGTGGAACATTTTAACCCTCTAACTCTTCGGTAAGGGTCTTTCTGTCCGTTTTGAAAACATGTCAAAAAAAGTCCCTTTAATTGAAGAGTTAGAGGGTTAAATAGTTCCACAAAAATGTACGTCGTAGTAGTTTACATAAGTTCGCTGAACAAATTCTATACCCAAAATGGAAGATTCACATGGTTTCCAGGTGCACATATGTAAAAAATCTATAACTCAGAATCAGTTTTTGGGCTTTCTGTCATCGAATGGACGAAATATTAAAAAAAAACTTATTTTGCTTTTAATCTACGCTAAATTTCCTATTATATTATGAAGAGTATACACGTATTTACAGATCACCAAAATTAAATGAGATACATTCGAAGTTTAGTTTTGATACAAATTTTGATGTTTACCGCTTAAAACACCACTAACGGTCATGAGAGGGTTAAAAGTTTGTATAAAGAAAATGTTTGCCTTTTCATTGTGTAAACAACAGCTATGTAACTTAATTAGCAGCAGCTTCTAGTTTAAGAGGAGTTATAGATGGATAAATCCATGAACCTTTTTTAGGGTATTTTTGAGGACATAAATGTAAACGGCCTGGCCGGTTTACATCGCAGCAACCCAATTTTTGCACATATCTTATTTTTTACTCTTAACCTATCCGAAAATGAGCGGGGAGCTGGAAAAATAATACTACAAAAAACTTGAAATCGTCATGCCCGTTAAATTTGTTTAAAACTCTTTAGTGCTTTTTGTGGTAATTTGTTGTTTCAGACCACATGTCTACAGTAAATATATATTAATATATACAGTAGGGTGTCCCTTAAAAATAGCTTTGTCATTACATTCAAAAAAAATCTTAAACACGTGTTCACTTAAATCGTCTATGTTATGTAAGTTTGACATTTCAATCACAAATATCTCCGTACAAAAGAGTCAAAAATTTGTTTGTTTTTTATAGAATATCCTTGAAAATAGCACGCGCCTCTAAAAAACCATTCATATGATACCCATATTGAGTATGTTTCCTTCAGCTAAGATGCAATTTTCTTACAAAAACTAAAAAAAATACCTTTTTTTAAAATAGTCCAGCTCGTGAGCTCTCATTGCTAGACCCGAAATATTTTGGGAATCATCATAAAACAAACCAAGGTTTATTTTGAGGGGGGCACTTTTTTTCGTGAGTCGGTCTAATGTACATATGTGTTTTTAAGATCCAAAATGAATACTTTTTCAGTGTTAGTAATTTTTAGATAAAATTAAATATTTTATTTCCAATTAAAATGTTGTTGTATTAACAAACAATTTAATAGCAGTTACAAACTATTTGTTTTATTTTGACACACAATTTATACAACAATTTTATTACTTTAAACTTAGTCCACCATACAAATAACTTTTTTCTATGTCTCAGAAGATAATTTTCTTCACATTTAACCTCGTCAATCAAGGGCGCACTGTAAAATATTGTCACTAAATAAAGTTTCTTGGTAAACAGAATGCCACAAAATCAAATTATGTCATTGTAAGTCCTAAATGCACTAAATATGAGTAAAAACCCAAACATTTTCTTACTGAAACTAATTAAAGAAAAAAGCTTAAAAGTTTTAAATTTTCTAAAAAAAAAGGAAATTTGCATTTTACATGTCTAAATTGCATTTTTATTTTTCATGTTAAATACTTCAACATTTTCCTACCATTTCGACGATTGCTTTTCAACAAACTACATCTACATCATAAACTTTTAGATTACATTCTTAAAGAGAATTTAATATTTTTTTTTTTATTTTTTTTTTTTTGTTGTATAAAAAGTTAGTTTTTTATGTAAAACTTAAGTTTTGTTTTAAGAATAAGGAAATGTAGTTTAGATACAAATATTGTGCTACTGTAAATTATGAGTTGTTTTTGTTTTTCAATGCAAAAAATCTTAAAAAATAAAACTATTAAATATTTTATAAATTTATAAATATTTTATGAATGTCAAAGTAAAAAGAAACTTCTCATTAATTTTTCCTAAAATATATTAAAGTATCATTGAAATATTCGATAACCGTACTAAACTTATTGTGTTGATAAAAATAACTGAAAATATAATTTGAAAGAAACGAAAATTCTTTTCAAAGCATAACTCTTAACTTTTCACTTGTTTCGAAGAATTATATATGTTAACCGGCAAAACATGTTTAAAACAATTAAAATATCTATTAAGTTGTGCATGAAAATAATCACTACTACTCCCACTTTAGTACTAGTTGTAGAACTAGTTTGAAAATTCCAATTTAAAGACGAAAAATAGAGGGCAAAGCTGCTACTAATCTGACAGTCGCGGAAACAGTTCTGAAGTGACTCTTTGGAAATAGTACAGTACAACAAAGTTTTCTTTTCCTTGAAGGAACGCAGATTAGACTGATAGTTTCCTCTTACTGTGACAATTAGGTCCATTTACCAATTTACATTTAAAATATTTTGTGTTTATGATGTCTAATCACAATAAAAATTTTAGGGTCACATGCATAATTACTTTTTTAATTTATAAATGGCTTATAAAATAATTTTTTCATACAAAATTCATTTTATAAACGTGTTATAAATTTTTTCAAATTATTATGTATATGCATTTTAATGTTTATTTACAAATTCAGACTTTATTATTAAAAACAAATGTAAACAAAACTAGAATTTCAAAACTCTTATTTTAATTTAATCTTTTGAAATAGTCTCGCATAGTTTCAATGAATCTAAGAGCTACACAATGATTCGAAATTATTGTTTTATAAATAAAAACAGGAAGCTGTACTGGTACTTATGACAAATTTACCAAAGTAGTTCCAGAGTAACTCTTGGGTACCAATACTGTAAAAGTTGGTTTGCAACTCAAGTCAATTCACAGTAATAAAATATAAGAATTGATTTGCAAACTCTGACTTTTATTAAATACAAATGTAAACAAAACGAGAATTCATAAACTCACATTTTTGTAATAACTATCAAAAAAACCTATTACTGAGGGCAGATATTATTAAGCCTCGTTCGTTGTTTTTATTTTTTATTTATTTAAATAAAATTGCTGGCCTACTTACACATCATATTAGTTTGATATAATTTTGTTTTGCTTTTGTGGTTACTTTTTAAACTTCGGAGAATACAGAATTCCCATTTATTTAAAGTGAGGATTAACATAAACTCTGATGTTTTGCACATAAGTAATCAAACTAACCTTAGTCATAATCTTTTATGGTTATGATCTTTCGCGGATACTGATGAGGGGGAGTAACGTCCTCCGAAACAGCTGTATATCCTGTTTGCAAGAACAAAATTTTGAAAAATTTATACGGACGGTTTTTATTTAAATAAATAAAAAATAAAACGAGTAAAAAAGCTAAAGTCGGGCATGCCGACTATACAATACCATACACCAGTCTGGTTAAAAACCAACTAATGTTTGGATCCGAAATTCAAATGGGTTAAGATGGGACTTGTGTCAAAGTGATCTATAAAATGATAAAAGAAGAGAAAATCATAAATATAGCCCATATGGGCGATAGGTCCAAATATGGACCGATTCTATCTAGAATCTACAGGCTTTGTTGTTGGGACCATGTGAGTCAACTAACCAAATTTCATTGAAATATCTTCGTATTTTCGACCTGCAGCGTGTAAAAAAGCCAATTTTGGGGGACTCTTATATGGGCACTAGGTCTAAACATGGAGCGATTTTAACCAAAATCAATAGGCGTCGTCCTTGGACAGACGTACGTCGGTGCGCCAAATTTCATCAAAATATCTTAATATTTGCAACCTGCAGCGTATAAACAATATAATTTTGGGGGAACCCTTATATGGGCACTAGGTCTAAACATGGACCGATTTTAACCAAAATCAATAGGCGTCGTCCTTGGGCCGACATAAGTCGGTGTACCAAGTTTCATCAAAATATCTTAATATTTGCGACCTGTAGAGTGCGCACAAGAATGCATGGACAGACAGATGGACGGGCGGACAGACAGACGGACATCGTTAAATCGAAATATAACGTGATTCCGAGTCGATCGGTATACTATAAGGTGGGTCTGGGTCCAATATTTTTTGGTGTTAAAAACATCAGCACATACTTATTATACCCTGACCTCGTATTAGTGTAGGGTATAAAAAACATCGAACTAGAGGCTGAATAATATCTACCCTCACCAATTTGTGACTAAAGTTCGAACAAACAACTTTCTTTGAAAACAAAATAATCAATTTAAAAAATATTACTTTTTAGAACCAGTTCGACCATTTGCTACCGAAACCAAATTTCGACTTATATGACTAAATTTTAATTTCGCTTTTTTCTCGAAACCTAAACATCGTAGAGAGAGAAAAACTTTCATTTAGAATTTTGGCCGTTTCTCAAAAATTAGATAAATAAAAATGGACAACGGTTACGACCACGGAACTCATAATGGGCCATCTGTGTAAATAAATACAAAAATCGTTGAGGTAAAATTTTATTTTTAACAATTTTTTTCATTTTGGCGACTTTATTTTAATTTAATTTGGTTTTTAATTTTAACGATTTTTTAAAATTTTTGGCGATTTTTTAAATTTTAATAGTGGCTTTTTTTATTTTTGCGATTTTTTTTTTTTTTTGACTAAATTTTTATAAATTTTACAAAATTTTGGCAATTTTGTTTTATCGATTTTGTTAGCGTTTTCTTTTATTTTTTTTATTTATTTTAACAGTTATTTTTAATTTTTAATTTCGTCAGTTTTTCTAAATTTTGCGATTTTCGTTTAGTTTTAACATTTATTTTTAATTTTGGCGTTTTTTTTTCAATTTTTGACGATTTTTTTCAATTTTGATGATTTTTTATTTTATCGATTTTCAATTTAGTGATTTTTTAAATTTTGGTGGTATTGTTGGCGATTGTTTTTTTTTTTTTTTTAATTTTGACAATGTTTTCTTAATTTTGGCAGTTTTTAAATTTGAGCGATTTTGGCGTTTTTGAAAATTAAGCGATTTTTGTTTTATTTTGATGATGTTATTAAATTTTGGCAATTTTTTTCAATTTTGCCGATTTCCTTAAATTTATTTTTTTTTTGAAAAACTTAGACTTTTAGCATTAATTAATTTTAGTGTTTTTTTCATTTTGGTGATTTTTGTAATTTTGTCGATTTTTGTTTTTATATTTAGCGATTTTATAAATTTTGGTAATATTTTAAATTTTGTCAGATTTTTGTTTTTAAATATTTTAGCGATTTCTTTTTTAATTTAGGAGTTTTTTAAATTTATGCGATTTTTTATAATTTAAATGATTTTTTTTTAATTTAGCGTTTTTTTTTTTTAATATTAGTAATTTTGTCCTTTTTGTTGGTTAATAGCAATTAGGTGTTTTTTTAAACATTGTCGATATTTTAAAATTTTATCGATTTTTTTTTAATTTTTGTGAAATTTTAAATTTTGGCGGTTTTTTTAAATTTCAGCGATTTTTTAAATTTTAGAGATTTTTTCATGGTAGCGATTTTTAATTTTGGTTTTTTGTCAGACTCTAGCTTTTTTTTAATTTTTGTGTTTTTTTTTCTAATTTCAGAGTTTTTTTTTTAATTATAGCTTCAATAGGCAAGTTGTGACAATTTCTAATTTAATCAAGGACGGGATAGTTACTTTGAATGACGGAATGTAGGTACTCGTTTCACATGTCACGGGATAGCAACTTTGAGGGCAACAACCTTTACGATTATAAAACTTTTTTTGTTGCAATTTTGGCTATTTTCTCATTTAAGCGATTTTTTATTATATTTTATTTTCAATTAAGGGGTTTCTTCGTATTTTGCGATATTTTTTATTGAAAATCTTTGCAAGAACATTTAAAATATTCACCATGTTCACTAAAGCATAAAATCATTCAACAATTTACTAAAGAATATATTGTATTTACCGAAAAAATTTAATCTTATCCGAAAATAATACATTATTTATACAAAAGGGTCAAATAACTATCACACAAAATCTATCTTAAAACTTTTACAAAAGGAAGTTAAACACAATAAAAGTTCAAAATAGTCCAAAGTGTTTGATAATACAAAATTCCCTAAAATCCTTGTTGGATAATAAAAACTTAATATATTTTCACACATATGGTATGTATAGGAATAAACAAAACACAATACAATTAAGATAACCATTCGTACTGATTTCGTCGGTATCAATTGATGCACTACACGAACAACTTTTTAATTTTTTTTTTAAGTTGGCCGGGTTGAATATCGTATGCCATAACTGCAAATCTAGAACTCGTAGGATCACCTCTTAACTAGATAACCTCGGTCAGCACAGCAGTAAGTGTGATTAATTGAAGTTTTGTCAATCGCAGCCAACACAATGTTTGTTTTGCAAACAGGAGAAAACAATGGAATAAAAAAGAGGAAATATTCTAATTGAGAAATAAATTGCTTATTAGTATTATGTATTAGTATTAGTTAATTATGTATCTTCTGCTTAACCATCTGTAAAAGCACCCAGGCCATTATTTGAATAAATAATGATATTGAAATTCTACTGAAGATCACATGGCAGACTGTGAAATCAAAATAAAGAATACAATGTCTTTAGCAATTGCTAAATTCAATTTCCATTACGCTTCCTAGAAAAATAATAACAAACCCGAGGACTTTGTGTTTCTGTTTGCTATCCTCGCAAGCAGTTTGATATAAATAAGAACTGTTTAATTTTGTACTGATTGAAAGTCAAAAAAATATGGTCACCTTACACATATTATACACAACATTTAAAAACAATAGCCTAAGGTAACAATTTTGTTATTGCTTTTGTAACAACTACTGCTGATACTACTACAAAAACACTTATCCACATAGAGTAACTACAAATCTACAGTTGTTGTTATGTTAGGTACACTCAAAAAAAAAGTAAGTAAAAAAATGTGTAAGGCTGTTGTTAAATCACTTTAACAAATTTTCTATTTATATAGTAGCTGAGTCTTCGACTTAACTATATCCGTTAACTCAGAAAAAAAAACGCGTTCATACATTATGAAAACTCAACTTTTATACATTTTCACATCTAACATAACTTCTTAGCGTTACTTCCTGGCATAAATTCGATTATATCGCAACTATTAAAAACATTAGATGTTTATATTTTTTTTTTACTTTGCTTTAATCTGTTAAACGTAGATTTGCCTTAAATACTTAACGTTGATAGGTATGAGCAAAAATTAACAGAAAATAAAATTTAATAAATTTTTATTAGCTCCCAGGCCTTACAAAATCGTTTAGGAATACTTCAAAAGGATCGCAACAGGAACGAATATCGATTACAATTTTCATATTGTAATAATTTTCTTCTGTATTAATATGAATTGTTATTTTATTAACGGTAATGGTTTTTTTGTGATTATAACGGTACTAAAACCGTAAACGATATTTGTTCCGGTATCCATTCCTGGATGACGGTATACCGAACAAATATCGTTTACGGTTTTAGTACCGTTATAATTTTTTTCTCTATTTCAGTTATGTTTATATTTTTTGAAAAATAATGGTGACAGTATTTCAGACTTTTTTTAATAAAATTTTTCAGTAAACTAATGAAGTTCTCTTCAGAAAGTAAATGAAAAATTTCATTAGTTTGATGAAAAAGCTTCCTATATTTTCTGAATCTAGTATTAATGAAAATGTTTCAGTATGAAACTTTTAATAAATAAAATATAATTTTTTACAATATTCTATGAAAAATTCCACATGTTCAATGAAAAGTTTCAATAAACGAGTTCCAATGAAACTTCATTGATTTTATACAAAAATTCATTATTATCGTGCAGATAATTCTCTTAGTCTATTTTTAAGCTTTTTGAAAAATGACAGTAGATCTGTAGTTTTAGCGGTTATAAAGAAATACCGATTAAGGTCTGCATGCCGGTGAAATTTCTTCTTCATTTGCTTAAGGTTTTTAAAAAATAATAGCTGTGGTATACCAATAGGTTGCGGTTTTTAATTTAAATTCGACTTTTGGCGGTCAAGGTTTTTTAGCGGGTTGCAATATCCATCCTGATTTGAAAACAAATACCCGGAATTTTAGATTTTTTTTATAAGAATGAATATATTTTTTATTAGTAGAAATGCATACAAGGACTGAACTTTAATTTTTGGTGCAAAAAACTTTTCCGTGACCACAGCTGACTGAAATAATGCATCATGGGATTTTCGTGCGGTCCCGAGATACTCAGATCTTTGTTGTTCAGCAAAATATTTGTCATGAAATTTTACTATAAGTCTCTAAAGACATCAAAGTTGAAAGTTTAACTTCAATGCAAGGAATAAGTCAAAACTTAAAATGTGTCTAAGGGTTAATCTCGTACTTATTCAGAATTGACGCTCAAATGTCCAACAAACCTGGATTTCAGGGGGAAAACATGTGATTCTTCCATTCTAGGTATAGGATGTGTTTAGCAAACTAATGTAAAACACTACGAGGAACATTTTTATGGAATATTTTAAACCTCGAACTCTTCAACTTAAGGGTCTTTTATGGTCGAAAGCTTCCAAAATGTTATTAAAAATTGCAAAAATCAAAATGGCGGATTCTATATCTTGCAACAATTAATAATTTGTAAAGCAGCTAATAAAATTTTAAAATTAAACGAGTAAAAAAGTTAAAGTCGGGCATGCCGCTATATAAAACCCTGGTTAAAAGCCTACTAATGTTTGGATTCGAAATTCGAATGGGTTAAAATAGGACTTGTGTCAAAATTTTATATAAAATGATAAAAGAAGAGAAAATCGGAAATATAGCCCATATGGGCGATAGGTCCAAATATGGACCGATCCTATCTGGAAGCAATAGGCTGTGTCCTTGGGACCATGTGAGTCAGCGAACCAAATTTCATTGAAATATCTTCGTATTTGCGACCTGCAGCGTATAACCAAACCAATTTTGGGGGACCCTTATATGGGCACTAGGTCTAAACATGGACCGATTTGAATCAAAATCAATAGGGTTCGTCTTTGGGCCGATATAGGTCGGTGTACAAAATTTCATCAAAATATCTTAATATTTGCGACCAGCAGCGTGTTACAAGGCCAATTTTGGGGGGACCCTTATATGGGCTTTAGGTCTAAACATGGACTGATATTAACCAAAATCCTTGGGCCGACATAAGTCGGTGTACCAAATTTCATCAAAATATCTTAATATTTGCGACCTGTAGAGTGCGCACAAGAATGCATGGACAGACAGATTGACATCGTTAAATCGAAATAAAAAGTGATTCTGAGTCGATCGGTACACTATAAGATGGGTCTAGGTCCATTATTTTTTGGTGTTACAAACATCAGCACAAACTAATTATACCCTCTCCACGTAGTGGTGTAGGGTATAAAAATTCAAGATGCCGGAAACTAAAAAATTGCAAATTTCAAAGTTGCAAACAAAGAGATGCAAAAGCAGTAGAAAAAGCTCTTCTTTTTCAACAGAAACACTACTGATTTTAACATTGAAACTGAATTTAAAAAAATATTGGTCCCGATAGGAATCGAAACCACAATCATCTGTTTGGAAAAAAAATTTGTATCAAAATCATTTTTTGGGATCACTTTTAGAAAAATTTACTTTTTAGAAGTAATACTTAAGAGATTTTTTGGATATCTGTTAGAACTACTTCTAGAAAAGCTGTGAAAATATACTAACGGATACCTCTGAAGCAATGAGAGAAGCAGTTTGTAAAGCATTACTTACAATTTTTTTTATTTTTTTGCTGGGTATGTAATGTTTCTCATAAAATACCAGCTAAATTGGACAAAAGTTCGATATTTCAAAATCTAAAAAAGTATACTGGAAGAAAACCGGGTTCAAGCACAAATTATAACATTCCTCAAGACAAAAATATATTTCAAGAATTCAGTTTTTCCAATTATGACGATTGTCACTTTATGAATATTTGACGAACGCATACCTTAAATTCGATCTATTTTATTGAAATTTATAAATCACTATTTCAAATTTCAACAAAATTCGGCTACTCATTTTAGAGTAAAAGTAATCGTCTACCTTTTTACATATTCTGTTGATATCTTGTGAGTTCTTAATACAAAATTATAATATATATTCAAAGAAGATATTTCATTCTGGTAGTGTGTTTATTATCAACATCCTTTCAGTAAAGTTTAGTAGTTTGGAAAATCATTAGAAAAAAAAAATTTTTTTTTTTTCATTCTGAAACAATTTTTGCTTTTTTGTTTCTCACCCGTACAGTATAAATATAAAAATTTTCCAGCAAAAAAAAATGGAAGTAATGCTTTACAAACTACTTCTTTCACTGCTTCACAAGAATCCGTTAGTGTATTTTTACTGTTTTTAAGAAGTTACTCTGAAAATCTTCAAAAAATCACTTCTTTCATTGCTTCCAAAGTATCCGTTAGTATATTTTTACAGCTTTTTTAGAATTACTTCTGAACAGCATCCAATAAATTACTTAAGTATTGCTCTAAAAGTGATCTTAAAAAGTGATTTTGGTATCATTTGGCATTTCTCGGGTTCGATTCCCGGCGGGACCAATATTTTTTTATTTTTTTTTTAATTTTTATTTTAATATTTTTTTTCAATATTTATTAATAATTTATTTAAATTCAATATTTTTTTTTATTTTTCAATTTTTAAAAATATGTAAAGGGTGGTTAAATTTTAAGGGCCGATGTTGAATGTTGCTCTAAAAGTGATCTTAAAAAGTGATTTTGGTATCATTTGGCATTTCTCGGGTTCGATTCCCGGCGGGACCAATATTTTTTTATTTTTTTTTTAATTTTTATTTTAATATTTTTTTTCAATATTTATTAATAATTTATTTAAATTCAATATTTTTTTTTATTTTTCAATTTTTAAAAATATGTAAAGGGTGGTTAAATTTTAAGGGCCGATGTTGAATGTGAACCACACCTAAACGTCAAGTTTTTTTCTGCATTTCATTTGACATTTCTCAATTTCAGACTAACTCAATTTGAACCATGGAAAGATACACAATCGAGCAACGCGTTAAAGTTATTCAGGCTTATTATGAAAATAGGCGTTCAAATCAAAATGCATTTCGTGCACTTCGTGATTTCTTTGGTCAGCATAATCGACCAAATGTGTCCACAATTGGGAGAATTGTGCACAAATTTCAGCAAATCGGATCTGTAGGAAATGTGAAAACACCTGTGTTTTGTGATTGGTGCGGTTTATGGGCTGAAGGCGTCATCGGGCCGTACTTCTTCGAAAATGAGGTTGGCCAAGCAGTTACCGTGATTGGTGTTCGCTATAACGGACTTCTTGTGGCCAGAAATTGAGAATGTGGACCTGGACGATATGAGGTTTCAACAGGATGGTGCCACTTGCCACACAGCCAACGAAACAATGGCTCTTTTGCGCGATAAATTCAATGGCCGTGTTATCTCACGTGGTGGCGATGTCAATGGGCCGCCAAGATCATATAATTTGACACCGTTGGACTTCTTTCTTTGGGGTTATTTGAAAAAAAAAAGGTGTACGTCGATAAGCCAGCAACAATTCAAGAGCTAAAGGATGAGATAATTCAGCACATTAACGGCATAGAACCCCAATTATGCCTCAGCGTCATCGAAAATTTGGACCATCGGATGGAGGTGTGCCGCCGAGGTCGCGGCGGCCATTTGGCCGATATTTTGTTCCATACATAATTGAACCATACCAATATTATCATATAAAAAGAAATGACAATAATTTCCTAACTAATTTGTGTTTTATTCAAAATCAACATCGGCCCTTATAATTTAACCACCCTTTATATATAAAAAAATTACGAGAAATTGCTTTTTATGCACTTGTAAAAATTGTACTGAAGACAATATTGAATTGGAGTGCACCTTTTACACTTGATTAACAAGTACTTTTATTGAAGAGAATAAGGAACAATATCTCGCAGTACATGCGCGGTTCCAGCAATTAATATAAGGAAAAATCATACGCCACAGTAGACATATACATTGAGTTGTCCACTGAGGCGTATGATTTTTCCCCTTATATTAATTGCTGGAACCGCGCATGTCGCAGTAACAAAGTGGTGTTTTTATGTCAGTCAACTTTCATATCAAAGAATAGGTCAGCAGCAGAGCCCTAGACTAGCAATCGGTGAGGTCGCAAGTTCGATATCCGGTGGTGGCAATAAAAAAACTTTTGTAAAATAAAAAAATATAATTTTTTTTCCTGAAAATTTTTTTTAACTTTTAATTGGTGAAAAATAGCCTCCTTTGCATTCGTCCAAAAAGTACTGACAAAAAAATTGAAGCGGGAGTACTCCTTTCCTATGACAACCGAATGTTAAAATGATTAATGTTTATGTTAAAAAAGAAGTACATCTAGATTAGCAATTGTAGTGCTTTTTCTACTACTTCGGCATCTCTTTTTTTTGTTGGGTTGTTGTAACTTTTAAAATTGTAACTTTTATTAAAAGTTCCTTAAAATTTAACCGAGCTTTGTGCAGAACCGCCGTTTCTGTAGACTTTAACTGATTTCATTTAAAGCTGTCAACTTTTGTATTAAATTAACCAATTACACTGTGGAACAAATTCAGGTTAGCAAAAGTTAGGTCGATTCTGAGAGTGAGGGTTGAAATAGAGGCTAAATTAGAAGACCCGTATCGCGGCGTTTGCTTATGTTAGTTCGAATTTTTATATGGTTTTTTGGCTATAACTCGTCGACTAATTGATATTTTTTTTAATCTGTAAAAGCCAAATTATAGCTAGAGACCTGAACAACAATTTAAAAAAACAAAAAAAAAAACAATAAAAAATCAATCAAATCAATTTTTTTAAAAAATTTAATTGTTGCACAGGTCTCTAGCAATCATTTGGCTTTTACAAATTTAAAAAATATCAATTAGTCGACGAGTTATAGCCAAAAAACCATATAAACAATATGAAACGAGTAAAAAGGTTAAAGTCGGGCATGCCGACTATACAATACCCTACACCAGTCTGGGTAAAAGCCAACTAATGTTTGGATCCGAAATCCGAATGCGTTAAAATGGGGCTCGTGTCAAAATTTTCTATAATGTGAATCAGCGCACCAAATTTCATTAAAATATCTTAATATTTGCGACCTGCAGTTTGTAACCAAGCCAATTTTGGGGGGACCCTTATATGGGCACTAGGTCTAAACATGGACCGATGTTCACCAAAATCAATAGTCTGTGATATTGGGCTAACATAGGTCTGTGTACCAAATTTCGTCAAAATATCTTAATATTTACGACCTGCAGCGTATAAACAATATAATTTTGAGGGGACCCTTATATGGGCACTAGGTCTAAACATGGACCGATGTTCACCAAAATCAAACTTGTTCGTCCTTGGGCCAACATAGGTCTGCGTACCAAATTTCATCAAAATATCTTAATATTTGCGACCTGTAGACTGCGCACAAGATTGCATGGACAGACAGACGGACGGACGGACGGACAGACGGACATCGTTAAATCGAAATAAAAAAAATTCTGAACCGATCGGTATACTATAAGGTGGGTCTACGACCAATATTTTTTGGTGTTACAAACATCAGCACAAACTTATAATACCCTGACCACATAGTGGTGTAGGGTATAAAAATTCGAACTAACATAAGCAAACGCCACGATACGGGTCTTCTAATTTAGCCTCTATTTTCACCCCTCACTCTCAGAATCGACCTAACTTTTGCTAACCTGAATTTGTTCCACAGTGTTATTACAGTGAATTAACTAATTTGTAGTTTTGAGTGTATTTGGTATATTTTAAAACACAGTTTAACTACACGTGTTGGTGTGTTTATGTGTGTGTGTAAGTAACGGAAATATGGGGCATTTCAATAAAATGCAAACGTATGCACATGAATACTTAAATCTGACCACTGAGTGTATCCTTAGCAGCATTGTTGTGTGAGTGTATGTGTTTAAAACCGTAAACATACATATATACATAATCACAATAGCCTTTGGGGACAAAATGGTTGGTATGACGAAAATTGATATAACTGTAGTAGTAGTAGTTCTAGCAATTGTTATAACAGAATATTTGTTTTTTTTTATTTTTAATTTTTTTTTATTTCTATTTTTATTTTCTTTTTGTCAATATTTTATTATATAAGTGAATGCACTATGGGATATGGTGACTAAAAAACATTCCCGGTATAGTCAAATTACTAACACACGTGTTCATATTCCCACGGTTGAAAGTATCGAACAACGAAGGTTTTTTAAGAAATTTATAACATTTTTATAAAATTTGAATATACCCGTGTAAAAAATATCAGATCTGGCCAGATCTCAGTAAATCTTACCAGATCTAATTAGATCTCAAAATTGGGGACAAATTTGAGATCTGATCAGATAGAGGCATATCTGGCGCAATTGTCCAGATCACTTTAGATTTGAACAGATTTGGCACTAGATCTGATCAGATCTTGCCATAAGGTATTATCACATATGTCATATCTATTCATATTTGATGAGATCTGGTACAGGATCTAATTAGATTCAATCATATCTATATAGATCCAAAAAGATCTGATCAGATCTAAACTTTTTTACACGGGCTATTTCGATAAAAAAAAAAAAACAAAATTTGCAAAAAATTTTGTGAAGAAGCTGTACGGTTTCAAAGCAAGTGACTAACTAAATTACAATTTCGAGAAATTTAATTTAAAAAAATAAATATTTTAACACTAACACAATTTTTAAAAATCTTAACAACATATTTATGTCGACTAAAAACCGTTAACAATGACCACAAACTAAGATTGATGCTTTAGCTTTTCAAAACAATACTTAAAAAATTAGCTTTTTCCAAAAAACAAAACTTTCAGTAGAAAGCACATTTTATTTTAAAAAAAAGTACCATTTATTAAAAAAGTACCATTTATTAAAAAAAGTACCTTTTATTCAAAAAGTACCTTTTATTGAAAAACAAGCACTACACTCATAGAAATATATTTGTAAAAATAGCAGAAAAAGTTACTAAAACTTAGTTAAAAATGATGCTGCAGAAAAAACTGCTCAAATTAGCAGATTTTTACTAAATACTAGTAAAATAAGAACAGCAAAATTAAAACTGTTAAATTTACAGAATTTTAGTAATATTTAGGCTAACTTTTAGTTAATTGAAAATAGCAAATTGTACTGTAAAATCTGCAGAAAATTTTGCTAAATATTTGTAGACTAAAAATAGCAAAAATAAACTCCCATGTGAAAATTGAAATATATATGAATACACATGATCATACATTGACTTGTATATGATCATGCATGGACATACGTGATCATATATGACTATGCATAGTTCAATGTATGAACATACAAGATCTCATATATTTCCATATATCTTTGGATCCGAAATTTGAGGGTATATGACAATACATGTTCATATATGACCATATATGATCACATATGGGTCATATATACTCATATATGATCATATATGGCCATATACATCCATATACCCTCAAATTTCGGATCCAAAGATATATGGAAATATATGAGATCATGTATGGTCATACATTGAACTATGCATAGTCATATATGATCACGTATGTCTATGCATGATCATATACAAGTCAATGTATCATCATGTATGTTCATATATATTTCGATTTTCACATGGGCTGTTAAATTTAAAAAAATTTTGCTATTTTTAAGCTAAATTTAGTTAAATGCAAATAGCAATCTATTCTGCTAAATCAGCAGAAATATTTGCTAAAAAATTGTAAACTGCTGTTTTCAAAAGGCTCGATTTTTATTTGCATTTAAAAAACAAAATCGAAAAAAACTTAGAAAATCCCATGTGAAAATCGAAATATATATGAACATACTTGATCATACATTGACTTGTATATGATCATGCATGGACATACGTGATCATATATGACTATGCATAGTTCAATGTATGATCATGTATGTTCATATATATTTCAATTTTCACATGGGATTTTAAATTTTTTGGTGATTTTTTAGGCTACTAATTATTAATCAAATTCTTTTTCTGATTTTAGCAGGTTAATTTGCTATTCTCTATTTACAAAAATTTAGCTCAAACTAATTAGCTAACTAAAATTTTGTATATTTAACAGTGTTATTTTTGCTGTTGCTATATTACTAATATATAGCAAAAATAATCTGCTAATTTAGCAGTTTTTTCTGCAGCATCATTTTGAACTAATTTTTAGTAGTTTTAACTAAATTTTTTACGGACTTTTTTCTATTAGTGTACTAAATATAAATAGAAAAGCATATCAATCTTATCTCTAGATGTAAAATTACCAATTAAGAGTTCTCAGTTTATGGCCATCCAATGTATGCAAATTTTTTGCATATTTACATAGTATGTTTTTATATTTGTTCTTATATTTCTTCTTATTCATTCATTCCCTAAAAGTGTTACTGTACATAAATATTTTACATCTTGTTGTTGTTTTTGTTTAAAGTGTTGCTTTGTTTTTTTGTGTACTGCTACTTCTCTGGTTGCTGCAATTTTCAAAGTCCATATATGTCATATGTCCTTTTGGCAATTGTTACAGACAGTTGTTGTAACTTAAAGTGCCATAAAAATAGATTTATTTGTCTCTATTGTCGCGTGCAGTTCAGTAAATATGTTTTTCAAATACCAACTTCATCATGTTCGTATAGTACAAACATATTATATAGAACTTATGAACATTTATGCATAAGGGCGATACTTATTTAACAACTTTGGAAAACTAGATCTTTACAAGGTCTAATAGTAAAATTTCACGAAATTTTTGAATACTTAAAAGTACAGAATCTTTAAAAAGAAAAAAAAACTCCAACCTAATATGGAAAGAAATATACTAAATTCGATACAAAATGAAACATGATAAACAGACGACCACTAGAAAGTACAAAAGTTAAGTGTTGTCATATTCATAAAAACAAAAATATAAAAGATGAAATTGCATTGAGAAAATATAGATGTTTTATTTAAAAATGAAAAATTTTATAAAAATGGAAAATAGTACAATTATCAGCTCTATTTGCAAGCCATTAAAAGCCGTGGAAATATCAATTGAATATTCAATTATTTTACTACGAATATGTCTCAATTTTCAGGCATGAAAATCGAAAATGAAATAAATAAGATTTTTTTATTTTTCCATTTTTTAACTTATGCGAAATGATATGTGGTAGTCTGGTAATAATGGTTGTTAAATATATGGTTATGCCAATCATATGTCATTTGCAACTGTTGAAGTATACTTAAATAATATTATTTCATTCAGTTTTTTAATTATCCCAGTTAACATTTTGATGCCAAAAAGAGTCATCAGAAATTAAATATAACTGAAATGTATCTTCACTTTGAAGTTTACAGGTGGTATTATAAATCTGAAACAACTTTTATGATTATAAAGAACAGCTAAATTAAGCTTTCGAGAAAGATTTTCTTAATTTTTTATAGAAGAGATATTTCGAAAGCTTAAAAAGATTTCGAAGCATCACTAAATCGTGTATTGAAACAACAAACACGCTGAAAAATATCGCACTGTTGGAAAAATAGTTGCTGGTAATATATTTATGTTTGAAAAACTGTAAAATTATATTTGCCGTGTTCCTAGTATAACATGTTTGCTAGCAAATATAATATTTTCGCCTCCAAACAGATGAAATGCATCTACCGGCAAAAATATATATGTTTGCATGGAAACATATATATTTTTATTATTATTATTATATTTGCAACTCGCAAACATTATAATGCTAAAATAAAATTTCAAATATATTTTTGTTTAGGTTTAAAAATACGACTCACATAGAAAACACTACAATATTTTCCTGCAAACATATGTCTAATAACGATAAAAATAAAATAATTGGAAACATTCTGTAAACATATTCAACAATGTTTTTTTTCTAGGTGTAATCTCATAAGTAATGTTTATAAAAAAAAAAAAAATATTGTAAATAACATTTATGTATTTTTAATTAATTAAAATATCCGCATTTTTTCATTAAAGCAAATATCATTGAAATTTAGCTTCATAGCTTTTTTTTATATAGTTTTTGCATAAAAAAAAAGTTATCATTCATAATTAATTTGCAATTATTTTATGTATGCGTCCAATTGTCTAACATATCAATTAAAAATATTCATATTTTAATATTTTCATAAAACATACATATTTTAACTTTTTGCATTGATTAAAATCACATTCACAATTGTGCCACCAAATATGTGTAGTATATTTTTAAAAGAATGTGGCGGCATTTTCATTTGAGAACAAAAATAAAATATTAAAATCAATTTCGTAGTATAACAATAGCGTATGAAGTGTTGTGGCTCAAGTTGGCTGTTTCTATTTGAATTGGCTCTACAAATCAATTTAATAATTTTTACATGAGTATGACGGTGATGGTACTAAAAACAACACTTCCAAACATGCTTTTATTTTTATTCATGCCTCAGATTTATGATTATAAAAAAATCTACGAAATTTATTGAAAAATAAATGAATTTTCCATGATGGTTTGCTTTAAGTTATTGTGAAAATTATTCAACACTATTGAAATATTAATGAATAAATATGCGTTTGACCTGATAGTCAAACAATTGATGAAAAATGAAAATAAAATATTGAAAATGCAAAATCAGAACAATATGATTGATTAAAATAAAAACTAAAAAATATTAAGTGGACAGTTATTCAAATAATTTAGCTAGAATAAAAGAAATACATACAGAAACCAGAATCGTGCGGAGAACAGAATATGATACTAAAAGTATGTTGTCATTTGCGGTAACCAAATATTTCATTAATAAAAGATACATTTTTAATAAAAAATGCTTTTTTAGTAAAAGGTACTTTTGATAATAAAAGTACTTTTCTAAATGAAAGGTGCTTTTTTAATTAACGGTACTTATTTAATAAAAGGTAATTTTTTTAACAAATTGTGCTTTTTTTAATAAAAGGTACTTTTTAACAAAACGTACTTTTTTGATAAAAGGTACTTTTTTAATAAAATGCATTTTTTAATGAAAGGTACTTTTTCAATAAAAGGTACTTTTTTAATAAAAGGTACTTTTTTAATAAAAGGTACTTTTTTAATAAAAGGTACTTTTTTAATAAAAGGTACTTTTTTAATAAAAGGTACTTTTTTAATAAAAGGTACTTTTTTAATAAAAGGTACTTTTTTAATAACAGGTACTTTTTTGATAAAAGGTACTTTTTTAATAAAAGGTACTTTTTAATAAAAGGTAATTTTTTAATAAAAGGTACTTTTTTAATAACAGGTACTTTTTTGATAAAAGGTACTTTTTTAATAAAAGGTACTTTTTAATAAAAGGTACTTTTTTAATAAAAGGTACTTTTTTAATAAAAGGTACTTTTTTAATAAAAGGTACTTTTTTAATAAAACGTACTTTTTTAATAAAAGGTACTTTTTTAATAAAAGGTACTTTTTTAATAAGAAGGTACTTTTTTAATGAAAGGTCCTTTTTTAATAAAAGGTACTTTTTTAATAAAAGGTACTTTTTTAATAAAAGGTACTTTTTTATTAAAAGGTACTTTTTTAATAAAAGGTACTTTTTTAATAAAAGGTACTTTTTAATAAAAGGTACTTTTTAATAAAAGGTACTTTTTTAATAAAAGGTACTTTTTTAATAAAAGGTACTTTTTTAATAAAAGGTACTTTTTTAATAAAAGGTACTTTTTTAATAAAACGTACTTTTTTAATAAAAGGTACTTTTTTAATAAAAGGTACTTTTTTAATAAGAAGGTACTTTTTTAATGAAAGGTCCTTTTTTAATAAAAGGTACTTTTTTAATAAAAGGTACTTTTTTAATAAAAGGTACTTTTTTAATAAAAGGTCCTTTTTTAATAAAAGGTCCTTTTTTAATAAAAGTTACTTTTTTAATAAAAGGTAATTTTTTAATAAAAGGTACTTTTTTAATAACAGGTACTTTTTTAATAAAAGGTACTTTTTTAATAAGAAGGTACTTTTTTAATGAAAGGTCCTTTTTTAATAAAAGGTACTTTTTTAATAAAAGGTACTTTTTTAATAAAAGGTACTTTTTTAATAAAAGGTCCTTTTTTAATAAAAGGTCCTTTTTTAATAAAAGTTACTTTTTTAATAAAAGGTACTTTTTTAATAAGAAGGTACTTTTTTAATGAAAGGTCCTTTTTTAATAAAAGGTACTTTTTTAATAAAAGGTACTTTTTTAATAAAAGGTACTTTTTTAATAAAAGGTCCTTTTTTAATAAAAGGTCCTTTTTTAATAAAAGTTACTTTTTTAATAAAAGGTAATTTTTTAATAAAAGGTACTTTTTTAATAACAGGTACTTTTTTAATAAAAGGTACTTTTTTAATAAAAGGTACTTTTTTAATAAAAGGTACTTTTTTAATAAAAGGTACTTTTTTAATAAAAGGTACTTTTTTAATAAAAGGTACTTTTTTAATAAAATGTACCTTTTTAATAAAATGCATTTGTTCAATACAAGGTACTTTTATAAAAAAAAGGAACTTTTTTAATAACACGTACTTCTTTAATAAAAGATACTTTTTTAAATAAAGGTACCCAGCAAAAAAAATTGGAAGTAATGCTTTACAAACTGCTTCGTTCACTGCTTCATAAGTATCCATTAGTGTATTTTTAATGCTTTTTTAGAAGTAATTCTGAATCACTTCAAAAAATCAGTTCTTTCATTGTATATTTTACAACTTTTTTAGAATTACTTCTGAACAACATCCAAAACATCACTTGAGTATTGCTTCTAAAGCATAATTGCCCTAAAAGTGATCCTAAAAACTGCTTTTGGTATCATTAGGTATTTGTAAATAGATGATCGTGGGTTCGATTCCTGGAGGGCCCAATATTTTCTTAATTTTTTATTTTTTTTATTTTAATTTTTTTTTTTTTTTTTTTTTTATTTTTTTATATTTTTTTATTTTTTTTTTTTTTTTTTGTTTTTTTTTTTAATATTTATAATTAATTTCCTTAAATTCCATATTTTTTTTTAATTTTTCAATTTTTAAAAATATATAAAATAAAAATGATGAAAAATTGTTTTTTATTCGCTTATGAAAATAGTACTGAAAACAATACTGAATTGCATTACACCTTTTCCACTTGTTTAAAAAGTACTTTTATTGAAAAGAATATACATATGCAGCACAGTATCTCGCAATGACAAAGTGGTGTTTTATGCCAGTCAACTTTGATATCAAAGAATAGCTCAGCGGTAGAGAACTAGACTAGCAATCATGAGGTCGCAAGTTCGATACCCGGTGGCGGCAATAAAAAAACGTTTGTAAAATAAAAAAAAATATTTATGTATGTTTTTTGGCGAAGAATTTTTTTTTTTTTAACTTTTAATTGGTGAAAAAGAGTTTCCTTTGCACTCGTTCAAAAAGTACTGAAAAAATGTTGAAGTGGGAGTACTACTCTCCTATGACAACTCAATGTTAAAATCATTAGTGTTTATGTTAAAAAAGAAGTACATCTAGATCATCAACTGTAGTGCTTTTTCTACTGCTTTGGCATCTCTTTGTTTGATGGGGTACTTCTTTAATAAAATGTACTTTTTTAAATTAAAAGCACTTTTATAAGTAAAAGGTAACTACTCGAAATTATAAATTTAATTTTGATAAAATTTTGTTACTGCGGTTATTTAGATTCATTGCGAATTTTCGAAAGATTTCCACGCAAATGCAAAAGGCATATGTCGCTTTAACTTAGCGTCGTCACAAAATGTTTCTCCTCTGGTGGAGACATCCACTAAGATGGTGTTTTTGGAAATGCCTTCCCTGGCGCGCAAAATGGGTAAAAGTCTCTCTTTTGACGGCAGTTTCCCCCTTTTTCAAATACGTTTTGTGAATCAGCATAGGAAATCATATGAATCTTTAATTTTAGGTATAGGATGTGTTCAGCAAACTTATGTAAAACACTACGAGGCAAATTTTTATGGAACATTTTAAGCCTCTAACTCTTCAATTAAAGGGACTTTTTTGGCCCTTTTTAAAAAGGGACAAAAAAAGACTCGTAAGTTGAAGAGTTAGAGGGTTCAAATATTCCACAAAAATGTTCTTCGTAGTACTTTACATAAGTTCGCTGAACACGTCCTATACCTAAAATGGAAGATTCATATGGCTTCCCCCTAAAATCCAGGTACGTTGGACATTTGAGCCCCAATTCTGGATAAGTACGAGATTAACCCTTAAACACATTTTAAGTTTTGACTTATTTCTGGTATTGAAGTTAAATTTTAAACTTTTATGTCTTCAGAGACTTATAGTAAAATATCGTGACAAATATTTTTGCGCAACATTTTAACCCTGTAACGCTTCAGCTTACGGGACTTTCTTGACCCATTCTAAAAAGGGATCAAAAAAGTTGAAGAGTAAGAGGGTTAAAATGTTCCGCAAAAATATTTGCAACGAAATTCTATTGTAACTCTCGGAAGACATCAAATTTAACTTCAATGCCAGAAATAAGTCAAAACTTAAAATGTGTTTAAGTGTTAATCTCGTACTTATTCAGAATTGGAGCGCAAACGTCCAACAACCCTGGATTTTAGGAGAAAACCATGTGAATTTTCCATTTTAGGTATAGAATGTGTTCAGCGAACTTATGTAAAACACTACGAGGAACATTTTTGTGGAACATTTTAATCCTCTGACTCTTCAACTTACGGGTGTTTTTTGTCCCTTTTAAAAAAAAGGGCAAAAAGTGCCTTTATAAAATGTATCACAAATATGTTCCTCGTAGTTTTTTACACAAGTTCGCTGAACACATCCTGTACCTAAAATGGAAGATTCACATGGTTTCCTATGTCGATTCACAATAAATATTTGAAAAAGGGAGGAAATTTAAATCCCCCCTAAAATAAAATGCCGATGTTATATTTCAAAATGCCGAAACGCGTATATTTTTTTAGTCCAGAATCCATTGTCAGAACACCGTAATTTTTTTTCGTGTTCTACTGTGTAATTTTCAATAGTTGCGCCAAATATCAATAAGTAAATACACTCATAGAAAAAAACGTGTAAAAGCAGAGAAAAAAGCTACTAAAAAAATAGAAAAACTACTAGAGTTAGCAGTTTTTTTTTTATTAGCAGTAAAACAAGAACACAAGAAATAAAATTGCTAAATTTAAAGAATTTTAGTTATATTTGAGTTAACTTTTAGTTATTTGAATGCTGTTGAACCTACAAAATGTTTGTTTTTTTAAGCTAAATGTATTTGAATGCCAAAAGCAGTCTATCCTGCTAAATTCAAGAGAAATACCTGCTAAAAAAAATTGTAAACTGCTGTTTTCAAAAGGCTTGATTTGTATTTGCATTAAACAAAAAAATCTGAAAAAACTTTGAAAATTTTAAATTTTTTATGATTTTTTTATTCTATTAATTACACTATGCGACAGTCAAAATCGGGATGGGATGAAACCAACGGGAAATGTTATATCGGTCAAAAACAAGTTACACGTGTTCCGGCGTTTCGCTGGGTCACCCCTAGGAATCGAGATATATCTTTTTTTTTGACATAACTCGAGAACCACTAGTCCGATTTTGCTCAAACAATTTTAAAAAAATTAAAAATTACAATTACTTTAATCTGTACATATAACGTTTTTCTATATACTCAACAGTTTTGCCGGTAAAAATAAATGTTTGTTACCGCTACCATAAAAATCAATAACCTTTTGTTTATTACTTTTTTTTAATATCTTAGGCAAAAAATATTTTTTTCTTCATACATTTATTTTTACCGGCAAAACTGTTGAGTATATAGAAAAACGTTATATGAACAGATTAAAGGAATTGCAATTTTTAATTTTTTTAAAATTGTTTGAGCAAAATCGGACTAGTGGTTCTCGAGTTATGTCAAAAAAAAAGACCACCAAAGGTCAAATCGATATATCTCGATTCCTAGGGGTGACCCAGCGAAACGCCGGGACACGTATAACTTCTTTTTTAACGATATAACTTTCCCCGGTAGTTTGAACCCTTCCCTATTACTGACCCCTACCATTTGTCTCACAGTGTTATCTAGCAAAGTTTTATGCTGATTTTATCAAGGTAAGTCGTTATTTTCTATTAACTAATATTTAACTCAAATGTAACTAAAATTTAATATTTTTAACAGTTTTATACTGTTCCTATCTTACTAATATATAACGAAAATAATAAATAATAATATCAGCAGTTTTTTCTGCAAAGTAAATTTTAACTCAATTTTAATAGTTTTAACTAGAAAGAATTATTGCAGACTTTTTTCTATTAGTGTACTAGAAACGATACCAGTTGTATAAAATTGTGGTTAGCTAATTAATGCTTAACCCTTTGAAGACCATACATTTCCTGCCGAAGCGATTTTGAAGATTGTCGTATTTTCATAATCTCTGACCTAATAATTATTATGCCAAGGAAAATTGGCTTCGTAGAACCCCTCCTTACCCTCATTTCGCTTGCCAAAAATATGGGGTTGTTCAACAGGGACGCTACAAAAGTAGAAAGACAGGGACAGCAAACGACGCCATATTTCTTGCCGCTCTTTTGACATTTCTCTTCCCAGTGTAGAAAATCATTACCAGATATGTGGTTATGTAACTACATACTTGGTAATGGTAACTACTTACTTTTGTTATTACATTTCTTATTACCTTTACATTTCTTATTACCTTTATATGGGGATGTCGCGAAAAATAATGAGTTGTCGTTAAACACCAGCATACGAAAAATCAAAAAATATATCGTTACCTATGTGCTTACCAGTACTGACAAAAATAATGAGTAATAGATTTTCAAAAAAATAAATTATATAAAAAAAAATATTTTTTATTGTATTTTTTTTTTTAATAAAATATGCTGGTGCGGGAATCGAACCTGGGTCTACAGATTGCCAGTCAACAGCTCTACCATATGAGCTATATCGAAATGTAATATTTAATAGATAAAAACACAATTGACCTGCTGCACACAAGTAAGCTTACTCGCTAACATACAAAAATCAAAAAATATGTGGTTACATATATCCTTACCAGTGTTTAAAAAATATTGAGTCTAAAAATAGATTTCAAAAAATTTTCAAAAAAATCTAAAAAATTATTTTCTATATGAAATAATGATAAAAATAAGTCATTATCAGTAACTCATTGTTATATGTTTTAAAAAAATGCAGAAGGTAAGTGGGTGTCATTACTGGTACTCCAAAAAATAATGATATGCCATTACCGTTTCTACACTGGGTTCAGTAAGGTTTGCCATTTCATGATGGAAAGATATACGAGCCAACAACGAATCGAAATTAATAAAATTTACCACCGAAATTCGGAGTCAGTGGCCTCAACGTTAAGAGCGCTACGTCCAATTTTTGGTCGTCATAATCGTCCTAGCAGATCAACAATTGAGCGTGGGGCTACGTCAAATCTATGGTCTATGCCAACAAGCCAGCGACGATTGATTAACTTTGTACGAATATCGAACGTGAAATTGCAGCAGTATCGGCCGATTTATGCTTGAAAACCGTCGAAAATTGGGTTCAGCGTCTGGACTTCTGCAAGCGTGCCCGTGGTGGCCATGCAAAAGAGATCGATTTCCATACATAATGGCATCGAACGTACTTTCACAGGAATAAAGAATTTCATTGATATCCAAAACCGTTTTTGTTTTATTTAAACTTTTTTACTTTTGTAGCGCTCTTATTGAAAAACCCTTTATTTGTCATTTGACAACCCTGGCGTTCCGAACGAAGCGATTTTTATTATTAATTTTCGTGATCTGGAACTAAATTATGGATATGTTACAAAAAATTGGCCTCATAGACCACTTGCCTGTCCTCCATTTCGCTTGTCAGAGTTTGTGCTTTTTACCCCCTAAATCAAGAATTCTAAAAAACCAATTTCGAGGGCTTACAGGGGGAAAGCGGTACTAGGTAGGGATTTAGCGCCTACTACATTTTTGTTCCCCCAATTCTCCTTTACAAATCACCTTTGGATATATTTACTCTATATTTTGTCTGGGCAATTATAAGTGCGAAAAACCCTTGGGCAAGCATACTTACCTATGGTCGTCAAAGGGTTAAAGCAAGTACTATTAAACTTTAATGTTTTTATGTAAAAGCATTTTTGATGTACATATTTTTTTTTTGTTTCACGTATAGTTTTTTTTTCATAATTTTTTTTATTTTTTATATAAAAATGACACGCAGGTGTCACCTACTAAATGTAATAGCATAAATTTTTAGAGGATAATATAAAACTGAATTATGTACACATAAACATATATTTAAAAATATATATAATATTATAACACACATTTAAAAACATGCTTACATTTATAAAAACACTTACATTTACAAAACAAAGCAGAAATAATACATGGACAACACAGCTCGTGAACAGAAACATATACAGAGAAAGCGACATGTACGTATGCATTAGGCTGTCTCCCACTTTGAAAAAATCGATTTTGTTTTAAAAACGTTATTTAAACGAATTTTTATTAAATACTAATAAAATTTGAAAATTTTAGAAAATTACTTTTTTCATTTATTTAATTAATATAATTAACATTTTGCACATATCACTAACCCACTTTAAGCTAGAACCCCCCCTAAACTTTAAGGCACGCTGAAAATGTAGCGGGCTGCGCCCGCTAGTAATTAAAGAAAAATATAAATTGAAAACATGGTAATTCGTGTTTGGTCAGTGCAGCGACTCGTTTTCAGTAGATTTTCTGAAAATTATGTAATTATTATTATTTTGTCAAAAATTGTACATACGTTATCTTCCTGTTGTCACTAAATTTTGCATAATTTTCCAAAAATATCAATTAAGTATTATTGGACTATAATTATCTTTATTTTTATTTAAAATATCATTAAACCTTATGTGGCCTGGGGACAAAATATGTCCATGAAACTGAAGCTTAATTTAAATTGTGACCATAGGTTTTTAAAATTCTTA
The DNA here is from genome assembly GCA_949987735.1 of Leucophora obtusa. Lineage (NCBI taxonomy): Eukaryota > Metazoa > Arthropoda > Insecta > Diptera > Anthomyiidae > Leucophora > Leucophora obtusa. Next base: position 65,253,234 of record OX465299.1, on the reverse strand, counting down.
AATAGATCGATACACATGACCCACTGTAAAAAAATATTTCGACTTGTCGCCAGAAACTAGGTTACTAATAATTTAAAAAAAATGTTTAAACATAATTTTAAAAAGACGTTTTTATATTATTTATTTTTAATTTCCCAGCAAAAAAATTGCAAGTAGTGCTTTACAAACAACTTCTTTCAATGCTTCATAAGTATCCGTTAGTGTATTTTTATTGCTTTTTTAAAAGTTATTCTGAACAACTTCAAAAAATGACTTCTTTCATTGCTTCCCAAGTATCCGTTATTACATTTTTACAGCTTTTTTAGAATTACTTCTGAACAGCTTCAAAAAATCACTTCTTTCATTGCTTCCTAAGTAGCTTTTTTAGAATTACTTCTGAACCACATCCAAAAAAATCACATAAGCATTGCTTCTAAAGAGTAATTGCTCTAAAAGTGATCGTAAAAAGTGATTTTGATATCATTTGGCATTTCCAAACAGAGGGTCCCGGGTTCGATTCCCGGCGGGACCAATATTTTTAATTTTTTTTTATCCTATTTTTTTTTTTTATGTTTATAATTAATTTGCTTAAATTCAATATTTTTTTAATTTTTAAAAATATGTATATATAAAAAAAAGGTAAGAAATTGATTTTTATGTACCTGTAAAAATAGTACTGAAACCAATATTGAATTGAAGTGCACCTTTTATACTTGTTTAATAAGTACTTTTATTGAAGAGAATAAGGAACAATATCTGACATTAACAAAGTGATGTTTTTATGCCAGTCAACTTTCATATCAAAGAATACCTCAGCGGTAGAGCGCTAGACTAGCAATCGTGAGGTCGCAAGTTCGATCCCCGGTGGCGGCAATAAAAAACTTTTGTAAAATAAAAAAAATATAATTTTTTTTTGTAAAGATTTTTTTTTAACTTTTAATTGGTGAAAAATAGCTTCCTTTGCACTCGGTCAAAAAGTACTGAAAATATGTTAAAGTGGGAGTACTCCTCTCCTATGACAACTCAATGTGTTAAAATCAGTAGTGTTTATGTTAAAAAAGAAGTACATCTAGATCATCAATTGTAGTGCTTTTTCTACTGCTTCGGCATCTCTTTTTTTGCTGGGTTATGGATCATTTTTGGGTTCCATATTAAAATTGGTTAATGATATTCGATGAAAGCGAAATTCTGTGTCTGATTAATATTAAGGATATTTAACAAATAAATTAAATAAAATAGTAATTTTTTCAAAATTCTGAATTTTGAAAATTTTTAATAAAAATTCCTTTTTACAAAAATTGGCCATTTTCGGCCGCTATTCGGCATGAGTTAACTTTAACAAAAAAAATATAATTCTTTCACTTTGAGCTAAATAGAACAAAATTTGGAAGTAATAAATGAAATTCTATAAATCGTATTTTAAGGGACAGCCTGGTATACATACATATATTTAAAAATATTGTTAAAACCTGTGTATATAGCTATGTTTTACAAGAGTGTAGATTATGTACACTCAAGGGAATTTATTCAGAGGCACTATAAATGTATTACAAAAATTATCAAGATGTAATAATTGTAAGATAGTCAATCAATTTAAATCAAAAGCCTTTATAACACTCACAATATTTTTTCCTTAAAATCAATAGAGGAAATCGGTAAAAACACTAAAATAACTGGATGGAATATAGACAGCTTTGGCGCACCATATATGATAAGATCCTATTTGATCTTAACTAATTTCTAATCCATAGAACAAAACTTTAGTTTTGTGCTTTTAGAAACGGCAAAGATATGTACAAAGAAATATGAATAGATCTGGAGCCGGATCTAGCCAATAAATGAACCAATTTTTAAAATCCCATTATATATAAAAAGGTCGGCACTTGACCAAATCTGCCTAAACAGATCTGATCAGATCTAATCTTTTTTACACGAGTGCTTATTTCTAAAACAAAGTTTTAACTGAATATTTAAGTAATACCGAAATTTTTGTTGATTTTCTTTATTGATTGGCTGTTTACAAAAATTAAAAAATATATTTCTTCGTAATTTTACGATATATTCAATAAAAAAAACCACTTTACGAATTTGCCTCTCAATTACCCAGTGTAGAAACGGTAATGGCATATCATTATTTTTTGGAGTACCAGTAATGACACCCACTTACCTTCTGCATTTTTTTAAAACATATAACAATGAGTTACTGATAATGACTTATTTTTATCATTATTTCATATAGAAAATAATTTTTTAGATTTTTTTGAAAATTTTTTGAAATCTATTTTTAGACTCAATATTTTTTAAACACTGGTAAGGATATATGTAACCACATATTTTTTGATTTTTGTATGTTAGCGAGTAAGCTTACTTGTGTGCAGCAGGTCAATTATGTTTTTATCTATTAAATATTACATGTCGATATAGCTCAGATGGTAGAGCTGTTGACTGGCAATCTGTAGACCCAGGTTCGATTCCCGCACCAGCAAATTTTATTTAAAAAAAAAAAATACAATAAAAAACATTTTTTTTTATGTAATTTATTTTTTTGAAAATCTATTTTTAGACTCATTATTTTTGTCAGTACTGGTAAGCACATAGGTAACGATATATTTTTTGATTTTTCGTAAGCTGGTGTGTAACGACAACTCATTATTTTTCGCGACATCGCCATATAAACGTAATAAGAAATGTAATAACAAAAGTAAGTAGTTACCATTACCAAGTATGTACTTACATAACCACATATCTGGTAATGATTTTCTAAACTGGGTAGTTATTGAACTTTTAAGGTAGGTACAATATAATTTTTAAGTGAATGAATTTGTATTTATGAGATTAGACTGGGCCCTAAATCACTTTTGCAATCTTTTTTATGCTGCAGTGTTCTTTTTTTTTAACTTATACATCGAAAAATGTAAGTGACTTTATTAAAATTTCACTGAGTGCCGACTAAATTTTAAAACAAGTTAAACCCATTACATATTTTTTTTTGTATACTCGTAAGCCATAGTTTAGTCGCTTCTCCTTTGTATTTTGGTTTTTTGTATGTGTCTGTCTTGTGTATATTTTCTTGTCTCAAAATGAAAAGGAACTCTTTTCATTTTAGGATAATACAACTAAATTTTAATGTGAGCCTATATATTAAGGTTATGTTAGACATAAAATAAAATCTTGTACCCTACAGCAATTGAAAGTGGATTGCTGACTCGGTACTTTAAAATTAAAACTACAAAAAGACCCAACGCGATAACGTAGGATAGGTCACTGAACACTCCTAAAAGAAACAGTTCAGTAGCTTTCCCAAGGGACAGAAATTCGAAGAAATTATCGTAATTCCCTAATTCCTTTTTTTTTTAACTGAATTTATATTTGGGGAATTGATTCTCTGACCAAACTCTAGGAATTTAATGAATTCCCTTTTTTTAATTGGATGTTTCTGGAAGAAATTCAATCATTTTGTTCTAATTCTTTCATAACATTAAATGCGTTCATTCATTAAGAAATTCAATACAAAAGTGAATTCCTTACGGAATTTAACAAAAGGTTAATTCCTTCAGGGAATTAAACGAAAAAGTTAATTCATTCAGGGAATTAAATGCAAATTGAATGAACTGCCCAAGGAATTTTTTGATTAATTCAATGAATTCCTTGGTCATCCTCAAGAAATTTTAAAATATAAAAGTTTTCTGAATAGTGGACAACGAAAACTGTATTTACCGAGTTATGTATATTTTAAAATTCCTTGACAATGACCTACGAAGTTGGTCGAAATATCGAAATAAATCAATAAATAACACAGTAGTAGTAGTAACAAAATAAGAGAAATTTGTCCTATCGCAGTTACATCGCATTATTTCTAATAGATTTTGGGAAGCAGATCAGGAATGTGGCCTTAGAATTTCATATAGAAAAAAGTCTGTAAAAAATTTAGTTAAAACTACTAAAAATTAGTCAAAAATGATTTTGCAGAAACAATTGCTAAAATTAGTAGATTTTTTTTTGTATATATTAATAATATAGGAACAACAAAACTAAAACTGTTAAATATTTAGAATTTTAGTTATATTTGAGCTGAATTTTTGTTAATAGAAAATAACAAATTAACCTGCTAAAATCAGCAAAAAATTTTGCTAAATGATTAGTAGCCTTAAAAAAAATTTTTTGTTTTCCTTTTTTCTTTTTAATGCAAATAAAAATCGAGCCTTTGGAAAACAGCACTTTACAATTTTTTTTAGCAAATATTTCTGCTGTTTTAGCAGGATAAACTGCTATTTACATTCAACTAAATTTAGCTCAAAATTAAATATAATAGCTTGTTTTTGCTATCTTTAGCCTACAAATATTTAGCAACATTTTCTGTAGATTTTACAGTAAAATTTGTTATTTTTACTTAACTAAAAGTTAAATTTAACAGTTTTATTTTTGATTTCTTATTTTACTAGTATTTATATATTTTATAATTCGGTTTTCGCAATCATAAAATGATGTCCTTAAACCATATTTTTTTCTGCGTGAAGACACTTGATGGCTGCAGTGTACTAGTATGGCTCTTAAAATGCACAAGTTCGACGAACTTTAAAGCAAACAAAAAGTCATGATTTAAAAACCACTTCTTTCATTGGTTCTAAAGTATCCGTTAGAGTATTTTAACTGCTTTTTAGAAGTAAATCTACATAAATTAAAAAACTCACTTCTTTTATTGCTCCAAAGTATCTGTTGGTATATTTTTACAGCTTGTTTTAGAACTAATTCTGCACAACTTCCAAAAAATTACTTCTGTCATTGCCTTCAAAGTGTCAGTTTTTGGAGTTTCGGTGATGTTTTGGAGTTTTAGCAAACTTTTATTCTAATAATTATATAATAGACCTTTTCGTTGTTAATTATTTCCGGTTGGTTCGGCTCGAAGTCATTAAAAAAAATTTATTATTTACTGATTTATTTCGATATTTCGACCAACTTAAATAGTTGGTCCTTTTCAAGAAATTTATGAAGTGGCAACCCTGGCGATTTTGGTTGGAGAAATTTAAAACTAATATTTTTTAAAAATACTACATAGTAAAAATATTGTTATTTGAATTTTTGACAACGGTTTAAATATCCCCCCTTAAAATTCTATTGTTACAGTATTGAACACCTTTAAGTGTTTTTTTTTTTTTTAATTTTGGCAAACAAACAAAATTTTTTTATTTTGAAAATTATTTAAATTTTTGCACTAAAAATACAAAAATTGTTTTTTCGGACTCTATATTTTCATATATTTAGTTAGAATATTGTTTTACCTCAAGTCCAGAATTTAACATAATATTGTCATATATTAGATTTTATCTGTTGCTCCGATGAGATTGACCATTCTCATGATAGACAATACAATTGTTACCTGGGCATCATCCCATTTATCGGTTGTCTACAGTAAGATTGGGTAAACACAAACCGAGGCATTGCATACCGTAAATATGATCAACGGAACAAGAAATATGTACTTATGTATGAACTGTCTAATTTGGTAAAACTCCAGTCATAAATCAAGACTTTTATGCTTATGTTAAGATTGGAGTTTCACCAAATGAGAAAGCTCATACATAAGTACATAGATCTCGTTCCGTTGACCTTACTGACTGTAAGATCAACGGAACGAGAACGGGTTTATGGTACGCAATTATCGGTTTGTGGTACGCAATTTTTACTACTTTGGCGATTTTTTCTTTATATTGTGGTGAGTTGCTTTTAATTTAATGATTAATTAATGATTTATAATTAATTTTTTTGTTTTATTATTTGCTCAATTAAAAAAAATTTTTTTTTTTGTTTGTGAAACTTCAGCCTTTTTTTAATGTTAGCGACTTATCTCAAATACGTTGTTTTTTTCAATTTTAATTTCTTTAAAAAATTTGGCATTTTTGTTTTATTTTGATTAGTTCTGATTTCTGTTATTTTCTTTTTTAAATAATTCAAGCTTTTTTTAAACATGCTAGCGATTTTTTTTTTATATAATTTCAGTTCTTTCTATTTTTTGATTCTTTTTTTATGTAAACTATTTTTTCCAACTTCAAAGATTTTTATAATTTTTAGTAATTTTGTTTAATTTTAGTAAAAAAAAAGTTTAGAATTTTATTAGTTTTGCCAATTACTTATCGTTTGGCGTTTTTTAAATTTAAGTGGTTTTCTAATTTTGGCGTTTTTTTAACTTTTTGGATTTTATTATTGGTTGTTAATAACTTTGAGGAGTATTTTAAATTTTTTTAATTTTAGTGATTTTTCAGTTCTAGTTATTTTATTAAATTTTAAAAGTTTTTTCAATTTTGTCCATTTTTTTTTTTTTTAAAAATTCGATTTTCAATTTTTGTATGATTTGGTTTTAGTTTTTTGAAATTTTAGTGATTTTATTTTTTTTTTTTTTTTTAACTTTTGCGATTTTTTTTATACTGGTGATTTGCTTTAAATTTTGGCGAGTATTCTCAATTAAAGGATTTTTTTTTTTAATTTTAATTATTTTTAAAATATTGTCAATTTTTTAAATTTTAACGATTTTTTTTTACTTTAGCGATTTTTTAATGTTATCGACTTATCTCCAATACGTTGTTTTGTCAATTAAAATTTCAGCGATTTTTTCTAATTTGGCATTTTGTGTTCTAATGTTTTTTTATCTTTTCAATTTTGGCAATTATATAAATTTTTTTAATTCTTTTGGGGATTTTTCAATTTTTCAATTTCTACCGATTTCATCTAATTTTCGTGATTTCTTTCTGATTTCTGTCTGTTTTTTTTTTTTTTTGATTAAAGCGATTTTTAAATATGCTAGCGATTTTTGTCTAATTTTAGCTCTTTCTATTGTTTTGGAGATTTTTAATATTAAACATTTTTTATTTTTTTTTCGATTTAAACGAGTTTTTCCAATTTTAAAGATTTTTATTATATATTTAAATAATAGTTAATGCAAAAATTTTAATAATTGATTTTTATAATTTTTAGTTTTTTTTTTTTTTTTTTTTTAGTTGGGGGATTATGTGCCCCTACTGGCACATTGAGGGTTAAAGTGTTGCACAAAAATGTTCCTCGTAGCATTTTACATAAGTTCGCTGAACACATCCTATACCTAAAATGTAAAATTCCCGTGGTTTCTCCCTAAAATCCAGGTGTGTGGGACATTTGTGCGCCAATTCTGTACAAGTACGAAATTAACCCTTAAACACATTTTAAGTTTTTACTTATTACTGGCCTTTAAGTTAAATTTTCAATGCTGATATCTTCAGAGACTTATAGTAGAATTTCATGGCAAATATTTTTGCGGAACATTTTAACCCTCTAACTCTTTAACTTACGGGGCGTTTTTGTCCCTTTTAAAAAAGGGGCCAAAAACGTCCCTTTAATTGAAGAGATAGAAGGTTAAAATGTTCCACAAAAATATTACGCGTAGTGTTTTACATAAGTTCGCTAAACATACCGTATGCCTAAAATGCAGGATTTACATGGTTTCCTCTATTAATCCTATTTATTTTTTTTTTAGAAAAATCATTTTAAGCGTTTAAAAACCATTTTTTGTGAATAGCATTTTTTTTATTAATTAATCGATTTTACCCTTCATCTTATATCAATTCACGTGCTAAATTTCATCGCAATCGGATAATTTTTGCAGGTTTTATAAAGATTTTAAAATAAAAGATATATGGCAGGACTAAGAGTCCTTGCTTCGATTTTGATAAAAATTGGCACAAACGTTTCCAGTTTTATGTGCATCTCAATGGATACTTTTTGCAATTTTACGTCCATTTATATAGCTAATATATTTTTAAATTTCAGGACCTATGGCAGGTGGGCGTGTCCTTGGCCCGATATTTGCAAAAATTTTATTATTTCTTAACTAAGGGGTACTATGTCAGTATACTAAATTTGAAATCTCTATCTCTACTCCTTCTATTTTTGTCCAATCGTTATATGGGATCAAAGCACGTGAGATAACAATGCCCTTATAATCTAATTTTGGCCAAAAACAATTGATTGCCATGGAGCGGTAGCATATTTACGATGCTAGCAATCTTTTTTTTTTTTTTTTACTACATAGAAAAAATGTTTACAATTCTGTTTTTCTTACACTGCGTTACAAATTTTATACCTAAAATCGAAAGCAAGAGTACCGATAATTGATCCTACATATTTCGGGCTTGCTGATTTCAATGGCGAATTCCTTTTTTCTTCATTTATGGACTAGATTTTTCGACAAAAAATGAATGGATTAAAGTTTGGCAGGTTTGAAAACAGTTTTTCATACATAGAATTCTCCAAACAAAATATTTTATTTTTGTTCTTTATGGTAAATACAGGTAAGACTTTTATCAATATTTAGGTATCAAATTTGCTTCATAAATGTGAAAATTTTACAAGTAAATCGGCGACTCATCTCCGCTTTTATTATATTTTGCCATTTATGTACAATTTTTGATGCTATTTCGCAAGTGATGAAAAAAATTATTTCATGTCAAAAAGAAAAAAAGACGCTTCATAGAACAAAAGTAAAATGTGTTAAAAATGTATAGGGTGCAATGACTTTCGCTGAAAAAAAAAAAAAAAACAATCTAGACCAATTTTTATTACACTACTATTATATATTTCACTTTCAGAATTTATTAAAGACGTTTTGGGATTTTAGCATATTTAGTACTTTAACACCACGAATGGTTGTACCAGTAAAAATTAATTTGAACTAAAATTTTCGAATTTTGTTAAGCAATTACAGATTTTGCTATCAAAATTGGAACCTGGTTATAATTTATGGTATTCTGCAAAACTGTGACCAAGAAAATCAAATTTTGCGCCAGCCGCCATATTTGTATTTGCTTTAAGGTTTATTTAAGTCGTTTCTATTGCAGTAAACACTTTTGTTCATTCTTTTCTTTCAAATGAAAATTCCTTTTAACAATATAAATAAATATGTTCTTAAATATACTATGTATATGTTTGAAAAAGATGGTATATTAGTATGTAATGGGATATACAAAAGGTGTTACTAACATAATAAAGCTGCATAAAATATTATTTTCCTTGAATTTATTTCTAAGAACATAGTAAATATATTTTATTTTAAATTGGTTTAAAACCAAATTTCATGGAAATTTATTTAGTTAAATAAATCCTAACAGATAGAAACACCATGGCGTATGAGTGTTATTATTATGAATTAGAGATAAAAAATACTCATACGCTAGGGGGTACTGGAAGTCTATGGTACTGCACATTTCTTTCATACTTGGGAATTTTTTATTGCCAGTGAAATTTTAGAACCATTTCTAAAAAAAATTTGAAAATCAATAAGAAATTTAGATTTTTTGTGTCCGACCGATTATATCTACAATCAATCAGATTTTTCGTTGGGACCAAGCAAAGCGTGCGCACAAGAATACAAGGACAGACGAACAAACGGACATGAATAGGGAAAGAGAATCATAGTAAATAAATATATTTAAATATATACAAAATGAATTTAAATCTACGTTATAACCTAGAGAGAACGCCATAACTACAATCTGATAATAGTGCTTGGTAGCACTTGAAAATGCATTAATTGCCAACCATTGGTTCTAGGAAAGTCTTTTTCATACGTTTTTTTTTTTCTCTATTTGTTGTAATATAAATTGTAAATTCTCTTTGGAATTTGTCATATTTGATTATTAAATTTAAATTCCTTGACTTATTAAAATGTATAGCGATTTCGTTTACTACATATTCTAAACACAGTCATTTTAAATAAATTGTTAACGAAAATTTAAAATATATTAAAATTATTCACAGTCTTTTCATTACAGTCTCTTTAATTTAAATATCAAATTTTCTTCTGTTCATTACATTTCTAAACAACTCTTGGTAAGGATAGTCAAAGTCATTGAAAATCAACATAAAAAGTATAATTTTATCTCATTTTGCCAGCAAAAAATAAAATAAATAAAACAGTTTAAAGATTCGCTTTCGATAGGAACCCGTGTTTCCGTGTTCCATGTTGGTATAATATTGTGCTAAATTGTAAAAGTTTTCTTTTAGAATTTTTTTTTGTAATTTTGCATAATATAAGGATGGCAAAAAAAAAAGTGTGAAAATATTTCTTTTTATTGGGGAGTCGAAACATTTTAGATTTTGTTTTTTTTTTTTGTGGCAGTCAGAAAAATATATTCATACAACATTTTTCTAGCTAAAGTATTCTAATCGAAATTCAATATTTTCTTTTTTTTTTTTGCATTTTACAAAAAAAGAATAACAACTAACGAGAGGTATTAAAAGTTGTTTCGTTATTTTTTGCGCTTTATTTACTATGCTCTATATCTCTTTTTACGTATTTTAGCATTAAGTAATTCAAGTTTTATGGCTTTTTTATACTTAAGTATGTATACTTAAATACTTAGTGGTTAACGCTAATGAGCAAAATACAGTATTTTGTTGTACGCTTTTGTCGTTGTTTGGAGGATAATGAAAACGACTTTATCTAAATAACATTATTTTACGATTTGATAAAACGTTTAAATAAGAATGCGAAAAAAAACAAACAAAATAGAAAACCAAAAAAAATTAAATACTTTGTTTAACATCTCGTCTAATGGCAGCTAATTTTCTACTTTTTTTAATTGCTGCAAATTTACTTTTTTTTACAAAAGGCACTTTTTTAAGGAAAGGTACTTTTTTATTCCAAGGTACTTTTTTAATCCAAGGTACTTTTTTAATAAAAGGTACTTTTTAATAAAAGGTACTTTTTTAATGAAAGGTACTTTTTTAATAAAAGGTACTTTTTAATAAAAGGTACTTTTTTAATCCAAGGTACTTTTTTAATAAAAGGTACTTTTTAATAAAAGGTACTTTTTTAATGAAAGGTACTTTTTTAATAAAAGGTACTTTTTTAATAAAAGGTACTTTTTTAATAAAAGGTACTTTTTTAATAAAAGGTACTTTTTTAATAAAAGGTACTTTTTTAATCCAAGGTACTTTTTTAATCCAAGGTACTTTTTTAATAAAAGGTACTTTTTTAATAAAAGGTACTTTTTTAATCCAAGGTTCCTATTTTAATCCAAGGTACTTTTTTAATCCAAGGTACTTTTTTAATGAAAGGTACTTTTTTATTGAAAGGTCCTTTTTTAATAAAAGGTACTTTTTTAATAAAAGGTACTTTTTTAATAAAAGGTACTTTTTTAATGAAAGGTACTTTTTTAATAAAAGGTACTTTTTAAATAAAACGTACTTTTTTAATAAAAGGTACTTTTTTAATAAAAGGTACTTTTTTAATCCAAGGTACTTATAAAAGGTATATTTTTTAATGAAAGGTACTTTTTTAATGAAAGGTACTTTTTTAATAAAAGGTACTTTTTTAATGAAAGGTACTTTTTAATCCAAGGTACTTTTTTAATCCAAGGTACTTTTTCAATAAAGGGTACTTTTTTAATAAAAGGTACTTTTTTAATAAAAGGTACTTTTTAATAAAAGGTACTTTTTAATAAAAGGTACTTTTTTACTAATTTCTGCAGTTTTTTATCCTTATTAAAAAAACCATTTATAATATCAAACACTTGGTTTGAAATTGATTGCCAATAACACTTATGGCATTAAAGGCCTTAACTACAAATTATTTTGTTACTTAGGCACAACAGCAATAATATTGAGCTATTATATCGAACAAAATATTGTCTGTCTATATAAAGGCTGCTTAAATCTTTAAACAAAATTTAGAAATTTTCTCTAAAACTGCGGTAAAAAGTAACATTCCATTAAAAACGAAGTTAACATATTTGCGTTACAAATATTGACAGATTTCTGAAAAGTTATCAAATAATTTTTAGTGTTTTTATCACTTAGAAACATTTTTTCTTTGCACATTCAACACCATCCACAATAAGGGATGCGGGCAAAGAGTAAGCAAAGAGGGACTAACGCATATACAAACTTTTGGTACAGTACATTAGAGTGGGCCTTATAACAAAATAGAATATGCCTTAAAAGGTTATAGTGAGCTGCATATTTTTAGATTTTCCCCACTCTAGTGTACACTGTTGTAGTCATAGTCACCAAGTGCATGATGATGATAAGTCATAAAAATAAAACTATAGTGTTAAAGTAAAAAACAAAAAAAATTTTCAACTTTTACCCAACATCAACATAAATGTAAATACTTGTGATTGTTGTTTTTTTACACACACACACACATAATAGTGTTTCTCCGTGAAATTCTTCTTCATTTTTTTTTTTATGATAAATTTTTATGAGCACATTGTGTATATAAAATATAAACTGCAAATAAAATGCATAAAAATTACAAGTATCAAAAAAGCCTGCGAATAAAATACATAAAAAAGAAAAATAAGGTCAACAATCGTAACATGGTTAACATGCACACAACACTCCAACACACGCCAAAAAGAAATTGTTGAAAATAAGTTGACATAAAAAGTTAAGCTTAAGAATGTTAAACAACATAAAAACTCAACTAAAAATAAGTTCAACATCAAAATTGATAAGCTCAAAAAAAAAACGAAATGAAAAAAGCATGGCATACTTTAAGGCGACAAAAAATGTTGCATAAACAAGAGAATAATTTAAGGAAAATACATTTTTTAATAAGCGCTTGAAGAGGGAAATCTTAAAATTATTATTAAAGTATACACGCAAAAAATATGTCTGTTGGCTTAATAAAAAAAAAATTTATTAAATTAAACGAAATGTAAAATGGGCTCAAAAACGATTTGCTAAAGTTTAAAAAATTAGTAAAACTGCAGTTCTATTTGTAATTCGATTTCTCTCCTGAACCTGGTCCCCATCGAAATAGAACACTCCGAAGAAGCATTATTTTTGTCCGTTTTGCTTTACCGCGTTTAATTTTAGAGATATGAGCTATAAAATAGACTTAAAAAAAAGGAAAATTCAAACAACCCTGTGCCACATCCAGATCCAATTTTGTATATGGTTGACAATAACATGGTTGAGCTAGAGCTAGTTCAAACTGACAATTTATTTTAAGTGTAGTAAGTTGTTTGGGCTTCACGTGAAAAAAAAAATGTTATATTTATGCCCTTATGCACTTTAAGCAAATTTACAGCTGTCCATTTATATTAGGGTATTCAATCGATTAATCGTTATTCGATTAATCGAACAATTTTTCTCAAAAATTGTTCGCATAATTTAAAATGTCCAAATTTTGAATAACGAATAATTCGAATAATTTCATACGATTAATCGATTAATCGAAATTGGTAGAAAATTACAAAAATGTTTAGAAAATATAAATTTTTTATTAAAGTAAATGTGCTAAAATCTCAAAACTCTTTTAAAAAATTGTGATAAATAATTTGCTGTAGGCTTGTACCTATCCGGATTTCATTCTGGCCTAAAAAAATAATTAAGGGATGACCTTTTAGAATTTCTAGAAATATTTGTTAGCTTCAACTCAATGAGACTTTCATGTTTTCATGAAGAAGCGTTAATAAAAATCTTAAATCCCAAAGAAAAAACAAAAACAACATAAAAGTATCACAGTGCTTTGTCATCTTCCAAATTACTACACTATTGTTGTGACTTATCTAGAAAAGTAGTGGTATCTATTTAAGTACAATAATTTTTTAATTATTTTTTACGACTTTTTAAACGCTAATATTAAATGAAAGCATTAATAGTTATTGTAATTAATGACTATTAGAATTATTAATTATAATTAATGCTCAATGTAAAAAAATTAATGCTCCAAAACATGGTTTTTGAACGCTTTAACTGCTTCTTCGGCGCTCGTAAATCGTTGACCACGAAGTTTACCTTTGATATTCGCGAACAAGAAGAAGTCATTGGGTGCCAAATCAGAACTGTACGGAGGATGAGTCATCAATTCGATGCTTTGACAATGAGAATTGCATGTTTTCATGTTGGAGCGTTAATAAATATCTTAAATCACAAAGAAAAAACAAAAACAACATAAAACTATCGCAGTTTGCTTTGTCATCTTCCAAATTACTACACTGTTGTTGTGACTTATCTAGAAAAGTAGTGGTATCTACACAGTGTAGAAACGGTAATAACATGTCATTATTTTTTGGACTACCAGTTCTTTGGTAAGGATATATGTAACCACATATTTTTTGATTTTTTGTATGTTGACGAGTAAGCTTACTTGTGTGCAGCAGGTCAATTATGTTTTTATCTATTAAATATTACATGTCGATATAGCTCAGAAGGTAGAGCTATTGACTGGCAATCTTTAGACCCAGGTTCGATTCCCGCACCAGCAAATTTTATTTAAAAAAAAAAAAACAATAAAAAATATTTTTTTTTATATAATTAATTTTTTTGAAAATCTATTTTAGACTCATTATTTTTGTCAGTACTGGTAAGCACATAGGTAACGATATTTTTTTTGATTTTTCGTGTGCTGGTGTGTAACCATAACTCATTATTTTTCGCGACATCTCCATATTAAGGTAATAAGAAATGTAATAACAAAAGTAAATAGTTCCCATTACCAAGTATGTAGTTACATAACCACATATCTGGTAATAATTTTCTACACTGGGTATTTAAGTACAATAATTTTTTAATTATTTTTTACGACTTTTTAAACGCTGATATTAAACAAAAGCATTAATAATTATTGTAATTAATGATTATTAGAATTATTAATTATAATTAATGCTCAAAGTAAAAAAATTAGTGCTCCAAAACATGGTTTCTGAACGCTTCAACTGCTTCTTCGGCGCTCGTAAATCGCTGACCACGAAGTTCACCTTTGATATTCGGGAACAAGAAGAAGTCATTGGTTGCCAAATCAGAACTGTACGGAGGATGAGTCATCAGTTCGATGCTTTGACTGCTCAAAAATTCACCTGTTTAATGAGAAAATGTCATGTCATGATGGAGAATGATTCATTCGTCTTTGGCGGTTGGTTTTACGAATTTCTCCGAAGACTTCCAGCAAACAAATGGTCGTGTAGCACTCAGAATTGAGCGTCATACGTTGCTCAAGTGGAACAGTGGCCACATGACCCATTCGGCCGAAGAAACAGGCGACTATTTGCTTCGCTGTGCTTCTTCCACGAACAACTTTTGTTGGATTTCGCTCGTATTGGAATACCCACACGGTCGATTGCTCTTTTGTTTCCGGCTCATACGCATATTTCCATAATTCGTCACCTGTCACGATTTTATACACGTCTTTTGAAGCACCACGGCCGAACTTTTTAATCAATCCCTTACACCAATCGACGCGAGCCTTTTTTTGAGCGATTGATAAATTATGAGGTATCCAACGAGAGCAAATTTTTTTTACAACTAAGTGTTCATGCAAAATCGAATGTATTGAAGTGGAACTAATGTGCAAGGATGCCTCTATCTCACGATATGTCACATGACGATCTTGCATTAACAGTTCACGCACTGCCTCGATGTTTTGTGGCACAACAACCGATTTTGGACGACCTTCACGGAATTCGTCGGCGACCGAACTACGACCACGATTGAATTCACTATACCAGCGATATACTGTGGTTTTTGATGCTGCTTTATCGCCATACAAAGAACTGAGTTCATCGACAGATTCTTGTTGAGATAATCCACGCCGAAAGTTGTAAAAAATAATCCAACGAAAACCTTCTCTTGAAATTTCCATTTTTTGGCCAAATTGATTTTTTTAACTCACTGCAAACAAAACAAATAGCACTTGTATATCAAAACATTGTGAGTACGTTTATGCTAAAAAAATACCAAATTTTATTATGGTGTTGCCAGATTTTAGCTATTGACATTAGTGCTGCCAGTTACCTAAATATAAATAGTACCCCTCGTACTAAAGAGATACAAATTAATGTACGGTGTCTTATATTTTGCTTTAACTCTTTAACTCATTGCGTTGTTGTTCTCCCCGATTTGGATAAAATTTTAATATGTGTGAAAGGGGGCACAGAAAAAATAAAAATAATGACAAAATCTGATCTCAATTACTTATTAAATTTTTTTTTATTTTTATGAATTTCAGAAGAGTTACTGAATTTATTCGTGTTCCTTTTTTACATAAAATTATTTAAAACCCAACAAGTGTGTGTATATTTTATTTTACAGAAATTTTTTTCGATTAATCGATTAATTTTAAAATTTTGTTCGATTAACCGGTCATATTGAAAAATAAAATAATTTTGAAAATCTAGCTCTTGTTTTTCATTGCTAGGCTAAGAACATTTCCAACTGCCCTCGAATTATATTGTCAGATCCAGCGAGTTACGGGGGGTTTCTACAAGACGTGCGTCGTTCGTCGAATGAGTGACTAAATGTATTTTGTTTTTGCATTGCATTTGTTTTGTTATTGTATTTTTCGTTCGTGTGACGAAAAACGTCATCTAGAAACACCACCTTAGTGTTCAATAATTGGTGGGATAACAAAAACGCCAACACCGATCTACTTCGCAAAAGGGCGACATACGAGTGTTGCAAAGTACTTAGTCATGAAAAGTTTCTTTTGTGCTTCCTACACTCAAAAGAAAAGTCGGTAAAGTCAGCAAAAAAAAAAATGTTGCTGTATATGGAAATTTTTATTCAGGAACGTGCTTGCAAAAAATTTGGTAATTTCAAGAAAAAGGTTTTGCTGAAAATTAGCGAGCTGCTTTTTTTTTTTTTTTTTTTTTTAAGAGAAGCAACACTCAGGAAATTCTTCCTATTAATTAACGTGTTGCTTCCTTTGGAAAGGGGATAGAGAAGAAGTGAAAGGTGGTGAAAAATGAAGGGCTTCAAATATGGCAACACTGTAATTGCGCGAGATGTTGAATTTTTAGAACAGTTGTTGCGCGCCATCTGATGGTGAGTTCGCGAATTTTGTTGAAGCTTTTTAGTTCATAGCCCTGTTATATTAGAGATTAATCAAAACTGGGTCGACAACGACAACGAGAGTTGCTTTTTCATATATTTTGTATGGGAAGCAAAATGTCGTTATGTCGTCCGGCGATTTGTCGTCGGAATAGACTCTATTCTATTTTAGTGGCGACACACTAATACACACTTAAAATATTTGTCAAATTGTTGCCATATTTTTAACTAATTAAAGATTGCCATTAGAACAGAGTTGTTAGAAATTCGTATTAGAGCTGCAAAAATTCGTACTTTGTTTACAAAAAATTTATTTTTTTGACAGAAGAAATATAATTGAAATTTAAAATACATAATTTACGGCAAAAAGCAAAATTAAATACAATAAAATATAAACCAACAAGAATTAGTGAAAGACCAATTAAATTGGTGAAGAATTGTGGTGAAACAAATACAACAATATTCTTGTTTTCATTCTTTTTTTCTAAACGTCAACAAATGTCGACGATCGATTGTCGCTGAATTTAAATTAATCGTGACGACTTTTGCTGTCGTCGGTCGACAATCGACCCAGTTGTGATTAACCTCTTACTTTACTTCGGTTGGGTTAAGTGCTATGGGAACACCGAAGGAGTACGCTGCGATATGTATGAGGGATAGAAAAAACTCATACATATTACTAAATTGTTGTTGCCTTGGTTGGGGCTCGAACCCGCAACCTCACGTGTAACAGTCCAACGCGCTAACCATTACACCACAGCGCCCACAAAAAACAGTAATCTCAGCAAAATATTTCCTAACACTGAATATTAGTAGTTTGAAGAAAAAAAATCAAGCAATTTGTAGAGAAATTATTTGTAATTTATTTGCTGAAAATTTAAATCTAGAAATTGAATTTGGCTTTCAAACGATATTTTAGAGACTACATTTCGTTATAGATT
This sequence comes from Leucophora obtusa, assembly GCA_949987735.1. Classification (NCBI taxonomy): domain Eukaryota; kingdom Metazoa; phylum Arthropoda; class Insecta; order Diptera; family Anthomyiidae; genus Leucophora; species Leucophora obtusa. Next base: position 65,235,511 of record OX465299.1, on the reverse strand, counting down.
TTTCGGGATAAATTCCTACATTGAAGTTTAAGAGCAAGAAGCCACCAATGAATGAATTTAAGTACCTTTGAATACAGAAAAAGTGTTCAGTAATGAACATTTCATAGTTTTTTTTTTTTGGAATTCCCATCCCTACACCAGTTCATCATATACTCAACAAAAGAAACTATAATTGAAGGTATTGTTGTTGACAATTTAGGTCAATTGGGAAATATGGAAAGTATTTGTTTGTTTCTTTTAGTTTAGGGATTGTGTCATGAAAATGATGATGAATTTTGCTGGTTAAATACAGAAAACCAAAAATTCTTCTTAAAACTGTTTGATTACAAAGTAGAATCAACCAGTATAAAACAAATAGTTGGCACATCTACAGAGAGTAAAAATTTGTTTATAATATGGTGGCATAAGAAACTTTAGTCGCAATGGTTCTAAAGGCAGGAATACACTTTCAATATTATTGATCAAGTTTTCCAAAATCAATCAATCAGAATATTTTATTTTTAAATACTTTGTTCTGATTGGTTGATTTTAAAAACATCGATCAATAATATTGAACATGTATGGTTGCCTTAACGTGAAATGGTTCTAACCCGAAATTATAAAAAACCCAAACGAATTTAGAAAGTTGCGCAAAGACGCAATACAGGCCGCTCATTTGTTGTAATATTGTTTACTATACTCTCTAGCTGTAAATTGTTAAAATTTATTAAAATAGGTTCAAAAGTTGTACATGAAAATGTGAAGCCATCCCTAAAGTGTCCATACTAAATGGTACATTTTAGCAAAGTACTAAAATCACAGCAAAATTTACTAATCTAAAGAATTGGTTGTAGAATAACTTATTTCCTTTTGGAACCACTTCGACTGTCTGTTCCTACAACGACGATTTTGTTTAAAATTGTATTAAGATCAACCGCTTCCAAGCAAGGGTTCCATAACTAGTTCCATGAAAACCAGAAGAAAATAGATGCAAAAGCAGTAGAAAAAGCTTTGCAATTAATAATCCTGATGTACAGAAACACTAGAGATTTTAACACTGAGTTGAAATAGGAGGGAAGTACTCCCACTTTAACATTTTTGCAGTACGTTTTGAATGAGCGCAATAAAATTGAAATCAATTGAAAATAAAAAAATAGTACTTTTTTTTATTTAAAAAAAACTTTATTGCCGCCACCAGGTACCGAACTTGCGAACTCATGATTGCTAGCTTAGTTCTCTAGCGCTGAGGTATTCTTTGATATGAATGTTGACTTGTATAAAAACGCCACTTTGCGATTGCGAGATAATGTGTCTTATTCTCTTCAATAAAAGTACACTTATTAAAAAAGTACAAAAGGTTCATTGCAATTCACAATACTTTAGAAGCAATAACTTATTTTTTTGGCTTTTGTTCAGAATACTTCTAAAAAGCTGTAAAAATATAATAAAAGATGGTTTGGAAGCAATGAAAGAAGTAATTTTTTTGAAGTTGTTCAGAATTACATATAAAAAAGCAGTAAAAATGAACTAACAGATACATTGGAAGCAATGAGGGAAGTGTTCTTCAAATTTTATTTTGCTGATCCTTTTTTAATCTTGATTTCGCATTCGAAATATTGAAGCTTACTGCGGTTATCCAAAATTTGTTGCACAGTGTAAGTTAAATCTTAAAAATTTATTGCGCAATACGTTCATGAAAATTTGGTAATTGTCTTTAAATATGTGAGAAAGTAAATGAATGAATGAATGGATAAGGAATTTCAAATGTGTGTATGTATGTGTGTGTGTGTGTGTGAATTTACGTGTGTGTGTGCCTTAAAACTGTCATTATTTCTGTATGTTGCTTAGTTACGTAGGATAATACAAAGAATCCCATATCAACTAACAAGCAGAAATAATCTGTAACCTTATGTATAACATACCATCTGTAGATGTTAACCAAAAAGATTAAGCTTTCCAGGTAAATTTTCACACACACAATCATTATGAAGGAATTTTCGTATAAATAGAAAAAAAAAACAATCATTGAATGAAAATATTGTACTGTGTAGTAGAAGTAAAATAAAATGAGATTCTATAAATTGTAGGGGAATATAAACTTTAGTCAAATTTTCGCTATCTCTATAGTCTATTCTTCATTACAGATTGAGAGATTATTAAAAATTTTAAATATCACATTAACAATTCGGATAGCAAGTAAAATGGATATTAGGGTGACAGCGACTTGCACGCAGAGAAAAGATATGGTTGTAATATGATCACAGCTACCATACTATGGTCACTACTGCCATACATGGTTGTTGCAATCAAATTACTAATGTACTAATCATTATACCGGCAAAACTGTTGAGTATATAGAAAAACGTTTTATGAACAGATTAAAGGAATTGTAATTTTTTTAAAATTGTTTGAGCAAAATCGGACTAGTGGTTCTCGAGTTATGTCAAAAAAAAGATATATCTCGATTCCTAGACGTGACCCAGCGAAACGCCAGGACACGTATAACTTATTTTTGACCGATATAACATTTCCCTTTGGTTTCATCCCATCCCGATTTTGACTGTCGCATAGTGTAATTATACGTAATTATACGCTTGTTACAATCGAAAGAAAAAAAGGTTTTTTTATAAATTTTTTTTTTTTATATTTTACAGTTTTTTTTTTTTATCTTTTAGTACACTTTTTTTGCTAATTTCAGCATATTGATTTTAAATTACAGTTTATAATAATTTACTGAAATTTAGTAGCTGCAACTAATTATTTATGCTAATTTCATTGTACTAAAATCATTGATATTTAGTAAGTTTTTTAACTGATTTTAGCAAATCGATTTTGAATTGCAGTTTACAACAATTTTGCTAAAATTCAGTAGCGACTACTAATTTTTTCTACTAATTTTGTTGTACTACAGATCAGCAGACATGTTTTGCTAAACTTAGCAAAAAATACCGCTGGGCGCAAAACAGTTAAATTTCCCGTAATAACAGCCAAATTTTCAGTAGCCATTACAGACTTTTTTGGCTGAGTGTACTAGTATTTAGCAAAAACAAAAAAAAAATCTGCTAGTTTTAGCAGTTTTTTCTGCAAGGTCATTTTTAACTAATTTTTAGTAGCTTTTTCTGATTTTTTACAGATTTATTTCTATGAATGTCCAGGCAAACACTGTAAAGTAAGTGATATGTTCCCACCTAAACAAAGAAATATTTTATTTTTTTTATACGTTAGACCAACACCCAGTTATGTAGTGCATTGTATTGCTTTGTTTTTCGTTAGTCATTGGAATTATTCACCCCACAGACCATGACCACAAATTTGTGACATAGTGTAATCTAAACATTTGTCAATAAATATTTTCTTTAAGCCTGATGATTTCTAAATGAGGAACTATCCCCGAAATGTATACATCCAAAACCTCCTACGTTTGGTGCCAAATTTATTTAAAATATTTTTTTTTTCTTCTATTGTAAAATATAAACTCTTTAACGAAAAATAGAATATAATAAGGTCCAACATTGCATAATGGAAGATTTTGGAAAAATACTGGAAATAAATCTGTCATTTCTATTCATATGAAATTTGGTGTAGTTGGAGCCAAGGTAAAAATCACCCACTGTTCGTTGGGCGCCAAATGACTTTACGAATTTATTTTCTTCCGAAATATTGCAAATTTAATAATAATTATTTTACATATTTTCGTTTACTTGCAAGTATTGTATTGTATCTTATTGTATCGAATTGTATACAATTGTATACAATTTGGTACAATTTGATACAATTTTATGCTATTCGATACAATTGTATCCGAATTTTGTCCTCATCCAATTACATCAAATTATACCCTTTTATATAAAATTATATAAAATGTTATAAAAGTGGACATAGTTTGATACAATTATATCTAAAAATTTACCTTATACTTTAGATCATATTATATATGACCACATCTAACAATATACAAAAATTATTTTTTTAAATAAAAAAGATATGCAATATCTGGAGATCAGACCTGGGGGATTTCAATTACAATTGCAAATAAATGTAATTGAAATTAAAAAAAACTCAATTACATTTCATGTACTTTTGAAATTCTAGTTTTGTTTACATTTGTTTTTAATAATAGTTGTGTTTGTGTGGCAAGCTATCAACGTTTGCTTATGTCATTCCCATATAAATTTGACATTAGCCAACGTTTAGTGTTAACTGTTAACGTTACTAAATAATGTAAAATTTGTATGGGAATGACATACGCCAACGTTGATAGCTTGCCGCACAAACACAGCTAATATAGTCTGAGTTTTCAAATAAACACTTAACATTTTTTATTGTGATTAGAAATCGTAAACATAAAATATTTTAAATTCCGTTAGGTAAATGGACCTAATGATCTCAGTAAGAGGAAACTATCGGTCTAATCTACGTTTCATCAAAGAAAAATCTTTGATTTCTATATATATTATTCAGGTCTTAACCAACTAGTACAGTACTATTTCCAAAGAGTCACTTCAGAACTGGTTCCGCGAGTGTTACATTAGCACCAGTTTTGCTCCCTATTTTTCGTCCTTAAATTGTAATTTTCAAACTAGTTCTACAACTAGTACCGAAGTGAGCGTTTGGCGACAATTGCCCCCATTCCTATGACATCTCCATGTTAAATTCTACAGTTGTTTGTATGGAGAGGCGGCAGAACTCGTACTAGTTGCCTGGTTCAAATAAACTAGTACATAACTGGTTCTGAACTAGTATTTTTTGCTACTGGGGTATAATTGAAAATTTTCAATTTCTTGTAATTGTTTTTTTTTTAATTACAATTACATGTAATTGTGTAATTGCATGTGTAATTAATTTCCAAATATAATGATTAACCCAAAGGTCTGCTGGAGATCCTATAATTTCGATAAATCTTCCATTACTTTTATCCAGATTTACCATGACAGTGCATTAAACATGAACACAATTTTCTTTATTTTTAGTAATTTTAAAATAAAGTTAACAGGACTGAAATTTTAAAGTTAATAGGATTATGTTATACAACCAAGATATAACAAAAATAGTAAAATATTACAAAATAGTAAAAATGCCTAAAAATATATGATGCAAAAAATAAACTCACACACGAATCATGCACGGGTTATATATTCTTATTCCCGCTCACGCACGAATCAAGTACGAATTATATATTCTCAGACTCACTCACGAATCACTTATGTATAGTAATTATTACTCACGATCACGTCTGAATAACGTGACTCACGAACATTTCTAGTCACCCGCCAATCCCTAGTAATTAATAAATCTAAAACTAGTTCAAAATCATTGTTAACATAGAACCATATAATATAATACGGTTTTATATGGACCTTATATATTTTTATATAAAATCACTTTGAAATAATTGCTTATGTGGGATGATATATAATTATAGATGTTGTTATAAAGAACGTTATATGTATTGTTATATATTAAAGAAATCATGAAATATTGTAGATATGGAACCATATTAAGTTATATATGGGTTCTTATTCGTCCATATATAATCATATCTAACACAAATTATGAAATATTTCTTATATGGCTCCACATATAGTTTTATATTATTATGTATAGTGTCATACTAAATTATATATAAACGTATACGTAATTATATCTGTAATATGTTACTTTATGTACTTATATATAGCACATGCAATTATATGTAGGCCAGTATGTAATAATATAAAATCACATATGTCTCCATATTAAAACCTTTGAGGAAAAAATATCTAACATATGACTATATAAAAGTATATCTGCTTGAATTTAAAAGCATATGTGGCCATATGTAACTATAACTTACTATATGCAATTACATAAAATAATATATGGTTATATCAAAACTTTTTTACTCGGGAGGGTTACTATTAAAAATTCCCAAAATTCTAAATTTCGAAAAAATTATTTTTTTATTTCACTTGTTCATTTACTATAGCCGAAATGATTCAGATATGGAATTTTGACTTCATCGGATATCATTAACCCACTTTTGCCTGTAATCCAAAATGACCCACGAATTTGATAAAAATGCAAAAACGTGTTTTTTTTAAATTAATTTTAAAGATATTTTAAAATGTCCAATTTGGAGATGTCGCTTGATATTTGTACCATGCAATAGTTGATATTAAAGAAAAAAAATAAGTTGGAAAAATGATAATTCGAGTTTGTGTTTGGAGCGACTGCTTTCCAGGACATTTTACAAAAATTGTTCGTTTCATCAAAAATTTAACAAAATTTTAATGTTTTCATCAAATTTTACACAGTTTTCGGAAAAACATCACTAAAATGTGGTTGGACTATAATTATCTTTATATTTGTTTAAAAAATCTTTAACCCTTAGTGGCCTGGGGTCAGAAAAGAGCCATTAAACTTAATATTAATTATGACTACGAAATTGTAAAGCCATCAAATTGATTAAAAAAATCTCAACTGGATAAAAATAATTATTTTATGTAACGTGATCCATATGGGGTTAATTTTTATAATTTTGGCCAAAAACGACCCACTAGGAAATTTACTGAATAACACCTTTCATAATTTTCGGAAAAGTATCACCTCCAATGGATCAAAAAAAATTCTTTCCCACTTGATAAAAATTATTATTTACAGAATAACATTTATCAGATTTTAACTTAAAAATAACAAAAATTTTGTCGATATAATAGTTTTTTCAAACCACTAATATTTAGCAAAATTATCTGCAGATTTTACAGTATAATTTGTCATTTTCAATTCACTACAAGTTAACTTAAATATAACTAAAATTCTGCAAATTTAACAGTTTTATTTTTAGTGTTCTTCTTTTACACTCAGATAAAAAAGTTAGTAAAAATTTGTCAACTGTTTCCAATTGAACTTTACTATTTTATACTGATTTTTAGTACAATTTTTTTTAGTAATCATTTTTGCTATTCTCTTATTACGAATTACGGACTTTTTTACTAATTCTCGCTGCTGATTTCAGCAAAATATTTTACTAATTTTTCAAAACCGAGTGCTAAATTTAGCAGAGAAATATACTAATTTAAAAATATTTTTTTTTTTTTTTACTTTTTACAATTCTTGGTTAGTTTATATTTGTTACTATTGATATATTCTTAGTTTGGAAATAACACTCAGAAATTTTTTTTTGTATCTCCAATGCATAAAAAGGTAATAACTGGAGAACCATTTGCAATTTTGACTTCAAATTTATAATTATACGTAATTATACGCTTGTAACAATCGAAAGAAAAATAGTTTTTTTTATAATTTTTATTTTTTTTATTTTACAGTTTTTTTTTATCTTTTAGTACACTTTTTTTTTTGCTAATTTCAGCAGATTGATTTTAAATTACAGTTTACAATAATTTACTGAAATTTAGTAGCTGCAACTAATTATTTATGCTAATTTCATTGTACTAAAATTATTGATATTTAGTAAGTTTTTTAACTGATTTTAGCAAATCGATTTTGAATTGCAGTTTACAACAATTTTGCTAAAATTCAGTAGCGACTACTAATTTTTTATACTAATTTTATTGTACTACAGATCAGCAGACATGTTTTGCTAAAATTAGCAAAAAATACCGCTGGGCGCAAAACAGTTAAATTTTCCGTAATAACAGCCAAATTTTCAGTAGCCATTACAGACTTTTTGGGCTGAGTGTACTAGAATTTAGCAAAAACAACAAAAAAATCTGCTAGTTTTAGCAGTTTTTTCTGCAAGGTAATTTTTAACTAATTTTTAGTAACTTTTTCTGATATTTTTACAGATTTATTTCTATGAGTGTCCAGGCAAACACTGTAAAGTAAGTGATATGTTCCCACCTAAACAAGGAAATATTTTATTTTTTTTATACGTTAGACCAACACCCAGTTATGCAGTACATTGTATTGATTTGTTTTTCGTTAGACGTTAGAATTATTCATCCCATAGACAATGACCACAAATCTGTGACATAGTGTAATCTAAACATTTGTCAATAAATATTTCCCCGAAATGTACATCCAAAACCTCCTACGTTGGGTGCCAAAATTATTTAAAATATTTTTTTTTCTTCTATTGTAAAATATAAACTCTTTAACGAAAAATAGAATATAATAAGGTCCAACATTGCATAGTGGAAGATTTTGGAAATATACTGGAAATAAATCTGTCATTTCTATTCTTATGAAATTTGGTGTAGTTGGAGCCAAGGTAAAAATCACCCACTGTTCGTTTGGCGCCAAAATACTTTATGAATTTATTTTCTTCCGAAATATTGCAAATTTAATAATAATTATTTTACATATTTTTGTTTACTTGCAAGTCCGTAAATAAAAAAAAGTCTTTTGGTTCTAATAATCTCATAAATTAAAAAATCTATTCCAAAGGCGAATTCTAAATTAGTTAGAAGTGTATACGGCATACTAAAAACTGCGATACAAAGCCTTTGAACTTTATTCTACTTACTTACATTTTTTTTTTAACTGTTTAAACATAATTTGATTTGAACATACCTGTAATGAAAAAGATAAAAAAAATAGCAATGTTAGTTGAAGTTTTAAAATATAAATTAAATTGTATAGAAAAATGTAAAATAGACATAAGCATTTTCTTACATGAAAATCGCTGTTAAAATATAAAACTTTTACAAAACATTTTGACAATCTTTTCATTCAATATAAAATTAGTTTGACATAAATTTGTACATTTTTCCCATAGCCTTGGTTCATTTGTGATATATGACATGAAGCACTTTCAATTAATAACAAACTTAAAACATTGTCATCAAAATAGTTATAATATTGTTAACACTCTAAAGTACATGGGAGAATATTTCGCAAATATTTACTGTGAGCGTTAAAATAAACTGTACACGTTGGATTATTATGTTAACAGTTTCATTTGACTCTTTCGCAATTCTACTTTATTTGAGATTTTGTGTTTTTTCTACATTATAAAAATGTTGGTTTATTACCTTTAAATAAACCGGGTTCTTTTCTAATGCAATAAAAATAACCAAATCCACTGCTGACACGAATTGTTACGTTTACTTTCAGAAACGTACGTTTATCTTCTTTCAATAAACGGGGTTGGTGCTCTTTGCAATTAAAATAACACACACTCTTTATTTTTGGGGTAATACACTTATTTGTTAAACTCTTTATTACTTGACATCAACAATACAACACACACACAAACTATACAATGTGCGACTTCCCTTCCTTCGTAACGCTTGGTCTATTGTAGTTTAACGGTCGTGGTTGTAGAACAGGGTGGAATATTCCAAACATAGACCAAAATTATAACACTTATTTTATTTATAACACTTAACATTATAGCATATGCTGTGGTGTATACTTAAATGTAGTGCTACCAGATTACGGGTTTTATAAATCCCATCTTTTGGGATATTTTTCTTCCAAAATCCCAGAACCTTCCATACTAGGTTCCAATTTCCAATCCAATTTCGTAACAATATATTTTTCCTCTCTTAATTTACACAAAAAAGACGAGACCAATTTGAGAATAATAAAAATCATAACACTAAAACAAAAAATATTTACATTCTTAGCGTCAAAAGAAAATGTACAACTTATGCATCACTTATAATAAAGAATTGTAATCGTATATCACAAGATTGTTTTTAAAATGAGTAAACAAACCATCCTGGATATTCGTGAACTTGTGTTAAAATATTATAAAATCATAATTGATAAGTATAAAAAAGTATTCAAATTTACAAACTCGTCGTAAATCCGGAAGGCCAAACAAACTAATTGGGACTGAATTGATTGCATGAAGAGTACTGTACTGCAACTGAAAGTAGTGTTAAAACATCCGAGAACATTTCAGAATGCTCAGGTGTCAACGTACGTAGCGAATTCCATGCAAGTGGACGAGTTCCAAGAAGAAACCCATATATATCGAAAATCAATCAACAGCGCCATCTGTATTTTGATCAAAATAAACACAATACATTCTGAAAAAATGTGGTCTTTAGCGACGAGAGCAAATTTGAAATTTTTGGTAAAGAAAAAAACCAACTAAAATTTGCAATTGCAAAAATTCAGAATTTGTTCAGCAAAATTCACGAGGGTTCTCCAAAAAAAAATTATAAGTTATTCACCGGGTCATATCCCAGAAATACTTATTTAGGTGTAATACTACGTCTTCCAAAAAATTAGGATAATCGGATATCGGGATATCGAATGGGCCCTAAAATTTTAAAATAGGATTACAAGGGGAAAATATGAATTTTTGTTACTTTCACAAAAAAGTTTGATATTTTATATCGCTTTTGAATCAAAATTTTTAAATAAATTTCAAAAAACCAACGACTTGAATACAAGGGATTAAAAACTACAAAAATTGTATGAACTCCTTTTTTTTCATTTGGCTAGCGGAGCGATTTTATGTGAGCGTATTTCGAGAAAACTGCAATTTTTGTACCTTATGTATTTAGCTTTTAGGCAAGGTTTTTCTTTTTTTTTTTTTTTTTTATTCCATATGACCGAAATATTACACCATAAGACCAAATACTTTAATCCTCTAAATTGAACCAAAATTCAGATCCACTAAATGGCCCCTGTTTAAGGTCAAACTTAAGGTGACTTTAATTTTTTTTTAACATATTAACATAACAGATATTTCTGAGCGGATATTGTTAAAACTTCCAGATATTATTTTTCTAGGTCTAAAAATAATATTCTTACCCCTCAATTCATAAATGCTTTGTAAAGTTATAGCAGGTTTACAAAACGTCATTTTCATACAAAATTTGTTCAATAAACCTCCTATAATTTTACAAAGCGTTTATGAATTTAGGGGTTAATTTCAGAAAATTAGCCCTTTAGTGCCGTCGGGGTCTTTATGACCCTATGATAAAAATAGACTATCAGTAACTATTTCTGCTGGGTGAGATCCGGTCACAATTTTTTTTTTCATACAATTATCCAGAGTAGGACATTGTCATGGTTCGGTCATGGTATGGGGGTGTATGGCGGCTAGTGGTGTAGGTAAATATGAATAAAACAGATTATCTCACCATTTTAAAAGATAATTTGACACCCAGTGTCGAAAAAATGGGCTTGGATCAAATGTGGGTCTTTCAACAAGGCAATGATCGCAAAAATAATTAGTAAAGTAATGGCTACCAAACATCCTTTAATACAGAGAACTGCAGCTGCTGATTGCAAAACCATCATACGAAATCAATACCCGAATAAACATTCGTTTACGTTTAAGCGCTGAATAAACTAAAATACACATATTTGCTGCTGATTTTAAATCAATCAAACCAAGTGATTTTTGTTGCATCTTTGATTTAATCATTGGTCGTTTTCATACCATTCATATTCTTTCGGATCAACAACGATTATTTTGATGTAGAATAAATCAGAAAAAACAAAAATGAACGCGTATGAGTTTATTCATGATTGAAACCAAATAAGAGAAAAATAATTTCATAACAATAAAGAGGGGGTTTACAGTATCAGATTTTGTAGAAACACATTTAATAAATGGTACAGTGTACATTAGGGTACTCCAAAAAAAAATTTTTTGGAGTGTTTAACTGGGCTACCCCCTGGAAATATTTATGTGGGTGTAAAACTACGTCCGCCAAAAAATTAGGATAATTGGACATCGAGAAGTCGTGCCGCATCGGCCCTGAAGTTTAGAACACGGATTACAAGGGGACTTTTTGTACATTTTCTTGAAAACATTGTTATTTTAACACTAATTCGAATTAAAAACACTAAATAATCGTGATTTAGAGTGAATTCTCCTTCCAATAAAGCAATAAAAACTTAAATCGGTTAAAAATCAGCCGAGTTATAACAATTTTCCAGGCAACTGATGTGTCGCAGGCCACTTAATCAAAATTTATTGAAATAATCTATTACAGAAACAATTTTTTAATCTGTAAGTTCCACGAACTCAGATAAGAATTATTTTTTTATATTGCGTTTTGTTAACTGGTTTTAAATTATTGCCAAAAAGGTCGGAATTCTTAAACACTGTTTTCAAATCTACAATTTTAAATTTTTTAAAATTTTTTTAAACAAATTTACAAAAATCATTGGATTGGACTTTAAGGTTTTATTAAGAACATATTAGAGATTAAAAAATATAAAAATTGTAGGAATTCCTTTTTTCATTTAGCTGCGGCAGACATTTTCTTTGAGCGGATTTCGAGAAGACAGCTTTTAGGCAAGTTTTTCTTTTTTCTTCTTTTAATTCCACATGATTTTGGAATGTAACAACACAAGATTAAGTACTTCTATCCTAAAAATTAGGGCAAAATATAAATAAATTAAATTGCCCCTGTGCAAGGTCAGAGGTCAAACTAGAGGAGATTTTAATTTTTTTATAAACATATTAATATAACAGATATTCCTGAGCGGATATTGATGGAACTTCTTGATATTATTTTTCTAGATCTAAAAATATTATTCTTAATTTAATTTTAGAAAATTAACCCTCAAGTGCTCTTGGGGCTTTTTTGACCTATGATGAAAATAGACTAATATTTTTTGAGTGGGGCATATAGGCCCCAACAGGACTTAAGGGTTAATTTTCTAAATTTAAATTAGGAATATTTATGTGAAGTTCAAATGTTCGATCAGCCGACTACGCATGATGGTGATTTTATTCAACACTGAGTGTTGTTGAGTAATTAAATGTGAACAAGAATTTCGACGTTCGAAAGATTTCAAGATGTAATAAAATCAAATGAGATGCAAACAAAATACTAAATTCTTTGAAATTATTTTAAAATATTTTGTTATTCTAACTGTACAATTTCTTTTGACGCTGTAAATATGAAGTATTTTTTGTTTGTGTTGTATATTTTTTGTTATTGTATGTTTTTTGATATTTTATTTGTTTTTTTTTTTTATATAAAATGTGAAAATAGAAATTATATTTTCTCTAAAAACATAAAATGTTTAATTAATTTACAAAGAAAATTAGTCAAATAAAGTTGAAAGCATAAAAGTCTATCGTATACAGTTTCTTTTGACACTCACAGTATATGATGAACATATAATAATTTTTGGAGCAAGTAGATAAAAGATCAATTTTCATTCCATGGTGCCCTAGAATAATTTTTTTCATTTAAACTTATTCCTTTTACTTTTAACAACATTTTTTTTTACTCCTTTGCTAATTGGTTTCAGAAAATAAATTTGATACTCCAAAGTAATTTAAAACCCAGATGTTAGTTTGTTTTTCTAAATGGATTTTCTTAACCATAATTATTCACCTTAACCACTGAACATTTTCAATCATATATTGCATGTGTTGTTCTCCATACCATAATTTTTCATGTTTTTACAAAAACTATTTTAAGTACTGTAAAATAGAAAATAAAAAACAAGTAAGAAACATAAAGATGGATGTGCCGACTATATATGATGCCCTACAGGAAGTATAATTTAAATTACACAACGGGAAGCGGTCGAAATTCAAAGCTAAATTTTACAATAGAATTTTTTGGTTTTTTAAATTAAAAAATTTTGCTGGACAGTACCTCCTAATGTGCCGTATTTCATTCAAATGTCTATATAGTTGCTATCTGTAGCTTGATTAACAAACTTCGCAAAATATAAGCAGACAGTGTTTCTGAATCTATTAGCTGGGTCTAGGTCCACTATTATTGCTAGTTACAAACATCAGCTTATACTCAATATACACCCTGTAACGCAGAGTGGTGTAGGTTATAAAAACACCAGTAAAAATAAAAAATAAAAAAAAAAACAAATTAAAACGTGTTTGGGAAAAACATCATTATTTAAGGTACATTAGCGTTAAACTCATTTACCACTCATTAACCCTTCTGTGTTTGAAATTTACGATGAATAGATAGATGAATGGATGGATGTGCAAAAGCAAAGAACAAGAAAACAACTACTACTAGAATAAGAACAAGGAAAATATATTTATATTTAAAAATTTCACTCTCATTTTCTTAGCACTAAAGCAGAAAATTAGTCTACACTTGGGAAAGGTTGGGGTTTCTATTTTGTTATTTTTCTTATACACACGCTGGGTACCTAAGCAAGAAATATGAGAGTACTGGCGTCTTGTTTTAATGCTTGGAAACAAGGGAGGTTGCCTAATGAAAATAGGAATTGTTTTTGTTGCAAAGCTTATATTGATTTATAACTCGGCGAAGATTACTTTTGGCGAACTTTTAAGACCATTAACAGTAGTAGGTTATGCAAGTATAAGTTACCAGGTTCGATTACCGGTCAAAAAGTAAAAAATATTTCCAGTTAAAAAGTAAAAAATATTTCTGGCAAGCCAAAAAAAAATTTTCATTTACAAATCAGTTTGGCCATCAGCTAAATACTATATTTTACTGGCGGAAACCACAATGTCTATAACTCTTAATAAAATAATTTTTTTATTGTTAAAAAAAGCTAACAACGTCAAACCGCCGAAATTTGTTTGTACTTAAAAAAAGCGCATAAACGCGAGCCATTTTAATTCGGCTTTAAAGATAAGGGTCATTATATAATTAAAAAAAAATCTATTGACACTGTTATGTTTTATCTTTGAAAAACGTTGGTTTATTTCCTTTAAATAAACCTGTTTCTTTTCTATTGCAATCAAAATAGCCACGCACTCTTTTGTTTGATATTGAGCTTATTTATTTAACACAACGGTAGTACGCAACTCCCTATACAAGGCTAATATGCAATTGACTACACAAACGCTAAAGCGCGACTGACTTGACTTAACTTAAAGTGACGGCCTTTTTATAGTTCGACGGCCATGGTTGTAAAACATACTAGAAAATTCCAGTGGTACTAAAATTGTAACACTTATATTATGCATAGCAGAGACCCAAACACTTAACATTATACTTAAATTTATTAAATGTTGTGCTAACAGAATGACGAGTTTAGTAAATCCCGTTACTTGGGATATTTTTTTAAATTCCAGATTTTCTATACTAGACTACTCCAATTTTGTAATAATACATACACTCGTGCTCACGAAATTAAGTCAACTTTTTTAAGTTATCAGCATTGTTTGCGGTAAATTAGAAAAACCAGTTTACCCCAAAAAGATCATGCCTTCTTAACATGGGATTTCTATAAGACTTTCGTCGTAAGACGAAATAAAATTCAAAGGTATAAAAGTGCCAACCAATAATGCAACCTTTAAATACACTCACAATATATTTTCCATAACCGATTGAGGTTTGCTTAAAAAGTAATAGGTAAAGCTTGTTTTCAATTGAAGAATCAATTAAAATACATTGAAACATATTGTTTAACTTTTTTTTATCAATCAATAAAAAACAAACTAGAAAAAATATGTATCGTCTGTAGGAGTTGTTATTTTCAGTCAAATATTCTATTTTTAGAAAAAATTATTTAAATAATTTCGTTGTTTTCTGTTTTAAAACAAAAAAATCAAATATTTTCGGTTTTCTTTTTTGTTAAAATAGTTTGTTTATATACAAAATTATTTCAATTCAAATTACAAGAAATTCTTTACTCATACACACAAACATAGCCAATAAAAATATGAACGTGTGTGTTATTGCGTACACTCAAAAAAATAAGTTAGTAGAAAAATTAGTAAAACGTCTTGTATATCAAGTGTACTAGTTTTCAGCAATTTTTTTGCTGAAATTCCGTTTTCAGCAAAAATTTTAGTTATATTTTTTTAACACTAAACTAATTTTGAACTAATGTTTTACTAATTTATTTTGCTACAAAAATTGTGCTGATCACCGCATGCATAGCGTGGACGACAATCAGATAGACAAGATATAGATGTCGCAGCTTGTGTGGAAACGGAAATGACAAGAAAAGAAAAACAACTCTACACATATTCTATATTTAAATTTTCAGCAAATAAATTTACTAAAGTAAAATTTCGCTACAAGTTTTTTGAGTTTTTTTCAGTCTACTAATATTCAGCAAAAAGTTTAGTGATTTTAGCATGGATTTTTTTCATTTGCAGTCGACTAAATGTCAGCAATACTTTTGCTGAAGATTACTATTTTTTTTTGGTAAAAATCAGCTCGTTGATTTTCAGCAAACCTTTTGCTGAAATTACCAACTTTTTTGCAAGCACGCTCCTGACTAAAAATTTGCAGACACAGCAACATTTTTTGCTGACTTTACTGACTTTTTTTTTTTTGAGTGTATAGTGTAGTGTTTTGAAAATTAAACAAAAAAACAAAAACTTTCAAATATGAAAAAACAAACCACAAAATCGCATTAAAGGAATTGAATATGCTAAAATCCCAAACGTATTTAACAAATTGTGAAAGATAATCCGTTGTAGTCATGTCCCTAACCGGATTTCATTCTTGCCTAAGGAAATCGGCAGAGGACGGCATTTTTAGAATTTCTGGAAATATTTGTTAAGTTAAATTACAAACTGAATGAGAATTTTTTGTTCTCGTCTAGGATCGTTTTTTTTTACATTTTGTCAGTTAAAAATTGATGATTGTTTGAATAGACTTTTTAACTATTTTTATTTCTTTTATGGATTGTTTAAACAATGTTTGAAAATAAATAGCAAAATGACTTAAATATAATGCAAAATCAGTAGTCCCTTTTTCAATTGTGTTTTCAGTTAATTTAATATGTATTTTAGGTTGTTTTTAACGATAAAATATTGTGAGTGTATTGTTAAGGAATTAGATTAACCTCGTACAGAAAACTCTGTAATTTTCTGGAAGAAAATATACCGAAAAACGGGATTTACTAAAATGATCAATCTGGCAGAACTACATTTAAGTACAATGTTATTTATCTAGGTGTTGCCGGAATTCTCTACCACAACGAATGTAAGACTACATAAGGCTGTCATATGTCATTTAGTGAGTCAGTTTATGATTAGCGATTGTGTAATTCAGTCGGGATTTAATAAATCGTGGTGTTAAAATCACTAGAGTTTGTGTGTGATATTGATTGGTGTATTAAAAGTATAACAGCGTAATTAAAAGAGAGTGTAAATAAAGAAAAGTCAAACTTAAGAGTGTGTGTATTATTTTAATTATAAGAGAGCACCAGGCCAGTTTATCTAAAGGAGATATACGAACGTTTTTATAATGCAAAGCGTAATAATTGGTATCAGCGTTGGGACTGGTTATTTTGATTGCAATAGAAAAGAACCCGGGTTATTTAGATGTTTACACAAAAAACAAAAACTTAACCCCTTGACATGGGAATTTTAATGGCTGGGAATTTTTCGACCAAACTTCGTGAAAATGTAGATCTATGCCCAAGAAATATTGTTTAGTACTTTTATGGCTTTTCAGTACTCCCTAGCGGAGATATTTGGAATTAAAGTTCAAATATTAACATGTTGCCGATCACGAGCGGGTTAAAAATTTTTTTTAGATTTTAATTTTATATTTTTTCTATTACTAAACTCTTAGAGTTTTTGAGTTTTATTCATCACACAATTTTTGAAACTAAACTTTAGCCTCTGTTTAACTTTTCCCATTCTCCGCAGCTTTGATGATCACAAGACAAAATGCACTCTACTCATCTCATGTTGTTTTGAAATTTCACAGCCTGCATAAAATTTTAATAAGAACAAAATAACGAACCGATAACGGTAAATGAATAGCGATTTGGTTCAAATTTAAATCAGTGACGAGTTGATGAAGTCGACGTACATTATAATATTCACCAAAGGGTTAAAAATATCGTTGTTTATATATCGTCATATATAATTGCATTGCACAATAAATAATTTTTAAGCTCAAGGCCAATTTTAATTATTTAAATTATAACGAAAGTCAAATTAAAATAACACATATATATCTGAAATTTAGAAAATTTGTTTAAAACAAATCCATTTAAAATATTGGACATATTATCTGATATTCAGAAAATATCTAACGCAATTCAGAAAATATAAATTTGAAATAAAAAAACATTAGCTGAAATGCAGCAAATTAGGATTTCAAACCAGTGGAAACTGATATTAAATTTCTGATTTTCAAGTAATGTTTTGGAACTTCAACTCATTTTTGAACTTCAATTGATAGTTTCTGAGTTTCAAATACAAAAATTTAATTGCTGATTTTATTTCTTAAATTTAAAAAGGAAAGAAAAACAAAATCTCAATTAATGAATTCCAAATTTCAATGGATATTCTGAATTTTAATTGATATTTTCTGAATTATAATTTCAATTATCAACTAATTCTTTTGCTCCATAATAGAACCCGTTCTCTTAAAACCAGTTCTGGAACTGCTTGTAGAACGATTTTCGGAACCAGTGCCATTGAACTGGTCCCAACCGAAGCGGCAGAACTCGCAGATGATCGGGACGAGCTTCGTTCGACCAACCCCAGCGACCACAAGATCGGCCAACTCAACCGGGAGGTTAGCAAGTCGGTCAACGAGCACAAACGGAACAAATAGGTTGAAGTCATGCAACCTCAGCACCCGAGCCAACAAGCTATGGTCTACGATCAAATCTCTCTCGAACCCGTCCAAAAGGGACGACAGGCTTTCGATCATTTGCCAATAAGATGATATCGGACCCAAAGAGGTACGCGAGCTTTTTTAACCGGAAATTTATAGAGCACACCGAGAGAGATAAGGCGAAAAGAAGTATCGTAAGGAAACTGCACGAACTCAGAATCAGTGACGAGCCAATAGTTTTAACGTCAACAGAGGTTGCCGAAGCCATCGAAAGAGCTAAATTATCTAGAGCTCTAGGACCTGACAGAATTTCCGTGATCAAGCAACTGAATATGCCAGAAGTCGGGTACCTGACAAAGGTCTTAAAACTTTCCACTCTAATCGTGCCCGAGGACTGGAAAATGGGCAGAGTGGACCCGCTCACACAGCATTTTCAGCTTGCTCAACACCAGC
Source organism: Leucophora obtusa (assembly GCA_949987735.1). Lineage (NCBI taxonomy): Eukaryota > Metazoa > Arthropoda > Insecta > Diptera > Anthomyiidae > Leucophora > Leucophora obtusa. The sequence goes on along the minus strand of OX465299.1, from coordinate 65,216,672 downwards.
ATGGATTCTGAAAGCAACATAGTTCAACAACAGCTTTAACCGCCATTACCGCGCAGATAACAAGCGGTCTAAATCAGAGCCGTTCCTGCGAAAGAACGGTTCTAGTGGCGCTTGACCTATCGAAGGCGTTTGATACACGCGAACCTCTTCAGAGACATCGCCGAATCTAGTCTTTTAAATGGTACGAAGAGCTGGATAGTGAATTATCTGTGTTGTCACCAGTCGTTGGCGCAGTTACGAAACAGAAAGTCCTAACCACGCAGAATTAAACAAGGAGTCCCTCAAGGGTGAGTTCTCTCCCCGATGCTGTTTAATTTCTGCGTTTCGAAACTCCCGCCTTCACCAGAAGTAGTAGAATTGATTTCATAAGTCGACGACAGTACGATACTGGTGACGGGTCACGACATTGATGGCTAATGCGAATGGTTGAACAGTTATCTTCATGATCTTATGAATTTCTTTACTGGAATGAATATGCAGCTCTCCCCTGCAAAATTCTCGGCTCTTTTTACCACTTGGACGAAAGAAGTAAGGCTGGAACTGAATGTAGTAGTCGATGGCGTACAAATTCCGAAGCTTAACCACCCCAAAATTATTGGGGTCACATTCGACAGCCTGTTAATGTCCTCAGCGTACACCAGTGCAATTTGTAACAAGATGCAGAGTAGGAACGAGGTCCTCAAGTCAATAGCCGGCAGCTCTTGGGGTACGGACAAAGAAACCTTGTTGGCAAACTACAAAATGATTGGTCGGTCAGTGGTCAATTATGCTGCGCCAGTGTGGTCACCTAGAGTCAGCGATACCCAGTAGAGAAAGCTCCAAAGTTGAGGGCAGAGTCCTCAGAACAATTACTGGATGCCTAAAGATGAGGAAACGAAGGTCCGTATAGTAAAGGAACACTGCCAAATGCTTTCGAAGCAGTTGCTGCTGGGATGTCAGCGGAGGGATCATCTTACGGAGGTGAATCCCCCCTCCCCTAGGCATGGCAGAAAGGACCTTCGCATCTTTGAGGGTACGATCCAGCGTTATATGAGATATCCACTGGACGAAGGGCAGGTCTCTATGATATTCCTCGGGACACGGTAAATGATGCCATCATTTCTTACCGGATGAATATCGTTCTTAGCGGTCACCCCTGCCAATTCCAGAAGATGAGGATAAAACTCTGCCGCGGAGAACGAGAGTTGTCCTCGCACAGTTGCGTTCGGGATGGTGATCACGCCTCAACTCTTATTGGTCTCTGATCGAGCCCACCATCCCGAACACGTGTCCTGCATGCCAAAGCAGTCCGCATGACGCACACCACCTTTTTCATCCGACTCGTTTACATCCAACGTCATTATGGACTCATCCGGTTGAGGCGGCCCCGTACCTGGATCTGGATCTAGACGAGTCAGCAGAACTTGAAGTAGAAGAAGATTAATCGAACACATACATATTTTACAGGTGCAGTTGCTACAACAACAGCAACTGGTCATAGTGGTATCGGTTAGGAACTGCTTATATAAAATTTTTTAGAAAAGAATTAAATCTAATATTATAAGTTCGGTGCAAATTTGTATAAAAATTGTAAGACATTAAAAAAAAAAAATTTAAATATGAAAACCTTAGTTAAAATTATCACCCACTTGTTTGAATTTCAATTGCGATGAAAAGTGATACGGAATTAGCACATTATGCTTTATTTGAATCAGTTATTTAATTTGGCGACAACACGTAAAAAATTTTCACTTATCGTGCTGTGTAATTTGCTGAAAGGTCTTATGTTGGGCGCCAAAATAATGGTTAATATTTATTCAAACTTTTTAAGATATAGAAAATTCTCAAATCTCAGTGAGCGACAGTTAAATATGTTTTATGTTCATTTAATTGACAATTGCCGAAATGGATTTTTTTCCAAAATACTTTTAATTTTATCTTAACGGGTTCTTTTAACAACCCCGCAAAATTCTATTCCAAAGAATGGATTGCAGGATAACTTATTTTCCTTTTATCCCCTACAAACTACTCTAGATTCTAACAACAATGATTTTTGTTCGAAAAGGTACTAAGTGAAATTAGAACCATCTTAAACAAAACATATTTTAAACTAGAAGTACTGTTTTAGCAACGATTAGGGAAATGGTTCTAAATTATATTCTAGTGCCAGAGCTACGCAACGAAATAGTATCAACGATTCTTAATTTTAGCATTTGGAATCACTCCGCTTCAATAAACCCTTTTCTTATATGACCCTAAAACTTTCCTATTAGAGTACCTTCCCTAAATTTTACTTGTTAAAATTCATTTCTTTTTGCTTTTCATACACTTTATCAAGCCAAATGTTTAAGTTTTCATGGTCAATGATTGTGAATGGCAGGCAGAATATACACAGCACAACTGAGACATACTTCGTCTTATTCTTATTCCATTTTGTTCTTTTTTAGTTGTCTTGTTTTGTAAAATAAGATATTATTTATAATAGTTTTTACTTTTTGAGGTAGATAAAATACATTGGAACCACTTGAGAGTTTCGTAATAGTATTTTACAAGACCAAGCTAAATTTTTGTTAGAATTGGAAAGCAAGGAAGAGGAAGTTTAAAAAACGCATTATCATCACAAGTCATAAACATGAACAAAGAATGACGGAATGACAATGTCATGTCTGTTTAGTTTATGTAGTTTAGTGTAAAAAATAAGGATTATGACATTTTTTTTAACTTTAGTTAGTACCAGCAGTAACCAACCATAGTAATTATGTCTTCCTTGTTTTACATCACAGTAACGGCGACAGAGAAGGATGTGAGTTAAAGGATGGCTGTTCAAATTTGTGTGTGTGCCCTTAAGGAATTGTCATATTTTAGATTTCTCTATTAAGGGCTAAATGACTTTCTTAAGAGTTAGATTACAAGGGTAAAAAAAGTTAATTTTTTAATAGAAATTTATATGATTTATGTTAGAAAATGGATTGAAACGATTCTCTTGAAAATTTCTTGAATCTTAATCGATTTGTTTAGTGTTCGACATCATTTGGAAAAAATACTATGTATGATTTTTATATCCTCAAACATATCGCAGCCGAAGTGAAACAATACAACAGGGCTATGAACTAAAGAACTTCAACAAAGTTCGCCAACTCTCCATTAGCTGCAGAAAAAAAATTTTTTGAGAATAATTTTTTTGTTCTATAATTTTTGGAAATTTTAATTCCTACTATATCCTTAATAAGACCTTATAGTTCAATCGTTGATTTTTTTAAATTTGTTTTATAAAAATTTTTTCAAAACACAAATTTGGATACAAAATTCCGATCTTTGTGGCATTTATTTTAACTGAATTTGCAAAACACGACATAAAAAATACTTGTTATCTGGGTATCTTTGAAGTAACAGAATACGAAAATGCTTTTGTAATAGATTATTTCAATATATTTCAAAATTTTGGCTATAATTTCTTGATTAAGTGGCCTGCGTCACATGAGTTGCCGGGTGAAATTGTAATAACTCTCGCCTGTTTTTAACCGAGTTTTAGTTTTGTTGTCTTTTTAGATAAATTACTTACTGATAATGAGGATTTTTTAAACTTTATGATTCAATTGCGATTTAAAATAAAAAAAAATTTTGGAAAAATAAAAACTCAAGTTTTCTTCTTATAATCCGTTTTTCAAACTTCAGGCACGTCTTTCCAATATCCGATTAATCGAATTTTTTGGGAGGCGTAGTTTTACACCCAACTAAATATTACTGGAGGTGACCCGGTCAATAACATATAATTTGTTTTTGGAGCTTTCCTAGTGTACACTCAAATAATTTCAACAATTCCTACATGTTAGTTGTTTGTGTAGTAATCAGTAGTTGTTAGTTTTAACTGTAATTACAGTTATTTTTTTATGTAAAAATACAAAACATCTTTTATGACAATTATTTAAGGAAACAACTATACTCAAAAAAATACGTCAGTAAAGTCAGCAAAAAATGTTGCTGTGTCAGCAAATTTTTAGTCAGCAGCGTGTTTGGAAAAAAGTTTGTAATTTTAACTAAAGATGTTTGCTGAAAATCAGCGGGCTGATTTATACCAAAAAAATCAGCAAAAGTTTTGCTAATACTTAGTCGATTGCAAATGAAAAAATTCTTGCTAAAATCACTAAACTTTTTGCTGAATATTAGTAGACCCAAAACTCAGAAAATTTGTAGAGAAATTTTACTGTAATTAATTTAGTTGCTGAAAATTTAAATATAGAAATTGTGTAGAGTTGTTTCTTTTAATTGTTATTTCCGTTGTCTGTACTACATCCAGACAAGCTGCGACAGCTACATCTTGTCTATCTGGTTGCCGTTCACGCTAAAAATGCTCTTATTATCAGCACAATTTTTGTAGCAAAATAAATTAGTAAAACTTTAGTTCAAAATTGGTTTAGTGCTAAAAAAAATATAACTAAAACTTTTACTGAAAACGGAATTTCAGAACACTTACTTGATAAACAAGATGTTTTATTAAGTTTTCTGCTAAATTATTTTTTTGAATGTACCGAAAAGTACTGTAATTCCTTAACAATTAATTTAATTTCTTTAAAGCAGTTATTTTTAGTATGATAACTACCAAAACAGTATTTTTACAGTAAACAGTTGTTTTTGTTGGTTATTTAAAAAATAAAAATTTCGTTGAAATTCATTGAATTTTAAAAATTCTAATTTAGTAGGTTTGAGGTTAAGAAGAAGAATAAACGTTTTCTTCAAAAGTTATAAACACATTAAATTTCCAAATCAGACTAGATCTAGTTTCTGCCGTTTTTCTATGGACAGGCTTCATCAGTGATTTTTCATTAAATTGTAAATATTATTGTTTATATTTTATTGTCAGATTGTCACTGTATGATAATTTTTCAATAACCCGTCGGCTGTAGGAATCGAACATGTGCCAATTCCTACATTACAAACGTAACTATACTAAAATTCGACAGCTTAGCCATCTAACCCAAGTAAGGCCTTGAATGGAGTGTAGCTAATTCATAGTTTTTTTATCCTCTTCAGCTTTCTGTTATTGGTCTTTTACTTTCAGAAGATTTTTGTTTATTTTCCAATCTCAAAAATTTTAATTTTTAACTATTTTTTTCAACATCAAAAGGCAATGACTCCATTATTCTGACATTATGTATATTACTTTTGTACCAAAATTGTAGGAAAAAATTGCATAACGTTATTTCTACTTTTTTTAGAGTCAAAGTCCAAAAGTTCAATAATTTTACATTTTCTGGCAAAAAGATATCATAATAACTGGCCTTTGCTAACGAAGTTAAATGGAATTTAGCAATATTATTTTTTTAAAATAGTAATAGGTAACTTTTGAAAATTAACCCTCAAGTGCTCTTGAGGCAGAAATTACCCCATAAGGAAAATTAAAAAATATATTCTGCCTTAACTAAAATTGGTGTTTTGGCAAAATTTTACAAATGCTGTTTCAGCATAATTTTCGAAATTTAAACCTTGATTGTTCTTGTGGTCAAAATTACCCCTATACAAAAATTATTTTATTCTTCCTAAATTATTTAAAATAAATATTTTTCCACTGGTTTATACTTTAGGCTAAAAATCAAACCCGCTGTATCATGTATAATAGTCCAACGCGCTAACCATTACACCATAATGCCCACATCCTTCATCACCATATCCTAAATCGGTGGGTTTCACCGAAGGTAACTTCCTTGTAAGTTGCACACAAAACTAGTGCTTCTAAGAAAGGTATCCATCTAGCTAAACTCTGCTTTCCTATACTATTTTTAAGTAAGAAATACTTTTTACTGGTAATATAATTTCTTTGTTCAAAAAGAAAAATTCATTGCATTTTTGTTAAGGCAAGCATAACTAATATGTTTTCTAGTTAAAGAATTTATAAAATAATTGTAATGTAATTTAGCTTTTGGAATGAGAAAACCCAAAAAAAAATCTGTAGGTACCAGGTTTTCTATCTTGTACACCTTTGTATTAACTCTGATATACACATACATATATAAAATGTAGGAACAAAAAAAAAGGAAAGTACAAACACTCATATGAAATTTTAAACAAATACAATTTATAAAATTATTCACACATACGTATTTTACTTGTATCGTACAAGGATGTCCCGTTAGAAAAGAATTTAATTTAAACAACAATTAGCGGAGCATTTAGAGTCAGTACTAGGGATGCCAAACGGGATTGGCAAAATCCCGGGATTTTATTATTTTTTAATCTCTATATATAAAAGAATAACGTGACTGACTGACTGACTCAACATCGCCCAGCCCAAACCGCTGAAGCGAACTTGGAAGTTGAACTTTGGTATGTAGGTTCCTCTTTCGGGGTAGACGTCCGCTAAGACGGGATTTTTGGAAATTTCTACCGGAACGGGCAAAAAGGGGGAAAGTGTCCCCCTTGGCGGCCTGCCAAAACCCCTTTGGCTAGAAAGCTGAAATTTAAGATATGTGTTCCTTGGAGTAGGGGCTAACTTTTCTGGAAAGTACTTTCTAGAATTTTGGACAGGGACGTTGTAAAAATGGGGGTTTAAAAGTGGAAAAAGGCCCCCCTTGACGGCAGCTGGAGGTAGGAAGTTGAAATTTGGTATAAAGGTTCCTCCACTATCGTAGACATCCACCAAGACGGGAGTTTTGGAAATTTTTACAGGGACGGGCAAAATGGGGAAAAAGTCTCCCCCTTGACGGCCTGCTCAAATTGCTGGAGCTATGAAGTTGAAATTTGGTATGTAGCTTCCTCGACCGGTGTAGACGTCCGTTGAGACGGCATTTTTGGAAATTCTTATCGGGAGGGGCAAAAAGGGGACAAAAAAAGTACCTTTTTCCAAAAAAGTACCTTTTCCCAAAAAAAGAACCTTTTTCCCAAAAAAGTACCTTTTTCCAAAAAAAGTACATTTTTCCAAAAAAAGTACCTTTTTCCAAAAAAAGTACCTTTTTCCAAAAAAAGTACCTTTTTCCAAAAAAAGTACCTTTTTCCGAAAAAAGTACCTTTTTCCAAAAAAAGTACCTTTTTCAAAAAAAAAGTAGCTTTTTCCAAAAAAAAAGTACCTTTTTCCAAAAAAAGTACCTTTTTCCAAAAAAAGTACCTTTTTCCAAAAAAAATTCCTTTTTCCAAAAAAAGTACCTTTTTCCAAAAAAAAGTACCTTTTTCCAAAAAAAGTACCCTTTTCCAAAAAAAGTACCTTTTTTCAAAAAAAGTACCTTTTTCCAAAAAAAGTACCTTTTCCCGAAAAAAAGTACCTTTTCCCGAAAAAAGTACCTTTTTCCAAAAAAAGTACCTTTTTCCAAAAAAAGTACCTTTTTCCAAAAAAAGTACCTTTTTCCAAAAAAAAGTACCTTTTTCCAAAAAAAGTACCTTTTTCCAAAAAAAGTACCTTTTTCCAAAAAAAATTCCTTTTTCAAAAAAGTACCTTTTTCAAAAAAGTACCTTTTTCCAAAAAAAAGTACCTTTTTCAAAAAAAAAAGTACCTTTTTCCAAAAAAAGTACCATTTTTAAAAAAAGTACCTTTATCCAAAAAATGTACTTTTTTCTAAAAAAATGTACCTTTTCCAAAAAAAAGTACCTTTTCCCAAAAAACAAACATTTTTCAAAAAAAATACCTTTTTCAAAAAAAGTACCTTTTCCAAAAAAAAGGACCTTTTCCCAAAAAAGTACCTTTTTCTAAAAAAATGTTCCTTTTCCCAAAACACATACATTTTTTCAAAAAAATACCTTTTTCAAAAAAAGTACCTTTTCCAAAAAAAGTACCTTTTCCCAAAAAAAAGACCTTTTTCTAAAAAAAATGTTCCTTTTCCAAAAGAAGTACCTTTTCCAAAAAAAGTGCCTTTTTCCAAAAAACATACATTTTTCCAAAAAAAAACACCTTTTCCAAAAAAAGTACAAATAAAGTACTTTGTAAAAACAAAGTATCTTTTTCCAAAAAATTTCGTTTTTCCAAAAAGTACCATTTAAAATAATATATAATTTCAAAAAAACTACTTTTTTTCCTCCCCCCACGGATATCTCCACTAAAACAAGGTTTCTTGATAATCGGCGGTTTCTTGATATAGACGGGATTTTTGGAAATTCCTACCGGAACTGGCAAAAAGGGGAAAAGTCTCCCCATAAACAGTCTCACAAATTGGAAAAGTGCCTGCCCAAACCACTGGAGGTAAGAAGTTGAAATTTGGTATAAAGGTTCCTCCACTGTAGTAGACATCGACTAAGTTTGTATTTTTGGAATTCCCTACAGGATATCCCAAAAGGAAACTCGGTATGTGAGTTCCTCCTTCTGTGTAGGCGTCCGCTTAGACGGAATTTTTTAAATTCCTATCGGGAGGGGAAATAAGGTAAAAGTCTCCTCCTGAAGGCTTGCCCAATCCCTTTTGGCCAAACTAAAATTTTAAATATGTATTCCTTGGAGTAGGACTAACTCACCGGCAACGTAATTTTTTCTATTTTGGAACAGGAACATAGTAAAAATGGTGGTTGTAAGGGAAAAATGTCCCCACTAACGGCCTGCCCAAACCGCTTAGGCAATGCAGTTGAAATTTGGTATGAATGTTCCTCATCCATCGTAGATAGCCGCGAAGATGGAATTTTTGTAAATTCCTAAAGGGAGGGGCAAAAAGAAGAAAAGCCTCACCTTGGGGGCCGGTAAAAACCCCTTCGGCTAGAAACCTGAAGCTTAAAATGTGGGTCCCTGGAGTGAGGGCTTACTTATTAGAAAGATACTTTTTTGAATTTTGGACAGGGTCGTTATAAAATGGGGGCTCAAAAAGGGAAAGTTGCCCCTTAACGACCTGTCCAAACTGCTGGAACTAGGAAGCTGAAATTCGGTACTTAGGTTCCTCTCAGCCTGCTCAAACTGCTGGAACTAGGAAGCTGGAATTCCCTGTCGATGGATTTTCGGAAATTCCTACCGAGAGGGGCACAAATAGTAAAAGTTGGCTAGAAACCTGAAATGTAAAACATATGTTACTTGGAGTATGTGCTCACTTACCGGGAAGCTGCTTTTTGGACAGGGACATTGCAAAAATGGGGATTAATGAAGCGAAAAGTGCCGCTTAAAGGCCTGCCCAAACCGCTGGAGGTAGGAAGTTGAAATTTGGTATTAAAGTTCCTCCTCTATTGTAGACATCCGCTAAGATGAGATTTTTGGAAATTTCTACAGGTAGGGTCAAAAACAGGAAAAGTCTCCCCCTTAACGACCTGGCCAAACTGCTGGAACAAGGGAGCTTAAATTCGGTATTTGGGTTCCTTCTCCAACGTTGACGTCCCCTAAGATGGTATTTTTGGAAATTCATACCGGGAGGGGTAAAAACGGAATAATTCTCCCCCTTGACGGCCTGGCCAAACTGCTGGATATAGAGACCTAAAATTATGTATGTAGTAGGTTCCTCCTCCAACGCAGACGTCCTCTAAGACGGAATTTTTGGAAATTCCTACCGGGAGGGGTAAAAACGGAATAATTCTCCCCCTTGATGGCCTAACCGAACCCTTCGGCTAGAAACCTGTAATATATAATATGTTTTCCTTGGAGTATGGGCTAACTTATCGACAAGGCATTTCTAGGACTTTGGACAGGAACGTGGTAAAAATGGTGGTTCAAAAGGGGAAAATTGCCCCCCCCCCTTAACGTCTGCGTCTTTAGCTAGAAACCTAAAACTTAAAGAACAAGTGTATATGAAACACTAAAATTAAAAAACTAAATAGGAAACGAGTGGAATTGAAACACTACACAAGTGGAATGAAATGGATATAAACGTTGAACGAGTGGAATTGAAATTATAGACAATGCAAATGGATTGGAAGAGGGAATTACCTCTTCAAACACTATCAACGGAATATGAAACTTATGTAGCATTGAAACATACTCTCCAAAAAGTTAAACAAATTTTCTGAAAGAGAAAAAACCTTAGAAAAGGAATGGACCTTATATATTCCGATATTTAAACTTCATGTAACGAAGCACCGGTGGAAGAAACCGACGCAGTAAATTTCCCAACTGAATTTGTGAATTTACTTGAATTGCCAGGTCTACCTTTACATAAACTGGAATTAAAAAAAAAACTTTAAGACACGCTAACAACGTAGCTTTGCCCGCTATTTTTAATATTATAAAATGCTTTCCAACCTTGCTTTACGTTATTTATTTTCATTCAAAACACAAATGAACAAAACTACTTACGGGTCTATTTACCTAAGTTCGCACTTTACCAAATTATCTTAACATACAGACGTATATTGCAATTTATTATGGATTCATTACTAACAATCCACTTTCATGAGAAAAAGTGATCAAATATTTATTTATTTTAAACCCATTGTTGTGCAGAATTATTTATTTGTGGTGGCTAGGTGAAGGATTTTATTATAAAAACTGTACTTTAAATAAAAAGCGAATTTAAAATAAATTGTCGGGGGGGAGGCGCAGCCCCCCCCCTAAACTTTAAGGTACGCTAACAACGTAGCGGGCTGCGCCCGCTATCTTTAATATTATAAATCGCTTGCCAACCCTGCTTTACGTTTTTTATTTTCATTTAAAACACAAATGAATAAAACTACTTACGGGTCTATCTACCTAAGTTCGCACTTTACCAAATTATCTTGACATACACACGTATATTGCAAATTATTATGGATTCATTACTAACAATCCACTTTCATGAGTAAAAGTGATAAAATATTTATTTATTTTAAACCCATTGTTGTGCAGAATTATTTATTTGTGGTGGCTGGGTGAAGGCTTTAAATAAAAAAACGAATTTAATAAAAATTGTGGGGGGCGCAGCCCCCCCTTTAACCTTTAAGGCACGCTAACAACGTAGCGGGCTGCGCCCGCTAGTATTAATATAAACGCAAATAAACAAAGTCAGCAATTTTAGATTACCTACGTTTTTTCTTGAATTTTCTCATATTGACAAGAAATTGATGCCAAGATATTTGTAAAATTATTAATTAAGTACATTATTCGAGTAAACTATGCAAAGACTTTGCAGAAAAATTTGAAATTTTGGTAAACAATATTAAGTTTTCGAGTAATATATGCGAAAAATCAAGTTTGTTTGTTATTTTACCGATTTATTCTTCCAAGCGAAATTCGATTTCTGAAAGTGGGACTGTTTGTTAGTGGGCAAGGTTATCGCAACGAATCTGTTTTAAAATCTGCTTACAAAATACTGGGCGCAAGTGTACTTAATGACAGGCCTTCATATATTATCCAAGCCAGAAAAATACAAACGGGAAAGCGATGGCAAGGTATTTTAACAGGTGGTACAAGTACTGACAAAAATTGCTTTACCATTTCCAATATGATAACGACAATAGACAAAAGGACCGGCAGTTCAAAAAGCGCCGGAAAAGCACTGGAGAAACAAAATTTTGAACTTTGGAAAAACCCTACCAAAACCAATAAATAGGTGGTTTGGAATTATATTTTCCAAAATAAAATTTAAAAAATGTATCTTTTTTTGCCCTGCCGTGATGTTTTGTAAAACAAATACTGGCAAAATGATTTTTGCAAACGCTGGCAAAGCGTCCCAAATGAGTGTTCTGCCAGTCATTTATTTTTAACATCGCGGTTACCCAGTGGTATGCAAGTACTTAATTTTTTGTACCACTGTCAATTTCTGACTGAGATGTTTCAATATTCATAAAATGTACCACATTATTAATTAACAACTATTAAATAAATATAAAACGATTTATTCTATAAAAAAATTAGTTACATAACATACAAATTTTTACAAATAAAGAAAAATTTAAATCCCGAAATCCCGTAAAATCCCGGGATCCCGAAAAATCCCGTAGTCCCGAAGATCCCGGGATCCCGGGATTTTCAAATATCAATCCCGATTGGCATCCCTAGTCAGTACCCACATGAATATTGAAATATATATGAACATCTCACTTTTCTCTAAAAATTTAAAATTTAAAACTCCATCACTATTAAGTTAAAAGAGGGATATGTGTAATTTTCAGTAAAATTATTCTCTAAGGTGTATCAATAGCCCTGTAAATCGCTCAATACTTTTTATGGGAAAAAATATGATGTGCCTTCAAACGAAGGTCCCTAATGTTCATATATATTTTGATTTTTACATGCCCTAGTAAAACAAATTACTTTTCATATTATATTTAATTATATCCGAAAAATGACAACATCTAATTGTATCGAATTAGATCGTATTGGATCATATTAGAGCTACTTTGCTATAATTAGATCTAATTTTATGAAATAAAATATGGTGCGATACAATTTGATCCGGATTTTGTCCTCATCCAAATGTAGCAAATATTATATAATCATATCCAACTGGATATAATAATATAAAATATGATACAATTGTATATAATTATATATGGCATATGTAACTATATATATTTAGGTCAATATGTATTGTAATATGTTGCACCATATATAGTTCTCGATAAAGAAAGCAATTATTATTTAAGATATAATTTCATATAATATTATATAGTTATTTTTAACTCCACAATTGCCTTGAGCTTAAGGTTTGTTTTTTATATATGTGACAGCGCATAGAGAAAGGGACCTAAGGGTAAAAAAAATCAATTTTTTTTTTTTTTTTGTGGACAACATCTGAGCATCGAATGAGACCGATCCCATGCTCTCCTGACCTTAGGTCCCTTTCACATATACAAGATTTTTAATTTTCAATATTTCGCTACGCCATTGGAAATAACAAATTATTTTTTAATTTAATTGTTATTTCCTAAAGATGCTACACAATGGAGTAGCGAAATATTGAAAATAAAAAAACTTTTTTTTATATATAAAAAACAAATCTTAAGCTTAAGGAAATTGTGGACCCTAGTAAAAATGATTTTTATATATTCATATATAATTTGTATACAATCATTTATGATTTTATACAATTATAACTTGTCGGGTATTGTGAAACATATATTTTTATATGATTATATCAAAATATATTTAATTATATAAAATTATATTAACCAGATCCACCAGTTTTCGGATCAGATAATATATTTTTTTATATAATTATATTAACTCATACAAGATTTGATCCGGAAAATGGTGGATCTGGTTAATATAATTTTATATAATTAAATATCTTTTGATATAATCATATAAAAATATATGTTTCACAATACTCGACAAGTTATAATTGTATAAAATCATAAATGATTATATAAAAATCATATCTGATTATATAAAAATCATTTTTACTAGGGGAGTTACAAATAGAAAAAGAAGGTTAAATAAACGACAAGAAATTATATAATTATGTCTTGTCTTATACATGTTCCAATGCATAATTATACAAAATTGTATATGATAATATATGACTATATCCACACTTTTTTACTAGGTTGAATAATTTTGTAAAAACAAACTAAGCTTTTAGCAAAATTCAGCTTAAAAGTTTTGCAACTAGTAAACATAATCGAACGTTTTCGAATTAATTTTGAAATATTCCGAAAGGACTCACTTTTGCGGGACATTCTATATTTGCATAGGTAAATATTAAAAAAAAAAAAAAATTTGTTATGTGCATGAGTATGAGTAGGCAGATGTTTGCTTAGGTACGTATGTGTGTTGTAGAACCGGTATATTTGTGTAAATGGTCAAAGGATCTCTGTTGTTAAATAATACGAGTACGAAGATTAAAAATTACAATAAAACAGAATAGAAAAACCAAATAATTTATTTAAACATTTTTAAACTTTAAACTTATGCTTGACCATACAATTAAAATTATGTGTGAGTTTGTATAAGTTTGTGTAAGTACAATATATAAACACTGTTAGAAATAGCCTTGTTAGTTATTGAAAACATTTCATTCCTTTTTATCATAAATTCTGTTTAGGGTATTTATGTTATGAAATTTCAATAACATTAATTAAGAGACCTAACTTAACTAATTCAATTTTAATCAAGTTCTTCGTTAAAGCTCCGAAGAGAGACGAAATTCGAAGAAGCAAGTGTTTTAGTGGTCCTTGAAGCGTATACATATCAAGTCTGTTGGTAATGCCTTAGCTTATTAGCATTAAACGGCCGGCCATGCGTGCTTTCACCGAAAATGGCGAACGCTCGATAAAAACCCTAGGATAAATAGGAAGAACTACGTTAGTGTAACTACTCCAGACATTGGCCTCGAGGACGAAGCGAATCCGGGTTGAATTTTCCCGTAGCATAAGGCTCTACTACTATGTTTTGTTGTAATCCCTTACTTTTCTCTTATTTACAGGCGGATTTGAATGCTTAAATAAGCACTGAGGATGTCAAAAATGTGGTGGGTTTTGGGTGAATGTACTAACCGGTGCGGCGGCTTTGTAAGTTACCAATGCGAAGCCCGTAAAGAGGTCAAAGAACTTACGCTGGCTCCAAACATCCTGAAACAAACAGCTCAGTGGCTGGCGTTTCGGCGTTTTTGCCGAAAAGTAAAAATATTAACCCTATATGGATCAAGTTACTCAAAATAATAATTTTTATCAAGTTGGAAAAAAAATTTTTTATTCATTCAAAGGGATATTTTAATGAAAATTATGAAAGGTGTTATTCTGTAAATTTCCTAGTGGGGGCGTTTTTGGTCAAGAGTATAAAAATTAACCCCATATGGATCAAGTTACATAAAATAAATATTTTTATCCAGTTGAGATTTTTTTTTTTGTCAATTTAATGGCTTTACAATCTCGTAGTCATAATTAATATTAAGTTTCATGGGTCTTTTCTGACCCCCGGCCACTAAGGGTTAACGATTATTTAAACAAATGTAAAGATAATTTATAGTCTTACCAAATTTAAGTGATACTTTTCCGAAAACTATGTAAAATTTGAAGAAAACATTCAAATTTTTTTAAATTTTTGACAAAATAAGCAATTTTTGAATTATCATTTTCCAATTTATTTTTTTTTTTTTTTTTAATATCAAATAAAGGGATTTTCAATAAGAGCGCTACAAAAGTTTTTTTATATAAAACAAAAACGGTTTTGGATATCAATGAAATTCTTTATTCCTGTGAAAGTACGTTCGATGCCATTATGTATGGAAATCGATCTCTTGCATGGTCACCACGGGCACGCTTGCAGAAGTCCAGACGCTGAACCCAATTTTCGACAGTTTTCAAGCATAAATCGGCCGATATTCGGACGAAGTTCATCAATCGTCGCTGGCTTGTTGGTATAGACCATAGATTTGACGTAGCCCCACAGGAAATAGTCCAACGGCGTCAAATCACACGATCGAAGCGGCCAATCGACTGGACCATTTCGTGAGATAACACGTTCTCCAAACTCGGTTTGCAATAAATTGATTGTGACATTCGCTGTGTGGCTTGTGGCGCCGCCCTGTTGGAACCACATGTCCTCCAAGTCCATATCATCCAATTGGGGCCAAAAATATTCGGTTATCATTGAACGGTAGCGATTCCCATTCACAGTAACGTGCCGGTCTTGATCATCACGGATGCAATGATGACTCATGGAGTACGTGTGGATTGCTGTCTGACCAATAACGCATATTTTTTTTATTGACGAAACCATTCAGCCAGTTGTTGCTCAGCCCAATTCACGAACATACGACGCTTCTGGTGGTTAAGCGGCTTCAGTTCTTGGGTCAATTTAATCTTGTAAGGATGTAGGCCAAGATCTTTTCGCAAAATTCGCCACAACGACGTCACAGAGATGCCCAACGCTTGAGAACGACGTGTGAGAGACATATTTGGGCTTTCTTCAACTGAAGCCTCAGCGGCAGCAATATTCTCGACACTACGGGCACTTCTTTGTCTCACTGGCACGGGAACATTTTGTACTGAGCCTGTGGATTCAAATTTTTCCACTAGTTGCTCAATTGTTGATCTGCTAGGACGATTATCACGACCATAAATTGGACGTAGCGCTCTTAACGTTGAGGCCACTGACTCCGAAATTCGGTAGTAGATTTTAAGAATTTCGACTCGTTATTGGCTCGTATATCTTTCCATCATGAAATGGCAAACCTTACTGAAGAGCAATGTCAAAAGAGCGGCAAGAAATATGGCGTCGTTTGTTGTCCCAGTCTTTCTACTTTTGTAGCGTCCCTGTTGAAAAACCCTATATTATACGGTACAACTAGCAATCGACATCTCCATATTAGGCATTTTAAAAAATCTATAAAATTAATTTAAAAAAACACGTTTTTGCATTTTTATCAAATTCGTGGGTCATTTTGGATTCCAGGCTAAAGTGGGTTAATGATATCCGATGAAGTCAAAATTCCATGTCTGAATCATTTTGACTCTACTAAATGAATAAATGGAATAAAAAACCGAGTAAAAAGGTTAAAGTCGGGCATGCCGACTATACAATACCCTACACCAGTCTGGTTAAAAGCCAACTAATGTTTGGATCCGAAATTCGAATGGGTTAAAATGAGGCTTGTGTCAAAATTTTCTATAATGTGAGTCAGCGCACCAAATTTCATTAAAATATCTTAATATTTGCGACCTGCAGTTTGTAACCAAGCCAATTTTGGGGGGACCCTTATATGGGCACTAGTTCTAAACATGGACCGATGTTCACCAAAATCAATAGGCTTCGTCCTTGGGCCAATATAGGTCTATGTACCAAATTTCATCAAAATAGCTTAATATTTGCGACCTGCAGCGTATAAACAATATAATTTTGGTGGGACCCTTATATGGGCACTAGGTCTAAACATGGACCGATGTTCACCAAAATCAATAGGCTGCGTTATTGGGCCAACAAAGGTCTGTGTACCAAATTTCATCAAAATATCTTAATATTTACGACCTGCAGCGTATAAACAGTATAATTTGGTAGGACCCTTATATGGGCACTAGTTCTAAACATGGACCGATGTTCACCAAAATCAATAGGCTTCGTCCTTGGGCCAACATAGGTCTATGTACCAAATTTCATCAAAATATCTTAATATTTGCGACCTGCAGCGTATAAACAATATAATTTTGGTGGGACCCTTATATGGGCACTAGGTCTAAACATGGACCGATGTTCACCAAAATCAAACTTGTTCGTCCTTGGGCCAGCATAGGTCTGCGTACCAAATTTCATCAAAATATCTTAATATTTGCGACCTGTAGAGTGCGCACAAGATTGCATGGACAGGCAGACAGACAGACGGACGGACGGACAGACGGACATCGTTAAATCGAAATAAAAAAAATTCTGAGCCGATCGGTATACTATAAGGTGGTTCTACGACCAATATTTTTTGGTGTTACAAACATCAGCACAAACTTATAATACCCTGACCACATAGTGGTGTAGGGTATAATAATTTTTTTTCGAAATTTCGAATTTCGGGAATTTTTAATAATAATACACTTTTTTCCAAAATGGGCCATTTTCGTCCAACTGTCGGCACGGTTTAACATTTTCCAAAAAAAAAATTGATTTCTTCCATTTGGGACCATTTCCAATAAAACTGGGGGATGTATTTTCAAGGGACACCCTAGTATACACTCTATATAAAGTACAATAATTTTAAATACAAATTTCAGTGTTATAAATCATATGGAAGATATGATGCATGTTTATATGCATTTGAAATTTTTATTTTCATTTTGCCACTTTTAATCTTTTTGTAAACATTTTTTCAGAAAACAAATTTTTTGTTTAACTTTGCTTTTATTTAAATATTATTTTAGTTTAGATTTTTTGGCATTATACATACATACTAACACATATTTGTATATGGTTTACAAACGTAAATTTCATTTCAGCAAATATTTTTTTATATGGTTTTACCTTTATGGTTAGTTTAAGGGGTATTATTTTTAACATTAGTTGGATTTTTGTGTTTATTTAAATCTTTGTTTGAAATATATATAAAGTACTATAAAATTTATGTATGTATGTAATCATATACTGATAAAATTATGTAAATTTTTTTAATATTAACCTCAGAACAAAGAAATAAATTTTAAAAGAATGTCAAACATTTTATATTGGGAAAATTTATTTTGATATAGAATTTAACGACAGGGTATTTGAAGGAAATATTTATAAGGAAGTTGTTCATTACACTGTACATAAAAAAAATATGGGAATAATTATGACAGCGTTGAAAATAAATGCACAATGAAATAATTCGTGCACTTATAGAAAAGTTTGTAATAAAAAATTTAAAACTACTAAAAATTAGTTAAAAGTGGACACAAATTAGACGACTATTATTGCTTAATATAAGTAAGATAAGAACAGCAAAAATTAAACTGTTAAATACTCATAATTTCAGTTACATATGAGTTAAATTTTAGTTAATAGAAAATAACAACTTAACCTGTTAAAATCAGCAAAAAATTTTGCTAGATAATTAGTAGACTAAAAAATCACAAAAAAATTAAATTTTCCAAGCTGTTTTTCGATTTTTTTTACTGCAAATAAAAGTTGAGCTTTCTATAGTCAGCAGTTACGATTTTTTTTAGCAAATATTTCTATTAAATTTTGCAGAATATTCTGCTATTTGCATTCAACTAAAAACTTACCTTAAAAATAATAAAAATTTTGTATTTACCCAGGTAGAAATTGCCGACGGTACAAAAAACAAAGCACTGGCAAAGCGTTGCTTTACAATGGTGCAAAAAAAAAGCATTGCAAAAGCACTAATTTAGAACGCTTTGCCAACCTTTTGGAAAGAGTGCTTTCCCAATACTTTTTTTTCAAAGTTTACCACTGTTTATGAAAAAAACCACCGGCAAAACATCGGCTTAAAACGAATTGCCAACGTTTGCTAAAAGGACTTTGCCAGTACTTGTTTCACAAAATTTACGACTGTACATGAAAAAATACTACTGGCAAAACATTGGATTGCAGCGCTTTGCCAACATTTGCAAAAAGGATTTTGCCAGTACTTGTTTTACGAAACTTATGACTGTATGTAAAAAATACATAAACTGATCACTTAATGATCACCCTATTTAAATACCAGTTTTCAAGTGTTGATAAAACTGGAAAATTCTTCTGATGATAAATTTTGTGTGAAAATCTAGATACAGTGCTGCTATACTAAAATTTACGTTTCTCTTTTTTTTTTGGGATTATGATTTTACAGATTTTTTCATGAAGAATTGAATAAAAAACAGTTGACTAAAATACCGATTGGCAGAGCACTTATTTTACTATTGTTATCAACGATTTGCCAACGTTCGGAAAGATAAACGGCCAACCGAAGATCGACGTTATCATTTCAAGGTTGACCCAGTACTTTAATTTTCGAAAAACGGACGCTCTGCCAGCGCTTGTACCACCATATACAGTGATTTGCCAACGTTTTGCCGTTTGTATTTTTCTACCTGGGTAGATATAACGGTTTATTTTCGCTATTTTTAGTCTACAAATATTTAGCTAAATTTTCTCCAGATTTTACAGTATATTCTGTAATTTTAAATTTACTAAAAGTTAACTTAAATATAACTAAAATTATGTAAATTTAACATTTTTATTATTTTCTTATCTTGCTAGTATTCAGCAAAAAAAAAAAATATGTTAATTTCAGCAATTTTTAACTAATTTTTAGTAGCTTTTTCTGTTATTTTTATAGGTTTATTGCTATGAGTGTACTAAATAAGATCAAAAATTAGTTAGGCAGCTTTATTTTTATTGCTCGAATATTCGTACAAAATCCGTTTTCTTCGTTCTGTGGGCACTGTGGTGTAATGGTTAGCGCGTTGGACTGTTACACGTGAGGTTGGTTTGAGCCCCAACCAAGTTAACATCAATTTATGAAAAATAGTAATATATATGAGTTTGTTCTATCCCTAATACATATCGCAGCGTCCTCCTTCGGTGTTCCCATAGCACTTAACCCCACCGAAGTAAAATAATATAACAGGACTATGAAATAAAAAGCTTCAACAAAGTTCGCCAACTCACCATCGCGCAACAACTGTTCTAAACATTCAACATCTCGCGCAATTACAGTGTTGCCATATTTGAAGCCCTTCATCTTTCACCACTTTTCACTTCTTCTCTATCCCCTTTCCAAAGGAAGCAACACATTAATTAATAGGAAGAATTTCCTGAGTGTTGCTCCTCTTTATAAAAAAAAAAAAAAAAAAAAAAAATGGTTCTATCCGATCTAAATGAGATTCGACTATGGGATAATCGAGGAAAAAATAATGGGCATGTCTTTTTCACCGGCTTAATCACATGTTTAGGGGTTAAAAAGCAGAGTCAAAAATTACCAAATTTTTCGTTTTTTAATTTATTTCTTATATTTTTAGCATCTTTTGGAATAACAAATTTATTAAATTTTAGTAAGTTTCTTGTTTAAAAAAGTATATATTTAAAAATATACTGATTGTTTGAAAACATCAATTAGATATTATAACTTAGTAGGTTTGAGGTTAAGAAGCAGAATAAAGCCTTTTCTCTAAAAGTTATAAACACCTTAATTTGCAAATCAGACCAGATCTAGTATCTGCCTTTTTCTATGGACCGGCTTCATCAGTGATTTTCCATTAAATTGTAGTATTGCTTATATTTTATTGTCAGATTGTCTGTATATGATAACTTTTCAACAACCCGTCGCACAGTGCTTTGATCGCATATAACGATTGGACAAAAATAGAAGGAGTGGAGACAGAGTTTTGA
Source organism: Leucophora obtusa (assembly GCA_949987735.1). Taxonomy (NCBI): domain Eukaryota; kingdom Metazoa; phylum Arthropoda; class Insecta; order Diptera; family Anthomyiidae; genus Leucophora; species Leucophora obtusa. Next base: position 65,196,094 of record OX465299.1, on the reverse strand, counting down.
AATTTGGTACACTGATATAGAACCCCCTTAGTTAAGAAAAATTTTAATTTTTGAAAATATCGGGACTAGGACACGCCCCCCTCCCATAGGTCCTGAAATTTAAAAATATTATATTAGCTACATAAATGAACGTAAAATACTGAAAAGTATCCATTGAGATACACATAAAACTGGAAAAGTTTGTTTCAATTTTTATCAAAATCGAAGCAAGGGCTCTTAGTCCTGCCATATATCCTTTATCTTAACATCTTTATAAAAAAAAAACTATCCGATTGCCATGAAATTTAGCACATAAAGTGATATAAGGCCAAGCCATATTTGTACCAAATTTGGGTAAAATCGATTCATTAGTAAAAAAAAAATTTCTCTCATAAAAAATGCGTTAAGCCCTTAAAATGATTTATCTAAAACCAAAAAAAATTAAATAGGATTAAAATAGAAACCGTGTGAATGCTCGATCCATTTTAGGCAGCGTTTCCCACCAAGTTTTGCTTCACGGACCCCTTGAGACATTTCTGCTAGCCCACGGACCCCCTAAACCAGTGTTGAGCGAGAGGTATTTTATAAATTATGGGGCAAAATTAATAAAAGCACCTGCTTATTTTAAATGATGGCCAATTTTAAGCAGGAATAAGGAAAAAAACATTTTTCAAATCAATATTTTGTTAAATAATTTAATACTTATAAAAAAAATTGTTTTTTTTTTTAATAACTTGTTTTGTGTTTTTGTCGGATCTCTTCGCGGACCCCCTGGAATTCTGCTACGGACCCCCACTTGGGAACCGTTGATTTTAGGTATAGGGTATGTTCAGTGAACTTATGTAAAACACTACAAGGAATATTTTTGTCTAATATTTTAACTTTCTAACTCTTCAATTAAAGGGACTTTTTTGGCCCAATTTTTAAACGGACAAGAACGACCCGCAAGTTGAAGACTTAGAGGGTTAAAATGTTCCGCAAAAATCTTTGTCATGAAATTCTACTATAAGTCTTTGAAGACATAAGCATTTAAAATTTAACTTTGGTGAGATATGTGTCTCCTGTTTCGCATATTGTAACACTCAAAAAATTTTTTTATATAAAAACACGCAAAAGCAATTAACTTTAAATAACTACATTTTTACTTAAATTTAGTAAATTTTGTCTTAAGTTTTTTGAATTTTACTGAAATTTTAGCTCGAAATTACATTTTGTATGTGCGTCTGAAGTTTCACCTCAATCCGACTAGCCAATGAGAGATTGCTGAATTACTTCCAAAATATTCTGAAAACACCCCACTGTGTGCTGAATGGCAAAAAAAAACAGCTTTTGAATTCAGTGAAAGTAATTGTAATTGGTTTTTCCTTTCAGTGAAGGTAATTTTTTTTTTTCAATTCATTGAACGGAATTTTTTTTGAGTACACGTAAATTAAATTGAATGAATTCAGTGGTAAATTAATTTAGTAAGGAATTAATAGATTTTGTTTCGTTCGATATATAAAATTGAACGCGTTCACAAGTGAATTAATTCATTTGATTTAATAAAAAGAACTATAAATTCGTTATAAAAGAAATCGAACGAAAACAAATATGAATTGCATTAAAGGAATTAAATATGCTAAAATCCCAAACGTATTTAACAAATTGTGAAAAATAATCTGTTGAGGCATGTGCCTATCCGGATTTCATTCTTGCCTAAGGAAATCGTCAGGAGACGACGTTTTTAGAATTCCTGGAAATATTTGCTAAGTAAACTCAATGAGAATTTTTTTGTTCTCGTCTAGGAGCGTTATTAAACATTTTAAATATCAAAGAAAAAACAAAAACAACAACACAAATTTTTTTACCACAATTTGCTTTGCCATCTCCCAATATACTACTCTATAGTTTTGACAGATTTAGCAATGAAAATTTATTAAAAAAAAATATGAATTAATTCCAATAAATATATGGTCTTTTGTGAATTAATTCATTGAATTTTTAATTCAGAATTAAAATACTGAATTGAGGAATTAATTCTTTAAAGCTCTGAATACGAGTTAACTACAGTAACGGCCAGCAGTTGATATCGAGACAAATGAATGGGATATCGGATACTGAAAACTACACTCAACAAAATTAAATTAATTTTAAATGCGTAAGTAGATGCTTTAATTATAAAAACACAAAAATCCTTTAATATTTTGCTAATTTAACCAACACTGTTCTCAAAAAATTTTACAATATTTTTTGAAATCAGCAACGAAAATTAGTTTAAAAAAATGTTTACTAAAGTACATACATTTTTACTAACAATTAGTATAAAAATACTAAATTTATATTATTCTAGTTACACGAGTATCTGAGCTATCCTTTTGTGAATTTAAAATGTCAAATAATACTGGAAAATCTGCAGAAAATTTTAATAAATATTAGTAGAATAAGAATAGCAAACAGAAACTGTTTTAAAGTACTTATTATGTTAGTTCATAATAAGGAAATTGGCCTCGAACTAGAATTAATAAATTTCTAATTTAGAAACTGTTTTATCTACAAAATTTTTTTATTTTTAAGCCAAATTTAGTTGAATGCAAATGGCTGTCTATACTGCTAAAATCAATAGCAATATTTGCTAAACAAAAAAGTAGTAAACTGCCGAATTCCGAAGACTACATTTTTGTTTGCCTTAAAAAAGAATCGAAATTTTTTTTGTAAAATTAAAAAATTTGCTCTGGTTTTTTAGTCTACTAATTATTTAGAAAATATGTTTTCTGATTTAAGCAGGTTAAGTTGCTATTTTCTATTAACTAAAATTCTGTATATTTAAGAGTTTTATTTTTGTTGTTCTTATCGTAGTAATATTAAGCAAAAATAATCTGCTAATTTCAGCAGTTTTTTCGGCAGTTTCATTTCTAACTAATTTTTAGTAGTTTTAGCTAATATTTTGATAAAATTTTTTGTATTGGTGTTGACAAATACTTAAAACTAAAACATATTTGACAAAAAAAATCATTAACAATTTTACTTTTTCGATTTTTTTATTAACATTTTTGGAACATATAGAAAAAAGTATGGTCTATCCAAATAAAATATAAATAAATATAAAAAAATTTTTTTTTTATTGTTGTACCCTTTATGTAGCTTTTATATACCTTACTATGTAGGTACGTATCTATTTATTTCAAATTTACATTAGCCTTTATAATTCAATACAATTTTCACAAAAGTTTAATTAACTACAATATGGATTTTCCCAATTATTCATGGGGAAAATAAAGAACAAAAAATAAATAAATAATTACTGGAAAACCCAATCAGTAGAATTTTTTTTATTGCATAATAATTTACACTGTAAAGGAAAATAAAAGTGTTTCCAATAAATTTAATATAACAAAATAATGAACAAAAAAAATTTTAAATTAAAAAAAACTAAACTAAACTAAAAACAAACAAGTTACCATCATTATTCATAAACAAAGACTTGCTTCTAATGCCAGAGGATGTGTAAGACAAAAAACAAAAATAAAAGAAAAACATTTTCAAAGGCAAAGGAACCCCTATGCTGATGACATGAAAATATTCATCAATATTTGTCTTTTAATACTTGTTTTTTTACACCATCTTTTTCTATAAACATTTTACTTATCCACACCCTTTAACGCCCCTTAATGTAGCAACATGTCAATCTAGATTCAATATTACTTTCCTATATTGTTCAAAGAACTGTCTGTCTAGTAAAACTTACATCGGTATATCTGTCTATTCGTCCGTACATCTGTCTATTTATTTGTCTATAAAGTGTAGATGACGGTAACAGTATCTGGGGAAAAATAAGAAATCAATATGAAGTTTTCCAACAGTTTCTCTTACATTTATTTTGTAAATGTTTTACTGAAAAAACAAAAAAAATTTACCAGTGTTATGGCTTACAAAAAAGTAATGAAAAATCCAAAACATTCAAGTACCTTAACCACTCATTTCATTCTATTTTACATTTTTTTCTCTTATAGTTGACGATCGATAAAAGCAATTTGCGTGTCATTGTATAGTTAAAGTAGCAGCAAATTGGCAACAATAAATTATATATTGGATGTTACGAGAACACACATAAAAAAGTATTGAGTATGAAAATCAAGTTTTTATGTTAGATAAGAGAAAAAGTAAATTCGTTGCACAAACACTATTCTTGTATTTGTACACTAATAGAAAAAAGTTTTTTACAAATTTCAGTTAAAGCTACTAAAAATTAGTTAAAAATGATTTTGCAGAGAAAACTGCCGAAATTAGCAAATTATTTTTGCTAAATATTAGTAAGATAGGAACAGCAAAAAAACTGTTAAATATACAGAATTTTAGTTATATTTGAGTTAAATTTTAATAGAAAATAAAAACTTAAAAATTTTCATAAAAAAAAAATTTCCATTTTATGAAGTAAAAAATTTTTATTAGAAATTTCCGAGGGCCCAAGGCCTAGAGATTATCTCTACTGTTCATTTTTGTGTAGAGATAACCTTTTTACGGGGGTATTCCGCGGTTAGGGCTAGTTGAAATTTTCGTCAATTTTGCTCTATCTCTCTTAGTTTTCAAGATATGAGCCATTTTGCAAAATCCGGAGGGAAAGAAGTGGCGCCATCTTTAAAACTTCGGATATACTGGTAGCGCCACCTACCGGGTAATAGTTTTGGAAAGAAGAATGGTAAGAGATTATAGTCAATTTAACTTTAATGCATGTGCGGCTGACATGGATATATTTGATCTGAGTGGTATATATAATAGTGCTGAGGTGAATGAACAGGTAGAATCTCTCAACAGAATATTATTGGCATTATATAATAAGCATGTTCCTTTGAAAAATATTAGGCCCCGTAGGAGCTCAGACTGGATAAAATCCTTAATAATTAAACGTGCTCAGGAGAAGCGGGATGTGTCGTATCGGGCTTATTTGGAAAACAAAAGTACTGAAAGATGGCGGGTATATTGTAAGTATAGAAATAGGGCAAAATCTGTAATAAGAAAACAAAGGTCGTTATATTATGAGTCCGTACTTTCAAATTGTTCTCAGAGACAAATGTGGAGTCAAATAGGGCAATTGGGTATTGTGGCGGATGAAGAAGGTTTAGTGGACAATATCGATGTTGAAGGATGCAATAACCACTTTGTTCTGCCAGTGATAACTAACCCCCCGTCTTTGTTGTATCGGGGTCAGGAAGAGGAAGATAATAGTGAACATGATATATTTTACTTTCGGACTGTGGGAACAATGGAAGTGTGTAACGCTATTAGTCGAGTAAAGTCACGAGCAATAGGACCGGATGGTGTGTCGCTCAAATTTCTGAGGATGATTTTGCCTCTAGTTTCTGGACATTTAGTTTATATTTATAACAATATCATTACTTCTTCAAAATATCCGGATTGTTGGAAAATTGCGAGAGTTGTTCCAGTTCCAAAGATTAAGAATCCTCAATATTTTTCTGATTTTAGGCCTATTAGTATTTTGCCGGTTTGTTCAAAGGTTTTGGAAATTCTTATCAATGATCAAATTTTGGATAGCATTAACTATAGACGCTGTATTTCAGAATTTCAATCTGGGTTTAGAAAGCACCGCAACACAACCACCTTAATGACACATTTAGTTGATGAAATTAGGACACAGGTTGATAACAGAAATGTGGCTATTTTAGTTACTTTAGACTTAAGTAGAGCTTTTGAGTCAGTATGTCATGAGGTTTTGCTGAACAAGTTATATGGAAAATTCTCCTTTTCGGAAAATGCTTGTACTTTAATTTCCTCTTTTCTTATTTGCCGAAGGCAATTTGTAAGTAATAGTGAATACGTTTCTTCGATGAGAATTGTCGTTCGAGGGGTCCCACAGGGGTCTGTGTTGGGTCCCCTTTTATTCACTATATACATAAATGATATATTTGAAAATATACCTAGGACTTGTAGCCACCTGTACGCCGACGATCTTCAAATGTTATTTTCATCTGAGAGGAACGATGCTATTGACTTAGTTGCGAATATTCGAACAAGCTTAAGGGGAGTGGAAAGATGGTGTAGTGAAAACTTTATTGAACTTAATTTGTCGAAATCTAGGGCAGTTGTTTTTAATGCAAATGGAATTAATATACCAAGGTTATGTATTGGTAATGAGGCAATTCAGTATGTCCATTATATAAGGGCGCTTGGTGTTTATGTTGATGACAAGCTTGGCTTTGATTGTCACATCAACTTTGTGTTATCGCGGTTGTCGTTTGGATTGCGAAGGTTATATAATTTAAATTGTACTCTGCCGTTACACATTCGTAAGATGTTGGCTCATGCTATGTTGATGCCAATTTTATTATATGGTTTGGAAGTATATTCAGGTACGAATGACACGAATTTATATCGATTAAAAAAAATACTTCAATAGAATTATACGGTATGTATATAAACTTAATGTGCGGGCTCACGTCTCGGCATATGCCATAGATTTCTTAGGTTGCTCTTTTGATGAATTTATAAAGGTCAGGCTTATGATGCTATTCTATAAAGTTTTTAAATGTGGTTCCCCAAATTATATAATTTCAAAATTTGAATTCGGAAATTCAACCAGAGCACATACATTGGTACCCCCTTTATTTAACACAATGGTAATGCAGCGCTCTTTTGTGGTTAGAGTTTATCGAATTTGGGACAATGCTTTGCCATATAGAGAAAGACACTTCGCACACTCTATTGAAGGTTTTAGGAGGAAACTAATTTCATTTCTGTAAATAGTATTGAGTCTCTATGTTGATGGTGGTGATGGGGCTACGTTTGTAGCTTTTCTGTTGGGGAACAATCCATATCCATGAGAAAAATTAGGGTATATAGTTAATTATAAATATTATGTATTAAATTAAGATAATTAAAGGATATGAATTATATGTGCCTGTAAATAACTATGTAATCAATTTGGCCTATTTGGCTTACCGATTATGAATAAAATTAAATTGAAATTGAAATTGAAATTGAAAAAAATATGAAAATTGACTGCCCTTGAACGTAAAAACCATATGTCAATATGTTAACATTTGCGACAAAGGAGACACGGAGGAGATTAAAAGATAAACAAAAAAACTATAGCAGAGTGTTTGTATGTATCTGTTTGATCACTTCTGAAGGTAAAAAAAACAATAACAGAAAGCTGAATAGAAAAGAAAACTATGAATTTGCTACACTACTTTCAAGGCCTTACTTGGTTTAGATGGCTAAGCTGTCGAACTTTAGTATAGTGATGTTTGTAATGTAGGAATGCATGGGTTCGATTCCTACAGCCGACGCACTATGCTTCGTACCATGGAGAAAAATAAAAAAAAAATGTATTTCAAATTGTGATTAAAGAAGGATTTAAGTAACTCAAACTAATGTGAAAAAAACATTTGGTGTGATTGCTTTTGCCGCCAAGAGAGGTCGCTAAACTCAGAGAATTTTATGCAAAAATGACTTAACAGAAAAGTGGGTTTCAATTGTTTCTTGATAATAATTCTAAAAATACATTTTGTTAAAAACTTGTTCGAAGATTTTTTTTTTAATTCCTTCAATATATTTGTAGTTAAATTAAAATATTGGATTTTAGTATATGTTTACAAAACAATTATTTTTTATTGCTCCGAAAAACACATTTTTTTGCTGAAAATCCAAAAATTACTTAAGTTTGATGGAGTATAAAAAAAAAATTATATAAAATTAGATATTTCTTTTCCTTTTTTCTTTTTGTAAGTTTATACTGTTATATCATAAAAAAATTAATTACTATTTTTTACCACAAATTAAAAAAAAATGGATTTTTACACAAATTTCACGCATTTAAGAGTGTTTAGTATTCAAACCATTTGAACCTTCCATTTTAGGTACAGGATGTGTTGAGCGGACTTTTGTAAAACACTACGAGAAACATTTTTCTAATCCTCTTCAATGAAAGAGAATTTTTTGGGCCCTTTTTAAAAAGGGACAAAAAAGACCTCTAAGTTGAAGAGTTAGAGGGTTAAAATGTTCCACAAAAATGTTCCTCGTAGTGTTTTACATAAATTCGCTGAACACATCCTATACCTAAAATGGAAGATTCCCATGGTTTCTCCCTAAAATCCAGGTTTGTGGGACATTTGAGCGCCATTTCTCAATAATTACGAAATTAACCCTTAAACACATTTTTAGTTTTTACTTATTACTGTCCTTTAAGTTAAATATTCAATGCTGATGTCTTTAAAAACTTGTAGTAGAATTTCATGACAAATATTTTTGCGGAACATTTAACCCTCTAACTCTTCTACTTACGGGTCGTTTTGTGCCTTTTTAAAAAGGAGCCAAAAAAGTCCCTTTAATTGAAGAGATAGAAGGTTAAAATGTTCCACAAAAATATTCCTCGTAGTGTTTTACATAAGTTCGCTGAACATACCGTATGCCTAAAATGGAGGTTTCACATGGTTTCCTATATTAATCCTATTTAATTTTTTTTTTTAGAAAAATTATTTTAAGCGTTTAAAACCCATTTTTTGTGAAAGGCATTTTTTTCATTAATGAATCGATTTTACCCAAATTTGGCACAAATATGGCTTCACCTTATATCAATTCACGTGCTAAATTTCATCGCAATCGGATCGCAGGTTTTATAAAGATTTTAAAATGAAAGATATATGGCAGGACTAAGAGTCCTTGGTTCGATTTTGATAAAAAATTGACACAAACGTTTCCAGTTTTATGTGCATCTCAATGGATACTTTTTGTAATTTTAAGTCCATTTATGCAGCTAATAGATTATTTTTAAAGTTCAGGACCTATGGGAGGTGGGCGTGTCCTTGGACCGATACTTCAAAAAATTAAAATTTTTCTTAACTAAGGAGTTCTATGTCACTGTACCAAATTTCAAAACTCTGTCTCCACTCCTATTAGTGTGCGTAGTACACTCAAAATAATACATCTGTTGGCTGGACAGAAAAATTTGTTACTTTAACAAAATTTATTCCTGTTTTTTGGATTAAAACAAAATTTGTTAAAATAAACAAAATTTGTAGATTTTAACATTTTTTTTTTTTGTTAAATTTAACAAATCTAATTTTAAGTAAAAAATTTGTAAAACTACAGTTTTATCTGTAATTATACAGAGTCGTAAAATTTATCCAAATTTATAGTCTCGGCACCCTCCCCGGGCCTAGTCCATATCATGTGTGGCGTATAAGGGCACTCCAATGCAGCAAACATTTTGTCCGATTTGCTCTATCTCGCTTAGTTTTCGAGATATGGGCCATTTTATGAAGGGGAAATTTTGATTATAAACTTCCGAGGGTCCAAGGCCCCATCAAGGTCCATTTTTGGAAAGAGATAACCCCTTTCGCTGGGGTATTGTACGATTAGGTATAGTCGAAATTTTCATCAATTTTGCTCTATCTCTCTTAGTTTTTGGGATATGGGAAATTTTAAAAAATCGGGAGGGAAAGAAATAGCGCCATCTTTAAAACTTCGGATACATTGCTGGCGCCATCTACCGGGTAATAACAGTAACATCAAAATATTATATTTTACCAATAAATTTTGTTAAATTTAACGAAAGTATTCTTAAAAATTAGCTATAAATAATTTCGAAAATTAAAACTCAAAATTAGTTAAAGTTCTGAGGATTTTTATACCCTACACCACTACGTGAAGAGGGTATTATAAGTTTGTGCTCATGTTTGTAACACCAAAAAATATTGCTCCTAGATCCACCTTGTAGTATACCGATCGGCTCAGAATTTTTTTTTATTTCGATTTAACGATATCCGTCTGTCCGTCCGTCCCTCCGTATGTCTGTCTGTCTGTCCATGCATTTTTGTGCGCACTCTACAAGTCGCAAATATTAACATATTTTGATAAAATTTGGCACACCGACTTATGTCGACCCAAGGACGACGCCTATTGATTTTGGTTGAAATCGGTCCATGTTTAGACCTAGTGCCAATATTAGGGTCCCCCCAAAATTATATTGTTTATAAGCTGCAGGTCGCAAATATTAAGATATTTTGATAAAATTTGGTACACCGACTTATGTGCCTACTGATTTTGGTTAACACCGGTCCATGTTTAGACCTAGTGCCCATATAAGGGTCCCCCCAAAGTTGGTTTGGTTACACGCTGGAGGTCGCAAATATTAAGATATTTTAATAAAATTTGGTTTGCTGACTCACATGGTCCCGAGAACAAAGCCGATAGATTCTAGATAGAATCGGCCCTTATTTGGACCTATCACCCATATGGGCTATATTTACGATTTTCTCTTCTTTTATAATTTTATAGAAAATTTTGGCACAGTCCCATTTTAACCTATTCGAATTTCAGACCCAAACATTAGTTGGCTCTTAACCAGACTGGTGTAGGGTATTGTATAGTCGGCATGCCCGACTTTAACCTTTTTACTCGTTAGTATTATTGTGTTAATTGAGGATAGCTAAAATCTTTGTTTAAATCATTGTTTCGACAAAAAATGCGTTAAAAACTAGTGAAATCGTTTTCAAACCCATTTGACAGATTCTTTTACTGATATATTATTTTTATTATTTATTATTGGTTTATATTCTTTAACTTTTTAAAAATTTTAAAATGTAGTTTGGAGAATTATGTCAAAATCGCGTGTTTAACGTTATTCTAGAAAGTCAATAATTTTTTCTGACTAGTTTTAAATTTGACTTTGAGGTAAAAGTTGTAATAGAAGATCTCAACCGATTAAAAAAAATGAATCTATAATATATGAAGGTTCATAACTTATATCAACTACCCAGCGAAAAAGATGTGCCGAAGCAGTAGAAAAAGCACTACGATTGATGATCTAGATCAGCGGTTCCCACTAAGTTTTGCTTCACCGACCCCTTGAAAAATTTCTACTAGCTCACGGACCCCCAAACCAGTGTTTAAAGTACTTTAAAAATTATGAGGCAAAATTAATAAAAGCACCTGCTTATTTCAAATGGTGGCCAATTTTAAGCAGGAATAAGGAAAAAAACATTTTTCAAATCAATATTTTGTTAAATAATTTAAAAATTATAAAAAAAAAATGTTTGTTTTTTAATTACTTGTTTTATGTTTTTTGTCGGATCTCTTCCCGGACCCCATTTGGGAACCGTTGATCTAAATGTTCTTCTTTTTTAACAAAAACGCTAATGATTTTAACATTGAGTTGTCATAGGAAAGGAGTACTCCCACTTCAACATTTTTCAGTACTTTATGAACGAGTGCAAAGGAAGCTGTTTTTCACCAATTAAAACTTTAAAAAAATTCTTCGGAAAAAAAATTATATTTTTCTTTTTTATTTTACCAAAGTTTTTTATTGCCAGCACCGGGTACTCAACTTGCGACCTCACGATTGCTAGTCTAGCGCTGAAGCAAAAAACCTAAAAAGGACCCATTTTTTAACCCCTTTTTGGACCCTTAAAATTCCGAGGTGGCCGATAAGCTGAGACAGGTCGATCTTAGATTTTTTTTTCTCTATCACATATCCAAATTATTATTATTTTCAGTACTATTTTTACAGGTGCATAAAAAGCAATTTCCCATCATTTTTTATATATGGGTGATATCAAAAAATGTGATAAAAACCGTGTAACCATCTAATTTCTAATGCATGGATTACATTTGAGTTAGATATTTCGATATATATCAGCGCATTGTCACCTGTTTTACAAAATTTATAACAATCTGACCAATTTTTGGTTAATACATAAAATTTGTGACCAATTTTATAGGCCAAATGTAAACTCCGTAACAAGTAACTCATAAAGTTTTTTAACTTTAATAGCTTATATTTTAATAACCAATAAAGCTAAACACTAACTGTAAGAATTTTTATGAAGAGGAAAAGTGCCGTTTTTAATAAAAATTAATACATTTTACAAACTTTTTCGTATATCTTAGCTATCACGACTTCAACTCTGTAACGATTTTTCGTCATAATTTTTGATAAAAATGCATATACCAGAATTTTGGAGTTATCTATTATTTATATTGCGAAAAGTATAATGTTATTTATACTCAAATGATCGTTGGACTGTAAGTAATCATCCAGTATAACAGACTTGAAGCTTTTCTGCAACATGTAACATTCTCGAGATGAAAATGGATGTCTTTAATAAGATTTGAAAAAATGTTGTAAACTCCGTTCCTAATTTTTACACCAAACTATTTAACGAGTAAGAAAAACAATGTCATGTTTGGATTCATCTTGTAGGCATCATGCGATTTTGTTTCGGAAAAAAATTCTGACAAAGCGTTTCTGAAAGAAAACGAAAAAAGTAACCAAATGTAAACTCGGTAACTGTAAACTCCGTAACCACAATTGTTTGCATCAGGTTTTATTGAAATAAATGTAGATAAATGTTTAAAATATTTTAAAATAACCATAAACAGGGGTGATTCAACTAATATTTATGCGTCAAAGGACGATTAACTAATAAATTTGCGTCAAATCAAAAAAGTTATCAGTTTTGTACCCTAAGCTGCTGGAGCGAAAAACGATTGATTTTGCATTTCATTGGTTTTGAATCGATATTTCGAGTCATTACTGACATTAGTTTGACAAATTAAATTTGTTTCACACAATTTAAGAATTTTTTGATCGTGAAATGTTATGTTTTTAATATATTATTTTGTAACTGCGCAACCGCTGTTTGGATTTTAAAAAATTTTATATTTTTGAAAAGCATTTAGAAGGACCAAAAATACAAAATTAAAAAAGAAATAAAATTTTTTTTTTCGCGGAATGAATTGTATTTTTATTCGCGAAACCGCCAATTTGATAAACACAAATTGTATATAGCATTGGAAAGCAAGTTGAAAACCCAAATACGAAAAACTAATAAATTGAAGAAAATTCGTACGCAATTTTTTTTTTTTTGTTATATCTTTTGCATGCAGAAATGTAAACTCCGTTACAACAAAAAAAATTAAAATTGTGCAAAAAAAGTTATTGCGACAACTTGTAGAAGAGATTTTTTGCAATTAGGTTTATATTGACTAAACTTACTGATTCCATTAAGAAAAAACCGAAATATTAACACTTTTTGCTTCTCACAAATTTCGCCCAAAAATTTATCACATTTTTTGATTTCACCCATATACATATTTTTAAAAACTTTAAAATTAAAAAAATATTGAATTAAAACAAATTAATTATAAATATTAAAAGAAAATTAATAGAATAAAAAAAAAAAAATAAATAAAAAAAATATCGCCGGGAATCGAACCCGCGACCCTCTGTTGGGAAATGCCAAATGATACCAAAATCACTTTTTACGATCACTTTTAGAGCAATTACTCTGTAGAAGCAATAGTTAAGTGATTATTTGGATGTTGTTCAAAAGTAATTCTAAAAAAGCTGTAAAAATATTCCAATGGATACTTTGGAAGCAATGAAAGAAGTAATTTTTTTAAGTAAAACTCCACTAACGGATACTTGTGAAGCAGTGAAAGAAGTAGTTTGTAAAGCATTAATTCCAATTTGTTTTTTGCTGGGTATTTATTATATTTCCCTCCAAAAGGAAAGTGGCAAAACGAGGCAACCTAGTATTAAAGAAATTATTTTTTCACATATCTATTATTTGTTCGACCATTTAACAACATACGAATATTTAAGTGTAATTTACATCTTAAATTTTATAATGTTTTTTATCTTTCACATGAAAAACCCCAACACAAAACATATTAAATACCAATCAGATTTTTTTTTCTTTTTTTTATGAAATGTTAAAACCCAATTAAAGAGTTAATTTTTCATAAATTGCTGAATCATTTAATTAAAATAAAATTAAAAACCATAAAATCTATCTGTGATTTAAAACCGCAAAAATTTACATTGTTGACATATGTAAAATGCATGTAATTAGTATGTAAAACAGGTTAAATAAATATTTAAAAAAAATAATAATAACATAGAAAGTATGGAAATTTCATTCGCGTACTTTTTTATTTGTTAAATAGAAAAAGTTTATTCTTTTAGAAAAAGTTTCTAAATTTAATATCCTTAAAAATCAATAAATTGTTGAAATTATATTTAAGTGATTTATGTGGGTATTCAAAACTTACACATATTCCATGTAGTTTAACTTAATCCCCCGTACATTTGTTTGATTTTGTAAAGAAAAAGGACATTAACATAATCCTATTACTTATTTGTTTTATAGAACAAAATAATGTTGAATAGTAGCAGCATGTTTTAGGGATTATGTTTACTAACGATTTCTGCTTAAATAAACCCAAACAATAAGTATAATTGTTTAAAATAAGTTTACAAATAGAAGCAGAATTTCAATAAAGCATACAAGAAACATAAGTGTTCTTTAAAGGACTTTAAGACAAACCTGAGAACAACCAAAAGGAAACCTTATAGTTAAGGTGAACAGTCGTAAAATAAAATAGTTTTAGAGAAATCTAAAAAAAATAATTTAATAATAATAAATATTTCGGAAATAAGAAACAGATAACAAAAGAATTTTAGTTTTTTAATCATGTTTGTATACAACAAAAAAAAAACACATTTATAAAGAGAAAAATTACATCAAACATATCAAAATGTCCAATATACTGTGTTGGTGGCAGCATTAAATCTTGTTGCAACTTCTCAAATAAATACACATAAACAAAATTCTTAACAATGTACGACAATTTGATAGTGTCATGTTTAAAGTTTAAACCGTCACACGCACGCACACACACACACACACACACACACACACGCAGCCATCTAAAACACAATCAAATACAATACATATAAAACTTTTCACAATGATAGGTTTGAAAATAATGGAATCGAAAACAAAATCTTGCATACTTTTTCACTTTCTACACCAAAATGCCCAATGTGTGAATGCATTGAACAACACAAGGTGCCAATATTTGTTGGTGTCCATTTTGTTTTGGAGCCTTTTACTCTTGCTTTATTTCATTGTTTTTTTTTTTGTTGTTTTTGGTTTAGAATGTGTCAAATCATGTTGTTGTTTATGTATTATCCTATTTTGTTTTGAGTGTATGTCGAAATTGTGTTCTTTTGTAGTTAGTATGTATGTATGGATGTATGTGTGTGTGTGTGTGCAGGATGACCATTGACCGTATATAACAAGTTTGAAAATTTATATGCATATTCATTGCATTACTCCTTTCATTTACGACCAATGAGCCACTTTTTTGGTGTTGTTGTTGTTGCTCTCTTTAACAACAATGACAGATTTCCCATTTCTATTCTTCCCCCACATTATTCTTGTGTTTTTTCCTTTCATTTTAAAAATATTGTCATGTCTCACAATTTTCACATTTGACCTTAACTATTCTTTTGCATCCTTTGTTGCTGCCGTTGTTGTTGCAACTTCTACTGTTATTTGCCTGCTCCTGCTGTCGGTTGCTGTTGCTTGGTTGGTCACAGTCATTTGTCATTGTCTCGTTTTGGGTTTCTCTGTTATTTGTAGTTGTATATTGTTAATATAGCTGGTTGCTGCTGTTGTTATTGCAACTGTTTTTAATGTTTATTTAAATACCTAAAACACAATGAAAGCGCTAAAGCAATTAGCGATGGCATATAACAACGATCTTAGGAAGAGTGAATATTTTATGAAAAACAAAAAATGATTCTGGATTAAATTGTCTCACATTTCTGGATGATACACCTTTAAATATTATTGTTATTGTTAAAAATATAAGTTCCCATGTGAAAATCTAAATATATATGAACATACATGATCATATATTGACTTGTATATGATCATGCATCATCTCATATATTTCCATATATCTTTGAATCCGAAATTTGAGGGTATATGGAGGTACATGGCCATATATGATCATATATGAGCATACATGAATCATATGTGAACATATATGGTCATATATGAACATGTAGGGTCATATACCCTCAAATTTCGGATCCGAAGATATATGTAAATATATGAGATGATGTATAGTCATACATTGAACTACGTATGGACGTATATGATCACGTATGCCCATGTATGATCATATACTAGTGAATGTATGATCATGTATGTTCATATATATTTCGATTTTCACATGGGTTATTGACATAATTTTAAAGTTGTTTCAAAGGAATTATGATTTGTAAATTATCTTTTATATCACAAATGGTCAGCTTTATCATATTGTAGTTTTACATCCCATACACTCAGGGAAAAAGCTTCACAATAATTATGAAACAGTTAAATTGGACAAAAATCTATGAAGAATTGTCACATTTATAAAGTTTTCATAAATTCAAAAATTATATAATTTTTCCATGAAATGATATAGAAGTTATGAAATATATTAATAATTTTCTTTTTTTGTCAAATTTATTAATCTAATGGGTTAAAAAATTAGTCCGGGTCCGATCATAATTCGGAAAAATATCGTATTAGTGCATACAAAAAAATTGTCGGTAGAATCTACTAAAAATGCCAGTTAACACAAAGGCATATGCCGCTAAAAAGGCGACAAAGGTATTTACCTTTAAAATAACTAAAAATTTTGTTATTTTTAACTGTTGAAAAATAACTAACAAATGCTTTAGATATAACTAACAATATCGTAAAATTAAGTGACAGATTTTTACTATAAAAATTTGAAAACAACTGACAAATTGACGATTCTACAGTTAATTCTTTTGTATTATCAAAGTATATTTTGATAAAAAAAAAACTATTTTTTCTTTCGATTAAAAAGTATGTGTTATTACTTCAGCCTATGTAAAATTTTAACTAAAAATTCCGAATGGTTTTCCAGTTATTACGCTTTTATGCACTGGAGATACGATACAAGTTTCCAATTTTTATTTGCAAGCTACACTCAGAAAAGTACTGCAGTTACTACATGACTGTTATTTGTGTAGTAATGCGGTTGTAGTTATTTTAACTACAATTGCAGTTAATTTACTTAGAGCAAAATTTTTTAATGTTTTTGACAGTTATTTTTTTTAACTACAAAAACTACTACATGTAGTAACATTTATTTTATGCAGTTGTTTTGAATTTTGTTACAAATACTTTAATTGTGTGTGTACGAAGAGCTTGTTTAGAAATTTCTAGTGAAAGAATATGAGAAGAACATGTTTTCTCTAATAATAGTAATAAAACAACGCTAAAGATTGAAGACGCGTAATACGGAAAATGTTATATATTTTATTAAATAATTAAAATAATAAGGTAAGCTTACTAATTCTTGCCGTTTATTTAACCTTCTTTTTCTATTTTTAACTCCACAATTTCTTTGAGTTTAAGGTTTGTTTTTATATAAAAAAATTTTTTATTTTCAATATTTCGCTAATCTATTGTGTAGCATCTTCAGGAAATAATAATTAAATTAACAAATTATAAACAATTTTAATAATATAAAGTATACATTTATTTACGGTTATATTAAAAAATACTGTATTTGTTTTCTTTCAGTTCTTTTAAATTTTCATCCCTTTCTACCTGGAGAAAAAAAGGAAGCCTAACAATATTTCATTCCTCACAGACGTAGATGTAATAGTGAACAATAAAAGTGATATTAAGTGTAAATTTTGATTTGTCAATTTTAAATTTATTCGAGAATAAAACTAAGAGTATTTCCATAAATTTGTTTGTACAGTTTTACAATAATTTGCATGTATGGTGTTTTAATTGCATTTGTAGTTGTTTTTACTACAATTGTAGTCGATTTAAATGCAAATGTAGTGTACGCCTTTTTAACCGCAAATGAAGTCATTTTAATTGTCATTTGCAGTTGATTTTATCTACAGAATTCCCTGAGTGTAGGAATATATCAATAATTACAAATATAAACTAAACAAGAATTTTTAAAGTTAAACGAAATTTGTTATTTTTTAAATAACTAACAAAAACAATAGTTTACATTAAAAAATACTATGTTGCTAGTTGTTTATTATGATATTAAAAATAACTGCTTTAAACAACTGTTACGAAATTACAATACTTTTCGATAGTTGTGTTTTTAAATAACTGCCAAATTAGTTGTTTTGTATTTGTCTATAGGAAAACAACTGTAATTAAAGTTAAAACAACAACTACTGATTGCTACATAAACAACAGTCACGTAGTAACTGTACAAATAACAACATTAGCTGTGTTTTTGACTTAACTATATCCGTTAACTTAGACAAAAAACAACTCAAAGTACACGAAAACTTGTTTTAGACGAAAACTAGCACATTACTTTCCGTATGCACGTTAACTTCCAACGTGGATAATTATCAACGTTAAAACCTCAACGTTTATAGGTTATCGCATCTAACATAACTCCTTCGCGTTACGTCCGAATATACCGAAACTATTACAAACATTAACTGTTTATAATTTTTTTATACTTTGATCGGTTAAACAAAAATACAGCTATTGTATAATCATTTTGCAACAATAAAAATAAATCGTTAAAGTGTAAAAAAATACAAATAATAGGGTTTTAAACTCGAAAAGGAAAATATAATGTAAGAACCTGGACGCCACTGAGCTATTCCAGCATTAACCCGTATAACCGGAGGTTCCTTACAGGACTAATTTCCCACTTTCTCTTAAAAACACCTAACATTAGGTAAACTTAAAATTACTTGCACATTTTAATTAATTTTTGTTTAATTTTTAATTTTTTTGTTTTCCAGCAAAAAAAAATTGGAAGTAATGCTTTACAAAATATTTCTTTTATTGCTTCCAAAGTATCCCTTAGTGTTTTTTTACTACTTTTTTAGAAGTTATTCTGCACAACTTCAAAAAATCTCTTTTTTCATTGCCTCCAAAGTATCCGCTATTATATTTTTATAGCTTTTTTAGAATTACTTCTGAACAACATCGAAAAAATCACTTAAGTATTGCTTCTAAAAAGTAATTGCTCAAAAAGTGATAGTAAAAAGTGATTTTGGTATCATTTGGCATTTTCAAACAAAGGATCTCGGGTTCGATTCCCCGCGGGACAAATATTTTTTAATTTTTTTTTAAATTTTTTTTACTTCTGTTAAATTTTTTTTTATTCTATTAACTTTTTTTAATATTTATAATCAATATGTTTAAATTCAATATTTTTTTTAAATTTAAAATTTTTAAAAATATGTATGGTGGCAAATTTAATAGGAACGATTCAAGTTTTTTCTAATTTTTTTTTCGTTGCCTTTATTTTTAAAGATCAAAATAGTGGCTAAATTCGCCCCGGGAGGCAAATATGTGGTCTAGAATATTGTGCAGAATTTTAACATAATGTCTGTTTTTTTATTTTATCACTTGTTTTAAGTGGGCGTGGCTTTTAATGAAAAATTAGCGATATCGACCTGTTATCAAATTACAGAGTAAAATTTAGCGAGTACCGATCGGATCTATACAAACTGTATATTTTTGGAAATTCTACAAAATTTCCTTCACTTCTGCATTATTTTTATCTAGAAATGGTCGCCAGACTTGAAATGACAGTGCCTTAAACATAAAAAATTTTTCTTTGTTTTTAGCGATTTTATAGTAAAGTTAACCACACTAAATTTTTAATAGGAAATGCTTTACTTAACATAGAAAAAAACTTGACTTATTTGTTATATCGTAGCAAAAATAGCATAAAACTATTCGCTTTAAAATTTCAGTGTTGTTAACTTTATTTTAAAATCGCTAAAAACAAAGAAAATTTTATTCATGTTTAAGACACTGTCATTTTAAGGCTGGCGACCATATCTGGATAAAGATAATGCAAGACTTAGGGAAATTTTGTAGAATTTCCAAAAATATACAGTTTGTATTGATCCGATCAGTACTCGCTATATTTTACTATGTAGTTTGACAACAACCCAGCAAAATATTGGTAATGGCACCTCATTCCTGTCTGCATTACCAATAATGATTTATCATTACCTTTTGCATTATTTTGTAATATAAAATAATGACTTCCTAATAACGGCCTATTGTAGTCATTGCTTTTAAATATAAAATAATGACTTAGGCCTGATTACTGAATGTCCAGTTAAAATTTAGCCGGCAGTTAAATTCAAATTTTATATGGGAAAGAACAACAAATGTGTCAGTTAAAGTCCCAGTTAGCTGCTAACTTTTTACAAAGTTAAATTTTATTTGTTATATGTAAATATGTTTTGTTTTAAAATTTTTATGACGAGGTCTAAAATTACACACTACCAAAAACTTTAATTTCTCTGAATGTATATCCTGAAGCTAATAGTATTTGTGTAACTCCTAATTTTTAAGAATCAAGTAAGCAGTCGGATAACCACTTATAATTCAACTTTTCGTAACCATTTGTGTAACCACATATTATTCAAAATCTCATAACTACTTACTTTTCATTTTTTAGTAAGCGAGCGGGTAAGCGTGACTACTTATAAAAACGACCACGCCAAACAAAAATAATGAGTTTAGACGCCAAAAAATAAGTTGTGCGGAGCTATGAATTTCTATTATATAACTACTTATTTGATAATGAAAGATTTTGCTGGGAAGTCAATGTCGGTAATTTTTCATTGAAAGCCACGCCTACTCAAAACAAGTGACAAAATATAAAAACATACATTACGTTAAAATTCTGCATAATGTTATAGACCACATATTTGCCTTTCGGGGCGAATTTAGCCAATATTTTGGTCTTAAAAAATGAAGGCAACAAGAATAAAATTAAAAAAAAAATTGAATCGTTCCTATTAAATTTTCCACCACTGTATATAAAAAAATTATGAGAAATTGCTTTTTATGCACCTATAAAAATAAAAATAGTACTGAAAACAATATTGAATTGGAGTGCACCTTTTACACTTGTTTAATAAGTACTTTTATTGAAGAGAACAAAGTGGTGTTTTTATTCCAGGGAACTTTCATATCAAAGAATAGCGCTAGATAAGCAATCGTGAGGTCGCAAGTTCGATACCCAGTGGCGGCAATAAAAAAAGTTTTGTAAAATGAAAAAAATATAATTTTTTTTCGAAGAATTTTTTTTTGAACTTTTAATTGGTAAAAAAGAACTTCCTTTACACTTGTTCAAAAAGTACTGAAAAAATGTTGAAGTGGGAGTACTCCTCTCCTATGACAACTCAATGTTAAAATCATTAGTGTTTATGTTAAAAAAGAAGTACATCTAGATCATCAATTGTAGTGCTTTTTGACTGAACTCCTACTAAAAATATGGTAAATATATTCCCAGTACGTAAATAAAAAAATAATACACATGATGCGTAAGTTAATTACACACAAATTTAAATTTACATTAGAAATGCTAAAACATTCAACATCGCGCGCAATTACAGTGTTGCCATATTTGAAGCCCTTTATCTTTCACCATCTTTCACTTCTTCTGTATCCCCTTTCCCAAGGAAGCAAAAGGTTAATTAATAGGAAGAATTTCCTGAGTGTTGCTTCTCTTTAATAAAAAAAAAAAAAAAAAAAACAAAAAACTTTCAAAAAAGGTATGTAATTTTACCATTTATATGCGTAAATTTACCAAACAAAATATATAATGCCGCCCAAAAAAATAAGAATACATTTTTTTTTCTTCCGAATATTTTATTAACAATTAATGTTGCCATATTATGCATATTCTGAGGACATTTGTCTCTTAAAACACATTAGATTCTGAGTACTACTTTTACCCAATGAAAAAGCCTCAGATTCTGAGTACTTTTTTCTAAAGAACATCATATAATATACATGGGCAAATGCGGCCCGTCAACCAATTTCGTGCGGCCCTTCATTAATTTTAAAACAATCAAAAAAATTTTTTAAATTTAAAAAAAATTTAATTAAATTCAAAACAAAAAAATAAAGTCAAAATTTAAAAATATACATAAAATAATATAAAAAAAACAGCGATAACAAAATCAACATCCAATGGAGCCTCAAAAAATTACAACGATCAACAAATATCGACTTTTTACCACAGACTTCCTCTAAAATATTTTAAAGTATATTCTCCTCCTACATACGAATATTAAGTCAAAAATTCCTTCTTTATTTAAACCTTAAGCCTGGGAAAAATACTTTGTCTCAATATGACGTAGAAGTCGTTAAGAGTTTTTTATTTTGTATGAGTTTGAATTCAAAAAAATTTTTGTTGAATATTGGTAAGATTAGAAGATCAAAAATAAACTGTTAAATATAATAATAGTCATCCTGCTAAAATCAACAGAAATATGTGATGAAAATTATTAGACTGCTAATTTTACAAAAATAGATCTTTATTCTCTTAAAACAATTTAAAAACTTTTTTATTCTACTAATATTAAGCATGATTTGTTGATGATTCTAGCTTTTTTCTGTGTGCCTACTTAGCCTGACCAATTATCTCGCTTTTGACGGTATTATACCGCTTTTTAAAGGCTTGCGTCGCCTTGAATTTTTATCCCGTTTTTAGAACAAACAATTCCGCCTTATCCCGAATTTTTAATATGATATTCAACTCTTGAATAAAGTTTTCATAATTTATTTTTTCTAGAGTTCCCAGCCAGCAAACGAGCCCAAACATGAATCAGAAAAATTCTCAAAATATATTATTAAACTTTCACTTGTATGAAAGTGGTGAATCCACTTTGAGCATCCACTTTTTTTGAGTTATTTTTGAATTGTTCGTAAAATATTAAAATTTATTTACTTTTTCGAGTTGTTTCTGAATCATCTTTGGATTTAAAAATTTTCCTCAAATGTTTGTGCCTTTTATGACTCATTTTACTTAAACTATTACTTTCGTCCAAAAAATGAGCAATTTTTGACAAATAGGTTTAAATATTTAAAAATATGTGCTTGTTTGAATAATTTTTGACTTTCTGAAAAAGAACTCTCCTAAAAGTATTCGAATTTTCTGGCTGGGTTATCAGTCTTGTGATTGAATTTTTAAAATTTAAGAATTAATTTAATGCAATCAGAGCCTGAGAGGTTTGGCATTTGTTATAAATTTTCGGTACGAAAATGTTGTGGACTTATGAGATTTAAATTTCATTTACATTCAGATTTTCTATAAAAATTATATTTTCCACCTTTTGTATCAAAATTCCGTTCGTCACTTATTTAATGTTACACATTTCAATAAATAAAACAAGGGATCAAAATCAATTAAATAAATTTGCAAATATTTGAAAAACTGCTGAAAACCTTAAACCAAATTTTTTGAAATAACGCAAACTATATTTTTGAAGATTAATTCGACAAAGGTTTTTGACTTCAGATTGGCTTTCAGGAGAGGAAAATATTTTAAAAACATTTATTGAGGCTGTGCCTATATTTTTAAATGTATTTGCATCAAAACTATAAAAATATAAAAGATTTTGATGTACTTCTCCGCAATATTGACTCATAGAGTATTTGCTTAGGTGAGGGGATAAAAAGAGGAACCCCACAGCTCGAAGTCTATTCAATGGACCTTTTTTGACCTTAGATCCGGGCTTAGCAAACCAAAATACTCAAAAAAAGGTTTTAGCAGTAAGCTGTACCAAAAATTCATTTTTGTTGAGTAACATGTTATTTGGTGCGGCCCACCGTATGTTTGTGAAATCACAAATTTGGCCCTTCAAGCCATTTAGGTGCCCACACCTGTCATATAATGAGAACTTTTTTCCTACAGAAAAAAACCTCAAATTTTGAGGACTTCCTTCTATGGCAATGTGTTGGATTCAGCAAAAAAATCTTAGAAAGTAGGGGAAGAATTCATAAAAATTACTCTGACTCTTAAAGTTTTTCTGTAGAAAAAAGTCTTCAGAATCTTTAGCATTCTCTGTAGGAAAAGTTCATCAGGGCTTTCTGATGCTTTTTTTGAAAAAGTTAGTTTTTAACATCACTTAATAATGCTTTAGAAGCAATACTTAAGTGATATTTTGGGTGATGTTCCGAATAACGTCTAAAAGAGCCTTAAAAGTGCACTTACAGATTCTTTTGAAGCAATGAGGGAAGTGGTTTATAAAGCATGACTTCCATTTTTTTTAATACTTAAGTGATATTTTGGGTGATGTTCCGAATAACTTCTAAAAGAGCCTTAAAAGTGCACTTACAGATTCTTTTGAAGCAATGAGGGAAGTGGTTTATAAAGCATGACTTCCATTTCTTTTTTTTTTTTGAGGTTTTTATAAACATTTTTTTAGAAAACAATTTATTTTTATAATATTTTATATTACAATTTTGAATTTCTTGAATTTTTCCAAATGACAATTTGTATGTATTTTCATTACTAAAATTAGTAAATTTACAAAATTTTTGCGTGTAATTTAAATCTATCAACAAAATAAAAAAATGTACGCACAAAATGTTTAGCTATAAACAGATAAATGCCTATAATAATGTTATATGTTTATTATTGCATATGAAAGTGTCTACAAAATAATTTTACACATTTTGTGTTTATATTTACTCACTATGCGTTGTATTAAACCAAAATTTACTCATTTTGTGGTAGTGAACATACAAACATTTTTTTTAAGTGTAGTTATTCTATTTTTTTTTTATCATTTTATAGACATAAAAAGCAAATGGGGGAAACAAAATTTTCGACGTTGGCAAAACGCTGGCAAAACCAATAAATAGGTGGTGTGAAAAAATATTTCAGAAAATAAAATTTAATGCGCGACTTACTAAATCTGATACGGCCGTGGTTGTAAAACTTACTAGAAAATTCCAGTGGTACTCAAACCACTTAACAATAGATTTAAATGTAGTGCTACCAGATCTACAGGTTTAGCAAATCCCGTTTCTCGTGATATTTTTCTTCTAAAATTTACAGAATTTTCTATACTAGACTAATCCAATTTCGTAGCAATATTGTTGAATGTTGCTACTGATAGATTTCGTCATATTTATTATAATTTAAGCAAAAAATTAACAATTCATCTTTGGATTTCCTTAAAACTACCGCGTTTTATATTAACATAGCTATTGCTCTTTCATTTATTTTAATCTATCGATTAAAATGAAATTTTAAAAACGTCTTCGCTGTCTAACTTTTATGACAGGCTATAATTTTTAAAAACCTACGCGGTACTTTTGAGAATGAATAAAGTATCAAAATTTTAAATTTCTCATCCCTGATCAAAACTCACACATTGCTCTTAACCAGAGCTTTGAAGAATTAATTCCTTAATTCAATTTTTCAATTCTGAATTAAAAATTCGATGAATTAATTCACTAAGCACCATATATTGAATGGAATTAATTCATATTTGCTTTCGTTCGATTTATTTTGTTACGAATTAATTCAATTGCAATAGTTCTTTTTATTAAATCAAATGAATTAATTCACCGGTGAACAAGTTCAATTTTATAAATCGAACGGAAAAAAAAGTGAATTAATTCCTTACTGAATTAATTCCTTACTGAATTAATTCACCACTGAATTCATTCAATTTCATTTTCATTCAGTGAATTAAAAAAAAATAAAATTACATTCAGTGAATTAAAAAAAAATAATAAGTTCACTGAATTGAAAAAAAATAAAATAAGTTCACTGAATTAAAAAAAAATAAAATAAGTTCACTGAATTCAAAGCCTGTTTTCCGCCGTTCAGTAGAAGAAAACAATAATGTACAAATAAAAGTTTTAAATAAGCAATTTTACAGCGTGTGCTAGTAACAAATTAGAAACCGGATGCTGTTTATCAACCTACATGATTCAAAAATAAAGCCTTTTACTTAAAAATAAAAATAAAAACTTTACAGATATAGATAAATTTGGAAAAAATATAACTATTAATTTTTCAAACTAGTTATATAGTTATATTTTTTTTCCAAATTTACCTATATCTGTAAAGTTTTTATTTTTATTTTTAAGTAAAAGGCTTTATTTTTGAATCATGTAGGTTGATAAACAGCATACGGTTTCTAATTTGTTACTAACACACGCTGTAAAATTGCTTATTTAAAACTTTTATTTGTACATTATTGTTCTATTCTACTGAACGGCAAAAAACAGGCTTTGAATTCAGTGAACTTATTTTATTTTTTTTTAATTCAGTGAACTTATTTTATTTTTTTTTTTCAATTCAGTGAACTTATTATTTTTTTTTTTTAATTCACTGAATGTAATTTTTTTTTTTTTTAATTCACTGAATGAAAATGAAATTGAATGAATTCAGTGGTGAATTAATTCAGTAAGGAATTAGTTCACTTTTTTTTCCGTTCGATTTATAAAATTGAACGCGTTCACCGGTGAATTAATTCATTTGATTTAATAAAAAGAACTATTGCAATTGAATTAATTCTTTGAATTTGTTGTTTTATGAACGCATTCAGTTGAATGAATTCAGTGAATTACTTAAAAAAAGGAATTGATTCAATTCTAGAGAAAATTGAATTCGATTGGTAGTGAATTTATTAAAAAAGGAATTAATTCTTCAAAGCTCTGCTCTTAACGAAATCATTTAAATTCACTTTTAAAAAGTCTGCAAGATATCATTTATCGCCAGCAGTTTCAATTCCATTCAACCACTTAATCATTTTACATTGTTCGCATTTCAGTGTGTTTGCATTTCATACACACATTGTATGTGGTTTAAACTGTACATTGAGGACATTTTTATTTGTAAAATGAGAAAAACAAATTTTAACAAAATTTTCATTAAAAACATCATGTAGAAGAAGAAAAATTAAACAGAATACAAAAACGAATAAAAAAAAAGAAAAATGACATACAATATATACAACTACGATTGATTTTTATTTGATTATCCTTGAGCTATAAATATTAAAGTAATTTGTATGTATGGGTGGGAGTGCATGTGTGTGTGTGTGTGTGCACTTGTGTAATAGTTATACAAACAACAGATGATAAATTGTCCAGTTTACACATTATTACATCAATGAAATATTAATTGATTTTAATTTCTTTTTTTATATTGTTGTTATTTTTTGTAATTTCAATTGCAGTAAGTCAACAATAAATGTTTATTTTTTTTTTGTGTTCCCGAGTAAAAAAAATTGATCTCGCGCAATATCTAATTATATCCAATTTGATATTGTTTAAGATCTGCTGTAATATCTAGCTGATCCAATTAGATCTCAAAATTGGGTGTATCCAATCATATCGTATTAGATCCCATTGTATATATGGGGATAAACTAAGATCAAGTTATATCTCAAAATTGGGAGGTCCAGTGATATCTTTGGGGATAAACCTAGATCTATTTTGATCCGAAAATTGGCGGATCCAGCTATATATTTGCGGATATTTTTAGATCTAATTTGATCCGAAAAATGGCGGATCCAATTAGATCCAGCTATATATTTGGGGATAAACTTAGATCTAATTTGATCTCAATTTTGGCAGATCAAATTAGATCCCGCAATATATTTGTGGATAAACGTATATCTAATTTGATCCGAAAAAGTGGCAGATCGAATTAGATGTAGCTATATATTTGGTGATAAACTTAGATCTAATTTGATCCAAAAAATGGCACATCTAATTAGATCCAGCAATATATTTGTGGATAAACTTAGATATACATTGATCTGAAAAATGGCAGATCAAATTAGATCCAGCAATATATTTGTGGATTAACTTAGATCTAAATTTATCCAAAAAATGGCAGATCGAATTAGATCCAGCAATATATTTGTGGATAAACTTGGATATAAACTGAATAGAAAATTGGCAGATCAAATTAGATCCAGCAATATATTTGTGGATTAACTTAGATCTAAATTTATCCAAAAAATGGCAGATCGAATTAGATCCAGCAATATATTTAGGGATAAACAAAGATCTAATTTGATCTCAATTTTGGCAGATCTAATTAGATCTAGCAATATATTTGTGGATAAACTTAGATCTAATTTGATCCGAAAAAGTGGCAATATATTTGTGGATAAACTTATATCTAATTTGATCCGAAAAATGGAAGATCGAATTAGATCCAGAAATATATTTGGGGATTAAGATCTAAATTTATCCGAAAAATGGCAGATCGAATTAGATCCAGCTATATATTTGTGGATAAACTTAGATCTAATTTGATCCGAAAAATGGAAGATCGAATTAGATCCAAAAATATATTTGGAGATTAAGTAAGATCTAAATTTATCCAAAAAATTACAGATAAAATTAGATCCAGTAATAACTTCGGGATTGCGTAAGATCTTAACTTTTCCGATAAATTGCAGATCGAATTAAATCCAGTGATATATTTGGGGATTTGGTAGGATCTTAATTTATCCCATAAATTGCAGATCGAATTAGAAACAGCAATATATTTGGAGATTGACATCTGAAACTATCCAGAAAAATGACAGCTAAAATTAGATCCCGCATTATATTTGGGTACTACGTAAGATCTCCATTTATTTGGGATTAAATAAGATCCCAGACAGATATTGACAATAGTTCAAAAAATAAGACACTGGAAGAGCACTGATTTTATAAAAATTACAATATTTTGTTAAAATAAGGTTTAAACTCAGAAGGTCTCGAGTTCGATACCTTTCACGGCTATGCATTTTTTTTATAAAAATGCGCATTCTCCTTGCTGGTCTGATCGAAATTTTTTCAATAATTTTTATTCTTTGTAATTTACTTGTAAAAATTGTATCATCTTTCTTTGATTTGAAAATAATTTAAACAGAAAGTGATATTAATTTATGATCTTGAGTCAAACTAAAATAACATTCATTTACTTAAAAATAACAGATCAACTAAAAACATTTCCCCCATTCACAAGAATTTCTTTTTATAAAATTATAATTTTATTTTCTATAAATGTTTTTATAAAATTATATTTTTTTTTTATTAAATTGAATATTTTTTAAAAATAATTTTATTTACATATTTTTAACGCTCTACACCATTTCCAATTGTGTCAATTGTTTTTAAGATTTATCAATTGTATTTCAGAAATAATCAATTGAATTTCAGTTTTATCAATTGTATTTCAGAACTTATCAATTATTTTTCAGATTTATGAATTGTATTTCAGAACTAGTCAATTGAATTTCAGTTTTATCAATTGTATTTCAGAAATTAATTGTATTTCTGAAATTCACAACTGTATTTCAGAAATTATCAAACTGTATTTCAGAAATTATCAATTGTATTTCAGAAATTATGAAATGTAATTTAGAAATTTTTCTCTATTAACTATGATAAACCATCAACAAGTTCTGAAATAGATTTGATTATTTCTGAAATACAATTAATAAATTTCTGAAATACATTCCATAATTTCTAAAATACATTTAAAATTTCTGAAATACAATTAATAGCATCTGAAATACAGTTAATATTGTAGTTGCTGATGAGTTACCATATATGATGGCACCATATATGACAATATATTGTTTAAATAGCACCAATATGGAGCTTTATATGGTAATATATAACTTAGATTCATCCATATCCCATTTGATCCGAAAAATGGCCCGATAAAATTGTATCAGTTCTTATTTGTATCAGTTGTTATCTAATTACATCAGTTTAGATCTGACCTGATTAAATTATGTGTTAATCAGATGAAATTGTATCAGATTTTTGACCTGATACAATTTTATTGGTTTATATTACATGGTATCAGTTTAGGTCCAAATAGATATATTTGTATACACAATTATATAGTTATATCCCAATTTTGACCTGATATCAGTTTAAAACTTTGATACAATTGTATAAGGTAAATATCGGATACAATTATAGTTTATTTACCCTATTAAAAAAAATTAATATGGAGCTTTATATGGTAATATATAACATAATGTTATCCATATACCATTTCATCCGAAAAATGGCCCGATATAATTGTGTCAGTTGGTTATCACATTTTATCTAGTTGTATCAGTTTAGATCTTAACTCATTAGAATATATATTAAGCAGATGAAATTTTATCTGATTTTTGACCTGATGCAATTTTATGGGTTTATGTCGCATGGTATTAGTTTAGATCCAAATAGATACATTACTATACAAACTTATATAGTTATATCTGAATTTTGACCTGATGCAATTATATCTGCTTTAAAACTTTGATACAATTATATAAGGCAAATGTCGGATACAAATATATTTTATTTATATAAAATTGTACCAACTACGATCTAAACAGATACCATTAGATATAAACCGGTAAAATTGTATCAGGTCAAAAATTGGATATAATTTCAACTGAATAATGTATAATTTCATTAGTTGAGATCTAAACTAATACAATTAGATAAAAACTGATAAACAACTGATACAATTACATCGGGCCATTTTTCGGATGAAAGAGTATATTTATACAGATATAACTTCATCGCATTTTATACGACTATATGTAACTGTTTTTACTCGGGTATATAAAATTTAACCAATTACGATCAAACCGATAAAATTGTATCAGGTCAAAAATCTGATACAATTTCATCTGATTAACACATATTTTAATCAGGTCAGATCTAAACTGATACATTTAGATAAAAATTGATAAACAATTTATAAAAATATATCGGGCCATTCTTCGGATGAAACTGTATATTTACCCGAGTAAAAACCAAGGTTGCCAACACTTGATCTAAAAAAATGGCTAGATTACGGAGAAAAAATGGCTAGAAATGGCTAAAATTGGAAATAATGCTAAAACTCACTTTTTCTAATAGAAAAAAGTCTGTAAAAAATTTAGTTAAAACTACTAAAAATTAGTTAAAAACGAGTAAAGAGGTTAAAGTCGGGCATGCCGACTATACAATACCCTACACCAGTCTGGGTTTTAACCAAAATCAATAGGCTTTGTCAAAATATCTTAATATTTGCGACAAATACGAAGGTCGCAAATACGAAGATATTTCAATAAAATTTGTTTCGCTGACTTACATGGTCCCAAGGAAAAAGCCTATTGATTCTAGATAGTATCGGTCCATATTTGGACCTATCGCCCATATGGGCTATATTATCGATTTTCTCTTTTATGATTTTATAGAAAATTTTGACACAAGTCCGTTTTAACCCATTCAAATTTCGGATCCAAACATTAGTTGGCTTTAAGTCGGACTGGTGTAGGGTATTATATAGTCGGCATGCCCGAATTTAACCTTTTTACTCATTTTTAAATGCAAATAAGAATTGAGGCTTTTGAAAACATCAGTTTACAATTTTTTAGCAAATATTTTTGCTGATTTTAGCAATATAGACTGCTATTTACATTCTACCAAATTTAGCTTAAAAATAAAAAAAATTTTGTAGATATAACAGTTTCTGCAGATTTTATAATACAATTTGCTATTTTCAATTACCTAAAAGTTAATTTAAATATAACTAAAATTCTGTAAATTTAACAGTTTTATTTTGCTGTTCTTATTTTACAAGTATTTAGTAAAAAAAAATTTTAGCAGTTTTTTCTGCAGCATCATTTTTAACTAATTTTTAGTAACTTTTTCTGCTATTTTTACAAATTTAGTTCTATGAGTGTAATTTTAATACAAATCAGTGACAATAAAGAGTTCTAACACGAATTTCATAAAAGTGGCCTCCAAATCTCCAAAATATTTTCATTCAAATTGTACAAAAAACATGATTTTAAATCGAATGTAAAAACTACATGTGCCGTGAACCCAAATAAGTTTTAAAAATTGAAAATTTCGTACTAAAATTTTGTAAATCATAAAAATTCAAGCACTTTTGTATGAAATTAACTGTAAAACATTAAAAGAAAAAATGGCTAGGGCAAAATAAAATGGCTAAATCTTCCGGCTAGATCCAATCTAGCCATTTTTTTATGGCTAGATGAAATTAAAATGGCTAGATCTAGCCGGAAAATGGCTAAATTGGCAACCTTGGTAAAAACAGTTACATAAAGTCGTATAAAATGGGATTAAGTTATATCTGTATAAATATACTGTTTCATCCGAAAAATGGCCCGATGTAATTGTATCAGTTGTTTATCAGTTTTTATCTAATTGTATCAGTTTAGATCTCAACTAATAAAATTATACATTAATCAGATGAAATTATATCCGATTTTTGACCTGATACAATTTTAACGTTTTATATCTATTGGTATCTGTTTAGATCGTAGTTGGTACAATTTTATATAAATAAAATATATTTGTATCCGACATTTGCCTTATATAATTGTATCAAAGTTTTAAAGCAGATATAATTGCATCAGGTCAAAATTCAGATATAACTATATACGTTTGTATAGAAATGTATCTATTTGGATCTAAACTAATACCATGCGACATAAACCCATAAACTTGTATCAGGTCAAAAATCAGATAAAATTTCATCTGTTTAATATATAATCTAATCAGTTAAGATCTAAACTGATGCAATGAGATAAAAAGTGATAACCAACTGACACAATTTTATAGGGCCATTTTTCGGATGAAATGGTATATGGATGACATTAAATTATATATTACCATATAAAGCTCCATATTATTTTTTTTTAATAGGGTATACAGATATAACTTATGTAACTATTTTTCCTCGGGTTGTTTAAATGATACGATATATCAAAGTATATGGTACTACATATAGTAGCATATATTATCATATCTGGAACTGTATTGAAAATGTTATTCATGCGGTCCCATATATGAGCATATATTGTTTAAATGGCACCATATATAATAATATATGGTTTAAATGGCACCATATATGGTAATATATTGCTTAAATAACACCATACATAAATATATATGGCACTATACATATTTTCTTATATTATCATATCTGGAACTGTATTAAAAATGTTGTTCATGAGGTACCATATATGAGCATATATTGTTGAAATGGCACCATATAAGATAATATATGGTTTAAATGGCACCATATATGGTAATATATTGCTTAAATAACACCATATATAAATATATATGGGACTATATATGGTAGCATATATTATCATATGTGGAACTGTATTAAAAATATTGTTCATGAGGTACCATATATGGGTATATATTGTTGAAATTGCACCATATATGATAATATATGGTTTAAATGGTACCATATATGATAATATATGGTTTGAATGGCACCATATATGCTAATATATGGTTTAAATGGCACCATATATGATAATATATAGCTTAAATAACACCATATATAAATATATATCGCACTATATATAGTACCATATATTATCATATCTGGAACTGAATTAAAGATTTTGTTTATGAGGTACCATATATGACCATATATTGTTTAAATGGCACCATATATGATAATATCTAGTTTAACTGTCACCATATATAATTATATATTGTTTAAATGATACCATATATAATTATATATTGCTAAAATGCCACCATATATATTAAGATATAGTTCTATATATAACTATATATGCAATAAGATCAACCATGTTATGTAATATATAGTTATATATGCCATATCTAATATTATGAAGGCCGATATCTAAATAGATGAAATTATATATGGCATAATATAAGGAAAATTTTTCGGAAAAAACGTCATATATAATTATATATGGATATACATAACCACATGTCTAATTATATATTGTAATATATGCCACACATGATTATATATAATTTTTTTACTCGGGTTTGTAGAAATTTGATTAAATTTAAAGTTAATTTTTAAAAAGTAAATATTTTTTAATTGAACTAAAATTGACAATAAAACAACACATACATATATCAAGTTAATGGTTTTGATATTGAAAATATATATAAAGCTGCCTACACACTAGGGAACATGGTTGAGGGAACAAAAAATATCAAAAAATTTTGTAAACACGAAATGCACGCTCTCAACACGCACACACACACAAACGCACTCACACATTCACAAAAAATGCTCTCTTTTTTTAAGTATGTTCCCTAGTGTGTAGGCAGCTTAAGATTTAAAAGTGTTTTTCATATTGAGAGCTGCACTCAGGGAACTTCTGCAGTCAGAACTTGTTAGTTATTCAAGCAGTGTTTCAATGAAGTTATTTTAATAAAAATAAAATGAATAAAAATGTTCCTTCATCTTCTTCTTCCTATAAATCAACTCTGTAAAAAATTCTTTAGTAATTAATTCTACTATTAATTAAGATTGTCCTATGCGACGGTTACAAACACTTAACTAGAAAATAACATTAATTTGTAGAAGAAATGTAAATTTTAACTAACATCGTAAGTTATAAAAAAAAACAAACAACATAAAATACTGAAAATTCATAACATTCATTTTATGCAGACGTTTTGTTAAAAAACAAAAAAAAAAATAAACAAAAAAAAATAAACAAAAAAAATAAACAAAGAAAATGTGTATAAGTAATTTCTGTTAGCTGTTTTGACTAATTTGTGGTTCATTTTATTAAGGAGAGTATCGACTCTAGGAAAAATTTTGTTTTCGAATTTTTTTTTATATTTTATTTGGATAGAGCATACTTTTCTCTATATGCTCCGCAAATTTCAATAAAAAATTCGAAGAAATTAAATTTCC
Organism: Leucophora obtusa; assembly: GCA_949987735.1. NCBI lineage: Eukaryota > Metazoa > Arthropoda > Insecta > Diptera > Anthomyiidae > Leucophora > Leucophora obtusa. Next base: position 65,161,798 of record OX465299.1, on the reverse strand, counting down.
ACATGTTTTTTAGTCAAAAATGTTCTAGTCCTAAAATAATACTCTATGTGGTAAATTTGTGTGTAACACTTTTTTTGCATTTTTATTAACTTGTTTTTATTAGAAATTGTATATCTTATAACAGGGTAGAATAAAAAGATAAAAACTACATCAAAAGATGTAAAAATTGTACGCAGTTTTCAAAGAAAAGCCAATGACGATTCCTTGATGGTTGTTGAAGACACGTCATATGGGGCAGGTGCTGATGGCTTAATATAAGTTATAAAAGTAATCAATATGTATAAAAATGGGGACAAAATACGAAATAAATTAAAAAATGTACAAAATTATAGCATTTTTACAAAATAATATGAGTAGCAGTATGTATAATAATTAGTCTACCATCGTTTTTAAGAATATTAGGTTTAATATATCTTAAAAACGATATATACCCATTAACCGATTTGTTTCAAATTTGGTGGACATGTAGTAAGCTAGGAGATATAACTTTTCTTAATTTACAATTATTTGAAATTTTGCTGTTTTCTTAGCTTAAAATTAACTTTAGACTTGAAACGCGTTTTTCTCGCAACCATGAGTTCAAAATCGGCTGCCACTGTACAGCCAAGGTGGGTTAACCGATTTCGATCCGGTTTTTTTCTTTCGTAGTCAACAAAAAACTGTAGTCCTTATCGTGGCCCTTTTTTGAATTTCTGTCAAATAAATTTTATATTCCCAACCCGAGTAAAAAAAATTATATATAATCATATGTGGCATATATTACAATATATAATTAGACATGTGGTTATGTATATCCATATATAATTATATATGAGGTTTTTTCCGAAAAATTTTCCTTATATTATGCCATATATAATTTTATCTAATTAGATATCGGCCTTCATAATATTATATATGGCATATATAATTATATATTACATAACATGGTTGATCTTATTGCATATATAGTTATATATAGAACTATATCTTAATATATATGGTGGCATTTTAGCAATATATAATTATATATGGTATCATTTAAACAATATATAATTATATATGGTGACAGTTAAACTAGATATTATCATATATGGTGCCATTTAAACAATATGTGGTCATATATGGTACCTCATAAACCAAATCTTTAATTCAGTTCCAGATATGATAATATATGGTACTATATATAGTGCGATATATATTTATATATGGTGTTATTTAAGCTATATATTACCATATATGGTGCCATTCAAACCATATATTATCATATATGGTGCCATTCAAACCATATATTATCATATATGGTACCATTTAAACCATATATTATCATATATGGTGCAATTTCAACAATATATGCCCATATATGGTACCTCATGACCACCCGAGTAAAAAAAATTATATATAATCATATGTGACATATATTACAATATATAATTAGACATGTGGTTATGTATATCCATATATAATTATATATGAGTTTTTTTCCGAAAAATCTTCCTTATATTATGCCATATATAATTTCATCTAATTAGATATCGGCCTTCATAATATTAGATATGGCATATATAATTATATATTACATAACATGGTTGATCTTATTGCATATATAGTTATATATAGAACTATATCTTAATATATATGGTGGCATTTTAGCAATATATAATTATATATGGTATCATTTAAACAATATATAATTATATATGGTGACAGTTAAACTAGATATTATCATATATGGTGCCATTTAAACAATATATGGTCATATATGGTACCTCATAAACCAAATCTTTAATTCAGTTCCAGATATGATAATATGTGGTACTATATATAGTGCGATATATATTTATATATGGTGTTATTTAAGCTATATATTATCATATATGGTGCCATTCAAACCATATATTATCATATATGGTGCCATTCAAACCATATATTATCATATATGGTACCATTTAAACCATATATTATCATATATGGTGCAATTTCAACAATATATGCCCATATATGGTACCTAATGAACAATATTTTTAATACAGTTTCACATATGATAATATATGCTACCATATATAGTCCCATATATATTGATATATGGTGTCATTTAAACAATATTAATATATAGACATATATGGTATCATTAAAACAATATATTGTCATATATGGCACAATTTCAACAATATATGGTCAAATTTGGTACCACATCAACATTTTGAATACAATTCCATATATGGTTTAATTTGAATAATGTAAAACTATGTATGGCGCTATAAAAAATATTATCAGATATGTTACTTCATTAACAATATTTATAATACAGTGTCATATATTGTAATATATGTATATCATTCAATATATATTGATGTATGGTAATGGTACAATAATTCCAATATCAGTTGAGATACAATTAGTGGGTCCATATCAACAATTTGTTCACGTACATTTAACATATATATATGTACATTTAAGTTATAATTTATAAACACTTTATAAAGTTAAATAGTTCCATAAACCTCGTCTAACTGTATAGAATGTTTATGAATATACGATTTAATATATAATAATTACAACTACAAATTGGTACCATTATCTAAAATTCTATTTAATGTTAACTTATAATAAAATAAAAATGTATTTCCTAAAAATAAAAATATAGTGTTAATTAATGTTAATATACAATAGGTTTAAGTTTAACATCCCAGACAGAAAAATATAATCGGCACAATGCTGGCAAACCGTTGGCGATGGTCGGTTATGCGTTGGCAGAACGTTGCATTAACTATCTTGGCAAAAAAATAGATTTCAAAAAACATTTTTGAAAAAATTGAGAAAACTTCTTTTAATATTTGCTTTTAAAAACATGAAATTTAACCCAGTCCACCAGATTGTCAGCCAAGACCTCTACACTCTAATCTAACGAGACTTGTTATAGATGTGTGATAGCTACAAATTAAATGAATGATAAAAGCATTTCGAGCTAACTTATAAGCATCGAAAAAAGGTATTCCAGAAATTATTAAATGTATTTTAGAAAATTTTAATTGTATACCACAAAATAATATTTGCACTTCAGAAACTACAATATTACGCAAATTTAATTATTTATTTATTTAGTTGTGTCCAGAAATAATGAAATCTATTTCAGAATTTCATAGCTAATAGAGAAAAATTTCTCAAATACATTTCATAATTTCGGAAATACGATTGATAATTTCTGAAATACAGTTTGATAATTTCTGAAATACAGAGGTGAATTTCGGAAATACAATTAATAATTTATGAAACACAATTGATAAAACTGAACTTCAATTGACTAGTAGTTCTGAAATACAATTCATAAATGTGAAAAATAATTGATGAGTTCTGAAACACAATTGATAGAACTGAAATTCAATTGATTATTTCTGAAATACAATTGATAAATCTTAAAACAATTAATACAATTGGAAATGGTGTAGAGCGTCAAAAAGATTTCAATTTAATAAAAAAATAAATAAATAATTTTGTAAAAAAATTTATAGAAAAAACAATTTTAATTTTATAAAAAGAAATTCATTTTGTAAAAGAAATGCATATTGAACTCGTTACCTTCTGAGTTTAAACCTTATTTTAACAAAATATTGTAATTTTTATACAATCAGTGCTCTGCCAGTCTATTATTTTTTGAACAGTTGGCAATATATGTCTGGGATCTTATTTAATCCCAAATAAATGGAGATCTTACGTAGTACCCAAATATAATGCGGCATCTAATTTTATCTGTCATTTTTATGGATACTTTTAGATGTCAATCCCCAAATATATTGCTGTTTCTAATTCGATCTGCCATTTTAATACCGAAATAAATTGCTGGATCTAATTCGATCTGCCATTTTTCTGATAAATTTAGATCCAAGTTTATCCCCAAATATGTTGTTGGATCTAATTTGATCTGCCATTTTTCAGATCAATTTATATCTAAGTTTATCCACAAATATATTGCTGGATCTAATTCGATGTGCCATTTTTCGGATCAAATTAGATCTAAGTTTATCCCCAAATATATAGCTAGATCTAATTCGATCTGCCACTTTTTCGGATCAAATTAGATATACGTTTATCCACAAATATATTGCCGGATCTAATTTGATCTGCCAAAATTGAGATCAAATTAGATCTAAGTTTATCCCCAAATATATAGCTGGATCTAATTGGATCCGCCATTTTTCGGATCAAATTAGATCTAAAATTATCCGCAAATATATAGCTGGATCCGCCAATTTTCGGATCAAAATAGATCTAGGTTTATCCCCAAAGATATCACTGGACCTCCCAATTTTGAGATATAAATTGATCTTAGTTTATCCCCATATATACAATGGGATATAATACGATATGATTGGATACACCCAATTTTGAGATCTAATTGGATCAGCTAGATATTACAGCAGATCTGAAACAATATCAAATTGGATATAATTAGATATTGCGCGAGATCAATTTTTTTTTACTCGGGCAATACTTTTAATACAATTCCACATATGATAATATATGCTACCATGTATAGTGCAATATATATTTATATATGGTGTTATTTAAGCAATATATTACCATATATGGTGCCATTTAAACCATATATTGTCATATATGGTGCCATTTCAACAATATATGCTCATATATGGTACCTGATGAACGACATTTTTAATACAGATGCAGATATGATAATATATGCTACCATATATAGTCCCATATATATTGATATATGGTGTCATTTAAACAATATTAATATATAGACATATATGGTATCATTTAAACAATATATTGTCATATATGGCACAATTTAAACAATATATGCTGGCAAACCGTTGGCGATGGTCGGTTATGCGTTGGCAGAACGTTGCATTAACTATCTTTGCAAAAAATAGATTTCAAAAAACATTTTTCAAAAAATTGAGAAAACTTTTTTAATATTTGCTTTTAAAAACATGAAATTTAACCCAGTCCACCAGATTGTCAGCCAAGACCTCTACACTCTAATCTAACGAGACTTGTTATAGATGTGTGATAGCTACAAATTAAATGAATGATAAAAGCATTTCGAGCTAACTTATAAGCATCGAAAAAAGGTATTCCAGAAATTATTAAATGTATTTTAGAAAATTTTAATTGTATACCACAAAATAATATTTGCACTTCAGAAACTACAATATTACGCAAATTTAATTATTTATTTATTTAGTTGTGTCCAGAAATAATGAAATCTATTTCAGAATTTCATAGCTAATAGAGAAAAATTTCTCAAATACATTTCATAATTTAGGAAATACGATTGATAATTTCTGAAATACAGTTTGATAATTTCTGAAATACAGTTGTGAATTTCGGAAATACAATTAATAATTTCTGAAACAGAATTGATAAAACTAAACTTCAATTGACTAGTTCTGAAATACAATTCATAAATGTGAAAAATAATTGATGAGTTCTGAAACACAATTGATAAAACTGAAATTCAATTGATTACTTCTGAAATACAATTGATAAATCTTAAAACAATTAATACAATTGGAAATGGTGTAGAGCGTCAAAAAGATGTAAATAAAATTATTTTATTCAAAGATTTTAATTTAATAAAAAAATAAATATATAATTTTATAAAAAAATTTATAGAAAAAAAATTTTAATTTTATAAAAAGAAATTCATTTTGTAAAAGAAATGCATATTGAACTCGTTACCTTCTGAGTTTAAACCTTATTTTAACAAAATATTGTAATTTTTATACAATCAGTGCTCTGCCAGTCTATTATTTTTTGAACAGTTGGCAATATATGTCTGGGATCTTATTTAATCCCAAATAAAAAGAGATCTTACGTAGTACCCAAATACAATACCGCATCTAATTTTATCTGTCATTTTTATGGATACTTTTAGATGTCAATCCCCAAATATATTGCTGTTTCTAATTCGATCTGCCATTTTAATACCGAAATAAATTGCTGGATCTAATTCGATCTGCCATTTTTCTGATAAATTTAGATCCAAGTTTATCTCCAAATATATTGCTGGATCTAATTTGATCTGCCATTTTTCAGATCAATTTATATCTAAGTGTATCCACAAATATATTGCTGGATCTAATTCGATGTGCCATTTTTCGGATCAAATTAGATCTAAGTTTATCCCCAAATATATAGCTAGATCTAATTCGATCTGCCACTTTTTCGGATCAAATTAGATATACGTTTATCCACAAATATATTGCCGGATCTAATTTGATCTGCCAAAATTGAGATCAAATTAGATCTAAGTTTATCCCCAAATATATAGCTGGATCTAATTGGATCCGCCATTTTTCGGATCAAATTAGATCTAAAAATATCCGCAAATATATAGCTGGATTTTCGGATCAAAATAGATCTAGGTTTATCCCCAAAGATATCACTGGACCTCCCAATTTTGAGATATAACTTGATCTTAGTTTATCCCCATATATACAATGGGATCTAATACGATATCATTGGATACACCCAATTTTGAGATCTAATTGGATCAGCTAGATATTACAGCAGATCTTAAACAATATCAAATTGGATATAATTAGATATTGCGCGAGATCAATTTTTTTTACTCGGGAAGTAAAATTATTTTTTCCTGCATTTTTTGGAATTTTCAAGTTTGTGTGGCAACTTTGTTAACAAAAATTTTAAAAATAAAAATCGGGACACGATAAGGACTAGAGAATTTATCTGGTATTAAGAATCACTTTACATTTTTATTTTCCAATAATTAATGAAGGCTGTACAGTGGCAGCCGATTTTGCCTTTTTTAATAAAAGCTAAATATGAAGTGGCAACCCTGGCGATTTTGGTTGGAGAAATTTAAAAATAATATTTTTTGAAAATACTACTTTAACATATATTTTAAATAAAAAAATAATATATTAAAAATATTATTATTTGAATTTTTGACAACCGTTTGAATATGCCTCTTAAAATTGTGTTCCTACAGTATTTACCCCCCTTAAAAGCCAAAAACAAAAGAAAATGTAAGTTAAATTTAATGAAACGGTAGCGGTTCTGGTTACAAGGGAAATTTCATTTGTTTTTAAATACATTTGCAGCGGTCTTTACATACCAAATATTTTATGTCAAATACAAAGACCAGTGTTCCAACATAACGCCAGTGAAAGTTGGAGTGCCCCAGGGAAGTGTTATCGGTCCAGTGCAGTACCTTTTGTTTACAGCTGATAGCCCTACTCCACGCGCAAATCATGAAATGATTGCTACATTCGCCAACGACACAGTGCACAGTGAAGACCTAGAAGCTGCCTGAAATTCTTAACAGTTAAAAAACGAAAATAGTGGAGATGGAAACCAATTTTTTTTGTCGAAAACTCAGTTGGGTCGGACTTGTTGTCCCGAATTTGTTCAAGCGCTAGGACTTGGTCGAGGAGAGTTATCGTTAACGCGGACAAAAATTAGATATGTCTTTTCGTTTGGAAGATGAGTATCATTAGTTATGAGGCGCCTTATTATTCCTAAGGCCCACAGAACATGGGCCTAATGTAGAAAAGTTGTAGGCTCAAAATGGGGTTTAAAGCCGAGAATAAATTTTGACTTACGCGGCAGTAGTATGCACCTAAATTTTTGGGAATCAGCAAAACCAAATTTACTGGGGCTCGAATTGTGAATACAATTAATTTGTTTGTTAATATGACAAAATTTTAATTGAAAATGATCCAATAATACAAATATTTGTATCTGCGTTAGAAGGACTTTTTTTTCTAAATATTACATAAATTAGAAATTTTATTTGAAGAGTTCTTACTTAAGAAATATTTCAGGAAAAAATCGATATTAGTTCTGACTATAAAACTGGCCCTTAGTGGACTATTTAGACCACTTAAGTGGATCTTAGGATGAAAATTTCAGTTGTAAGTAATTCTGAAAATTTTTTTAAATGTAGGGCCCAGTTTTATAGTCAGAACTAAGAAGGAGTTTTACCTTAAATTTTTCTTTAGTTAGAAATTGTGTTTGAAAAATTTTAACTTACGAAATATTTATTTATATTTATTTCTGGCTATAAAACTGGCCCTAAGCCATTATAACACCAGCCTTAAAAGTTTGTTTTTAAATTTAGTTTTAGATTATTTCTCTCGTTGATTTAACAAAATCAAATTGTTCCTCAGCACAGCAGTTGTGTACTTTTTTTTGAATGGTATTGTTTTTGTTTCCTCCTTTGGTTTCTGTAACTAATGCAGAGTACAAGGACTTTTTGTGTTTTTGTAGCCTGTAACAATTTTAAAACTAAACTACAACTATAATAATGACAACGAAATTATAGTCAATGTTTAAAACTAACCCAGTGAAAATATTAAACAATAAAGGTTTTTGGCACCTATAATTGTTTAGGCAAAAGATAAGAGAATTTTGGTGGGCGCAAAGTCTCTATCTGATCATATTTCCGCCTGAAAGTCCATAAAATTAGTCAAAAATATTTAAATATTCAAGGAAAATAAAAAACAAAATCGCTGCGGTCGAATTTATGAGGGCGTTATATTTATCAAGGAAAATGGGTGGCAAGGAGCCAATTTTTTGTGATGTAACTAATATTATTATTATTAATATAATATCTAAAAATTGAATTGTTAATCCTACAATTTTCTTTGTAGAATTACATGCCACTTTGCTGTATTACTATATACATTTTTTGCTGGGTAACAAATAATACACTCATACTGATTTCTTCGTAATATACAAAATCAGAATTAGAACGTTATAAATGAAAAAGTCATTGTACTAGAGTTTTTGTTTGAAAAACATCAGCAACATAACTTTTATACTAACGCGATTGTTGTAATGAACGAATGAAAAAAAAAAATACAAAATATGTACTAAGTATTGTTTTGGTGGTCTACAGTTACTCTTATAATTGTTCAGGCAATAAAGGCAATTTTTTTTTATTGAAAATACAAAATTATAGTCATTAAGGCACATCTACACGAGAGAGAAAATTTCTAGAGATAGAGCAAAAAACACTTCTAAATAGCTTAAATCATTCACAATAGAGCTAATTAGAGGTGTTTTTTGCTCTATGTCTAGAAGTTTTCTCTCTCGTGTAGATGTGCCTTTAAGAATTGGAATTGCCTTAAACGAAACATTTATTTAAAGACTCGTTGTAATCAATTTTCGAAGGAATCCAAGAAACAATTTTGAAAAAATTTGGGCACTAGAATGTTTACAAAGAAAATAAATAAGTTCGGCACACACTACATTATTTTTACTTGCAATTTTTTAAAAAATGTATAATATTCTTTTCTAGTATTGCAAAAACTTAATATTAATTTCAATTTAAAACCAAAATTTGATTTTAACAGTTAATCTTAAAGACCTAAAAAGTGTTCGAAATGTCGTATATGGTGACCTTAGATACTGATAGCAACTGACAACAAGATTATTTATATGCCTATTTTTATCGCATTTATACTACCCTGGCTACAATGAGTTTGTTCAAATAGAAGTGTATTAACAGCCCTATAAACAATTTCATTGGAATTCAAGTTGAAAACAAGTTCAATTCCAGCCCTGTTTTCCAGTTTCAAGGCTTGAATACAACTTTAATTACATTTTATTTCAATAGCATACTCCAGCAAAAGGGAAACAAAAATTCAAGTTTCAAATATTTTTGTTAAATATACAAATGCTAGAATTTGAAATGTACTTTACTTCAAGCAAAATTTAAAGCACTTGAAGTTTTAATACCCATGTGCTTATTGGGAGGTTTCTTTTAAAAAAAGTTGTAACATTAACAAAATTTGTTGTTTGAATCAATCACAGAGTAATTGAGAGTTACAAAGGCTAAATTTTTCTTTAAACTTAAACCAAAAAAATTTACACTACCAGACAAAATGTTCTATTTCTGATTGATGATTGTGATTTAAAAGAGTCAAAACACCACTCGATTTTCCGATTTTGTTTCCAGTTTGAAGTATAAATTTTAGAACCAGTTTTGAAACCAAATAACTATTTTTACCAGTAACTGTATTAACGTAGTACATTTACTACACTTGCACAACATGTTGAAACCAACGACAAAAAAACAAAATCACAAGTAAGAAAAATAGGTTACAGTGACAACATAATATGGCAATACTTGTTATTGGGATTTAGATATAACCAACAACAACAAAAATATGGATTCATTTCATTTGTTTTGTATATTGTAAATGAACAAAACCAAAAAATTAAACTATTGAAACAAAACATTAACAAAAACAATACAAAACAGAAGAGAAGAGAATTGAAATGAAGAAAAATGGAAAAGTGTGCTCTGTATAAAAGATAAAATTTTAATTAAAAAATATTTTTTGGTACATACTTCCTTTTTATTATTTAACAACTGGGTTTGTTTCTTAAAAAAAAAAAATAAATAAAAATGTTCAAAATGTGGGCCACTCTAATAAAACAAAATTTTCAACATGAAGTCGACTTTATTTTTAAGCCTCTAATGCTCTAATTTGTGTGTGTAATAAAATTGGAACCGGGAAAAATAAGTAATGAAGGCATTTTGAATACTACGCCTTATCGCTGTATTAAATGGAAAATGACCGATAAATACTTACATATATGGGCACTAGGTCTGAACATGGCCCGATTTTAACCAATTTAATAAAAATCTGGTAAGTTATTCTGTAAATTTCCTAGTGGGTCTTTTTTTGTGAAAACTGAGAACAGTAGCCCTATATGGATCAAGTTACTCAAAATAATAATTTTTATCAATTGGAAAAAAAAAATTTTTTTTTCATTCAAAGTGATATTTTTCCGAAAAATATGATAAAAGTTATCCTGTAAATTTCTTAGTGGGGCGTTTTTGGCCAAAAGTATAAAAATTAACCCCATATGGATCACGTTACAAATAATAATTATTTTTATCCAGTTGAGATTTTTTTTTTATCAATTTAATGGCTTTACAATCTCGTAGACATAATTAATATTAAGTTTCATGGGCATTTTCGGACCCCAGGCCGTTAATTGTTAAAGATTTCTTAAACAAATGTAAAGATAATTATAGTCTAACCAAATTAAAGTGATGTTTTTCCGAAAACTGTGTAAAAATTGATGAAAACAATCAAATTTTGTTAAATTTTTGACAAAATGAGCAATTTTTTTAAAATGTTCTAGAAAGCAGCCGCTCCAAACACAAACTCGAATTATCAAGTTTCCAATTTATTTTTTTCTTTAATATCAATTTTGATGTGGTACAAATAGCAATCGACATCTCCAAATTAGGCATTTTACAAAATCTTTAAAATTAATTTTAAAAAAACACGTTTTTGGATTCCAGGCTAAAGTGGGTTAATGATATCCGATGAAGTCAAAATTCGATGTCTGAATAATTTTTACTATGAAATAAAAAAATAAATTTTTTTCGAAATGTCGAATTTTGGAAATTTTTAATAGTAATATACTTTTTTCCAAAATGGGACATTCTCGACCAACTTTCGGCACGGGTTAACGTTTTAAAAAAAATCGATTTCTTCCATTTAGGACCATTTTCAATAAAACTGGGGGGGCGTAATGACAAATTTTTTTTTAATGGACACCCTAATGGACAGACGGACATCGATAAATCGTAACCAAAAGTGATTCTGAGTCGATCGGTATACTAAAGATGGGTCCACGTCCAATATTTTTGGTGTTACAAACATCAGTACAAACAAAGAGTATACATAATAAAGAGATTGAGGGACTCTCTATCACTGAGAAAGCATTTGTTCTATTATGTGCCTTGGAACAGGAACATACTCAAACCAATATCACCCAGCAAACATGGCAATACGAAGAAGATTCTCCGAACATATCGCCAGGAAGAAAACATTTATTGCCGGCAATATCAAATTCGTATTCCGGAAGTTTCCTCCGTCGGAAACACCTGTTACACTAAAACAATACTTCCAGGCAATATGAAAGCAATAACTCGTATGGAAGATAAAAGGGATATCGCTAAATAAACTCCCGGTACAATAACAAAACGATTTAATTTTTTCATCATAAAATTTAAGCCTGAAAAACAATATCTGCATACATAATCCATTGACCAACTTATAAATTATCTTTGATTTCATCTTAGCCGATTTTTCCCGCGCAATTAATCTTAACTTTTCACGAGTTTATTTCCTATATATCTTTTGATTGTTTTTGTACAAATTTAGTTTTAATTTTTTCCAAATTGATTAAAGATTTCAAACAAATTTGCTTTATCTTCCAAATGATACAAAGGTGATATTGCCGCAATATTGTCATAAAAAGTTATGACAAAAGTAATATTTTTGAATTATTTTTTTTTTTCAAATATTGCCGAATTATCTTCCAAGTGATAAAAAGAAGACAATTTCAAAGTAAATACTACTTGATTATTTTCATTCAAAGGACAAATAGAAGATATCGCTTTAATATCTTCTTGGAAGGTATCTTTTTAAATGTTTGCAGGGTAATTATGTGCGCTCTGGGATGGAAAATAATAATTTAGTTATAAAAATCAAGAATGGAACTATACTATGGAATTATACTATTCCAAAAGTATTATAACCCTAGATTATGAATTTTAAAAAACCATATGTAAAAAATTGCAAAATAATATCGGAATGCGAAAAAAGGCTTTGGGGTTCAAAAAATTAAGTAAAAGATTTACATTCTGCAAACGATGCCAAAATTTTCTTCTTTTGCAACTAACCACCAAACTTTGTTTTATGAAATGGGCATTATACTCCGTAGATTATAAATTTAAAAAACCGCACTTAAAAAATTGCAAAATAATAGAGAAACGCGAAAAAAACACTTTGTGGTAGAAAAAAATAATTAAAAAACTCAATCAGCGATTAACAATCTGCAAATTAATACAATGACGCAAAAATTTTCCTTTTTGCAAATACTTTTGTGTATAAAATTGGTACTATAGACCCTAGATTATAAATTTAAAAAAACCAAACTTAAAAAATTGCAAAATAATCGCGGAAAGCGAAAAAAGGCCTTATAGTACAAAAAATTAATTTAAAAACTTAATCAGCGATTTACATTCTGCAAACAAATATATTGATGAAAAAATTTTTCCTTTTTGCAAATTTTATTTTTTGCGATTTTTTTTTTGCAACTAGCCACCAAACTTTGTTGTATGAAATGTGTATTATAGCCCCTAGATTATAAATTAAAAAAAAAACGCACGTAAAGAATTGCAAAATAATAGCGGAATTTGAAAAAAGACTTTATGGTACAAAAATTTAATCCCTAGGTTATATATTTAAAAAAAAAACCGCACTTAAAAAGTTGCAAAATAACGGCGGAATTCGAAAAAGGCTTTATGGTACAGAAAATGAATTAAAAGAGGTAATCAGCGATCGACATTCTGCAAACAAATATATTGTTGCAAAAATTTCGCTTTTTGCAAATGTTTTTTTTCGCAATTTGTGGTAATATTTGCTAATATCTAAATATTTAATTTTAATTTTTTTTAACGAGCCAAAGAGGAAGCTATTTTTTAGTTACTTACATTTTTAAATATGTAAGAGCGATCTAACATTTTTTGGTATAAGAGCCCGATTAAGTGAGCCTTTTCCATCCCTGATTAACATGTCGGAGTTCCTTCCTGTTCCAAGCCGCATAATATTTATTTAAATAAAAAATATTGAGAGAGTTGCAAGGCCATTGGTACAAACTTGTTATACCCTGTCCACGTAGTGGTGTAGGGTATAATTTTCGAAATTTTAACAAAATCCAAGTGCATTATTACGTCAGTTAGTCTAAAATTCACATGATAAAAATTTGGGTCAAATTTAAAGTCACGACTAAGCACTAGTTTTGCCTCAAATACCCAGCAAAAAAACGAGATGCCACAGCAGTAGAAAAAGTACTACAATTAATGATCTAGATGTACTTCTTTTTATAGCAGAAAAAATAATGATTTAATAGGTTTGAGGTTAAGAAGAAGAGTAAACATTTTTTCAAAAGTTATAAACACATTAAGGTGCCTATTCCTACTTGTGACAAATTGTGACCGTCATAAGACTATTTTTAAGACTGAGAGTCTTAACTTTTCATACAAAACAGCAATAAAATTCAAAAAATTCAAATTTTATTTGTCAATGTTATGATTGTGTCGATACCATGTCTTAAGTTTTCAAACCAAAATTTAATAAATATTAAAAGTCACATCTAAGAGTCACAGACTTTACGTAGGAATAGGCAACTAAATTTGCAAATCAGACTAGATCCAGTTTCTGTCTTTTTTCTATGGACAGGCTTCATCAGTGATTTTCCATTTAAATTGTATTATTGTTTATATTTTATTGTCATATTGTCTCTATATGATAATTTTTTCAACAACCTGTCGGCTGTAGGAATCGAACCTATGCACTCCTACATTACAAACGTAACTATACGTAAAGTTCGACAGCTTAGCCATCTAACCCACGTACAGACTTGCATAATGATATAATATTGAGTTGTCATAGGAGAGCCGTACTGCCACATCAACATTTTTTCAGTAATTTTTGATCGATCATCAATTAAGAGCTTAAAGAAAATAATAATTTTTTGTTGCCGTCACCGGGTATCGAACTTGCGACCTCAAAATTGCTAGTCTAGCTCTCTACCTCTGAGCTATTGTTTGATATGATAGTCGACTGACAGATATTGTGTTTTATTCTCTTCAATAAAATTACTATTTTCAATATTGTTTTCAATACTATTTTCTATACTATACGAAAAAGCTATTTCTCATTATTTTTATTTCATATATTTTTAAAAACTGAAAAATTCATAAAAATAATGAATTTATCAAATTAATTATAATTTTCATATATTTAGTTAGAATGTTTTTTTAATGCAAAAATTAAAAATAATTAATTATAATTATTAAAAAAAAAATAAAAATAAAAAATATTGGTCCCTTGATCACTTTTAGAGCAATAATGCTTTAGAGGCAATACTTAAGTGGTTTTTTGGATGTTGTTTAGAATTACTTCTAAAGAGCTGTAGAAATATACTAACGGATGCTTTAGAAGCAATGAAAGAAGTGATTTTTTAAGTTCTTCAGAATTACTTCTAAAAAAATCGAGGTTGGCAACCGAAACGAATAAAGGTATTGGTATCGATTTTTTGTTTGTTTCGGTAGTGGTAACGGTATTTCATTTGTATTGGTATTACCGATAGCGAAACAAAACACAGATAGAATTCAATTAATTTAAAATTTTGCATATTTTGTATAAAACAATTTATATTTTTTTGGGAAAAACGTAAAAAAAAATTATTTTATTTGAAACCGGTTCAATACTGGTACGATACCGATATTAACTCTTTCACTACCCTTGTACACTACAGTGTACACATCTTTAAAAGATTATATAAAATTTAATAGTGGAAAAAAATTTGTATACTTTTTACAAATAAGTTTATTAGGATCTTGGACTTCAAATAAAAATCATTATAAAGGGTTTTTCAACAGGGACGCTACAAAAGCAAACAACGCCATATTTCTTACCGCTCTTTTCACATTTCTCTTCAGTAAGGTTTGCCATTTCGTGATGGAAAGATATATGAGCCAACAACGAACGAAATTATTAAAATTTACTACCGAAATTTGGAGTCAGTGGCCTCAACGTTAAGAGCGCTACGTCCAATTTATGGTCGTCATAATCATCCTAAAGAGATCGATTTCCATACATAATGGCATCGAACGGAATAAAGAATTTCATTGATATCCAAAACCGTTTTTGTTTTATTTAAAAATCTTTTGTAGCGCTCTTATTGAAAAACCCTTTATATATAAGCAGTTCAACATGGCAATATGGTCGTGATATTTGTTAATGAAGTCTAATTTTTTAAAGATATCATAATCTTTGGGTTTTGGCGTTTCTCCTAAACTAATGAAGATCGATAATTGAAATTTGGCATATAGCTTCGTTTTATGATGAGAAGAAAACCAGCCGAAGAATTTTTGGCTACTCGAATGTTTAAGGGGTAAAACGGGGCCCAGAAGTTTGAATTTCGAATTTCGATTTTCGAACGTAATTTTTGGTGGGTAGGAGAGGGAGGGGGCATATTATGTTACACATTTTTTTCTAATTTAAGGACTCTTAACAAGAATCTGAAGTAAAAATAACGATACAGCCGCAATCAAAAAGTCGGTAGTGAAAGGGTTAAGGGAAAAGATTTTTGGATATCAGTATTTTTTAAAATTAAGAGTTTCGGTGTTGGTATTGGTATCGGCTACCAATTTGAAAAGGTTTTTAAACGGATTATAAAGGTATCGGTTGCCAACCTTGTAAAAAGGCAGTATACTCAGAATATTTTTACAGTAACTACATGTAGGTCATTTGTGTAGTCAACTGTAATAGTTATTTTTAATCGTAATTGTAGCTGTTGTTGTTTTTCTATGTATAAATGTAAAATAATTACTTTTCACAGTTGTTTGAAAAATTAACTAACTAAAAATGTTGCAAAGTACTAACAGTTATTTTGGGTAGTTGTTTTGTTTTTTCAGCAAATAACTGTTAAAAAAAATGACTGTTGGTGTTAATTTATTACTTTTTTATAATTTTGTGAAATAGATGGATCTGCCCAGATTATAAGCAATAAAATCGGCCATTGTAAGATTTTCTTTGGATCGAGTGTTAAAATTAGTCACACTCCTAAGGTGTTTTTTAAGTGTAACATTTTAGACGAATTATCAATAATATTTTAAACCTTTTTCTGACAGGCGAAAAGCTGTTTCTTAAATATTATCATAATGTCAAATTTAAAATATGTGTTGCATCAGTTATTTTCAAATATAAAATTAATTTCCAAAAAACTATTCAATAATTTTGCAGAAAACTTGGTGAAGTGGTACAATTTTGTGCATAATTTATGTACAAATCACGTTTACTCACTTTTTATTAGTTTCTTTAAATATTTAACTTAGTTGTATTTAAATATGATGGAATTTTTCATAATAAAACAAACTTTTTAAACACGCCAATAAATTATAGAATTAAGAATTAAGGTCATTTGTTGCGAATGTATATAAAATGATGCATTCTTTCTTTATAATTCTTAAAAAACAAATAATCGTTTTTACCAAAATATTTAGTAAGGATTTTCATATAACCTCGTATTCTACTCGTAAGCGGTGTAAACTTGGTATGTTTATGAGTCTAATGTCAAACTCCATTCATGAATTTGTTAATAAAATATAAATAAAAATTTGTGACGATTTTTAAAGATGCATTTTAAAAACGCTTGAATGCAATACTGCTATAAAACATTAAATGTGATATTAAACGCTAAATGGTAACACCACCGACCAAAGCGCCCCTGTATAATTAATTTAAAGGAAACAAGCGCAAAAAACTTAGGAAGAAAAAACAAAATGAAGCAATTAAAATGGTAAATTATTAAAACAAATTATTTAAAATTCTTTGCTTTTTAATTCATTAATAAAATTTGATTTTTTTTTTTTCAAGAATAACTAACCATTTTGGTGACATTTCTTTTTTTTTGTAAGTAGTATTACTATAGTTGAAGAATAAAAACCGAAAATGGTAAGTAATAATTTCATTATTTTGTGTGCATTTTTATTACAACAATTTTCTTTTTTCTTTTCAGTGTTCTAGAAAAATCGATGCGGGTATCATCTTTTCTATATTTAAGAATATTTTTATTTACGTTTTTAAAGTGATTTTGAAAAGTACTAAATAAAAACAATTTTTTTTTATTTCTATAGCTTTGTTCGTTATTTTGAGTTTGTGATTTTGACTATATTTGCGTTTGTTTTTACAGTTCTCTTTGTACTTATTTCTACTAAATTTTAGTTGTTTTTTAATAGTCAATTATTAGTCAATATTAGCAATTTTTATAAAAAAAAAAAAATACAGTCATCGCCTTTTCAATTACATTTGTAGTTATTTTAACTGTAATTTTTATTCATTTTTAATATTTTAATCAAGAACATACCTTAAAAATTATACGAGTAAATTTCTCTAATCATAATTTATTACTTTCACATACCTGAAATAAAAAGAAAAGATATAAGTAAGTTTAGTTTATAATAATAATGTGATTTGTGAGAATGTTAAATTTAATATTAAAATAATAAAGTAAAATGATGTAAAGAGTAAAACTTAACTTGCTTCAGAAATTTTGTTTAGCTTCTTTTGAGGCATTCATATCAGGGAGTGGTTCGTGGTCTAACTTTCTGAGTGTAAGCAGTATACAATTAATTTAACATTTCAGGGGGTTTAACTTCATTTTTATATTTCTCCTTTTTCTTCTAATAAAGAAACACAATCCTTAAAATTTCAATTTTGTTACAATTTATAAGAGAATTTAATTATTTTAGTTTTTCATAAAAAAACAACCTCTTTCTTTTTTACTTGTTTTAAGTTGATTTATTATAGGAAACAATATATAATATTCCTGAAATATAAACTTAATCAGCAAAAAAAGCTTAATTTGAAAGTTTTAAAATTAATTGTTTTACGTTATCATAATACTTTTTAACATTTTTTTTTTAGGAAACCAAAATAAAATTGTTGCAAAAAATCTCTTAAAATAATGATGCCTTAAAGTAGAAAGCAAAAGAAGAATTAAGACCCTCCATTAATATTAATTTTTATCAGAATATTAAAAAATACTTCAAATTTTGCTAGACCTCCATTAAATAAGTTTACATTTTTTTTCAACATTTTCCTTTTATTTTCATAATTCGTTTCATTTTCATTCATTTTCTGTTCATGTATGCCTGTCATTTTTAATTTCACTTTTATTTTTTTCAAACATTTATGATGTTCATGTGCAGAATTTAGCTGGTACTTTTTCATGTTCTTCAACACTTTCAAAACTTCAACGTTTTATTATGTTTCTTTTTTTGAGGAAACAAGAAAAAATTGGACATAAAATGGAGGAAAAAAAGTAAAAATGTTTTCTAAGGCTGTGTTAAATTTTATATACGCTACACGAATTTATTTGTAGGAAAATAGACAAAATGATGGTTCGAAGGACCATAATTAGGAGTTTTAGATATTTGCAAAGTATATCATTTGTATGATTAAATATAAGATGTATTTTAAATAAAATATTTAAAATATTTTTGTATTTTCTTAAGAACAAAATCTTGAAAACTGTTCGAAGGACCATTATTTTTAACCAACCAACTGGAATCGTGAAATTAGACCAATATTCAAGCCGGTCTCTTCAAAGGGTTTTAAAAATGTATCGCGTACTTTTTACCCAATCGGTGTGTTTTAGTGGCGATTTCGTCGCGAAAACGCAAGGCTGGTTAGTACTTACTTTTACTTTATTGCCTCTTGAAATATCTGTGCATTTCAATGGCTATTTTGGCGCGAAAATGCAAAACAGGTTATTAATATCTATCCAAAATGTTTGCCAAATATTTTCCCAAGTATACGCATAGAAAAGATATGATTGCAATATGTTCAATACTGCCATACATGGTTGTTCCAATCAAATTATTAATGTATATTAGTCATACTTTACAAATCATATGGTAGCCCATATCTATTTCATAGTGCAAATCTCTCTTTTTTCCGGTTATTATATTATTTCCTCGCCTACAATCATATATTATCTGGACAATCATACTTATCTCTTCGAATTACAATCGCATTATTATCTGAATTGTGAGACATCATCTTCACAATCATTGGCATAGTCAGGCTTGCCAGATACTTTTTTCGTTATCCCCAAACAAATCTGGGAATATCCCCAAAAAAAAAAATTCCTAAATGGAAAATATGTTAAAAAAGGTACTCGAGTTTATTAAATTTCCTCAAATTTTTGACACTTTGAATTAATTTTTAAAGAATTCGTAAATTCGAATTTTTCAAGTTTGGCTCCACAATAAAAATAAAAATATAATTCTTTAATTTGACTTTTAAATCTGAATAAATTTTTAACAAATCGATTCGTAAAACTCAATTTATTGATTGAATTATTTCCTACTTCAATTAGTCAATATCTTAGTCAAAGAATCAGTTTTATTTTTACTGATTTAAATCAATTTAACCAAAAATGTTTACCTTGAATTATAGTCCGCGAATCATATCAAAAAACGAAAAATTTAATCGAATCTAAATTGATTCAATTCAAATTTGAATAAATCTTATCTTAACTTCATTCTATTTAAATCATTGATTTAAATAGTAGTAAATATCCCCAAAACATTTTTTAAATCCCCAAAAAAAATACCCTGTCCCCAAATGAAAATTTTTGTCCCCAAGACCAACAAAATATCCCCGAATTTGGAGACAAAACCACAAGTCTGGCCAGCCGGGGCATAATTTCTACAACCGTGAGATGATCAGTATATTTTTTTTAGAGCATCGTCTATCAGTTAGCATCAGTCTTGTTTAAATATTTGTAAAATAAAGTTGTAAGATGCATTAAAAAATAAAACGAAAAAGGAGACACGGAGGAGATTGGCAGATAAACAAAAATCTAAACGTAGAATGTTTGTATATGTCTGT
Organism: Leucophora obtusa; assembly: GCA_949987735.1. Classification (NCBI taxonomy): domain Eukaryota; kingdom Metazoa; phylum Arthropoda; class Insecta; order Diptera; family Anthomyiidae; genus Leucophora; species Leucophora obtusa. The sequence goes on along the minus strand of OX465299.1, from coordinate 65,141,333 downwards.
TTTATCACTTCTGAAAGTAAAAAACAATAACAGAAAAGCTGAACAGGAAAGAAAACTATGAATTAGCTACACTGCATTCAAGGCCTTACTTGGGTTAGATGGCTAAGCTATTATGATGGACTGTTACACAAAAGGTTGCGGGTTCGATCCCCAGCAACATCAATTTACCAAAAATAATAATATGTGTGAGTTTTTACTATCCCTCATACATATCGCAGCGTCCTCCTTCGGTGTTCCCATAGCAATTAAAAAGATTCAACAAAGTTCGCCAACTCTTCATCAGATGGCGCGCAACAACTGCTAGGATTCAACATCTCACGCAATTACAGTGTTGCCATATTTCAAGACCTTCATATTTCACCGCCTTTCAAAAGAAAACAACACGTTAATTAATAGGAAAAATTTCCTGAATGTTGCATCACTTTTCAGAAAAAATAAAATGTTTCTAATGATCATATTACATTCCTAATGATTATAATATGATCCTAAATGATCAAAAAATTTCTGCATTATCATAATATAATTATAAGGAAAATAACATGATCATTAGGAACATGTTATCACCATCTCGGATGCATTGTGAAATTTTATTAATAACAATATTTTTCTACGCGCTGCTGTCACATGTTTCAATAATTTCTTTTTATTTATATATAAGTGAAAACTAAAATTAATTTAAATTATTTAAATATGTGAATTAGTCATTGAATATATATGGTGTAAAGGGGGAATCCTTCGCCACTTTTTTCTCAAAGCACGTCATTTCTTAACCATTAATTATTTTTCAAAACTTTCTTTCAAATTGAAGATCTCCATATCTTAGCTTTAATTTTTATTCTAATTATTAGCATATATATATTCTATTATTTTTCTAATGATTTTCAAAGAAACCGAAATCGTCGAAACTGCCCCAAACTTGGTGGACATTCGCCGAAGAGCTAGAAACAATTTCAACAAAAAAATTTGTTAGTACAGCAAAGTCAATATTTTAATAATTAAAATAATTAATTTCGAACAAGTTCTTTAAGATATGTGATGCTTTTTAATTAATAAATCTCCACTATATTAAAAAAAAAAAATTATTTAAAATTGTAATAAAAGGGCTCTTGAAAATTTAAAAATCTAAAATATTAATATAAATTTAAAAATGAATACGATTATAATTATCCTAATTTAGTAATAAACATATTTTATGTATGTATATAAAAGTCTTGTAGAGCATTTTAGGCCGTGATGCACCAACTCTTTGAATTCATAATTTATTCTACAACAAATAGAGAAAAAACGGAAAAAAATGTCCTAGAACCAATGGTTGACAATTAATACATTTTCAAGTACTACCAAGCACTATCATCCGATAAGTACATTTGACAATGAATTTGTTTTTATGTTAATAATTCCTTTAAAGGTGCAAGCATTTATTTAAGTAAAAAAAACACATTTTTATTCACAAATTAAGTCACCGGATTGGCTCACTTCGGTTTGGATAAAATTTGGGTGTGTGATAGAGGAGATAAAATAAATCGATTAGTATATTTTTTGGATAATCGGATACTTAAGGGGTAAAAAAGTGATCAAAAAATATTACAATTGTGCAAAAAATATTGAAAAAGCTAATAAGAAAGAAGTTTAAACAATTTTGAGCCCCGTTTTACCCTTTAAGCACCGTAAGTTGTTTTTCACGTGTAAAATTTTTACTCCAACTTTAAAGGCCTCAAATTGCAATTTAATTTATTAAAATAAACAATTTTTTAATTTTATAACAAAGACACGATCACAATAAACACAAAATGTCACTTTTTCCCAAGAAAAATAATGGTCTTGTACATTAAATTTGTGTTAAAACAAACTCTACACAATTTTCACTCATTGTCGTGAAAAATCATTTTTTTATATGTAGTATAACAGTTTTTTCACGTGAAATAGAAACCACTTACGGTGCTTTAGATGTGGGATTGAGTCAAAAAAATATTTATTTTGCCTGCTCTATCAGATATAGAAATTTCATCCAAATTGGAAGGAACCACGCCACCAACCTACCTTGATAGCTGGATCTCAAAAAATTAAAATTAACCCATTAATTAAATCTCGTGAGAATGAATAAATTTCGTTAACAATTTTAAAATAGTATGCATACCGAAAATACCGAAAATTCGGTATTGAAAATATTTCAGTGCCGAAATACCAATTTCTTAATACTGATTCGGTATTGGAAACCCCAATAGAAGTCTAAATCAATAATAAAGTGGTATAAATGTGGTTTAAAAGGGTAAAAGTGCCATTTAATGACCTGTAATTATCCTTTACCTAGAAATCTGAAACTTGAAATTGAAACACGACGAAAAGGTTAAAATAAATTCATTAACAGAAAAAAAAGTTTTGAAAAAAGAATTCAATTTCCTTCTCAACACAGTTTAGTATTTTAAAAAGCCGGTAATGAAGTATCGTACTTTAAGGCTGGCAAATTTATTTTGAAATTTATTGAAAATTATAAAACGTTATACAATCATTTTTAAACTTCAATGAAGAAATTGTCTTAAAGACATTAAATATTCATGTTCTTTTTGAAAAATTGTATAAAGTGAAACCAATTTTGACAAAAAAAATTGGTTCTGTCCAGGTGAAAATGGGATCGTATATGCTCATATATGAGCTCGTATGTGATCAGATATGGCTACAGCTTAGCATATATGTCACAATATAAAGCCATATATGGTGTCATATATGACCTTGTATGTTCGGATCCGAAATTCGAGGGTATATGGTTGTATATGATCATTAGACCGTACCTCAAAAAAAAAGTTCGCCGTACACCCTCTAATATTAAGTATTTTTGGAAGGCGATTTCAAAAAAAATTTTTTTTTTTGCCGAACGTAGGGATCGCCTTTTTTAATTTTTTGTTATAGCTTTGGCATTTAAAATCGGATTTTAAAGTGTGATATATCGATTTTTTGCCTCGAGGCGACCAGTGTTTTGCTATATAGTAAAAATCCAATTAAAAAAAATTTAAAAAGGCGACCCCTACGTTCGGCAACCAATATATGAAAAAAATGTCTACTGGGTTTAGCGAAAAATTTCCTTGGCAAAAGTTTACTGATTTTTTGCGAGCTTTAATTTTCTAATATTAGGGTGGTACATTAGGGTAGTAGCAACTGAGATCTGGTGGGTAACTACTAGAACGGGATACTTGAGCTCAAATTGCCCTTAGAGCAAAACATTGGTCTCCTCGAGGGAAAAACATCGATGTATCATACTTTAAGATCCGACTGTAAATGCCAAAGATATAACGAAAAATGTAAAATGGCGACCCCTTGCAAAAATACTTCATATTGGAGGGTGTAGGCGCACTTTTTTTTTTGCCTGTAAGGTGGTACGCTCTAATGATCATATATGTTCATATATGCGCATATATTATTAACGTATGCTCAAATTTCGGATCCGAACATATATGGGCTTACATGTATGATCGTATATGAACATATATGATAAGTTATACCCATATATGATCATATATGAGCCCTTGTATAATCATATATCTTCATATGCGGTCTCACTTTCACCTGGGAGTCAAAATATAAAAAAATTATTAATTATAAAAACAATTTCAGGAAATTGGAAAAAAATTTTGGAAAAAATTTTTTTATCAATTATACAAATTAATCTAATTTTTTTAATATTTTTAAAAAATTTTCAAATATTTTGAATATGAACATTTTAAATAATTAATTTTTATTTTGTGAAATCCTGGAATTACCGGTACAAATTCTCGGCAATGCGGAAACTGAAAAATGCTTAATTTCCCGGTAATAATCGCGGGATGTATTCCCTAGTTAACAGTATATATTTAATCCTTTAATTCCCAGTGGAACATAGGGCCGCTAGTTAACAGTATAACAAATTTAAATTGTGGTAAATTCTTTGATGTTGTTTTTGTTTTTTCTTTGATATTTTGAATGTTTAATAACGCTTCTAGACGAGAACAAGAAATTCTCATTGAGTTTGTAATTTAACTTAACAAATATTTCCAGAAATTCTAAAAACATCGTCCCCTAACGATTTCCTTAGGCAAGAATGAAATCCGGATTTCACAATTGTAAAATACGTTTGGGATTTTAGCATACCTATTTAATTCCTTTAATTAAATATTATAATTTTCGTAAATGAATGTTTTTCGTTCGATTCTAGATCATATATATTAATATCTCTTTCTGTTTAAATTATTTTTCAAATTAAAGAAAGTTGATATAATTTTCACAAGTAAATTACAAAGAATAAAATTTTTTAAAGAATTCCATAAGGCTAGGAGGACAGTTAATAATTTTTATAATTTTCTTAATATAAGATGTTTAAAATGTGTGTCTATTAGTTCACTACCAACATTTGGAAACAAAAAACTTTGGGGTCGAAGGACCATATTTATTTTTAGCAAACTCTAAACCAACATTTATAGTTTTTCATAATGTGTGCAATTTAAAAAAAAATAAAGTTAGAAATTATTTAGAATGACGAGTTTTGTTACCTTTTTTATTTCGATTGAGATTTTTTAAATTTTTACAACTTTCAGGTCCGAAGGACCATAAATAAATCTAATAATAAATTGAATAATAAGGGTTTAATCTAAAATGAAATGTACACAGAGAAACAAGATTCGGTTGAGGGAACAGAATTTTTCGGTTGGGTCAATAAAAAGCCAATTAAGAAAAGAATAATTGTCTGAGGAAGCAATTAGGTAGTCAGAGCCGAAAAATTCGGATGCTGCAACTGAACCATTGTCTTGGCAATTCATTAATTTATCAGCACGTAAATCTGTGTTTTCTAGAGTTTCAGATCAATATTACTGAAAAGAATTATATACAAATATTAATGTGTTTTTTTTGTACATTGGAAACTAACTGAACAATATTTTCGGTTCGAAATCTCATTTATAAATTTAATCTTCATAAGTCTTTCGGTTCGACAGAGCATTAGTAAATTATGTTAAAACTAATTAAATATGTTTACTTTAAAATAAATTAAATCACATGTTTATCATGCCATGCCCTCTTCTTCTAAAGTAGAGTACATAAAACCAGTGCTTAAAATTGAAACTGCAAAAACTCAGCAGACCAAAAACTTACTAGAGTAACAAAAAAAAAAAATGAAAAGTAAAATGAAACATTAAACAAAATTATATATTTCATCATACAATCATATGATGAAATGTTTATATAAGTATAATAAAATCTACACAGCTGGAAATAATTGGAAACATCGTTAAAATAAACATAGCCTTACTTAAGTAATCACTGGTTGTATCGCTTAATGTAAGTAATATTTATATGATTATATAAACCTTCCAATATAAATAATTATAAAAAAAAAATTTAACGGAAAATATTTGTTACATATACACCCAGCAAAATCTTTCATTACCAAATATGTGGTTATATAATAGAAATTCATAGCTCCGCACAACTTATTTCTTGGCGTCTAAGCTCATTACTTATGTTTGGCGTGGTCGTTTTTATAATTAGTCACGTTTACCCGCTCGCTTACGAAAAAATGAGAAATAAGTAGTTATGAGATTTTGAATAATAAGTGGTTACACACATGCTTACAAAAAGTTGAATTATAAGTGGTTATCCGATTGCTTACTTGATTCTTAAAAATAAGGAGTTAAGCAAATACTATTAGCTTAAGAAAATACATTCAAAAAAATTTAAGTTTTTTCTAATGTGGAATTTTAGGACCCGTCATAAAAATTTAAACATAAAACATACCCAGTCAGAAATCGCCAGTGGTACAAAAAATCAAGCACTGGCATACCACTGGGTAACCACGGTGTTAAAAATAAATGACTGGCAGAACACTCATTTGGGACGCTTTGCCAGCGTTTGAAAAAAGCGTTTTACCAGTATTTGTTTTACAAAAATTTCGATGGTTTATAAAAAAAACCACTGGCAAAGAATTTGCTTAGAGTGATATGCCAAGGTTTGCAACCAGTGGTTATCCAGTGCTACCTAGCCAATGCTACCAGGCGTACAAAAATCAATTCACTGGTAGACCAATGATTTTATAAAATTGCTGACGCTTCGTTAAAAAATGTTTGTAGTCAGAAGGTTCCGAGTTTGAATCCGGTTGCAAGCAAAAATTTTTTTGCATTTTTTTTAATTTAAAATTTTTTTTGTTTTATAAAATCAATTTTTTTGTTTGTGGGAAAGCTCCTTCAAGACCAACTTTTTTTTGCCCTCCAAACACTGGCATACTAGTTACTTAAAATTGTTTGCCAGTACTAGCATTTTGGCACAGCCAGTAGTTGTCCAGCTATTATCACTCATTTATGTGTTTAGCCATCAAATATTATATGTCTCGTTAGCTCAGTGGGTAGAGCAATCGTCTGCCAATCTGATAGCCTGGGATCAAATCATGGCAGGACCAAAAAAATACATATGAACTTTTTTTAAATTTTATTTTGGAAAATATATTTCTAGACCACCTATTTATTGGTTTTGCCAGCGTTTGGCCAACGTTTAAAAATTTTGTTCCTCCAGTGCTTTTCCGGCGCTTTTTGAACAGCCGGTCCTTTTGTCTAATGATGTTATCATTTTGGGAATGGGAAAGCACTTTTTGCCAGTACTTGTACCACCTGCTAAAGTGCTTTGCCACCGCTTTCCCGTTTGTATTTTTCTGACTGGGTATTTACATATAATAAATAAAAATTTATAAAATTTAATTGTGTAAAAAGTATTTATTTAAAATATTACGAGTAAGTCATTATTTTATATTTAGAAACAATGAATACAATAGGCCGTTATTAGGAAGTCATTATTTTATATTATAAAATAATGCAGAAGGTAATGATATATCATTTTTGGTAATGCAGATAGTAATGAGGTGTCATTACCAATATTTTGCTGGGCAGTTAAACTCGTTTAAGAGGAACTTGTAAACGACGAATTATCGGTTAGTACGAACTAATCTGAAACTCCCGGGGTTTTGGCAACAATTTTTATATATTGGGTGTATAATTTAAAAATGCGGGACTTTTTTCAAGATTTTGTGCGTTTCTTGTGAAACATTCGTACAATATAAATTTATTCAAAGTATTGGCCATTGTTAGCTAGCCTTTTCCTATCTTTCTAACAACGTATGGATTCCGCGCCAAAAGAACTGCACATTTTTTGGGGCCAAGAACGAATCAAGCCAATTTTGGATACCCCGTATTCCAATGAGAGCATTCTGCAACGATCGAAACAAATGGTAGTTGGACGGGGCAAGGTCTGCACTGTAAGACGGTTGAGGCAAAACTTCCCCACCACTATTTTCTACATATTTTTTAACCGGTCTTCCAATATGTGGCCGAGCGTTGTTATGATATTATTACGACTTCATGTCTGGTCGCATATCCCGGGCGTTTTTCGGCCAATATTACGCGGATTTATTCAACTACAAAGGCATGATTTCATTGTATCATGAAGGAAGTGCTGTTTACGCGACGAATAGAGACCGACCAAGTGGGGCATCAACAAATTTATCAAAGCAAAAAGCTTTGTATAATGGAAACTTCCATCCGTCATATGAACACATGTGAAATTTCATTTCGATCTCTCATTTTATAGTAATAGGTGTTCAAAAAAAGGCGCTTCAGTGATTTTTTTATAATGAAAAAATTAGAAATTACTGATGTGATTAAATATTTACATAAAAAAGGTTTATCGGGACAAAAAATTCGTAATGATATGGTGAATTTGTTAGGTGAAAGTCCTCCTTCACATGCAACAGTAAAAAATTGGGTTGCTGAATTTAAGCGTGGTCGTACAAGCATTGAAGATGAACCACGAAGTGGACGTCCAAAAACTGCAATAACTCCAGAAATCATAGCTAAAGTCCATGATATAGTATTAGGCCATCGACCAGTGACAGTGCGTGAAATATGTAATGCCATAGGCATCTGAAATGATCGAGTACATTTTATTTTGCATCAAGAATTACAGAAGATAAAGCTTTCTGCAAGATGGGTGCCGCATTTGTTAACAGTTGACCAAAAACGCATTCGAATGAAAATTTCTGATTTCTAAAAAAAAATCCTTGCTGGCAAACTTTTTACCTCGAATGAAGATGCAATGGTAGATGTAAACGATTATTTTGAGGAGCTTCAGGAAATTTTTTTTAATCAAGGGATAGAATTGCTAGAAAAACGTTGGACTAAGTGTATTGAAGTTTCAGGAGATTATATTGAAAAATAAAAAAATTTTAAAAATCTAGCTATTGTTTTTCATTGTTAGGCAAAGAACATTTCGAACTGCCCTCGTAAGCAATATAGAAGTAGAAATCTAGTTTCAATAAATTTTCTTACCTCAAATCTACTTACGAAGTTAATAGTTGTGTATGCCGAGACGATACTTTACGATACTAAATTCCAAGATAATGGAGCCTTAAGCCTAAGCTACTTCAGCATTCAAATAAAGAGTGTCTCAGTAAGAATGCACTTTTTCATTTTAAAATAAAAACACGTATTTTTTGAGATCGTTGTGATTTTAAAGAAGACATGTTCCGATTAAGTTTGGAATAAGATATCCGTCAAATGGCCCCCACAGCTCTGATGACAGGCCATTACTCTTGGTTGCCAGTTGACATACGAATTTCTAGAGATAATTTGTTCTGAAAATAGTTGCTGCAATAAATCGATTGTTTCATGCGCGGTGTGGCAGTTGGCGCCGCCTTCCTGAAACCACATGTCGTCCAGATACATGCCATCCAGTTGAGGCCACAGGAACTCCGTTGTCATGTTCCTGTAACGAATGCCGTTCACAGTCACTACAATTTCGGCCTCATCTTCAAAAAAGTAGGGCGCAATCACGCCGCCTGACCAAAATCTGCACCAGACAGTTGCTCGTTGTGGGTGCATTTTTTCTCATCGATTTCATGAGGATTTTCTGAGTCCAAAATTCGACAATTTTCTGTATTCACGAAGCCTGTGAAATGGAAATGCGCTTCATCGGAGAAGATGACTTTTTTCGAAAAATTTACATTGACTTCACTTTGCTCCATTACCCACTAAACGAATTGCTGGCACTTTCCATGGTCTGGTGGTTTGAGCTCCTGAGTAAGCTGAATTTTGTACGCATGAAGGTGGAGGTCTTTTGTCATTCGACAGAATTCGAATTGATGTTTTCGGCGACACTATCGCTTACAGCAGCAATGTTTTCAAGAGACAGACCGGTACGTTGACGCTCGGGAGTCTTACTGTCTATAAATAACTCAGTTTCTTCAAATTTTTTTACCACTCTTCGAATGGTTGACACATTAGGTGCACTTTCTCGACTGAAAATTCTTCGAAGTTTGCGAGCGGTCTCAGCATAATTCTCCAAATTTTTGTAATAAGTTTTCACAATTATAACGCGTTGTTCTTTCGTAAGGAGATCCACTTTTAATAATCGCAATAAATATATGTGACAGCTGCCAAATTTCAGAGTTGCCACTTGCACAAAAAAAAAATTACACTAAATTTAAAAACTGCACTCTTACTGAGACAGCCTTTACAAATTTAGCCCTAGTTTCTGTATTACGAAAATGCTCTAAACGAAAGCAAAGTAACGAAAATTTGTTTTTGTTTGCCATGCATTTTTGACGAAAGTATTTGTCAATTTCTTTCATTTAGACTATTTTCGTATAGATAAACAGGCCCTTAGTTTATTTAAAAACAAAATAATTACTCCACAGCGCCCAAGATTGTTGGTTTATGAATAAGTAGGTTATTTAAAACCGCACGTTAAATATGTTAACCTTTAAACGCCTGGATTTGGGGGTTTTGGTTTTTTTTTTTTCTTATAGCAGCACTTAATAAATTTTCTAAAATGATCATTTAACTTTTATCACATTGTGCAACACGATTTTCAGAACGTTCACAATGAAAATGTATGAGCATTTTTTTTTTTGTAGAACATTTTCTCCCATATCTGCCATTTTGATGGCGGGTCACACATAAGGTTGCGGATTCGAAACCCAGTTACGGCAACAACAATTTGGAAAAATAATATGTATGAGTTTTCTATCAAACATATCGCAGAGCCCTCCTTCGGTGTTTCAATAGCAATTAACACCACCGAAGAAAAATAACATAACAGGGCTGTGAACTAAAAGGCTTCAACAAAGTTTGCCAACTCTGTATCAGGTGGCGCCCAACAACTGTTCTAAGATTCAGAAACTCGCGGAATCACATCGTTGCCACAGTTGAAGCCCATCATCGTTCATCTCTTCTCTACCTCCCTTTCATCTCTTCTCTATACTCTATATACATTAGTTAATAGGAAAAAAAACTGAATAGGAAGAATTTCTTAAGTGCTGCTATAAGAACAAAAAAAAACCAAAACCCCCAAATCCAGGCGTCTTAAAAGTTAAAATATGTAATGTGCCGTTTTAAATAACCTACTTATTCATAGACCAACAATCTTGGGCGCTGTGGACTAATGGTTAGCGCATTGGACTGTTACACGTTAGGTTGCGGGTTCGATCCCCAACCAAGGCAACATCAATTTATGAAAAATACTAATATCTATGAGTCTTTCTATCCCTCATACATCGCAGTGTCCTCCTTCGGTGTTAAGTGCTATTAACCCCACCGAAGTAAAATAATACAACAGGGCTATGAACTAAAAAGCTTCAACAAAGTTCGCCAACTCTTCATCAGATGGCGCGCAACAACTGTTGTAATATTCAACATCTCGCGCAATTACAGTGTTGCCATATTTGAAGCTCTTCATCTTTCATCACCTTTTACTTCTTCTCTATCCCTTTCTAAAGGAAGCAACACGTTAATCAATAGGAAGAATTTCCTGAGTGTTGCTTCTCTTTTTAACAAAAAAAAATCTATGTTCGCTGGTACGAAACAAATCTTCTAGTAATTCTTACTAGGTTGATAAACCCTATTGCATATAATAGAAAAGTTATGTCCGGCAGTAAATTTCAATAATATAATTTCATTGTGGACATCAGCTGGATGTTAAGCTCAGCAGAACTTTTATACAGTGTTGGGAAAGAAAATTAAAACTTTAAACGGCCCTAGACCCTAATTGTGTAGGATAGTGTTATTAGTGTTAAAGTGTTAATCAAATAATATCTAACTAAGATAATTTTAATTGATTATAATTATGTGTTAAGATTTAATTAGATTATAATCTTATATAATAGAAGATGGATTTAATAATTTTTCTTTATAACATAATTACTTGTAAAAAAAGAATATTTCGCAGTAGTTTTCAAACAGTCAAACTGTGATTTCAATTTAAAGAATTGTCAAATAGAATAAATCAACCCACTCTTGGGAAAATTTTCAATTATATCTTTATTCCAATGTTTGTATAATAAAATTTGTGTAATTTTATTTGATAAATTTATTTATAATTTAATTTTCATTTCTACAGTGTTTTTTTTTTTGAAATTTATATGAATTATATTTGTTGTAAGCTGATTTTCAAGTAATTTGCATAAATTTAAAAATAGTTAAAATTTATAAATTCAATGATTGTTATTGTCATGTATATTACTACTCTATTTACTATGAAAGAGTGGAGTACGTAACAATGGTCATACGTTGATTGTACGTCAGTGAAAATTTTTCAAAATTGTGATTACCCAGTGTAGAAACGGTAATGACATGTCATTATTTTTTGGACTACCAGTAATGACACCCACTTACCTTCTGCATTATTTTAAAACATATAGTAATGAGTTACTGATAATTATTTATTTTTATCATTATTTCGAATAGAAAATAATTTTCTAGACTTTTTTGAAATCTATTTTTAGACTCAATATTTTTTAAACACTGGTAAGAATATATGTAACCACATATTTCTTTGATTTTTTGTATGTTGGCGAGTAAGCTTACTTCTGTGCAGCAGGTCAATTATGTTTTTATCTATTAAATATTACATGTCGATATAGCTCAGATGGTAGAGCTATTGACTGGCAATCTGTAGACTCGGGTTCGATTCCCGCACCAGCAAATTTTATTTAAAAAATACAATAAAAAATATTTTTTTTATGTAATTTATTTTTTTGAAAATCTATTTTTAGAATCATTATTTTTGTCAGTTGTGGTAAGCACATAGGTAACGATATATTTTTTGATTTTTAGTATGCTGGTGTGTAACCATAACTCATTATTTTTCGCGACATCGCCATATAAAGGTAATAAGGAATGTAATAACAAAAGTAACTAGTTACCATTACCAAGTATGTACTTAAATAACCATAGATCTGGTAATGATTTTCTACACTGGGTAGTTAATCACAAAAACTTTGTGTGGTAAAAAATTTATTTTAAAAATCAATAAAAAAAAATTGTCAATTACGAATTATCAGTGTATGACCCTCTATAATATTGTATGTATATTCAGTCTATTTTAAATAAATAAATAAATGACTGACTAAGTAAATGAATGAATAAATGACTGACTGACTGACTGAATAAATTAGTAAATGAATGGATGGGTGTATAAAGTCGGATGAAAGAGTAACAAATGCAAATGAATGAATGGGATGGTCATTGTCATAAGCAGGGCTGCCAACATTGTGAGATTTTTCTATATTTTGACGATTGTTTAAGTCGAATTTGATGAAATATTGATGGACAATTTTGCAAAATTTATTTTATATTTTATTTTATACAGCTGTAACTTGTTCACTAATGAACGAATTGTCATTAAATTTTGACAGATAACATCTGAAGGTTGGTAGTTCCAAAAAATCATATAGATTTTTCATTAGTGGCACCACGTATGTGTCATCCTACGGACTTTTTAGCCGAAGTGTTATATGATACTCTACGCCACAGTACGATTGTGACCATATTTCAGGAATTGGATCAAATTCCGCGAAGCCAATTTAAATTAGTGGTACATACGAGGGCAGTTCGAAATGTTCTTAGCCTAACAATGAAAAACAAGAGCTAGATTTTTAAAATTATTTTATTTTTTAATATAATCTCCTGAAATTTCAATACACTTAGTCCGACGTTTTTCTAGCAATTCTATCCCTTGATTTAAATAATTTTCCTGAAACTCCTTAAAATAACTGTTTACAGCTGTCATTGCATCTTTATTCGAGGCAAAACGTTTGCCAGCAAGGAATCTTTTTAGATTTGGGAATAGGTAGAAGTCAGGAGAATAAAGTGGGTGGTCAAGCAATTCGTACTTCGTTGAATTTTGCCATTGTTAAGAAACTATTGTGGGATGGCACTATTGATGAAAAAAAATTTTTTTGAGTTCTAAACCAGGTCGTTTCTCGAATTTTCAAATTCAATTGATCCAAAAGGTTACAATAATATTCCGAAGTTATTGTTATACCTTTTTGAAAATAGTCGATCAATAAAATACCTTTGTAATCCCAGAAAACCGTTGCCATAACCTTACCAGCCGATTGAACTGTTTTTGCCTTCTTTGGTGCACTTCCACCAGCTTCAGTCCATTGTTTGGATTGTTCTTTTGTCTCTGGTGTATAGTGATGGATCCATGTTTCATCAACAGTTATAAAACGACGCTTAAAATCCATTTTATTTCGCTTAAATCGATCCAAACAAGCTTAAAAATTTTTCATTCGAATGCGTTTTTGGTCAACTTTTAACAAATGCGGCACCCATCTTGCAGAAAACTTCTTCATCTGTAATTCTTGATGCAAAAGAAAATGTACTCGATCATTTGAGATACCCATGGAATTACATATTTCACGCGCTTTCACTCGTCGATCGTCTAATACCATATCATGGACTTTAGCTATGATATCAGGCGTTGTTGCAGTTTTTGGAAGTCCACTTCGTGGTTCATCCTCATTTGCTTGTACGACCACGTTTAAATTCATTAACCCAATTTTTTAATGTTGCATATGAAGGAGCACTTTCAACTAACAAATTCATCATATCATTATGAATTTTTTGTCCCGATAAACCTTTTCTATGTAAATATTTAATCACACCACGAATTTCTAATTTTTCCATTATAAAAAAAATCACTGAAGCGCCTTTTTTGAACACCTGTTACTATGAGTATAAGTTGACAGATCGAAATGAAATTTAACATGTTTTCATATGACTGATGAAAGTTTCCATTATACAAAGCTTTTTGCTGTTTATACCGCCATCTCTATGTCAGGCTAAGAACATTTCGTACTGCCCTCTAAAGTTTATTCATTTCTGTATAACCGGATGTATAAATAAATATTCGTACCTTGCCTCATATCCATATTTATATTCTTTTCACTTTTATGATTTTCAAATAAAACACGTATGTCATATGGAATCTCTTTTTATATTTAAAATTTACTACTTCTTTATATAACTTATTTATGACAAAGGTTGACTTAAAAACGTCATAAAACGTACCAACAGATATAAATAACAGTCTCATACCTCCAGTGGAGACATAATCACGTGCAAAAAACGTATGTACGACAAGTGTAAGTGTTTGGGGAGAAAAAAAAACATATCGTATATGAATATAAATTCAAAACTTTGCTAATAATGTCATAATTTGTTTTGTAGGTCATTGCAAAAAAAATAAATGCTAAAATTTATAGCAAAAATGAAAATAAAACAAATTTGATTTAAGGCATTAAGTAAATAGTTGTTTAAGGTAATATGACGACCGAATGAACGACCAGTTGATTACAAATTTAGTCCAACCCTTATTTGGCACAAAACTTATTCACATGACATACGACGACCCCATTTATCCATTGTCTGTTTAAATTAACTGCACTTTAGAGTAAATAAGTTGAAACTAGGTATTTGTTTTTTTTTCTTCTATCTTCATTTTACCTTTTAACCTCATTTTTCCTCTCTTGTTTGTTGAGATGAGGTTTCTCTATAGTAAATCATTCTTTTGTTATGGTTGATTATAGACAAATGATGAGTTTAAAGATGAGTTTAAAGATGACTTTAAATGAAAACGTATTGTAGTATCTTGTATATGGTAGTAAATATACGTACTTATTTATATACACTCTTTTTATATATGACAATGTCTATTGCGACATTACCACTATTTAATAGTGACACGTGTCTAAGATAATGAGATTTATACTACTACTACCACGATTACCATGTGTTAACCTTCTAGCCTGCATGCCCTCCTCAAGGCGGAGTTTCTAAAATTTACCACAATTGTGTTTATATTACTATTTTTTAATTGGAAATAAAGTATTCCGATGGAAAACTTAATTTATTAAATTTTTAGCAAAAAATTTTTTTTGTATGCAGTGTATGGTTTTGAAGCCAGAAAGGTGTTATTCTGTAAATTTCCTAGTGTGGCGTTTTTGGCCGGAAGTATAAAAATTAACCCCATATGGATCATGTTACATAAAATAATTATTTTTATCCAACTGAGATTTTTTTTATCAATTTAATGGCTTTACAATCTCGTAGTCATAATTAATATTAAGTTTCATGTGTCTTTTCTAACCCCAGGCCACTAAGGGTTAAAATTTTTTTAAACAAATGTAAAGATAATTATAGTTTAACTAAATTTAAGTGATATTTTTCCGAAAACTGTGTAAAATTTGATGAAAACATTCAAATTTTGTTTAATTTTTGACAAAATGAGCAATTTTTGTAAAATGTCCTGGAAAGCAGTCGCTCCAAACACAAACTCGAATTATCAGTTTTCAAATTTATTTTTTTTCTTTAATATCAACTATTATGTGGTACAAATACCAATTGACATCTCAAAATTAGGCATTTTAAAAAATCTTTAAAATTAATTTAAAAAAAACACGTTTTTGCATTTTTATCAAATTTGTGGGCCATTTTGGATTCCAGGCTAAAGTGGGTTAATAATATCCGATGAAGTCAAAATTCCATGTCTGAATCATTTTGACTATATTAAATTAATAAATGGAATAAAAAATAATTTTTTTCGAAATTTCGAATTTTGGGAATTTTTACTAATAATACACTTTTTTCCAAAAGGGGCCATTTTCGTCCAACTTTCGGCACGAGTTAACGTTTTCCAAAAAAAAAAAATAAAAATCGATTTCTTCCATTTGGGACCATTTCCATTAAAACCGGGTGGTGTAATGAACGAAAATCGACAAATCGCTATTTTAAGGGACAATCTAAGTATCAGAGAACTGCAAAATCAACTTTTTTCTTGATTTAATCATACACTAAAATTCTTATTCACATTTAATCACTCAACAATACTCAATGCTGAATAAAATCAATATCATGCTGCTGAACGCGTAGTTCGGATCAGTTTGAGTAGTCGTCTGTCGAACATGTTCTATTCACATTTAATCACTCAAAATAACTCACTGTAGTCGGCTGATCGAACATTTGAACTCACACGAATAAATCAAAGTATTAGTTGTTTTATAAAATAAAATAAAAATAAATAAAATCTTATTGTTTTATAATGGGAATGTACACTGTACCATTTATTAACCCTTAAATGCATGGTGTAGCCATTTGGCAACACACCAGTTTTTTAATAAAAAACCCCACTTGACGCACAAAATTGCATTTTTGGGCATTGGGGGCCCCTTCTGTAAATAGTGTTCCTATAGTTTAGCGCAGATTTTCTTAAACAGTTAGAGAAAAAATCTTAGTTTTGCTCTGTATATTTGGGAAAAATCTAAAATACTGTTTTTTTTTTTTTTTAAGTGTAATATTCAAAAATGTTTGTTTAAATATTTAAAGTAGTATTTTCGCAAAAAATTAATTTTGGCGACAATAAATGTATAAATTATATTTTATATATATTTTTTTTTTGTTTTTTTTTTCATACACGTGAAAAAAATCACAATTTAGCTATTTGGCAAAAAAACATATTTTTCAATAAAAATCACCTTTTTTCAAAATAAATTTTTTTTGGAATTTTTCTTGAAATGTACACGCCTTAGAAATCATATATAAAAAAATGGTTCAAATTGAAGAGATCATGCATTTAAGGGTTAAATGTGTTTCTACAAAATCTGATACTGTAAATCCCCTCTTTATTGTTATAAAATTATTTTTCTTTTATTTGATTTCAATCATGAATAAACTCATACGCGTTCATTTTTGTTTTTTCTGATTTATTCTACATCAAAATAATCGTCATTGATCCGAACGAATATGAATGAAATGATATGAAAACGACCAATGATTAAATCAAAGATGCAACAAAAATCACTTGGTTTGATTGATTTAAAATCAGCAACGAATATGTGTATTTGAGTATATTCGGCGCTTGAACGCAAGCGAATGTTTATTCGGGTGTTGATTACGTATGATGGTTTTTCAATCAGCAGTTGAAGATCTCTCATGGCATACCTGATCATATACGTCCATGCATAGTTCGATGTATGACCATACTTGATCTCATATATTTCCATATATCTTCGGATCCGAAATTTGAGAACCGTAGACCCGATGCATGGTTGACCCTTTAATGCATAAAACTTCAAATCAAAATGAAAGTTGTACATTTTAATAGTAAATGGAAAAGAAGTAGACGTCGATTTGGGCGTTTTTTAGAATTTTCACTATTTAAAATTTTGTTAGTGAAAAACCAAAAGTAGCCAAATTTTGGATCCAAAGTTAGCGATTGTTTTCGTAAAATGCATGGCAGGCAAAATATATAGATAATTACAATAATTAGTACAATTTTTTTTCGGTAATAATTTTTGCTCTTCTCTGATTACAAATTACTGATTTTTTTACTAATTCTCGTTGCTGATTTCAGCAAAAGATTTTACTAATTTTTCAAAATCGAGTGCTAAACTTAGCACAAAAAAATATACTAATATAACAACAAGTGGATACTTTAAGGAGATTTTGTTTACAAGAATTCGTTGATTTTTTAGAATTCTTGTTTAGTTTATATTTGTTATTATTGATATATTCTTAGTTTGGCAATAAAACATAGAAAATTTGATTGTATCTCCAGTGCATAAAAAGGTAATAACTGGAGAACCGTTTGCAATTTTTACTCCAAATTTTAAGTATGTTGAAGTAATCATAAATTTTTTACAATGGAAAGAAAAAAAAATTTTTTTTTTTAATTTGATTTTTTTTTTTTTAGATTTTAAAGTTTTTTTTATTTTTTAGTAGATTTTTTTGCTAATTTCGGCAGATTGATTTTAAATTGCAGTTTACAACAATTTACTGAAATTTAGTAGCATCTACTAATTATTTTTACTAATTCCATTGTACTAAAATTATTGGTATTTAGTAAATTTTTTAACTGACTTATGAAATCGATTTTTAATTGCAGTTCACAACAATTTTGCTAAAATCTAGTAGCGGCTACTAATTTTTTCTACTAAATTTGTTGTACTAAAGATCAGCAGACATGTGTTGCTAAAATTAGCAAAAAAAAAAAAAACCGCAGGGCTCAAAACAGTTAAATTTCCAATAACAGCAGTGTTTAGAGCAAAACAGTATTTAGACCCCTCGAGACAAAAATATCGTTATATTACACTTTAAGATCCGACTATAAATGCCAAAGATATAAAAATTAAAAAAGAAGACGCCTACGTTTCTAAACTTAAATTCAAAGGTGTACGGCGAAATTTTTTGCGGTACGGTGCACACGTAAAGTCGCAATGGTAAAATTGCATGAATTGGGCTACGAATTGGTACCTCATCCGCCATATTCTCCGTATATAGCCGCCAGTGACTATTTTCTATTTCCATACCTAAAGAAATGGTTCTGTGGAGAGAGATTAAGCACCAACGATGAAATTATTGCTCAAACAAATGCATATTTTGGGGACATCAAAAAATCCTATTTTTTGGAAGAAATAGAAAAATTGAAGAAACGTTGGACTAAGTGCATTGACCTAAAAGGAGACTGTGTTGAAAAATAACAAGTTTTTTTCCTAAAAAACAACTGTGTTTCATTCAAAAAGTCACGGATTTATTGATCCTATTAGTAACTACCCAATTTTTTTTTATTGTATTCTTCGTCAATGTCCTATTAGTTTGAAAATTAATCCAACTGACTTCCAAAAGATAACAATATTTTTTGTGTACAGGAATTTATTTTTTTATATTATATACGCTAGACTTTTCCATATTCTTGGCGCCCAACTCAGGGGGCTTTAAAGAAACTTGTTTGTTTACTTCCGTCGATTAATGTTATTTGAAATAAATTCACTTTCTACTGGTTTTATTTGAATTTGGGAGAATTGTTTCATACTTTGAATTTCGGCTGGCGAAACAAATAAGTTTTCTAAGAATACGAACTGAATTCATGATTGAATTGTAGATTATTAAAGGAACTTATTTTGTGCATTTTAGCTGAAATATTTGTATCAAAGCAAGTTTCTGTAACATTTTATCTTAACCTATTCTGTATCCGCTTCATCAGCTATATATGAAGCAAATAAAAAAAACATTATAATTTTTTTTTCATTACAAATACATTTCAAACGATACATACGATGCGATTGTGTGTGTGTGTGTGTATGTGTTTGTGTGTGTATACAGGTATACTTGTCTGTTTCAACAAAACATCCTGCTGCGTATTTGTTTGTCGTTTTTTTATCCTTTGAGGTAAAACGTTTCAAAAGTTTTCTTCCTTTTTGTAGTAATTTTCTTAGCAAAACAACATTATTTTTTTTCGCTGATTAGTTTTCCATTTTCAACTTTATTCTCGTTTTTCTTTGCCAACATGAAGCAGCAAAATTAAATGTTTCTATCGTTACTTGATGTAACAAAAAACAGCGCCATGTTTGAGCTTTGAACAGTAAACTACAAAAGTGAAACAAACATTTTGTATACACACTGACACACTGAGAGAAAAAGCTTTAGGGAATTTATAAAAAAAAATATTTTCCTGATTAATTAAGATATTAGTTATATTTAAAAATATGATTAAATGTTTTTTGCTAGAAACTTATTCTCGAAATTATTTTTGATGGTACGCGAAAAAATTGCAAAAGACCGAAATTCCGTTATAATAAAATACCCTAGTAAAAATGATTTTTATCTCTATATATAAAACAATAACGTGACTGACTGACTGACTCAACATCGCCCAGCCCAAACCGCTGAAGCTAGGAAGTTGAAATTTGGTATGTAGGTTCCTCTTTGGGCGTAGACGTCCGCTAAGACGGGATTTTTGGAAATTCCTACCGGAACGGGCAAAAAGGGGAAAAGTCTCCCCCTTGGCGGCCTGCCAAAACCCCTTTGGCTAGAAAGCTGAAGTTTAAGATATGTGTTCCTTGGAGTATGGGCTAACTTTTCTGGAAAGTACTTTCTGGAATTTTGGACAGGGACGTTGTAAAAATCGGGGTTAAAAAGGGGAAAAAGGCCCCCCTTGACGGACTGCCCAAACCGCTGGAGGTAGGAAGTTGAAATTTGGTATAAAGGTTCCTCCACTATCGTAGACATCCACCATGACGGGATTTTTGGAAATTTGTACAGGGAGGGGCAAAAAGGGGAAAAAGTCTCCCCCTTGACGGCCTGCTCAAACTGCTGGAGCTATGAAGTTGAAATTTGGTATGTAGGTTCCTCGACCGGTGTAGACGTCCGTTGAGACGGCATTTTTGGAAATTCTTATCGGGAGGGGCAAAAAGGGGACAAAAAAAGTACCTTTTTCCAAAAAAAGTACCTTTTCCCAAAAAAAGTAACTTTTCCCAAAAAAAAGTACCTTTTTCCCAAAAAAGTACCTTTTTCCAAAAAAAGTACCTTTTTCCAAAAAAAGTACCTTTTTCCAAAAAAGTACCTTTTTCCAAAAAAAAAGTACATTTGTCAAAAAAAAGTACCTTTTTCCAAAAAAAGTACCTTTTTCCAAAAAAAGTACCTTTTTCCAAAAAAGTTCCTTTTTCCGAAAAAAGTACCTTTTTCCAAAAAAAAGTACCTTTTTCCAAAAAAAGTACCTTTTTCCAAAAAAAAATTCCTTTTTCAAAAAAAGTACCTTTTTTCAAAAAAAGTACCTTTTTCCAAAAAAGGTACCTTTTTCCAAAAAAAAGTACCTTTTTTACAAAAAGTACCTTTTTCCAAAAAATGTACCTTTTTCTAAAAAAATTTACCTTTTCAAAAAAAAAGTACCTTTTCCAAAAAAAGTACCTTTTCCCAAAAAACATACATTTTTCCAAAAAAATACCTTTTTCAAAAAAAGTACCTTTTCCAAAAAAAAGTACCTTTTCCCAAAAAAGTACCTTTTTCTAAAAAAATTTTCCTTTTCCCAAAAAACATACATTTTTCAAAAAAAATACCTTTTTCAAAAAAAGTACATTTTCCAAAAAAAAGTACCTTTTCCCAAAAAAAAGTACCTTTTTCTAAAAAAATTTTCCTTTTCCAAAAGAAGTACCTTTTCCAAAAAAAGTACCTTTTTCCAAAAAACATACATTTTTCCAAAAAAAACACCTTTTAAAAAAAAAATACCTTTTCCAAAAAAAATACAAATAAAGTACTTTGTAAAAACAAAGTATCTTTTTCCAAAAAATTTCGTTTTTCCAAAAAGTACCATTTAAAATAATATATAATTTCAAAAAAACTACTTTTTTTCCTCCCCCCACGGATATCTCCACTAAAACAAGGTTTCTTGATATTCGGCATAGACGTGCGCTAAGACGGGATTTTTGTAAATTCCTACCGGAACGGGCAAAAAGGGGAAAAGTCTCCCCATAAACAGTCTCACAAATTGGAAAAGTGCCTGCCCAAACCACTGGAGGTAAGAAGTTGAAATTTGGTATAAAGGTTCCTCCACTGTAGTAGACATCGACTAAGTTTGTATTTTTGGAATTCCCTACAGGATATCCCAAAAGGAGACTCGGTGTGTGAGTTCCTCCTTCTGTGTAGGCGTCCGCTTAGACGGAATTTTTGAAATTCCTATCGGGAGGGGAAATAAGGTAAAAGTCTCTTCCTGACGGCTTGCCCAATCCCTTTTGGCCAACCTAAAATTTTAAATATGTATTCCTTGGAGTAGGACTAACTCACCGGCAACGTAATTTTTCTATTTTGGAACAGGAACATAGTAAAAATGGTGGTTGAAAGGGAAAAATGTCCCCACTAACGGCCTGGCCAAACCGCTTAGGCAATGCAGTTGAAATTTGGTATGAATGTTCCTCATCGATCGCAGATAGCCGCGAAGATGGAATTTTTGTAAATTCCTAAAGGGAGGGGCAAAAAGAAGAAAAGCCTCACCTTGTGGGCCTGTAAAAACCCTTCGACTAGAAACCTGAAGCTTAAAATGTGGGTCCCTGGAGTAAGGGCTAACTTATTAGAAAGATACTTTTTTGAATTTTGGACTGGGTCGTTATAAAATGGGGGCTCAAAAAGGGAAAGTTGCCCCTTAACGACCTGTCCAAACTGCTGCAACTAGGAAGCTGAAATTCGGTACTTAGGTTCCTCTTCCAGCCTAATTCCAACCGGGAGGGACAAAAAAAGAAAAAGTGTCCCCCTTGACAGCCTGCTCAAACTGCTGGAACTAGGAAGCTGAAATCCCTGTCGATGGATTTTCGGAAATTCCTACCCAGAGGGGCACAAATAGTAAAAGTTGGCTAGAAACCTGAAATGTAAAACATATGTTACTTGGAGTATGGGCTCACTTACCGGGAAGGTGCTTTTTGGACAGGGACATTGCAAAAATGGGGATTAATGAAGCGAAAAGTGCCGCTTAAAGGCCTGCCCAAACCGCTGGAGGTAGGAAGTTGAAATTTGGTATTAAAGTTCCTCCTCTATTGTAGACATCCGCTAAGATGAGATTTTTGGAAATTTCTACAGGTAGGGTCAAAAACAGGAAAAGTCTCCCCCTTAACGGCCTGGCCAAACTGCTGGAACAAGGGAGCTTAAATTCGGTATTTGGGTTCCTTCTCCAACGTTGACGTCCCCTAAGATGGTATTTTTGGAAATTCATACCGGGAGGGGTAAAAAGGGAAAAAACTTCCCCCTTGACGGCCTGGCCAAACTGCTGGATATAGAGACCTAAAATTATGTATGTAGTAGGTTCCTCCTCCAACGCAGACGTCCTCTAAGACGGAATTTTTGGAAATTCCTACCGGGAGGGGTAAAAACGGAATAATTCTCCCCCTTGATGGCCTAACCGAACCCTTCGGCTAGAAACCTGTAATATATAATATGTTTTCCTTGGAGTATGGGCTAACTTATCAACAAGGCATTTCTAGGACTTTGGACAGGAACGTGGTAAAAATGGTGGTTCATTTTTACCCCCCTTAACGTCTGCGTCTTTAGTTAGAAACCTAAAACTTAAAGAACAAGTGCATATGAAACACTAAAATTAAGAAACTAAATAGGAAACGAGTGGAATTGAAACACTACACAAGTGGAATGAAATGGATATAAACGTTGAACGAGTGGAATTGAAATTATAGACAATGCAAATGGATTGGAAGAGGGAATTACCTGTTTAAACACTATCCACGGAATATGAAACTTATGTAGCATACTCTCCAAAAAGTTAAACAAATTTTCTAAGAGAGAAAAAACCTTAGAAAAGGAATGGAACTTATATATTCCGATATTTAAACTTCATGTAACGAAGCACCGGTGGAAGAAACCGACGCAGTAAATTTTCCAACCGAATTTGTGAATTTACTTGAATTTACCTTTACATAAACTGGAATTAAAAAAAAAAAAACTTTAAGGCACGCTAACAACCCTGCTTTACGTTATTTATTTTCATTCAAAACACAAATGAACAAAACTACTTACGGGTCTATCTACCTAAGTTCGCACTTTACCAAATTATCTTAACATACACACGTATATTGCAATTTATTATGGATTCATTACTAATAATCCACTTTCATGAGAAAAAGTGATCAAATATTTATTTATTTTAAACCCATTGTTGTGCAGAATTATTTATTTGTGGTGACTGGTTGAAGGCTTTTACTATATAAAAACTGTACTTTAAATAAAAAGCGAATTCAAAAAAAATGTCGGGGGCACGCTAACAAAGTAGCGGGCTGCGCCCGCTAGTATATTCATATATGATTTCTATACAATCATTTATAATTTTATACAATTATAACTTGTCGAGTATTGTGAAACATATATTTTTATTTGATTATATCAAAAGATATTTAATTATATAAAATTATATTAACCAGATCCACCATTTTTCGGATTAAATAATATATTTTTTATGTAATTATATTAACCCATATATGATTTGATCCGGAAAATGGTGGATCTGGTTAACATAATTTTATATAATTAAATATCTTTTGATATAATCATATAAAAATATATATTCCACTATATTCGACAAGTTATAATTGTATAAAATCATAAATGATTATATAAAAATCATTTTTACTAGGGTTATTAAAATTTATTGTTTTTTTTTTTAATGAAAACATATTTTTACTTTTGTACGTTTAGCTAAATGCAATGAGGAAATAAGCGAACCACATGTTCTTAATCTTTCCACCGATTTTATTCAACAAATTTGTATTTTAACAGTGTATTTGAACGCACACACAGGGAGGTTGATTGACTTTATGATGGTGCTGGTGTTGATAATACTGGTGATAGGTTTGAATTTGTGTTAAGGCTTGCTTTACCAAATGAAAAATGATTTTTAACAAGGGAAATATTGTTCAAAAAGCCGGAAAGAAAAATAAGTTATGGTAAATGGCCTTTTTCAATATTTTCGGGTAGATACCTTAAAGCCATTAATATAGTTGTTAGTTACATAGAATTCAATAGAAAACAAAGTAGCGCTCCAATTTCATATACATATTGTATATATGTAGGTAAAAATATGATTGACATTTTTTTATCCATATCGTCAGCTTGGTGTGAAAAGTGGACAAGTACATATTTATGAAAACAAAGACTATTACGATATGATAGAAAAATACATCATTTGAAGAAAAAGCAAAGTTATTTTCCCCTGTCCACGTAGTGGTGTAGGGTATTAAAAATGAAAAATTCGATATTGTGTAACCACCGTTTTACCTGCTAAATATTAGATTGGGCGAAAAAGAAAATAAGTCTATTCAGTATCTCTTCTCTATAATATATTGAAATTTCAGCGAAACCGCTTGTAAGCCCTGCACTGAAAAACAGTTCGATAGTTATTACATGACAGTTGTTTGTATAGTAATCACTAGTTGTTGTTTTTAACCATAATTACAGTTGTTTCCTGTGGAAAAATACAAAAATACAAAACACTTATCAAGACAGTTATTTAAAAAAAACGCTAATGAAAAGTACCGTCTTTAACAGTTGTTTAACCCTCTAATGCCCAAGGCCACAAAATGTGGTCTTCAGATTTAAACTAGTTTTTGGCTAAATAACAATTTTTATTAAAACAGTTATATTACAGCGACAGAAAACATAATTAGCTACTTTTTGTCTTTAAAGTTTTTTTTCCATACGGAACGACTTTCCAGCGAGAAGGATATAAAGTTAAAATTTCGTAAATTTGAAAAAATTAACTTCTTAAAACAGAAAAATATTTGAAAAATCGTCAAAAATACTTTTACGATCTGGCATACATTATTGATAATAGCAAAGCTAGTTAAGAGTCTCTACGTGTTAAAGGAGTTACAATTTTTACTCCACGACTCACAGGATAATGTCAGAATATGTGCTACAAATATCTCTCTAACTCAGTGTTGTTAACTTTATTTTAAAATCGCTAAAAACAAAGAAAAATTTACTCATATTTAAATAAAAATAATATTGTGAATAAAAATAATGCAAGATTAAGAAAATTTTATAGAATTTTCAACAATATTCAGTTTGTGCAGATCCGATCAGTACTTGCTAAATTTTACTATATAATTTGAAGAAAGGTCGATAAGGTAAAAATCCAATAAAAAACGAGTAAAAAGGTTAAAGTCGGGCATGCCGACTATACAATACCCTACACCGGTCTGGGTAAAAGCCAACTAATGTTTGAATCCGAAATTCGAATGGGTTAAAATGGGGCTTGTGTCAAAATTTTCTATAATGTAGTCAGCGCACCAAATTTCATTAAAATATCTTAATATTTGCGACCTGCAGTTTATAACCAAGCCAATTTTGGGGGGACCCTTATATGGGCACTAGGTCTAAACATGGACCGATGTTCACCAAAATCAATAGGCTTCGTCCTTGGGCTGATATAGGTCGGTTTACCAAATTTCATCAAAATATCTTAATATTTGCGACCTGCAGCGTATAAACAATATAAATTTGGGGGGACCCTTATATGGGCACTAGGTCTAAACATGGACCGATGTTCACCAAAATCAATAGCCTGCGTTATTGGGCCAACATAGGTCTGTGTACCAAGTTTCATCAAAATATCTTAATTTGCGACCTGTAGAGTGCGCACAAGAATGCATGGACAGACAGACAGACGGACGGACAGACGGACATCGTTAAATCGAAATAAAAAAAAATTCTGAGCCGATCGGTATAATATAAGGTGGGTCTAGGACCAATATTTTTTGGTGTTACAAACATCAGCACAAACTTATAATACCCTGACCACATAGTGGTGTAGGGTATAAAAATTTAAAAAGGCGAACCCTCGTTCGGCAACCAATATATAAAAAAAAAAATTCTACTGGGTTTATCGAAAAACTTCCATAGCAAAAGTTTAATGATTTTTTGCGAGCTTTAATTTTCTGACATTAGGGTGGTACATTAGGATTGTAGCAACTGAGATCTAGTGGGTAACTACTAGAACGGGATACTTGGGGTCAATGACCCTTAGAGAAAAACACTGGTCTTCTCGAGAGAAACACATCGATGTATCATACTTTAAGATCCGACTGTAAATGCCAAAGATATAACGAAAAATGTAAAATGGCGACCCCTACGTTTGGCAAAAAAAAATTTTTTGAAATTGCCTTGCAAAAATACCTACTTCATATTGGAGGGTGTACGACGAACTTTTTTTATGAGGTACGGCCTAATGTACATTACACCGTACAACCTTACAGACAAAAAAAGGGAGCGGTATTTTTGCAAGGAGTTGCCTTCCAACAATTTTTTTCTTTTTTCCAAAAAAAAGGAAAAGTGTCTCCTTTCTTAATTTTTCGTTATAGCTTCGGCATTTAAAGTCGGACTTTAAAGTGTGATATATCGATTTTTTGCCTCGAGGAGACCAGTGTTTTCAAATATTAAAGTAAAAATTCAATGAAAAGAAATTTTAAAAGGCGACTCCTACGATCGGCAACAAAAAAAATAAAATAAAATTTCTGCTGGGTTTATCGAAAAACTTCCTTAGCAAAAGTTAAATGATTTTTTGTGAGCTTTAATTTTCTGTCATTAAGGCCGTACGTTAGGGAAGTGGGAACTGGTGGATAAATACTAGA
This sequence comes from Leucophora obtusa, assembly GCA_949987735.1. Classification (NCBI taxonomy): domain Eukaryota; kingdom Metazoa; phylum Arthropoda; class Insecta; order Diptera; family Anthomyiidae; genus Leucophora; species Leucophora obtusa. The sequence goes on along the minus strand of OX465299.1, from coordinate 65,114,086 downwards.
ACGGGATACCTGAGGTCAATAACCCTTTGAGCAAAACATTTGGTCCCCTCGAGACAAAAACATCGATGTATCACACTTTAAGAGCCGACCGTAAATGCCAAAGATATGACGAAAAATTTTAAAAATTTTTTTCGAAACCTTGCAAAAATAATTTAGATTCGACTATGTACGGCGAACTCTTTTTTTTCTGTGGTACGGTCTAATGTACAGTAGTGTTCGAAGCATTTGCAACTGAAATTGCATTTGAGCTTTTAATTGATTTATTTTCTTTAAATGACTCTTTAAATCGGAACGAATGGAAGGGGGAACGAGTGAAATTGGAACACTTTCCGCAGGGAATGAAATGGAATTAAACGGGGAACGAAGTTCGTATTCGAATTAACAGAGTGTATTAATTTTTATTTCTAAATTAAAGTTTTTTGTTAGATTTGAGATCATGCAAGTAAATTACAAAGAATAACAATTTAAAAAATTCAATAAGGCCAGCAGAATAGAATACGTATTTTTGGGTTTCGCTACACACCAATCTTTAGGATCCATGCCTTTATGGGTTAATAATTGATAATGATCTACTTATATTGACGAATGTAAACACAACTCAATGAGACTAACATCAACGAAATTTTCAACAATGCTATTTTTATCCTCTGTTATTACTGGTTTTGCTTTCAACTTTAACTCTCTAACCGTCAAGCCCGCCTCCAGGCGGGGTATATTAAATTGACCACAAATGGGCCAAATGAGTATTTTATAATAAGAAAATTAAGCATTTTCAATAGAATACAAAATTTATTAAATTTTTCGTGAAGAATTTTTTTTTGTATATAGTGCACGGTTTGGAAGCGAGAAAGTGTCAAAAATTAAATTTCGTAAAATTTAGAAAAATAAATATTTTAAAACAAACAAAATTTTCAAAGATCTTAAAAACTTATGTAAATTGACTAAAACAATTGATAATGAACACAAAGTAAGATTGAAGCTTAAACTAATAGACGGATTTTTCTGAAATTTGGTAAAATGAATACATTTGGTATAAGTAGCAAAGCTTATATGTTTGAATAATATATATTCAAGTTAAGGTGCGTTTCCGCTCAATTTCGTTTATTTTTCGAAAAACGAAAATCGATACATTCTCTTAAGTAACAGCACAAAAAATTTAATTTTTTTATTGTAATTACATCTCGGTAAGAGAAATAATTTATGCTTAAACCTAGTAATTTTTATGAGCTAGTTTTCGATATTCCCTCTTAACCTATTTTAGACCATATCGCCTAAAATAGGCAAGGAAAAAAAATGTTGTAGAAGAACTTATTGTTTATTTTTCGTGAGGAACACTTGGTGTAAATTTTATTGCAAAAAAGCTTAGGCCGGTTAGAGGGTTAATTCCTAGCTTATCGCATAGAGTTGGGCTTAATCGCTTACAATTCATTGAACAATATATTTCCTTAAAATCGTTCAATTGTTATTTTTTGTTATCGTTCTTTTTTGTCATGAGCTGTGCCTTAAAAAAATTAATAAGAAAGACAAATTTTCTATGAATGAAAAAAAAAACGAAATGAACGATTGAACGAAAAGAACGAATAATGGTGAACGATGACATATCGTTCAATAAACTGAACCGTTCAAATGAACTACACAACTCTAGTATCGCAGCTGGTTCTATTCAACTCTGATCGTCAGCTTATTTATTGATTTATTGATCGACATATTGTTTAACTTTTTTTTTATCAGTCAATAAAAAACAAATTACAAAAAAATACGTATTATCTGTAGGAGTTGATATTTTCAGTCAAACAGAGAAAATCTGAAGTATAATGTTTGTATATGTCTGTTTGATCACTTCTGAAATTATTCATATAGAGACAATCTGACAATAAAAATATAAACAATAATACAATTTAATGGAAGATCACTGATGAAGCCTGTCCATAAAAAGGCAGAAACTAGATCTAGTCTGATTTGCAAATTTAATGTATTTATAACTTTTGAGGAAGGTTTATTCTTCTTCTTAACCTCAAACCTACTAAAATTCTATTTTTAGTTTTCTATTTTTAGAAAAAATAATTTTAATAATTTCGTTGTTTTCTGTTTTAAAACAAAAAATTCAAATATTTTCGGTTTTCTTTTTAGTTTGTTTATATACAAAATTATTTCTATTCAAATTACAAGAAATTCTTTACTCATACACACAAACATAGCCAATAAAAATATGAAGGTGTGTGTTGTTTTGAAAATTCAAACAAAAAAACTTTCAAATATGAAAAAACAAACCAAAAAATGGTTTTTTTTAGGTTTTGTCCGTTAAAAATTGATGATTGTTTTAACACCGAAAAAATTGTTTCCCAAATATTAGGTCATTTGAACTAAATTTAAAGAAATTTGAGAATGATTTGGCTCCAAGGAAATTTTAACTTCAATCGAGTACACAATTGTCTTAAAAAAAAGTTAAAACAATTAACTTAAATTAAGTACATTTTTTCTGAGATTTAGTAAATGCTGTTTTAATTTTTCTGAAATTTTTATTAAAATTTAGTATGTATTTTACTTAAATTCAGTATAAACTTGTTCTTAAATTTAGTATACATGTCTTAAAATCAAGTCAATTGTTCTTAAATTTAAAGATGCTTTGAACTTGTGCTAACGCAGAATAAACTTATTTTTAGTTCATATGTTATGCTCGTATTAAGAATATCCAAAAAAAAACCATGCAAAAAATTGCAGGTATTATTTATTAATTTTTAATTCTCATTAGGTATAAATATTCAAATATATAAGTATTTTAGTTTCACTAACAAAAATCTAAGTAATCAATTTCATATATTTTTTTATGAAAGTATTGACGAAAATAATTTTAATATTTTTTTTGGTTAATATAAATTTGTGTGAAATTTATTACTTAAATTTTCTTCACAACACTAAAATACTTATATGTATAATACAAACTACAAACCAAATAAGAATTCCATAGGTTATAAAATATTTTCAGGAATACGAAAGAAAATCTTTACTCGAATTTAAGAAGTTTATACTTGGTTTAAAGAAGTTAAAATGTTTAAACTAAATTTAAGGAAGTTCATTATTTGAATTTAGTTTTTCATACAATTTTAAATTTCATAATTTTTAGTTCAACCAAATTCTTAACATTTAAGATTTTTAACTAAAAATAAATACATTTTTCAACAGTTTTAAGAAATTTTAACCTAATTCAAGAAAATAAATTTAAGGAAAACGTTTTATTATTTTTAAGTTAATACGAATTTTGGATAAACTAAAATCAAATAAAATTTGCATTATTTGAAAGCAATTTTACTTATTGGAAAGAAATTTAAATCATTTTTATTAATAACTCATATACATTGTTTTAATAAAGTGAAACCTTAATTTTAGTTCATACAATTTTTTGAGTGAACAGACTCTTCAATTATTTTAATTCCTTTTATTTTACTTTCAATACTAAAATGTCTGAAAAGTTGTTCCCGTTGTTCTATCAGAAAGTATTTTATAAAAATAAGAATTGTATTAAAACAGTAATTAAACATTTTACTGGACAGCCAAGTATGACTTATACCCCTTTTTAACCATTTACCCATTTTCACCTTTATAACAAGCTTCTCTTGTTGAGTCGTTTGGTTTTAATAATTAATATACTAAAACAACATAAAATTCCATCTAACATCTAAAAAGTTTTATGCAAATTTCATGATCATATTAACTTGTATCGCTTGGGTATATGTTTGTAGAAATGTTCACTCAATCTAGGAAACTTGCTTCACCTTTAACTCTAGCATTTAATTTAAAAATACTATTTTAACATTAACACTTTTATGGTTGCAATGTTGTACAATTTATTATTTACGAGGTGTTAAAAATTGCACATATTCAAAAAAGAAAAACACTAAACAAAAACAGAACGGAATAAAATAGAATCTCTATACACCACCACTAAACTACCGACAAACTCATCTAAATAAATCGCCAAAACCATGTTAGCAATGGAATACCGAAATACAATACGAGTTCTAATATGTACTTACTAGGTGGATAGAAATAAACACCCACAATGCAAATTGTTCATGGAGAAACGAATTAGGAGAAGTTTAGGGGATGCCATATGTGTGGCAATACTCAATGTGTATTTGGATACTACAACTTTTGCAGCTGTAATTCAGAAAAGAGCAATTGAAATTTAGAATTCCATTTTGAAATTCAGAAAATATCAATTCAAATTTTTTATTTTAAATTTAGAAAATACCAAAAGAGATTCAGATTTTTTATTTTAACTGCAGAGAATATCAATTGATATTAAGGAATTATATTTGAAATTCAGAAAATATCTACCGAAATTAAGAAAATATCTTATTATTTAAAATTCAGAAACTAACAGCTAAAGTTCAGAAAAATATAAATTGTAATTGTCGCTATTCAGAAAGCATCAATTGAAATTTTATGTCAATTAAAATCCTAGTCATCAACTGAAATTCAAAAAATAACAATTAAAATTCAGAAAGCAAAACAAAAATTTCAAATAATGGAAATTCTGAATATCAGTTGATATTTTCGGAATATCACTTAATATTTTCCAAATTACAATTTATGATTTTCTAAATATCAATTGATATTTTTGAAGTTTCAATTGATATTTTCTGAATTTCAAAAATTTTCAGAATCTTCAGTTGATATTTTTATAAATTCAATTGGAAATTCAGAAATTTAATTGATATTTTCAGCATTTAAAATAAAAATTGTTGGCAACATTTTCGAAAAAAAGACTCGGAGGAGATTAGAAGATAAACAAAAAAATCGAAAAGTAGAATGTTTGTATGTGTCCGTTTGACCACTTCTGAAAAGTAAAAAACAGTAACAGAAAGCTGAATTTGAAAGAAAACTATGAATTAGCTACACTACATTCAAGGCCTTACATGGGTTAGATGGCTAAGCTGTCGAACTTTAGTATAGTTACGTTTGTAATGTAGGAATATGCACAGTAGACCGTCCATCAAAAAAAAAAGTTCGCCGTACACAGTCCAATTTAAATTATTTTTGCAAGTAGGTTTCAAAAAAATCTTTTTTACCGAACGTAGGGGTCGCCATTTTATATTTTTCGTTATATCTTTGGCATTTACCAAAAAAAAATCGAAGAAACGTATATGACCAAACAAAAGATTACAAAAATAGTAATACACTTCTTTAGTTCACGAACCACATAGGTGCAAATTGAAGGCATTTAAAGGTAAATTTTAAAAAATATTAAATTGAGAAACATTTAGTCCACTAACTTTCACTTCATCTCATGGGTCCATCTCCATTCAATGGAGATGAGACACTTTGTGTATCATAAAAAGTAGATATACAAAATGTTCTAGTGTTTATTGTGAGAAAAGAGTGTTCGTTTATAGTGTAGAAAATGCAAATTTATTTTAACTTTTTTTTTTTTATATACTGCAATGTGACAGGGCATACAGATAGACATATATTAGGGTGGTATGTTCTAACTTAGGCACTTTGTCTGAAGAAGAACCCGGTTGTGATGGACTACATCAAGGATGTTCACAAGGGGTGTGCTATTTCTTGTATCGTTGTATAAACTTAAAAAAAAACAGATTTGAAAAAATACGACATTTGACAATGGCACGATACAAAATTCTTACGTACTTATGTTTAGTATCCTATGTTTAAGTATGCTAAAGGTACATCTACACGGTATAGAAATCTCGTAGAGTTTGCGCTAAATTTGTCATCTCTAATATTGTTGGCACTAATTTTTATCGAACAAGTACCATTTCTAGTTGTCAAGTATTTGTTTTTATTAAAATTGTTGTATTTCAAAGAATAATTTTTTCTCAAAATACCAAAAGGTGAATTTAATAAAGTGAAATGTTTAATAATGTTACATTTAACATTTTAAAAATTGTTACTAATTAAAGAAATTGTGTATGACAGAACTTGTCAATGGTCTAGAGCAGCGGTTCCCAATAAGTTTTGCTTCACGGACCCCTTGAGACATTTCTATTAGCTCACGGACCCCCAAACCAGAGTTGAGCGAGAGGTACTTTATAAATTATAGGGCAAAATTAATAAAAGCACCTACTTTTTATTTTATTTATTTTTTATTTTATTTATTTTGTAGAATTGCTCCATACACAAGACTAAAAGTCTTATTTTGCAGTATGGAACTGAGGATAGGTAAATTTATGAAAATCATTAATCAATTAATAAGTTAATAACTAATTAAAAATTTTTATATAAAATACAAAAAACAATTAAACAATTACAATTAAACAATAAATATAAATATAAAACAAAAAATCAATTTAAATAATTAAGTCATATCATATCAAATAATTATTTTTTCAAATTGTTATGCCGAAAACAGTTTAAAAATATTTTCTTTGAATTTTCGTGCGTTACTTAAAAGTTGCGTGCTATGGGGTATAGAATTCCAGAGAATTACTTCGAATATGTAGAAATGCCACTCCGAAATTAAACTTTTGTATCCAAATGATCTAATTCGTTTTCTCCTGCTTATATCTGAAATACAAAGTCTGCTGTACAGATGATCAGGTTTATGGGTGTATATTATTTTATGTAAGAAAACTAAAACTCTTATGTTTAGTAGATTATCCAAAGAAAGCCCATATAGCTGAGATGAAAACAATGATACACTAGAACGCCTATTAAGTCCATACACGTATCGGATTATGTTGTTAAAAGCAATGTTCAATTTCCTTTTACTAGTTGTATCACATTTAGCAAATAGCTCACAACCATACAGTAAAACGGGCATCAGATATGTTTTGGCAAGTAGTATTCTTATTCTCATAGGTGTACAATGCTGGGTCCGCCAAAGAGTTCTAATCATAGAGAATGTGCGACCACAAGCATAGTTAATGTGGTTCGACCACGAAAGAGTGTCATTAAAAAAAATTCCGAGATTCTTAGCAGATTTTACTATTTCAATTTGTTGATTATTTATAAATATATTGGGTATAATATTTAGCTTGGCAAGTCGCTTTTGAATTACAATGCATTTAGATTTTTTCGGATTTATTCCTAAACCGTTTGCCGTTGCCCATGTATAAATACGATCAAGTTGCTGATTAATAGAGATAATACACTGGTCAATTAAGGCATTAATACAACTGGTATAAAGTTGAAGGTCATCCGCGTACATTCTTACATTACAATTTGTTAAAAAGCCTGGGAGGTCATTATTTTAAATTATGGCCAATTTTAAGCAGGAATAAGGAAAAAAAAAACATTTTTCAAATCAATATTTTTAAATAATTTAAAAATTATAAAAAAAAAATGTTTTTTTAAATAACTTGTTTTATGTTTTTTGTCGGATCTCTTCGCGGACCCCCTGGAATTCTGCTACGGACGCCTGGGGTCCGCGGACCACCATTTGGGAACCGTGGGTCTAGAGATTACATTTGAGCATATATTATGTTATATATGATCATTTATAATTATATATGACAATAGATCTGTCATATCTCATAATATGTGGCATATATGGTTGATATCTAATTTTATAAAAGACAATATATAAAAATATATGGTTATATAAAGTACCACATAAGAACCATATAATTATATATGGCTATTCATGACAATATATATACTCACATATTATAAGATAAAACAAGATATTACTATATATGACTATATATAAATTTTTTTGATCGGGATGTGCTATGGGAACACCGAAGGAGGACACTGCGATATGTATGAGGGATAGAAAGACTCATACATACCCGAGTAAAAATTGTTATATAGGAAATTATATAATTTAATATGGACTAATATGTTTATATATAGTCAAGTGTGATACCATATCTTTGCGGATATAATTATGTTTTTGAGTTTTTCGAAAATTTTTTATATGATGTCATATATGTCCCCATATATATTAATATGTACCATATCTAGTTATATATCCTATGACAATTTTAATACAGCGTCATATATAATTAAAAATGGCTTTATCGGAAAATGTATAAAGCTCAATGTTAAATTTATTTCTAAGCTGTTTTAGATATGTTTAAGTATAGCGCAATGTAAAATTAAATTCTATGTTTTTTGTGATATATTTATGTATGATTTCAAAATAGAAAAGTGTACTCATTATAACTCTTAAATTCCTTGTAAACCTTGTATAAATACAAGCCATATATGTATGGAATTTGACATTAAAATCATAAACATACCAGGTTTACACAGTTTACGGGTAGAATACAAGTTTATATGAGAAAGCTTAAATGCTTGGTTACAATTATGTACAACTACTTCTAAATACTTATGTGTAAATTCATAAATGCTTTATAAAGTTATAGGAGACTTATGAAACAAATTTTGTATGGAAATTTGTTTTGTAAACCTCCTATAATTTTATAAAACATTTATGAATTTACACATTATTAAAGTTTTATTTAAATTTTGAATTCTTAACTTAAGGGTGTTATTTTTTAGTACTTTTTAATAGTTTTTGTTTTGAGCCTGAAATATAATTAGGTATAATTAGGGTCAAAATGCGGATAAGATTCTATATGATTTAATATGATTTAATATTTAGATCTTATCCGATATAATGTTATCCACCATTTTTCGGATCATAGTATATCTCCAATTATATTAAATAAGATATCATTACATATGACATCATATTATTTTTTTTACTCGGGTTATTATTTTTCATAAATTGATGTTGACTTGGTTGGGGCTCGAACCAGCAGCCTTACGTGTAACAGTCCAACGCGCTAGCCATTAACCACAGCGCCCACAAAAAAAAAAAAAACAAAATCTGATAGCGCTAAGTCAGGGCTATATGGTGGATGTGGCATTAGTTCCCAATTGAGCTGTTATTTTTTGACGGGCTATCATAGAGGTGTGTGGTCTGGCATTATCATGATGGAACATCACGACTTTGCGATTGGCCAGTTTAGGGCATTTTTTCTTGATTTCTTCATTCAATTTCGATAGTTGACGACAGTAGACATTTGAATCAATAGTTTGGTTGAAGCAGGTCAATCCCACCACACAGAAAGCATAATCTTCTTTTGGTGAATATTGGCTTTGGATATCGATTGTGGGGTCTCGTTTTGCTTGGTCCATGATCGGTTTCAGACTACATTATCGTAAACAATCCATTTTTCATCACCCGTTATGATTCCTTTTAGAAATGGGTCGTTTTGGTTACGATTCAGCAAAGATTCACATATGTTAATGCGTTTGGTGAGGTGGATTTTCTTTAATTCGTGAGGAATCCAAACCATAGATTACATAGATATCTCACTATTCTTCTTCTTTTGTGAAAAAACAAATTTTTACATATACATTGAAATTTTTTTCTATAGGTATACCATATATTTGAACATAACCGTATTATTTGAATTTTAATTTCTGTTAGTCACTATGAAATGTCATACCATGTATTGTCATTTGCAATCTATTACTATCACATTTTTGAATTGTCCCTTTAATATTCCTCTAATAAAACCAGTCTCTTTTTATATATCAAAGATACAACATCTAACACATTCTCATGAGATACGTGCACTGACAGCGAATGTCAAAGAGTAAGAGATCTCTGTAATCTATGATCCAAACATCCAGTTTGTTTACGTAACCAAGCTATTGTAAGTGCAAGTAAACGGTTGAATTCGATATGTGGAGCTTCTCTGTAATCTCTCGAGTTGTAATACGCCGGTAAGTTTCGCTCAACGCCTTTTTTTTGTCATAATCAGCAGTGGCTGGACGACCAGTATGTTTTGCATCTTGCACATTAAAATTTCCAGAACGAAAGCGAGCAAACCAACGCTGACACTGGCATTCAGTAAGGCAGTCCCCACCATAAACTTCACATAATTTCTTCCGAGCTTGCACGAATAACGTATGCAAATTATAAAAATGTACTACCGGAGTCGGTGACCGCAACTTTAAGAGCGTTAACTGCAATTTTCGGTCGTTATTCTCGCCCTAGTAGACAATCAATAACAAGTTTAGTCCAAAAATTTGAGTCTACATATTCATTATGTGATGCTGCCGTGCCAGTGAGATAACGGGTTGGTCGAAGTGACGAAAATATCGCTGCCGTTCAGGCGTCCGTAGCAAACGATCCAAATCAGTCCATTCCGCGGCGTTCTCAAGAAATGGGCATCGCCAAGACCACTTTATGGCGAATATTGCGTAAAGGTCTTGGTTTACACCCATACAAAATCAAGCTGACTCAGGAATTGAAGCCGATGACCATTTTACGGGACGTACGTTATTTAAAAAAAAAAGTTGTCAAGTCCTTGTTGGAAAACCCTATATAAGTTAGCAGTTCTAAGTCAAATTTACTGATTGAAATTTGTTCATATCCATTACTGGAACTACTTTCTTTGTCCCCCAGTTTATAAAAATATTTCTCCTCTCTGTATTTAATATTGTAATTTTTCTTTTATTCTTTCAAATTGCTGTTTACATTTGGATTTCCTGTGGCAACAACAAAATAACAAAAATTTGCGATGGATTTTTGTTTATTTGCAATTTTTAGCAATTTTTTTCACATTTATATTCAGAATTTTTTGTGTTTTCTGTATACATCCAGCTACTCACGGGATTTAAAATATTCTCTGTGGATAGAAATGATTATTATTGTATTCACCATATGGATGTAAACACTTGAAATACAATGGGAAATAATAAATCCAGGTTTTCCCTGGTAATAAAAACAGAAGATATTCGGTTTTTGTAAAAGTTTTCAAATAAAGAAAAACTGAACATATAAATTCCAAATTACTTAAGAGTCAATGGATTTTTTCGATTAAAGTGCAAATGTGTATTGGACACTATTAAATTTCTCTACATGTTGTTTGCTCGATGTTTTTTTGACCATTTGGTAAAAGAGATTTTTATGTTAAAAAAAAACACATTACAACTTCCTTTTATCATTAACCATGACCATTTACAAATATGTAAAGTTTTGTATATTTATTTTAAACTTGTCTATGTGATTTTTGCTGGTGTATTGGTGCCATGTTGCTTAAGGGCTTTTTAATTTAACTTTTCTATGTATTTACATATATGGATGTATGAATGTACGTGCCTGTACACCAACTCCAAAGTTGACAACAAACTTAGTACCTTTACCGTTGCAAAGGTAGGTAGGTAGATAGATAGACTCAGCATGTTGCAACTCTGTGATTTATAGCGCGCCAAAATGTTAATCATCATGTGAAGGTACTTGTTATATTAGAACGACACTTATTTGTTTAAGGTTTTTCTTTTAAATTTTTGAAGATTTTTTTTAAAACCTTTGCAGAATTCAATGGTTATTAAATATTTAACATTTTAAAAAAATATTAAATATGAATATAAAATGTATTTTTTAAATGTGCCAAATCGTTAAATATCCTCTACATAAAATTCAATATCATTTGAAAAAGAAAGTATTAACTAATTATTTAGTCCCAACTCTGATTATTGCAGCCACTTTATTTATAAGCCTTTTCTAAATGAGGCCACAGGGTATGGCATCACCAAAAAATGAGTAGTAATCACTAGGTGGCACTTTGTTCAGTAAACTGACACTCTTTTTTTTTTTTTTTAATTTTACTTTAAATAAAAGCAAACAAAAGCGCTTAAAAAACAAATGAATATCTAAAAAATCTTTATTCGAACATATTTAGCTCTCGTTTTTTTTTTTTTTTTAATTTTGCGCCGTTTTTAACAATTTGTGGGTTTTCAAATATAAGCTCAGCTAATAATAAACGGATAGTAAATAGTTGCTCAGGTAATACTAAATTTCAGCGCCCACTGACGGTTACTAGTGTAAGTAATGATGTCTAATCTCTACCACACTGTACAACAATTTCGAACTTTTTCCAAATTACGAGATTCTGACAATGGATTCTGGTAGAGGAGACAAAAAAAAAATAAAGTGTGTCGGCGTTTTAAAAGATCACATAGGAATTTTATTTTAGGGGAGGTTTAAGTTTCCCCGCTTTTTCAAATGTTTATTCTGAATCGGCATAGGAAACCATGTGAATCTTACATATTAGGTATAGTATGAGTTCAGAGACATATTTAAAACACTACGAAGAACATTTTTGTGGAACATTTTGACCCTCTAACTCTTAATTTTTTGGACCCGTTTTAAAAAGGGACAAAAAGACCCGAAAGTTGAAGAGTTAGATGGTTAAAATGTTCCACAAAAATGTTCCTCGTAGTGTTTTATATAAGTTCGCTGAACACATCCTATACCTAAAATGGAAGATTCACATGGTTTTCCTCTAAAATCCAGGTTTGTTGGACATTTGAGCACCAATTCTGAAGAAATACGAGATTAACCCTTAAACACATTTTAAGTTTTAACTTATTTCTGAAATTGAAGCTAAATTTTGATCTTTAATGTCTTCAGAGACTTATAGTAGAATCTCATGAAAAATATTTTTGCGGAACATTTTAACCTCTAACTGTTCAACTTACGGGGTTTTTTTGTTCCTTTCTAAAAAGGGGTCAAAAAAGTCCCTTTAATTAAAGAGTAAGAGTGTTAAAATGTTTCGAAAAAATATTTGCTTTGAAATTCTACCATAAGTCCCTGATACCATCAAAGTTGATAATTTAACTTCAATGCCAGAAATAAGTCAAAACTTAAAATGTGTTTAAGCGCTAATCTCGTACTTATTCAAAATTGGCGCTCAAATGCCCAACAAACATGGATTTTAGGGGGAAACCATATGAATCTTCCATTTTAGGTATAGGATGTTTTCAGTGAACTTATGTAAAACACTACGAGTAAGATTTTTGTGGAACATTTTAACCCTCTAACTCTTCAAATTACGGGTCTTTTTTGTCTATTTTTAAAAAGGGGCCAAAAAAGTCCCATTAATTGAAGAGCTAGAGGGTTAAAATGTTCCACAAAAATGTTTTTCATAGTGTTTTACATAAGTTCGCTGAACACACCCTATACATAAAATGGAAGATTCACATGGTGTCCTATGCCGATTCAAAATATACATTTGAAAATAGGGGACATTTTAATCCCCGATGCACGTGTATTTTTTGGTCTCCTCTACCAGAATCCATTATCAGAACACGGTAATTCTTTTTTCGTGTTGTACTGTGTAATTAATAGTATCTGACTGTTGATAATATTTTGAATACAAAATGATAAGTCATTATGGTAAATTTCTACACTTATTTATTTGTATCAGTAATAAGTTCTGAATCCATCATCGGATTTCTCCTTATTTTTATACCCAATTGCTTGAGAAACTCATAAATGTTCTACTATTCATCCCTTAACTTTTGTAAGGGAGTAATCACGATTTCAACAGACTATTAAAATCGCCGGTATTGCCAGATCAACTTTCAGCGGAGTAATCACGATTTCAACAGACTAATGAAATCGCTGTCATTGCCATATAAACTTTCCGTGTTAGAGCCACACTATGTTTGATTTAATTTCAAGCGTAATGAAAAATTCAATGACCGATGGAGGTTATAAAAATATGTCACCTTAATATATATAAGTTTGTCATTGGCTGGGTATTTAATTTGCAACAAAAAACAAGGTAAGTACCAGAGTGAGGTGTTGTCATACCAAAAAAAAAGCAAAAAAATAACTCCACAAGTATTCACTTGTATAGATTTACATATACCTACTCATCTCTACATTGTTTTTTTTTTTTTTTGCTGGAAAAGTATGTGTTGTGTTTTGTGTCACAATGTTTACACGATGCCAATGGTCATTAAACTTTGAGGTGACTTTATGGTAAATATTAAAAATTACAAAAATAAAAATACCAACATGAATAGTGGAAAAGAAAAACCTGGTGAAAAATCAATAAGAATGAAGGTAAGAAAAATAAAATTTTCCTTATTTTACTATACTCAACGCATTGTTGCTTAAGCTTGCATCAAGGTTTTGTTATATTTTTAAACGTTGAATCCTTGACATGGCTTGAAATATGTAGACCTGTCATGTCAGGGACACAGTTGAAAAGAAAAATTAATAAATGAAATCAAAATTCTCTGCGTTAGATTATACATGTGAACTTGGTAAATTCGAATAAGTATGTACCCATTAACTTTGAAAGAATTCATTCAGTTTGAACTTAATTCCCCTAAAATCAAATTCAGCTTTCAAATTTGTATACCTCTCATTCCATTAAACCATTGCCTTAGATCAGAGCTGGCAAGACTTTTTTCGTTGCGTGCCAAAAACAGACACATTTTTTTGTAAAAATTTCTCGCAGGCCACCTTAAGTATATTTACTTTTTAAAAACTTTTAAAATTGGGAAAATTTTCGTTAACAACTTTTATTATTTTTTCCGCGCAATTGTTATCGAAACAAATTTTTCGCATTCGTAAATCTTGCAGGAACTGTAATAAAAGAATTCTCATATAAATTCTACTTTTTCTATTTTCTTTTATGTATGATTACACTGATAGAAATAAATAGTTATAAATAGCAAAAAACTTAATTGAAAATTAGTTAAAAAGGAACCTACAGCAATATCTATTTATTAAAATCAGTATCAGAATATATTTGCTGAATACTAGTAAAAGAAACAGTAGGAAAATCTTTTAAACACTGATATTAGAAGCTTAGATTGTTAATTACATTCAAAAAGAAATCCAAAAAAAAAAATTTAGAAATATAAAACTTTTTATGGTGGTTTAAATCTACTTATATTCAACAACGTTTAATAAAACTACAGATATTTGAGCTCGAGGTGAATGATTTTATTATAAATATTTTCCTTATAAATCAATATTTCGATATTCTTTGAATATCATTTTCAGGATTCTTCCAGTGAATGTTAACATTACCAAACTTTTAGCTATAGTGGTGCATGCATCGTCGTCTGTTACAGTGCAATAATATTCTCCTTATAATATTTATAATAAAATAACTGACCTAGAACACAAATATCTGAAGTTTTATTAACAATTGGATAGGTCGAATAAATAACTATTCAACAATATTTTTTTTATTTTAGCAGGGTAAATTGTAATTTAAAATTAACTTAAATACATCTAAAATTTTGTAAATTAAACAGATTTTTTCTTGGTGTTTTTATTTTAATAATATTTAGCAAACAGTTTTAATCGATTCGAGCATTTTTTCGTCAGGGCCCTTTTCACTTTTTAATTTCTCCAATTCTAGAGCCTTTTCCCATCGAAATATTTAAAATACTATCCATCTATTCGTAGAAGGTTAAGAAATTTTTAATAACTTTTTTGATTTATTAAGCTTAAAGCTTAATATTTATTAACTAATTTTTAACACAATATTCCCACCCAGCTGGAAAATGTGTCTTAAAGACAATAATACTAATTTTTAAGCAGAGCCGTTTAGTTGACAAGTATGCAGGTGCAGACCAGGGATGTCAACGCTAAATCTGGTGTTTTTTTTTTGTCGCTTGCGAAGTTTGAGATTAACTTACCACTATCAAAGAATGATTTAAAAGAAAATTTTAACAACATACCTGAAAGCAAAAGAAAACAAAATGTATTAATTTAAAATTGTATTTATGTTAATAATCTAAATAAACAAATAAGTTATTACTAGCCGAATTGTGTCTACCAAATTATCCTGAATATAAAGAAAATATTTTGAAAATCAATTTTCATTTCGAAAAATATTTCTACGCTCTCTTTCTGCAAAAACAGCAGAAAAAGCAACTAAAAATTACTTAAAAATTACCTTGCAGAAAAATTGCTTAAAATAGCAGATTTTTTGCTAAAAACTTTTAAATTTACAGAATTTTAATTAAGTAGGTTTGAGGTTAAGAAGAAGAATAAACATTAATTCAAAGTTATAGACACATTATTAATTTGCAAATTAGACTAGATCTAGTTTCTGCCTTTTTTTATGGACAGTAGAGCGTACCATCTTACAGGCAAAAAACAAAAGTCCACCGTATACCCTCCAATATAAAGTATTTTTGCAAGGAGGTTTCAAAAAAAAAAAAATTTTTTGTTTTTGCCGAACGTAGGGGTCGCCATTTTACATTTTTCGTTATATCTTTGGCATTTGTTGTCGGATCTTAAAGTGTGATACATCGATATTTTTCTCTCGAGGAGACCAGTGTTTTGCTCTAAGGGCATTTTGACCCCAAGTATCCCCTTCTAGTAGTTACCCACCAGATCTCAGTTGGTACCACCCTAATGTCAGAAAATTAAAGCTCGTAAAAAATCATTAAACTTTTGCTAAGGAAGTTTTTCGATAAACCCAGTAAAATTTTTTTTTATATATTGGTTGCCGAACGTAGGGGTCGACTTTTTAAATTTTTTTTAATTGGATTTTTACTATACAGCAAAACACTGGTCTCCTCGAGGCAAAAAAATCGATATACTACACTTTAAAATCCGACTTTAAATACCAAAGCTATAACGAAAAATTAAAAAAGGCGACCCCTACGTTCGGCAAAAAAAAATTAATTTTTTTTGAAATCACCTTTCAAAAATACTTCCCTATAAACATTTTCACTGGAATTCAAGTTGAAATCAGGTTCAATTCCAGCCCTGTTTTCCAGTTTCAAGGCTTGAATTCAAATTTTATTACATTTTATTTCAATAGCATACTCCAGCAAAAGGGAAACAAAAATTCAAGTTTGAAATATTTTTGTTAAATAAACAAGTGCTAGAATTTGAAATATACTTTACTTCAAGCAAAATTTAAAGCACTTGAATTTTTAAAACCTATGTGCTTATTGGGTTCATATTAGAGGGTGTACGGCGAACTTTTTTTTTGAGGTACGGTCTAATGGACAGGCTTCATCAGTGATTTTCCATTAAATTGTATTATTGTTTCCATTTTATTGTCAGATTGTCTCTGTATGATAATTTACCCTCAGAAGTGATCAAACAGACATACAAACATTCTACTTTAGATTTTTTGTTTATCTTCTTATCTCCTCTTTGTCACCTTTTTCACAAATGTTACCACACTGACGTATGGTTTTTACGTACAAGTGCAGGCAATTTGTGTATATCTTTATTTTTCTAGTAAAGTGTTGTTTTTTCAAGCGCGTCATATAGACCAAATGCAATTAATATTGCAATTAATATGCATTTTTATTAATTTTAGTTACATTTACGTTACATTTACGTTAACCTTTAGTTAATTGAAAATGATAAATTATACTGCAAAATCAGCAGAAAAGTCTGCTAAATATTAGTAAACTAAAAATAGCAAAAACAAATTGCCATCTCTACAAACTTTTTATTTTTAAGCTAAATTTAGTTGAGTGTAAATAGCATAAATATGCTAAAATCAGCAGAAATATTTGCTAAAAAAAAGTGTAAACTGCTGTTATCAAAAGGCTCGATTTTTATGTGCATTTAAAAAAAATCTAAAAACAACTTAGAAAATTTTTAATTTTTTGTGATTTTTTAGGTTACTAATTATTTAGCAAAATTTTTTGCTGATTTTAGCAGGTTAATTTGTTATTTTCTATAAACAAAAATTTAACTCAAATATACCTAAAATTCTTATTTAACAACTTTATTTTTGCTGTTCCTATTTTACAAATATTTAGTAAAAATAATTTGTTAATTTCAGCAGTTATTTTTTGCAAAGCCATTTTTATAAAATTTTTATTTGTTTTAACTAAATTTTTTATGAATTTTAGAAGAGTTACTGAAAATATGTTTGTTCCCTTCTTTAATAAAATTATTAAAACTACAACAGAATTTTTACATTTTTTTTCACATAAAATTTTTTTCTATTCATCGATTGATTTTTAAATTTTAGTCCATTAATCGGTTAAGAAATAAACCTTAATAATTATTTGCACGATTAATCGATTAAAATAGAAAGTCAATTAATTAAATACCCTACACTGAGAGAATTATCATCACTTCAGTAATAAATTTCTTCATAGTTTCAATGAAAATTGTCACTGGAACCAGAGCTTCGAAAATTAATTCCCTTTTTTTGAACTGAATTTATATTTTGGGAATGAATTCCCTGACCAAAATTAAGGAATTGAATGAATTCCTTTTTTTTCATTCGATTTATATTAAAGGAATTCATTAATTTTTATACACTACACCACTATGTGGTCAAGGTATTATTTGCTAATGCCTTCATAAAATTTTATGAATTCATTCAACAAGGAATTCATTCAATTCTAGTTAATTCAACTTTTGGTAAAGGAATTCATTCAATTCTAGTTAATTCAACTTTTAGTCAAATAATTAAATTTATTTAGTTTAATTCCCTAGGAATTGAAACTTAATTCAGGGAATTAAACGAAAAAAATTTAATTCCTAGGGAATTAAACGAAATAAATTTAATTCCTTGACTAAAAGTTGAATTAACTAGAATTGAATGAATTCCTTGACTAAAAGTTGAATTAACTAGAATTGAATGAATTCCTTGACCAAAAGTTGAAATTGAATGAATTTTTGACCAAAAGTTATTTTACTAGAATTGAATGAATTCCTTGACCAAAAGTTGAATTAACTAGAATTGAATGAATTCCTTGACTTCAAATTGAATTAAATAGTGTTGAATGAATTCTTTAGTGAATGAATTATTTAATTTTAATTCTTTACGCTTTGGTCAGGGAATTCATTCTATAATTATAATTATAATTCATTTCCTTGAATTAAAGAATTGAATTAAATTTTAGGGAATTCATTCCTAAAAGGAATTAATTCTTTAAAGCTCTGACTGGAACTCGTCCATTGAAACTTCCTGACTAAAAAAGTTTTAATATAATCTTATATGATTTAATATAATAATAAATGTTTTTATGCGTGGCTTTATATAACCATATACATTTATATTAACACTTTGGTTTTATAAATATATTTGATATGACGTTATATATAAGCATATGCGATTTGATCTGCGATGTAGTTTATATATAATTATATGTATATAATGGCGTATAAGCTTCTGTAAACAATCTTATATGAAAATATATAACACACTTAATATAAAATTGTATTAATTTTATATATAGTTATGTCTGACATGATATCTAATTATACAAAATTTTATAAAGTTTAATTTCACTATAAAAATTAAGAAAAAAAACTTAGAAATTGTGGATCTGGTTTTGAATTTTGCCCTTTGACATATAAATTAATGTTTATAATTGAATTTAACATCTATTTATTAAATATTTGGCAAAATACTGTTTATCAAAATAATAAAAAAAAAAATTAAAGAAATAAATATGGGAAAAACTTTTTTTTTCATTGTGAAATTGAAGGGCCAAATAACTATTATTTTTAAATTTTAAAATAAAAATTAGACAAACATATGTTGAAATAAATACGATTTAAGTTCAGGGCGGTTACCGCGTAACTCGATTAGAAAAAAAATTTTCGAGTTCGTAAATTTTGTACCTTATGTAAAAAGAAAAGCTTTTGCATAAAACTTACTTTTTAAATTTTTATATATAGTGTACAAGGCTAAGAGTAAAAATAAATTAAAAAGTAGAATTTTTGTACAGAATTATTTTTTTAAGAATATTTGCAAGATTTACGAATTCGAAAATTTTTTTTCGAATCGAGTTACGCGGTTACCCCCGAGTTATTTTTTCCGTGAAAAAAAAAATTAATTGTGAAAGTTAATTTTTTTAATTTTAAAGAAAGACACACATTTTATAAGAAAGACCAAAACTCTAAACTAGAAAAAGTTGTAATTTTGACTTAAACTGAAAATTTATTTTGTCAGCTATTTCCAAGTTTATTAAGAAAAAATTTTTATAAACAACTTTTTCTCGTTTTGAATTTTGGTCTTTATCGAAATAAATTAAAATAAACCACATTTCAAAAGAAGGATTTCAGTTATAAACTGCGTTATTCTAAGTTTAATGACAATCTGCGTCTAAAAACGGCGTAAATCGCATTCAATCCTCATTTCAAACATCTTTCCATCAATAACATTTTTCTGTATTCCATCAAAATACCAAAGATCGGCCGACACCCACTTTGTTAGCCAAACTGTTCTGGGCATTAGTATTTAATATGAATGAAAATAAGTGATCTCAACAATATTTACTAAAATTTTATTTGAAAATTTTCATGAAATTATATGATTTTTTATATAATTTGATGCAATTAGATAGACCCATTTTTCGGATCAAATTGTATCAGATGACATGCTTATCTCGCTTGATATAATTATATATTCCAATATTCGGATCAAATTAGATATGAACATATATATGGGTTTATATATGGTGATATATGATTATATAACATCTTTTTTAGTCGGGTTTGTATAGAATCTATGAAACAGGTTTCATTAAAGTCAATGTTTACGAAAAGTTCATAAAATTAATGAAACTCTTCATAAAATTAATAGGCCACTCGTCCAATGAATAAATCATTCAGTCAATGAAGAGCTTCAGCGGCCCTATGTTCCACTGGGAATTAAAGGACTAAATATATATGAAGAGCTTCATAAAATCTATGAAGCAATTTCATTTATTATTATTCATTTTAGTTGGTTGTTGTCGTTGCTAAGCTTGGGTGGATAAATAAAAAGTACTTAGCAAATGCAAAAGGCGTAACAAAATCGTAGCATATTTTACGGATGTACAAATTATATCTAAAGAAAGAATTCATTAAATTAAAAAGTTTCAACAAAAAAAGTTTCGAAAAAATTAATATGATTTATAAAAAAATTTTATAGTCCAAGATTAATAAAAAATTAATTTAAAAAAATAAAAATTATAAAAGATTATTTTCTGAGGAAATTACAATATTTTATAAAAAAATTTAAAAGAAAAGTAAATACTATTGAACAATTTCATATATATAAAGAACATTTTCATTAAATTTATGGAGATCTAATTTATGAAATTCAATGAATTTTTTTAATGAAATTATGAAATTTTATGAAAGAAAAGTTATGGAAAATTTCGCAATATTAATTAAACATTATATACAAAATGAAATTCTTTATTGGTTCTACGAAAAAAATTCTATGAAATTGTATTATTAATATCATGAAGGATAATTCTCTCAGTGTAGTATGAGCCTAGTTTCCATACTGTATTACTATGCCTTCTTCCCTTTGTAATTAATTTTCTTCTATTAAAAAATACAAAGTTTGTTATTTGATGCCGCACTCACCAAGATTCAAATCTTTATATTTCATTTGAACCTTTGTACTTGTAGTACCATTTTTCATTAAATGTAAAATTTCCAGAAGGTTTTGTTAAAAAAATGTATTTTTAATTTGTTTGTTTTATTCGAATAGTCCTTAAAAATTATTCGATTTATTTGTTTTTCGAAAATCATGATTTTTAATTTATTCGTTCTTATTTTTCTTTCGTTCGTTCGAATAATCAAATAATTCTTAAATCAAGTGCCAACCCTCCGTATGTTAAGTGCTAAAAATTCAAATATTTATTTTCATAAAATCTGGTTATATTATTATTGTAAATATGATCTAGGTGGAAAAACGATATGCCATTGATTATTTTTCAGTTAAACTTGTCTAAATACAATACAAAGTGCAATGTTAGCATGTATTTAGATTTTGATGTAGCAATTACATAGTGATAAATACTACACAATTTATTTATTTATTTTTTTTCATTACTGCTATAGAACTGGATTTAACGGATATTTGGGGGCGTTTACACATTAAATATTGTCTGGCTTTTTTTTTGTTGTTGTTGTTTAATACTAAATATAATCTAAATTAAAATCATGATGCAGTTTAAAGAAAATAATATATTGCGAATTAAAACTATATTGATGATAAAAACGTGCATATTATTTTCCCTTAGAAAACGCAAATGATTAACTTTTGTTATTAAAATGATAACCTATGGTTAGGGAATTTTAAATTTTATTTTTTTATTAAATTTCTTTAAATTTATTTCTATACATACAAAGAGAAAACAGGTTTATTGTGATAAACAAATTTTTTATCAATCGAATTGTTTGAATTGTTGTTGTTTGTGACAACAGAAATTCAGTTAATACAACAGAATTTCGGTTAAAATTTCAATTGTTATGACAAACAATTAATTCATTAATTTCACAAGACAATATAAATAATTCAAAGTATTGGTCATCGTTAGCTATGACCTTTTCCCATCTTTCTGGCAACATGTGGATTCCGCGCCATAAGAGCTGCTCATTTTTTGAGGCCAAGAACGAATCAAGCCAATTTCGGATACCCTGAAGTGAAGCGTTCCGCATCGATCTAAACAAATGGTTGCCGCATGGAGCAAGGTCTGGACTATAAGGCGGGTAAGGCAAAACTTCCCAACCACTATTTTCTAAATAGTTTTTAACCGGTCTTGCAACATGTGGCCGAGCGTTGTCATGATGGAATATTACGGCTTCATGTGTGGTCGCATATTCCGGGCGTTTTTAAGCTAATGTAAATTACAAAGAATAAAATATTTGAAAGAATTCGATAAGGCCAGCAAGACAGAATACGTATTTTCGACTTTCGCTACAAAGCCATCATCATTGTAATTTGCCTTGACGGGTTAATAATTGAAAATCGTCAACTTATGTGAAAGTTGAAAGCAAATCGAATATGTTAACAACTCAACTTAGACTAACATCAACGAAATCTAACAATACAATTTTTATCCTTTGTTACTATTACTCTTTTTTGCTTTGATTCTTAAAGTATCTCAGCTGGTTCTATTCAACTCTGTGAACGATAAACATCAGGTTTTTTAATTACAACGATCCGTTAAATTTGAATTTAAATGTATGTTATTTAAATTATATTTTGCACCTTGTCATGTGTTTTTAAGATGAATGAGGGGTATGTATAGTTGATATTTTGGTATATTTGGTAAATTAATGTTTTTTAGTTTGACTCTAGCCCTACTACTTTTTGAACCTACAGAAAATTAATTTTTTCTGAGTCTGTGAACATTTTGAACTTTTTGGAATAGTTTTTGAGCCCTGTTTTGTTTAATGGCCTAATTTTGTAAATCACCTGCGTTCATCACATCACCTACACTTCACTTCACTCACCCAACGCGAGGAATAAAAAATTTTATTTTACAAATCACTACGTATTCGTGATTGATTTTTACGTTATCACTTGAATTGTCAAATACATACATTTAAGAGTTGCCATCTTTCTGCAAAAATAGACAAAATTTAAACGTTTTTTGTTGGAATTAATATAATTTATTATTGGTATCCCTTAAAATAGAATAAAAATCTAAACAAAAAAGAAAAATGTGCAAAATATCTTAAAAAATGGTAGAAAAAATTAATCAAAAATTCAATCAGCGATTAACAAACCAATTTAATAATGCAAAAAATTTCCATTTTCCAAAATTTTTTTTCCCGATTGCTCTTGGTTTTTTTTTTGCAAACTAAGCATTAAACTTCGGTGTATGAAATTGGTATTATAGTCCCTAGATTATGAATTTAAAAAAACCACACTTAAAAAATTGTAAAATAATCGCGGAACGCGAAAAGATAGCTTTATGGTACAAAAAATTAATTAAAAAACTTAATCAGCGATTTACATTGTGCAAACAAATATATTGATGGAAAAATTTTCCTTTTTGCAAATTTTTTTCGCAAATTTTTTTTCCCGGTTTTTTTTCTTTTTTTTGACACTAGCCGCCGAAGTTTGTTGTATGAAATGGGTATTATTTTCGATTTTCATTCTGCAAACAAATATACTGATGTAAGAATTTTCCATTCGCAAATTTTTTTCCGCGACCTTTTTCGCGATGTTTTTGCAATTATGCACCAAACTTTGTTATATGAAATGGGTATTATAGTCTCTAGATTACATATTTAACAAAACCGCACCTAAAAAATAGCAAAATTTTGGCGGAACGCGAAAAAGACTTAATGGTACAAAAATTGCATTGAAAAACCGTATCAGCGATTTTTATTCTGCAAACAAATATAGTGATGTAAGAATTTTCCTTTTTTCAAATTTTTTTCCGCGACTTTTTTTCGCGATTTTTTTGCAATTATGCACTAAACTTTGTTATATGAAATGGGTATTATAGTCTCTAGATTACATATTTAACAAAACCGCACCTAAAAAATAGCGAAATTTTGGCGGAACGCGAAAAAAGACTTAATGGTACAAAAATTGCATTGAAAAACCTTATCAGCGAATTTTATTCTGCAAACAAATATACTGATGCAAGAATTTTCTATTTTGCAAATTTTTTTTTTCGCGATTTTTTTTTTTTTTGCAATTGGTCGCCGAACTTTGTTCTATGAATTGGGCATCAGAGTCCCTAGATTATAAATTTTAAAAAACCACACTTAGAAAATTGCAAAATAATAGAGGAACGCTAAAAAAGACTTTATGGTAGAAAAAATTAATTCAAACACATAATCAGCGATTAACATTTTGCAAATAAATATAATGATTCAAAAATTTTCCATTTTGTAAAATTTTTTTTTTTGCAAACTAAGCACCAAAATTTCGTCTATTAAATCGGTATTATAGTCCCCAGACCATGAATTTAAAAAACCATACTTAAAAATTTACAAAATAATCGCGGAACCAGAGAAAAGGCTTTATGGTACAAAAAAATAA
Source organism: Leucophora obtusa (assembly GCA_949987735.1). Lineage (NCBI taxonomy): Eukaryota > Metazoa > Arthropoda > Insecta > Diptera > Anthomyiidae > Leucophora > Leucophora obtusa. The sequence goes on along the minus strand of OX465299.1, from coordinate 65,089,571 downwards.
TTAAAAAACCTAATCAACGAAAAAACGGAAATTTTTCTACCAATATATTTGTTTGCGGAATGTTATTCGCTGGTTAAGTTTTTTAATTCATTTTTTTTTACCATAAAGCCATTTTTCGCGTTGCGAGATTATTTTGCAATTTTTTAAGTGGTTTTTTTAAATTCATAATCTAGGAACTATAATACCAGTTTCATACACCAAAGTTTGGAGCTTAGTTTGCAAAAAAAAAAATCGCGAAAAATTTTTACAAAATTGAAAATTTTTGCTTCATGCAGAATTTTAATCGCTGATTGTATGTTTTAATTAATTTTTCTTATTATAAAGTCTTTTTTCGCGTTCCGCTATTATTTCGCCAATTTTTTAAGGGCGGTTTTTTTAAATTTGTAATCTAGGGACTACAATACCTATTTCATACAACAAAATTTGGCGGCTAGTTGCAAAATAAAAAATCGCGAAAAAAAATTGCAAATAGGAAAATTATTCCATCAACATATTTGTTTGCAGAATGTAAATCGCTGATTAAGTTTTTAAATTAATTTTTAGTGCCATAAAGCCTTTTTTCGCGTGCCGCCATTATTTTGCAATTTTTTAAGTGCTGTTTTTTTAATTTATAATCTAGGGACTATAAACCCATTTCATACAACAAAGTTTGGTGGTGAGTTGCAAAAAGAATTCGCAAAAAACAATTGTCGAAAAAGAAAAATTTTTGAAGTAATATATTCGGTTGCAGAATGTTAATCCCTGATTAGGTTTCTTACTTCATTTTCTGCACTGTACTTTTGCAATAAAATTTTTGAAAAATAAAGTCGTGTTATAATTGTTATAATTGTTTTTATTCCACTGGATTATCTTATCCATATGTTTTTCAGCTTAATTATCGTTAATTACATTTTTTCTAGTGTTTTTTCTTAAGTTTTTGGCGATTTATTGTATTATTTTTCATTCAACACCTTAAAAATGCAAGTGATAATATTTGACAATTCAAGTGATCAAAATAACAGTCTGGTGATTTACAAAATTTGCTTTTTCATATAATTTTGTTTAAAAACTACGTAAGTCAGCACGGACGATCACCGCGTTCATCACCGGGATTTATAAAATACGAAATTTTAAAAAACTAGGTGAAGTGAAGTGTAGTGTTTTAAGAAATTAGGCTATAAATATTGAGCTCGTTTGCTTTTACTTATTTCAAGATTTATAAATCCCAGTCAGCAAACAAGCCCAAAAATGAATCAAAATAAAGCTCAAAAAATATTATTAAAAATTCAGATTTTTGTATGAAAGTGGTTCATCCAAAAGAGGCTTCTTTTTTGATTCAAAACTGACTCAAAAAAATATTTAAAAAAATTCAAAAGGCTCAAAAATTAATCATTTTTTTGAGCCTTTTTTGAATTGTTTATAAAATATTCAAATTTGTTTGTATTTCTGAGTCATTTCTGAACAATCTTTTGGATTTAATAATGTGGCTCAAATTTTTGTGTCCTTTATGATTCATTTTAGAGGCTCATATTTTGATCCAAAATATAAGCAATTTTTGACAAAAAATTTTAAAAAATTTAAAACTTTCAAAAAAATTTAATTTATTTGAGTAAGTTTTGACTCATAGAATAAGAAGCCTCAAAAAAGTATCCACATTTTGCTTTCTGGGATATTTATATAGAATTTCTTTAATAGTTCAAACATTTTGAATACACTTTTCAATTTTGAAATACTTTAACAGACCCAATTTTATCGACTTTAGACTTAAAATAATATGTCTATAATTTGTTAGAAAATTCTTCTGACTTTCGGCATACACCCAAATCTTAAAATTTACAATTTTTTAGGTACAAATTGGTAATTATCAAAATGAACACTTTTTAAATCCGCAAAAATACATAAAAATAATTGTAAAATCCCCAATATTTTATGAAATCCGAAAATCCTTCCCCTCAAAAATCTGTCACTAAACCGAAGTTTGTGACCCCTATTTGTGGGCAAATCCCCTTACCTTATTGTCAGATAAGGAACCAAATCAAATAGAAAGTAAACAAAATACTAAATTCTTTTGTTATTCTTACTGTACAATTTCTTTTGACGCTGCAAATATGAAGTGTTTTTAGCTGTATATATGTTGTTAGTGTAAGATTTTTGAGAAAACAGAATATATATTTTTCAAAAAACATAAAATGTTGAATTAAGTAGTAAAGAAAATTAGTAAAATAAAGTTGAAAACATAAAAGTCTAAAGTGTACAGTTTCTTTTGACGTTCACACTATAAAGAGAGCAAACTTGTAAAACTTATTAGCAAAACTTAGTAAAATATAGTTAAAATTTATTAAATTAAAATTTAGTTATTATTTATGAAAAAACATCACTTTTGTAAAACTAAGGGCCAGTTTTATAGTCAGAACTATGCACGATTATTTTGCTAAATACTTCTTAAGTAAAAAATTTTCAAACTAAATTTCGTATATTAAGCAATATTTAAGAAAAAACTTGATCTTAGTTCAGACTATAAAACTGGCCTTTAGTTACTTGTTCAAATTAAAAAAAAAACTTGATTAAGTTTAAAATTTAATTTTAATAAAATATTTTATATCAATCTGTAATAATGTTCACAAGGAAAAATTTTTTTTGATTATTTTTAACCCTCTAATGCTCTATATTTTGATTGCGATATTTAAACTTATATTTGGCATTGAAAATCTACTATGGAACAAATGTTGAAATTTTAATTTATCGCTTTATTTAGGCGATATAGCACAACAAAGGTAGAAGACGTATCTAGAAACCCAGTAGTCAAGTAATTTCGGTTTTCGCATAAATAACACCATCAGTAAAATAAAATTACCTACTGAAAATTGTTGATCAATTGTTAAATATTTCAGATGGCGATTTTCGCTTTTTAAAAATTACGAAGTTTGGCGAATTTGGAATAGATTTTGACGAAATTAGTTTTGCTTACTACTGCTTTTGAGTATATACTCTAACTAAAATCTGTTGGCTAGTTTTTGAGTTAGAGAGAAATTCGTAAGACGTATGCTGCGGTTATCCCGTGAGTCCTGGAGAAAATTTTTTAACTGATTTTGCAATTAGAGACCCTAAACTAGTTTTTTTATTATCGATAATGTACGCCAGATCGTAAATGTATTTTTGGTGATTTTTCAAATATTTTTTCTTTTTTAAAAAGTTAATTTTCCCAAGTTTACAGAATTTCTCCTTTACATGCTTCTCTCTTGAACCCCTTTCCTTTTTTGAAAAAAAGTTTGAAGGCTAAAAAGTGGGTAATTAAGTTTTCTATGAATATAATACAACTTGTTTAATAAAATATTGTTATTTAGCCAAAAACTATTTAAAATCAGAAGACCGACTTTTGGCGGTCTTCAGATTTTATAAAATCCCTAAAAGCAAAGAAAAATTTTTTTTATGTGTACGGCACTGTTATTTCAAATCTGGCGACTATTTCTAGATAAAAATAATGCAAGACTTAAGGAAATTTTGTAGGATTTCCAAAAATATACAGTTTGTATAGATCCGATCAGTACTCGCTAAATTTTACTATGTAATTTGATAACAGGTCGATCTCGCTAATTTTTCATTGAAAGCCACGCCCACTTAATACAAATGACAAAATAAAAAAACAGACATTACGTTAAAATTCTGCACAATATTCTAGACTACATATTTGCCTTTCGGGGCGAACTTATCCACTATTTTGATCTTTAAAAATAAAGGCAATGAAAATAAAATTAGAAAAAAATTGAATTGTTCTTATTAACCCTCTAACCGGCCTAAGCTTTTTTGCAATGAAATTTATACCATGTGTTTCTCACGAAAAATAAACAATAAGTTCTTCTACAAAATTTTTTTTCGTTGCCTACTTTAGGCGATATGGGCCAAAATAGTTTAAGGGTGAATCTCGAAAACTAGCGCATAAAAATTACTAGGTTTAGGCGCAAATTATTTCTCTTACCAAGATGTAATTACAATAAAAAAATTACATTTTTTGTGCTGTTACTTAAGAAGTTGTAGCGATTTTCGTTTTTCGAAAAATGCGAAATTGAGCGAAAACGCACCAAAACTTCAATATATATTATTCAAACTTATAAGCTTTGCTACCTATACCAAATATATTCTTTTTAACAAATTTCAGAAAAATCCGTCCATTCGTTTTGAAGTTAAGGCGATGTCCTTTAAAGGTATCCTTATCGAATCCTGTGCGTCCTTCGACCAAAGTAAGGAAATTTTTAATTGCTTAAGCTCCAATCTTACTTCATGGTCACTATCAATTGTTTTAGTCAATTTAAATACGTTTTTAAGATTTTTGAAACTTTTGGTTGTTTTAAAATATTTAATTTTTGAAATTTTACGAAATATTATCTTTGACACTTTCTCGCTTCCAAACCGTGCATTGTATACAAAAAAATTCTTCACAAAAAATTTTACAAATTTTGTTTTCTGTTGAAAAAGCATAATTTCTTATTATAAAATACCCCTTTGGCGCATTTCTGGTCAATTTAATATACCCCGCCTGGAGGCGGGCTTGCCGGTTAGATGGTTAAATTTTCCACCACTGTATATTTGCAGCCAAATAAATATGTATATGTTTGTCGGTAGATGCAGTTTATATGATGAAAAAATATATAAGTTTAGAGGCGAAGATATTATATTATACATATTATATATAAGTATATTACCAGCAAATATGTTTCCAGCAGTTCGATTTTTTCAGCCTTTTAAATGTTTGCACTGAATTTTAAAATTTTTTTATTCATCCATATTTTTTGCTTGGTATTTGTTTTATAGTTTTACAAATAAAAATAACATAAACAAAGTTATTTTTTTCATAAACAATTAAAAATCATATATATTCAGTTAGTGTGTATAAAAAGTAATAAAATTAAATCGGCGGTAATTATGTTATAACTAGGGCAAGGAATTTCATTCAACAGCAAGCCGGTAGTCAATATTTAAAAAAAAGCATTAAACCCACCCACTTATACAGGCCGTTTTAGTATATTTTAACAGGCGGACAAATGCATATGGAAATTTAGAAAAAAAAATATGTTAACCTTAACTTTGTTATAATGCTTATGGCCGTGCCTGTACCAGGGAAACAAGCCGATCAAAATAATCGGCGGCGGCGGCGCAAGCAAAAAATCGGCGGCGGCGGCGGCGATTAAGGTTGAGCCGGATAAAAATCGGCGGCGGCGGCTTAACCAAATAATCGGCGGCGGCGGCGGCTTGATCGGCTTGATAGAACATTATACACGTATTTTAAAGATGTTTAAGGTTTTTTCCAAAATATAGCAGTAGAAAATTGTTCAAAAAATTTGGAATTATCAAATAAAAAATAATTTTAAGTTAAATTCATCGATAAAAATTACAAATTTAGGATTTTTAGTTTTTGAACGGAGCTAGAAGGAGAGATAGTTGGGCTTTCCAAATATATACATATGTTTATATATTCAACAAAATTTTGTGGAAATATTTTCAAATAAAACTGATTTTCTTAATTTTTTCTTATTTTGTTTAATTTTGACGGCTTTTAATTGCAATATTTTGTTTAAAAAAAAATAATTTTTATGTAATTTATTCTTTATTCAGGGTAAAATGAAGTTCTACTTTAATCGCTTTAAAATTGTCAAAGTTATACATTTTTTTATAAACATGGAATCTCTGCATTTATAAGAAAATTGAAAATATTAACCTTAATGATTGTGCAAACAAGAACCTCGAGTTGCTGAAATTAAATGTTTAGAAAAACTACGATAACTTTTTCAATTTTCAATTAATTTAAACAAAAGAATCTGATTTTACTAAGAACTAAACCCACTTTCAGAATGAATTAAAACAGTAAAGAATTGTTTAATACTGTAAAAAAGCCGTCAAAGTATAAAAATTAAAAAAAAATTAATTTTAATATTTAAAAAAAAAACTGTCAACATATTTCAGTTACAAATAAATAATTCTATATATATTTGGAAAGCTAAATTTTTTGTCTTTCCGAAAACGTTACAATATTCAAAATCGGTTGAAAAATTGCTGAATTTCAAATTGTTAAGTGCTTGAAGTCGCTCAAAAACAGAGTTTTGACACTATCACCCCTGTTCTGAATTCCGAAACTTTTTAATTAGAGTGGTTTTGTAAAGTCACACAAAATTCAAAATGTCGGAAATTGACTGTTTCAACAAATTTTAAAATAAATTTTAACATATTAATTTTTGCAACAAAATATTCCTTTTACTTTCACCAAGCTTTTCCAACACGAAATAAAACGTAGAAAATAATTCGGATGTGGATCACAGAACAGCAAAAAAATTCGGAATGTTTCACTTTAGAATTTTTTATGTGGATTCGGAACTTAGAAATAAACAAACTCTATTTTCACTCAAAATTAAATGTGTTTTTAGAATAAACTAGAAAAAAAATATGGTTCGAAAAAAATTATGCTCGAAAATATGTCAAAGTTGAAAAACTTAGTAGAAAAGTTAAAAAATTCAGATATTCACCCCTGTTCTTAGTTCCGAAACATCATCATCACGGATCACGGAACAGCAAAAAAAATTCGGAATGTTTCACTTTAGAATTTTTTTGTGGATTCGGAACTCAGAACAGCGTCGATTATTGTAAATATCTTCGTCCGCAATGTCTGAAAAATGTGTCTTTTGATAATAATTTCAGGTGTACTGAAATTTCTGAAAAATGTGATGTGATCTATTTAACCAAACCTACGACCATAAATTCGAATGAATTAATTTTTTAATTCACTTTTGGACTTTTAATTAAAATTTACTAATATATCTTACGATTATACCATTCCTTATGAATTCATTCACTCCCGGTGAAAAATGTTCATATACGCTCAAACATGTTAATATATGGTTTATGTATGGACACATATGAACAAATATGGATTTTTTATGAACATATATGGATTTTATATGAACATATATGGAAGTATATGTGATTCCATATATGGAAGAAACTTCATATACAGACATATATGGAAGCATCTGTTATTTCATATATGGAAATGGCACTCATATATGGACAAATATGAAAGTATATGTTATTCAATTTATGCAAAAGGGACTTGTATATGAACATATTTCGAAGAATACATTTTTCCATATATGTAAAAGGAACTCGTATTTGGATAAATATGGAATTATATTTAATGCCATGAATAAAAAAAGGAACATATGTAGCGCCTAATTTGAATGTCATACATAAATTTATATCTATCGTACAACCTCATAATAGAGGAAAGCAACGTTCGCATGTATTCGAAATGTTCATATATGGACATTTTTCACCGGGCTGGCTTCATTCTTTTAATATTCATGCATAGTGAATGAATTCTTTCATGAATTCATTCTTTTTATAATGATCTTTCACGTTTCATTCGGTTTGTAAAAGTTTAAAACAAATGTTGCGTTTTTAATTATTTTTATGGGTTTTGTATATGATATCAATATTAAATCCCTAATATAAGCCACATTTTTATTTAATTTGTAATTATAAACTAAAGTGTTGTCAGAATCATTAGTATATTTAGGCACTATCCACGGCTCTCATCTGAAAAACTGAACTGGTTTTAAGAGAGTTTCAATGTAAAATAACAAAAAACGTGAAAAAGTGGTATTTTTAATTAATTATTTTTATTGTTTTACAGCAATTTTAATTAAATTATAAAGTGCACTTGTGTTGTTTGATATGTTCTCTGCATTAGTTTTGTATAATAAGCACAAAATTTTGCTTATTAATATTAAAAAATACGCGTTAAAAAAAACACTAAAAACTGTTTCTCTTAAAACCAGTTTGCATATAAAATTAAAGAGACTTTTTAACAGCAGTTGAGGCTGGTGGTTTGTCTTTAGTCTATATAGTCGTTGGTATATTCATACCTTAGATCTTTTACTGATTAATTAAAATGACAATTTTGATAAGCCATTTTGTAAAAGATTAGAATTAATGAAAAAATTAATTATTTATATTGATTGTAATTCTATGAGGAATATATTCAACATAAGAATGCATTCTATTTAATATTAAACTTTGGGAATGAAACCTATGAATTAATTATAAAGGAATGTTTTGATGGAATGATATATATTCAATTTCTAAAGCTGAATTTGGTTTTGTGCGAATTAACCTAAAATTGAATTAATTCTTTCGAAGCTCTGCCTACAATCTACACTTGGTCATTTAAAAAGTATATATGTATATTGTTCATTTGGATTCTCTCCTCTATTGCTTATTCAAATTTCAGCGAATCTGTCAGAAGTTTTCAAGCAAAACTTCCAACTTAAGAAATATAAAACTGGTTCTTTTATTTTTTTTTAACTAAAAAAAAATACTCTTGATGGTTCAGGAAATGATGAAGTAGAAAATTTGTTTTAAAAATGACATTTGCTTTTAATTTTTTTATTTTGGAAAATTGATACTTCCAGCCGAAATGAGCCGAAAAAAATCGGCGGCGGCGGCTGGAGCAAGAATGACCGGCGGCGGCGGCTTAAACGGCTTACGGCGGCTGGCTTGTTTCTCTGGCCTGTACCTATTCCACATTGATAATCATTGAACTCTCTACAATAGCAAAAATATTAAAACAACAAATAAAAATTATAGAATACAAATCAATCGTACAATGTACATACATATGTAAAGGGTTCTTCAATAAGAGCGCTACAAAAGTTTTTTTTAAATAAAACAAAAACGGTTTTGGATATCAATGAAATTCTTTATTCCTGTGAAAGTACGTTCGATGCCATTATGTATGGAAATCGATCTCTTTTGCATGGCCACCACGGGCACGCTTGCAGAAGTCCAGACGCTGAACCCAATTTCGACGGATTTCAAGCATAAATCGGCCGATATTCGTACGAAGTTCATCAATCGTCGCTGGCTTGTTGGCATAGACCATAGATTTGACGTAGCCCTACAGGAAATAGTCCAACGGCGTCAAATCGCACGACCGAGGCGGCCAATCGACTGGACCATTTCGTGCGATAACACGTTCTCCAAACTTGGTTTGCAATAAATTGATTGTGACATTCGCTGTGTGGCTTGTGGCGCCGTCCTGTTGGAACCACATGTCCTCCAAGTCCATATCATCCAATTGGGGCCAAAAATATTCGGTTATCATTATACGGTAGCGATTCCCATTCACAGTAACGTGCCGGTCTTGATCATCACGGAAGAAGTACGGCCCATTAACGCCGCCGGCCCATAAACCGCACCAAACCGTAATATTTTCGGGATGCAATGATGACTCATGGAGTACGTGTGGATTGCTGTCTGACCAATAACGCATATTTTGTTTATTGACGAAGCCATTCATTATGACGACCATAAATTGGACGTAGCGCTCTTAACGTTGAGGCCACTGACTCCGAATGTCGGTAGTAAATTTTAATAATTTCGACTCGTTGTTGGCTCGTATATCTTTCCATCATGAAATGGCAAACCTTACTGAAGAGAAATGTCAAAAGAGCGGCAAGAAATATGGCGTCGTTTGCTGTCCCTGTCTTTCTACTTTTGTAGCATCCCTGTTGAAGAACCCTTTACAACAAAAATAATAATAAAAATTGCAAAAAAGCAAAATATGTATAAAACAAATATAAAACTTTTTATATATATAGCTAAAGTTTCATATTCAAAAAAAATTCTGCTGACTGTATGTAGATTTTTTTTTTGTAATATTTTATAGTTAACGGTCTATGAAAAATGGGTACTTTTCTTTATTAAACAGAAAAACAAAGTTTTTAAATTAAAATCAATAAACGTACGTGCAATAAAAGGAATATTTTTTTTTTTGTATTGTTTGCACCAAAGAGAAATTCTTTCAATACCATCAAAGGTTTAATGAACTTCAAATCAATATTTAATATCAGAATTTATATTTTTTTCTTTTGCATAAAGAATTTATAAAGAACAAAATATATATGTATATTTCTATGATGTTTTATTGAATTTATTATAAACTTTTATAAATTTTACTAGGTATCGATTTCTGAGAAAAATGGCGCACATTATTTTTAAAGAATATTCTAGGAATTTGTAATTATTTTGGGAAAATAATAGATATTGGAAAAACTTAAACTGAGAGAAGGCCCCTAGTTTTCATATATTGACCCATATTCCAACAAAATCTTTAAGTGCCGAGGACGATTTTCAATGGAAAGCAAAATATTGAATGAATAACAAATAAATAATATTTATATTAAAACAATCTTGACCTCAAGCCTGAACATTTTCTTTTTGAAAATTAATAATAAAAAGGTCGAAGAAACTACACACAATCAGAGCTTGAAAAAGATAATTCATTTTTGAATAAACTCGCATTAAAATTGATTCATTTTATGAATCAGTAAATAATTCGTTAGCACTTTAAATCAATAATTTGATATTGAATAAAGTGAGGATGTGATTTAGCCAGATTTCAATTGATTCAATTTTGATTCGATTGAATTATTTGTTTAATGATTTGATTCGCGAACTATAAATCAGGGCAATTCGCTTGATTCTATGAAAAGAATTAACAAAAATCAAATTGATTCTTTGAATAAGATACTGACTGAATAAAGTAGGCAATAATTCAATGAATAAAATGAGTTTTGCGAATCGATTCGTACAAAATTGAATCAGATTAAAAAATCGAATTAAGGAATTATGTTTTCAAGGTCTGCATACAATACAAATTTGTTTTTATTAAATATATAATTTCATCACCCTGGGAATCGAACCTGTTATCTATAATTGTTAGCGGAGAGCTATACCCCCTGAGCTATCAACACATATAGAATTTGATTGTTAAAAATGTGAAGTGTGATCTTTGATTTTTAAATGAATTATCGAATTCTTTCAATTTTTTTTTTATTCTTTGTAATTTACTTGTGAAAATTGTATCATCTTTCTTTAATTTTAAAAAATAATTTAAACAGAAAGTGATACTAATTTATGATCTAAAATCAAACTAAAGAACATTCATTTGTTTGTTTTATTAAAATCTACTTTTATAATACCAAAAAGATTAACTGTAAAAAAAAACAGTAGTTTTTAATCCTTTTGGTCAATTGTTTTAAAATTTTTGTAGTAAAAATTTGTTAGTTAATTTTACGACATTCTTAGTTATTTTTAATGTATTTGTTAGTTATTTTTCAACAGGTAAAAATAACAAAATCTGTAGTTATTTTAAACTTTAAAACGACAAACTTTTTTTTAACAATTATAACCAGAGACCCAAAATAACTGCTATATTTATTAAAAAGTCACAACCCAAACTTGTTTAATTATAATATTTCAACAATGCACTATATTTTATGAATCATATTGCACAAAAAATTCACAAAGTTTGGCAAAGATTTTAATTTTTTCAATTTTTATATTTTACTCTATAAATTTCTGTTATTTTTTGATTTTTATTTTAAAACTTTTTATAAAAGTTACAGAATGATTTTTTTGAAAAAATAAAGCACCAACTTTTTTATTTGATAATAAAATAAAAATTAAAAATTGACCTAAATTGAATGCCGGAAATATACATATTTACTAGGGCGGGTCGATTTAATAATCGCCCATGGCTCAGTAAAAATCGTATTCTAGGCATCAAAATAAGAAACTTTGCCGAAGGAACCATACCTCTAAAACGAATTCTACTACCCCCCAACTGTTGACTTTTGTCCCGTAGGGTCAAGTTTTGAAAAATCCCACTTTGACCCATTTAGAGTGCCCCAATCGAGTCCAAATGTATGACCGACCCCCACTAACTTTGGAGGGCCGATCCACCCATGCCAGTGGCACACCCCCTGGAACTCCCCTGGGGAGTTCCCCATACAAACATTTTAAAAAATCACCATTTTTGGCACTTTATTTTATTATTTTTTATTTATTTTATTTATTTTTATTATTTTATTTATTTTTTCTCTTTAGAAATTTATTTAGTCAGAACATATGCAAATGAAAAAATTAATTTAACTTAGTAATAGAAAAGAAAATAAAAAAAATTACTGTTTGAAGTCTTTTTTGCTTTCAAGTCTGGGCAATTGCGCACGGCTCTCTAATGTCGTCACCATAACAGCCTCTACATTTTCCGGTATAACTCGTTTGGAAACGCTAGCTAGCAATTGAACGTGTCTTTCTGTTGTAGGTCGTAAAATAGGTTGTGTGGGTTTTTAAGCCACCACAAGACACAGCTGCATGTCGTAAACTTACTTAAGCTAAATCGGTTACAGGTAGAATTGAGCATAAAATTATCATAAAGGATTTTCCAGAAGTAATAAAAGGCGCACTTGCTTAACAGAATTTGTGGTCAGATTAACGTTTAATTTACATGTAAGTACTTTATGGGCAGTTTTGACAACAAAATCGGTTACAGGTAGAATTGAAATTACCATTTCATTCTTATTACCTCGTCTCCTAGACCATATATAACGCAACAGTTTTTGTGAATGCATTAAGTCGTTTTGAAGAACTCGAAGTGTGAAGTGCTAATTTGAGATAAAAAAATATTTAAAAAAAAATCATTCCAAATCAAGAAGTTTACAATGAATCCACCATCCTCTACACCGCAAGATGAAGCAATAACAACATCAACAACTATCGAAAACCCAATGAGTCATATACCCAGGCATGATGTTACTGTTTTTGGTGTGTCTACTGATTTGACTGATCTTAATTTACCAACCGATCTGGATATCTTGAGATATTATTTTTACTTGAGCGAACAAAAAAAGTTGTCCTATAAAGCATTCACTATTCAAGTACAAGATAAGTTGATTGGAATTTGGGAAAAACTTGGTATGGAAATAATGCTGAAAAAAAGTGTATGTAATAAATTGAATAGATTGCTTGACAAATATCAAGAGCAAATCAAGAGAAGAAACAAACCCCAACAATTTACAGAGTATGTAAAATCTCTGGAAACAATTTTTTTCATTGGAACATGTAAATGCGATTTGAAGGCAGCTCCATGTGCATGCGGTTTGGTTCCCGAACGCCTCAAAGAGTTTATGCACGATCAACATAATCAGAGAAGTCTAACAATGGATGGATTTGCGATGGAAATTGAAGAGCAAGGAGCAACGTCTATGTCATCAATGCCAACATACCAAGATCCCGATGATTCAACATACGCACCGCCACCGGTTCAAGAAGATTTGGATATAAGCACAAGTTCACAATACACACAGAGATACGATTGTTTTAACTTTGCCTTGGTATGTGACAGATTTGGCGTGCCTGATAGAGTAGCATCAGCAATGGGAACAGCTCTTTTCCAAGATTTTAAAATGAAAGATATCCATGGCAAACCTCTCATCATGGATAAATCGAAAGTTCGCCGAGAAAAAGAGAAATGCAGACAAGAAGTGCTTCGCAAACGGTTAGATGATACCAATTTGTTAGCATTTTCATTCGATGGCAGAAAAGATGATACTTTAACGAGAGATACAATTGATGAGAAGTATCATACTAGAATGGTAAAACAACCTCATCTTGTTATTTTGAGAGAACCGAATGCTGAATTGATTGGTTACGTAAGACTGGAACATGAAACCGCTGAATACAAAACAACCCAATTAAATGATTTTTTCAACGATAAAAATATATCACTGGATGCATTAATTGGCATATGCACTGACGGTGAGCCACCAAACACTGGCCCAAACGGTGGAATTATACGACGATTCGAATTGCTGTTAAAAAGACCATTGCATTGGTTCGTTTGCCTTCTACACTTCAACGAACTTCCGTTTCGGCATTTGTTTGAAGCTTTGGATAAATCAACCAGCACTGGACCAAGATCGGCAACCGGAAAATTGAGCCGTCAAATCGAAACTTGTGAAACTCTTCCGGTAAGTTATTGCTATCACTCATTTATTATAATTGTCAACCGTTTTTAATTGTTTTATTTTTATATATTTTCAGGTGGTGGGCGGCTTTCAGAAAATTGAGTTGAAAACTATGCCCCCTGCTCCAGAAAAAATTGAATTTTCCACCGATTCCAAGTACTTATACGACATGGCCCATGCAATTTCTAGCGGCGTGGTTTCAGTGGATCTGGCAAACATCAAACCAGGGAAAATTGTACATTCTCGGTGGCTCACCAAGGCCGCTAGACTATTACGATTATATGTGACAACGGAAAATCCAGATGCAAATTTAAGAATACTGGTTGAATTTATAATTACATGTTATGTGCCAATGTACTTCAATATCAAGTATTACAGCTCTGTCGTGTACGGTAGTAGATTATTTTTCAAATTCATTAGTTGGTCAAGATTTCTAGAACCTCGTTTACGCAAAATTGTCAATAAAGTAATTACAGATAATTCATATTATGCGCATTCGGAAAATATCTTGTTATCAATGTTGTTTGATGATAGCAAAGAAAAGCACGACTGTGCTATCAAGATAATTCTATGCTATCGAACCGATGTTGACGACCCAACGGGACTTAGAGCTTATAAAAAACCAGATATAAACTTTTATTGCACAAGTTACACGGAAATGATCAATATGAATGACATAAATGACGTATTTGAACCACCATTCACGCGAAGCATTCCATACGATACTTTGAAAGAATATTTAAATCAAGATGATCCACCGTTTAATGATCCAAAAATTCCATCACACATACAAGAAACAGAACGACACGTTCAATTGCTAGCTAGCGTTTCCAAACGAGTTATACCGGAAAATGTAGAGGCTGTTATGGCGACGACATTAGAGAGCCGTGCGAAATTGCCCAGACTTGAAAGCAAAAAAGACTTCAAACAGTAATTTTTTATTTTTTCTTTTCTATTACTAAGTTAAATTAATTTTTTCATTTACATATGTTCTGACTAAATAAATTTCTAAGGAGAAAAAATAAATAAAATAATAAAAATAAATAAAATAAATAAAAAATAATAAAATAAAGTGCCAAAAATAGTGATTTTTTAAAATGTTTGTATGGGGAACCCCCCAGGGGAGTTCCAGGGGGTGTGCCACTGGCATGGGTGGATCGGCCCTCCAAAGTTAGTGGGGGTCGGTCATACATTTGGACTCGATTGGGGCACTCTAAATGGCTCAAAGTGTGATTTTTCAAAACTTGACCCTATGGGACAAAAGTCAACAGTTGGGGGGTAGTAGAATTGGTTTTAGGTATGGTTCCTTCAACAAAGTTTCTTATTTTGATCCGTAGAATACGATTTTCCCTGAGCCATGGGCGATTTTTTTGCCTCCCCACAAATCGACCCGGCCTAATATTTACTCACTTTAAATCACTGTTCAATCTTTTATTAACACTAGTTGAAATCATCAGGATATTATAATTGTTGAAGTCATTGGTTCTATGGCTTTTGATTTATATTCTTAATTGTTAATTTTTGATAAAGAAAAAAAAATCACAAAATAACTTTTATTATTTTTGAAAAAATAAAAATCGTGTTTGAATTGTTTTTGCTTGAATTAAAAATAAAAATCCAACACAGCAAATAAACAGAAAATTAAAAATATTCAAACAAAAAATAATTGTAAAACAATCAGTTTTTTGAATAAAAGTTCTATCTGTTACGTCCCTGGTCATAACTAGGGTTTTTCTTTTCCCGGACTTTTTCATTTCCCGGGACAGCGGGATTTTTTTCTGAATTTCCCGGGATCCCGGGAATTCCCGCTCATTCGAAAATAAATAAATCCGACATATGTTGTATTGGAAAAACTCGATTTCTAATACTACACCGTCCGACAAAGTTAATTTTTTGGTTGTACCTATGAGAAAATCTACTTAATATATTCTGAAAGCAGTGCTAAATATAAAATATCCATGTCTTCCATTTTTTCTAAATCAATTCATCTAAAAGTTTAAATCGCGAATTAATATTGAGGTAATATATTTATATGGAAGGCCATGTTAATTTTAAAAAACTCTTAGAAAGAACTGAATATTAATTCGCGTTTTAAACGGTTAAACGAATTAATAAAGACAAAGTGAAAGACACGGGTATTTTATTTTCATCTCTTCTTTTAGGACATATTGGAATTGACCAGTTTTATAGTCAGAACCAAGATCGATTTTTTACTTAAACATTTCTTAAGTATGGAATCCAAAAATTTCTATTTCTAGACATTTTGTTTCTATGGAGATTTTCAGAAGAATTCGTTTAGAATTATTTTTATAAAAAAGTTTAAAAGAGAGTATTTTTCACACAAATTTTTAGGTAAATTGGCTTAAATCTTTTAATAAAAATAGAAAATAAAATATTATTAAATAATTTTTTAACTTTAATTGGTATTTTTTGATTAGAAATTTTTAAAAATAAATTCCCAGCCAGCAATTTCGGAGCGCTCATAAATAAGATTCTTAAATGGCTCATAGAAATGATTATTGTTTTTTTGAAAACACTCTTTTTTTTTTGGTAGAAAATATGAACCCTCAGAAAACAACCCAAAAAGTTGTCTTTACCATATAAAAAGCTGTCTCAAAATGAGGGTTAATTTTTCGGACTCAAATAAGATTCCACAATTTTTTAAAATTGTGAGAAAAATTTGGATTTTATAAGTTCTTTTTTCTGAGTCATTTCTGAGTACACAGGGGGCTCTTTTGGACGGACCACTTTCATAGGAAAAAGTGGATAAATGTTTGTTTTTTTTTATGAGTCCTTAATGATCATCTTTTTTCGCTTGGTTTATTAATTTTCATAGTTGCATTTTAAATTAACATATAAAAAATCCAAAATAATTTAAAAAAGCATCTGATGCATTATTTAAAAAATAAATAATTTTTAAAAAATACAATTAAAATAAAGGAGTAGCAATTGAAATTTAAATGAAATTATTTGAAGTAAAAAACACTCAAATTACTTATATCAGCTGAAAATACGAAAATATTACTATTTTTTTAATTTTTTATGCACAGGCTTTCTGGAGATATTTGGAACTGAAATAATGATGTTGAAATGTATATATTGCTTTACTTGAACAAAGATCATCGTTTTAAAGAAAAAATTTTTTCTGAAGTACGAGTATTTTTATTGGTCACTAAACCAAATTCAGCTGACATTCAAAAACAATTTGGCCTAAATAATATTTTTTTTATATTGTACTAATTCAGTTTATTAAATTTTAAATAGTATTTTTTATTTTAAATATTTTTATATAAATTGATTTCAAAAAAAGTAATGTTTTAAATTTAAATAAAGCTTCAAAATTGCAATATATACTAGCTAGAACTTCTATAAAAGATTACAAAAAATCCCGGGAAATCCCGCATGAAATTCCCGGGATTGCGGGATTGGAAAAAGGGCGGGATTCCCGGGAATCCCGTCCCGGGAATTCCCGGGACATAAACCCTAGTTATAACACAAAACTGTTTTGAAGCTGTTAAAATTTCTTTTCAACTCATTTTGAAAAAAAAAAGTGAGTAAAGTGAATCACGGAACCCCAAGTTCGCCTTTCGTGTGATTTCCGAATTTCATTCAAATTGAAATCACAACTTTTCTGGAACAGGGCTGCATATTAAAGCTGATAAAACCCTTACATTTTTTGGCTAATAGAAACTCGACAATTTTCCCCACTAGGGGTAAATTAAAATCGTTAAATCTAATGGGAAAATCACCAAATTGGCAACAGTGGATTTCAGCCAAAGTCTTTTTGCCGACAGAATCCCACGAATGACAGTCTTTATTTCTATAGGATCCCATAATTATATCGATAACTAAATGGCGCCCAACCTGAGACCTAAGCCAAAGGCCTATTCCTATAGAAACCCAAAGCAAAATTGATAATAAAATGGCACTTAATGTGAGCTTCAGTAGCAGCCTCTTTGCTGTAAAAAACTTACTATATGTACACTCACAATAACTTTACCATAAATGTTCAACAGTTGTTTAAAAAGTAAATCAGTAAAGTTGTTTCAATTGAATAAGTAGTTAAATTGCAAAGAAATATATGTTTTAACATTTTCTATCAGTCATTCAATAAAAAAAATACACAAAATACGGACTTTCGGTAGAAGTTAAAATATTTAATCAAAATTTTCTGTTAAAAGCAATCAGTTGTTATAATACGATTAATTTTAAAATAAACGAGAAATCTATTATATTTACCGACTTTGCGAGTTAATTCATTAACAATTAAAAATATACGACAAAATACAATTGTTCTGAACGAAAAGTGGGTAGTCCTTTTTTTAACATATTCTCAATTGTTTTAATGTACATATTCGGTTGATTTTAAGGAAAAAATATTGAGAGTGTACTGATTAACATTCCAACAAAACCTCTAAACATTCAAAAAGTCTTATAAAATCCTTATTATTTACCGAGAAATTAAAATAAAAAAAAATAATTACTTCATTGTAGTTAATTTATCATAACATACCAAAAAGGTAATCACTTTCATGTGGCTAAATAACGAAACCCATCAAAATCTTGACTAATTAAGCCTCAAACTGTGAACTAAATTTTCTTATAATTTATTTCTTCCATGAATTTCATTGTACGTAGGCGTTAAAATACAATTAAAATGCTCTTTTTTTCCATCCAACACTAACCGTGTTTTGATTGGAGGTGTTTTTTTCTTTCTTCAAATGTTCCAATAAAAAATTTAAAAATCACACACAAACACATAAATTAAATTTTCATGGAGCTGGAAAGAAAAGAAACCGAAAAACCGCCAATACACAAACAAATAAGCCCACATCAATGGTTTATTTTTTAGAGAAAAAAAAATGTTTAAAAATTTATAAAGTTTAGATAATTAAATAATGTAAACAAAACATTTATCAAGTTATAAACACACACACACCAGAGATAAAAACAAATAATTTATCCAAAAAAAAACAATTCTGGCATTTTTCAAGAAAATTAAAAGAAAACCTTAAAAAAAAGATTGTGTGGGCTTTCCTATTCTGGAAATTTTAAGCATAACAAGTTTATAAACAATTAAGTATTTTTTTCTTTTATATAAATATTTTTTCTTTGCTTTGAAAAAAGAAAAAATATACATAATTAACTACCAAGTTATTGTTTGCGTGTGCTTTTGCTGTCTGCCTACCACCCATTTTAGCCAATGGCTCTTTAAGTGTTTGACGCTGTTTAAGTTCTATTGAATATGGGGTTCTTAAATGGTAAAAGACAGTTATAAAAGCTTTGAACTTATTTCTGTATCAAATCGATTTGACTAATTTTTAAGAAATTTTTAGTTGTAAAACGGATTTAAACAAATATTTTAGTTATCATCATTTAACACTACCTCCATGAAAAAGCTATCTCTATCCAAAAATGGACCTCGGCGGGG
Organism: Leucophora obtusa; assembly: GCA_949987735.1. NCBI lineage: Eukaryota > Metazoa > Arthropoda > Insecta > Diptera > Anthomyiidae > Leucophora > Leucophora obtusa. The sequence continues at coordinate 65,070,305 of OX465299.1, read as the reverse complement.
GCTTGGACTCTCGGAAATTTTTATAAAAATTTCCATTTCATAAAACGGCTCATATCTCGAAAACTAAGCGAGATAGAACAAAACGGACAAAATGTTTGCTCCTTTGAACTGCCCTTACATGCCCTTAGATGATATGGACTAGGCCCGGGAAGGATACCGAGACCTTAAGTTTGAACAAATTTTATGACTCAGTATAATTTCAGATAAAACTGTAGTTTTACAAATTTTTACTTAAATTTAGATTTGTTAAATTTAACAAAAAAGCGTTTTAAAATCAATGAATTTTAATTTAAGCCAAACAACAGGAATAAATTTATTTAAAGTAACAACTTTTTTCGTTCAGCCAACAGACTTATTATTTTGGGTGCAGGAATAATTGAATCATGGGTTCATTCGGGAAAAAATTTTGTTGATGGATCCTTATAACAGGCACCATTTTGATTAATTCTATTCAATCGAGATATTTTTTTTTACCGGACAAAGATAGTTTCTTAGTGCTCGCGTTGGGCGCCATTTCTCTTACGACTGAGGCTCCTCAATGGATGCAATTTTTATATTAACCCTTTGCCACGGGAATTTTAAGGGCTGGAAATTTTTTGAGGAAATTTCGTGGAAGTGTAGATCTATGCCAAAGAAAAATTGTTTATTACTTTTATGGCATTGCAGCATCCCCTAGGGCAGATATTTGGAATTAAAGTTCAAAGATTAACATGCTGCCGACCCGAGCGAGTTAATTTTTTTTTTAATTTTATATTTTTTCTATTACTAATCTCAACATAAAACTTTTGAGTTTTTGAATTCTATTCAACACACAATTTTCGAGACTAAACTTTAGTCTTTTATAACTTTTAACACATTCTCAGCAGCGTTGATGATCACAAGACAAAATTCACTCTACTGATCTCATGTTGTTTTAAAGTTTCACAGCCTGCATAAAATTTGATTAAAAAACAAAATAACAAATCGATAACAGTAAATCAATAGTGCTTTGGTTAAAATTCAAATCAGTGACGAGTTCATGAAGTCGACCGACGTACATTATATAATGTACGCCTCTCGCCAAAGGGTTAAAACATTTTTGAAGAAATAAGATCCAATGATGCCACCAGCGTGTAGACCGCACCAAAAGGTGCATTTTTGTGGATTTAATGGAGTCTATAGGATCTGTTGTGGATTGGTTTCACTCCATATGCGGCAATTTTATTTATTAACAAACCCGTTACGCCAAAAATGAGCCTCATCGCTGAACACAATTTCGCGTCTATAAGTTGTGCGAATTGATAACTGATTTTCAAAGTAAATCTAGATAATTTGGTAGCGTTATTCAAGCGTCAATCTATTCACGATGATTTGCCAGAGTATACTGATCAATAGGGCAAGGAATTTCATGCGCTTAAAAATGGAAAATATGCGCCTAAAATATGCGGCTAAAAAAGAAAAGTATGGATTAAAAATATAAGAAATATGCACTAAAAATTATTATTTTTGCAAAAATAATGCACTTTAAAACTTAAAAATATATTAAAGTTAGTTATTTTGCAAATAATAAGAATGTTTATTTTGATTGAAGCAAAATGTGAAAACGTATCAATTTTTTATATTTTTTTACAAAATAAAAAATGCTCCTAAAAATTAAAAATATGCACAAATATGCATTAAAAAAGACACGAAATATGCATTTAAAGTCAAAATATGCAAAAACATGCATTTTTGACAAAATATGCAAAAATATGCAACTACAAATCGATGCCATTTTGTTCTATATTTGATGATTCGTATAAATATTTAGTCCATATTAGTTTTGGAATTAGCATATTAGCGCAGAATGACAGTTCGTTTGACAGTTAACCCTTTCGTAAGTTCTATCGGGCTTAAAAAACATCGTTTATATACAGTGAACAAAAAAAAAAGTTCGACACTATATAAAATAAAATGAACAAAGAGATGACAAAGTAAATTGTGGTCAAATTTTTTGTTTTTTCTTTGATATCTTATATGTTAAATGACGCTCCTAGACGAGAACCAGAAATTCTCATTGAGTTTGTGATTTAACCTAATAAATATTTCTGGAAATTTTATGCTATGCTTCGTCCCATGGACAAAAATCAACAAAAAAATTTTCTCTCAAATTGTGATTAAAGAAGGATTTTTTTAAAGATAAGACAGTAACTTAAACAATTGTGAAAAAAAATATTTGGTGTGATTGCTTTTGCCGCAAAGAGAGGGCGCTAAACTCAGAGAATTTTATGCAAAAATGACATAACACTATGCAAAAATACATTTTTTTTAAAAACTTGTTCGAAGATTTGTTTTTTAATTACTTCAATATATTTGCAGTTAAATTAAAATATGGATTTTAATATATGTTTACAAAACAATTGGTTGTTATTGCTCCGAAAAACACATTTTTTTTTGTTGAAAATCCAAAAATTACTTAAGTTTGATGGAGTAAAAAAAAAATTATATAAAATTAGATATTTTTTCCCCTTTTTTTGTAAGTCTATACTGTTGTATAATAGATCATTAAAAAATTAGATACTGCCCATTTTGGATTTGGATTTTTTTTAATTTAAAATTTTTTTTGTTTTATAAAATCAATTTTTTTGTTTATGGGAAAGCTCCTTCAAGACCAACTTTTTTTTTGCCCTCCCAACACTGGCATACTAGTTACAAAAAATTGTTTGCCAGTACTATCATTTTGGCATAGCCAGTAGTTGTCCAGCTATTATCACTCATTTATGTGTTTAGCCATTAAATATTATATGTCTCGTTAGCTCAGTGGGTAGAGCAATCGTCTGCCAATCTGACGGCCTGGGTTCAAATCACGGCAGGTCCAAAAAAAAAAATACATATGAACTTTTTTTTAATTTTATTTTGGAAAATATATTTCCAGACCACCTATTTATTGGTTTTACCAGCGTTTTGCCAACCTTTAAAAATTTTGTTCCTCCAGTGCTGTTCCGGCGCTTTTTGAACAGCCGGTCCTTTTGTCTAATGATGTTATCATTTTGGGAATGGGAAAGCACTTTTTGCCAGTACTTGTACCACCTGTTAAAGTGCTTTGCCACCGCTTTCCCGTTTGTATTTTTCTGACTGGGTGTTTTTTACCACAAATTAAAAAAATTGATTTTTTGAAATGCCTTAATACATGATTTTTACACAAATTTCACGCATTTAAGAGTGTTTGTATTCAACTGTGTGAAGTTTCCATTTTAGGTATAGAAAGTGTTGAGCGGACTTTTGTACATTACGAGGAAACATTTTTGTGGAACATTCTAACCCTCTAACTCTTGAATGAATGAATTTTTTGGCCCCTTTTTAAAAAGGGACAAAAAAGACCCGTAAGTTGAGGAGTTAGAGGTTTAAAATGTTCCTCAAAAATGTTCCTCGTAGTGTTTTACATAAGTTCGCTGAACACATCCTATACCTAAAGTGGAATATTCCCATGGTTTCTCCTTAAAATCCAGGTTTGTGGGACATTTGAGCACCAATTCTGAATAAGTACGAAATTAACCCTTAAACACATTTAAAGTTTTTACTTATTACTGGAACTTAAGTTAAATTTTCAATGCTGATGTCTTCAAAGACTTATAGTAAAATTTAATGACAAATATTTTTGCGAAACATTTTAACCCTCTAACTCTTCAACTTACGGGTCGTTTTTGTCCCTTTTTAAAAAGGGGCCAAAAAAGTCCCTTTAATTGAAGGTTAAAATGTTCCACAAAAACATTCCTCGCAGTGTTTTATATAAGTTCGCTGAACAAACCCTATGCCGAAAATGGAAGATTCACATGGTTTCCTATTTCAATCCTATTTAATTTGTTTTTTGTTTTAGAAAAATCATTTTAAGTCTTTAAACCCCATTTTTTTATGAGAGGCATGAATCGATTTTACCCAAATTTGGCACAGATATAGCTTGACCTTATATCAATTCACGAGCTAAATTTCATCGCGATCGAATAATTTTTGCATGTTTTATAAAGATTTTAAAATGGATGGATGGATACTTTTTGTAATTTTACGTCCATTTATGCAGCTAATAGATTATTTTTAAATTTCAGGACCTATGGGAGGTGGGCGTGTACTTGGCCCGATATTTCCTAAAATTTTAATTTTTCTTACCTAAGGGGTTCTATGTCAGTGTACCAAATTTCAAAACTCTCTCTCCACTCCTTCTATTTTTGTCCAATCGTCATATGGGATCAAAGCAATGTGCGTCGTCCCCTGACGATTTCCTTAAACAAAAATGAAATCCGGAAATCATGACTCCAACAGATTATTTTTCACAATTTGCCAGATAAGTTTTGGGATTTAAGCACATTTAATTCATTTAATGCAATTATTGTTTGTCCCGATGAAAATAAATTTGGAACAACTATGTTATTTGAATTTTTTTTCAAACAACATAAGCACATTGTACGTGAAATTAACAGTAATTTTATGGTTTTCAATATCTTCTTTCGTTTTTGTATTTTTTTTAAATTACAGCTCGTTTCATTTTAATATATAATGTGTCCAACTTTTTTTTTGTTCACTGTATATACATATACACAGAAAAAACAGTAGGCACCAACAATGGGAATTTGTAGAAGCAATCACATTTTCTTTTAAATTGAAATTTTATTTCCAACAATTCTTTTGTGTGAAATATTTATTACTCGTTTGTAAATTGTTATCTTTCATATAAAAATTGTTTAAAAATAAAAATTCAAAGTTACAAAAATAAAAAGAATTTTTTTTTTGGCTTTACAAATTTGTTTGTTGGTGCCTTTTTAAAAGGTTTTTTTTTTTGTATTTACAAATTTGGTTTGAGAAAGGTGTTTAAAAATTTAATTAGAATTTTGTAAATTCTTTCTGTGTATATATAAATTTAAAAACAAAAATTAAAGTATCAAAAATATGCTTTGAAAATTGCATTTTTAGAAAAATATGCAAAAATATTTATTTATTAATAAAATATGCAAAAGAAAAAGAATATGCATCTATAGCAAAATAGGCGTTTATAGCTCAGATATTACCTTTCAATGGCGACTAGATAAAAACGTGCACCGAATTTAAATATTTTTAAAAGGGTGTTCCTTGGGCCAATACAAATTCATGTACCGCAGAATTGCGAAAATAATTCTGAATGAAACGGTACACTATAGGGTGGACCTACAACCATTCTTTTTGGTAGTTACAATTATCAGCACAAACTTAATATACCTCCCAGGAAAATTTTCTGTTCCAAAGAATCGGTTGTAGAATAGCTACTTTTCGTTCACCACCCCTTCTACTGTCGATTCTAACACCGATTCTTTTTGTTTGAAATTGTCCCAAAAGCAACCTCTTCTATGGCTCCAAAGTGGAACCGGTTGCTCTAGAATCAGTTCTGGAACTAGTTCTGGAACTAGTTCTGGAACTGATTCTACGTCACCCACACCTTCCATATAGGATCCCAGGAACTGGTTCCGGAACCAGTTCCATGGAATCGGTTGCAGTGGAACCAGTTGTAGAATGGGTGTGGTTGGCTACCGATTGTTAAAAATTTTCCTGGGCTGTTCCTGTATCTAACTTTTTCGATGCGAGAAATACAGAAACGGGGTGCTGTCCCACAAAGTGGTGTAGGGTATAATAATGTAGGGATAATGTTTGAAAATATTTTTTATTTGTTTTCAAAATCCGAAATTTTGATCGGGATGAGCCGCGGGTTAACATTATTTGTTTTGACCCAATTTTATTTCTTTCAAGCAATCCTCGAATGTTCAAAAAATAAAAAATGCTGTCACCCTAATAACTGTAATATATTCGTGTGGATAATACCTTCTTTAGTTTGTTCGTATAATTTTAGTATGAGAATCATAATTTATGTACGAATATTTCTAATATCCGCTTTTCTATATTATTTCTGTTGTTTTTAGTTTATTTAATGCTTATTTTCTTTTTTTTTTTTTTTTGTTAGGTTTCTTAATTTATGGTTATTTCCGTAATTATGATGTTAATATTAAATGAAATAAACTTAAATTTCATAAATGGTTATGAACGGGCATGTCAGTAGAAAATATGTATGTATGAATGTTTGTGCGAGTATATACAATACATACATGCGATATAAAAACATGTGTTTGTTAGAATTTATAATTTATAAATTAATATAAATTAAATTATTTGCTACAAGAATATGTAAAGTTCTGTTATATTTATTTAAACATATTTTGTATAGGGATTTTCAATAGTAATTAATTCCATAAATTTCTTTCCCAAAATATAGTCAAAAATTTAAAGATGTTTCTAAAGAAATTATGTAATCGCAACCTAGAACAAGGTAGGCTGTTCACACACTCAATGGTTGTGCACACTGGGGGTATAATCTACCAAAAATGACAGTAAAACCAAAGATATATGGAGTTAAAATTTGTAAAAGGTATTTTCCCTTAAAATGATTAAAAATGTAGTTATTTTTAACCGTTGAAAAATAACTAGAAAATGCATTAATAACCAGCAGTGTCCTAAATACCAATGAAAAAATTTTGCTATAATTTTAAAACAACTGGAAAAATTGGTAAAAACTACAATTTTTTACAGTTAATTTTTTGTTATTATAAAAATATAAATTTAATAAAAAAAAACATTTTTTTCTCTCGTTTAAAAAAAAAGAAATGAGATGCAATACAATTTTATGATTTTTATTTCCAAATTAAGAATACGTCAATAATAACAAACAAAAAAAATGTTTAACGAAATTTGTTATTTTTTAAACAACTAACAAAAATAACTGTTTACTGCAACAAAAAAAACAGTATTTTGGTAGTTGTTTATTTGAATATTATAAATAAGTGCTTCAAACAGCGGTTAAGAAATTTTATAACTACTTCATTAGTTGGTTTTTTTTAGTAACAGTTATTGTTTTGTATTTTCCTTAGAAAAACAACCGAAATAATAGTTAAAAACAACAACTACTGATTACTACACAGTCAACTGTCATATAGCAACTGTCAAAATATTTTAAGTGTACATATATACATAATTCTACTTGGAAAGTTTTTATAGTAAAGAAGCATGTAAATTCTATATTTATTTCTTCTATTCATTTCTTTTCTACTGAAAACCTTTATTTAAAAAAGTTTTTATATTACGATACTTCTAATGTGTGTGCTTTAAAAACAATCCCCTACTAGAGGAAATATAAACAAATTTAATCATAAATATTAATTCGTTTTGGTATTAATTTGAAAATGTATATTATATTATATATTTTTGTGCGCAACTAATGTTAATGTGTTAATAAGTATTATTATATTTTACTAACGTAATTACGAGTATGAAAGCATCAGCATTGATACGTTAAGTATTAAAGGCAATTTAATATTTGTTCTTTAACATATAGAAACTTAATTCTAAAAATAATGTTGAGAGAATTGCAGACCTGGGAGATTTCAATTACATTTCAGCTACAATTACTTGTAATTGGAAATTTTTCAATTACAAATAAATTTTGCTGATATTCAAATAAAAGTCAATTATATTTACATGTAATTATAATTGAAAATTTTCAATTGTATATTCAATTACATTTAGAATTAAAAAATGTTTTTGTTAAAATTTAAAAAAAAAATTGACTGGGATAGCTGGGATAGGCGTGGCCAAACATGACAAGAATACATCATGTTGGGTTGATCCCTAACTCGTGCTTTTTTTCTTTATTTCTTTTTCCAATAAAATGTAAGTGTAATTGACATTTTTTTCAATTACAATTACATGTAATGTGTAATTGAAAATTTATAATTACAAATTACATGTACTTGAAATTGTGTTATTGGTATATAACTTCAAAATGTGGAATTTTTGGCAAATTTTGGGCAGTTATTGTGAAACACTGGTACGATATAAATTTGTTGAAAGTGTTGGCCATCATTAGCTATGACCTTTTCCCATCATTCTGATAATGTATGGATTTCGCGATAGAAGAACTGCTAATTTTTTGAGGCCAAGAACGAATCAAGCCAATTTCGAATACGCTGTTTTGAAGTGGGAGCGTTCTGCATCGATAGAAACAAATGGAAGTCGGACGGGGCAAGGTCTGGACTATAAGGCGGCTTAGGCAACACTTCTCAACCACTATTTTCTAAATAGTTTTTAATCGGTCTTGCAACATGTCGCCGAGCGCATTGTCATAAAGGAATATTACGCCTTCATGTCTGGTCGCATATTCCGGGCATTTTTCGGTGCGCGACTTCCATGGAGCCTGGTTCAATGCATATGAAAAATACAAAAATCAAAATACGAGATTATATATTCTCCTTCAACTCACTGAATGTATTATAGCACTATGAAATGTAAAACTTACAAGGAACGTCTACGGTTCACTCCGATTTGGATAAAACTAATTGTTTTTAAAAATATTTTCTCAATTAATGCCTTTATTATACTTTTATTACAATTTTTAAATAGTTATCGTAATTATCCCTGTTTATTTTCTTAAATAAAATGATTTGTGAATAATTTTAAATTTATATTTGATTAAGAGGTTAACAAAACACCCCGAATAATTATTTGCGCTATTAATCGATTAATTTTAAAAAACCAATAATTTAATACACTGGTGAGGACATCTCTATCATAATGCAATATATGAGCAATATTGGCTCATAACAGAAATTTCATCTTTTTTGGTGCGGATGAAGCTATTTTATTCTGATTTCCAAAATTTTCTATCCCGTCAGGTTTTTGAAAAAGATGAAGTCAAATCTTACAAAAAGTGTTTGTTCCATATTTAAGTTCAAGATATAGTGGACTTTTTTTTGGGAATTTAATGTGAATAACTGTTTTTCAATTAATTTATTGATGCGTATAAATTATGAGATTTCAAACGATCCTAAAATTACAGTAGTAATTTTAGGATCGTTTTTAAGCAGACGTAATAGTAGATTTGTGGGACCTTCTTTGGAATCAGCATGTGGTAAATTTAATACAAAACGCATATTCCATCAACTACAGAAATGAAAAATCATTTCGGCATAATCTTCATATTTAAGATATTTCACTTAAATTTGATCTTCTGATAAATTCCAATTAAGTAGCGTCATTCGAGTTAATCTTTGCATACTTATTTTAATTTCATTCGTTTTAAACACAATCGATTTCATTTAGTATTTTAAAAGTCTTAACCAACCATGTTGTATAATTAATAATGTTGGCCTGGAACTTTCTCGACCTAACCTAACTAATTACAACATCTTCCACAAAAGCAGTCATTTAAAGAAATAATTAACAATCATTTATTATAAAGTTAATGAAGTAAACTGAGCCGCAGCAACATATTTTCAAAACAACATGATAAAATAATTGATTTTTCTTTGAAATAAGTATGTACATCAAAAGACCCTTCCTTCTACTGCATCGTCGTCTTCTCGAATATCTTATCGGTTAAATCAACAAGTAATTATGATAACCTTGAAATGTAAAGACAATAAAATACAAAAACAAACAAAAACAACAAATAAATACAAACACAATAAACAAAAACAATACTATTGAAATGTACCCTGAAAATATGAACTTTGAACTCTATATGAGAGATGAAGTTCTAAAATAAGAAGCAGTGAAATTTAAAACTAAACGAACCCTTTCTTAAGAAACTGATGAAGTAAAAAACAACAAAAGAATACCAGCCGACTCTTCAAAGAAATAACAATTACAAAAAAAAAAGAATACAGTGTGTACAAAGAGTGAAGAAAGGGGCGATGTTGAGTGATGAAAAACGATATGTGAGGCCGCCAAAGACAATATCAAGATGAAAATAGGAGTACATATAAATTTGAAATGTTATCATGAAAATTATGTGTTGGTTTAATGAAAATCAAGTGTTATGGATAAAATAACCCAGCAACTTTTTTTTGCCGCCAAGAAGTAAATGGAACAATTTCAACTGCTACAGGGCTCATTCTTTATCAATTATTTCCGATTCGAGATTATCTAAATAATCTATTACCTTTTTGTTTTACCAAAACTGGAAGTGTTTTCCTTTAGTATGTTTGAGGTTAAGAAGAAGAATGAACCTCTTTCTGTAAAAATTATAAAGACATTAATTTGCAAATCAGAATCAGGTGCCTATTCCTACGAAAATTCTGTGTATTTGTTGTTGCAAAGTCTTAATAAATTATATTTATTAAAATTTTTGTTTGAAAACTTCAAAAAAAATTAAGACCTGTAGTGCGATTCTCTAACTTTCTTAACGATTTTATCGATTTCGTTAACTAACGATAATTGTCGGTTGAGTTACCGAAAAAGCGATTCACTATATTTTAGCTAACGATATTATTCGCTCGAAAAAGTTACCGACAAATTTCGGTAGAAATAAAAAATGTCAAACAAAAAGTATTTGTAAATAGAAAACAAAATGAAAAACAACATTTGTATGAATAAAATTTTTTTTGAAAACCTGCGAATTAGAATATTTTTTCGTGGATTTTTGCTTGCTATCGGGCTTAAAAAATATGGAATACTGTTCCATATAGTGTTTTTTGAAATCGCGAAAACCTAAATGCGTTAAATTTAAAGTGTATTTTCTCACCCTATAGCAGTATTATAATATAATCCATAAGGTAAGTGTATGTAATAAAAGCGACTTAAAATTTAATTAAGTGTCTTTAAAGGCGTTACGCGCACCACCGCGGTTCTTGTTATACCCTACACCACTATGTGGTCAGGGTATTATAAGTTTGTGCTGATGTTTGTAACATCAAAAAATATTGGTCCCAGACCCACCTTATAGTATACCGATCGGCTCAGAATTTTTTTTTATTTCGATTTAACGATGTCCGTCTGTCCGTCCGTCCGTCTGTCTGTCTGTCCATGCATTCTTGTGCGCACTCTACAGGTCGCAAATATTAAGATATTTTGATGAAACTAGGTATACCGACTTATGTCGGCCCAAGGACGACGCCTATTGATTTTGGTGAACATCGGTCCATGTTTAGACCTAGTGCCCATATAAGGGTCCTACCAAAATTATATTGTTTATACGCTGCAGGTCGCAAATATTAAGATATTTTGATGAAATATGGTACACCGACTTATTTCGGCCCAAGGACGAAGCCTATTAATTTTGGTGAACATCGGTCTATGTTTAGACCTAGTGCCCATATAAGGGTCCTACCAAAATTATATTGTTTATACGCTGCAGGTCGCAAATATTAAGATATTTTGATGAAATATGGTACACCGACTTATGTCGGTCCATGGACGAAGTCTATTGATTTTTGTGAACATCGGTCCATGTTTAGACCTAGTGCCCATATAAGGGTCCTACTAAAATTATATGGTTTATTCGCTGCAGGTCGCAAATATTAAGATATTTTGATGAAATTTGGTACACCGACCTATGGCAGCCCAAGGACGAAGCCTATTGATTTTGGTTAACACCGGTCCATGTTTAGACCTAGTGCCCATATAAGGGTCCCCACAAAATTTACTTGGTTACAAACTGCAGGTCGCAAATATTAAGATATTTTAATGAAATTTGGTTCGCTGACTCACATTATAGAAAATTTTTACACAAGTCCTATTTTAACCAATTCGAATTTCGGATCCAAACATTAGTTGGCTTTTAACCAGACTGGTGTAGGGTATTGTATAGTCGGCATGCCCGACTTTAACCTTTTTACTGGTTTTTTTTTTGTAATTGTGAAACTGTTGGATCGTTAGTGAAACTAAGGCTATTCAAGTAAGTTGTAAGTGTTCGAGTTTGAAATAATCACCGTTAATCAGTTACAAAGTCAGTGGCAAATTTTTGCGATTACCGTGATTTCCCCTGCTTTTCTATTTTGAATTTGTTTATTCAGCGACTAATTGCATAAAGTGATACGAAACTTTCGCGGTTTGCATAAGTGAGATTTTTCACAAATCTTGTATTGATTACGCGGTGAACCAAAAAGTTAAATAAGTTATTTTCAAATTGTAAAAGCACAAAGAAATCGCGTTAATCGCAAAAATGTGTCATTAACTTTGTAGCTGATTCACAGCTATTTTTCAATCACGTATACGCACGACTTACTTGAATAACTTTAATTTCACTAAGAATTACACAGTTTATCAATTAAGAAAGTAAAAAACCGCGGTAGAGCACGTAAAGTATAACTTCTTAAAGAAATTTAAAAAAATAAAAATGTTCAGTCGCATTTATAACATACTCCTAATGAAATTAATTCTAATACTTCTATAGTTTAAAAAATATACTTTAAATTTAACGCTTTTGGCGTTCCGCGATTCGAAAAAAAATATCTCATTCGGTTTGCTATATATTTATTTTCTGGTTATTTTGAAATAGATTATTTTATATCCCAGCAAAAAATATAAATGGTTTTAGCAGCACAGCAGAACTAGAAGATCATTTTTAGTGCTACTTGTATCCACCCTACGGGAAATTTTAACAAACTGTCACCGAACTGGCCCCTTTATTTGAAATAGAGTGGTCACTTTTACATAGTGTTGTCATAGGAGGGGGAAATTGACCCCTTGTTACATGTCAGGTTACTGAACTCTCATAAAAAAACAAAGTTCAGGGACCTGTCCTGGGATTTGTCTTGTGACATGTCACAAGGGGTCAATTTCCACCTCCTATGACAACGTCATGTAAAAGTGGCCACTCTATTTCATATAAAGGGGCCAGTTCGGTGACAGTTTGTTAAAATTTCCCGTAGGGTAGAGATGGTCCAAAATTATTACAATTACATTTACATTACAGTTTCTTTATGTGATTGTAATGAAAGTTTTATCTCCATACCTATTATATAAAGTAATGGTTTGATTTTCATTTACATTACTTTTTTGTAATATAATAAAAAAACAATTCATTAATTGTAATGAAATGAAAAAAAAATCATAACTTAACTGAAAGCGAAATACGTTTGATTTTTATATAGTCGCGCCTTTATTGGCAAAGTTATAAATTTTCATATAGAATATTGTGGTTGAGGGGCGCTTATGGGGCATTTTATACTTTGAGCCCTCAAAATTTTAGCTTATTCGTTATTTGAGCTTTAAGCGACGAATTAGCATATCATGAATTCAAATTAAAGCACACGAAAAAAGAAAAATATTCACCTTTGTATAAAAGTAACGGTAATAAAAATCCATGTCTAATTTTGTAATAATTAAAATTAATTTCATTACAATTACTTGAATATAATGGAAATGAAAAATTTTTCATTACAATTACGTATATGTAATGGTAATGAAAGTGCTTGTATCTTTCGCTTACAAGCAGACTAGGGTTTGGGGTTCGGGAAATCCCGGGCGGGAATTCTCGGGAAAAGTTTGCCGGGAATTCCCGGGAAAATAATATATTTTTCCCGGGAAAACGGGAAATTTTAAAAATATTAAATTTTTTAAATTGTTGTTTTTGTTTCGAGTAGGATTTTTTAATTTTAGTCATAAAAAACATTTTAAATACCAAAACAAAAATTTCATTGTTAAAATCTTTTAAAAGGGAATACATTTATTTGACACACAAATAAAATCTTTGCCAAGTAATTAGGAGCATTTCAACTAATAAAGATTTTTCGCATAACTTATTCAAAATTTAAGTAGTAAAGCCTAAAAACTTGGTAAAATGTTTAAAAGAAATATGAAAAAAAAGCTTTGTTTTTTACAAATAATCGCCCTTACTATCTAAATTTTTCAAATGTATAATTTAGGTAAAGTCGACTTTAGTTAAAATATTGGGTGGCAGTATACCTTGACTTGGTTTATTTTTGGAGCATTCTGATTGGTTTATTTATTTTCAACCAATCAAAATATTTGAAAATATAAATATTTTTGTAAGGTTTTCATATACAAAATGAACAAAACCGTTTGATTAAAAATAAAGTCGACTTTAAATTTAAAATACTCCTTTATATTAAAGGTGCGTTTACAATGATGGAGTACTCCAATCTGTAACAAATTTAGTTTTCTTTTCTTTCATACTAAGAGTTTTTTGTATTTAGCTATCTCTTTTTATTTCACTCCAGAGTAAAACTTGTTTGACTCTGGAGTACAAATTTGTTCCACTCTAGAGTTAACATTGGTCTGTTAACTGTTTAACATGACAAATATACCTAAAAAAATACATCACTAATTTGTTCACTTCTCTAATTGTCAACAAATTCTAAAAAAGTATTGAAAGTAATACAAATAAAAACAAATGATATCAATTAGGGGAAATATATAAAATAAAAAATTATTTTATATTAATTGCAATGGAAATCATCTAAGGATATTCGCTAAAAACTGCGTAAGTATTGAAATGTCAAATATTCTTTTGAAATAACTCTACTCTGCATTTTGAACAGTTAACATTTCAATCTGTGCTGCAGAGTAGAGTCACTCTACCATTGTGAAAGCACCTTAAGGGTCAATAATTTTATAAGTAACGTTTTCATTAATAAATGTGAAAAGAAAAGACTAATGGTTAACGGTGGTATCTAAATTTGGTTAACCGACATCTAAATTTGGTTCACAAAAAAAAATTGATGGTCATGCAACTTCTCTTGAAGAAAACAACAAGCTAAAATTAGCGAAGTACCCGAAGAAAAAAGTGTAAGCTGAATAGGCATTAAAGGTTTTATGGTAGGGCAAGCATTTCCTAAAATGGTATCCAAATTAGCCGCAGTCGTCGGAATGTCAATCCGCACCATAACTAGATCTTCGTTTATTCGAGAAAGTTTTTATAATAAAAACCTGGCATTGCAAAAAAAGAAACCGATGTAAAGAACATTATATTAAATTACTACAATCATGTAAAAGATATCATGATAAAAGAAATATTGACCAATATTTCTAACAGTAGGAGATTTACTATAATCTTAGATGAATGGACAAGAATATCACAAAAGAGATATTTGAACATAAGTATAAACGTAAATAATTCATTTTATAACCCGGGGTTGGTTTATATATCAGGAAGATGCAATGCTGATGAAATAAGAAGAATTGTAGAAATAAGACTAGAAGAGTTTTAATTGTCTTTGGAAAATAACATTGTGGCCACCATATCTAATGGGCCAAGTGTGATGAAACGGTTTGTTTCCGACAGTCCAGTAGTAGGTGCTTTCTGCTGGAATCATGCAATTCATTTGGCAGTGCTGCGATTAATTTATGTGAAATCAAATGTTCAACATTCTGATATTTTTTACTTTGAATTCTCACTACACAGACTGCATTTGTACTGAAATAGTGTTTTTTTTAACAAAAATTATTGATATAGGTGGTTTTCATTAACAATTTTGTTCAAAAACATTTCCCGGGATTTCAAATTTTTTCATTCCCGTTTCCCGGGAAATAAAAAAGTCCGGGAAATCCCAAACCCTAAAGCAGACCCACAAAATTGTCTATTTTTGCTGGGTTGATATTAATTATCACTACAAACAAATTCAAAAGCACGAAAAAAATTAGGTAAATACCTAAAAAAGCGTGAAAAACAGTCATTCATAAATGTTAATAAATGTTAAATTTAATCCAATTGAATTAATTTGATGCAATTGAATTAATACGATCTAATTGATTTAATTTTATTTGCACATGTAGGGTAAAAAATTATGTAATTAATTTTAAGCACTAAGCCGTTATAAATATTGGCAAATTTTATTTTTAAGAATATAGAATAGTATTCCATTTATATTCTATGAAAAGAGAATTACCTAAATCCTAGTTTTCGGGATTTATAAAAATTTTAGTCGAAAAAGTCACACCGAAAATATTCCTCAGTTGCTCAGTTAAGGAAATCCTCACTTGATTTAAAATAAATACAAATAACTGAGCAACTAATGTTTAATTCATAAATAAGTTTTTTGAGTCAGCTTGTAGATCTCAAATTCGTTCATTGTCAATAAATTTGAATAAATTTACAGAAACTATTGAAAACAAAAGCCGCACTTAAAGGAAAAACAATACCAAATTCTAATATTTGTGGTAAGTTTTTGTTTTTTTCGTGGAAATTAAATTAATTTTAATTACATTCAATTCTTTTAATTGATTGTAGGTAATTTATTGGTCAAAGATGTAATAAACGCTTCAGGCATATGATATACATATATGTAAAATCTGTATGCTGACAAGAGAGGAAACCCGAAAATGGAACTGGAATACATTCATTAATGGGATAATAATGTGTTATTTTTATTTTATCTAAAAAATTTTATAAAAAAAAGTATTAGAAAAGTGAATTTGGTTTTATTTATTGACATGTTATTTTAAAATGTCGAAACGGTTGTTAGCTACTAATTTACAATTTTGATTCATTTTAACTAAAGGCGCAGTTTAATTAAATTTTAAAAATTATTAGTTAACTTCAACTTAATCAATCAACTGAAGCTCAGTAAGGGGTATTTCACCTGAGACTCAGTTTAAAATTTAGTAGCCAGTAACCGAGAAATATTTTCGGTGCAGTATTTATTTAGTAGTATGTATCAAAGCACTTTTAATTCACTGATTCGCTGTTAAACGAGAGCCATTGAATTTAATGCAAACGCCAGTTCCTTATTCTTAATGTAAATTGTTAAGAAATTTGCAATAAAATACATTTCTTTAGCGCATTTTGAAATTATTTTACTCATATTTTACCTTATCTACAACTTTTTTTCTGTTGTTAACTTAACAATAATTGTCGGAAGTTAACGATATTATTTAACGACAAAATTCGGTAGAAAAAGTTACGGAATCAGTTTTAATGACAATTGTAGTTAATTATCGAATTTTGACAATCTAACTACCGATTTTTGTCGTTAAAAAGTTAGAGAATCGCACTACTGGTATCGATACAATCTAACATTGACAAATAAAATTTGAATTTTTTTAATTTTATTATTGTTTTGAATGAAAAGTTATGACTCTCAGTCTTAAGAATAGGCTTAAGACGGTGACAATGAGTCACAAGTAGGAATAGGCACCTCAATCTAGTTTTTTCTATGGACAGATTTTATCAGTTATTATCCATTATTGTATTATTATTTTTTATATTTTTATTGTCAGATTGTCTCTATATGATAATTTTTTTCAACAACCAGTCGGCTGTAGGAATGCAGTGTAGCTAATTCATAGTTTTCTTTCCTATTCAGCTTTCTGTTATTGTGTTAACTCAGAAGAGATCAAACAGATTCCAGTTTTAGATTTTTGTTTATCTTCCAATCCCCACAGTGTATCCTTTTTCTCAAATGTTGCCGAACTGATGTATAATTTTTACGTTCAAGAGCAGGCAGCTTGCGTATATATTGGGGACGGGTTTTCTTTTTCATAAGTTACCTACACATTTTTAAACATAACTGTTGAACCAGTCGACCGATTTTACTAAATTCCAATATGGATTTTATTAAATTTGTATACCAAATTAGTAAACCAGCCTACTTAATTAGGTAGAGATTTATAGAGAGACGGGCGTATTTTACGGATATACTCGCAGAGCTATCATTCGATATCAAGGTACCTTTACATGGAAGAGAAGTTCGTTCCACTTTTATATGGCGTTGCATGGGTGGGAAAAATTTACCCCTTCTTTTTATTGATTTATTTTCATTCAATACTATTTATTTTAGTTCCCAACTTCATTTAAAGTTTTTGTTAAACAAATACGAAAAAATAGCTTCCGTTGAATAACAACAACAAAAAATTTATATTTATGGAGATAGTCGAAATTTAGGTGTTCAAAACATTTGCAACTGTCATTTCTCCTAGGAGTAATTAACAATATAAAATGCTGCGATATAACGGTAATTTTTAATTATTTTATATTCTTGTCTTTGTACTTTATTAAATAATATATTAAAGTTATTGAAAAACCTGGAATGATTCTGGGAAAGATGAACACATCGCTGGGATCTACTCACTTGTAGCTGTCTACAGATGAGCGGTACCCCCATTCCATGAAAATTCCATGTCCGTATGTGAAATTTCAAAAATTTAATTGAAAAACTGGGTTACTTTTCAGTACCTGATACCACTCGATATTGTTAATATGGATACTCGATACTTTAACTACTTTATATTTCAGCATAGTCACATTTTTATATCTTTTTCCAGTCCAAAATGCAGCTCTGAATATATCGAATACTAGTTTTCAGTTTCGAGTACTAGTTTTTAGTATCGAGTACCAAAAAAAGATAAATACTCGATACCCACTACTCATATTTTAACCAGCACTAAAAAAATTCACAATAGTTGTGGAATTTAAATAACATAATTTTGTAGAACGTATTTAACTTTCGTATTTATTTTGACACCCTTAAAGGCACATCTACACGAGATAGAAAATTAGTAGAGGTAGAGCAAAAAACACCTCTAAGGGCGAGTAACTTATTTCCAACATAACCATGGTTAAACTTTAACCACAGATATTTTCATATAAATTTGACATTCATAACTATGGCAAAGCACTAAACTCAGTTTATTTTGAGATAAGTTAGCAGGTCTAAATAGCTTAAATCATTCACAATAGAGCTAATTAGAGGTGTTTTTTGCTCTATCTCTAGAAGTTTTCTCTCTCGTGTAGATGTGCCCTAAGACAGAAAAATAAGTAAGCAGTTCCCTGAGAAGATAAAACTGAATGTCGCTCTTCCCACTATACAAAAAAAGGTGAGCCCGAGAATACAGTCTCCGAAGTTACAGAAGTATACTCAAAAAAAAAAAAGTTAGTAAAGTCAGAAAAAAATGTTGCTGTGTCAGCAAATTTTTAGCCAGCAACGTGCTTGCAAAAAAGTTGGTAATTTCAGCAAAAGGTGTTTGTTGAAAATCAGCGAGCTGATTTTTACCATAAAAAAATTGTGATCTCAGCAAAGTTTTGCTAATACTTAGTCGATTGCAAATGAAAAAATCCTTGCTAAAATCACCAAAATTTTTGCTTAATATTAGTAGACTGAAAAAAACTCAAAAAATTTTACTTTAGTTAATTTATTTGCTGAAAATAATTAAAATATAGAAACTGTGTAGAGTTGTTTTTTTTATTATCATTTAGTTGTCTGTACTACATCCAGACAAGCTGCCACATCTAGATCTTGTGTATTTGGTTGCCTTCCACGCTATAAATGCGGTTATCAGCACAATTTTTGTCGCAAAATAAATTAGTAAAACATTAGTTCAAAATTGGTTTAGTGCTAAAACAAATAACTGAAACTTTTGCTGAAAACGAAACTTCAGCAAAAAAAATTGCTGAAAACTAGTACACTTGATATACAAGACGTTTTACAAATTTTTCTACTAACTTATTTTTTAGAGTGTACAACAAAACCGTACGTGTCAGAAAACAATCGAAAAGCTCTGCTTGACTTTCCTGGCCCTCATGTATTGTAAATTGGACTCAATAGCAATGGAAAAATATTTTATGGCCCATGACTTCAAATTTAACCTCCGCGGATCAGATGGAAGAGCCAATATCTGGCCACCTCAAGGCGAAAAGTTTAATTCCAGGTTTACAACCGCCACAGTTAAACACGGAGGTGGAAATATTATGGTATGCGGGTGTTTTTTCGGAAGCGGTTTTGGTTCAATTCACCGTATTACTGATACAATGACAGCCAAAGTCTATACAGACCTTAGCTCACTTATGCTTCCATATTCTGGATGAAAAATGACACTTCCATTCCGGTACGCTAAGGATTCCAAACATACGGCAATAATTGTAAAAGCTTATATATATTCCCATCGTTTCAATAAGAAGCATAGGGACTTACTGTAAAGCTTGATTAGAGAAAAATCAAATTAATGTCATGTCGTGGCCACCACAATCTCTCGATCTCAACCCGACTGAGAACATGTGGATGATCGCAAAACGAAATATCAGTAATAAATTATACCGAAACGGTTATGAACTTTTCATCGAATTGGAAAATGACTGGAATGCTATTTCCAATTATTATATTGACAAGCTTATAGCCTCAATGCCTGAGAGATGTTCTGAATTAATAAAAAAATCATGGATATGCAAGAAATTTTTGTACATTTAAAGCGCTAGAATTTCGATAAATTTTGTTAAAAACTATTTTTTATAATATACAATAACTGAATTTGATAACAAAATAAAAAACTTATTCTGGAAGTATTTGGATGATAAAAAAACTTATTATTAGGTAACATGTGATTTCAGTTGCAAATGTGTTTACCACCACTGTATAACATAGCTCGCCTAGGACAGTCTTTAAACTCTGCCAAAAGTACAGTTCGCTGACATGCCCTGGAATAAGTATGTGACTGAAACAAACCTAGGACATATCACTAAACTCTTCTAAAAGAAACAGTTCAGTGACATGTTAATTCTCTGACATGTCATAAGGGGTATATTTCCCACTCCCGTGATAACAACATGTAAAAGTGACACATTGATTTAATACATACAAAGGAACCGATTTTGATACAATTCGTACAAATTTCTAATGGGAAATATTAAAAAATTTTGCTGGGAAACCCCAACAATAAATATTAAAAAAATCCATAAGACAGAAACTATCGACCAAAATGCAGGAAGAGAGGGGATAGAAAAAGTAATTGCAATAAAAACAAATTACATACACATACTAATTAAAGATTTGAATAAAGGAGAGAGAGATTGGGTGCAGAAAACAATATTATAAATGATTTAAAAACAAATAACACATCATTTTTAACGAGCCAAAATGTTTATAAAGCTGCCTACACACTAGGGAACATGGTTGAGGGAACAAAAAATATCAAAAAATTTTGTAAACACGAAATGCACGCTCTCAACACGCACACACACACAAACGCACTCACACATTCACAAAAAATGCTCTCTTTTTTTAAGTATGTTCCCTAGTGTGTAGGCAGCTTAATAGAAAGAATTACAACAATAGAAAGAAAAACAAATAACATAAATAAATTAAAACGAAGAGACGACAATAATGACGAGACTATAACAAGACATCAGTATCATTATTGTCATCTTTACTTTGCAGATGAAGCACCTCTTTATGAAGAACTTTAAACTCGCATAAAGTGAAGAGTAGAGAAGAATGTCAGTGTAAACAAAATATTAAAGTAAAACCAATAAACGTGCTTAAACAAACACACTCGTATACAAAACAGTAAAATCTACACACAGTTCACTCGATATGAGCATAGAGATGAATATAACAGCCAGTGCTGCCAACTAGTTTAAAAAAAATTCAGCTAAAAATACTAAAAACAAATTCTGCAATGCCAAAGTTTTTAGGTTAATATTTTGATATTCGACAGATTACAAAAGGATCGAAAACTAAAGACGAGAAGTCTATAGAGAAATATATCAAACTCCGTATATGGAGCACAGATTATATACAGATAGGAAACAGCTGATTTGGGTAATTTGGCGGATAGAAAATGAGCAAAATGAAATGCAAACACTTAAGTAAAATATAAAAAAGAACACAAAAAATTCTAAAAATAGACAGATACAGGGTGCGGCTAAAGTAACTATATGATGTAAAAAAATTGTAACTTCTTTGCTTGTGAGTATTTCATATATTTTTTTTTTCTATTTCAGGAATTAAACTTGGGAGAATATAAAAATGGAACGCTATACAATTGCGCAAAGAACTAAGATTGTTTTTCTATTCTTTGAAAATAATCGTTCGATAGTTAATACTCAACGTGCATACAGAAGATTTTATGGTGTAAGAACTGCTCCAACGGGTCCAACCATTCGTTCGTTGGTGGATAATTTTTCTGAATTTGGGACTGTTGGCCGAAAATATTGATGCTGTGAGACAGAGCGTCGCAGAAAATCCGGAGACATCAACGAGAAGACGATCTGCCCAGTTGCAGCTTTCTGACCGCACTCTTCGGCGAATATTGAAACACGATTTGCACCTCTTCCCTTACAAAATCCAACTAGTCCAAAAACTAAATCCTGAGGACTTCGCATTGCGCTTGGAATATGCTAAAACAGTTTTAAATCTCGTAGATCAAAATTAAAACTTTTTGTCAAATTTAATTATGACCGAAGAAGCGCATTTTCACTTGAACGGTTTCGTAAATAAACAAAACAACAGGGGCCGAATTACGGCATTCGTGAACGAGCGAAATTGTTCGAAATTCGTGTTTTCTATGTGTAAATACGTAAAAACTAACAATGATAACACCATATTTTAATTTTATATCCAATCTAGGGCCGAATTGTAGAATTCCTGGCTCAAAAAACTTCATCCAAATGCTAAATTTTCCGAAATAAAAAATTAATTTCGAACGAAAAATTTCGATCACGGATGCCGTAATTCGACACCAGATTTTGGGGATCCCAAAAATCTTTACACACAACTCGTGTTAGTGTTTGGTGTAGCATTACCGCCGAAAAAATTTACGGTCCATGTTTTTTTGAAAAGATCAAGCTGTAAGTCAAACAATAAATGGAGAACGTTACAGAGTAATGCTTCAAAATTTTTTATTTCCGCAATTACCACCAAACGCCAACATATGGTTTCAACAAGATGGTGCAACACCCCATACAGCCCGTGCAACGATGTATGTAGTTATTGAGATAACAATTTCCAAATCGGATAATTTCTAAAAACGGCGATTTGAGATAGCCACCACGATCGCCTGATTTGACTGCACCCGATTTTTCTTGTGGGGCTATCTCAAAGACAAAGTTTATGTGAATAAGCCCCAAACCTTGCAGCAATTAAAGGACAACAATCGAGATGAAATTGATCGTATACCACAAGAAACACTCAACAAAGTTATAGAAAATGCTATAAAAAGAGCACATTTTTGCGTTAGAGAAAACGGTCCTCATTTAGCTGACATTATTTTTCATAATTAATGTAAAAAAATAACATTAAATAAACTTTATTTTTATCATTAAATTTTTATTTAAAAAGCAAATCGTATAGTTACTTCAGCCGCACCCTGCATATACAACAAATGTGCAATAAAAAATGTATGGAGATTTTATATTGCTATCTCCCTCATGACATTACTACAATACCATGTAAACAAAAACATACGGTTCCAGAATCCTTTTTTTGGCATCTGTCATTGGTAACACGTCTGTGTATAATTTATGATATGAAGACTTTAGTTCCTATCTCACTCTCGACTTAACGGTTAACATGCAAAATTGTTGCCATATGTCACTTGTTTGATATACACATGCAATCATCTGTGGTCAAAACTATGGAGACATTTTTTAAGTTGCCAATCACAAATTATATCTATCCGTGTTTGTTTATATAAGTTTAGTGCTTTTCCGATACTAAAAGTTACACTTTAAACAAAAGAAACGAATTTCTATCGGAAAATCTAAATTTTTTTTATTTAAAATGCAATAAGCTTTAAGGGCAAGATATTTTGTTTTGATATAAATCGATACTAATACTTAGTAAATAGTATATTAAAATTTTAAAACTTCAAGATTTTCTAAAGTAATAGATCATGGAACCTTTAGCAAGAACTCGTTGCAAAGTTCGTGAGCACACGAAAAATAAGCAGTTCAGAGATTTGTCTGTTAGATATCGGAAAATTACTGTTAACAAAATATAGTGCCTTCTGATTATCCCGCGGGCTGACCAATATGCAAAACGGAGCCCGAGCCTTTTTGTGGTGTAACGTTAGGGTATATCTTAGGAAAGCTTAAAACGTGGCAAGAATCTGAGTGTATTTACCACAGGTGCTCTGGTCAGCATCAGGCAAAGTTGTTTATATCTCCATCCACTGACAACTAAAAACGATTTCTGTTCCTATATATAAACGATTTACTGAACTTGAGGGGATATCTCACTGGTTATTGCAACCGAAAGAGAGACCAAAAGATTCTATGAGCTTAAATCAGAGACCGCTGCACACATCTTATGCGAATGCCCGAGGCTATATGATATCGTATGAGGCTTCAGTTGTTAGGTAGACATTTCGTGACACCTTCCGATATTTAGAGAAAACTACACAACCGGAAAATTCGGTTACCTAGACCAATCCATTCAATTGGCAGCAAATTCAGACCTGTTTTTGCTATGTCCTGGCATGAACCACTTAGCCAGAACAACCTCACTTGGTATAGGAACATGCCGTCCAGCCGTCTGAAGGTGCTCTCAAATGTTACCACTAAACAGTGTAATAATTTGTCACTATATGAGTCTATCTGTCAATAACACCATCGTGGTGGAGCTTAGTTATGTAAAACCGTGAGAGCAAATGCACAATTGCAGTTGGAATCAGCTGAATTGGTTTTTTCGCATGGATATAAAAAGCATTAGCATGGTGGGAATTCCAATTTTACTATAACGTGGATATGAATAAGGGGCTAAAAGGACAGGCGAAAAATGCGATGAAAAAGATTTTATAACTCTTCATATTTCTTCCAAAGCAACCATCGGTAAACTGGTTATGAACTGCAAGGTTTTCATAGGTCTAGCATTAGATGTGCAAGGCAGATGTATCGATATTTGTGGTATTTCGGGTTTTATTGGATTTATTATAAAGCCCTTTTTTTAGCTATTTTTTAAATATTTTCAATAGATCACTACACTATGTTCAAAACATAGACAACCTGGGTATCAAAACTTTTATTTCCTCGAGAGGTATGCACCCATATAGAAACATTATTTTGACCCAGCGGTATGGCATCACCAAAAAAATTAGTTATACAATTTTGGTTATCACTAGATGGCACTTTGCAAACAAACGGATATCTAAAATTTTATTATTTGAATATATTCCGCGCTTGTTTTTCCTTATTTTGAGCACTTTTTAAGTTTTTAAATAAAGGCTCAGCTGAGACTAAACTGATAGTAAATAGTTGCTCAGGTAATACTAAATTCAGCGCCCTCTATCGGTGAGTAGTGTAAGTTCTGATTTCCTATCTCTATAATTAATAGCCTCTGGAGATTACATTTCGTAGACTTATATAGAGCTGCATTTTCATAAAGTCTAGCGACGTTTCTACCCCACGTAGATGTGCCTTTAAGGCACATGTACAATCGAGAGAAAATTACTAGAGATAGAGCAAAAAGCAACCCTAAATAGCTTAAATCATTCACAATAGAGCAATTTAGAGGTGTGGTTTGCTCTATCTCTAACAACTTTCTCTCGTGTGTACATGTGCCTTTAAAACGTTTTTATAAAAAAATTCGTTTAGGAAACTGTTTTTTTTTCATAATAAAACAATATCAATACGTAAATTTTATAATTTCTAACACAAATGATGTAACGCGCGATTAAAAAAAATCCCTTGATTTTTGATTAGTAGCAACTTGTTAATTTTTCCCGTTAGTGGTAACTAAAAATCGCTATATTTGACAATAAAATTGCCAAATTAGCTATAGTGGCAAAAATATACAAGAAAACAACAACATTTGTACAATACACACACTTTACAAAAACTACAACATAATTTTTGTATGGAGTCATAAATGCAGCACATGTAGCAAAAAAATGTTTACGCCAACCATTCATACACACTCATACACACTAACAAACTTACAAACAAACGTAAAGATAAATATGAAATATGGCAACATAGCATACAATGTTGATTATTGACATTACTTCAGTGCTGCCACCCCAATATGAAAAAAACTCACAAAATCACACAACAGCAAATAAAACTCAAAATACCACATAAAATAAACGAGAAAAAACACAAAATGAACTCATAAAATACATACGACCAACAAGAAAAAAAAAATATTATTACGAAGTAAAAGATAAAGAAGATGTAAAAAAATAAGAAGGAAAACAAAAGGTAGGCGAGACAATAAACAAAAAGCAGACAATGATAACAACCTCAACGGCGCGCCGTGCTTTTTTCATGTATACTTTGTATGTAGTTCTATATATGCAGCATTAAAATAAAAACCGGGTGATTTTCTTTTATTTGTTTGTATTTTCCAATAGGTCCTTAACCGATTAGACTAAGAGTAACTAACAAATATTTTTAACTATTCTGGTTTTTTAAAACGCCTCCACTTTTTTGTCGTCACTACTCTTAAAACAAGTTTTTATTTAAATTTTGGTTTTAATTAAAATTTAGTGAGAGCTGTTAAAATTATGTCTTTCATCACTTTCTTTTCTAACTCAGTTGATGGTATAGCAGCTTTCTATATTATGTTAAAAAAATATTCTTACAAAGAAAACTTTTTATTAGATTTTTTGCTTCAGTTTTATGTCATATATTTACAAAACATCTGTTTAAACTTGGAAACTAATAGAGTTTTTTTCTTTGTAATTTTCTTTTTAAGTATCATGTAATTTTACTCAAAACTCTCATTTACCCTCTCAACTGTTTAAACTCTCGCTCGCTTATTGTAAACGCCATAAAAGAGTTGTCAATATTGTGTGGATTCTGTTTTAATACTCTTATGTATATTTTGTGTGCAAATTTATTAATAATAAAAAGCAACATAGTGGTTGGCCTTATGGCTGGAGTATAAAATTATGCAATGTTACCAGATGTGAAAAAACTAAACTCACAATCAGTTAAATTGCCAAAATAGAACTAATATCTTACATATTATGCTGTTCATATCAGAGACTATTAATTATAGAGATAGGAAATCAAAACTTAAACTACTCACCGATAGAGGGCGCTGAATTTAGTATTACCTGAGCAACTATTTAGTATCAGTTTAGTATCAGCTGAGCCTATATTTAAAAACTCAATAACTGCTGAAAACTGCTCAAAATAAGGAAAAAACAAAAGCGGAATATATTCAAATAATAAAATTTGAAATATTTGTTGGTATTTTTTCCTTTGTTGTTTGTTATTATTTAAATTTGAAATAAAAAAAGAAAATTGTCAATTTTTTTTACAAAGTGCCATCTAGTGATAACGATTTTTATAACTTATTTTTTTGGTGACGCCATACCCCTGGTTCATATATCCTTAACAGAAATATGTATATAACAGATTCGTTGTAGTAATCGATTATTGATTGCATCCACCTATACATTTGTTTGTAATAACAGAAATTCAGTTAATACAGAAGTTCGGATAGGATAGTACGAGTATATTTTAGTTGTCTAAGGAAAACACTTGTTGCATACACTTAAGTCCTGATTCATAAACACGAACAGACACGAATTTCCGTGTTGAAATATATATTGTTTTTGCGCCCAACAAAATAATACGTGTACAAGGCGGAAATTCTACTTTGTGCCCTCTTTGTGAATCAGGCGGTTAATGATATAGTTGACAAAAAATTCAGTTCGCACAATGAACCGGATTTTTTCGTGAAGTACAATATCTAAACTAATATAGGTAAGACAAATATGGACCGCCATACAAACAGCTATCTTGGTTTCTTTGATGGAGTTGTTTAATAGGATCTCGGATATAGTGGATATAAAGATAAGGTCATGCGCTTTGACCTCATTAATAGCCTGTTGAAAAACTTAGATTCTTAGTCAAGAAAAATACCAAAGTCAACTCAGATCCGCGCGCGGTCTGATGCAAAAGGAATTGACCAATATGGTCATGGGGAAGAATTAAGCTAGTGAATTGGCGGGAAACGGACTGTTTGGTATGTAATTTTATTTTACCGAAAGCGTTATTGATAGTAAAAACCAAAATTATTTGATTATTGGATTTCTAAATGGTCCTCAAACTATATTGTGCTATATCGCCTAAATAAAGCGACGAGGGTACCTATTTATATCGTGAGCCTTGACCATTTTAACACTTATTAGGCGCCAGCTGATATTTCCACTATAAACTTTAACATTTTTGACCATAACCTTGCTTTGAACTTTCTGACATTTGTGCATTATTTGTGTTGTTTACGACGAAAACGTGAAATTTGTGCGTCAGCAAAAAAATGGTATTAACACGTGAAAATTGTCGGGGAATTATTTATTACGATTTTCATTGCGGAGTATCTAGACAAGAGTGCATAGAAAAATTAAATTGGTGATAAAGCTCCATACTTTACAAATGTGAAATGCTGGCACAACGAATTTATTCGCGGACGTCTTTGGCTCCAGGACGAATTTCGAGAATGTCGTCCAAAATCAGTTGTAGTCCAAGAAACCATTGATGCTGTGCAAAACTGATAAGGCAAGAAATACGTCATGTGAAATATTCTGAGATTGAGGTTACCTTAGACATAAGTTCAACCAGCATAAATAAAATATCGCATCAAAATATAGCCGTAAAAAAGATTTGTTCTCGTTCGATTCCTCATAACTTAACAGCTGAAAAAGGTGCTCGGGGTGATTAGTGCAAGCAAATGCTTAAGAAATACAATAGGTGACGAATCATGGATCTATGCATATAAGCATGAAAGTAAACCAGGCGGTATTCGTCGCTCTCTTTCGAAGATTGACAATTTATATCGAAAATGTTAGCCTTTACAGACGTGTGTAATTCTTATGGCTGAATTTTCGATATAAATTAAGAAGAGAGTGATTTAACAGGGGTAGGGAGAGTTGGTTAGTCTTTTAATGATATAGTCGTTGAGTAAACAGCACATGACTGTATGGTTGTTTCACGATGAACGAAATCCGACAAAAGTTTTTCGCTCTCCAAGCACTTTAAAATAAATGGTCGCCAGGTTTAAAAAAAAAACGGTCGTGTGGCAACAGGGCCGTTAGAACAACGTAGAACAGTTAATTCTGAATGGTACACCAACATTTATTTGATAGAAGTGTTCGGTGAAAAGAGAAAAACCAACCCCCAAAAATGGGTAGTTCTTCATCTTGACAATGCGAGATCTCACAATTGGCTTAAACAAGTGACTCTTTGAGCACTCAAAATATCTAATTAATGGGTCATCCACCGTTCAGCTCTGACTTGGCACCCAATGACTTTTCCTTGTTTCCGCACATTGAAGATAGATAAACTACGTGGACAACGATTTTCGGCAGCAGAAGAAGCCGTAGATGCATTCAAAAACCATGTTTTGGAAGTATCTCACGCAGAATGGAAAAAATGATACGAAAAGTGTTCAAAATATTCTTGTTTGTGATCTTGTTTGTGATCAATAACAAATTTCTGGTTTTTTTTCATTGTTAGGCGACTTGTGACACGGCGCATTGTTTTGGTGAAAGAGCACTTTTTCTTCTTCATATGAGGCCGTTTTTTTTTTTGCATTTTCCTCATTCAAACGCTCCAGTGGGGCCATGTAGCGATCGCTATTGATGGTCTGGCCTTTTTCAAGCTATCCAATGTACAAAATTCCAGCCGATCGCAAAATGCTGATGCCATAACTTTACCAGCTGACTGCTGCGCCTTTGGCTGCTTCCGGCGAGGTTCGCCAGTTTCTGTCCACTCAGCTGACTGCCGACTCGACTCTAGAGTAAAGTGGCAGATCCAAATTTCGTCCATTGTTACATGTCGATGCAAAAAGTCCTTTTTATCTCGCCGAAACAGCTCCAAACAGCTCTCAGAATCATCGACACGATGTTGTTTTTGCTGCACTGTGAGCAAACGCGGCACCCATGTGGAAAACTGCTTTCTCATGGACAAATGTTCATACAAAATAAATCCGACACATTCCTTCGATATCTTTAAGGTATCAACTATCTCCTGCAACTTCACTTTATGCTCTGCCAAAACGATTTTGTGAACTATTTTGATGTTTTCCGGTATCACCACCTCCTTTGAGCGATCAGAGCATTCGTCGTCATTGGTGTTTGTACGACCATGTATAAAGTCAGCAAACCACTTTTCTACCATTTGTCTCCATGGAGCAGAGTCCGAATAACACTTTGGCTTGAACGGTGTTTTTCCCATTAAAAAGCAATGATAAAACAACAAAAGAAATTGCTTTGAATTCATTGTTTCTAAAATCGCAAAAGTAGCGTCAGCTGTAACTTGTTCACTAATGAACGAATTATTATTAAATTTTGACAGGTATCATCTGATAGAGGCTCCACATATGAGTCCTCCTACAGACTTTTCAGACGATGTGTTATATATAATTTAATTTATCGTAATTCCAATGTTTGTTTGCAGTTAAACTGATAAATTTTACTTATTTTTATAAAAAAAACTATCGCTAATGATTGATTACGAATTACTAAAAGATTATTGACCTATAATCATAAAAAACATTTTACGAGTAGGTATTTTTATCTAATCTCTGTAGTAAGTATTTATTCTTTGATTTAACTACAAAATACTAACTAGTAGAATTTAATACGTAACGAATTTATTAACATAATAAAAATCACATTTTAGATAGATAACACTATAGCAAGGGTAGATTGAAAAGTTTTGAAGCCAGTGTTATAGTCAGAACTAAAATCGATTTGTGTATTAAGGCACATCTACAAGTGAGATAAAACTGCTAGAGATAGAACAAAAAACACCTCTATCTCTATTGTAAATGATTTAAGCTACTTACGATTGCTTTTTGCTCTATCTCTAGTAGTTTTCTCTGGCTATAAATTGACAATTATATAATTGGTTCTGGGATAGAGAAACTATACACTTTGACTTTCGGCTATCAATTCTAGAACCGATTCCATGGAAACGGCGTTGAAAGCATCTCTTCTGCAATAGATTCAAAGGTAACCGGTTTGAAAAAAATTGCTGAGTCTTTCCACTTTTGAATATATTAAGAGGGAGGCGAGTCAGAAGCAGTTTTGAAAACTTTGTATTATCCTTTACTCTTTCTTATTTAGGGTATAGTACGAGGGTAACTATTTATATTTTGAGCCTTACAATAAAAAAAAAAGAAAAAAAAGTCCACGACTATAAATTTTTTGGAAACAACATAAATAATGCTCAAATGACAAAAACTTCTAAACAAAGTTTCTAGTGGAAATATCAGCTGGCGCCAAACAAATGCTGAAGTGGCCAAGGCTCACAACATAGTTACCCGCAAGAGAAACGAGTGATACATAGGGCTGACTCAAGAAAAATATTCGAAAATTGGATGGACTATACGAGCTTGTGATAGTGACAAGCTATCTTGACAATTTCATGTAACTGTTTTTGTCTCAAAACTTTGTTATCTAACGGTAGGCTTATTTACATTGCACAGTGGGGTATTTTCAAAATATTTTGGAAATAATTCAGCCATTTCTTACGTCTCCTCGGATTAATATGAAACTTCACACAACCCATAGAAAACGTAATTCCGAGCTTAAGTTTTGAGCTGACCATACAGACCCATTGGAAGCTGTGTCTCTAGACTCCAAATTAGGGGATCTCGAGCATGTGAAAATTTAATTAAGCATTTCACACAAAAAAATATTAGCTTAAATCATCTAATTCAAGATTTGTTTAAAATAAAATTGTTTTTAAATAAATATTTAATTGAATCAATTAAATCTTTGAATTCTTTGATTGATTCAATTTATCGTATACAATTTTAAGTAATTGATAGTATCATTTGCGTGGTAGGTGCAAAAACAGAGAAAATAGTAATTGTCTGGAACAATTTGATAACTAAGGGCCTGTTGATCTATTACGAAAATAGTCTAAACGAAAGAAATTGACAACCACTTTCGTCAAAAATACATGGAAAACAAAAACAAATTTTCGTTACTTTGCTTTCGTTTAGAGTATTTTCGTAATACATAAACAAGGGCTAAACCTGGTTTTTACTTTTTTGTGTGTTGCTAGAAAAAAATCTAAATTAACCTGCTTGAGAGCATGTTGTCAAACTGACCCATTTTTTATGCTAAATAACACCGGTTAGCTGAAAAATTTATGAAGAAACCATAAATTGTTGTTTAAAAAATGTGAAGAAAAGAGTTAATTTAGATTTTTTTATGGTTTCTACATAAATTTTTCAGCCAACCAGCGTTATTTAACATTAAAAATGGGTCAATTTGACAACGTGCTCTCAAACAGGTTAATTCTGTTTTTTTTTTTTGTTCTAGAAAATGCTTTTAATTAAAGGTTTTTATATTGATTTTCATGTCAAATGGCACTAGAAAAATAAAAATGCCCTGCTGGCAGTCCGTCTCCGATATACACAAATTGCCTGCACTTGTACGTAAAAACCATACGTCAGTGTGGCAACATTTGTGAAAAAGGTGACAACGAGGAGATAAGAAGTTAAACAAAAAATCTAATGTAGAATGTTTGTATGTCTTTTTGATCACTTCTGAGAGTAAATTATCATATAGAGGCAATCTGACAATAAAATATAAACAATAATACAATTTAATGGAAAATCACTGATGAAGCCTGTCCATAAAAAAGGCAGAAACTAGATCTAGTCTGATTTGCAAATTAATAATGTGTCTATAACTTTGAAAAAATGTTTATTCTTCTACTTAACCTCAAACCTACTTATTTACTTACTTATTTTAACCCCATGTGCCTATAAGGGTTAATTTCTAAATTTTTATTACTATGTATAAAACTTGGTGTTAACAGAGTTACTTGGCCAACTTTCACCAAATTCCCCAAGAAACAACACATTATTTTGATATACTTCCAGGAAAAATCGAAAAATTTCAAAAATTTCACCTTTGACCTTGGTAAAGAAAGGTTTAACGTTGTCGGAGTTTTACAAAATTTTCGGAAAACAATCTCTTATATCAGAGTTAAAAGAAATCGGAAGTGATTTTGTTACAGCTAGCTAAAAACACACAAATGAATACTATTATCTAAATTATTGGCCAAAATCATACTTTTCTCCAAAATTTTTAAATTTAAAACGCCGACATTAGCTGTATTTTGTCTCATGCCTATCAACGTTAAGTATTTAAAGCAAATCTACGTTAAACCGATTGTAGTATAAAAAATTTTAAACACGTTAAGTTTATAATTATTCCGTTGTAATCGAACGTATGTCAGCAAAAGTTTTTAGGAAGTAACGCGAATAAGTTACGTTAGATGTGAAAATGTATAAACGTTGAGTTTTCAACGTTGATAATTATCCGTGTTGAAAGTTAACGTGCATACGAAAAGTAATGTGTTAGTTTTCGTCTTAAACGCGGTTTTACGCACTTTCAAATTTTTTATGAGTTAACGGAAATAGTTAAGTCGAAAACACGGCTACTGTTAAGTTAAAAGAGGGATATGTGTAATTTTCAGTAGAATTATTCTCTAAGGTGAATTTAATAAACCCCTATGCGTCGACCACTGTTTTTATATTTTGTTGAAAAAAATTTTAAAAAACTCAAAACTAGAGTTTTGCAAATTTATAAAAAAAATCCCATCTTCGGCTATACCTGGGACTGGGTTATCATAACCCAAGAGAGACAAAAATTTATACCTGAATATTTGTGG
The DNA here is from genome assembly GCA_949987735.1 of Leucophora obtusa. Classification (NCBI taxonomy): domain Eukaryota; kingdom Metazoa; phylum Arthropoda; class Insecta; order Diptera; family Anthomyiidae; genus Leucophora; species Leucophora obtusa. Next base: position 65,037,181 of record OX465299.1, on the reverse strand, counting down.
ATCTTAGAAATGAAACTAGAGTATAACATTGAAAGTTTTTGAAAAAAAATATTTAATTTTTTACGACTTTCATAATTTATCTCATTTTAACCCTATAATGGTCTGAGGAAATTGCAATTACTTAAGTATTTTCCAACCGATTTTGGATTTTTGTACATTACTAGTAATTCAGTCTAGATTGTGATTCCATTTACATTTTCTAAAGATACGGTTGCTAAAGAGCCAGTATTTTGAAAGAAACTAAAAACAGTGATTTTTTCAGTTTGTAAATCGTATTTCAAACTTCAGGGCCGATACCTTAATTTTTTGCATGGTGTATTTTTATACTCAATTTCACATTTCTAGGAGGGGGGACGGCCTTAAATCACAAGTTGAAAAAAAGGTTCACCCTAGTGTGTAATTAGAAGAGACAGGATTAAATAAGAATTAACAATTAAAATAATTGATTTTATATTTATTTATATTGATCTTTTTAATCCTATTGTTATCTCTTTTCGCCAAGTATTTATTACACTATGATGCGCTTATTTCACGTTCAATAGTTGGGTACCAAATGAAGCTCAGAGATGTCGTTGTCTCGGGGCAAATTATACGTCATTTGGAGTAAAGTGTTTGTAGTAGACAACCGTAATTAATAATTTAATTAATTATTGTGGAATTTTCTAAAATGTCCATTTACGGGAACGATTTAGCACCAAACCTACCAAAATCACATACGATATAATAATGAATTGCTTCACTTATAAAAGCAATAAAAATGCATATCAAGATTTGTTTACTAAAGTGTTGACATACTCATAACAAAAATTCCTAATAAACTAATAGAATTCTAAAAACATCAATAATACAAACATCATAGTTGGGTTTATACTTTCCACAAACAAATTCATGAAAGAAAGCAAAAGAAAAACTACACTTTAATACTTTACAAAAGTATCTATTAAATGACTGACCATAACTTTTGTTTGTCTGCAGCATATAAATTTTCGAAACAAACAAAAACAATATGAAAAAAAGGTCTTTCTCTATATACACTTTGACTTGGCAATGTCTCCACATATCCAAGATTTACATTCATATGTGTACAAGGCAAGAGAAGAGGTAATAGAGTAAATGTATAGAGAAAGATAATGACTCCAATGTAACTACTACAAATGTATGTATATGTAGTATAAATACGTAAATGTTTAAGTAAATGTAGACCAGACAAGACAGTTAAACCAAAGCAAAGTAATTGATGCCGGTTTATGATATAGCCAAATTAGACATAGTACTATCAAAAAGCCAACAACAAACAACAACAAAACTGCAGAAACATATAGAATGGACAAGATACGAGTACATATATAGAAATGGATGACGAAGACAACTTTGGGGTCATAAAATGTTCAACACTTAGAACAAAAGTTTACTTTAAACTCCAGTTGGAAAATACCTCTACGGGGAATTTTTACGCACTGCCACAAGTACGAGGGAGAAATTTACCTCTTGTAACATGTCACAGAACTAACCTGGGATATGTCAATTATCCTAGGACATGGCACTGAACTGAACTGTGTTTGTTCTTTAGCAATTGTGTGAAGTGTTCCAAGTTGTGCCCTTCCTAGGAAAATTTTCTGTTCCAAAGAATCGGTTGTAGAATAGCTACTTTTCATTCACAACCCCTTCTACTGTAGATTCTAACACAGATTCTTTTTGTTTGAAATTGTCCCAAAAGCAACCCCTTCTATAGCTCCAAAGTGGAACCGGTTGCTCTAGAATCCGTTCTGAAACTAGTTCTGGAACTGATTCTACGTCACCCACACCTTCCATATAGGATCCCAGGAACTGGTTCGGGAACCAGTTCCATGGAATCGGTTGCAGTGGAACCAGTTGTAGAATGGGTGTGGTTGGCTACCGATTGTAAAAAATTTTCCTGGGTTCTTAGGTATATAAAATTCATACACTCATAGAAATAAATCTGTAAAATAGCAGAAAAAGCTACTAATAATTAGTTAAAAATTACTTTGCAGAAAAAACTGCTGAAATAAACCATTTTTTTTTTTTTGCTAAACACTACTAAAACAAGAACAGCAAAAATAAAACTGTTAAATTTTTATATTTAAGTTAACTTTTAGTTAATTGAAAATGACAAATTTTACTGTAAAAGCTGCAGAAAATTTTGTTAAATAACAGCAGAATAGCAAATACAAAATGTTATATCTACAAAATTTCTGTTATTCTTAGGTTAAATTTAATTGAACGCAAATAGCAGCCGATCCTGCTAAAATCAACATAAATTTTTGCTAAAAAAATAGTAAAATTCTGAAAATAATAAACTTTCGGAAGGCTCGATTTTTATTTGCATTAAAAAAATCTAAAAAAACATTGAAAATTTTATATTTTTTTTGGGGTTTTTTAGACTGCTAATTGAAATACGAAAATTTTTATTTTAACTAAAAACATATTTACTTTAATAAGATTCATACTTAATTTTAAAATTTTCGTAAAAACACAATGCGGTTATTTCGATATTGCTATATTAAGTATAACAATATTTTAGTTATTTACGCAGCGGTATTTTAAGGATAGCGGTATTCAAATTATTTCGCTAACGGTGTTTTAAGGATAACACTAGTCAGTTATTTCGGTGTATAGCGCAATTTTTATTTTTTTGTTGCCCGCCAACCCTAATAATTGATTTAAATTTGATTTTTTTTTCTCTGTGCATAAGGTGTCATTCAGTCTAACTTGTCTGATAAACGCGAGGCTCATGGTTGGGCGCCATTAAATAACTCCCAAAAGGGTTTAAAATTAAATAACCATAAAAAAAATTGTGTAAAAATTTTTTGTTGTTATTTATTTATTGTAATTTGTAATTTTTATTAAAAAATTTTGCCCCAAAATGCATAAACGCTTTATAAAATTATAGGATGTTTATTGAACAAATTTTGTATGAAAATTTCGTTTTGTAAACCTAAAACGGCAGTTTTCAAATTATTTTAGAAACCGGTTTTGCGGTCGAATAATTTACCATTTTGGAATATTATTAACGTGGAAATTTAAAATAAATTTTCTTCATTTCTTTAATAATTATACAATAGCTGTGTTTGTGCGGCATTCATATCAATGATATCTCGAACAATTTTGACAGTAGAAAGCAAGAATACGTTGAAAAACTGTCAAAATCGTTCTTGATAACACTGATAGAGAGCCACACAAATACAGCTAATATAACACATCGGCACAAAAATCCGTAGGATGACACCTCGGGAGCGCCACTAATGAAAAATCAATATAATTTTTTGTAACTACCAACCTTCAGATGATACCTGTTAAAATTTAATGGCAATTTGTTCCATACCCCTGGCATCACCAAAAAAAATAAATTATAACAAAATCGCTATCACTAGATGGCACTTTATAAAAAAATGTACAGTTTTCTTTTTTATTTAAATTTAAAAAATAACAAACAAAAAAGCAAACGAATTTCTCCAATTTTATTGAATATATTCCGCGTTTGTTTTTTCAGCAGTTTTTGAGTTATAAAATATAGGTTCAGCTGATACTAATTTGATACTAAATAGTTGCTCAGGTAATACTAAATTTCAGCGCCCTCTACCGGTGAGTAGTATAAGTTTTGCTTTCCTATCTCTATAATTAATAGTATCTGATTTGTTCATTAGTGAACAAGTTACAGCTGTTTTAGTGACGCTACTTTTGCGGTTTTGAAAACAGTGGATTCAAAGCAATTTCGTGTGTCTATTTATCATTGCTTTTTAATGGGAAAAACACCGTTCAAGCCAAAGCTTGGCTTGATAAGTGTATTCGGACTCTGCTTCATCGAGACAAATGGTAGAAAAGTGGTTTGCTGACTTTAAACGTGGTCGAACAAACACCGATGACACCGAATGCTCTGGTCACCCAAAAGAGGTCGTGATACCGAAAAACATCAAAAAAGTTCACAAAATCATTATGGTAGACCGTAAAGTGAAGTTGCAGGAGATAGCTGATACCTTAACGATATCGAAGGAGCGTGTCAGCTTTATTTTGCATAAACATTTGTCCATGAGAAAGCTGTTTTCAAAATGGGTGCCGCGTTTGCTCACAGTGCACCAAAAATAACAACAACGTGTCGATGATTCTGAGAGCTGTTTGGAGCTGTTTCAGCGAGATAAAAAGGACTTTTTGCTTCGGTATGTAACAATGGACGAAACTTGGATCTGCCACTTCACTCCAGAGTAGAATCGGCAGCCAGTTGAGTCAGCAACTGGAGAACTTCGCCCGAAGAAGCCAAAGTCACAACAGTCAGGTGGTAAAGTTATGGCATCAGTATTTTGGGATCCGGCTGTAATTTTGTACATTGATTACCTTGAAAAATGACAGACCATCAACAGCGATCGCTATATGGCCCAAATGGTGTGGTTGAACGAGGAAATCGCAAAAAAACCGTGCTGAAGAAGAAAAGAGTGCTCTTTCACCAAGACAATGCGCCGTGTTACAAGTCGTTGGCTAACATGACCAAATTGAACGAATTGCGCTTTCAATTGCTTCCGTACCCCGATTTGGCTACCAGCGATTTTAACCTGATTTCAGACTTCAAAAAAATACTGCTGGAAATAGATTTGGTTCGAATGAAGAGGTAATTGCCAAAACAGAAGCCTATTTTGAGGCCAAAGATAAATCATTCTATAAAAAGTTATCGAAATGTTAGAAAGGCATTGAAGTGATTGTTTCGCTCCTGAAGGAGAGTATGTTGATGAATAAAGTCGAATTTTGCCGAACAATTGTTGTTTTATTGGGTTATACGGAGAGAATTTTGCTGGACGAATTTTAATGAAAGTTTTCAGTAAACTAATGAAGTTTTCTTTTCAAAGTAAATGAAAACTTTTTTAAATTTAATGAAAAAGCTTCATATATTTTCTGAATCTAGTTTTAATGAATCGCTTTCATTAAGCTTATTTTTTATTTTTAATAAATAAAATGAAATTTTTCACAACATTTTATAAAAAATTCCATTAATTCAATTAAAAGTTTCAGTGGACGAGTTCCAGTGAAACTTCATTGGTTTTATGCAAAAATTCTACCATGCAGATAATTCTCTCAGTTTATTACAAAAATTAACTCAATTTTAAAAGCTCTATAGCAAAAAAAATCAAACTGATTTTATTCTTTAAAATATATAATTCAGTGATTTTAGGTTCGTAAAAAAACTAGTTAAAAAAAGTGACAAAGCGAAAATTTTTAAATCGCGCGACCAAACAAATTATCGCCAGTAGTATCTTTTTTCAACTATTAATCAATTAAAAAAGGTCGAAAAAACAATTTTTCTTTTTTAAATAAAAATTAAAAACCAACATTTAGATTATAAATTTTAAAAACTAATAAAATTGCTTAATAAAATAATTAAATTTCAATAGGTGTGCGCTTTTATCTTCAATATTAATGAAGAAATATTATGGATTTTAACAAAGCATTTTCATTTTAAATTAGGAAATGTCTCTGCTAAATGCGATTGAAAACCAATTTCCAAAGTTGAAATTATTGGGATGTTCCCAGCATAAAAAAATTGGACTTCATGCTTTACCAACCACTGTTTTCATTGCTTCAAAAGAATCCGTTAGTGTATTTTTACTGCTTTTTTTTTAATAATTCTGAACAATTTTGAAAAAAATCACTTTCTTCATTGCGTCCAAAGTATATGTTTGAATACTTTTACAGCTATTTTAGAAGTAATTCAGAACAACATTAAAAAAATCGCTTAAGTATGGCTTCTAAAGCATTATTGGTCTAAAAGTGATTTTGATAGTTTATGTCCAAACAGATAATTACGGGTTCGATTAATAGCGGGTATTTCTACATATAAGGAAATGGAGTTTTTATTGTATTTAAAAATAAATTTCAAACAAATGTTATCAATATTTCGCCATGTTTTTTTTTATTAATATGCATCGAAAACAGGCATTAAAAACCTCAGTTTTGATAACGGGCAATCATTTGAAACAGCAGTAATTTCACTGTAACAAAATTTCAGTTGCTTCACCTAAAACATGGCAAAACACACCGTAAAAATTCGGTTGTTTCAACCAAATTGAATAACAAATTCTGTAAACATCACATATTAATTTTTTTGGGTACGTATACCATATTTAGTTAGTGACATTTCCCTTGTTCATATCATAGTCTCTGGTTCATATTTAACAAAATATAAAGAAAATATAAAACTTTCTCTCTTTTTCTTTTTTTCTTCTTTCCTTTGTGTGGTTTGGTTGATGCGTGTGTCAAATGGATTAATATTTTTAATTTTGTTTTTCTTATAAACTCATTAGAGCTTTGCCTCACTAACTAAACTTAGTTAGGAGTAGCTGGTTTACACAAAATTCGTTTTAAACGCCTACTCAATGTATTTAGTTTGTATTTATAGCTTGTGGCATTTAACTGCCCACAAATTTTTCTGCCGTTTTATTATCTTTGGCTCAATAACTCATGTTTTTTTCAGTTTCTCTTTTTATCTTCCACTCTATATCTTGCTCTCTTGTTGAGTTATTAATGTTTATGTTGGTACTCTTACAAATATTGGTTTTGTTTGTAGCAAGGAATAAATATTGGTTTTTTTTCGCTTCTTATGCATTAAACACATAGACGACTGCAGCTACACGACTACACGACTACAAATGCTGCTGGCTGCAATTGTAGTCGTGTAGTCAGCTACTTAATTTTTTTGAAAACGACAGCAACATGTAAACAGATAATCCTAAATATTTGATATTTTGATAAATATTAATCTTTTTTGGTTTGTGCTTCTAAAATAATGGCTGAGGAATATTTTGTTAATTTTGTAAGATCCATTTTTTTTTACAAAACATCACAATAAAGTTATTTCCAAATATAAATTAATGAAACCTTCAAACAATTGTAAAATATAAACAGCTGTTTCTTCAGTGTTCCCAAAACGGTGATTTTCTAGTCAGAACTAGCGATTTTATTTCGCCTCTAGCGGGAAAAATTGTCCTGTTTTACATATTTTGTTATATTGTCAACACTATTTTTGTTTTGTAGCCAACAAAAATAGAAATTATCCTAAGTTGACTACAGCGGCAAAAGTAGTCGTGTAGCCGTGTAGCTGTGTTGGTGTGAAAATAATCGTTTTCATATAAACTTGTGTATTTTATTTTTGACAGGCTGTAGTCGTGTAGCTGCAGTCGTCTATGTGTTTAATGCTTTAGTTTCCTCAGATTATTTGCATTTGCACAGTGGTAAAAGTTCAGCAAAAAGATGCAAAAGTTCAGTTTTTATACACTTAGAGCATGTCCTTTTAATTCATGAAGATTGATGGGCGCTTAGATTATTCCGGAACCCGCAATCCCATGAAGCCAGCAACTTCTAGTATAAATTTCCAGTAAGGATCAAATGGTTTATTATGCCCGATATAAGAATGCAAAAATATTTTGGGATTGGCTCGAGAAACACACTTTTGGTAGCAGCTTTTAGGGCAATTCACATATCGACTACTCTTATCTATTTATTACCTATGACTATTACCGATTTTATGGCCTTATGTTCCTTGTAGGAACTACGGGAACTTATATATATTACTTATATATATTATTAGGAAGTCATTATTTTATATTATAAAATAATGCAAAAGGTAATGATATATCATTTTTGGTAATGCAGATAGTAATGAGGTGTCATTACCAATATTTTGCTGGAGTATGTTCATGCATGCTCATAAACATGCATTCATGTCCATACATGGATACATAAATCTCCATACATCCATTATATATGTCCACACATGTGCATTAACGAAATTTGAGGTAATAATGTAATGTGTGTACATGTATGAACACACATGAACAAGCATGAAAACGTATGAACATGCAGGATCATGCATGTAAATATTACCTCAAATTTCGTTAATGCACATGTGTGGACATATATAATGGATGTATGGAGATTTATGTATCCATGTATGGATATGAATGCATGTTTATGAGCATGCATGAACATACATTTAACCTGTATGTATTCATATATGTTGATTTTTACCTGGGTTGACCAAAAATAAAATTTTTGAAAATTGAAATCACCTAGAAATCAAATTACACTTGAAATATTTAATTTAGTTTAGAACTTAGAAAATGCGTTAGAAATTAAGGTTTCCTTTATGGTTATTAGCCATTCTTAGTTGTAATATTAAACAAGTTTTAAAAACCTATCCCACATCTACACGGGATAGAAAACTCGCGAGATTTTATGAAAATGCAGCTATGTATAAGTCTACGAAATGTAATCTCTAAACCAATGACAATTGCTGTCATACACTATTTTTTTAAATACTAACAATTTTGAAAATGTTTTGTAATATTATTGAACATTTATGTTGATTAAATGCACTTTTTGGTATTTGGAGAAAAAATTATTCTTTGAAATACAAAAGTTTTAATAAAAACAAATTCTTGACAACTATAGATGGTACTTTTACGATAAAAATTAGTGCCAACAATATTAGAGATGACAAATTTTACGCAAACTCTACGAGATTTCTATCCCGTGTAGATGTGCCTTTACAAATATTTTTATAAAATTTTCTGCCTTCTTCTTCTCTTTTCACTATTAAAAAAATTGTAAAACGGACAGCTGGTGCAATGATAAACAAATAACAACATTGTGAAAATTAGAAATTTTAATTTCAGCAAAGAAATACACAAAATAAAACTTCTATATATGGGTGATATCAAAAAATGTGATAAAAACCGTGTAACCACCTGATTTCTAATGCATGGATTACATTTGAGTTACATATTTCGATATATATCAGCGCATCTGACCAATTTTTGGTGAATACATAAAATTTGTGACCAATTTTATAGGCCAAATGTAAACTCCGTAACAAGTAACTCATAAGGTTTTTTAACTTTAATAGCTTATATTTTAATAACCAATAAAGCTAAACACTAACTAAGAATTTTTATGAAGAGGAGAAGCGCCGTTTTTAATAAAAATTAATATATTTTACAAACTTTTTCGTATGTATATCTTAGCTATCACGACTTCAACTCTGTAACGATTTTTCGTTATCTATTATTTATATTGCGAAAAGTATAATGTTATTTATACTCAAATGATCGTTGGACTGTAAGTAATCATCCATCATAACAGACTTGAAGCTTTTCTGCAGCATGTAACATTCTCGAGATGTCTTTAATAAGATTTGAAAAAATGTTGTAAACTCCGTTCCTAATTTTTACACCAAACAATTTAACGAGTAAGAAAAACAATGTCATATTTGGATTGACCTTGTAGGCATCATGCGATTTTGTTTCGGAAAAAAATTCTGACAAAGCGTTTCTGAAAGAAAACGAAAAAAGTAACCAAATGTAAACTCCGTAACTGTAAACTCTGTAACCACAATTGTTTGCATCAGATTTCATTCAAATAAATGTAGATAAATGTTTAAAATATTTTAAAATAACCACAAACAGAGGTGATTAAACTAATAATAATTTTGCGTCAAATCAAAAAAAGTTATCAGTTTTTTACCCTAAGCTGCTGGAGCGAAAAACGATTGATTTTGCATTTCATTGGTTTTGAATCGATATTTCGAGTCATTACTGACATTAGTTTGACAAATTAAATTTGTTTCACACAATTTAAGAATTTTTTCATCGCAAAATGTTATGTTTTTAATATATAATTTTGTAACTGTGCAACCGCTGTTGGGATTTTAAAAAATTTTATTTTTTTGAAAAGCATTTAATAGGACCAAAAATACAAAATTTAAAAAAAAAAATTTTTTCGCGGAATGAATTGTATTGTTATTCGCGAAACCGCCAATTTGATAAACACAAATTATATATCATTGGAAAGCAAATTGAAAACCCAAATACGAAAAACTAATAAATTGAAGAAAATTCGTACGCAATTTTTTTTGTTATATCTTTTGCTTGCAGAAATGTAAACTCCGTTACAACAAAAAAAATTAAAATTGTGCAAAAAAAGTTATTGCGACAACTTGTAGATGAGATTTTTTGCAATTAGGTTTATAATGACTAAACTTACTGATTCCATTAAGAAAAAACCGAAATATTAACACTTTTTGCTTCTCACAAATTTGGCCCAAAAATTTATCACATTTTTTGATTTCAGCCATATAGAAATTAACTGAACGAAGTCAAAAAAACTTTTAAATGCAAAAAATATGTATTTCTGTGCGATTTTTGAGACTAAAACTATACGCATTTAAAATTTTTTTCTTTTAAATAGTTTTGGGTTAGAAAAGCATTTAAGCATTTTCTGAAAAATATAAATCTAAATTAACCTATTTGAGAGCATTTTTCAGCCAACCAGCGTTATTTAACATAAAAAATGGGTCATTTTGACACCAGGCTCTCAAACAGGTTAATTTGAATTTATTTATTTTTTTCAGAAAATGCTTAATTAAATGTTTTTATATCGATTTTTATGCCGAATGGCACTTTTTTACATTTTAAAAATTTGGGGTCATTTCGACCCCATGTACCTATAAGGGTTAATTTATAATTTTTTATTACTATGTATTAAATTTGGTGTTAACAGAGTTATTTGGACAACATTCACCAAATTCCGCAAGAAACAACACATTGTTTTGGTATACTTCCAGGAAAAATAGAAAAATTTTTAAAATTTCACCTTTGACCTTGGTAAAGAAAGGGTTAACTTTGTCGCAGTTTTACAAAATTTTCAGAAAACAATCTCTTATATCAGAATTAAAGGAAATCGGAAGTGATTTTGTTACAGCTAGCTAAAAGCACAAAAATTAATACTATTATCTAAATTATTGGCCAAAATCACACTTTTCTCTAAAATTTTCAAATTCAAAAATCCGTAACTGTTAAGTTAAAAGAGGGATATGTGTAATTTTCAGCAGAATTATTCTTCAAGGTGTATTTAATAAACCCCTATGCGTTGACCGCTTTTTTATATTTAGTTGAACAAAATTTTAAAAAACTCAAAACTAGAGTTTTGCTAATTTATAAAAAAAAAACAAATCCCATCATTGGCCATACCTGGGACTAGGTTATTATAAGCCAAGAAGGACAAAAATTTTGATCTCAATATTTGTGGATCTTAAAAGTGAAACTAGATTATAACATTGTAAATTTTTGAAAGAAATATTTTATTTTTTTTTTGCAATAATTTTATTTACCAAAACACATTTCACCGTTATCATCAGGCTTGCCACATACTTTTTTTCGTTGTCCCCAAACAAATCTAAAAATATACCCAAAAAATCCCATCTATAAAAAATGTTGAAAAAGCTATTACAGTTTCTTCAATTTGCTCAAACTAACCTTATCCGAATTAATTTTTATTTTTTTTAATCTTCAAGATTTTGAAATTATTTAAAAAAATGGAATTTTTCAAGTTTATGTTTTAAATAAAGTAGTACACGGAAAAAATAAAAAGTGTATAGTTATCGAAGTACTTAGGTAAATTCCAACTTCAAAAGTATATTTTGTAAGTTAGTAAAAAAATACTAACCAATTTTTGATTTTTGTCAACTTGCCTTAGTTTTTGACCTATTCCATTTTCACGCCCTTCAAAATATGTTAAGTTACCTAAGTTTTTTCTTTTATAAATTGTCTTAGAAAATATTATATTTCAATTAAAGGATTGTCTAACATAGCAGAAAACTTTTGAAGTTGTATTTTACCGAAGTACTTCGGCAATTATCCACTTTTTATTTTTTGCGTGTAAGTAAAATATAATTCTTTAATCCGATTTTTAAATCCAGTTCAATTTTAAACAAATCGATTCGCAAAACTCATTTTGTTGATTTAATTATTTATTACTACAATCATTCAATATCTTTTTTAAAGCATCAGTTTGATTTTTGCTGATTCTTTTCATAGAATCAAAGGAAACAATTTAATTTAAACAAAACTATTTGACCAAAGTGGTTGCCTTGATTTATAGTTCGGGAATCATATCATAAAACAAATAATTTAATATTGGAATAAAATTTAAATTAAGTGTCTTCAAAATTGATTCTATATAAATTTGAATAAATCTCATCCTCACTTTATTGAATTTGAATCATTGATTTAAAGTGATAATTAGTTATTAACCAACTCATGAAATGAATTAAATGTAATACCAGTTTAATATTTCTCAATATTTTAGATATTTGGACATTAATCCTGTAAAAATCCTAGGCATAAAGGATTTATTCGTGTCAAAAAGCTTTGAATTGTTACAGAAAATGTATAAAAGGCTAAATTTTTACCTTCGAAATTATGTGCAAAAAACTTTACTAAAGTTTTCTGAAAACATACAAAATTTGTATAATCTTCAAAATTTACGAAAGATTTTAAATATCCCCAAAACATTTTTTAAATGCCCAAAAAGAGTCTCTGTCCCCAAGACCAACAAAAAAATCCCCAAATTTAGAGACAAAACCCCAAGTCTGGTCAGCCTGCTTATCATTGTTGCAGATTTTTTTATTATGTAGGTATTAAGTAGTTTTTCTAATATTTGATTTTAAAGGCTCCCATAAAACTCGCTCAATAACTCTCACAATCCAGCAGTTTATGTTCGGTCGTCAAAGGGTTAAATACATACCAAGCAAACATCACTGTAGAATTAATACGACGAAAAGATAAAAATTTAAAATAAATGTCTAGATTTCCCAGAAATTACAACAAATTCTAACTGTCAAATTACCACTGTGCATCATAAATTGAATTTGTATTGTTTTTGTAATTTTCTTTGTCTACCTTATTTTTCTTCTTCTGGATATTTTGTTATTGTATTGGTTGTTTGTTTTTAGTATGCAATGTGCGTAAATTCCATTAAACTTTTATTTACGGAGGGTTTCTGCAAGACATTCGTCGTGCGACGAATGGGTTACTACATGTATCTTGTTTTTTTTTTTTTTTTAAAGAGAAGCAACACTCTGGAAATTTTTCCTATTAATTAACGTGTTGCTTCCTTTGGAAAGGGGATACAGAAGAAGCGAAACGTGGTGAAAGAAAAAGGGCTTCAAATATGGCACACTGTAATTGCGCGAGATGTTGAATTTTTATAACAGTTGTTGCGCGCCATCTGATGGTGAGTTGGCGAACTTTGTTGAAGTTTTTTTGTTCATAGCCCTGTTATATTATTTTACTTCGGTGGGGTTCAGTGCTATGGGAACACCGAAGGAGGACGCTGCGATATGTATGAGGGATAGAAAAAACTCATACATATTACTATTTTTCATAAATTGATGTTGCCTTGGTTGGGGCTCGAACCCGCATCCTCACGTGTAACAGTCGAACGCGCTAACCATTACACCACAGCGTTTGTCTGGCGAAAAACGTCATCTAAAAACACCAACTCATTCTGTTTATTCTCTCTCTCTTCCTTTCTGATAGAACAAAAAACTGTTAAGCGTTGTTGTAATTATTACTGACACTGTTGTTGTATTGACTATTTGCAGTATTTATTATGTGTGTGTGCAGTACCCTAGTGCTGTGGTTTTTTGCATGTAATCATCGCAGTTGTGTCCTCAGACACATTTTGTGTCCCATCCGTTCAAATGTGCGTCCGTCTGTCCACCTAACCGCTACATGCGTTTGTTTATTCTTTGTGTCCGTGTCAAGATGTTATAAATTTTTTTGTCGTTGTAGTAATTTTTGTTTGATTTTTTTATGCCAGAACCACTAGTATTGTCATCAACATAGTTGGTATTGTTGTCAATTGTAGTTTCCTTCTACGTCAGCTCATCCTCCTTTAGTCTTTCATCCATTGCCAGTCGTCGTTATTATAATGTGTTTAATTTTCTTTTGGTTGAGTATGAACGTAAGAGCACTTGCTGCATATTGTTTGCCATTTACTCCCAAGTAAGTACTCTGATATTAAATTGCATTTAAGGTTTTTACGTTCTTGTTGTTGTTTACAATCTATATTGTAGTTGTTGTTATTGCAAGTGATGGGTTTTATTAACATTTTTTTCTTATTCAAAGTACAATTAAATTTTAATCAAGAAATAATTGACAAAAAAAAGAAGCAGTTTCAGGAAGAAGAAAAAGAAGTTTAAAAGTTTATATTGAAGAATAACATATTGGTTTGGAGTAAATCCATAAAAATATGGATAAAAGTTGAGAAAAGTAGACTGTTAGGTTTGTTATTGAAGTTGTACGGTAATTTTTAAATACTAGGTCAATACACAGAAAAAATTAAAAATGAGTTTTAATTACGAAGTTGATTATATTAATTAAAATTTTAATAGATTTTGCACCAATCACTCAAATTATACAGGGTTAGGCGATTGAAATGTTACCAACTTCAGGTTGGCAATACTTGCAAACCGATAATGTCAGCTATGTCAAATTTATACCAATGACAGCTTAAAATATTGGGAGAGCTGGTTGCGATCTGGGCAAAAGTACCTTCCTTGGCTGAGGAGCACGAGGTGATGTTGGCCTCTGCGTATTCGCCTGGCGACAGCAACCAAGCACCAACCGCTGAGGTCTCGGCCTTCGTGGAATATTGCCGAGTGAGGGGTCTGAGTTGGATCCTCTGCTATGACGCCAACGCTCATCGCACAACCAATGTCAACAAACGAGGTGAGTACCTGCTTGAATTTATATGTAGTAATGATATAAACATAGCAAATAGGGGTGACGAACCGACGTTTACGAATGCTATTAGGTCTGAGGTCTTGGACCTCACTCTTACTAGTTGTAACCTTTCTTTCGCCATCTCTAACTGGCATGTATCCAGCGAACTATCAATGTCTGATCATCAACACCTGGTCTTTGATGTTGTTAGTGCGCTGGACTCGTGCCAGAAATAAAGTAATCCCAAATGCACAAACTGGGAGAACTTCCGTTATCATTTGGAAAGCGATGCCAATCTATCTAACGGGCTCATTCTGAGTCCAGATTAGATTGATTGTCTGGCTCAGCTCTTTTCTTTTTAAAACAATGGAGTAAGTTTTGGACCACTATATTAGGGACACGTACCTCAGGCATAAGCCGATCCACGAGCTTGAGTTCGCGTATCAACGGGGTAAGTCTACCGAAAGTGATGTCCATCATGTTGTCACGTTGATAGAGAAGGCACTGGAGGCAAGGAACATTGCCCTCTGTGCTTTTATTGATATACAAGGCGCTTTTGACAACACGTCCTACGATGCGATCGGGCTGTCTATGTTGAGAAAGGGCATCTCTGCAATGATTATAAATTGGACATTGGAGATGCTCAACTCTAGGGAAATCACGCTCGGTATAGGGTCTACTAGTAGGACCGTGAATGCGAGCGGAGGGTGTCCTCAGGGCGGTGTACTGTCGCCTTTACTATGGACACTGGTCATTGATGAGTTGCTTGATGGTCTGAACGACCTGGGCTTCAGGACTTAAATATGACTACGCCGATGATCTTGTCATCTCCGTTGTCGGCTGGGATGACAGGACCATCTCTGATCGTGTGCAGCAGGCTCTGAACTTTACTCACTCATGGTGTCGGGGATAAAGGGTTGACTATCAACCCGACGAAGACGATCCTGATACCGTTCACAAGCAGAAGAAGGGTCAACATAACCGAACCTGTTGTTGGGGAAAAACGATAGGTTTCTCGGATAGTGTGAAATATATAGGGGTAACTCTAGATAAATCCCTTACGTGGAATGATCATCTCGACTTCGTGACCAAGAAGGCCAACAGGGCATATTATGCCTGACAGAGGCTCTTTGGGAAAACATGGGGCTTAGACCACACATAGTCTACTGGTCATTCGACACCATTGTGAAACCTATGATCACGTATGATGCCTTAGCATGGAGGCCAAAGGTTAAGCAGTCAACTGCAAGGGATACTCTAAAAAAGCTGTATTGGCTTGGCATACGGGGGCCGGGAAAACGTGCCCGACAGATGTCATTGGGGC
Source organism: Leucophora obtusa (assembly GCA_949987735.1). NCBI lineage: Eukaryota > Metazoa > Arthropoda > Insecta > Diptera > Anthomyiidae > Leucophora > Leucophora obtusa. The sequence continues at coordinate 65,021,290 of OX465299.1, read as the reverse complement.
CATGTTGGGTATTCCACAATTGCATATTTCCGTGAAGCAGACTGCAAGCATAGGCCCCTTCGTATCCGGGGGTCGGGGACATGAGGAGTGGGGACCATGAGGATGGCCGGGATCTTTATGGACGACCCAATCTTAAGGGTCGCGGACAAAATGATCCCGGAGATTTTCGTCAGGGATTTTGAAATTATGTTATTTGACAAGGATATGTGGACCAGCCAATCCTTGAAGCCCGAAGAGGAGGCTCCATATCTGAGCTCGAAACAGGCTAATGGTGACACGGGGGCAGGTGTCTTTGCACCCAGATTCCAACTTGCTCTACCAATGGGCAAGTTCCCCTCCGTCTTTCAGGCGGAGATTTTCGCCAGAGAGTGCCTGCGGAGAGGCAAGGTTAGATCCCGCATCTACATTCTTTCTGACAGACAGGCTGCGCTTAAGGCTCTAGGAGCTTACGGGGTATCATCTGGTCTGGTCTGGCCGCGGTGCGTAGTACCTTCGTATCTAATCTAATCTAAATAACAAAAAAATATACCACAATTTGCTTTGTCATATTCCAAAATGATTCTCTGTTGTTTTGACAGATCCTACTCCTACTAGCGAGAGATTTAGTACGCCCTATATTTTAGTCGGGCCATGTAGGTCTCGCGATCCGAGAAGTGCCTAGTCCAGCCCATCAACTCCTCGCCTTATGGAGGTAGTGCTGGAAGATCCCACCCTTACTAGGCCCCAGTGGGGTAGCGACTGGGATCGCTGTGGGGACATTTAAGGCAGAACCTGCCTTTGCTAAATCATCTGTGCGCTCGTAGAAGTCCCTGTGACCAGGAACCCACACCAACATAATCGGGGACTGACAACTTTGCATATACAGTTCTTCTCTTCACTGCCCGACAAGGATAGAAGATGTACTGTAGGAGCTCAAGGACATAAGCGCCGCCAAACTATCAACGGTTTCCTGAGCCCCAATCGCACACAAGAGTCTACAGGCTTCCCTGATAGCCAGAATCTCCGCCTGAATCTTGCAGTCTTTCTCAAAGCAATTCGGTTGTGAAACTCGAATTATCAGTTACCACAACTGAATTCTGTTTGGGCAACCGAATGACTAGGTTGCGGCAACCGATTCAATGCTGTTGACAAAAAATTCGGTTGCCACAACGGAATTGTTTTGAGAGTTTGATCAGTTAACTTCAAGGAAACATTTTTGTCGCATTCACTAGAGAAGACCCCCTATTTAACTGCTAATCTTTGAACTGTCGGTGAATACCCTGATGTTGAAACCCTCCGTTGGATACCTCCTTTTCCATTCCCCACTTAAAGGAAAACTGACCCAAAAAGGCCTACAGAAATCGATCCTAGGAGTAATCAAGAAGTCTAGCATGTCCACTGGTTCTACCCTTACGAGAACCCCTAGCGACCAATCTCGCCCCACTGTTAGCAGATTCCGAGGACTTCTTCCCATAAAATATTCCTCAGTTTGTTAGGACTTATTTCTATATAAAAAAAAAGTTCGCTGAATCTGGACCATTTTTATAGGAGAAAGTCCTTGAGGTTTTTCTGTAGGGAAAATCTTCTGAATCTGATATTTTTTAGGAAAAAGTGGCCAGCATCGCATCTAATGCTTTTCCTATAGGAAAAAGGACTCAAATGTGGCATTTATAAAATCCGTAACGGAATTGGCATTACGCTTCGTCTTCTGACGAAATGTAATTTCAAAATTACGAAAAAAAATTCGGTCTGATCGAAAATTTCCTCATCAAATGCTAGAGTTATTTTATAGCATCCAACCACCGGAAATTTCCGTAAGAAAAATTTAGAAAATTTCTCAATTTTTTTTTTGTTGTACGGAAATTTTCGATATTGGATTTTCTAAATCGCATCTACGGATTTGATGAGGATATTTCCAATCTAATTAAAATCGTTTTCATTATATTAAAAAATATCAAAAATTTTTAGGTGTTATACATACATGCATATATTTATTATATGCTTTTATTTAAATTTTTAAAACTTAAATATATTTACAGTTTTATGACGTCATTTTAATGCCATTTCTGTTTAGTTTTATAAGTCCGTTTATAAAATCCAATTCCGTTTCGAATCCAATTCCACGAAAATCTGAGACTTTTTCTATTGAAAAAAGTACTCAGAATCTGTTGTTTTTCGTGGGAAAATCTCTTCAGAGTCTCCTAAGAATTAATAAAGTCTTTAAAAATGATTTTATTACTTTTTTTTGGGCGGTATAGCGTAATTTATTTGTTAAATTATGGTACAATTACACATCATTTGTTTCATAAATTTAAAAATTTTGTGTTTAATTTACTGACGAATCTTGTGTGTAATTTTATTTATTCACTCGGAGTAAAATTACCTTTTTATAGTAGAAGAACAGTTTGGGAAAATTTAAATAAAAATTAGTTAAGAGTGTAGTGTAGCAATTTCAAAAAACCACTAAACTACGAATCGTGGGAGCATTTCTCGAAATAAAATCTTATATCTACAATCAAACTGACGTTATCTATAAAAACTATAAGCATTAAGGTGTCCGAAGGAAGTGTGTCCTTTTAAATTGATTGAAGTAAAATCACGCAAATGATACTAAATGATTAGTATGAAAGTTATATTACTTCTTTTAAATTTGCAAAGGGACACCCTAATATAATCTACACTATCATCATCAGTACAGTTTAAACTACGAAACAATGTTTTACAACTTACCTCATCTATAGCACTAGCAGTTACTATTAATAATCCAAATAGTATAGCTGTAGTCCAAAGCCATTTATTAAGTCCATAAAAGGATGATAATGATGTTGTTGATGATGATAAACCATTATGGTATAGTATTTGACGACGTTGTAGATGATGACACTTGGTCATCATTGTAGTCGATGATGATGACGACGATGTAATGTTTGAAATAGTTGACAACATGTTGTTTGTTGCTGCTGCAGTTATTGTTGCTTGTATATAATAGTAGTAATTGTGTTAAATTATTTTATAAATATATAATTTTTTTATTATTATATATATTTTTCACAAAGTATAAAAGGGGAGCAGGCTGCGTTAAAGAACTATATTTGTTTGCACACAATTTCACACAAATTATTTAAACTCTACTTAGTTTTCGAGATATGATTTTACAACAAATTAAATTTTTATTTTCAAATCACGTATGTGTTTTATCTAAAATAAAAGAATATAATAAATAAAAATTGAATTAGAAATATTAAATATTTTAAATCTTAATTATCTACTAGCCACTTATAGAGAATTATACACTTGTTTTGAATTTTAATTATATATACAAGGAAGGTCTGTTTGTGTGATTCAATGAGATTGGCATAAAATTTGGATATGTGATAGAGAAGACATAAAAAATAAGCATGTGTAGGTATGTCGGAAAAATATTAAACGGTGTACTAAAAATACAATATTACAAAATTTTTAAACAAAAAGTTTCGAACAACTTTGGAACTCGATTTTACCCCCTAAATATTGGCCCGATATATTTAGAACCGCAAGTTTTTTTTTAAATTTTTCCCTCTATAACATATCCAAATTTCACCGAATTATGAGTGATCCCGCAAAAAGACTCTCCTTGTTATACCCTACACCACTATGTGGTCAGGGTATTATAAGTTTGTGCTGATGTTTGTAACACCAAAAAATATTGGTCCTAGACCCACCTTATAGTATACCGATCGGTTCAGAATTTTTTTTTATTTCGATTTAACGATGTCCGTCTGTCCGTCCGTCCGTCTGTCTGTCCATGCAATCTTGTGCGCACTCTACAGGTCGCAAATATTAAGATATTTTGATGAAATTTGGTACGCAGACCTATGTTGGCCCAAGGACGAACAAGTTTGATTTTGGTGAACATCGGTCCATGTTTAGACCTAGTGCCCATATAAGGGTCCTACCAAAATTATATTGTTTATACGCTGCAGGTCGTAAATATTAAGATATTTTGACGAAATTTGGTACACAGACCTATGTTGGCCCAATAACGCAGCCTATTGATTTTGGTGAACATCGGTCCATGTTTAGACCTGGTGCCCATATAAGGGTCCTACCAAAATTATGCTGTTTATACGCTGCAGGTCGTAAATATTAAGATATTTTGATGAAATTTGGTACACAGACCTATATTGGCCCAATAACGCAGTCTATTGATTTTGGTGAACATCGGTCCATATTTAGACCTAGTGCCCATATAAGGGTCCTACCAAAATTATATTGTTTATACGCTGCAGGTCGTAAATATTAAGATATTTTGATGAAATTTGGTACACAGACCTATATTGGCCCAATAACACAGCCTATTGATTTTGGTGAACATCGGTCCATGTTTAGACCTAGTGCCCATATAAGGGTCCTACCAAAATTATACTGTTTATACGCTGCAGGTCGCAAATATTAAGATATTTTGATGAAATTTGGTACACAGACCTATGTTGGCCCAATAACGCAGCCTATTGATTTTGGTGAACATCGGTCCATGTTTAGACCTAGTGTCCATGTTCGGTCCTATTTTGATGAAATTTGGTACATAGACCTACGTTGGCCCAAGGACGAAGCCTATTGATTGTGGTGAACATCGGTCCATGTTTAGAACTAGTGCCCATATAAGGGTCCCCCCAAAATTGGCTTGGTTACAAACTGCAGGTCGCAAATATTAAGATATTTTAATGAAATTTGGTGCGCTGACTCACATTATAGAAAATTTTGACACAAGCCCCATTTTAACCCATTCGAATTTCGGATCCAAACAATACACCAGACTGGTGTAGGGTATTGTATAGTCGGCATCAGAGAAACAAGCCAGCCGCCGTGAGCCGTTTAAGCCGCCGCCGCCGGTCACTTTTGCTTCAGCCGCCGCCGCCGATTTTTTTCGGCTCATTTCGGCTGGAAGTATCAATTTTCAGATATAAAAAATTTAAAAATAAATATATTTTTTAAAAAGAATTTACTAATTCATTAAACTTGAACAACCAGAGCTAAAACCAATTTTTTTATATGAAAAGAAAAAAGTTAAAATCTTCTAAATATTAAATTTTTATAAATATAATTTTTTTAAGCTATAAAAGCTTATATACATTTATACTGTGAAAAAAATTAAAAAAAAAATATGCTGGCAAAATTAAAATTTTGCAAGTTATGTTTCAACGAAAAGGACTTGGTACTAAAAGGGTATGTTTATAATTTATTAAATAAAACTTGTATGTTATATTAAATATTTAGGACCATTTGTTAGATATAGTCTTGACTAGCCATGGATCTGTGCGAACATGAAACAAATCACACGTGAACCAACAACAAATCTTATATAAATTGATTTTATATATATTTTTTTGCGAGTGATTTTCTGAACGTAATAAAGTGCAGAAGTTAATTGTGATATCTTTTCTATAATTCTATTTAAAATTAAAAGCAATAACATTTGTTATTGTTTTAAGAAAAAACTTTTTTTTAATACATTGTATCAGTGTTGCCATAACGGCGATTTTCTCGTCAGATCTAGCGATTTTATTTCGCCCCTAGCGGGAAAAATTGTCCTGTAGTTATTAGCCAAAAATCTAGCGATTTTTTTTATCAGCCGTAATATAATTTTTAAAACTCGGTTTTATGTTGAAAAATATTATAAAACTCGCACATTGATATTCCTTTATTATAAAACACAACATCTTAAACGATTTTAGTAAAAAAAACTCTAAAAATACACATTTCGATAAAATATGGGTATGCACTTTTTCATCGTACAACGCCCTCTATTGTGTATTCGCAATACTAAGATTAATTCAATGAAAATCAGGACTCATTATTTGAAGCTTAATCGTAAAATTTTTCATTATTTAAAATTAAATATTAACATATTAAAGAAATTTTTGAGTAAAAACTGCTTTAAGTACCATTTTTCAACAATCTAGCGATAAAATCGCTAAATATTTACACTGTTTATAATCTAGAGATTTTCTAGCGATTTTTGGGTCTGATCTAGCCATTTATTTTGAAAATTTGTTGGGAACACTGCATTGTATATTGAAATCAACAACAAATTATTACTTATTATTCAATAGTAAACAAAGGGATTAATATTCTGCTATACTAATCCTGTTACAGCAAAATGGATAGTAGCAGCGAGTCTACTGAAGCAAGCGCTATTGTCTGGTAGACATTTGCTGAAAACAAAACAATGAAACGACGACAAAATCGATCACCAGGATTAGTTAAGCATGCAATCAAAATAAAAAAAACTACAAACAATGATGATGAGGGCAAGGAATTCCATGCAAATGCATGTTATTTCTCGATAGTCCAAAACTAATATGGACTAAACATTTATCCGAATCATCAAATTTAGAATAAACTGGCATCGATTTGTAGTTGCATATTTTGACATAAATGCATGTTTTTGCATATTTCGACTTTAAATGCATATTTGGTGGCTTTTTAATGCATATTTTGTGCTTTTTAATGCATATTTGTTCATATTTTTCATTTTTAGTAGCTTTTTTTATTTTGTAAAAAAATATAAAAAATTGATACGTTTTCATATTTTGATTCAATCAAAATAAACATTTTTAAAACTTTATTGACCTATGGGAAATCTTCGAGTTCTGTGTCTGTTTGCAAAATAACTAACTTAAATATATTTTTAAGTTTTAAAGTGCATTATTTTTGCAAAAATTATAGTTTTTAGTGCATATTTCTTATATTGTTAGTGCATATTTTTCTTTTTTAACCGCATATTTTAGGCGCATATTTTTCATTTTTAAGTGCATGAAATTCTTGCCCTAATGATGATATACCAAGTACCTACTAGCATCAACATGTTTGCTGCACTTGATGTAGACAATAATGATGATGATAATTATATTAACGATAATGCTAACAAAGAGCTGTCTGAAGAAAAACCGCCTCCAATAATTATTCCAAATGTTTCAGATATAAGAGCGATGATGAATAACTTTTCAAAAATAGTAAACCTTGAAGATTATTCGTACAAATCCTTGAGAGATGGTCAGGTAAGAGTAATGGCAAAAAACGTAAAGGCATATAGAGTGATAGTAAAATATCTATCTTTCGGAAAAAAAACTTAAACGTTTTCAAATCACAATACAAAATGTTGTTTTCAGCCGATCAAGCCGCCGCCGCCGCCGATTATTTGGTTGCGCCGCCGCCGCCGATTTTTATCCGGCTCAACCTCAATCGCCGCCGCCGCCGCCGATTTTTTGCTTGCGCCGCCGCCGCCGATTATTTTGGTCGGCTTGTTTCTCTGGTCGGCATGCCCGACTTTAACCTTTTTACTCGTTAGTATTTATGCATGTGCAAGTATTGTGATTTTTATTATTAAAAATATTTTGTTTATTTGCAAAGATACACTTGAAAAAATATAACCATGATGGAATATTTTTTGCATTAACATCAAATCAAACTGAAATTAGCAAATCGTCAATATTACGCAACTGTTTATATATTAGAGTGGGCCGAACTTGAAATATTTATATTCTGAATCTGTACCGCTGTGAAAAGAGTTGTGGAGAAAATACAATTTTGAAAATTGTTTATCTTCCGGTAAGTGAACGAGTTTTTGAGTTTTGAAAAGTGTCCTAAATTTCTAAGAGTTAATACCAAGGTTGGCTACCGTTATCGTTATAATACCGTTATCGCTAAAATACCGTTTCAAATTGAATACCGTTACCGTTATCGATACCTCTAAAAAAAATTCTAAATACCGTTATCGTTACCGATACCGTTATTTTTATGGGTAGTTACCGGTATTTATTATTTTATATAAAAATTACAATTTTTTATTTTATAATCTTGAGTGTTTTTTTTTACAAAAAATTTATAGATAATAATTTTACTTATTAAAACTACCAGTATTGAATTTATAGCTTAAAATCTGTATTTTCAGTACTTAAAATTAAAAATATGCCATGTTTTTACTTGTTTTTATATGTTTTTAACATAATTTTTAATACCGGTACGTACCGGTATTGCTGTTTCGATAACGGTATACCGTTACCGAAACAGTCTTAAATACCGTTACCTTTACCGTTATCTAAACAAACGAAATCTGATACCGTTACCGTTACCCTTACCGTTATTCGTTTCGATAACCAACCTTGGTTAATACATACATATATATCTTGTGATACACAGTGTTACCACCAGTTAAACAAAAAAATACACAACCATGGGTCAAAATTTATCCAAAACCGTATGAAATTACACCAAAAAGGAACATTTTTTTATTAGTTTAAAACAGAGTAGGAAAATAAACTCTAACGAACCGTACTTTAGGATTGTGTACCGCACATCACGAACACAGTACACAAGCATATTGGTTGCGTAGAAAACACATACGCTATTCTCTCCAATTAGTGTTTGTGTTTATACACACAACCCGAATTCGGTACGCTGCGGGTGTGAATCAGAGAACGGTTTGAGTGCCTTGTTTTATGCTTTTGAATGCAATCACAAAAAAGTGCATATTATTGTAAATATACATCATTTCAGTAAAGCAATACAGACACAATTGAAAAAAGTGAGTATGACGAAAGCCATGCATTGCACTGCATGTCTTCTGTTAATCTTACCTAATACTCTCAAAAGCAACGAATATAAAATGATTGGTATGAATACAAACCGATTGTTACGAATGGTCTCAATGTTGGTACACTCAAAAAAATTAGTAGAAAAATTAGTAAAACGTCTTGTATATCAAGTGTACTAGTTTTCAACAATTTTTTTGCTGAAATTCCGTTTTCAGCAAAAATTTTAGTTATATTTTTTTAGCACTAAACTAATTTTAAACTAATGTTTTACTAATTTATTTTGCTACAAAAATTGTGCTGATAACCGCATTCATAGCGTGGACGACAACCAGATAGACAAGATGTATGTAGATGTCGCAGCTGGTCTGGAAACGGAAATGACAAAAAAAGAAAAACAACTCTACACATATTCTATATTTAAATTTTCAGCAAATAAATTAACTAAAGTAAAATTTCGCTACAAGTTTTTTGAGTTTTTTTCAGTCTACTAATATTCAGCAAAAAGTTTAGTGATTTTAGGACGGATTTTTTTCATTTGCAGTCGACTAAGTGTTAGCAAAACTTTTGCTGAAGATTACTATTTTTTTGGTAAAAATCAGCTCGCTGATTTTCAGCAAACCTTTTGCTGAAATTACCAACTTTTTTGCAAGCACGCTCCTGACTAAAAATTTGCTGACACAGCAACATTTGTTGCTGACTTTACTGACTTTTTTTTTTGAGTGTAGTATAAAAATTTAAAATTTTTTTCTGTCAAATATTTAAGTATATTTTTGGTGTTTATTTTTTCACTTAAACATTAACAAAATGAGAAAATATATGCATATTTCATATTTAAATAAAAAAAAAATGGAAATTTCTTCACACTGCTTCCCAGCAAAACCTTGGTAATGACTGGTCATTACTACATGCATTACTTAGATCTCATATCTCATTACCCGTTGAATTACTTTTAAACTGAATGTAATGAGTTACCGACAATTATACCCCACACATTACTATTTCACAATAGCTGAAACCAATAATATATGTTCTAAATCATTAAAAACCATAACTATGGCGTAGCCTAGTGGTTATCGTTTTTGCCTGACAGACATGAGGATCGCTGCTCAACTCGTGTTAGCTTCAATTGTTGTTTTTTTTTTTTGTAATTTATATTAAACATCTATTTATAGAAATGTTGATGTTCATTAAGCAGTATTTAATAACAACAAGTTTTGTGAAAAATAGACATGTATAACAGTTGCCACAATAAATGTGTACATAAGTTAAAGCATTAAAAATCATAGTGATGTCGTGGTCTAATGGTTAGAGTGTTTGCCTGACAATCGTGGGGTATACGCTGATCAATACGTGTCAGCTCCTATTGGTTTTTAAATTTTTATATTTTTTAAAATCTATATTCAACATCTATTTATAGAACAGCTGATAAACTACTTACAGGTAACATCAGTGTAATGACTTTCCTCCAATGACATCACCATGTTAAAATAAGTAGTTTAGTAATTAAAAGGTAACTAGTGAACACTTAAGATTTCAATATCTAAAACTCATTACATGGTAATGAAAGGTTTTGCTGGGTTGTTTCAAAATACTGCAACAGGTCAATGAATACTAAATGAATGTTGTGATTGATTTTATTTTTTAATGCGTCATCTCTTCATTTCGTTTCTTGACATGTAGTGGCAATATAAAAATAATGCGTAAAAACCACTCATCAAAAACAATGAATGTATATAATAGCAATAGCATTAGTTATTGTTGTTGCATGAATACATGGCAAAAGCAATGAATGGTATGACTGCACAATAAAAACGAATGTACTCAAACTGTTCTCTGACCCCTAATGCTCAAAAATGTAGTTTTGTGCATCAACTGGGTTTTTTTTATTAAAAAACCGGTATGTTGCCAAATGGCTACACCATGCATTTAAGGGTTAACTTCAAATCGTCTTGCCACCCAATACAAAAATATTTGTTTTGCATAGAGTTTGACAAATATTTTCTCAAAAAATTAGCAAAATACGGGGTTTATACCCAGCAAAATTTTTTTGAACTGGTTACCTCTGAATCTGCAGGTCTTTTTACCACCGGTTCCATGGAACAGGTTCTAGAACTGATTCTTGGGAGTCAAAATATAACGTTTCACTGTCGCAGAACCGGTTCTATAACTGGTTCTAGAACCGGTTACAAAACAACCTGTTCTAATTTGGATGAAAAGAACCTGTCGCTTTTGAGACAAACTCAAACAAAAACGAGTAAAAAAGTTAATAAAGTCGGGCATGCCGACTATATAGTACCCTACACCAGTCTGGTTTAAAGCCAACTAATGTTTGGATCCGAAATTTAAATGGGTTAAAACAGACTTGTGTCAAAAATATAGCCCATATGGGCGATAGGTTCAAATATGGACCTATCCTATCTATAATCAATAGGCTTTTTCCTTGGGACCATGTGAGTCAACGAACGAAATTTCATTGAAATATCTTCGTATTTGCGATATGCACCGTGTAACCAAGCCAATTTTGGGGGGACCCCATGGGCACTAGGTCTAAACATTAATTAGAATATTGTAAATTCTTTCTGTGTTGGAAAACTCTTAAAATCGTTCTCGACAATACTGATAGTCAGTCACACAATCACAGATATAGTCAAATTTCTGGCGTTTTCTAAATTCCATTAAATAAGTACCAACATTAACTTAAAATATTGTATCGCACGATATAAATTAACTGTTAAAATTTTAGGTAATTTTTTTATTCCTTACCGGAAACCGAAGACATTTACCGATTAATTTATTTTTCCGGACCACTCTAATGTAGGGACTAGTATACATTTGTTTAAATTAATTGATTATCATCATAATATTTATTAATAATAATGCTATTTTCAGTTAGTCTTAATTAAGTGTTGAGATACTAACCAGTTTAAATTTTAAAAAATCTTAAATAACATGGAAATAGAGCTGCCACATATTTCGGAAACATGCCTTGACGAGACATCGATTTGTTCAACCAACGAACAATTTCTTGTTCACCCATGGACCACTCTTGTTCATGTTTTGTTCTTGTTCAGACAACGTTGCCAGCACCATTGTTCTCACAACTATGTGCAACATCAACAACGATGCCAGATCTAATTTTTACTTAGCGGCATTACTAAAAACTAAAGAAAATTAATAAAATGTTAAGAAAAAGTAAATAATTTGCATTATTATTGAATTTAATGCAATTTACTTTTTATTATTGGAAAAAAATTAGTGAAAAACACATTGAAAACATGAAAATAAATAGTTTCGTTTGTGACCTGCTCCAACAAAAAATAATGAATTGTCTGACATCACGTATTCTCCACCCAAAACAAATGAACAAATTTTTCCCGTTATTCTGCCGACGATTAGTTTTTAGCAAGGTTGCCAACACTTGAACTGAAAAAATGGCTAGATTACGAAAAAATGGCTAGAAATGGCTAAAATTGGAAAATAATGCTGAAACCCCATAATTTTAATATAAATCAGGGATAACTAAGAGTTCTAACACGAATTTCATGAAAGTAGCCTTTAAATTTTAATGTTTTTCGGATTTCTAAAACATTTTCATTCAAATTTAACAAAAACATGATTTTAAATCGAATGTAAAAATTTCATGTGTCTGTGAACCCAAATAAAAGTTTCAAAAATTGAAAATTTTGTACTCAAATTTTGAAAATCATAAAAATTCAAGGAGTTTTATGTGAAATTAACTGTAAAACATTAAAAGAAAAATGGCTAGGGCAAAATAAAATGGCTAAATCTTCCGGCTAGATCCAATCTAGCCATTTTTTTAATGGCTAGATGAAATTAAAATGGCTAGATCTAGCCGGAAAATGGCTAAATTGGCAACCTTGGTTTTTAGGCAAACAAATCGATGACTCGTCAAGACTCAGAGTAAAATACGATCGACATTATTGGTAAAGTGTAGGTGGCTGTGATATTTGCAACATTTAAGGAGTTGCCACAATGTCGAAATGCTAACAGCACAGTGTTGCCATTTTGGCATATTTTCTGCTAGATTTAGCAGATTGAGTTCGAAAATTGCATATTTTTTTTAGAAAAATATGCTAAATGCTTTTCAGCATATTTCGTTTGACAAAAGCTGATTTTTAGCATATTTTGTCCACGCAAGATTCAGTTTTTATTATTTTTTCCAACCATGATTACTCTACTTTTTAAAGGATTAAACGAGTATACGTTAAAAAACTGTCAAAAATGTTTATCCAATACGAAAACTTAACAAAAACACGGCTAGTAGAGTAAAAATTGCAATATTTTTTACGCAGAAGATTTATAGCATATTTCTATATGTGGTTATTTAGCAGATTTTTAGCAGAATTAATATTTTACCATTTTTGTAATTTTTTGTTTGGCATATTTTTAGCATATTTTTCTTTTTTCACGATTTAGCATAATTTTTTCGGTGAATTAGCATATTTGGCACGAATGTTTCTGGCAACACTGTAACAGCATTTAAAATTCAGTATGTTTTCAGTTAATGCTTTTAGAATTAAGGGCGGATTATGGGACCGTAAACGCAAATGTAATGTAACTGTACCGTGCCGTGGCTAAAAAGTACACTTATAGAACACCGTAAACCACATTACTATTTAGCATCTATTTCATGTGGTTTTATATTTTATTCAAAATTTTTCCAATTATTTGTTAATTTTTATTTCTTATTTGTTGTTTGAATCTATTTTCTTTATTCATTTTATATTTTTTCCGACTAAAATCATTCAGCTGTTTTGTTGACGGATAGAAAATTTACATTTACGCGTTAGTAAACACTTGTATACACTTCTTCTTGTGGTTTCGAAACAGCTGATTCGTTACAGTTACGATTACGGTTGGGTAACTCACCCTTTAAAATCAAGGGATAACCCCCTTTGTATAAAACACTTCAGTGTAGTGCTGCATAATGTCTATAGAAATGGTTATTCCTTACATAAACAATTTACATTGAAAGCTTACTTTACTCAAGAAATGAGATTCTAAAAGTGTTTGAATTTCAATTTATGTATCCTGACAATCGAATTTGTTGTCAATTGCATGAATCCGTTGTGATAACAGAAAATCTGTTGGACCAACCCTGCAAACATTTGGTAGTTGTGTTATCAGGAAGATATTGAGGCAATATCTTGTTTTTATTGTCATAATCAGGGCAAGGAACTTCACTATAAAATCGTATTGTTGCATATTTTCGTATAAATGCATATTTTAATGCATATTTTGTTGCAAATTTTGCCAAATTAATGTAAGCTTCTTGCATATTTTGCTAAAAATTCATATTCTAAAGAATATTTTTGATACGAGTATTTTACTAAAACTGAGTTTTTACAGAATTTATATTAAAAAAATTTTCATCGTATTTATGAATATTTTCAGACGAAAATATCAGAAAATTCAATTACAAACTTTCCGACGCTGAAAAATAATCATTTTCGAAGTTTAAACTATTGTGCTTTTTCCACTGTTCAAGTGACTTGCACAAACTCGTTATTGTGCAAGTGACTTGAGTAGTCTATTTGCCGCATTATCAAATTAAAAATATCGAGTAGTATCGAGTATTAAAAAGTATCTGCACTACACAGTTCGTACTATTTTAAGTAGTAAATTAGCAATAATTATCGTAAATTTGATAACTTTCTATGGGTTAAACTTCAAAAATCATGTTATTTTACAACGCGCTAACGTTAGCACTAAAACAATTAGTAACATCTGATATCCGCCGGTAAAAGTGTAGTAGAATTTCCCCTGAAATTTTTTACTATATTTTTTGTACTTGAACGTATTTTTTAGTAAAACTTGTACAAATGGTAAAGCTAGTAAAATATATCATGTAAACTACCCAGAAAAATATTGGTAATGACACCTCATTACTATCTGCATTACCAAAAATGATATATCATTACCTTTTGCATTATTTTATAATATAAAATAATGACTTCCTAATAACGGCCTATTGTATTCATTATTTCTAAATATAAAATAATGACTTACTCGTAATAGTTTAAATAAGTACTTTTTACACAGTTAAATTTTATACATTTTTATTTATTATATGTAAATATGTTTTATGTTTAAATTTTTATGACGAGTCCTAAAATTACACACTAGCGAAAACTTAATTTTTTCTGAATGTATTTCCTTAAGCTAATAGTATTTGCTTAACTCCTTATTTTTAAGAATCAAGTAAGCAATCGGACAACCGCTTATAATTCAACTTTTTGTAAGCATGTGTGTAACCACTTATTATTCAAAATCTCATAACTACTTATTTCTCATTTTTTCGTAAGCGAGCGGGTAAGCGTGACTACTTATAAAAACGACCACGCCAAACAAAAATAATGAGTTTAGACGCCAAAAAATAAGTTGTGCGGAGCTATGAATTTCTATTATATAACCACTTATTTGGTAATGAAAGATTTTGCTGGGTAGTCTATATGGCCGTCGTGTAAACAAACACAACTACTGTAATTTAAATTTACCACAAGTGAATTTAATTTGCTATTTTTAATAGTGTCAAATTTTCAATAATCGGCATAGGCAGATGCCGAAGCCTATTATTTTTATTTGGCTCAAAAAGTAGTACCTACGTGAACGCTTTTGGGTTACCGAAGCAAAGTATAGGAAAAAGACATCTTTTAAGCAATAATTTATCCTGGTTACTCAAAACAGCCTAAAAGCGTGAAAATTGCGTCAAAATTTATGTTGTTTGGGCTGCTTCAGATTACCGATTATTGGCCGACTGTGAATTTTCGGCCGAAGCCGAACCTTCGCCGATTAATCGGTCGGGAACTAATTTTTTAAAGATAAATCGTCAATTGGGGCGTATTTATATTGTATAATCTGGCAACACCATAACACTGTAATTTAACTCAATACTAAAAGTACAATGAGTTTAACAACCATAACTAAACGAACTTTACATTTTACAATTATAATTGAATTTTAATTTAAATTAAAATTTAAAACAAAAACTAACTGCAAAAACTAACAAATAAGAGAGCTAAATAAAACAAAATAGGTAAATGAGAATAAAATACAATAATGTGTGTTATGAGATGATAACAATGTTGTTAATAAAAACGAGTTAAAAAAGCAAAGCATAAATAATAAATATAATTTTGGAATAAAGAAAAAAAAAACAAAAATTCAATGTCGGCAAAAAATGTACAAAATGGCAAAAAAAAAAAAAAAGGAAAGACAACTAAAGCGTAATAGTAATTATTAAATTTTAATAGTTATAAGAAAATAAATTTATTAATTATAATTACCTTTCTACTATTTATTATAAATTTTTGTAGGTAGTTTTGTGCAAAATTTTAAATATTTCTTGTAAATTAATTATGTTTTGAAAATATTACCGATTTTTTTTCTAGTTGCGGCAAAACGAACACAATTTACGGAAACAAATTTGTCGGCACACAACGCGTCAATATAATTTTTTAAAAAAAGTTAACGAAAGTTGTAGAAAACGAGAATTTTGAATTACTAATTAATCTATTATGATTTTTTTAGATTAAACCGTACCCGTCCGGCGGTTTTTATTTCGAATTCTTACACTTTATTTTTCTTAATTTTCACTCCGTCTGATTTGATTTGATTAAAAAAGGGTACAGCCAAAAAACAAATTAATTTTTTATACTTTAAATGCGTGTGTGTAATTTTTTTTTATATTCCTCTTCTTTTTTTCTTTGCACACTCACGCACACACTTTTCTCACTTCCTTTTCTTCTTCTTTTTCGTACAACTTAAAGTTGTAATTCAAATCAAATATGATATTAAAAAAAACAATATTATTGAAGGGAATATACAACAAATATAAAACAACTTTAATCCGTCGTCACTCAATATAATGTGTGGGTATTCCGTTGTATGTATATAAGTTGTTGTTTCTTTTTGTTTTACTTCTTTTTTATTTTGTTTTTTAAACCGACGTTTCGACGCTTCTTCCGTTAAACGTTTACTAACGA
Source organism: Leucophora obtusa (assembly GCA_949987735.1). Lineage (NCBI taxonomy): Eukaryota > Metazoa > Arthropoda > Insecta > Diptera > Anthomyiidae > Leucophora > Leucophora obtusa. The sequence goes on along the minus strand of OX465299.1, from coordinate 65,004,729 downwards.
CCCGTTCGACTCAACTTGTTCGCAAGCACTCCTCTTAGTTAGCCGTTAGCAAGTACATTCTTGCTTAGTTGTATTCTATTTGGGGGTTTGTTTTGCATTGTCTTTTTTGTTTACACAGTTCATCATAAATATTTGTCGTTGTTTAGTTAGTTTCTCCAGTGAGTGTGTGTGGAAACTGGAATTATGAGTGAGAGAGGGCAATTCGGTAAATCTCTTGTGTGGAAAGAGATTTTATAGTTTTTAAGAGAATTTTGTTTCTAAACAAATTTTAATTAACCTTTGAATGGTCTTATGGGACTATAGGAGAACTCGAAATAGGAAGTAACGCCGGGTTCAACCACTGATTTCAATGAAATTTGGATATGTAATAGGGACAAAATTAGTGAGTACATATGTATATTTATAGCGGCTCAATCAATATCATATCTAACAAGCAATGTCGATATTTCAGCGCATTTTGCGGGATAACACACGATTTTCGAAAAAAGCTGTCAAACTCCATATAAAGAAAAAATTATTTTTCACTTGAGTGGAATTGTTGCGAAATTGCGGTGGAATTTTTTTCGCATCAATTTAATACAGGACCATTTGAAAATAGAGCGAAAAAGTGACATTTGGCTACGTTATGATTGTAGCATTTTAAAGTTTTTGTTATAGTTTTTGGGCTACAAATATAGAGCGAACTCTTGTGAACAAAATACTGGACTTTAGCTTAAAAACTATCGGTTTTTTAAAGTCAGGGGGGTAACCGCGTAACATATTTGGGTAAAAAATTTCGAATTCGTAAATCTTGAAAATATTGTTTAAAAAAATAAATCTGTATAAAAGCTCTACTTTTTATTTTTATCCTTAGCCTTGTACCTATACCTTTTTTTATTTATTTCAATTCTGTTTCATTGGCCAGTTCGTAGAACTAATACGCCATCACAAATTCGCACGACCAGCCGTGCTAGAGTACAATATTTCAGAATCAGACGCACAGGAGCAACAGCAACACATATACACTGCCTTCACAATGGAGGTTCAGCGTGATGAGGCCCCAATACCCCAGAAAATGTTTGAATGTGGTTAGACTCCACAGTCCAAAGCGTGTCTCAACGCTTTAGAGTATCGCAGAACAAAAAAATTAACCGTTATTCCCTATTAAAAAATGAATACAGGTCACGAGATTGCACGAGATAACCTTCTTCCTCGGCGACTCTCTTCCTCTGTTAACCTTTACTCTTTTTATTTTTTCGTGAAATCGGGTAAAGCAAATGAAAACATTGAGTGAAAAATGTGACTCTCTCAATTATCTTTTTGTCATATTTTTTAATAATATTTCAACATATTTTTTAAATATTTACCCCTAAATTCATAAACGCTTTGTAAAATTATAGGAGGTTTATTAAACAAATTTTGTTTGAAAATGACGTTTTGTAAACCTGCTATAGCTTTACAAAGCATTTATGAATTGAGGGATAAGTGTTTTAACTAACAATTAAAATAAAAAATATTCCTAGTAATTTTTGTTAATAAACTTTGAAATGGCTGACAAAATTCGATTTCGGTTTAACTAAACCAAGTTTAACTGACATCTTAAAAACTCGCCATAAATATTATTTCGTTTATTTATCAGAAAATCGAAGTCTTTTCCATAGAAAAACCGTGATTACGATCACAGTTTAAAACTACAACGATTTGCAAATCACATTCACTGAGAACAATGTTACTGAAAAATCGCCCATCTCTATTACAAACCCGTGATCACGGTCACTGTTTAAAAGAACGGTGATTTGAAAATCACGATCACTGGTAGCAGCGTTATTCAAATATCACCGGATCGCTCATCTCTACCATACACTACGCAATATCATTGCAAATTAGAGTTGTAAAAGTATTGAGTATTCCGGTACTGAGTACTTAATACTGACTGTTTTTTTGAGTACTCAATACTAAAACGGTACTACTCAATACTTTTAAAGATGCAATTTTCCGTAGAAATGTGTATTTTTCGTATAAAAATACAACTCTAAAAATAGTACTATAAAAATACAGCTCTGAAAATACAACTCTATTTGTGAAGCAAAGAAATTTGTAACGAATTTTTGGGAAAAATTATTTAATTAATTTATTTAAAATGTTTTAAATTAGTTAAAATGTAAATAACGATAGTTATTTAACACGTGTATGTGAATTGTGATAATTTTTCCTAATAAATACGAATTCATAACATTTTTATTTTTAAATTAAAAAAACCGTTAAAAGTATTGAGTAGTATCGAGTACTCAATTGAAAAGTATTGAGTAGTATTGAGTACTCAAAAAATACCGAAATTTCACAACTCTATTGCAAATATTGTTGCAAACATTACCATACAATAAGATATACAATACTATTGCACAAGATATGGCACCACTGTTTTCTTCTATGTAAAAATGGCACAATAGGTCTGTTTCTTTACTTTTTGGGTAAAGTTCGGTAAAATGAGAGTTAACAAGAAATACTCTCACGAAGTGACAAAAATGCCCAAAAGTAAACGAACGCGAAAAACCATATTTGAAGCCCGAAAAACAAACGTCAATAGATTTGTGCGTTATAGTTCGTTTTGGTGAGCGCTCTTTCTAGTTCTTGTTCAATTTGTTGTAAAAATCTAAATAGATTTTTTAGTTAAACCCATTTTTAAATCAAAAATTTTAATAAAAATTTCCTTTTTAGTCATTTCTATTTACAAAAAGGAATACGTACTTTATTAGATTTTGTAAAGATTTTAATATTAAACAAAAGCTTCGATTTACATATTTATCTCTTTAACACATTTAAACAAGCGTCTTCAAAAAATTGTCGGTAATTTTATGGAGTTGTAACATAACCGATAAACTTTTGCAAATTTTATACTAATTTTTGTAAATAATAAACATATTTTCTGAATGAATGAGATGAGCGATTGAACTAAAAGAGCTATTAGTTGTGAACTAGGTCTTTGGTTCAAATTAGTGAATAGTTCAATTGAACTAGTTGAACCCAACTGATGATATAACAGCTGATAAAAACAATTTACCCAAATTTACACGAAAAAAAAGTCTGGGCTTTTTCGTGCAAGAAGAACAAGAATATTACTTTCTCATGCTAGCTCTCATTCCCCAATTGTGCAGTAAGAAAACGCTTTTTGGTAAAATTGGGATCCCAATGTTGAGTACCCGAACAGACCTAATATGACCTACACACTACAAAATATTTTTCACTTTTCATGGTTGTGCAATAAGAATCAAATCCGATGTATTGTACAACCTTCCAATATGACATACACACTGGCAATATTTTCCACAAAACCAAAAGTTGCAAAAGAATATTGCGTAGTGAATGGCCAGCTAAAATACTTTTTTCGATAAAATTAAAAAAAAACACAAATTTTAGAAGATAGCCACTACCGAGTTTAACCATTTATATATATTAATATTAAACCATTTATATTAAATGTGAATATTTATTCACGGTTTAGACCGTTAAAGGAACTGTTGTAGAAAAAGTGGAAGACATGGGTTTTAATTTTCCCCCCTTCTTTCAGAATGCCATGGATTTTCTCATGGATGCAACCAAAATTTTAACTTTGTCAGAAGGTGTAACAGAAGTTATACCTTTGTCAAGCTTGCAAAAATTATGTCCGTTTTGGGCTATCGCTTAAGTTTTGAGATGCAGTCCATTTTGTAAAATGGTTATTTTAAAAAATTACCGATAACCAACATTGCCTCAATAATAAACGCTGATATCAAATAATATTGTTAACTATTTTCTGTACAATAAATTAAAAAGAAAAGCGGAAACTAAGCGATATAGCGCAAACCGTACAAATGTTTGTTGGATTACGAACTCACTCCGGCAATAAAAATAGGTCAGGGCCGTGAAAGATACCGAGGAAGTAAAGCGAGTAGGTAATTACCTTGGTTTTCCATGATTTCTTTAAAAGTCACCTATTTTTAATTTTGCACAAAATTATATTATCAATACAACAGAAACAATTAAACTATCAGAGTTTAAAATTATTATATTTCGAATTATTACCTAAAGCCAATTTTAAACCAAGTAAAGCCATTTTTTCAGCCTTCAAGTAATGTTCATCATCGAATTGACCCAAAAATCGGGGAAAAGGTTCCAAACTCGTATTAGTATTTATAAAATTCCATTTGGGTATATCGTCAATGAAAGATTTTTCAGAAGAGCCAGAAGACTTTATTGAGTAAGACATATTATATGCATTAGGTTCAATGATATTTTGAGATGTTGTTGCATCATTAGTATTACCATTTAATAGCTGAAAGTGTTGGTCCAAATAACTACCATACGAATTATCATTTTCCAAGGACGGTAAATCAATACGTTCTGAAAGTATAACTACATCTGCTTCTTCATAAGAATCATATTTATTGGGGGATGAATCTGATGGTATTGTGGATGCTATAGTAAGAGTTGCAAAATTTGATAAAGTCTCTAATGATGGCGAAGTCTTCGAGGTAGATTCTGAGCATGTTGTGGAAGTGGTTTGAGTAGGTGAAGAAATTGTATTTAATTTTTGTAGCGAGGGAAACAAATTTGTTTCCGTTTCAATTTCACTATCATCTGATACAGAATTATCGTTATCAGAATATTTAGTCAAACCCTTGGTTAGTTTATTCTGTGCCTTATTACTGGCACGTCTTGGAGTTAAATTTTTAACTTTAACCAGACACGATGAACCGACACCAAATAATACATCCGAATATAGTGTGCCAGGTCTACAAACAGATGTTTGTTCGTTGTTTTTTATATACGAAGTCTTTTCGTTTAATTTTACCGCACTATTAGGAAATTTTAACCATGTTGGTGATTTTTTATGTAAAGATTTGGGCTTTTTATTGGCCAAGGAATTGAAAGTAGATATTTGCTTATCCGATCTTTTCCAGCTACACGATTTAACTTTAGTAGACTGTAAAGGTATATAATTTTTAGGAAATTTGTTATAGGTATTTGCCTTTGACGTTGAGGATTGTGGTAGTTTTGGATCTATAACTGTATCCGTTTGGGATTTATTTGATTCCGGCTTTGCAACCGATCGTTTAATCGTATCCAATTTTTTATTGGAGTTAAAATAAATGCTCCCGGGTTTGGTTGGATTTTGCGGTAGTTGTTTATTGTGTTGCTGATGATTCGAATTTTTACTGAAAATATAGTATTTTAATAAGACCATAAACTTGAAATTTCGAATTGTTACACAAACCCGCTAAACATTCTGGTAAATAAAATATTAAAATAAAATATTTAACGATTTTTTCAAGTAAATAAATCTGACAGTAAACTGAAATTTAAAACTAAAATTAAATTACGAAACATTCAAAAACTATTTTGGTATCAGGATGCAGTGGAACATCCACCCAGTGTAAACTAGTGTCACTAAAGGAGTCAATGTAAATTAAAGTAAATTGATTTACAAATTCCAAACTATGTACCAAACTACGTATGTACAATGATGTGAAATATAATAGGGACATTCAATTTGTTTCTAATTTTATTCTCGTTGCCTTTATTTTTAAAGATCAAAATAGTGGATAAAGCAGGTTTTTGTATTTCCTTTATTTGTCACTGCCGAGAAATTAGAAAATTTCCTAAATAAACAAGAGCTGAATTCAAACGAAATTCAACAAGAAATTCTAAAAATATTAAGTAGTTATCGCGAAATTGAAGAACAAAGTTTGACAATACTGCCACTGTCCACTGTCACTGTTAGTATCTGGATTGGGCTTAAAGCCTAAACCACATAAACGATAAATCAGAAAATTTTCTAAATAAACAAGAGCTGTTTTTAAACAAAACACAATAAGAAGTTTTTAAAAATATTAAATCGTTTTCGCGAAATTCAAGAACAAAGTTTGACAGCACTGCCACTGCCCACTGGCACTTTTACGCACCGGGTGCCCCGGAAAAAATTTCTCCGATTCGAGCACAGTGTTATTATAGCTGATTTTTGTAAAATGTGCACAAATCAAACTATTGATTTTGTTAACTATGCCACTATCTACATATTTTTTTTCGGTGTGCCCTTAAAAAAATATGTATTTTACAATCACCCTGTACAAGATTAATTATTTTCCATTTCGAATTATGTACTAATTTTTGAAAATCTGGCAATTTGAAAAATAGTTTCGTGTCAATAACAAAATATCAAAATTTATATTTTCTAAAAAAAATATTTTAAACATTATGTCACGCTTTATATATTGCGGTCTCCGACAAATGCGAAAAAATATATTACGGTAAAAGCAATTTGTAAAAAAATCTGTTAAATTTTATATAAAAATTTTATTATTCCAGCTCAATAAAACAAACTCGAAATTTTAGCAGTGACTCCCAAACAATCATGGGTGGTGGTTTGGAAAAAGCACAAGGGGGCTTAAAAGAAGAAAAATATTTTTATACGCAAAACTATGATTTAATTACAAAAATTCGCGAACAGGGATCAAAATTAAAATGTGAAAATTGTGCATGTGATTGGAAGGAATTTGAAAAAGTTTTAAACGTAAGTGTTGAACCCACGGCATTACGTGAGACATGCTCTCTTAATAAGCATAAAAACTGTTTGGAAGAAGCGTTCTTTTTGAACGAGGTCAGTAATATTTAATTTTTCAATTTTACTTACAAATATGACATTTTATCTGGATTTTTCTTATTTTTACGTTTTAGCAAAAAGAATGTTGTACAAAACTTGTTAAAGAAAAATTGTTCAACGATTCGGATTTGAAAACTGAAATTCGAGATATACAACTACAAAACATTGAAAATGAAAAACTACAATAAACAAGGTTTGAAACTGAAACAAGTTCCCGATCTAAATTCTAACCAACCATCTACTATATATGTATATTTATTTTAGGATTTTCTTTTTAATTTTTCTTATATATTTTAAAAATGTTTACTCAAAATATAACTAAACCAAGTTTGGGATGTTACTATGTAATTCAAATTTCGAAGTCAAAATTTTTATCACAAACTACTAACCTTCTTCTTCGAGTATAATTCTAATTTTGACTTGAATCATATAGCAATGTCTTAAATTTTGGTACTTGTTTTACTTTTAAAAACTTTTTCAGATTTTTTATTTGTTTATATACACAAAACACGGTATACCGTTATCGAAACAGCAATACCGGTACGTACCGGTATTATGAATTATGTTAAAAACATATAAAAACAAGTAAAAACTTAACATATATTTAATTTTACGTGTTAAAAATACATATTATAAGCTTTAAATTCAATGCTGGTAGTTTTAATAACTAAAATTATTATCGACAATTTTTTTGTAGAAAAAAAACTAAAAATTATTACAAAAAGTCAAAAATACCGGTAAAATACCGGTAACTACCATTAAAAATAACGGTATCGGTAACGATAACGGTATTTGAAAATGTTTTTAGAGGTATTGGTAACGGTATTCAATTTTAAACGGTATTTTAGCGATAACGGTATTATAACGATAACGGTAACCAACCTTGCTTTTTTTTATATCAATTAATCCTGTGTTTTTGGTTTGGGAAAATCTCTACTAGATTCCTAGGCAGCTAAGTTGTTGCAATCTAAGGGTCAGTTCTATAGTCAGAACTAAGATCGATTTTTGTTTTAAATATTTCTTAAATAAAAAAGTTGTTTGAAAAATTCTTACCTAAGAAATATTTAAGAAGCAAGTCGATCTTAGTTCTGATAATAAAATTTACCATACGAGTTTTTCTTTAAGAAAAATTATTAGAATCGCAAACTAAACATTACTATGTTATTTTTATATTTTAATAAAATTTCAATATTTTGGAGAAAAAAAAATTGTAAGATGAACATCTCACTGTTTTTGGCCACCTTTGGCAAAAATATTTGCTAAAAAAAAATTGTAAACTGCTGTTTTCAAAAGGCTCGATTTTTATTTGCAATTAAAAAAATCAAAAAACAAAACTTTGAAAATTTTAAATTTTTTTGTGACTTTTTAGGCCACCAATTACACAGTACAACACGAAAAAAAATTACGGTGTTAATTTCGTACTTATTCAGCATTGGCGCTCAAATGTCCAACAAACCTGGATTTTAGGGGGAAACCATGTAAATCTTCCATTTTAGGTATAGGATGTGTTCAGCGAACTTATGTAAAACACTACGAGAAACATTTTTGGGGAACATTTAACACTCTAACTCTTCAACTTACATGTATGTATTTTTATGTCCCTATAAAAATATTCCACAGAAATGTTCCTCGTAGCGTTTCCATAAGTTCGCTGAACACATCCTATACCTAAAATGGAAGATTCACATGGTTTCTTATGCACTTATTTGAAATATACATAGTAGAAAAAGGGTCCTTTTCTCTAAACTTTTAATTTTACAATAAAAAATTTTTTATATGCTTTTACTTTTGTTTTTTTGCCTTTTTATGAATATTTTTTCATGCAAAATTTATTTCGGCATTTTCTCATTGGAGGGAACCCATCGACAAAGTTTCATAGAATTCCTACCAAACGTTGAAAAAATCTACTAACAATCTCAGTGAGGGTTTTCTGTGCTGTATTAAATGACATATTCAAATATTTTAATAGTGAATTTAGACTGAGCAAAAACTAACTGGTTTTTGGCTCTTGTTAGTTTTTACTTGTCAAAACGCATATATAAAAAACAAACAATAACTAGTTTTGTACGAAAACTGGGTAGTTTTTGTTCAGTCTAAATTCACTATAAGGCTCTTTAGATTGACATTAGATTTGTTTTTCAAATTGGAACTCTTCGAAATAAACTAGTGTAAATTTAAGTCAAAAATGCCAAACTAAAACTTTTCTTATTTTGTTTTAGAAATTCGAAAATATTATCATGCCAAAATGGTGGCATGACTGTCTTGGTGAATATTATTATTCACTATGCACCCTTAACACTATTCTGAAAAGCTGTATATTTGTAAATCTTGTCTTTTTACAATTTTCGGATTCAAGACATTTTTCATATAGACATTAAATTATTTAAAAAAGTGCTAAAAATTTTAAATATTTTTTAAAAAAGTGCTAAACTAGCACCCAGTACTTTTTTAAAAGTTTTGGGGGCTAACTCACAAAAAAGTGTTAGATCTACATAGTACCTAAAGTACCAAAATGGCAAGCCTGACGACAGCCCCAATAAACATTCACCATTATAAAAATAAACAAATGATTAAATAAAAATCACATTCACAATAACAACTACAGTGCGCAGTAGCCGATTAATGCAACGCAATAATTTATTTGTGAAATTAGTTTAAAATCTTGAATAAAAGCAAAACAAGTGTTAACTAAAATTCCAGTATGTTAGTAACATTAAGGAAAATTACACAGCGCTTGTATCCAAAACAAATTCAGTAAGTATTTGAAAAATTATGAACTAAATTGTAATCCAAAGGAGTAATAATAAAATTAAATAGATTTTTAATGGGATTACATAAGATTTGTTCCAATTTCGATCAAAGATAAAGAACAGACAATAATAACACTTTTTTTTTGTTTTATTTTTTAGACTCTGTAAAATGTCTCAAATTGGAGAATTGGGTAGTGGTGCCGGTAAAGGTGGTGGTGGCGGTGGTGCCATCCGTGAAGCCGGTGGGAGTTTTGGTAAAATGGAGGCAGCACGTGAAGAAGAATTCTTTTATAAACAACAAAAAGAACAGTTGAAGAACTTAAAGAACAAAACAGATAATACAGCTAAAACAACTGATGTAGCTGCTAAGAAATGAAGTGGGGATGTGAAAAGACAATCAAATTAGAATTTTAACCGATTAAAACAAAGACTGTTTTTTGGGCATTGAAGTTATTTATTTTTCGTATATTAAAAAAGTTGAAAATGTTTTAAACAAATCAATAAATAATATTTAAAAATAACTGTACGTTTATATAAAAAGAAACGAAAACTAAACAGCGTATAAAATCTTTTACAGAAAAGGTACATATTTTAATAAAATGTCCCAGGTAGAAAATTACAAAGGGGCCAGCACCGAAATGGGTGGTATGAGTGCTTGTTAACACCGCTTTCCCAACGCCTAAATGATAACACCGTTCCACGGTGGTGCCAATGCTTTACCAAGCCCTGGGAAAGCACCCATAAACATAAAAAACAAATGCTTTGCCAACGCGCAAATAAAAAAATTAAAGTGCTTCCCTGACGCCTAAATGATAACACCGATCTATTTAATGCTTTGCAAAGTATTGAGATAGCACCAAGAAACATAAAAATGAAGTGTTTTCCCTGTCACCAAATTATGAGCCCTCATCACTGAAGAATTTTAAATTACTCTAAAAATAGACGATTCTTGGAGTTATTGTATTGTGGAGTCAAAAATTATTTAAATATTCACTCTTTTGGAGTTTCTTTTTCAAAAACAAAATAATGTTATAGGAAAACAAGCGCTGGGAATTCACCCTTTTAAAGCGTTGGGAAGGCGTCCAAATTTAATGCTTTGCCAGTACTTCTTTTTGTAAGACCGCGGTCTACTTGCGCTTTGCCAGTGCTTCTTTTTTGTTACCACACTTAATTTCCACCTGGGGTAGATTATAGAATAGTATTTTATTCGAGTAGATTATAGAATAGTATTTTATTTAACCATCAGCAGTCAAATTTTTATCTGTATTTTTCTTTTTTTTTTGTTTAAGTTATTTGGGATTTGAGAATTTCAGTAATTTTTTGTAAACTATTTTATAATTAATTTTTTATTATACATTTTATTTTGTTTTTTAATTAATATTTTTATCTTTTGTTATACCTATTATAAATACTTATATGAATATTGTAATTTGTTTTTGAGTAGAAGTTTGTGATCGATTATGGCCAATAGGCTAGGTCATTGGAAATGAAGGAACTGTTACTGGTACTGTTTTAATAAAATGCACTTTTTTAATAAAATTTACTTTTTTAATAAAATGTACTTTTTTTTAAAAAAATGTAATTTTTAATAAAACCCGATCAAAAAAACATTAAATCTAGCATATGTAGTCATATCTCATTTGATATAGATCGACATTTAAGCTTATGAAAGTTCATCTCAAAATTGGGGTATCCAGTAATATCCAATCAGATCCCTCAAATATATTACATGATTAAATTAGATCCAAATAGATCTCAAAATTGGGAGATCCAATAATATAGAATTGAGATCCTGATAGATCCCAAAATATCCTATGGGATTAAATTAGATCCAATTAGATGCAAACGGATAAGCTAATTTTGGCGGATCGAATTGGATAATTTGAGATCAAAATTTATCCTATGATATATTTGAAATTATTTAAATTTTAATAAAATATAAAAAATAACACAAAAAATTTAAAAAAAAAATATAATATAATATAATATATATAAAATATAAAATATTTATTTCATTAAAAATAAATCTGACAGTAAACTGAAATTTAAAACTAAAATTAAATTACGAAACATTCAAAAACTATTTTGGTATCAGGATGCAGTGGAACATCCACCCAGTGTAAACTAGTGTCACTAAAGGAGTCAATGTAAATTAAAGTAAATTGATTTACAAATTCCAAACTATGTACCAAACTACGTATGTACAATGATGTGAAATATAATAGGGACATTCAATTTGTTTCTAATTTTATTCTCGTTGCCTTTATTTTTAAAGATCAAAATAGTGGATAAAGCAGGTTTTTGTATTTCCTTTATTTGTCACTGTCGAGAAATTAGAAAATTTCCTAAATAAACAAGAGCTGAATTCAAACGAAATTCAACAAGAAATTCTAAAAATATTAAGTAGTTATCGCGAAATTGAAGAACAAAGTTTGACAATACTGCCACTGTCCACTGTCACTGTTAGTATCTGGATTGGGCTTAAAGCCTAAACCACATAAACGATAAATCAGAAAATTTTCTAAATAAACAAGAGCTGTTTTTAAACAAAACACAATAAGAAGTTTTTAAAAATATTAAATCGTTTTCGCGAAATTCAAGAACAAAGTTTGACAGCACTGCCACTGCCCACTGGCACTTTTACGCACCGGGTGCCCCGGAAAAAATTTCTCCGATTCGAGCACAGTGTTATTATAGCTGATTTTTGTAAAATGTGCACAAATCAAACTATTGATTTTGTTAACTATGCCACTATCTACATATTTTTTTTCGGTGTGCCCTTAAAAAAATATGTATTTTACAATCACCCTGTACAAGATTAATTATTTTCCATTTCGAATTATGTACTAATTTTTGAAAATCTGGCAATTTGAAAAATAGTTTCGTGTCAATAACAAAATATCAAAATTTATATTTTCTAAAAAAAATATTTTAAACATTATGTCACGCTTTATATATTGCGGTCTCCGACAAATGCGAAAAAATATATTACGGTAAAAGCAATTTGTAAAAAAATCTGTTAAATTTTATATAAAAATTTTATTATTCCAGCTCAATAAAACAAACTCGAAATTTTAGCAGTGACTCCCAAACAATCATGGGTGGTGGTTTGGAAAAAGCACAAGGGGGCTTAAAAGAAGAAAAATATTTTTATACGCAAAACTATGATTTAATTACAAAAATTCGCGAACAGGGATCAAAATTAAAATGTGAAAATTGTGCATGTGATTGGAAGGAATTTGAAAAAGTTTTAAACGTAAGTGTTGAACCCACGGCATTACGTGAGACATGCTCTCTTAATAAGCATAAAAACTGTTTGGAAGAAGCGTTCTTTTTGAACGAGGTCAGTAATATTTAATTTTTCAATTTTACTTACAAATATGACATTTTATCTGGATTTTTCTTATTTTTACGTTTTAGCAAAAAGAATGTTGTACAAAACTTGTTAAAGAAAAATTGTTCAACGATTCGGATTTGAAAACTGAAATTCGAGATATACAACTACAAAACATTGAAAATGAAAAACTACAATAAACAAGGTTTGAAACTGAAACAAGTTCCCGATCTAAATTCTAACCAACCATCTACTATATATGTATATTTATTTTAGGATTTTCTTTTTAATTTTTCTTATATATTTTAAAAATGTTTACTCAAAATATAACTAAACCAAGTTTGGGATGTTACTATGTAATTCAAATTTCGAAGTCAAAATTTTTATCACAAACTACTAACCTTCTTCTTCGAGTAGAATTCTAATTTTGACTTGAATCATATAGCAATGTCTTAAATTTTGGTACTTGTTTTACTTTTAAAAACTTTTTCTGATTTTTTATTTGTTTATATACACAAAACACGGTATACCGTTATCGAAACAGCAATACCGGTACGTACCGGTATTATGAATTATGTTAAAAACATATAAAAACAAGTAAAAACTTAACATATATTTAATTTTACGTGTTAAAAATACATATTATAAGCTTTAAATTCAATGCTGGTAGTTTTAATAACTAAAATTATTATCGACAAATTTTTTGTAGAAAAAAAACTGAAAATTATTACAAAAAGTCAAAAATACCGGTAAAATACCGGTAACTACCATTAAAAATAACGGTATCGGTAACGATAACGGTATTTGAAAATGTTTTTAGAGGTATTGGTAACGGTATTCAATTTTAAACGATATTTTAGCGATAACGGTATTATAACGATAACGGTAACCAACCTTGCTTTTTTTTATATCAATTAATCCTGTGTTTTTGGTTTGGGAAAATCTCTACTAGATTCCTAGGCAGCTAAGTTGTTGCAATCTAAGGGTCAGTTCTATAGTCAGAACTAAGATCGATTTTTGTTTTAAATATTTCTTAAATAAAAAAGTTGTTTGAAAAATTCTTACCTAAGAAATATTTAAGAAGCAAGTCGATCTTAGTTCTGATAATAAAATTTACCATACGAGTTTTTCTTTAAGAAAAATTATTAGAATCGCAAACTAAACATTACTATGTTATTTTTATATTTTAATAAAATTTCAATATTTTGGAGAAAAAAAAATTGTAAGATGAACATCTCACTGTTTTTGGCCACCTTTGGCAAAAATATTTGCTAAAAAAAAATTGTAAACTGCTGTTTTCAAAAGGCTCGATTTTTATTTGCAATTAAAAAAATCAAAAAACAAAACTTTGAAAATTTTAAATTTTTTTGTGACTTTTTAGGCCACTAATTACACAGTACAACATGAAAAAAAATTACGGTGTTAATTTCGTACTTATTCAGCATTGGCGCTCAAATGTCCAACAAACCTGGATTTTAGGGGGAAACCATGTAAATCTTCCATTTTAGGTATAGGATGTGTTCAGCGAACTTATGTAAAACACTACGAGAAACATTTTTGGGGAACATTTAACACTCTAACTCTTCAACTTACATGTATGTATTTTTATGTCCCTATAAAAATATTCCACAGAAATGTTCCTCGTAGCGTTTCCATAAGTTCGCTGAACACATCCTATACCTAAAATGGAAGATTCACATGGTTTCTTATGCACTTATTTGAAATATACATAGTAGAAAAAGGGTCCTTTTCTCTAAACTTTTAATTTTACAATAAAAAATTTTTTATATGCTTTTACTTTTGTTTTTTTGCCTTTTTATGAATATTTTTTCATGCAAAATTTATTTCGGCATTTTCTCATTGGAGGGAACCCATCGACAAAGTTTCATAGAATTCCTACCAAACGTTGAAAAAATCTACTAACAATCTCAGTGAGGGTTTTCTGTGCTGTATTAAATGACATATTCAAATATTTTAATAGTGAATTTAGACTGAGCAAAAACTAACTGGTTTTTGGCTCTTGTTAGTTTTTACTTGTCAAAACGCATATATAAAAAACAAACAATAACTAGTTTTGTACGAAAACTGGGTAGTTTTTGTTCAGTCTAAATTCACTATAAGGCTCTTTAGATTGACATTAGATTTGTTTTTCAAATTGGAACTCTTCGAAATAAACTAGTGTAAATTTAAGTCAAAAATGCCAAACTAAAACTTTTCTTATTTTGTTTTAGAAATTCGAAAATATTATCATGCCAAAATGGTGGCATGACTGTCTTGGTGAATATTATTATTCACTATGCACCCTTAACACTATTCAGAAAAGCTGTATATTTGTAAATCTTGTCTTTTTACAATTTTCGGATTCAAGACATTTTTCATATAGACATTAAATTATTTAAAAAAGTGCTAAAAATTTTAAATATTTTTTAAAAAAGTGCTAAACTAGCACCCAGTACTTTTTTAAAAGTTTTGGGGGCTAACTCACAAAAAAGTGTTAGATCTACATAGTACCTAAAGTACCAAAATGGCAAGCCTGACGACAGCCCCAATAAACATTCACCATTATAAAAATAAACAAATGATTAAATAAAAATCACATTCACAATAACAACTACAGTGCGCAGTAGCCGATTAATGCAACGCAATAATTTATTTGTGAAATTAGTTTAAAATCTTGAATAAAAGCAAAACAAGTGTTAACTAAAATTCCAGTATGTTAGTAACATTAAGGAAAATTACACAGCGCTTGTATCCAAAACAAATTCAGTAAGTATTTGAAAAATTATGAACTAAATTGTAATCCAAAGGAGTAATAATAAAATTAAATAGATTTTTAATGGGATTACATAAGATTTGTTCCAATTTCGATCAAAGATAAAGAACAGACAATAATAACACTTTTTTTTTGTTTTATTTTTTAGACTCTGTAAAATGTCTCAAATTGGAGAATTGGGTAGTGGTGCCGGTAAAGGTGGTGGTGGCGGTGGTGCCATCCGTGAAGCCGGTGGGAGTTTTGGTAAAATGGAGGCAGCACGTGAAGAAGAATTCTTTTATAAACAACAAAAAGAACAGTTGAAGAACTTAAAGAACAAAACAGATAATACAGCTAAAACAACTGATGTAGCTGCTAAGAAATGAAGTGGGGATGTGAAAAGACAATCAAATTAGAATTTTAACCGATTAAAACAAAGACTGTTTTTTGGGCATTGAAGTTATTTATTTTTCGTATATTAAAAAAGTTGAAAATGTTTTAAACAAATCAATAAATAATATTTAAAAATAACTGTACGTTTATATAAAAAGAAACGAAAACTAAACAGCGTATAAAATCTTTTACAGAAAAGGTACATATTTTAATAAAATGTCCCAGGTAGAAAATTACAAAGGGGCCAGCACCGAAATGGGTGGTATGAGTGCTTGTTAACACCGCTTTCCCAACGCATAAATGATAACACCGTTCCACGGTGGTGCCAATGCTTTACCAAGCCCTGGGAAAGCACCCATAAACATAAAAAACAAATGCTTTGCCAACGCGCAAATAAAAAAATTAAAGTGCTTCCCTGACGCCTAAATGATAACACCGATCTATTTAATGCTTTGCAAAGTATTGAGATAGCACCAAGAAACATAAAAATGAAGTGTTTTCCCTGTCACCAAATTATGAGCCCTCATCACTGAAGAATTTTAAATTACTCTAAAAATAGACGATTCTTGGAGTTATTGTATTGTGGAGTCAAAAATTATTTAAATATTCACTCTTTTGGAGTTTCTTTTTCAAAAACAAAATAATGTTATAGGAAAACAAGCGCTGGGAATTCACCCTTTTAAAGCGTTGGGAAGGCGTCCAAATTTAATGCTTTGCCAGTACTTCTTTTTGTAAGACCGCGGTCTACTTGCGCTTTGCCAGTGCTTCTTTTTTGTTACCACACTTAATTTCCACCTGGGGTAGATTATAGAATAGTATTTTATTCGAGTAGATTATAGAATAGTATTTTATTTAACCATCAGCAGTCAAATTTTTATCTGTATTTTTCTTTTTTTTTTGTTTAAGTTATTTGGGATTTGAGAATTTCAGTAATTTTTTGTAAACTATTTTATAATTAATTTTTTATTATACATTTTATTTTGTTTTTTAATTAATATTTTTATCTTTTGTTATACCTATTATAAATACTTATATGAATATTGTAATTTGTTTTTGAGTAGAAGTTTGTGATCGATTATGGCCAATAGGCTAGGTCATTGGAAATGAAGGAACTGTTACTGGTACTGTTTTAATAAAATGCACTTTTTTAATAAAATTTACTTTTTTAATAAAATGTACTTTTTTTAAAAAAAATGTAATTTTTAATAAAACCCGATCAAAAAAACATTAAATCTAGCATATGTAGTCATATCTCATTTGATATAGATCGACATTTAAGCTTATGCAAGTTCATCTCAAAATTGGGGTATCCAGTAATATCCAATCAGATCCCTCAAATATATTACATGATTAAATTAGATCCAAATAGATCTCAAAATTGGGAGATCCAATAATATAGAATTGAGATCCTGATAGATCCCAAAATATCCTATGGGATTAAATTAGATCCAATTAGATGCAAACGGATAAGCTAATTTTGGCGGATCGAATTGGATAATTTGAGATCAAAATTTATCCTATGATATATTTGAAATTATTTAAATTTTAATAAAATATAAAAAATAACACAAAAAATTTAATAAAAATATATAATATAATATAATATATACAATATATAAAATATTTATTTCATTAAAAAAAATGCCGTCGGCAGGATTTGAACCCAGATTGCTGGCGTTGTAGTCGGCCACTTAACTCACTCACTAATAGCAGTGTGTGTAAATTAAATTGAGTTAAAAAAGTAAAAAAAAAATTTTTTTGTGCCCGAGCTGGGATTCGATAGTAGGGTCTCTCAGTAATATGTGATTATATATAATTATATATTAAACACAAACAGCCTTACTATCAATATTTTTCAAAGGTATATTTTTGTTAAAGTCGACTTTATTTTAAAGCAAAGGTTTTGTTTTTACCGTACCATACAAAATATTTAAAATAGAACCTTTAAAATAATGCCAAACATATACATTCAAAAAGTTTGTTTATTTTTATTGAAAATCAAAACAAAATATTCAAAAATAAAAAGGAAATTTGTAAATAAATGTAAACAAAATATATATAAAATAAAAACAAATGAAAACTTCAAATTTAAAACAGAATTTTAAGGTACATTTTAAATATTTTGTATGGTAAGAAATTTAAAATAATAGTCGACTTTTGTGATTTAAAATCGACTTTTCCTTTTTTATAGTAAAGGTGATAGAAAATATTACTGACGTGGGACCATATATAATCATAGCTCAAATTATATTGGTAATCTTGCACCATATATGGAATCATATGTAATTATATCTTCCCAGCAAAAAAAGATATGCCGAAGCAGTAGAAAAAGCACTACAATTGATGATCGAGATCTACTTCTTTTTTAACATAAACACTAATGATTTTAACATTGAGTTGTCATAGGAGAGGAGTACTCCCACTTCAACAGTTTTTCAGTACTTTTTGAACGAGTGCAAAGGAAGCTCTTTTTCACCAATTAAAAGTTAAAAAAAAAATTCTTTACAAAAAAAATTTATATCTTTTTTATTTTACAAAAGTTTTTTATTGCCGGTCGAACTTGCGACTTGAGGTCGAACTTGCGACTTGAAGTCGAACTTGCGACCTCACGATTGCTAGTCTGGCGCTCTACCACTGAGCTATTCTTTGATATGAAAGCTTACTGGCATTAAAACACCACTTTGTTAATGCGAGATATTGTTCTTTATTCTCTTCAATAAAAGTACTTATTAAGCAAGTGTAAAAGGTGCACTCCAATTCAATATTGTTTTCAGTACTAGTTTGACAGGTACATAAAAATCAATTTCTCACCATTTTTTATATATATATGTACATATTTTTAAAAAATTTTAAATTAAAAAAAATATTGAATTTAAACAAATTAATTATAAATATTAAAAAAAAGTTAATAAATAAAAAAAAAATTTAAAAAAAAATAAAAAATATTGGTAGTGTCCGACCGAGTATTCGGCTCGGAGTTCGGCCAAAAAGTGATGTTCGGCCGAGTTCGGTGTTCGGCAAAATTTTGGCCGAATACCGAACTTTTCTATAAATCAATATTTTGCAGCATTTAGCTCTTCAATTTTGTATAGTAACTTATAAATATGCACATATTTAACTTAATTTTTATTTAAAGAGCGAAAAATACAACTTTTTTATGTTTTTGCAATTTAGAAATATTTAGAAATTGGTTTACGCATTTTTGAATTTGAAAAAGTTGCATGAAATTATATTTTTATTCAAACACAAAAGTATTCGGCTCCGGCTTCGGTTTTGGCCGAAATTAGTACTTTTGGCCGAATTTCGGCTTCGGTTCGGCCTTCAAAAGTGAGTTCGGTCGGACACTAAATATTGGTCCCGCCGGGAATAGAACTCGGGACCCTCTGTTTGGAAATGCCAAATGATACCAAAATCACTTTTTACGATCACTTTTAGAGAAATTACTCTTTAGAAGCAATACTTAAGTGATTTTTTGGATGTGGTTCAGAAGTAATTCTAAAAAAGCTGTAAAAATGTAATATCGGATACTTGGGAAGCAATGAAAAAAGTGATTTTTTGTAGTTGTTCAGAATAACTTCTAAAAAAGCAGTAAAAATACACTAACGAATACTTGTGAAGCACTGAAAGAAGTAGTTTGTAAAGCAATACTTGCATTTTTTTTGCTGGGTTATAGCATTTAATATAAAGCTGCCCACACACTATGCGTGATTGAACAAAAAATATCAAAAAATTTTGTAAACACGAATTGCACGATCTCAACACGCACACACACAACGCACTCACACATTCACAAAAATATTCTCTCTTTTTTAAGAATGTTCCCTAGTGTGTGGGCAGCTTAATATATAATCATTAGGGTGGGTCGATTTGTAGGGATGCAAAAAAAATCGCCCAAGTGACATGGAAAATCGTATTCTAGGGATCAAAATAAGAAACTTTGCCCGAGGAACCATACCTCTAAAACGAATTCTGAATCCCCGACTTTTGACCCGTAAGGTCAAATTTTAAAAAATCCCACTTTGACACATTTAGAGTGCCCCAATCGAGTCCAAATGTATGATCGACACCCACTAACTTTGGAGGGTCGACCCACCCATGCCAGTAGCACACCCCCTGGAACCCCCTGGGGGTTCCCCATACAAACATTTAAAAAATCACAATTTTTGGCACTTTACATGAAGAAATGTTTGTATGCCAGATTGTAAATATATTTTTTACGATTTTGAAAATTTTTTTTCGGTTTCAAAGACTTAATTTTTCTAAATTTACAAATTGTTATTTAGACAAAAGCTATTGAAGATCTTAAGATCGCCCTTTGTTAAAAATGATGTTAGTTAAAAACGAGTAAAAAAGTTAAAGTCGGGCATGCCGACTATATAATACCCTACACCAGTCTGATTTAAAGCCAACTAATGTTTGGATCCGAAATTTGAATGGGTTAAAACAGACTTGTCAAACTTTTCTATAAAATCATAAAAGAAGAGAAAATCGAAAATATAGCCCATATGGGCGATAGGTCCAAATATGGACCGATCCTATTTAGAATCAATAGGCTTTTTCCTTGGGACCATGTGAGTCAACGAACCAAATTTCTTTGAAATATCTTCGTATTTACGACATGCAGCGTGTAACCAAGCCAATTTTGGGGGGACCCTTATATGGGCACTAGGTCTAAACATGGACCGATTTTAACCAAAATCAATAGGCTTTGTCCTTGGGCCAACATAGGTCTGTGTACCAAATTTCATTGAAAATATCTTCGTATTTGCGACTTGCAGCATATAAAAAAGAAAATTTTGGGGGTACCCTTATATGGGTACTAGGTCTAAACATGGACCGATTTCAACCTTGGGTCGACATAGGTCTGTGTACCAAATTTCATTGAAATATCTTCGTATTTGCGACCTGCAGCGTGTAAAAAAGAAAGTTTTGGGGGGTACCCTTATATGGGCACTAGGTCATGGACCGATTTCAACCATAACGAATAGGCGTCGTCCTTGGGCCGACATAAGTCGGTGTACCAAATTTCATCAAAATATCTTAATATTTGCGACCTGTAGAGTGGTCACAAGGATGCATGGACAGACAGACAGACGGACATCGTTAAATCGAAATAAAAAAAAATTCTGAGCCGATCGGTATACTATAAGGTGGGTCTAGGACCAATATTTTTTGGTGTTACAAACATCAGTACAAACTTATAATACCCTGACCACGTAGTGGTGTAGGGTATAATGATGCTGCAGAAAATACTGCTAAAAGTAGCAGAATTTTTTACTAAATACTAGTAAAATAAGAACAGCAAAATTAAAACTGTTAAATTTACATAGCTATATTTAAGTTAAATTTTAGTTAATTGAAAACAGCAAATTGTACTGTAAAATCTTCAGAAAATTTTGCTAAATATTAGTAGACTAAAAATAGCAACAATAAACTGTTATAACCAAGGTTCGTTACCGTTATCGTTATAATACCGTTATCGCTAAAATACCGTTTCAAATTGAATACCGTTACCGTTATCGATACCTCTAAAAAAAATTCCAGATGCCGTTATCGTTACCGATACCGTTATTTTTATGGGGAGTTACCGGTATTTTACCGGTATTTATTTTTTTATATATAAAATGAGAATTTTTTTATTTTTTATTTTATAATCTTGAGTGTTTTTTACAACAAAAAAATATAGATAATCACCTTTACTATAAAAAAGAAAAAGTCGATTTTAAATCACAAAAGTCGACTATTATTTTAAATTTCTTACCATACAAAATATTTAAAATGTACCTTAAAATTCTGTTTTAAATTTGAAGTTTTCATTTGTTTTTATTTTATATTTATTTTGTTTTCAAATTTTGTTTACATTTATTTACAAATTTTCTTTTTATTTTTGAATATTTTATTTTGATTTTCAATACAAATAAACAAACTTTTGAATAAAAAAGCCCTGTTGGCTGTACGTCTCCAATATACACAAATTGCCTGCACTTGTACGTACAAACCATACGTCAATGTGGCAATATTTGTGAAAAGGTGACACGGAGGAAATAAGAAGATAAACAGAGAAAATCTGAAGTAGAATGTTTGTATATGTCTGTTTGATCACTTCTGAAATTATTCATATAGAGACAATCTGACAATAAAAATATAAACAATAATACAATTTAATGGAAGATCACTGATGAAGCCTGTCCATAAAAAGGTAGAAACTAGATCTAGTCTGATTTGCAAATTTAATGTGTTTATAACTTTTGAGGAAGGTTTATTCTTCTTCTTAACCTCAAACCTACTAAATTAGAACTAATAAAAATACATATTAATGACAATATTAATTGTATTTGGTCTATACGACAGAGAAACAAGCCGACCAAAATAATCGGCGGCGGCGGCGCAAGCAAAAAATCGGCGGCGGCGGCGGCGATTGAGGTTGAGCCGGATAAAAATCGGCGGCGGCGGCGCAACCAAATAATCGGCGGCGGCGGCGGCTTGATCGGCTGAAAACAACATTTTGTAATGTGATTTGAAAACGTTTAAGTTTTTTTACGAAAGATAGATATTTTACTCTCTCTATATGCCATTACGTTTTTTGCCATTACTCTTACCTGACCATCTCTCAAAGATTTGTACGAATAATCTTCAAGGTTTACTATTTTTGAAAAGTTATTCATCATCGCTCTTATATCTGAAACATTTGGAATAATTATTGGAGGCGGTTTTTCTTCAGAAAGCTCTTTGTTAGCATTATCGTTAATATAATTATCATAATCATTATTGTCTACATCAAGTGCAGCAAACATGTTGTTGCTAGTAGGTACTTGGTATATCATCATTAGGGCAAGGAATTT
This sequence comes from Leucophora obtusa, assembly GCA_949987735.1. NCBI lineage: Eukaryota > Metazoa > Arthropoda > Insecta > Diptera > Anthomyiidae > Leucophora > Leucophora obtusa. Next base: position 64,982,039 of record OX465299.1, on the reverse strand, counting down.
CATGCACTTAAAAATGAAAAATATGCGCCTAAAATATGCGGTTAAAAAAGAAAAATATGCACTAACAATATAAGAAATAAGCACTAAAAACTATAATTTTTGCAAAAATAATGCACTTTAAAACTTTAAAATATATTTAAGTTGGTTATTTTGCAAACAGACACAGAACTCGAAGATTTCCCATAGGTCAATAAAGTTTTAAAAATGTTTATTTTAATTGAATCAAAATATGAAAACGTATCAATTTTTTATATTTTTTTACACAATAAAAAATGCTACTAAAAATGAAAAATATGCACAAATATGCATTAAAAAGCACAAAATATGCATTAAAAAGCCACCAAATATGCATTTAAAGTCGAAATATGCAAAAACATGCATTTATGTCAAAATATGCAAAAATATGCAACTACAAATCGATGCCAGTTTGTTCTAAATTTGATGAGTTGGATACATTTTTAGTCCATATTAGTTTTGGACTATCGAGGAATAACATGCATTTGCATGGAAATCCTTGCCCTAATCATCATTGTTGGTAGTTTTTATTATTTTGATTGCATGCTTAACTAATTCTGGTGATCGATTTTTTCGTCGTTTCGTTGTTTTGTTTTCAGCGACTGTCTACCAGACAATATCGCTTTCTTCAGTAGACTCGCTGCTACTATCCATTTTGCTGTAACAGCAGAGGATTAGTATAGCAGAATATTAATCCCTTTGTTTACTACTTAATAATAAGTAATAATTTGTTGTTGATTTCAATATACAATGTATTAAAAAAAAAGTTTTTTCTTAAAACAATAACAAATGTTATTGCTTTTAATTTTAAATAGAATTATAGAAAAGAGATCACAATTAACTTCTGCACTTTATCACGGTCAGAAAATCACTCGCAAAAAAATATATAAAAAATCAATTTATATAAGATTTGTTGTTGGTTCACGTGTGATTTGTTTCATGTTCGCACAGATCCATGGCTATTCAAGACTATATCTAACAAATGTTCCTAAATATTAAATATAACATACAATTTTTATTTAATAAATTATAAACTTGGAACTCAAAACAATTTTTGCCTCTTATAGAATTTTCAGACAATTAAAGCATACTGGGAATCAATTTTTTTTTTATTTATTCTTTTTAATTTTAACAAATTAAGGAATAAATAAAGACCATAGAAAAAAATACATATCGATTGATTTAAGAAATTAAACTTGTTTGAAGACTTTTGAATGGAGGCTTTGTTAGAAAGTTTGTGCATCCTATCTTGTAGGGACCCATTTGAATTAGATGCCCAATCAATAATGTCCTTAAGTGATGAAATTATGTGATCAATTCGAACATTGGTTTGAGCATTTTATCCGTAAAAGTGTGCTTTTCTAAATATTATAGAATTTTACAATATCTTTTATCTTTACTTTTTCATTTATTTGTTACAAAATGTTTAATTTATCCAAAATATTCAACTGGACCATTTTTAAAAATGTATTTTAGAATTGAAAAAACATATATGGGTGATATCAAAAAATGTGATAAAAACCATGTAACCAGCTAATTTCAAATGCATGGATTACATTTGAGTTATATATTTCGATACATATCGGCGCATTGTCACCTGTTTTACAAAATTTATAACAATCTGACCAATTTTTGGTTAATACATAAAATTTGTAACCAATTTTATAAGCCAAATGTAAACTCCGTAACCAGTAACTCATAAGGTGTTTTAACTTTAATAGCTTATATTTTAATAACCAATAAAGCTGAACACTAACTGTAAGAATTTATATGAAGAGGAGAAGTAACGCTTTTAACAAAAATTAATACATTTTACAAACTTTTTCGTATATCTATGCTAACACGACTTCAACTCTGTAACGATTTTTCGTCATAATTTTTGATAAAAATGCATACACCAAATACATACATATATTGAGTTTTAAATGCAAAGTTAAGCAGCTATATTTGATTTTTTACACATCTGCAAAGAGTTGCATTCTGAATTATTATATTAACCCATTAAGAACTTTTTTTTTTTTAATTTTTTTCACAGTATAAATTTACATAAGCTTTTATAGCTTAAAAAAAATTTATTTATAAAAATTTAATATTTAGAAGATTTTAACTTTTTTCTTTTCATATAAAAAAATTGTTTTTAGCTCTGGTTGTTTAAGTTTAATGAATTAGTAAATTCTTTTTAAAAAATATATTTATTTTTAAATTTTTTATATTTGAAAATTGATACTTCCAGCCGAAATGAGCCGAAAAAAATCGGCGGCGGCGGCTGAGGCAAAAATGACTGGCGGCGGCGGCTTAAACGGCTCACGGCGGCTGGCTTGTTTCTCTGCTATACGACGCGTTTGAAAAAACAACACTTTACTTGAATGAAGAGTTTGCTAAAAACCGAAAAATTTGAAAACCGCGGTTTCGGTTTTCTAAAATTATAAAAACCGCGGTTTCGGTTATTTTTCGGTTTTCTTGTGATATTAATACAATTGTTTTAAAATAATTAAATATACAAAACAATTAAATATTTTAATACGTTCAAGATATTTATTGAAATTCAATTGAATTTCTCACTCGAATAAAGAAAAATTACTCCGTTTCTAGACCTTTACGAGAGGAGAAAAAAAAACACGGAAAACCGTTATAAATATAATTTTTTTATTCTTTTGTCGGCAACTAAAGCTGTATTTTCAAGAGTTTAAATTTTAGCAAATTGTTTAGAACAATATAAAGTTAAATTTTCACAAATTTCGTGAACTATGAAATAGTATTTTTTTTTTAAATACGCTGTGAAAATCTGAACTGAATATATGAAACTCAATATCTCTTAAACTATCTGCCTTTTTGGTGACTTGACTTAACTTATGTTATCCGTAATAACAAAAAATAAAATATTCTTTAAACTAATATTTAATGGAGAAAATATTCATTACAATTAAATACAAAATTTTGTAAAATAGGAACTGAGTCGAAATTCAAGATTCAACCAACATTTTCCTGAGCGCTCAGAAATTAAAGATTCTAAAATATGATCATTTTCAGAGTGCTGCAATTTTCGAGTCATAAATGAAACATAATAGACTCGTATTTATGAGTGTATTCGATATTTTTTTTTTTTTAATTTTTCCATTACTCAAAAATTAATCTTAAATGACTCATAATAGCTCAGAAAATTCTAAAATTTCCAATAATGCTCATAATTCAGGGTCTTTTATGAGTCGTAAAAGTGCTCTCGGAAAGAGGCTACATCGGTGAAGAAATACTCCCTCATATAGGTTAATTTCAGAAGGTATTAATTAGGGCTCTTTTATGAGTCTTTTCGGATTCCAATTGCACACTGGGATGCATCTAGTTAATTATTTTAATTGGTTTAAGTCATTGTTAAAAACCGACTTATTTTTGTCGGTTTTCGGTTACGGTTTTGAGCCTTTAAAAACCGCGGTTTCGGTTTCGGATAAAACCGAACAGCAAACTCTACTTGAATGTATATGTTTGGCATTATTTTAAAAGTTCTATTTTAAATATTTTGTATTTTGCTTTAAAATAAAGTCAACTTTAACAAAAATATACCTTTGAAAAATATTGAATTTATTGAATTTATAGCTAAAAATCTGTATTTTCAGTACTTAAGATTAAAAATCCGTAAGATGGTGATTCGGGTAGCTCCTCCGATGACATCCCAGCAGGAACTGCTTCGACAGCATTTGGCAGTGTTCCTTTACTGTTAGGACCTTCGTTTCCTCGTGGAGATGTTGAACCGAGGACGTTTGCAGGCATCCAGTAATTGTCCTGAGGGCAGAATTTTGGCAGGTTTGGAACTTTCTCCACTGGGTATCGCTGACTCTAGGCGAACACACTAGCGCAGCATAATTAACCACTGACCGGCCAATTGTCTTGTAGGTTGCCAACCAGGTTTCTTTATCGGTACCCCCAGAGCAGCCGGCTAGCGACTTGAGGACCTTGTTCCTACTCTGCATCTTGTTGCAAATTGCAGTGGTGTACGCTGAGGACATGAACAGGCTGTCGAATGTAACCCCAAGAATTTTGGGGTGGTTAAGTGACGGAATTTGCACGCCATCGACTACTAAATTCAGTTCCAGCCTTATTTCTTTAGTCCAAGTGGTAAAAAGAGTCGCCGAGGATTTTGCAGGGGAGAGCTGCATATTCCTTCCAGTGAAGAAATTCGTAAGATCATGAAGATAACTGTTCAACCTACCGCATAAGTAGGGTTGCCACATCGCAAAAGTCTAATAACTTGACACTTCGCAAAAAAAAAACTTGATTTAAAAAAAAAACTTGACAATAAAAAAAATTCAATGTGCATATGTGTGCAGTAGAGTCATTCTTAATACAAAAATTTATAATTTTTGAATACACTCGCCATTTTATTAAGATTCATAAAAAAATTTCGGTTTTTTTTTGGAATTTTCGGGGACAAACTCGATAGTGCTACCAGCGATTGAAGTTTGGACATAGGGGTTAAATTGACCTAATAAAAAAAACACGTAAAATTACAAAACTGACGAAATTGATTAGTGTTTTATTTTTTTTTTGTAGCAATTATTCCTGTATAATAAGAAGAAAAGATGAAGTCTGCAAGAAGTCGTTGACATTTTCAAACTTTAGGCCAAAAAAATATATTAACTTTCCATAGTTTTCGAATCGTCAATTTGAAATTTTAACATATTTTTTTTGTGAAACGTAAAAAACCAAAACTTTTTTTTATAAATTTATTAAATGGATGATATATAATCAAAATAAAATAGCACTTAGGGTTTTTCTTCTCCCAGTAAAATTATTGTTTACTGATTTTTAAGGAAAACCGTCTTTCCTAAATCTCTACTCACGCTTTCAAAACCAAAGATATACCTTAAGCGCCATTTTATTTTGATAATATATCATTAATTTAATAAATTTATGAAAAAAAAGTTTTGGTTTTTTACGTTTCAGAAAAGAAACTATGCTAAAATTTTAAAATGGCGTTGCGAGAATTAATAAAAATTTATATATTTTTTTTTGGCCTAAAGTTTGAAAATTTCAACAACTTCCTGCAGGCTTTCTTTTCTTATTGTTTAGAAATAAATGCTACTCAAAAAAATTAAAACACTAATAAATTTCATCAGTTTTGTAATTTTACATGTTTTTTTTTTAACTACTGATACGACAAAAATTCATTTTAACTTGACAAAATAAATTTGACCTTGGCACTTGACAAGACCTAAATTAACTTGACAATCAAGGCCATGTGGCGACCCTACGCATAAGCCATCAATGTTTGTGACCCGTTGCCAGTATCGTACAGTCGTCGGAGTATGAAATCAATTCCACTCCTTCTGGTGGAGCCGGGAGTTTCGAGACGTAGAAATTAAATAATATCGGGGAGAGAACTCCACCCTGAGGAACTCCTTGTTTAATTCTACGAGGTTTAGATCTTCTGTTTCGAAACTCCACAAACGAATGGCGACCACACAGATAATTCGCTATCCACCTCTTCGTACCATTTGGGAGACTGGATTCGGCGATGTCTCTGAAGAGGGTCGCGTGGCTGACCGTATCAAATGCCTTCGATAGGTCAAGCGCCACTAGAACCGTCCTTTTGCAAGGGAGGCTCTGATTTAGACCGCTGGCTACCACAATACCTATGTATGCCCACCCCTACCGTTATTCGTTTCGGTAACCAACCTTGGTTATAACTACAACATTTTTGCTATTTATACCCTACACCACTATGTGGTCAGGGTATTATAAGTTTGTGCTGATGTTTGTAACACCAAAAAATATTGGTCGTAGACCCACCTTATAGTATACCGATCGGTTCAGAATTTTTTTTTATTTCGATTTAACGATGTCCGTCTGTCCGTCCGTCCGTCTGTCTGTCCATGCAATCTTGTGCGCACTCTACAGGTCGCAACTATTAAGATATTTTGATGAAATTTGGTACGCAGACCTATGTTGGCCCAAGGACGAACAAGTTTGATTTTGGTGCACATCGGTCCATGTTTAGACCTAGTGCCCATATAAGGGTCCTACCAAAATTATATTGTTTATACGCTGCAGGTCGTAAATATTAAGATATTTTGACGAAATTTGGTACACAGACCTATGTTAGCCCAATAACGCAGCCTATTGATTTTGGTGAACATCGGTCCATGTTTAGACCTAGTGCCCATATAAGGGTCCTACCAAAATTATACTGTTTATACGCTGCAGGTCGTAAATATTACGATATTTTGATGAAGTTTGGTACACAGACCTATATTGGCCCAATAACGCAGCCTATTGATTTTGGTGAACATCGGTCCATGTTTAGACCTAGTGCCCATATAAGGGTCCTACCAAAATTATACTGTTTATACGCTGCAGATCGCAAATATTAAGATATTTTGATGAAATTTGGTACACAGACCTATATTGGCCCAATAACGCAGCCTATTGATTTTGGTTAATATCGGTCCATGTTTAGACCTAGTGCCCATATAAGGGTCCTACCAAAATTATACTCCTTATACGCTGCAGGTCGCAAATATTAAGATATTTTGATGAAATTTGGTACATAGACCTATGTTGGCCCAAGGACGAAGCCTATTGATTTTGGTGAACATCGGTCCATGTTTAGAACTAGTGCCCATATAAGGGTCCCCCCAAAATTGGCTTGGTTACAAACTGCAGGTCGCAAATATATTTTAATATTTTAATGAAATTTGGTGCGCTGACTCACATTATAGAAAATTTTGACACAAGCCCCATTTTAACCCATTCGAATTTCGGATCCAAACAATACACCAGACTGGTGTAGGGTATTGTATAGTCGGCATGCCCGACTTTAACCTTTTTACTCGTTTTAAGCTAAATTTAGTTGAATGCAAGTAGGAGTCTATTCTGTTAAATCAGCAGAAATATTTGCTAAAAAATTGTAAACTGTTGTTTTCAAATGGCTCGATTTTTATTTGCTTTTAAAAAAATCGAAAAACAAAAACTTTGAAAAGCAGTTTTTTTCTGCAGCATAATTTTTAACTAATTTTTAGTAGTTTTAACTAAATTTTTTACAGACTTTTTTCTGTTAGTGTATATGATGTTAATAAAACTAATGATATAGATGTTAATAAAAACTCTGTTCATATATCATCATTTATACCTAGCGTAATAACGGAACAAATTATAAAATATGCATTGAAATATGCCAATATTATGTACGGGAGTACCCAAAGTTACCGAAATTTACCGAAAAGCGTTCTCGTACTCGAAAATTGGGTAAATTAGAGCACTCATGAGAATGTATTTCTCTTTTAACCAAAACTTACCCATACTTTTTCTTCGGGTAAACTTCGGGTAACTTATAATAGGTGTGTTTGGTTAATTTTCCAGTAAAGTCCAGTAAAAATTACTCAGTAACAAATTTACAGAGAGTAAGGCAAAATTTACTCTCAAAAAGAAAAATATCTAAAAATGTACGCAAACAGTAAAATTGTAAGAATTAGTAAAATACTGCTGCCAACTTCTTTCCTAAAAATATCGCTAAATCATAAAATAGCTAAATTATAAAAAACTTAAAAAAGTTTGCGATAAATCGCTAAATTTCACGAACTTTTCGGGTTCTGTTGAAAATTTCACAAAAATTCTTCAAACTTCTTAAAACTTTCTTAAAAATTTATCGATACATCGCCAAATTTTTCGAACTTTTAGGTTGTCCATAAAAATTTAGCTATAAATCGCTGATTAATAATGATTCAAAAATTCTGTCAAGGAAATAAATATAAAAAAATGCTGACAAAATGTCAAGACTGACTTTAAAAAAATCAATAGTTTTCCCGCTAATAGCTAAATTATATTTTATTCCGCTAAACGAGTTGAAATATCGCTAGATTTGCCAAGAAAATAGCTAAATTGGCAACAGTTATTAAAATAGCTGATTGCGAAATAAACCTACTCAAAATAATGTCTTTTGGCTCAATAGAAAAATTTGTTCCTTTAACAAAATTTATTCCTGCTTTTTGGCTTAAAATAAAATTAGTTGATTTTAACAATTTCTTTGGTTATATTTAACAAATCTAAATTTTGTAAAAAATTTGTAAAACTACAGTTTTATCTGTAATTATACTCAGTCATAGAATTAATTAAAATTTAACCTCCCCGGGTGTGACGGCATGTAAGGGCACTCCAATGGAGCACATATTTTGTCCGTTTTGCTCTATCTTGCTTAGTTTTCGAGATATGGGCCATTTTATGAAGTGGAAAATTTTTATTAAAAATTTCCGAGGGTCCAAGGTCCATTTTTGTATAGATATAACCCCTTTCGCTGGGGTATTACACGGTTAGGGGTAGTCGAAATTTTCATAAATTTTGATCTATCTCTGTTGGTTTTCGAGATATGGGCCATTTTAAAAAATCGAGATGGAAAGAAATAGCGCCATCTTTAAAACTTCGAATACATTAGTGGCGACATCTACCGGGTAATAACAGTAACACGAAAATATTATATTTTAACAATAAATTTTGTAAAATTTAACGAATGGGTTCTTTAAAAATTAGTTTTAAATAATTTTGAAAATTAACACTTAAAATTAGTTAAAGTACTGAGAATTTTTAGTATTGTGTTAAATGAAGATAACTAAAATCTTTGCTTAAATCAGTGTTTCAACAAAAAATTTGTTAAAAATTATTCAAATCGATTTAAAACCGATTTGACAGATTTTTCTACTGACGTATTATTTTAATTGTACAAATTAGTTAAAAAGGATGCCGATTTAAATGAATTGAAAAAAATATATCTTTTAAACTGCAATGATATCACGAGTATTAAACACTTCTTGTGGCCTTCTAAAGTGAAAGTGCGCCAGGTCCAGTTTTTTTCAAAAACATAGAATCGAAAAATAATGTTCATATAATTATATAATTATTTTTGTATTATCCTTATATTTTAAGTCTTAGTCCGTAAGGAATTTATGTTCCATTGACTAAAGAAATAATTAAATTAAATGCTGACCATACATATGTTAGCCACATTGCTAATTTACTATAGTATTTCAACAAATACGTCTTTATCAGGCTCTATGCAAGTCGCTCCACTAATGTTAACCGATCTCTCACTGGCTCTTTCTGACATTTCAAGAAGTTAAATTGCAGCTAATGGGTTTGGTTTTTCTCATATATTTTTCATATTTTTTTTATTGAAACAATTTTTAATATTTATTCGAATTTTACCATTAAACTTAACCTATCAGCTTCTATTAAAAATTCTTGAAATGTCGGATAGAGCCAGTTAACAGAGAATGAGATACATACATACTCTTGGGATTCTGTGCTCGTTAGTCTTATCTAACCCGCTGTACACACATCAACAAATTAAAAGCCTCATTGATAAGAATTTTTTCGTTCTAACATCTGTAAAAGAACGAATAGTATTGAGAATACAAATAAACTATAAAACGAAAACGAGAACAGCAACAAACCGGTCTCAACCGAACTGATATTAGGTTTGTTCCACGTAATTCTGGGTAAAGTCTGGTAAAATGAGAGTAAGCAAATAATTATCTCAAAAAATGGTAAAATTGCACACAATACCGGGAACGCACAAAACCACATTTCAAGCCCAAAAATAAACGTCAAAGTTATTCATATAAACAAAAGCTATTTTTAACAGTAAATATCGAAGGGAATAAAGAGAAAGTGTTAGAACGCGGTATTTTTTAACGATATTAATTAATGTTTACAAGTTTTGTTAATATTTTAATTATTTTTACAAATTTAAAACAGCTGATTTATAAACAATAAGTGATTTGACAGTTTTACCATTTTACCCGAAAAAAAAGTACGGGTAACTGCTGGTAAAATGAGAAACAAATTATTTTCTCATCAACGCTCTCATTTACCCAATTTTTAACAATAGAAACGCTTTTTGGTAAGATTGGGTTCCCGCGGGCACCCGCGGTAACGTACGTGGAACAGAGCTATTGTACTTGGAATAAAAACAAAATATTGTCATAATTGCAGTTGGAATCTAGCACTCGAAGAGTAAACAAACAATTTTTTAAAATAACTTAAGCTGCGGATTGAAAAATAAGGTAGAAATCAAATTAATATCATGGCTAAAAATTTAGCAAATCCTCTAAAAGTAGCCCTAAGAAGTCACATGAAGAATGAGGTGTTAAAATCTATAATAACACCCGAATCAAGAGCTAGACAATCAAAGGCCATAACCGAAAAGGTATGTTAAGTAACGAAACTTATCTAAAATACCCATCAAACATATTCACTTGAATATTTTTCTATTTATAAGGTCTTACAAACCGAAGCATTTCGTTCTGCTCAACGTATAAGTATTTATTTGAGTACTACGCCTGAGGTGGACACTAGCGAGTTGTTAAGTGAATGTTTTCGTTTGGATAAACATGTCTTCGTTCCAACATATGAGGGCAATACTATGGAAATGGTACGTTTAAAAGATCTAACTGATTATGAGACATTGCCTTTAACAAAATGGAATATAAAACAACCCAGTGCCAAAGACGGTAGGGAGAATGCCTTAACAAATGGTAAGAATTTGAAATTATCATTTTTGAGGAAGTTATCAGAATCGCTAGACAATTATCCGAAAAATTTACTAAAAGGGTCAGTACCATAGACTACATACATACATAGATATCTTACATTTTTTCTTTTGTCAACAAACGCATTTTTCACACAGATTCAAATATTAGCTGTGTTCGCTAATATTTGAATCTTGCTGGATACCAATTTTACCAAAAAGCGTTTGCGTACTCCACAATTGGGTAAATGATAGCTGTCGTGAGAGTATTCTTCTTCTTCTTCTTGTACGAAGGAGCCCAGACTTTTTTTTCGTGTAAATTTGGGTAAACTGGTTTTATCAGCTGTTATATCTCAGCTGGGTTCAACTAGTTCAATCGGAATATTCACTAGTTTTAACGAAATACCTAGTTCACAACTAATAGCTATTTTAGTTCAATTCGTTCATTCAGAAAAATATGTGTGTCATTTACAAAAATTAGTGTAAAAGTTGCCAGTGTTTATCGGTAATATTACAACTAGGGATGTGCGATTAATCGATTAATCAAACAGTATGATTAATCAATTAATTGATTAATTGAAAATTTGATTAATCAGAATTATGATTAATCGATTAATTTGAATTTTGATTAATCAAAACTTGAATAATTTTGATTAATATTGAAAAAATTTAAAAAAATAAAACATACAGAAATTTTATCCTTGTTTATGGCGATGTTGCGGCCCTATGCTCCTTGCAGGAGTAAAAGGAACAAATATATATATTATGGCGATACTTTATATAGCTCCAAATAAAGAGAATTACAAAGTTTGTTTGCTCACTGGTCAGACTTGACCAACTCCATTCCTAAATTTAATGTTTCTATATTGAGCTGGCGGTAAAAGGCGTCGTCAACGGAGAAAAACAAGATATTATTCAATTATTCATAAATTTGATAATGATTAATTGATTAATCATGATTTTGAATAATCGAAGTAACTGATTAATCGATTAATCATGTTTTTGATTAATCAAAATTGTTGAATAATCGATTAATTGATTAATCAGAATTTTGATTAATCAGGAAGTTTGATTAATCGATTAATCGCACATCCCTAATTACAACTACATACAATTACCGACAAATTTTTTGAAGACGCTTAAATTGTGTATTTTCTTACGATCCTGGTACCCTGACTTTACAGTATGACTTTGCCTGGCATCGTTATGCCATGTACCCTACAAAAACAACAGATTTATTTGATCGAACCAGCAACATCTTAACGAGATACACCACGGTCGGCACAGCGATGAGGGTGGCTAATTGAAGTTCTTTAGTAATTAATTCTAATATTATGTGCCGTAGGTTACCAAAAACAATTTACAAGCAATTTTGAGTACGGGAAGTGGGCTAGTTTGGGTTACCGCGGTAAAGTACGGGAACAGACATATTAATTACGATTGTCCTATGCGACTGTTACAAACAATTTACTCTAACGCTGGGTTTCATACTGACGGTTTATGAGTTAACTATTAGTTAACTAAAAAATTTGATGTTGTTTTGTATACAATTTTTTGACATTTTCTTTTGTTAAGTAGTTAAGTTAAAGTTAACCCTGCAATATGAGACCCACCATAAAAGTTTTTAGTTGACAAACAAAATGAAAAAAGTAAATTAAAACCCAACAGTGGGACTCATACTGTAGGATTAACTTTAACTTTTAAAAAAAAGAATATGTCAAAAAATTGAATACAAAACAACAAATTTTTTGGGTTAACTATTAGTTAAATCTAAAACCTTCAGTATGAGACCCACTGTAAGTGGGTAGGTAAATTTTTGAGATGTATGGCAATTGTTTTTTGTTTAACCAAAAATAGTTTGTATAGAAAATAACCCACAGTTGTTTCTTAAACATTTGTGTCTTCCCAGCTGGAAATTGCCCACGGTAGAAAAAAAAAGTACTGAGGAGCACTGTTTTTTATTATGCCAGTACAACTTAAAATGTGCTTTGCCACTGTTTCCTGCTATTTTAACAATATTTTTCTTTCTGACACTTCTTTTACCCTAATTATACCCTACACCACTACGTGGTCACGGTATTATAAGTTTGTGCTGATGTTTGTAACACCAAAAAATATTGGTCCTAGACCCACCTTATAGTATACCGATCGGTTTAGAATTTTTTTATATTTCGATTTAACGATGTCCGTCCCTCCGTCCGTCCGTCTGTCTGTATGTACATGCATTCTTGTGCGCACTCTACAGGTCGCAAATATTAAGATATTTGGATGAAACTTGGTACACTGACTTATGTCGGACCTAGGACGAAGCCTATTGATTTTGGTTAAAATCGGTCCATGTTTAGACCTAGTGCCCATATAAGGGTCCTACCAAAATGATATTGTTTATACGCTGCAGGTCGCAAATATTAAGATATTTTGATGAAATTTGGTACACAGACCTATGTTGGGCCAAGGACGAAGCCTATTGTTTTTGGTTAACAGCGGTCCATGTTTAGACCTAGTGCCCATATAAGGGTCCCTCCAAAAGTATATTGTTTATACGCTGCAGGTCGCAAATATTAAGATATTTTGATGAAATTTGGTACACCGACCTATATCAGCCCAAGGACGAAGCCTATTGATTTTGGTTAACACCCGTCCATGTTTAGACCTAGTGCCCATATAAGGGTCCCCCCCAAATTGGCTTGGTTACACACTGCAGGTCGCAAATATGAAGATATTTTAATGAAATTTGGTTCGCTGACTCACATTATAGAAAATTTTGACACAAGTCCCATTTTAACCCATTCGAATTTCGGATCCAAACATTAGTTGGCTTTTAACCAGACTGGTGTAGGGTATTGTATAGTCGGCATGCCCGCTTTAACCTTTTTACTCGTTTTTAATACCGAATTCAGTCATGAAGAATTTCAATATTACCGGAAACCGGAAAAATTAAGAAAAACTTTTTATTTTCTAGTTTTGCAATTATTTAATATTTTATTACACAATAAACAAAAATACAATAGATTTTTTATTATTTTATTAAAATTGTTTTTATAGTAGGTACTGGCTATACACTGATTTTTTGTATTTAAAGTACTGGCAAGTTACTGAATATTTTTAATTTATAGTGCTGGGAAAACACCAGAAATTAACAAAATCCAACACTGGGCCAACGTTGGCAAATACCTACGACCAAGCGTATATTGCTGTTATCATTTCGACACCGTACCAGTACTGGAAACATAAAATATCCGACACATCTCCAGTACATGCACTACCGTCTCCAACGCTGAGCCAGTACTGTGCCGTTCGTATTTTTCTACATGGGCTTCTTCCCCAGGTAGAAATTGCCCACGATAGAAAAAAATAGTACTGGGAGAGCACTGTTTTTTTATTTTGCCAATACCACTTAAAAGGAGCTTGCCATCGTTTTCTGTAAATTTACCACTGTTTATTAAATTTTATTTAATATATTAAATTATTTGTGTAAAATATAGCTATTATTTCGTTACAAAATTAAAAATATGTTAACACATATTCTAAAGGTTATATCATAGAATTAGGGCCATACATAAGTACATTTTAGGGAACAATTCAGAGTTTCTTAAGAAACTTATTAAATTTAAATAAAATTTAGGTAATGACTTCGCTCGTTTTATTTCGAGCTTTCTCAGACATCGCACTATTCGTGTTGTTATAGATGGGGTCTCATCCGACGAGTTTCTGCTGAATTCAGGCGTACCGCAGGGTTCTGTTCTTTCTCCTTCCCTATTTCTTATCTTTCTCAATGATCTTCTTGGTCGAACTTTCAACCCTATCTACTCTTTCGCAGATGACAGCAACATTTGTCATTCATTTTCCTTCGATCGTAGGCCAAGCCCTGAGCAGATTGGGGGCAAAAGGCAGATTATGAATGACACACTGAATCGTGACCTTTCTACAATCTCTGAGTGGGGTCGTGCGAATAAGGTCGACTTTAATGCACGCAAGACCCAATGTTGTATGTTGACCCATAGGGCTGTGAGGTCAACACTGTCATCTGTACATATGGGTGATATTGATATTGAGGAATCGGATACTCTTGATGTTCTGGGCATGAAAATTCAGTGTGATGTCCGTTGGAATAAACATGTTTTTCAAGTGTCGAAGGAAGCATTCAAGTGTCTAGGTTTTTTACGTCGGTGCAAGAAGTACTTCACTCCATCCGATTTACTCACTATTTATACCACCTATATCCGACCGAAGATGGAATACAACTCCCATATATGGGCAGGAGCTTCGAAGTCTATTTTGGAGCTTCTGGACCGTGTGCAAAGGAGGGCGTCGGCGCTTATCAATGACAATAGGGTATCCAGCTCTATTGACTCATTGGAGCATCGTCGGAATGTGGGTTGTGTGACCCTGTTCTATCGATATTATCATGGGAGGTGCTCAGCTGAGATAAGTGAACTTGTCCCCAAAGCCCAAGTTTTTATTCGTAATACTCGCTTATCAGGTAGAGCCCATCCGTTTGTGGTCGATTGTCCAGTGGATCGCACGACGCATTATAGAGAGAATTCGTTTATCAGTCGCACTAGCCGTATGTGGAATAAACTCCCCGCAGAGGTCTTCCCTGTTACTTACAATGTTGAGAAATTTAAATCAAATATTCACAAACACTACTCCCTCTTTCCTCCTCCTCATAACCTATTTTCCTAATACCAACACAACGCACTGCGTTAATAGGGGGCATCCCCTGAGTATTGGTCCATCAAAAAAAAAAAAAAAAAAAAAAAAAAAAAAAACAGCTCCCGCACTTTTATAGTCAATATATTTTTTGCCAAAGGAAAGGGTTAACCGCATTTTTTAATCACTTGGATTTAATAAATCCAAAAAGTATTTCTAAACGACACGTCTTTCACCCTAATTTTTAATACCAAATTTGCAACAGCCAGTTCTGTATATCTTTATAATTAATTTCGTCCTAGTCCGGTCCTACTTGGAATGGTTAAAATAGCTAAGCTTGTCGGTTTGGGAGGGATTCTTGTCCTAACTATAGACAATGCTGTTGCAAGAGAATTAAAATTTATTCATTCCAAGACTTCATATTAAGAAAATTACAGTTTTACAGTTCGTTACAATAATTTTGCAACAAATTCAATCATGAAGAATTTTAATATAACTTTTTCATTATATTTTAGCGAGAAATAAAAAAAAATTACGAAAAACGTTTTATTTTCTAGTTTCGCAATTATTTAATATTTTATTACACAATAAAAAACAACAAAATTAATTTTAAACAAAAATGTAAATTTTTTTTTATTATTTTATTAAAATTTAGGGTGATTTGCCACCAGATTTTTAATTGTGTTTATAGTACTGTCTATACACTAATTTTTTGTATTTAAAGTACAGGCAAATTACTGAATATTTTTAATTTATAGTACTGGGAAAACACTAGTAAATAACAAAATCCAACACTGTGCCAACGTGGGCAAATGCCTACGGCCAAGCGTATATTGGTGTTATCATTTCGACACCGTACCAGTACTGGAAAAGTAAAAAATCCGACACATTGCCAGTACATGCACTACCGTCTCCACCGCTGAGCCAGCACTGTGCCGTTCGTATTTTTCTATCTGGGTCCTCACAAGAATTTGTAGAAGCATATACAACAATGAACCAAGTGTATCATTGGCACATTTAAGCGTCTTGAAAACTTTCAGCGGTATTCATAAGCAAAATTTAGGTACTGCATATTCGCTTAATAAGGATTTCTTATTCATAACACTTTTTACTAAACGACGCACAAATCCTGCTCATCTCATAAACAATTGGTGTCATTTTGACAACAGCTGTTGCAATTGAGAAAATTCTTATTTATTTAATTTAAACTTTTTTGTCCCGGTTTAAGTTAAATTATTCCCTTCTAAAATTTTTTTAATTGTTCTATATGTATTTTTTTTTTTCAATTTCAGTTTTGTATAAAGCGTAATATTACGAATATATATTTCTTTTTTCAAAAACAGGGTTGGTAAAATTTTAGTTAGACAGAGGATATCCAAAAGACTTATGAATAGACTCGCGAACATCCAGTGAATAAGCCTAAAATACATTCTAGTTGTGAACTCGTTGTGTTTAGCGCACATCGAGTTCGTAACTAAAACTTATGAATACCGCTGTTTATAGTTAATGTTATGTAGTCGTAATAATACCAGCAGACTTTGACAACTTTTGCATTCATTTTTCTAAATGATACACATATTTTTCTGAGTGTGTAAAATGACCGATTGAACTAAAAGAGTTATAAGTTGTGAACTAGGTATTCGGTTCAAATGAATGAGAGTTCAATTAAACTAGGTGAACCCAAATTTATAAAAAAAAATCCGGGCTTCTTCGTACAAGAAGAAAAAGAAGTATCTTAAAATGTCTTTAGTACGATACTAATCTCAGTAAAAAATGTATTTATTGCCATAACTTTTGCAAATGGAAACTGTTTTGCTTGAAATTTTGCAAGAACAGTTTCTAGAGATGTCCCAAAGTTGGACTTTCGGGACATCTTGGAAAGCTATGCTGCCATACAAAATTTTTGAAAAATCGCGATTTTAACGTATAGGCCGCTATAGATGAATACATTTTTTTATTAAAATATTTTGCTTTTAATTCCTTATTTACTAAGGCATTACATTTATTGAGGTCGATTGTACATTCGGCGACTAAAGTCACTGAAATAGCAAAAAACCATAAAAACCTATATAAAACGCTAAGTGGTGGTTTAAATATCAAGATAATCACATCGCATTTATATCGTAAATATGGCCACAGGTCCTGTGCTTACATTTTAACACAAAAAAATTGATATTAATTGAATTTGAAAAATTTTTTATATAAAAAACTGAATGGACAACCGACAAACTTTAAAGACATTTAGCGAAGAATCTGTACCATTGATCGAAAAATAAAGTACACCATTGTAATCAGCATGTCCGAAATATATAGAACTGATGGTCAGATCTTCATTAATTTTTTGAGTGTCATGCTGTGTAATTAGTAAAATAAAAAAATTACAAAAAAAACATTTTTTAATGCAAATAAGCCTTTTGAAATTAGCAGGTTGCCATTTTTTTTAGCAAATATTTCTGTTGATTTTAGCAGGGTAGACTACTATTTGCATTGAACTTAATTTACTTAAAATAACAAAAATTCTGTAGAAATAACAGTTTTTTTATCTTTTTTTAGCCTACTAATATTTAGCAAAATATTCTGCGGATTTTATAGTATAATTTGTTATTTTCAATTAACTAAAAGTGAACTCATTCAGTAAATTTAGTAAATTTAGCAGTTTTTTTCTGTTCTTATTTAACTAGTATTTAGCAAAAAAATAAAAAAAATCTGCCAATTTCAGCAATTTTTTCTATACGGTAATTTTTTAACTAATTTTAAAGAAAGGGTTCCATTTGGGCTAATCGCTCCCCAAGCCATTAGCCACCGAAATTTCTCTTTGAGAAATACATGGGTTCCTTTCTCAAATCTCGTTAATAGTCTCTTAAAGCATCTGGACCATCAAGATTAAATTTTTTTCATCAGAAAAAATAATCTTCAAAACAAAAAATTTAAAAACTAGAAAATTGGTACCTATTGCCAGTTAGTTAAAAAATTATTAAAATTCGTACCTGATGCCAGTTAGTTGACATGTTTTTTTCGCAAATTCCAATCGTTTTATCTTATGGTTCGCATTCAAACATGGAGCTTTCTTTAATTTAGCTCGGATAATGTGGGGCTGTGCTTTAATGGCTCTCAAAACCGTACTTGGTGACGCATTCAAGCCCAATTCCATTTTAATTATATTAGCGCTTCGTACATCTTCTTAATCTTCTTAATGAAAAGCGCATAAAGCTTAGTACTCGACGTAAACGAGCCGTAACGGGACTGACAATTCTGTTGGAAATAGAATTTGTCTCCGGTTTTAAATGAGAATGGATAACAGCTTTCTTAAGTTGCATATAAAAAAACAACACAGAAAGAAAAACTAAAACCACAAGTTAAAAAATCAAATCACCTTAAAAAAATTAAATAAAAAAGAACGCTTGATGAATAATTGACTTTATTGGTGCAAACCAATGAAGTGACAGTGTTTTAAATATTTTAAATAAAAATCTTTAAAACAATAACGCACAAAAAATCTGACAAGGAAAGTACCCCAACCTAAACACTCCAATTTTGATGAAATTTGGATATGTTATAGAGAAAACAATCTAAGATCGACCTGTCTTAACTTATCGGCCACCTCGGAATTTTAAGGGTTAAAATGGGCCTTTATGTTTTTTTTTGCATTTTAAGATATTTCGACCAAAGGAACCATATGCAAATGTGGTATTGCTGTATAGATTTTTGAGAGCTTTTTATTGGTTCCTTTATTTGGTACTTTTTTGCTCTTTTAAATTCGCTGTTTTAAAATTTTCCAAAATTCTCGGTACTTTATATGAATGTGTCCGTTGCAAATCGATTAACTCCATGAAGAAAAATGAATATGAGTCTAATAAGAAAATAGTATATATTAGGGGTTTTCATATAAACTCGTAAATTCCTTGTAAACCTTGTATAAACACAAACCATATTTTTTTGTATGGAGTTTGACAATAAACTCATAAACATACCAGATTTACATTGTTTACGAGTAGAATACGATTTTATATAAAAACACCTCTTGTTTTTTAAAATTCTTGTTAAATTATAAATTCAAATAATTGATGTATTAATACTTATTACATCTGTTTGTTTACATGCTAGTCTTTACTAGTTTTTTTTCTCATAAATTGGTTTTTACCGCGAAATGTGCAAATTTTTTAATTCAGTCGCTTATATTTATTATTTCTAATACCATTTACTTTCATTTCACTTGAAAAGAAAATCAGTTTTGGTAATTCTTCGGCGCTTTCCAAGTTTACTAGTTTTTACTAGAAATGTAAACGAACA
Organism: Leucophora obtusa; assembly: GCA_949987735.1. Classification (NCBI taxonomy): domain Eukaryota; kingdom Metazoa; phylum Arthropoda; class Insecta; order Diptera; family Anthomyiidae; genus Leucophora; species Leucophora obtusa. The sequence goes on along the minus strand of OX465299.1, from coordinate 64,962,568 downwards.
GAGCTATTATCAGAGAAATTTGATATTATACAGTTCGAAGTCAATAAAGTGTTTTGACATTAAAGTTTTATAAAATTCTGAAAGTAGATTTAACTACTTTGGCAACTGAAGCAGAAGTTGTTGTTATTTTAAGGCTTTAAGGAGAATATATAGTTAATAATTTTCATTTAAAGCCAGAGTGGTAATCCTTGCTCGGATGAATTCGAATACATCTGAATCGTTCCTTCACATAGTCCGACCGCCGTGGGAACCGGGTTATACCGCTCATACTCGGTATAACCCATACTTGATAAATTTAAGCGGACACGTGTTTTTGCGTTTTTCAATATTCTCTCTACATTAGGTTTGGCAAAATTTTACCCGAAACACCTTTTTTGGTACATTTTTAAAGAATTTAGACCGCTTTCTGTGCTAAACATAGGAAACATACTTCATAATTTGACGAATACATTAATTTTGTTATATCCTTTTTTTAATTTCGTAAATTTAAAATATGCTTCCATATAAAAAGTTTAAAAAATATGAGTTTGTTTACATAATCCGTTTTTTATATGAAATGTTACACTCATTTCTGCATTGTATTTCTTTATAAGCTTTCCAGTGATATATAACATGATATAGATATATAACGTACATTTGTCATTTAGGATGGGGTACATTCCTTGTTTTTTATTGGCAAAAACATATTGCATATCTTGTTCATTCATATTCGAATAACGAGACCTTTATTATACCCTTCCATGTAGGAAGTCTAGTGCATAATATCGACTGTGCAACCAGCACATGTTAGTTTTTCGTAATGAATAAAATTGTAAATTTATATATTTTACTAAGGGCCTGTTTATCTATTACGAAAATACTCTAAACGATAGCAATTGACAATTACTTTTGTCAAAAATATATGGGAAACATATATTTTTGACAATTTTTAGATTGTAAAGACAAATTTTTGGATTGTTTTCTGAGGGTTCATATTTTTTACTAAAAAAAAGAGTGTTTTCAAAAAAACAATAATGATTTCTGTGAGCCATTTAAGAATCTTATTTATGAGCGCTCCGAAATTGCTGACTGGGAATACATAAACAAGGGCTAAATTTTAGAAGAAATTTGAAAAAAAAATTGTTATAAAGTATTTTAAAAAACTTACATTTTATATTCGACTGTTCTATAGATTCGTATGTTAGGGCATCCTTTGAATATTTCCACATTTGCGGTGACCCACCTTCAATTTTTTTTCTTTTGATTTCAACTTAAAATTTATATAATTTTTTATAAGAACAGCAAGGTTGATGTTTTAAAGTAGATAGTGAAATTAATTTAGCTTTCACAAACTCATACACATATTAATCTTTTCACTTTTTTATTTCAGGTCATGGTATAGATTTATTTTTAATACCTGGCGTTGCCTTCACCTTAAGTGGTGGTCGCATGGGTCATGGAATGGGTTATTATGACACCTATTTAAAGAAACATTTAACAACTTATCCGAATAAGAAAACCACATTTATGGCACTAGCATTTCATGAACAAATTGTAGATGACGAAACTCTTCCCTTAGATGCCCACGATGTTAGATTACATACCATTATTACGGAATAGAAAAATGCAATGAGTGTAAATTGATGATAAGAAATCGAAATAGTAGAAATTTGTAACCGATTAGGCTAGGTTATTGTTATAAATAAAGAAATTAAATTAGCTTACAAAGTAATTTTGTTGAAAATGTTTTTTTTTTCATGATGATTATTTTGCAAGTATAAATACAATTTTATAATGACGTCAAGATCAGCTTTAATTTAACATAATATATTAAGACAAATTTAAATATCGTATAAAACACAAAATGGAAGAAAATGCTGATTTTCTATAATTTTAAAACTTAGCAGAAGAAACAAATAAAATAATTAACGCATGTAAGGACGAGAGCGCATGACACGTCCTCTTATTCTGCCAGTAAAATGATTGGCGGAATAATGTGGTAGTTCCCCGGGAAGACCAGAGAAATGCGATTCAGAATTAGGTGGACGATAATGCGGTGAGCCACCTTCAATCCAGGTTGAGGGCGAATTGGTGCGTAAAATTTTTGTTTTACGATATGCGGCAACAGCAGATATGCGAGAACCACGATTACGTCCTACCCGAGAACCACGCATAAGTGGTGGTATTTTATTATAACCCGTAGGACCAGTAGGCTGAGCTCCACATGTTTCCAAAGCCAAAAAGTCATCAACATGCAGTGAGGGTGGTCTAGAGGTATTAGGAGGACGAGAACGAAATAGATCTCCCCGGGAGGGTGGTGGTCTGGGGAAACCTCTACCTCTCATAGAAGTTATATAGATTTTCTTCTCTGGTCTACCGGTAGAAGGTTCAACTTCGACACGTCTGGTACGGAAACAAGGTGCTGTAGGTGTACGTTCACGATTTGATTGTGGTGAAGCCGACAGATGTAAAACTCTCTTACAGTCTGAGGATAAATTGCACTCTGGGGTCAAACAGTTTTTAGAGAATTCTGTTAGATCACAAGTTATTCTTTCATATAGTGTCTCAAAATCTTCGGTCGTTAAGTCATCGATGTTAAGAGTGTTTAACCAATACTTAGCAGCCATTTGTTGGTCATCGTTTTGTGCATCGTATGAAGTAAATATAGGGCGGGCATCATATTGGGTAACAATACTTTCAGTTTGTGGCAATGTAGGTTCTGCATTCGTTACATCTTCTTCAGTACTTGCTGTAGCAATTGATGTTGTATCTATGTTGGCCATTAAATCCTTCAACTGTTGTATATCATTTAATAAAGTATCATTAATTTCATCTTTATTACGTTGTAATATCGAGGAGATCGATTCTATTATATTTGATTTTGGTTCATCCGGCTTAAAGCCTATTATTTCTGCCAATTCCTGGCCAGATAGTTTTAATGTCCGGATGGGTAACGAGGAATATTGTGTTGTCAAATCTTCAATTTGTGTTAAAGAACGTAAAAGTAAAACCAAAGATTCAATATTGGAATTATAGGAACCAGCTTCATTTAAATTTATAATTTTTGCAATCCATTCTTGAAATTCCGTCGATTTTTGTTTTAAAACCAAAGATAAATGATAGAAAGTAATGCTGGAATTAAAGAAACAAAAAGTAATTAATAAATTAAGTTAAATAGATTTTAGAACAGCGTTTTAGAATATTCAATTAAAATCAGAGTCTGAAATAAAGTTTTTATCTCTCACTTACTCGTGTTCGGTTAAAATCACCAAATTTCTAACACCCATGGCTGAAACCTCCAAAGTCACCTCCACTTGCATTAAATTCATAAATATAGCCTCCACAATTTTGGGTATTAATTCCTTATTAGGCAAAGCAGTAGCTAAATTTAACAAAGGATTGTTATTATTATTACCAAAAGCATTAGTAGAAGCTATAAAGGAAATTTCCGAATCTAAGAAACTTTCCAATATTCGATGTACTGAAATTTGACATTTTATGCCAATTTCTGTAGAGATTTTCATAGTCAATAAGGCATTCAAGAAATCCCATAATTTTCCCGCCAATATTGAAAGCGTAGAAATTTTTAACGCCGGATAGGCATTTAAACGTGCAAAAAAATGTAGTAAACGTGCCAGATGAGCCGTTGGCTGTTGACCTGCTGTCGACCATTCATTAGTTAACAAATCACTAAGGGTTTTAGAGATAAGTAAGGTCATATTGGGCGCCAGATCAGCTAATTGCAAACAGACTCTTGTAAGTAAATCACTTAATTGTGGGAATGATGAAGGAGCCATGGCTTCGATGAGACGTGCAATTTGTGAACCCTGTGGATGTAAATGAGCCGACCATATTTTACGTTCTGTTATTAAACGTTGTGCTTGAGATTTAAGAGACTCGGCATTTGTGGTAGGATCAACAACGGGTAGAGGTACTGGCAGTGGTAAAGGCAATAATTCAGCCAATACAAGAAGTCCTAAAAAGAAGAAATAAATATTAACAAAAACATACTTAAGGACGACACATAATGTGCCCGATTGCCATTGGCGTTGTTGAGAGGCACGTAGCTAGGAATTTCTTTCGGGAGGGGGGGTTGGCTTTTTAATTTTTTTGTTTAATTTATCCCGTGTTTTTTTTTTTTGTATACTGGGGAAACTTATAAAACTATGTACACAGAAAAAATTTATAACCGTTACAAAAAACTCATTATTTTAAGTTTAAGTGTGCTCTTTTACTTTATGTGTAAAGTTCAGTAAAATGAGAGAGAGTAAGCACAAAATCGTCTATCTAAATGACAAAATTGCACAAAAGTACGGGAACGCACAAAATTACTTTTCTAGCCCAAAAACTTTATTTAAAAGAAAAAATTAAGAAGAAGATTCGAAGGAGATTGGAAGATGAACAAAAATCTAAAAGTAGAATGTTTGTATGTGTCTGAGTTTGATCACTTCTGAGTAAAAACAATAACAGATAGCTGAATAGGAAAGAAAATTATGAATTAGTTACATTGCATTCAAGGCCTTACTTGGGTGAGATAGCTAAGCGGTCCCACCTTAGTATAGTTTACGTTTGTAATGTAGGAATAGGCAAAGCTGACAGGTTTGTTGAAAAATTATTATATGGAAACAATCTGATAATAAAATATAATACAATTTAATGGAAAATCACTGATGAAGCCTGTCCACAGAAAAAGGTAGAAACTAGATCTAGTCTGATTTGCAAAAAAAGTGTTTATAATTTTTAGAGAAAACGGTTTATTCTTCTTCTTAACCTCAAACCTATTAAACTGAAAATGCGTAGATTTAGTCTGAAAAATCGCACAGATACACAAATAATTTTTGCATTTTTTATGTTTTTAATTCTATTACATAAGTCTTTATTTAATAATCAATCAAAATTGTATTTTACAATAAAAAGGATTATGCAATCCGAATAGAAATTTTACAATACAATATAAAAGGTTGCCATCACAATTTTCAGGAAAACAGTGTTGTCAATATCATGTCAATACATAACAATTGTCCCCCCTCACGGAGAGAATAAAACTCTAGGCCTCGGAATTCTACTTGACCGCCGACACTCGACTTCCCGCTGTTCGCCTACAGGATCTGGTGGTGATGTCGATGAGGCCGCATCTTCTTGAAGCGATGGTAAAGTAAACCCTTTAAAACCAGTCGAAGCTGGTGACGTAGAAAAGCATTCGTTTTCCTCTTCCCCGTTCCGATGTGTGTTCGTGTCTACCACTTCGCTTTGACCTAAATTTGGCCCTACCTGAATCGTTGTGCTATGACCATTATTATCAGCATTCGAAGAGTCATGATCTGAACCAATTACTGAACTTGTAATAGCAGTTGAACGTTTCCGTGGGTTTTTATCATCTATGCCCCGTATCTGATCAATATGTCGCTAATAGTATCTACCCTGAAACAATATTTCATAATGAATGTCACCCCATCGTCTGTTCACTATTCCTTTTAGCGTAGTTTACGGCCCAAGAACAGTTGGGCGGGTGACTCACCTGTCGTATAATGGGGGGGCATTTCTGTATTGCCTTAGAAATTCATTCAAATTTTCCTTTAATGTTTCCTTGGTTGTGCACATTGCTTTAAGTGCGTTCTTAACCGTCTGCACATTACGTTCTGCTTGTCCGTTTGTAGAAGGGTGATATGGAGCTGTAAACTTGTGGTACTTTACACCGACGTTTGTCAAAAAATTTTTGAATTCCGCTGACGTAAAATTAGTTCCATTATCGGAGACGACCATCAATGGCACACCGTATGTTGCAAACACTTCATCTGGTAATACTATAGTTGCAGCGGCCGTAATTGACTTAGCGACCTTTACCTCTAACCACTTAGAATACGCGTCAGTGATAATAAGCAACATCAAGCCCTCAAATGGGCCGGCATAGTCGATATGGACGCGTTCCCAAGGAGATTTTGGGTATTCCCAGTGATGTACCTTGCATTTAACTGGATTATTCGCATTTCTCGCACAATGATCACATTCTTTGGCAGTGTTCTCAATGTCCTTATCCACTCCTGGCCAATATATATATGAACGGGCCATGCCCTTCGTTTTAACCATTCCCAAATGGGAACAATGCAACTGATTCAAAATATCCTTTTGTAATCTCGGAGGAATTACAACCCGGTGCTCAAATGTTAAACACCCAGATGCTACTTTGTAGTTTACTTCTGGTGATTTGTAGCCAGCCCTAGCCAAACACTTACCACCTTCCAGTAATTGTAGAATTTTTCCAAGGCGGTCATCTTTTTTCGGTTTCAGTGCTATCCGTGCTGCAGTTGTCGGAAGTTGGTTAATTTGTTTAATTATGAAATTATCGAATTCATCACGTTCATCAACGTCGTCTTGAACAGAGTTTACCTTATTCCCTTTACCAGGATCTGAAACTTTAAGTGATATACGGGAAAGATAATCTGCATTAGCATTTTCCTTTGACGTCTTGTGGACAACATCGAAATCGAAATTTGAAAGAAAATCCGCATAATTAGCCATACGCGATATACGTAACACTGGCAGTGATTTGTTCGGTTGTAGAATTTGAGCTAGCGGCTTGTGATCCGTTATCAAAGTCCAGTGTCGCGCATATAAGTACATGAAAAATCTTTGCACCGCCCACACAATTGCCAACGCCTCCTTATCCACCTGCGCATACCGCTGTTCCGTAGCGCTCATCGTGCGGCTTGCATAAGCGATCGGACGCTCCCGATCATTCGTGAGAAAGTACTGCGCCCAGACCCGTTTGGCTGGCGTCAGTTGCCAGTATAAGAGGTAGGGCTGGGTCGTAGGGAATCAAAACTTGAGGTGAGATCAGAATATGCTTGATTTTTTCATAGGCCGTATCCGCTTTCTTAGTCCAATAAAATCTACCGTTGGTATCCCCTGTAATGCTGATTTCATCGTTCGCTGCCATATTGCCGGTATATTGGCCGCCCCATACACAGCACGAGTTGGACGTATCAGTTCGTGTGTAGGAGTATTTAGTGTTAATACATGAGCAAATTCTTCATCAACGACCAAGTGAGAGTAAGCATCTGTTACATCCAAATGCGAAAATACTGTAGCCCCTTTCATTTTATTAAAAATATCATCAGCTTTCGGAATCGGGTGTTCGTCTATAACAATCCGTGGATTGATGGTTGGTTTGTAATTGCCAGTGATTCGAATACCGCCGTTTTTCTTTGTTACCACGTGAGTTGTTGATACCCACTCAGAAAATTCTACTCTTCTATAAAACCCAGCTGAAATTTTCGCATCTATTTCCTTCGCATACGCATTCCTCAAAGCAACTGGAATTTCCCTGGGTCTAGCAAAAATCGGTTTCGCATCTGCCTTAAGATGTACCTTTACAGGCGAACCCTTAAACGCGATATCAGATGTTTTAAACGAAGTTGTTTTTCATCTGTTAGCTTTGGGGACTGTACGGCAATTGTATTCACATTTCGTTCTCTTGAAGAAAACACGTCCCCTTGAATACGATTTGTTGTACTATTCATGTCGAATAATTCGATGAAATCTATCTATCTCACGAGCAAAATGCGCAATCCAATCGCGGCCACACAACGTATCGACCTTATCGGAGACTACGTATAAGTTTAATTTACGATTCGTCCTTCCAAACGTAACATTAACTGTTGTTCTACCAATACAATTCAATTTTCGCCCGTCACAAGCTGCCAAATTACGATCCGATTTTCTGAAAACAAACTTTTCCTTCAGTGTATTGAGATGTTTTGTACTCATGACACTACATGGAGCACCCGTATCCAATTCCATGTCCACATTCTTACCGTTAATGTTCACTGTGAGTATTTTCTTTGCAGTTGCGCCGGATGTTCTTGCCATACCAATCTTGTTAACAAACTCCATTATTTCACCATCATTCATATCCTTGGAATCAGAAATTTGATTTGTACTTGCCTTGCATACCTTGCTTATATGCCCTTGTTTACCACACGAATAGCACCTGGCGTTTTTAAATTTACCACCACACCCATAGCATTTATTCGTTGTTATAGTAGACTTACGGTCTGTTTCTAGAAGACGTGTCACTCAAATATTTCGTTGAAATGAGTGAAGAATTTAATTTTGCGGTTCTGTATTACAAATTGTCATTTTATTGAGTGAAAACGTAATAGTCGTCACTTTTTTCTTTTTTTTTTGGTTTCCATATTGCGAATCGAAATGTCATAAATGTCAAAAACAGACGAACACAAAAAAGCATTCGTCAAGACAGACAATTATTTTTTCGTTGCAATTTTTTATAAAATAGTTAAAGTTTTTAGCAAATAAAATAGGCAACATGAGTTCTGAAACTAAAAAAAGGTAAGTGATCGCAGTTTTTTTATTTTAAACAATTGGAAACATATGTTAAAGAATATGATAAAATTTTAGCATTAAAAAAACAACAGCAGATCAATTTCAAAAATTGATAGGTTTAATGGAAGAGTTTCCACATTTGGCAACTGGGAGTCCTACTTTTGGAAGCAGCAGAGCTGCTATGGAACAAACTTGGGATACAGTCGCACAACGTTTAAATGCTTATGGACCGCCAGAACGAAATGGAGGTGAATGGAAAAAGGTATTTATATTCAGTATTTTATAATTCATAGATTGATGAAATATGTTAAATTTTAGGTTTGGCAAGACCAGAAATGCAGATTAAAGAAGAAAATTGGTGAAAACAACAAAAGTATACATGGAACTGGTGGCGGCCCATGCTATGTAAATAATCTGACTGCATTAGAATTAGACATTGACAGAATATGTCACCTGTCATCAGCAGCTGCACCTAGTGGTAAAGTGTTTGGAGTGTCCACTGCTACCAAAAAATTACAATTTACAAGCTGCAGTAAGAAAATTGTTTTGGATGTAACGCCTCCACGAACCCATAACAAGGTGGCAGTTGTTACACCAACAACCACAACCCCAGCAAAACAAAGCCAAATACATGTTGCGAGTATACCAAATAATTCACGAGAACTTCCAATTTTTACATCAAATATAACTAGGGAAGCACTATTACCTAAAATACCATCGCAAGGAATACAATCATCTATAATTACTGCAATAGATACACCACCAAAACAATCTCAACCAAAAACAATATCAAACTTGGAACCAACAAGACCATTTTCACACTATCGCAAAAGAAAACTCAACGAAAATCATACGGAAAAGCATGAGCAGCTAAAACTTTTGCGAAAACAGCTTGAAGTACAAGAAAACTCACTTGATGCAATGAGGGCACAAGCAGAGGCTGCAAAATGCAGTGCTGAAGCAGCTAAAGTTCAAGCTGAAGCGGCGAAGGCTCAAGCTGAAGCAGCAAAGGCTCAAGCTGAAGCAGCAAAGGCTGAAGCTGAAGCAGCAAAAGCTCAAGCTGAAGCACTTAAAGATATTGCTACGTCATCAAAAATTATTGCTGAAGCTATGGTGGGTTTTCTTAAGCACGTAAGAGATGATGATTAAAAAAAATTATTATTTATTTATTAAATGGAAAAGTTTTAAATTAAAGCTAAAACTTATTAGCTATTTACTTATTACAATAGATCGGCCCTTCGTTGTTTGGGCGATTTTAAAGTTGTTCCTAAACCCGTTCCCATTTTTTTGAATACAAGCCTTAATATTTTAATATATGTATATAATAAGTAATATATTAGCCATGTTTTCGACTTAACTATATCCGTTAACTCATAAAAAAATTTAAAGTGCGTAAAAACGCGTTTAAGACGAAAACTAACATATGACTTTTCGTATGCACGTTAACTTTCAACACGGATAATTATCAACGTTGAAAACTCAACGTTTATACATTTTCACTTCTAACATAACTTATTTCCGTTACTTCATAAAAACTTTTACTGACGTACATAACGTTTTTAAAATTTTTTTGTACTACAATCGGTTAAACGTAGATTTGTTTTAAATACCTAACGTTGTAAAAAAGTACATATTATTTATTCAAATCAAAATGTACTTTTTTATTAATAAAAAAATGTATACGTTAATTTGCCTTATTTACTTTTATCAAATTTCTTGAAAATATTAAAACGTAAAACGTTTTTCTTAAAAAAATTTTAAAATCTAAGAAATTTAAGTTTTTCAATTTAGAACCAAAGAATTTTGTTATCATAAAAATCTGCATAAATTAAAAAAAAAATATAGGTCATTTAATTATTCACTTATTAAATTACCTATTTAATAAATTACTTACCTTCTTACTTACTTCCTTACCTTCTTACTGATTTACTTTTTTTGTTTATTTGAATTGTTTCTTGAATAAAAAAAAAAAAAATTGAAATAAAAAATGTTTTGTAATTAATTTTTGTAAAATGCTACACAGCCTGCAATTTTATTTGTTTTAAAGCTATTTAAAGTCTTATTTTAGTTAAAATTAAATAGATAATAGAAAAATTATTTGTTTTATTGAATAAATATAAATGATTACGTTAATTTGGTTTTTTTTTTTTTTAATTTAAGTCAAATTTCTTGAAATTTCGTCTCTAATAGAATTGGCCACGCCTGACTCTTCGTTAGACGCTTCAATAATGTCATCATTAACATCATCAGCCAGATCTATGTTGTCAAACGGCTGCAAATTATTTTTATAAAAAATGCAAATATTGTGTAGGGCACAACATGCATTTACAATTTTTGTTGTTTTGTCGGGACTGTAATGTAATCCTCGTGAACCAATTATACACCTAAATCTGTTTTTTAGTACACCATTACAGCGTTCGATTACGTTTCGTAACTTGCTGTGTTTTTCATTAAATTTTTTTTCTCTAGCATCCGTTGGATTTCGATAGGGCGTCATCATATACGGCAGTAACTTGTAACCACCATCACCTAATAAAAAAAAAGTGATTTTTATAAGCAGCAAAATATAGAAAAGTAATTCAGAACATACCAAGAAGCCAAGTGTTTCGTTTTCCTTTAAGATAATTACTTTTGAAATAATAATCAGCTGCACTCTGGTCCCAAATAAAAGCATCGTGATTAGCTCCTGGGTGCCTGGCATCTACATACATAATGACCATGTTGTGATCACATACCTGAACAAATTTATCAAGCAACAATTAATTTCATGAAGCTTTTTTAATAAAATTCGTTGAATATATACCACAGAATACTCACCAACATCACGTTAATACTGTAGTAACCTTTGCGGTTATAATACAAATGCTTTAAATCATCTCCTGGTGATTTTATGCGAACATGCGTTCCATCGACGCACCCCACAACACCAGGTATTCCACCACTACTGTAGAAACTTTCTTTAATTTTATTTTCCTCTTCTGCGGCTTTTCCTAAAACGATCCACTTTGGGCACAAGTGCTCTTCGAAGATGTCCAACATTTCACTTATTATTTTGGACACCTGAGATTTCGACATACAACAGACACTATCGTTACCAATAGATGCTTGATAGCCACCTGTTGCCAGAAAAGATAAAAATGTGGCAAGCTCTATTGGTGCTGGAATATGTGTATTTCGATAAACGGCTTTCCTTCTTGGTATTGTTTCTTCAAGAAGCATTAAAAAAATTTCCTTGTTGACGCGGAAGGTAGCAATAAATCTGGAAAACAGTATTGACATTTTAACTAAAAAAACAATACATTTTTTTACTCTATCTTACCGCTCCTCCGGAAGTTCCAAAACGTTGGTGGCATCTCGCAAATTTCTACGTTGCAAACGATTATCTTCATTCTCACTTTCACTGGAATCACTATCGAAACTTAACGCAATTGACCCGAACATTTTTATTATTGTTTTAATAGATATTTAATTCAAAATATTATTTTTATACACAAAACAAAATACTTTTTTTGTAAACAAAATCAGCTGTTTTCATATTTTATTTACACTGTGGGGTTGCCATCTTACAACGAAAAATATGTTGTTTTCTATGAAAGGAATTATACAAAATATGAAAAACGGTACGATGGCAATACTACCATTTGACAAATCGTAAGGATTTCCGTAATCACACGTAAGTCAGACGAACGCATTATAAATACTCATTTCATTACGTATTCGTTCGGGTGTCACACGTTCGTCTGGAATTATACACGTCTTGTAGAAACAGACTGTTAGTCTTCGTTCCCGTCTCATGTTTTGTTCTGACCGGTGTAAAGCCCAACTTACATGTGGATTCAATTGTTGTACTATCACCCGTAGCAACTACATTCGTTGAACGTTGTGTCAATTCCCTAGAATACGCAATTTCATACGCCTCTGTAAAAGTTTTAGGTTGCTTAGCTATAACCTCATCACAAATTGATCGAGATTCTATTCCAAATATCATTTGTTCGATCAACATTCTGTCCAGGAAAACTCCATACTCTCAAAACGTAGCAGCTTGTTTTAAACGTAGCGCAAACCCCGCTAAGGATTCACCACCCTCCTGTCTAATTTGTCGAAATTTGAAACTTCCCAGCAAAAATATGTGTAAGTCATTCAAAACAAACAACTTTTAAATTGGTTACAATGGAGCGATAAGTGCTGTTTTTCTTTTTCGAATGTATGTTTTAAAAACCATGTGCTTTTCTTTGTAAATGCATTTGTAAATTACGAATTTGTTAGAGATTCCATTTTTTATGTCTAAAAAAACAAAATAGTTAATGAATGGAGGAATATTTAGTTGATCTCTTATTTTTAAGTAAATGAATGTTCTTTTTAGTTTGACTCTAGATCATAAATTAATATCACTTTCTGTTTAAATTATTTTCAAATCAAAGAAAGATGATACAATTTTTTACAAGTAAATTACAAAGAATAAAAATACATTTGAAAGAATTCGATAAGACCAGCAATACAGAATACGTATTTTCGGCTTTCGCTACAAAGCCATCATCAGTGTATTTCGTCTTGTGTGGGCTAATATTTTTTTAATGTTGTCTACTTATGTGACCGCTGAAAGAAAATCGAGTTTCGTATCAACTACTCAACTTAGACTAACATCAACGAAATTTAACAATGTTATTTTTATCCTTTGTTATTATTACTCTATTTTGCTTTGAACCTTAATTCTTAAGATATCTCAGCTGATTCTATTCAACTCTGTGTATGATAACCACAGATTTTTGAATTACAACGAACCGTTAAATTTAAATTTAAATGTATATTATTTAAATTATATTTTTGCACCGTGTCAATGTGTTTTAAGATGAATGGAGAAATATTTAGTTGATCTCTTATTTTTAAGTAAATGAATGGTCTTTTTAGTTTGACTCTAGATCCCAAATTAATATCACTTTCTGTTTAAATTATTTTCAAATCAAAGAAAGATGATACAATTTTTGCAAGTAAATTACAAAGAATAAAAATACATTTGAAAGAATTCTTTGTAATTTACTTGTAAAAAATTGTATCATCTTTCTTTGATTTGAAAATAATTTAAACAGAAAGTGATATTAATTTATGATCTAGAGTCAAACTAAAAAGAACATTCATTTACTCAAAATAGTTAATTTTATTAACGTACTTTATTATTTTATGATTATTTACATATTTTTTAATTATTCGTACATATTTTAAAAAATACTTCAATTACAGTTCCCATTGAAAAAGGGAAGGAAATCCCATTGAACCTCCTGGACTATGACCCAAATATGAATTTTTCTTTTCACTAAATGCAAATATATAAAAGTTAACAATTAAAATGTATTGTTAAGGCTCTAAGAAGTCGCTCGCGTGCTTTTGCACCGTGCATCAAAGAAATATGTTAATAAAATTTTTTGCAATGTTAACATATTTTATCGTTTAAAAATACCAATCAAGAGGTTCGTTAACAGAGGTTGGTCCCTTACCTTTGCTTATACATTAAAAGTTCTATAAATGTCACCTGCTTTAAATGTCGATATGCTTTAATTGCTATTACACCTTAAAAGTCGTAAAATCAAGCTAAATAAATAATTATATAGTGACAAAAAATATATTATTTCTTCAACTTAAAAATAGATTTAAAAAAATAACTGCCGTCAACTTTAAAATGTACATTAAAGTTCCAAATTTTAATTAAAGTTAAAATTTTGCTAAATGAAATTCTTCAACATAAGAATTTAACTAATCACGATTGCAAATTATAGCGTTGGAACTTAATGCATCGTTTAAAGGAAAAGTTGATTTTAAGCTAACGATGGTTGACTTGCAAAATTCAAATGACGACATGGTATTCGCCTTCGAAATATGTCTGGGGAAAAACTGTCCTCCAACTGTTCTCCGATTCTTTAATGAATTTAAAGCTAAAATTTCAATTATAGATCTGCGGATTCAGCAAATTTATAATGATGACCTTATTACTGTAGAGTTGTAAAATCAAAATATAGTTTCCTAGTACGCTTTAATATTCTGAAAATTCTTGAGTAATGTTTTTAAAAAAAATAATCAATCTGAGGGTTACATATAACTTTTAGGCCCACCTTTTAGGATTTAGATTATCTTTAAACTTAGTTTAACGCAGTTTATAACTGGAATACTGCTTCTAAAATCTATTTTATTTTTCGTTTTCGGTTTAACTAAACCAAGTTTAACTGACATCCCAAAAATTCGGTCTTAGGGCTGGTATCTTATCTCTAATGCTTAGTTTACTTTAATCATTGATTTAGAAATCACTGATTAGTCCTTAAACTTACTTAAAATAATATCGGTAACTTACAAAAATTTAATCAATGATTTGTTAATTTTAGATATTTTCATTTGACAATACGAATAAGAAATAAAAGAAAATAGAAAATGTTTGGAAACTCACGAAATAAGAGTTTTTTAATGAATTTTTCGCATGATACGGGGTCATAAAATTATAAAATAGATGAGCAAATTGTTGTTTTAAAAATCATCAATCGCTAAATGCCTCAAATAAGAAGTGTCTTTTTGCATGCTACATGCATATCTTAATTTTTTTCATTGGGTAAGTGTGTATAATTATAAATTTGTTTTTAGTCCAGGAAGGTGTTATTAAAAATATTTATGAAGGACAAGATGATTTTTGATGTTTTTGATACATTCAATAAAAATTTTTTAGTCAGAATTTATTAGAAAACTAGGTGCAAAGGAAAAGTAAAATAACTATGCCTCTATATTATTTGTTATTCGTTTAGGTAAATATATCTGGATCAAATTTAATATACACATACAGTAGGGTGGGTCGATTTAGCAATCGATATTGCGTACTCGATTTTACGAAAGCTTTTAGCATGGGGAAAAAAAAGTTCCACTACGACATATCAAAAAAATCATTTTCGAGGCTCCCAAATTTATTTTTTTTTTTGCAATTTTCTAATAAATGCTAGATTAGCGCCATCTTGAGGTGGCTTTTTGAAACAACTAATAAAGTTGTAAACAATATAACATTACAACCTTTCCAGAAAGGTATTACTTATGAAAATCGGATAAAAAATGTGGCAACTAGAGGTAAAAGTATATAAGTAAAATTATTTTCTGCTTGATGATGAAATGATGATAATGATGAGAAATGATGATAATGATGTTGATGACAACAAGGAGAAAATAATTTTACTTATATACTTTTACCTCTAGTTGCCACATTTTTTATCCGATTTTCATAAGTAATACATTTCTGGAAAGGTTGTAATGTTATATTGTTTACAACTTTATTAGTTGTTTCAAAAAGCCACCTCAAGATGGCGCTAATCTAGATTTATTAGAAAATTGCAAAAAATTTAAATTTGGGAGCCTCGAAAATGATTTTTTTGATATGTCGTAGTGGAACTTTTTTTTCCACATGCTAAAAGCTTTTGAAAATCGAGTACGCAATATCAAAAAAATTTTATCCATACAATTTGACCCGCCCTAACATACAGGGACATCTCCCAAAGCAGTAAATTTTTACAATCCGCGAAACTTAAACGCTTGATTTTCTTGATTCTATTTTTAAGATATCTTCCATTTTTGTAAAAAGCAAAAATCTTCTGAAGAGTCATGTCTGTAAAATTTTGTGTTAATTAAAAAAATTAGAATTTTCTAATTTTGTGGAAAATAAAAAATATGAATCCAAAAATATTCCTCGGAGGAAAAAATATACGGCGTACATAAAAATTGTACTGCAGGAAATATTTAACTGGTCTAAACAACTATAATAGAATCTAAGCAGTATGCATAAATCTTAACCTCTATTAACTGACTCTGTCCGACATTTCAACAATTTTTAATAGAATGTGGTAGATTAAGTTTTATGGTTAAATTTTATTAAATAGTAAAAATTGGTTCAATAAATAAGCAAAATAAGAGAAAATTTAATAAAAAAAACTATACTCATAAACTGCAATTTAAGATATTGCAGGAGCGCGTGAAGTATGTCTTATATCTTTATGTAGCTCATATTTTTCCATAAAATTAGAAAATTTAAATTATTTGTTATTAAAAACGGCATAATTAAAAAATTATTGTGAGACACCTTAAACACATTTTTTGGTTAAATTTTCCTTCCACGAATCATGGTTTATTTGTGCTAAATAAAGATCAAAATTATGACCGATTCTAACAAACAATTCGTACAGAATCCAATATTATGTCATATTATTAAAATTTCCCCCAAATATTTTCTTAATTCCAATTGGTATTTTTAGAGAAGATATATGTACAAGTTACTAAAGATGTTCATTATTTAGATGGAAAATAAAGATGTTGTACGGTGTTTATTTACAAATTAATTGGTCTACGTAAACCGTTTTCAAAAGTTACCAACATTAGAAAAAAATGTTAATACTAATATGAATTGTAGGGTGGAAAATCTAAGTTTAAGGTCTTAATCACAGAAATTTCTGTAATTAAATTTAAGCAATGTTTAGAGTAAAATCAGAGATTAAAATACGATGAGTTACTATAATTAAGTGCTAAACAATGATTTTCTTCTTAATCATTGCTTAATATCACATAAGATACCAGGCCTTAATGTATTAATATTATTTAATTCAATATCGTAGCTTTTTCGAATTTAACGACTGAAGTAAACATGTTACAAACTTATTTAAAAAACTGTAGAACAAAAATTAAAAAAAAATTGGTTTTGTCTGATTTTAACTTAATCGAATCGATTCAGATGCAAAAGAAGTGTTTCCTTAATATTGCCCTAAAAATAATAATAAATTGAAGCTTTTGTTACACAATAGGTTCAGAAATGGGCTCTGTAAAGGCTAAACATTAAAATTGCCTCTAAAATATGCTATTTCAGACATTATAAAAAGCACACTTAAATCACTTTGAAAAATGTATTATATTATATATTATAAAGAGTACTTCTAAATCACTCTAAAAATGCAAACAAAATGTACTCGTATTGATGTGATGAAAATGTGTATCTAGAAACCATACTTTTATTAACATCATGTAATCACTTTTAAATTACTAACAAAATGCTTAAATTGAACTACTGACAACATGGGACATCACGTGTAAAATAAATCAGGGTTAAAGCTAAATTGTAACTACTTCACAATCAGTTGATGCTATTCGGAGTGCTTTTAAAATTTCTTTTTTTGTAATGGATATTTTTGCTGGGTTTCTGCGTATATATTTCTCTTACCGTCAAAATGATTTGACAGTATGTTCTTTAACTCCTCATAAGTGAGCTCCTCTGGCTGCTTTGGACTAACTAAAACTTTTAGTGCCGTGTTCAGTTCACAACCCATATACACACTCGCATAATTGTGATATTCATCACTTGGAATTTTGCTCAATTGTAATGCCCAGTCGAATCTTCCGAAATAATCACGTACTGAAAAGTCCTCCGCAGTATTGTGTCCACTTATCGAAAAGGAGGTTTAGAACAAAGCGCCTGTGCCTGTTCTGTTGTTGAAAATCGTGCAGGTTGCGGTGCAACAGACTGTGTCACTTCCGTAACTGCTGTACGTATTGCATCAGCAAGTGAACCAACTAAATCATTAAATTGTTTCTGTTCCATGTTTGTTGCACTTCTGACACCACTTTTATGTTTTTAATTCTATTACATAAGTCTTTATTTAATAACACTGTGAGACAAATGGTAGGGGTCAGTGATCGGGAAGGGTTCAAACTACCGGGGAAAGTTATATCGGTAAAAAAGAAGTTATACGTGTCCCGGGTTTTCGCTGGGTCACCCCTAGGAATCGAGATATATCGATTTGACCTTTGGTGGTCTTTTTTTTACATAACTCGAGAACCACTAGTCCGATTTTGCTCAAACAATTTTAAAAAAATTAAAAATTACAATTCCTTTAATCTGTTCATATAACGTTTTTCTATATACTCAACAGTTTTGCCGGTAAAAATAAATGTATGAAGAAAAAAATATTTTTTGCCTAAAATATTAAAAAAAAGTAATAAACAAAAGGTTATTGATTTTTATGGTAGCGGTAACAAACATTTATTTTTACCGGCAAAACTGTTGAGTATATAGAAAAACGTTATATGAACAGATTAAAGGAATTGTAATTTTTAATTTTTTTAAAATTGTTTGAGCAAAATCGTACTAGTGGTTCTCGAGTTATGTCAAAAAAAATATATCTCGATTCCTAGGGGTGACCCAGCGAAACGCCGGGACACGTATAACTTGTTTTTGACCGATATAACATTTCCCGTTGGTTTCATCCCATCCCGATTTTGACTGTCGCATAGTGTAATCAATCAAAATTGTATTTTACAATAAAAAGGATGATGCAATCTGAATAGAATTTTTCCAATACAATATAAAAGGTTGCCACTAAAGGGCTGAATGAATGTCTTACAAAACATTCTCTTGCATGCGCTGATGAGAGCTTTGACAATTTTTAATAGTAAATATAACAAAAATTTACCATTTTACTTATTTGTAGTTATTTACAAGATGTTAAAATTCCGATCATTACAAAAAAAAATAAATAAAACAGAAAACAAAAAAAATACTTTGGTGTTGTATAAGAAAATGTTTTGTGAATGTCTTGCAAAACATTCATACTGGCCTCTAGTTGCCACCACAATTGTCATGAAAACAGTGTTGTCAATATCATGTCAATACATAACAGCATTGAAGAGTTTTTTTGACTTTGGTGAATTTTTATATATAGAAGTTTTATTTTTCGTATTTCTTTGCTTAATTAAAAATTAAAATTTTTCACAATGGTGTTATTTGTTTATCATTGCACAAGCTGTCCCTTTTACTACAATTTTTCGAAGTTAATAGTAAAAAGAGAAACACAAATACACATAATGGAATAGGCCTTTTATGTGATAATTCAACAGAAAAATTAAAAGGCAAGCCAAAGCAGTAGAATAAGCTTTACAATTAATGATTTAGATGTAATTCTTTTTTTTAACAGAAACACCAATGATTTTAACATTGAGTTGTCGTAGGAGAGTAGTACTCCCACTTTAACATTTTTTCAGGACTTTTTGAACGAGAAACTCTTTTTCATCAAAAAATTTAAAAAAAGCATTTTTTCATATTTTTTTATATATCCTTGGCTTAGTCGGCAGACCTGTCAAGTCCAATTTTTATGCAAATTGAGTTTTTTGATGTAGTATGCTAGTGTAACTCAAAACATATCATTTACAAAAAAATGCCGTTATGTTGTTTTTTCTTGTTGTTATGCAGTGTAAGCAATTCTGCCAAGTCAAAAAAAAAAGAGTAAAAAGGTTAAAGTCGGGCATGCCGACTATACAATACCCTACACCAGTCTGGTTAAAAGCTAACTAATGTTTGGATGCGAATTTCGAATGGGTTAAAATGGAACTTGTGTCAAAATTTTCTATAATGTGAGTCAGCGAACCAAATTTCATTAAAATATCTTAATATTTGCGACCTGCAGTTTGTAACCTAGCCAATTTTGGGGGGACCCTTATATGGGCACTAGGTCTAAACATTGACCGGTGTTAAACAAAATCAATAGGCTTCGTCCTTGGGCTGTTATAGGTCGGTGTACCAAATTTCATCAAAATATCTTAATATTTGCGACCTGCAGCGTATAAAAAATATAATTTTGGGGGGCCCTTATATGGGCACTAGGTCTAAACATGGACCGGTGTTCGGTTCGATCGGTATACTATAAGTTGGGTCTAGGATCAATATTTTTTGGTGTTACAAACATCAGCACAAACTTATAATACCCTGACCACGTAGTGGTGTAGGGTATAACAAAACATCGAAAACCACATGCTAAGTCTAGCTGAAAACAACACACATTTTGTTTCAACAAATTTCTTCAATAGAATTAAATGCGACTTTTGTTTATTTAAAAAAACAAAACATTATTAAAGATTAACTAAATAATTATTTAGTTATTTTAACTTTTAAGGTACCCAGTGTACAATTGGAGTCCGAAAAGACTCATAAAAGAGCCCTTAGACCTTCTGAAATCATAGATATATGAGGGTGTTTTTCTTCACCGATGAAGCCTCTTTTGATCGCACTTTTATGACTCATATGAGCATTGCTGGAAAATTTTGAATTTTCTGAGCCATTTATGAGTCATTTGTGACAAATTTTTGAGTAATTTATTAGCATTGAAAAAATTTTGAATACACTCATAAATAAGAGTCTATTATGTTTCATTTATGACTAAGATTTGAGCACTCTTAAAATGTTCGTATTTCAGAGTCTTTTGTGAGTCATAATTTCTGAGCGCTCAGAAAAATGTTGGCTGGGTAACTATTACTTATAAATTTTTTCAGGAAAAACATTGTTAATTTATAAATTTTATTAGGCGATTGTCATGGATTCTGCTGACATAAATAAAAATAAAATAAAAAAAAATCTGCTAAGTCCACAAAGTTGGAAGAAAATCTGGTAAGTCCAGATTTAAAATAGAAAATTATAAAGAGCAAATGTGCTAAGTCCAAAAAAAGCCTATAAGTCTGCAAACTTTTATTTTGGAATTCTATGATTTTTTGTGGTTAAACAAGATGAACTAAAGAAGAAAACTGCGTTTACAGATTTAAAAAAAGTTAACCCAAAAAAAAAAATTAGTTTTTTGTCTCTCCTGAAAAATTAAAAAAAAACGGACTTGACAGGTTTGCCGACTAAGCCAACGATATGTATGTACATTTATAGTTTTAAAAATTTAAAAATTGAAAAATATTGAATTTCAACAAATTAATTATAAATATTAAAGAAAAAAATTTTGAAAATGTTGGTGCCGCCAGAAATAGAACCCGGGATTATCTGTTTGGAAATAAACTGTATCAAAATCACTTTTTAGGAAAAAAAATTTTTACAAAACAAATTTATTAATATTTTCTTTTTGAAAACTTACAAAAATCAAGTGACCATTTTTCAAATAAATTATTAGATTTAGTAAGCGTTTTCTAATAAACTCTATTTATTTAAGGAATATTTAATCTTACCTGGTATAAATGTTGATGGACTATCAATATTTTTCAATATTTCCCTTATCATTTGTGTCCACAATGATTTGTGCAATAATTCCTCGTCCTGTTCATTGGGTTGAGTGTACGACAATAATATTTGTATAATTTCATATTTAGCTTTTTTAACCTCTCCGGCAGCAGGACTAGTTTCGGGAAAATAATGCATTAAATAATAGGTACGCATTAAATGATCGATAGCCGTTAGATCTTTAAATTCCACATCTCTACATTGTATAGCAAATGAAAGCATTTCACGCATAACTTGTAAAGTGGGCAAAATGATTTGACAACAATGTATACCCTGTAGGGTCATTAAAGCAGGTGTATGTAAACCAGGTTGTTCAAAATAGGCGCATAGTTTTTCTAAAATACGCACTAAAGTTTGCATACCATCGGCTGCAAAAAATTGCAAAGTGACATGACGATGTTTAAGTTCTTCCGTATCAGCCGATTTATAAGATTTCGTTACCGGACCTTTAGCCAAATGCCGTAGAATTCTTAAACCCATTATAAGATCACCAGGAAAAGTTGTTATATATTCTAAAGATCTGGTTATAACTTCCACTAAGGCGGTAATATTATCATAAGCAAAAATATTTGTAGCTTCCAAGGGTTTTACATAAACAAACAATTCTTGCAATACTGCCGAGACGGAAGGTTCAAATGTTTCATGATTTTTGGCCAAGTCCAATATACGGCTGCCAAATTCTATTAAATAATCCAGATTTTCACTATAACGTACACAACAATCAACAATATCAACAGCATAACTTAGGACAGGACTTTTATATTTAGCCCCCGGTGATGTAGGCAAACGTTGAGCCTGTAAACGCTGCTCTTGTTTTATAAGATCCAAAAATATGTGCATATGACTATTTAAACCTAAGACTTCTATTGTATATTGTCTACCATTCGTATTACATGTTTGAGAATATAAAGCATGCAAATGTGTGGCCAAATTTATCGAATCATATTTGGCATTTGTGCTAGAGTAGAAAATTATAGCATCAATATGATAACGCGTTTGTATTTTATAAGCCAATTCAATACCCAATTTTTCTAATTGTTTATGGTCAATTAATTTTTTAGTGACTGGTATGATATCTTGTGTTTCTTGAGATGGTGTTATAACAACTTCTGGTATTAAAAATTTTTCTTTTGGTTCTTCCGTTATTTCTTTTGTTTTATCTTCACTGTCCTTAGGAGATTTCGTTAACTCAGTAACATCTTCTAATAATTTTTCTGTTGTATTTGTAGATTCTTCTGTGGGTGTCGCTTCTTCAGATTTTACAGGTTTTGCTGGAATATATCAAAAATATTTTTTTGGTTTCTTTGGAATAAAAAACTGCAAATTGTTTTTAAACAAATTATAAACAAAAATTGTTAAAGTACTTTTTACATTTAAAATGTTGGTACCATTTTCTTTAAAAAATTATTTACATTTTTAAATCTTTAGAAGAAAGCCGGATGCACAATACTGGATATTATTGAAATATCAAAGAACCCGGTTTATTTAAAGGAAATAAACCAAAATTTTTAAAAGGTAAAAACGTAACAATATGATAAAAGTGGTTATGTAGCCCTATGGGGACTATGTTGATTGCATAGATTACATAGATATCTCACTCTTCTTCTTCTTTTGTCAACAAACAAATTTTTACACATACATTGAAATATTTTTTTGTATATGTATACCACGTATGTCTAACACATTCTCAGGAGATACGTGCACTGACAGCGAATGTCAAAGAGTAAGAGATCTATGTAATCTATGGTTGATTGGGACCAAAAACATACCGGTTGCGATATGCATTAAAAATATGAGAAATATGCACTTAAAGCACATATTTTTGCAAAAATATCGCATTTTAAAACATAAAAAGCTAGTTAATAGTCACAGAACTCAACGATTTTTCTTAGGTCAATAAGATTTTTAAGAATATCTACTTTTTCCAAATAACAAAAAAATAAATATTAAAGGTATTCATTTAAAGTATTTACGCCTCGTATACTGTGTATATGTTGTAAGTTTACTCTATTAATGTCAAAACTAGTTTACGAGCCCTCGTAAAAATACGCTTACATTTTTGTGTGTAAACTTTTTCGTATTTATACACACATTTGAATATTGTCAAAAATAAAATTATTTTGTGTTGTTGTTGTTGTAACGACTTTAAAATGAGAATTTGTAGTTAATAATTCTCATTTAAAGCCGGAGTGGCAATCCTTGCTCGGATAAATTCGAAGATTCGAATACATCCGAACCGTTCCGGCACATAGTCCGATTGCCGTGGGAACCGGGTTATACCGCCCATACTCGGTCGTCAGAACCTCGTCAGCGTTAACAGGGGACACCATGTCCAAGGTGGACTGTGGGTGAGGTTGGCATTTGGAAATAATTTCCCTTGACCCCCAAGGGAAATTATTTCCCTTGTTTTGTTTGTTGCTTTTTATTTTCTGCTTTCTTTTTAAATTATACAAATTTAAACAAATTCTGTGTTTAATTTATGAAAAGATCAAAAAAGTGGCTAAATGCAAAATTGAAATGTGAATAGTTTTAAAAGGTGCGTTCATTCAAATAAACAGGTGAAATTACAAATATATGCGATTACAAAAATACACGGTTTACGAGGCCATAAATGCAGTTAGATGAATACCACTATTTTGTTTGAATCAAAATATGAAAATGTGTTAATTTTAAATATTTTTAACACATTAAAAAAATTCTAATGAAAAATTTAAAATATACACAAATATGCATTAAAATATACAAAATATGCATTAAAAAGTAACCAAATATGCATTTGAAGCCAAAATATGCATTTTTGTTAAAATATGCAAAAACATGCAACTACAAATCGATGCCATTTTGTTTCGAAATTGATGATTCAAATAAATATTTAGTCCACATTAGTTTTGGACTATCAGAAAAAACATGCATTTGCATGAAATTCCTTGCCCTAGTTATTATTGATATATTCCTAGTTTGAAAAAAACAATCAGAAACTTGTATTGTATCTCCATTGCATAAAAGCATAATTGGATAACCGTTTGGAATTTTTACTGAAAATTTTAAATAGGCTAAAGTAATTACACATAATTTTGTAATCAAAAGAAAAACATTGTTTTTTTTTTACTGAAATATACTTTTATAATACCAAAAGAATTAATTTTAGAAGAACAGTAGTTTTTACCAATTTTGTCAGTTGTTTTAAAAATTTTGTAGTAAAAATTTGTCAGTTCATTTTACGACATAGTTATTTGTAATGCATTTGCTAGTTATTTTTTAATATTTAAAAATAACAACTTTTTTAGTCTCAGCAAAAAATGTTGCTGTGTCAGCAAATTTTTAGTCAGGAGCGTGCACGCAAAAAAGTTGCTAATTTCAGCAAAAGTATTTTCTGAAAATCAGCAAGCTGATTTTTACCAAAGAAATAGTGCTCTCAGAAAAAGTTCTGCTAACATTTAGTCGACAGCAAATGAAAAAAATCCCTGCTAAAATCAATAAAACTTTTTGCTGGCTGAATGTTAGTATACTGAACAAAATTGAAAAATTTTGTAGAGAAATTGTACTTTAGGTAATTTATTTGCTGAAAATTTAACTGGGTGTTTTTATAAAAAGAATCAGACGATTTCGTTAACAAGTTTGTGTGAAAAACACTAATGTGATTAAAAAATTTTTAAGATAAATCTTTTTAAGTTTGTGTTTTTCACACAAATATTTTAACGAATTCCTCCGATTCTTTTTATAAAAACAGGCAGTAAAGCCTATATGACACTTGCTAGTTTCAGTATTAATAATCCAAAATAGAAGGGAGCACGAATTTCCTTATGTGAGAAATAATGTGTGTGAAGAGAACAACTACATCGAATAACTATCAAACTGTCAAATTGATGTTGGTAATGCAGTACCCTTCATACGATTTGCATTGATGGTGCAAAAAACTAGAATCTAGAAACTAGCAAGTGTCATATAGACCTAAGTCAAAAATTGTGTTTTTGTGATTCTTTTGAACATTGTTTAGGAAACTTCGTAAAATATAAAAATATCCAGACTTCCACATTAGTAGACAATTCTAAATGATAAAAAAGGAAATAAACTATGGCTTTTACTTTATAAAAGAGCAATTCCATTTTATTTCAACGAACATTTTTTCGGTAGTGTCCGATTTTGATAAAACTTGGTGAATGTGTGTAGTAGTGTATGTATGTTCACAAAACGATTTTTAATTTTTTTGTTTTCGAAAACTGTGGCAACCCTGCAGCTTTGAAATGCTGAAAATTGCAGGGTAGGCACTACACTTAATATTTCATAACTTTTGTTGTGAGCAAGATATTGAAAAAATTCTTTTTGCGTGGGATTAGTGAAGTTTTTAGGTTTAAGAAATTTATTATTTTTTTTTTTTTTAAATTTTTAAAATTTAAAAAAAAAAAAAAAAATTAAAATTTATTTTTTGAAAAAAACCCATTTTTTAAAATTTTTATATTTTTTGCACAAAATGCCACATATGTGTTCTAAACATCCTAAAAATTTCAGAGTGGAATGCCTCCTACTTTTTGAGATATATTAAAAAATGTAAAAATGTAAACAAAAATATAATTCATTTTTTGGAAAAAAAAAGTTTTTCTTATAAAAATAGCCACATGTACGTTCTAAATACCTTGAAAATTGCGGAATCTTTTCGAGATATGAGAAAAAATATAAAAGTATTTATAAGTATTTTATTATCTTAATAGGTTTTGGAGTTTCAACTGAATTTGAAAAGGTTTTGGCAGCTATTTCTGTTCTTGAAATAGGTACGAATGAATGGAGTTTTTGTGTTCCTTTAATTGCAACAGATTTTTTAAATCTAGTGTTTAGTTTTATTTCCTCTTCTTCATATTCATTTTTTGTGCAGAATGTTACATTGATATTAGGCAAACCCTTAGCGTATTCAAATAAATCTGTAGCATTTACAATTTGATTTTCTATTGGACGCTGAAGACTGGCAAGAGCCAGCTCCATCATAAGGGCCTTTCCCATGTGATGTCGCAAAAAAGTGCCATTCAGCATTACAATCAAAATCGGTTTTATGGTATAGTAAATTTACAAAATTTTTTCGATTTTTATACTGAGCTGCGCAACCGTCAGAAAAATATATTATTTTGTCAATGTTTTCATTAACATGTTCTTTTATAAATTGTACAAATTTCCTTTGAAATAAATGAACAGCGACTGTGTTGTGCTCCAAAATATCGGAAATGACAACAAAGCTTATGTGATCTATTTTTCCATCTGCATTTCGGAAATATGTCACAAAGGGGTGTATAGTGGCTTAAGAATTTGTCCAATGATAGCTCTGTATACAATCTTGGATAACAAATGTGTAATTTTCGGCAAAATCACAGATAGTCAAAAATTCTCCAATTTTTAAATTGGATTTTACCTCATCAAGAAACTTGTTCTGTTCTTTTGCCACAAAACTATGAAAAATTAATTTTATCATTTCTTCAGAAAGTTTGTCCACAAAGTCGTCAGATGGAGATGTTATGGTCAAAAGATTGGATCTGTCTACTTGAACCCATTGTTTGTATGTTATGTTTTCTGTGTTGTTAGTGGAATATGCGTTTTTAAGGGCATCTTTAAGGTAAGTATCCCCTGGACAAAGTGAACAATTTCCCATATAGCATTGTACAGTTGCTGGATTACAAATAGATTGAGCAATCCAATGCTTGTAAGTGGGAAAACCTATAACTTCCTCTTCAGCCAATTCCTTGATTTTCCCCCCAATAAACATAAGTTTGGAATTTTGGTAAATAGCACACACGCAAACTGTATGAGTGCCACTTCCCCCAATCAAAATACATTCTTGTGGTCTCAGCTCTGATAATTTTAAAAATCCAATTTTTACTGTTGGATAAACTTCTTGAAAGGAATTATGCAATTCTTTCAGATTACAAAACATCAATCTCTTCTGTTTTTTTTCTTTCTCCCCATTACAACTCTTAACAGACTTATAGTCTTTTTTCCCGGGCATAACGCGACTGTTTTTGTCGTTTCTATAAAAATCTTCAACTATAGATTTTGTCTCTGTCGAGAGGCCGGATCGTCTTTTTGGATGCGAAGAAAAATAATAATCGCCATTTTGAACTAGTTTTTTAGCTTTACGAGCCATATAGTTTGTAGTTGAAAAGGTTTTTTCTATTTTACCAACACTCCAAGAATGTGGCAAAGATGTTAATATTTTAATTTGTCTATCTTTATCATCTTCAGAAGTATTGTAAATCTCTTTTAAGTGGTTTAAAATATCTTCACCATCGCAGGATATATTTTCTAAACTAAAAAGGGTTTTCCTAAATATGGAATTTATATTGCCTAAAATTTCTTCCTGTTTATATTTAGAATAGTTATTTTTAAACTCCATGGGAGATTCATTTAGCGCTTCTAAGCACTTATTCAAATAAAAAAAAGCTGTGTTCTTCTTTTCATTGAAAGCCTCTTCGGTTGTTTCTTCCGAAAGTGAGCCAATATCACTTTCAGACAAACTTTCATCAGCATTGGCAACTTTTAAAGCTGATGTAGAAGTTCCTGCAACCGTGTCAATTTCAAAATCTTCGAAATTGTTTTCGTTTTTCTTTTTCTTTATCAATGACTTCGCTTGATCTAATAGAGCCATTCTACATGAAGCACAGATATATTGACCATGCAAATATTGTGGAAAACGCTCCCTAAGACTTTGCGAAACTTTACGAACACATTTTATTTTGTTTGTTTTATGCTTGAGTTTTCGGAAAGGATTACAACAAACTTTTCCAAAAGGCATTTTAAGCAAATTAAAAATCTGTGAACAAATGTGTACTGCTTGAAATAAAATAGTTTTTGAAAATTATTATCAGAGAATAAAACTACTACGATGTTGACTTGTCAAAAATCGATAAACAATTAAAAAGCTACTCAACAACGCAAAGACATTAAAGAAATCTAAATCGTTTTCATCGTTTTGTTTTTGAAATAACGGAACTTCTTAAGCATCAGCAAAAACAATTTTCAATGAATACAAACAATGCTTCCAATGAATTGCATACATGCAAACTTAACTTATTAACTCAGTGGCACGTAGCAACTAGTAAAAGAGAGTATTTCTTATAAACATACCAGTACATTTTTTAATATATCTCAAAAAGTAGGAGGCATTCCACTCTGAAATTTTTAGGATGTTTAGAACACATATGTGGCATTTTGTGCAAAAAATATAAAAATTTTAAAAAATGGGTTTTTTCAAAAAATAAATTTAAATTTTTTTTTTTTTTTTTTAAATTTTAAAAATTTAAAAAAAAAAATAATAAATTTCTTAAACCTAAAAACTTCACTAATACCACGCAAAAAGAATTTTTTCAATATCTTGCTCACAACAAAAGTTAGTGTAATGCCTACCCTGCAATTTTCCGTATTTCAAAGCTGCAGGGTTGCCACAGTTTTCGAAAACAAAAAAATTAAAAATCGTTTTGTGAACATACATACACTACTACACACATTCACCAAGTTTTATCAAAATCGGACACTACCGAAAAAATGTTCGTTGAAATAAAATGGAATTGCTCAAAACCCTTTTTCTTAAAAAAGCGAAAGGGAACACAAAAAAAATTACACAAACTACAGAAAAAGTGTATGTCCTTGCATTTCACATAATCAATATTAATAAACCTTTTGTTTATACACGCAAAAAACTAGAGTATGTTATATTATACAAACATGCTTGGTAAAAACGATTTGCTATAGAAAAAAATATAGTTTTCATTAGCTTAGTTTAAATCAAACCCTTAAATTTTTATATAAATCACCTAAAAATATAACTTTTTATTGGTACATTATAAATTCTTTTGCACATTATGTTAAATCACTTTCTTTTCTTATCTACTTAAAAAACTGTCAATATTTAGTTACATTATGGGAAAATGATAAAAAATTTCATGTACGCGACCCAAAATAATCTTAGGTAGTTTTACAATTCATTTATTTGTTGCCAGATGTTTGTAAAATGTGTATAATTCCTAAAAATAGCATTAAAATTGTCAAAGTTGAAAATTGTTAAAAAAAAAAATAAAGAAGATAAAACAATATGGCGAAAAGTAGATGCCAAAAGTGAAAAAAGTTAGAAAAATATAAAATAATATAAATAATATAAAATTTTTTGCTAAATGTCATATGGAATTGTCGGTGGGTAAGGCTAGAGGACAATCTCAAACGGATATGGCTTTATATTCACATAAGACACAACTATCGGTGCGTTTACAAATTTATCGTCCACATTTTCATCAATGGGTTCACCTAAAACTTTTCGGTTAGTAAAACTATTATATAATAGCCCAGTGTAGAAAATCATTACCAGATATATGGTTATGTAAGTACATACTTGGTAATGGTAACTAGTTACTTTTGTTATTACATTTCTTATTACCTTTATATGGCGATGTCGCGAAAAATAATGAGTTGTCGTTACACACCAGCATACGAAAAATCAAAAAAATATATCATTACCTATGTGCTTACCAGTACTGACAAAAATAATGAGTCTAAAAATAGATTTTCTAAAAAATAAATGCCAGTCAACAGCTCTACCATCTGAGCTATATCGACATGTAATATTTAATAGATAAAAACACAATTGACCTGCTGCACACAAGTAAGCTTACTCGCCAACATACAAAAAATCAAAAAATATGTGGTTACATATATCCTTACCAGTGTTTAAAAAATATTGAGTCTAAAAATAGATTTCAAAAAATTTTTTAAAAAAATCTAAAAAATTATTTTCTATCTGAAATAATGATAAAAATAAGTAATTATCAGTAACTCATTATTATATGTTTTAAAATAATACAGAAGGTAAGTGGGTGTCATTACTGGTAGTCCAAAAAATAATGATATGTCATTACCGTTTCTACACTGGGAGTATAATAATAAAATAGTTAATAAATTTCATTTTTATTTGCATTGCAGTTTAAGTTTTCAACAAGTTGATGCCATCTGGAAATGGTTGGTTGACGCTTCATTAAAAAATGTTTGTAGTCGGAAGGTTCCGAGTTCAAATCCGGTTGCAAGCAAAAAAATTTTTTGGGATTTTTTTTAATTTAAAATTTTTTTTGTTTTATAAAATCAATTTTTTTGTTTGTGGGAAAGCTCCTTCAAGACCAACTTTTTTTTGCCCTCCAAACACTGGCATACTAGTTACTAAAAATTGTTTGCCAGTACTAGCATTTTGGCACAGCCAGTAGTTGTCCAGCTATTATCACTCATTTATGTGTTTAGCCATTAAATATTATATGTCTCGTTAGCTCAGTGGGCAGAGCAATCGTCTGCCAATCTGACGGCCTGGGTTCAAATCACGGCAGGGTCAAAAAAATACATATGAACTTTTTTTTAATTTTATTTTGGAAAATATATTTCCAGACCACCTATTTATTGGTTTTGCCAGCGTTTTGCCAACGTTTACAAATTTTGTTCCTCCAGTGATTTTCCGGCGCTTTTTGAACAGCCGGTCCTTTTGTCTAATGATGTTATCATTTCGGGAATGGGAAAGCACTTTTTGCCAGTACTTGTACCACCTGTTAAAGTGCTTTGCCACCGCTTTCCCGTTTGTATTTTTCTGACGTCCCAAATGAGTGTTCTGCCAGTCATTTATTTTTAATAACATGGTTACCCAGTGGTATGCCAGTGCTTGATTTTTTGTACCACTGGCGATTTCTGACTGGGTAGTTATTGTTAGTTTTTGTTTTCTTATTTTTATACCAAGCATATTATATAAAGCTATGGACATATAATTGGCACAAATTTAAATTGCACATCAATTTAAGTATTTTCCAACTAAATATATTTAAAAATTCAAGTTTTATATCTTCTGATTGTTGTTGAAAAAAGATGTTTGTCTTAATAGTGCCCAAATGTTCCATTATGTTTTGCTTATTATTTACCGTTATCATTTTTGCGTTAACAATGCTGATTTAAAGTGGACATATAAATGGCACAATTTACTTAAAATAGACAGTAGTCGTGTAGATTTAATTCAAAGCAATAAATATTTTTCGTAGTTCAAAAATAAATATCAAAAGTTAAAAAATGTTTAAAATGGGATCAGGAAAACATACCACAGGTGAGGAAATGCGGATCATATGGAAAATGTATGAAGATGGAAAAAAAGCGGAAATTGCTGAGATAATGCAAATTTCTCGCAAAAAAGTCTACAATGCAATTAATTTTTGTGTTAAGGATCCCGATATATTGACTAAGGGTAAAATTCGGAAGCCAAGTAAACGAAAAACAGATGAGCGTACGGATGCAGCTATAGTACGAATGGTGAAAATTTATCCATTCAAGTCATCAAGGCAGATAGCATCGGATATTAATGAAAATTTTAACATGGAAATATCAAGCAGACTTGTCAGAAGAAGACTAAACGAGGCAAATTTGTTTGGGCGCATTTCCAGAAAAAGGCCCTTATCCCAAAAAAAATTATTTCAAAACGACTAACCTTCGCCAGAACCCATAAGGAAAATCCCATTAGTTTTTGTAAAAACGTGTTATGGAGTGACGAAACAAAAATTAACAGGATAGGACCAGATGGCAGAATCTTTGTTCGTCGTCCTAAAGGCCAAGAGTTTAATCCTCGGTTCACTCAGAAGACGGTAAAACATGGAGGTGGCAGTATTATGGTTTGGGGTGCATTTTCTTGGCATGGCGTAGGTCAGCTTATAAAAATCAATGGAAAAATGGACAAGTTTCAGTATTTAGATATTTTAAAAAACCATATGGAGCCATATGCCTTCAACTCCATGCCAATAAAATGGAAATTCATGCAAGATAATGACCCCAAACACTCCTCCAAACTAGTAAAAAAATGGTTTTGTGCGGAGAAGATTGATGTTTTGGATTGGCCAGACTTAAATCCAATAGAGAACCTGTGGAATGAAGTCAAGGTTGAAATCGCCAAGAAAAATTACAAAAATATGGACGAACTGTGGTCGGCCGCACAGGAAGCTTGGTACGCCATACCTAAAACAAAATGCCAAAAACCAGTGGAAAGTATGGGTCGCAGGTGCGAAGCTGTCATCAGAAACAAAGGCCACAGCACTAAATATTAACGGTAAAATATTTGTACATACCAAAAAATTTAACAAATGCAATATTAAAACCATTTCTTCTCTTCTCTTAAGATTGTGCTATTCATGTGTCCAGCTCATTTCAATGGGTTTTTTTTTTCATAATGATAATTTTTTATTTACATTAAGGAATTTCAATTAAAATTTATAGCAATATTAAATGTGCATAATAAACATTTCGAAAAAACAAAAACTTGTTGGTAGTTAATAGTATTTGCAATACAGTACCATAAGAAAGAATTCATGGTAAAATGTGCCATGTATATGTCCATAGCTGTAAGTTATACCCAAAATACATAATAAAACTAGGTAACTTACACCCTTATTTTATGTAATTTCCCCCTTTTTATTTTTTGCGTGTACATTCACTTTTTATCTTTATCTTCACATATTTTAAATATTTTATTTTGTCCATAATTTATGTTTTATCTTTTTGTATTATATTTTTATGTACATGCAATCTTTTGGCGACCTTTGGTTTTATGTATGAAACACAGATACAAAAATCTGTCACGGTTGTATTTATTAAGTACGTTCCTTTACTTTTTGGGTAAAGTTCGGTATAATGAGAGTAAGCAAAAACACCTCTCACAAAATTACAAAATTACCCAAAAGTAAAGGAACGCACAAAACCACTTTTCGAGCCCAAAAATGCATTTCAAAGAAAAATGTGAAAATGCATATAAATTTTAGTTTGAAAAATTGAATAAACACACATATTTATTTGCTTTTGAAAGTTGTTATTGATTTTGTTCAATTAATTTTTATAAATAACACATTTTTTTTGCGTATTGGTTTGTTTAATTTAATTTTTCAATTTATTTTTACAATTGTTGTTTTTGGTTATCATTGCATCAGCTGTTAGTTTTACAATTTACCAAAGTTACCCGAAGAAAAAGTTTGGGTAACTTTGGTAAAAACAGAAACATAAATGCACTCTCTTGAATGCTCTCATTTACCCAAATTTTGAGGAACGCTTTTTGGGTAAGTTTGGGATCCCGCGGGTTCCCGCCGTAACCTAAAGGAACGAACCTATTATATGTCTTAAAAGAGTTGTGTTTCAGTATCATTTTATTTGTCTGCACTAGATCAAATGTCTAATCTGCGACATCTACATATTGTCTGTATGTCCACACTATAAATGTGTTTATGAGCACAATTTTGGTAGCAAAATAAATTATTAAAACATTAGTTGAAAATTATTTTAGTGTGAAAAAAAATATATATCTAAAACAATTTCAGCAAAAAAAAGTTGCTGAAAACCAGTACACTTAAGTCTCTTTTTATGCGGTTTTAAAATCGACTTGGGGTTTTTTTTTTGTCATTTTTAGCATTTTTAAATATTATAACTCATTTTTCATTTCTTTCTAATGCTACGTCTACAGCGAGTATGTATATTAGACTGATCCAAAAAAAATAAAAGTATGTCTGTGAAGATAAATGTAAATTTAACTAGCAAAGACACAAACCGATTTCGTTAACAGAGCTATGTTATGAGTCAACAGAGCTCTGTTAACTACTTAACAGTAACATGTTAAAATTTTTGGAATGAAGGGTTATGAATTTCAAGCATTATTGGCGATAGGGGCGTGGTCCGACTGACGGAATGAACACAATCTGTGAAGCAGGGTGTATATGACTTTCATCATTTTTTTTTTTTTGAAAACGCACGTAAGGAATAAGTGTAAATAAGGTTTTAAATTCAGTAATTTTAGGCCAAACTGCGGGAAATGTTTGGAGCCACAACGGACAACTGGGAACAGGTTCCTCAATGGTGTATATACTGAAGGTAATACAAGTGATGTATGTTTCAGCCTTGCTATTGAAATCTTCCCCGTCAATTTAGAAAGTTCTAAAAAATGACGTTAAAATTTTCATATTCTATGTTAAATATTTGGATGAAACTGGTGGCCAGTATGGAAAATTGGACAGAGGTTCCTGGATGAAAATCATTTTACAGACTATATTATGGCTGAACTTTCCAATTCTAGTCCTGAACTTTTCCAGGTCAATTTAAAATTGGGAGCAATCTAACATTAAAATAATGTCCTTTTAAGTGAAATTTCATGGGTGAACCTGGTGGTCACTATGGAAAATTGGACAGAGGTTCCTGGACGAAAACAATATCGTAGGATATTTAAGAGGTCTAGTTTCCAGCCAATGTTTTGGAATTGTGCTGCTCAATTTAGAAACTTGTTAAAAAGGACCCTAAACTTTTTAGAACCTATGTTAAGTATTTGGATGAAACTGGTGGCCAGTATGGAAAATTGGACAGAGGTTCCTGGGTGAAAATCATTTTACAGACTATATTATGGCTGAACTTTCCAATTCTAGTCCTGAACTTTTCCAGGTCAATTTAAAATTGGGAGCAATCTAACATTAAAATAATGTCCTTTTAAGTGAAATTTCATGGGTGAACCTGGTGGTCACTATGGAAAATTGGACAGAGGTTCCTGGACGAAAACAATATCGTAGGATATTTAAGAGGTCTAGTTTCCAGCCAATGTTTTGGAATTGTGCTGCTCAATTTAGAAACTTGTTAAAAAGGACCCTAAAATTTTTAGAACCTATGTTAAGTATTTGGATGAAACTGGTGGCCAGTATGGAAAATTGGACAGAGGTTCCTGGGTGAAAATCATTTTACAGACTATATTATGGCTGAACTTTCCAATTCTAGTCCTGAAATTTTCCAGGTCAATTTAGAATTGGGAGCAATCTAACATTAAAATAATGTCCTTTTAAGTGAAATTTCATGGGTGAACATGGTGGTCATTATGGAAAATTGGACAGAGGTTCCTAGACGAAAATTGTGTCATAGCTAGCATAAAGGATATATACTCCGGTCGCGGTGGTAAAATCTTCATGGTCAACTAGGAAATGCATCAATTTACAACTTTAAAAAGTTTAAATTTATGTTAAGGAATGTAATTAAAATGGCCATCCAAAGCTGTTAACTGAGCTATGTTAAGCATTTAACAGCGCAATATAAATAAAAATAATGCCAACCAATACTGTTAACTCAGTTATGCTAAGTAGTGGGAAATATCTGAAGCTACATCGGGCAACTGGAAACAGGTTCCTCAATGATGTATATACTGATGGTAATATAAGTGATGTACGTTCCAGCCTTGCTATTGAAATCTTCCCCGTCAATTTAGAAAGTTCTAAAAAATGACGTTAAAATTTTCATATTCTATGTTAAATATTTGGATGAAACTGGTGGCCAGTATGGAAAATTGGACAGAGGTTCCTGGATGAAAATCATTTTACAGACTATATTATGGCTGAACTTTCCAATTCTAGTCCTGAACTTTTCCAGGTCAATTTAAAATTGGGAGCAATCTAACATTAAAATAATGTCCTTTTAAGTGAAAATTCATTGGTGAACATGGTGGCCATTATGGAAAATTGGACAGAGGTTCCTGGATGAAAATCATTTTACAGACTATATTATGGCTGAACTTTCAAATTCTAGTCCTGAAATTTTCCTGGTCAATTTAGAATTGGGAGCAATCTAACATTAAAATAATGTCCTTTTAAGTGAAATTTCATGGGTGAACATGGTGGTCACTATGGAAAATTGGACAGAGGTTCCTGGACGAAAATCATGTCATAGATAATCAAAAATGTACATTTTCCAGCCATTGTGGTATAATATTTCTGGTCAATTTAGAAATATTATTAATTTAACTTTAAACACATTATGTTAAGTTATAGAAATTAACAGGTGGCCAACCAATGTTAACAAAGCTGGTTAACAGTGTAGTATATTTTTTTAATCAGAAATTTATTGGCGGCAGGTATCAAGTGTTGTAATTTCAATATAGGGTTGCCCACTAAAATAGTAAAAATTGCATTAAAAAATATATGCAAAATTGTTTATTGACAATAATGTCATGATAAAAGTAAAAACTGCATTTTCCAAGTCACATATAATACATTTTAAAATTAAATAAGAAAAATCCATGAAGACATTTTTAATGACAAAAACAAAGGCATGGAAAAAGTTCCGGGATGAAATATTTATCCTTTTTACAATATGGTATGTATGTTCCAAAGATGCCATATCCATTCTTCTGGTCGTGTTAAAAATTGGAGCAATTTAATGTTGAAATTTTACAATTTTATTATGAAAATTCATACAGAATTTTTAAGTGAAAACTAATGTGGTCACAACTAAAGTTTGGAAAAAGGTTCCTGGAAGAAAGTTTGATCATTGGTGCTTTAGGATATATAATTTCCAAAGATGCTATTTCCAGTCTCCTGTTCATTTTAGAAATTCCAACAATTTGATGTTGAAATTGAAAAACTTTATTATGAAAATTCTTACAAGTGACAACTAATTAGGTAACATTTTCGGATGGTAGTTACAGTGAAGAATTGGTCAATTTGGAAATATTATTAATTTAACCAAAGAGTATTTAAAGGAAAGAGTTTTCTTCCCAAGAAATTATGTTAACTCGTGCACAATTATTTGTATGGATGCTCCGGTCTGTTAATTTCAGTGAAGAATGAGAAAAACAAAAGAAAAGTGAAAAAATTAATATTTTACGATTACTGAATAAAACGGTAACAAAAACAACTTTAATAAGGAAATAAATAATAATTAATTAATTTAAATAAATTTTTTGCTTTTAACTTTTGTTTTTTTTTTTGTTGTAAAAACGATTTTATTGTTTTTTTTTGTTTTCCCGAATTACTTCATTTTATCTCATTCGCTGTTAATTTTCTTCATATTCCTTCTGTTGTTCCTCTCTTTCTTGCGTGAAATTTTTTGGCTCATAAAGCATTTTTAAAAGCAGCTGATGGAAACCCCCTGATTTAACTTTAAACGCATTATGTTAAGTTATATAATTTAACATGTGGCCAACCAATGTTAACAAAGCTGTTTAACAGAGCAGTAATGAGAATAACATCATAGTATTGGCGCGCAAAAATATATTTATTGGCGCAAGTACTCAGCGTTGTAATTTCAATATAGGGGTGCCCACTAGAAAAGAACAAATTTCATACAAAAATATACATTTCAGCATCAATATTGCAGTTCCAAATTAGTAAATTAGTAATATTTTCGTATTTTAAATTAATATACATAAGTATTTCGACTTTTTTTTTTACTTCAAACAATTTCATTTAAATTTAAATTGCTATTGCTTTATTTCAGTTGTATTTTTAAATTTTATTTATTTTTGAAATAATACATCAGATGCTTTCTTCAAATTATTTTGAATTTTTTTTCTATGTAAGCCCCTGTTTATGTAATATGAAAATGGTGTAAACGAAAGCAAAGTAACGAAAATTTGTTTTTGTTGCCCATATATTTTTGACGAAAATACCCAGTGTAGAAAATCATTACCACATATGTGGTTATGTAACTACATACTTTGTAATGGTAACTAGTTACTTTTGTTATTACATTTCTTATTACCTTTATATGGCGATGTCGCGAAAAATAATGAGTTATGGTTACACACCAGCATACGAAAAATCAAAAAATATAACGCTACCTGTGTGCTTACCAGTACTGACAAAAATAATGAGTCTAAAAATAGATTTTCAAAAAAATTAATTATATAAAAAAAAAATATTTTTTATTGTATTTTTTTTAAATAAAATTTCGTGGTGCGGCAATCGAACTTGGGTCTACAAATCGACATGTAATATTTAATAGATAAAAACACAATTGACCTGCTGCACACAAGTAAGCTTGCTCGCCAACATACAAAAAATCAAAAAATATGTGGTTACATATATCCTTACCAGTGATTAAAAAATATTGAGTCTAAAAATAGAATTAAAAAAAATTTTCAAAAAAATCTAGCAAATTATTTTCTATTTGAAATAATGATAAAAATAAGTCATTATCAGTAACTCATTATTATATGTTTTAAAATAATGCAGAAGGTAAGTGGGTGTCATTACTGGTAGTCCAAAAAATAATGATATGTCATTACTATTTCTACACTGGGTAACAACTAGTTATTTCCATTATTTCAAAATAAAAAATAATGCGTGACCAATAATGACTTATCTCTATCATTATTTCAAATATAATTTTCTAGATTTTTCTTTAAATTTTTTGGAAAATCTATATTTAGGCAGAATATTTTTTTAACACTGGTAAGGATATAGTAAATATTTTCGATTTTTGTTTGTCGCATAAGCATAGTTGTGTGCAGCATGTCAATTATTTTTTTATATATCAAATATAACATGTCGAGATAGCTGAGATGGTAGAGCTATCCCGTCACGAGCGTACTTTATTAAAATAAAATTCTATAACAAAGAAATATTTTTTGGTATAAAACCAATGGCCTTGCAACTCTCTCAATATTTTTTATTTGAAAAAATATTATGCGGCTTGGAACAGGAACGAACTCCGACTGGTTAATCAGGGATGTAAAAGGCTCACTTAATCGGGCTCTTATACAAAAAAATGTTAGATCGCTCTTACATATTTAAAAATGTAAGTAACTAAAAAATAGCTTCCTCTTTGGCTCGTTAAAAAAAATTAAAATTAAATATTTAGATATTAGCAAATATTAGCACAAATTGCGAAAAAAAACATTTGCAAAAAGCGAAATTTTTGCAACAATATATTCGTTTGCAGAATGTCGATCGCTGATTACCTCTTCTAATTCATTTTCTGTACCATAAAGCCTTTTTCGAATTCCGCCGTTATTTTGCAACTTTTTAAGTGCGGTTTTTTTTTAAATATATAACCTAGGGATTAAATTTTTGTACCATAAAGTCTTTTTTCAAATTCCGCTATTAGTTTGCAATTCTTTATGTGCGTTTTTTTAAATTTATAATCTAGGGGCTATAATACACATTTCATACAATAAAGTTTGGTGGCTAGTTGCAAAAAAACCCGCGAAAAATAAAATTGGCAAAAAAGAAAATTTTTGCATCAATATATTTGTTTGCAGAATCTAAATCGCTGATTACGTTTCCTAATTAATTTTTTGTACCACAAAGTCTTTCTTCGCGTTCCGCTTTTATTTTGCAATTTTTTAAGTACGTTTATTTTTAATTTATAATCTAAGGACTATAATACACATTTTATACAACAAAGTTTGGTGGCTAGTTGCAAAAAAAAAATCGCGAAAAATAAAATTTGCAAAAAGGAAAAATTTTTTCATCAATATATTTGTTTGCAGAATGTAAATCGCTGATTAAGTTTTTTAATTAATTTTTTGAACCATAAAGCCTTTTTTCGCTTTACGCGATTATTTTGCAATTTTTGTAAGTGTGGTTTTTTTAAATTTATAATCTAGGGTCTATAGTAACAAATCTTATACACAAAAGTTTGGTGCTTAGTTTGCAAAAAAAAAAAATCGCGAAAAAAATATTTGCAAAAAGGAAAATTTTTGCGTCATTGTATTCATTTGCAGATTGTTAATCGCTGATTTAGTTTTTTAATTATTTTTTTCTAGCACAAAGTCTCTTTTCGCGTTCCTCTATTATTTTGCAATTTTTTAAATTTATAATCTTCGGAGTATAATGCCCATTTCATAAAACAAAGTTTGGTGGTTAGTTGCAAAAAAATAAAATTTTGGCATCGTTTGCAGAATGTAAATCTTTTAATTAATTTTTTGAACCCCAAAGCCTTTTTTCGCATTCCGATATTGTTTTGCAATTTTTTACGTATGGTTTTTTAAAATTCATAATCTAGGGCTATAATACTGTTGGAATAGTATAATTCCATAGTATAGTTCCATTCTTGATTTTTATAACTAAATTATTATTTTCCATCCCTGGTTACAATCGATGTTTTGAGTCATACAAAGAGCGCACATAATGACCCTGCAAACATTTAAAAGATACGTTCCAAGAAGATATTAAAGCGATATCTTCTATTTGTCATTTGAATGAAAAAAATCAAGTAGTATTTACTTTGAAATTGTCTTCCTTTTATCACTTGGAAGATAATTCGGCGATATTTGAAAAAAAATAATTCAAAAATTTTATCTTTTGTCATAACTTTTTATGACAATATTGCGGCAATATCACCTTTGTATCATTTGGAATATAAAGCAAATTTGTTTGAAATCTTTTATCAATGTGAAAAAATAGGAAATAAACTCGTGAAAAGTTAAGATTGGAAAAATCGGCTAAGATGAAATCAAGATAATTTATAAGTTGGTCAAAAGATTATGTATGCAGATATTGTTTTTCAGGCTTAAATTTAATAATGAAAAAATTAAATCGTTTTTTTTATTGTACCGGGAGTTTATTTAGCGATATCCCTTTTATCTTCCATATGAGTTATTGCTTTCATATTGCCTGGAAGTATTGTTTTAGTGTAACAGTTGTTTCCGACGGAGGAAACTTCCAGAATACGAAATTGATATTACCGGCAATAAATGTTTTCTTCCTGGCGATATGTTCGGAGAACCTTCTTCGTATTGCCATGTTTGCTGGGTGATATTGGTTTGAGTATGTTCCTGTTCCAAGGCACATAATAGAACAAATGCTTTCTCAGTGATAGAGAGTCCCCCTATCTCTTTATTATGTATACTCTTTGATAAAACTAATTTTTTGAAAATCTATTTTTTGAATATCTACACCATTTTCACTAAATTTCAGAAGTTTTCAATTGTATTTCAGAAATTATCAATTGACTTTTAGTTTTATCAATTGTATTTCAGAAATTATCAAAATAGATTTTCGTATTTATCAATAGTATTTCAGAAACTACCAATTGTATTTCAGAAATTTTCAAATGTATTTCAGAAAAAATTAATTGTATTTCAGAAATTATCAAAAGTATTTTAGAAATTGTTAATTGTATTTCGGCAAATATTATTTATATTTCAGAAACTGTTAATTGTATTTCAGAAACTATTAATGGTATCTCAGAAATTATCAAATGTATTTCATAGTTAATAAAGAATAATTTCTGAAACACATTTGATAATTTCTGAAATACAATTGATAATTTCTGAAATACAATTGACGGTTTCTGAAATACAATTGATAATTTCTAATAATAACTTCTGAAATGCAATTGATAAAACTGAAAATTAATTAATTATTTCTGAAATACAATTGATAAATCTGAAAAACAATTGATAACTTCTGAAATAAAATAATAATTCCCGAAATACAATTGAAAATGGTGTATATTATTTTTGTCAATACTGGTAAATATATAAGTAACGACATATTTTTGATTTTTCGTATGCTGGTGTGTAAGCATAACTCATTATTTTTCGCGACATCCCCATACAAAAGTAATAAGAAATGTAATAAGAAAATTAACTAGTTACCAATACCAGTTAAGCAGTTACATAACCAAATATCTAGTAATGTTTTTCTAAACTGGGAAATTGAAAATTAAAAGTAGATTTGTATATAATTGAGATTTATTTAACAGTAGTTTAAATAGTATTTGTCATATAATTTAGAGAGGCATTTTGAAGGTAATATATGTGTCATTATAGCAAAATACTTATGTATATTAATTTAAAATACAAAAATATTACTAATTTACTAATTTGGAACTGCAATATTGATGTTGAAATGTGTATTTTTTTCTATGAAATTTGTTCTTTTCTGGTGGGCACCTCTATATTGAAATTACAACGCTGAGTACTTGCCGCCAAAAATATATTTTTGCGCGCCAATACTATGATGTTATTCTCATGACTGCTCTGTTAAACAGCTTTGTTAACATTGGTTGGCCACATGTTAAATGAATTTTCATAATAAAATTGTACAATTTCAACATTAAATTGCTCCAATTTCTAAAACGACCAGAAGAATGGAAATAACATCTTTGGAACATTTATTTTTGTCATTAAAAATGTCTTCATCGATTTTTCTTATTTAATTTTAAAATGTATTATATGTGACTTGGAAAATGCAGTTTTTACTTTTATCATGACATTATTGTCAATAAACAATTTTGCATATATTTTTTAATGCAATTTTTACTATTTTAGTGGGCAACCCTATATTGAAATTACAACACTTGATACCTGCCGCCAATAAATTTCTGATTAAAAAAATATACTACACTGTTAACCAGCTTTGTTAACATTGGTTGGCCACCTGTTAATTTCTATAACTTAACATAATGTGTTTAAAGTTAAATTAATAATATTTCTAAATTGACCAGAAATATTATACCACAATGGCTGGAAAATGTACATTTTTGATTATCTATGACATGATTTTCGTCCAGGAACCTCTGTCCAATTTTCCATAGTGACCACCATGTTCACCCATGAAATTTCACTTAAAAGGACATTATTTTAATGTTAGATTGCTCCCAATTCTAAATTGACCAGGAAAATTTCAGGACTAGAATTTGAAAGTTCAGCCATAATATAGTCTGTAAAATGATTTTCATCCAGGAACCTCTGTCCAATTTTCCATAATGACCACCATGTTCACCAATGAAATTTCACTTAAAAGGACATTATTTTAATGTTAGATTGCTCCCAATTCTAAATTGACCTGGAAAATTTCAGGACTAGAATTGGAAAGTTCAGCCATAATATAGTCTGTAAAATAATTTTCGTCCAGGAACCTCCGTCCAATTTTCCATAGTGTCCACCATGTTCACCCATGAAATTTCACTTAAAAGGGCATTATTTTAATGTTAGATTGCTCCCAATTCTAAATTGACCTGGAAAATTTCGGGACTAGAATTTGAAAGTTCAGCCATAATATAGTCTGTAAAATGATTTTCATCCAGGAACCTCTGTCCAATTTTCCATAGTGACCACCAGGTTCACCCATGAAATTTCACTTAAAAGGACAGTATTTTAATGTTAGATTGCTCCCAATTTTAAATTGACCTGGAAAAGTTCAGGACTAGAATTGGAAAGTTCAGCCATAATATAGTCTGTAAAATGATTTTCATCCAGGAACCTCTGTCCAATTTTCCATACTGGCCACCAGTTTCATCCAAATATTTAACATAGAATATGAAAATTTTAGCGTAATTTTTTAGAACTTTCTAAATTGACGGGGAAGATTTCAATAGCAAGGCTGGAACGTACATCACTTATATTACCATCAGTATATACATCATTGAGGAACCTGTTTCCAGTTGCCCGATGTAGCTTCAGATATTTCCCACTACTTAGCATAACTGAGTTAACAGTATTGGTTGGCATTATTTTTATTTATATTGCGCTGTTAAATGCTTAACATAGCTCAGTTAACAGTTTTGGATGGCCATTTTAATTACATTCCTTAACATAAATTTAAACTTTTTAAAGTTGTAAATTGATGCATTTCCAAGTTGACCATGAAGATTTTACCACCACGACCGGAGTATATATCCTTTATGCTAGCTATGACACAATTTTCGTCTAGGAACCTCTGTCCAATTTTCCATAATGACCACCATGTTCACCCATGAAATTTCACTTAAAAGGACATTATTTTAATGTTAGATTGCTCCCAATTCTAAATTGACCTGGAAAATTTCAGGACTAGAATTGGAAAGTTCAGCCATAATATAGTCTGTAAAATGATTTTCACCCAGGAACCTCTGTCCAATTTTCCATACTCGCCACCAGTTTCATCCAAATACTTAACATAGGTTCTAAAAATTTTAGGGTCCTTTTTAACAAGTTTCTAAATTGAGCAGCACAATTCCAAAACATTGGCTGGAAACTAGACCTCTTAA
The DNA here is from genome assembly GCA_949987735.1 of Leucophora obtusa. Taxonomy (NCBI): domain Eukaryota; kingdom Metazoa; phylum Arthropoda; class Insecta; order Diptera; family Anthomyiidae; genus Leucophora; species Leucophora obtusa. The sequence continues at coordinate 64,918,440 of OX465299.1, read as the reverse complement.
ATAGCCTACGATATTGTTTTCGTCCAGGAACCTCTGTCCAATTTTCCATAGTGACCACCAGGTTCACCCATGAAATTTCGCTTAAAAGGACATTATTTTAATGTTAGATTGCTCCCAATTCTAAATTGACCTGGAAAATTTCAGGACTAGAATTGGAAAGTTCAGCCATAATATAGTCTGTAAAATGATTTTCACCCAGGAACCTCTGTCCAATTTTCCATACTGGCCACCAGTTTCATCCAAATACTTAACATAGGTTCTAAAAATTTTAGGGTCCTTTTTAACAAGTTTCTAAATTGAGCAGCACAATTCCAAAACATTGGCTGGAAACTAGACCTCTTAAATAGCCTACGATATTGTTTTCGTCCAGGAACCTCTGTCCAATTTTCCATAGTGACCACCAGGTTCACCCATGAAATTTCATTTAAAAGGACATTATTTTAATGTTAGATTGCTCCCAATTCTAAATTGACCTGGAAAATTTCAGGACTAGAATTGGAAAGTTGAGCCATAATATAGTCTGTAAAATGATTTTCACCCAGGAACCTCTGTCCAATTTTCCATACTGGCCACCAGTTTCATCCAAATACTTAACATAGGTTCTAAAAATTTTAGGGTCCTTTTTAACAAGTTTCTAAATTGAGCAGCACAATTCCAAAACATTGGCTGGAAACTAGACCTCTTAAATATCCTACGATATTGTTTTCGTCCAGGAACCTCTGTCCAATTTTCCATAGTGACCACCAGGTTCACCCATGAAATTTCACTTAAAAGGACAGTATTTTAATGTTAGATTGCTCCCAATTTTAAATTGACCTGGAAAAGTTCAGGACTAGAATTGGAAAGTTCAGCCATAATATAGTCTGTAAAATGATTTTCATCCACGAACCTCTGTCCAATTTTCCATACTGGCCACCAGTTTCATCCAAATATTTAACATAGAATATGAAAATTTTAGCGTCATTTTTTAGAACTTTCTAAATTGACGGGGAAGATTTCAATAGCAAGGCTGAAACATACATCACTTGTATTACCTTCAGTATATACACCATTGAGGAACCTGTTCCCAGTTGTCCGTTGTGGCTCCAAACATTTCCCGCAGTTTGGCCTAAAATTACTGAATTTAAAACCTTATTTACACTTATTCCTTACGTGCGTTTTCAAAAAAAAAAAATGATGAAAGTTATATACACCCTGCTTCACAGATTGTGTTCATTCCGTCAGTCGGACCACGCCCCTATCGCCCATAATGCTTGAAATTCATAACCCTTCATTCCAAAAATTTTAACATGTTACTGTTAAGTAGTTAACAGAGCTCTGTTGACTCATAACATAGCTCTGTTAACGAAATCGGTTTGTGTCTTTGCTAGTTAAATTTACATTTATCTTCACAGACATAAAAAAGTTTTGTTTAGAGGTAGCACATCGCAATTGAAGTTTCGAGGTAGTACTTGTTCTATTATTTAAAAATTAATTAAAAATAATGGAAAAAATGAGAAAAATTAAATATAATTATTACGATCGCGACATATCAAATCTAATATATTTTTAGGTGTACATTACGAATATGAAATCAAAATTGAAATCGGAGTCGCGGTTTTCGCGAAATTTGAAAATTTCATACAAAAAATTTTCAATTTTGATCAGGATGTTTTCTTATATTTACCACTATGAAAATTTCTTTTTTGCATTAATATATATCTGTGGAATGTCCTATTATGTGAGATAGGGCTTTTGGTAGCAATAAAATTATAACAAGCTAAATAATAGCGAAATATTAAAAGAGTCAAGTTTTAAGTTAATTTGCAAGGATATCTGTTATCCTTTTTAAAATTAAAATCAGTGTTATATATAATGAAGGACCGTGGTAAGTAAATTGTAAAAGTACAACAAATTGGATTTTTCGATAACACCGTTTACAGGTAATTAAGAAAATACCTAAAAAAACTTGAGTTTTTTTTTAATTTTCAAAAATCGCGAATAATTCATAAACCACAAACATTTTTTAAATTTTGATTGCTGATTCATAATCTTAATTAAAATAAAGTTCAGATTTGAGAAATTTGCGCATACAAGGCAAAAACAAGTTGAATTTTTAATTACATCTTTTCGGAAAATTTGGAAATTTTAACTAAAATATGTATTTTTTTGTATAATTTAAAAAAAACGCGAATTACTTAAAAGTTACTTAATTTTTTTTTTTATTTTGATTTCAAATTCCTTTTGTTCACATTAATTAAGACCAGATTTAAAAAAAATTGTTAAATAATAGCGTACAGGTTAAGAAATAATTTAATTTAAAGACAACCCTACTTTTTGTATAAATTACTCTAGAGATAAAATACTAATTCTTAAAAGACAACTTTTTGTGCTACCTCCAAATAAAAGCGGATTTAGCTTAAACTTGGCACAGAGAGTTTCTAGACACTAAGGAATAGGGGCAACATTGTGGAGATCGCGAATTCCAACTTTTATGTTTTTTCGACAACTCTAATGTATATCATTAATAAAAGCATTAAGAATTGAGATTTCCCGTTCTAGATTTTATGAAAAGGTGAACAAAAGTAAGTGCAACAAAATGTGTCCGCTCGTTTAATTGAAATAAAATTTGTCTTATTTTTTAAAAGTTTTTCTTAAAAGAAATGGATTAAAAAGAAACAAAAATAGTAATTTTGTCTATCGGAGATATGCTGCTATTGGAAAATATTTTAAATTTGGAGAATCTTTAATAAGAGCAATTGAAATGACTGAGTCTCATATAAGAAAATCTGTTATTTCTGGCTAAAAACTGAGTTGAAAATTCTCATCGAATTCTCGGGAATACGATCGTATTCTCGTTAATGTACATGGGTGGACATATGTATGAGATTTGTGTATCCATGTATGGAAAAGCATTCATGTTTATGATAATGCACAAACATTGATTAAACCTATATGAATCCATATATGTAGATTTTTAGCCGCGGCTATGCATTTGGTTTTATCCATTTCTTTTAAGAAAACCTTTAAAAAATAATAAAATTTTTTTATTTTATTTTAAATTAAATAAAAAGTATTATAAAAGTTGAAAAAAATGCAACGCAAGTCGATTTTAAAACCGCATAACTTCAAATCCGCATAAAAAGAGACTTAAGTGTATATAAGACGTTTTACTAATTTTTCTACTAACTGATTTTTTTAAGTGTACCTTTATTTTAACTGTCATTTTCAGTAGATTCTACTGACAAACTTTTTTGAGTGTACTTTAAACCATATTAAAAATTGTCCGTAGTTTAGTCAGATACGCATATGCATATGCGTGACCATGGTCAAAATAACAAGTACAGCCTAAAATTTTTTAATTACTCTTTTTGGCATGCTGCACACAAAAAAATATTAGCTTAAATCATCTAATTAAAGATTTGTTTAAAATAAAATTGTTTTTAAATAAATATTTAATTGAATCAATTAAATCTTTGAATTCTTTAATTGATTCATTAATCGTACACAATTTTTAGTAATTGATAGTATCATTTGCGTGGTAGGTGCAAAAACAGAGAAAATAGTAATTGTCTGGAACAATTTGATAATTTAATTAAACTTTAAAGCCCCGCCCAGTCGAAAGTAGGCGTGTCCGACAAAAAATATTTCTATTTTTGAACTCACAACAAAAATGTCTACCAATAGTAAAAATTTTGAAGTCATCGGAGTTATGCCCTTAAACTGCACTTTAGACATAATATTATCGACAACTTTTTGGCAACTGGCAAAAGTTGCCGTACCTAATACCAATTTTTATTTCAGTTGTGTTGCCAGTTGACACCGCAACTATAGTTTGGTTGCTATCGATAATCGACCCATTAGTCTCGAAGAAATTTTGCTCTCCTCCGAAGAACAATGACTTTTTCGACTTATTAATGATATTTCGTTATGAATAAATAGCATTGCCAAAAAAAACAGAGCAGAGTGCTAAAATATTAAAGAATTCAACAATGTATTTATTATTCCGACCAATTACTGAAAGCACAACTATGCAAAACTGACAGACAGTAAAAACAACGGAGTAGCCCCAGTTTCTTTTTTACTTGTAAAGGCATTGCCATATTAAAATTACTTAAATTAAAAAGAATTGTCATGCTTACTTTCAGTTGAATTAACTAGATTAGATCAAAAAGGCACTACACACCGCGACCAGTATAGGTCTTTTGTGCTACCTAGAGTTCCCTAGAGATTCAAGCTACCAATAAAGCCAATAAGGTCTTAAAGTTCCCCCTATCGAGGGACAAATTAACTAAAATTAAACATAAAAAAATAATAAGCTAATATTTTTATACTAAAAATATTTTTATACTTCAAAAAGATGCCAAATAAAGTAAATAAAAATATAAAATAAAATAAATAAAGGAAAATCGATGCAAAATCTTATTGGAGTCAAAAACGGCACCAGTTCAAAGTTAAAAAAAAACCAATTTTTTGTTTTGTGTTGTAAAGTGTTTGTATTGTTATTTAACACTTACCTTCCACTTTACTGGTAACATCCTCCTCCATTAATTGTGGTACTTTTTCAATTCCGAGCAAAACTGCCACTAATATTTGTGTAATTTCAAATGAATCCTCTACCAAATAATCAATACCAATTGAACATTGTGACAAAGAATGTAGTAAATCCAAACTTGCCACTAGCAAAGAAGAAGGCAACACAGAAGCATTACTGATGAGCAGCAATAATGACTCAGCCAAGGAATGTTGTTTTAAATATGATCTCAAAGAACTTGCAAAAGTTTTTTGAGCGGAGGAATCTATAGAAATTTCAAATTTCTTAGAAACAGGTAAAAAGCGTTTTGGTTGTTGATAAGAAAGACAATTTTCTTGTAAAGCATCTAAGAGTTGTTGTAGACATGACTCCAATGTAGCGTAATGTTCAGTAGATGTGTGATCATAATTGATAAGAACAAATAGTTGGGTACAAGTTTCTCTTATAGTAAAGAGCGCTTCATTAAGATGTAGTTTTTTAATAATAGATTGTATAAAATATTTAGTACGTGTTAATTTAGTTGTTTGTAATAAATCCAAGATTAAATGGTAACCATTGATGGTGGGTGATAGGAAATGTTGTAAACCTGGTTTGGAATCTAAAAGAGCATAAACAGCTTTGAGTAGCAACAGTTTTATAGATAAAGCCATATAATTTTGATGATATAATGATAATATCACTTGAAAAGGATCAAACATTTCGGTGTTTAACAAAAAATTAAAGATTTCAGAAAAGGAAGCTAAAAGGTCCATTAATCTGGCTCCGGTTTTAATATGGCGTATCTTAAATGCCGGTTGTGGTTGAGAACAAGCCGAATCAAAATCTAAAGCAATTATACAGATATTACACAAAAGTTTTAGTCGTTCTTTACATTCCAGTATACATGTAATAACGTGTTGTCTTCTTTTATAGTCTTGCGATAGGTAAGATAATTGATTAATCAGTTCTTCGCAAAGAAATACAAAATTTTCCCTTTCTTCAGTAGTAATATTGAAATCTTTAAATGCTCGTAAATTTTCACATTTTGTTTGTAATTCAAACTTTTTAAGTAATGCTTTTAAAATGTCCACATCTTTTTGGTATTGTTGTAAAAAATTAGGGGAAAACTTTTGTACCGGTTGATTAGCGGCATCAAATTCTATGATAGCCGGTTTGGAATTAATAGCCAATGCCTGTAACTCTTGCTCAAATTCATCTGCAGTAGGTGAGGGTTCTTCGTTGGTATTCGAATCATTATCTTGATCATCGCCCATTATTTCATCATCACTTAAAATGGGTTCATATTGTTCTACAGGAGTACCAGGATTGTCATCGTCATCGATTATTTCGGGAATATCAGCCGTATTACAAGAAGCCGCTAAAGATTCAGTAGATCGTCGATAGACTCTAGTTTTTATCGATTTATAATGATTATTAGAATCCTCATCTGTATAATCGGGTGATCTAGGTCTAACTGGTGAATCTATAGATGCTGGTGGTGTTCTAGGCCATTTATGGGTTTCCTCTATATCAGATCTAGAACGTTCTGAACGTTTTCTTCTGGGACGTCGGGAATACTCTGGACTTCTAGACCATTCTCTTAAAGGCTTTTCTCTTATCCTATCACGTTCTCGATTTCTAAGATATTCATTACTTTCCGAATGACATCGATTGCGCGATGAAGGTGACCTTTCCGAAGATCTAGAAGACTTTCGTAAGCGTCTTTCTCTCTCATCGGCAGAATCTCTACGATAATGACCTTCCCCGCCTCTAACTCTTAAAGCCTCATAGTCCATATCCTCATGTTCATGAGCAAGACCACTTAATTCACTAGGTAACGGTTCTTTCCACTCCTCTTTTAAATCCTCTTCCACTAAACTGGTATTTCTGGCAGACTCTGTCACTAGAACTGATAATTCATCTATTTCTTCCGGTTCACATGGTGCTGGTGGAGGACTGGCAATATTTTCCGTTAAGGAATTAGTCAATATACCATAGACCGCCAAAGTAATGGTACTATACCAGCCTCGCAAAACTAAACCATCAGTGGGTATCTTTTCCTGGGTACATTCCAAATGGATACAATCATTTTGATTATACTGCAATTGACCTAAATTCTCAAATGCCGAGGCGCCCGGCATTCCCAAATCATTAACAAAGAATTCAATATCAAATTTAGAAGGATTGGTGGCACCCAAGCGTACTCCACCGGGAAAATCAGCTTGGACTCGAGCCCCCAATGGTATGATTCTTACTTGGGTTATAAAAACTGGTTTAGGAAATTGGACTAAATCCAAATTGATATCCTAAATATAAAAATAAAATAAATTAACATAATTTTTGAGATTCCAAATCGATTTCTTTGACTACTTACCGCATCCGATTCATGGGAAAAAGTATCAAAAAATAATAACTCACTAACATCCTCAGCCACATCAGCCATATTGACCTGTTTGAATTAAAACCACAGATTAAAACAAAATATGTCCAGTAATTAAAATCCAAATTAATATTATATTTTATGTTATATTTATTTCACGAATTTAAAAAAAAATATTCACGCAAGCGAAATTTCACCGGAAAAGAGATACAAGTCAACTCAAAATAGACTGGGCGGCGCCTAAGCAAACAATTTTCGGCGGCGGCTAGTAGTCGGCTGAAGCCGATATATTTAATGTTGCACTTACATTGCATCGTAATCCCGAGATTTCGATATTCACCACCTTAAATGTAAAGGTGCTTTCACAATGATAGAGTGACTCTACTCTGCAGCACAGATTAAAATGTTAACTGCTCACAATGTAGAGTAGAATTACTTCAAAAAATATTTGACACTTAAATACTTACCTAGTGTCTTCAAATGCAATGAAATGTGAAAAGAAATTTGAAAATAACACACAAAACAACAAAAAAATTATTTTCGTTCATTGCATTTGAAGCCACTAGGTTACATTTTGTTTCGCGAATTTCTGGCTTTATTTCCACTGCCTAATTTTTAAAATAATTTTTTATTTATTTATTCATTCATTTATTTATTTATTTGAATTGAATGAATTCTTTGACTTAAAATTGAATTAACTCGGGTTGAATGAATTCTTTAGTGAATGAATTCTTTAAATCGAATTCTTAATGTTTTGGTCAGGGAATTCATTTTATAAATTTTAATTCTTTGAATTCATTCAGAGGAATTAATTCCTGCTTATGTTTTATTAATAAATTCATTCCTTGAATTAAAGAATTTAATTAAATTTTTGGGAATTCATTCCAAAAAGGAATTAATTCTTTAAAGCTCTGATTTAAACTAAGCTAATGAAAACTTTTTTTTTCTGTAGGAAATCGTTTTTACCAAGCATGTTTGCATAATATAACATATACTGCATTTATACATGAACAAAAACTACCTGCTTTTTATGTCTTGTAGTTTTTAACTTGTCAAAACGCATACAAAAAAACAAGCAAAAACTAATTTTCTACACAAACTAGGTGATTTTAGCTCAAGTATAAATGTAGTAATACGTTAAATTTTTGCGTGTACATAAATGAACATTCTTAAAAAAATGGGAATTTTTCACGAATGTTACTTTGTGTATTCTCCGCTTAAGAACCGTACTGTGAACGCAGTATAAAAATACACAGAAATGATATAAAATCGGGTTCGGAAATAGAGTAGTCTGGCAACAATGTTGTTATTATTTTCAGTGAATTCCAAACCAGTTAAATGTAAACATCCCAGCAGAGTTATTATATTCTGGAAAATTTTGTGATTGGATTAAATGTAATCAAATCAATAAACAAAAAATTAAATTAATCCAAGAATAATGTCGGATCTGACACTAGAAAACCTACAGCAATTTTGTCGGACTTGTTTAAAAAAACAAACAGATGAGATACAAACAAAAAATGACCAACAACCACAATGGCATCATATAGAAAAGACAGACAATCTAAACATATGGATGGAAGCACTAAAATCTATACAAGAACTAAAAACTACATACATGCTGCAAAAACAATATCCACAATATGTGTGTCATCAGTGTTATCAGAATTTTAAACAGTTCTATATTTTCCAAGAGATGGTCACGAACTCTTCTAACGTTTTGACAAAACTATTGGAGAGTGGACAACAGCAACAATCAGAGAATAATCTGCATGATTGTATATCAGTGGGTGAATTTATCATAAAACCCAAACTTGAAAATGATTTTGGAATGGCAGAATGTTCAACGAAAAGTGAATATGCGCTTTGCGATGTCGATGTGGTTGAAAATAACGTATATGAGGGTGAGGACCATAAAATGATGGAGTTGTCAGAGTTTCAGAATAGTGAAATAAAATTTGTAAGTAATCTATGATGACGTTTTTCAAAAATTTTAAATAGTTTAAGGGCCAGTTTTATAGTCATAATTTTTTTCTTTGAGGCAGAAATTTTCCGTTTTGGAACAAGTGCAGTTTAGGAGCATAGCCCCGATTTTTTTTTTTGTTCAGTGTAGTGCTTTGTGAGCTGATTTCAAAAATATAAATTTTCTTTGTCGGAAACGCCTACTTTAGATTGAGCGGGACTTTAAAGTTGAAAATTGGAATAAGTCCGGAGATGTTTATCCGATCGGGACAAATTGTCCACCAAATTAAAGGTCTCTAAAATGCCTTTTCGCTGGGGTCCAATATGACCCATTGTGAAGCAATTGAAGATTTTTAATTTTTTCATTGACTTTTTGCATAAAAACTCAATTTCTTCAAAATATGACCCATGTATCGGTAAGTATACTTTATGTTAGCTAAAACTAAAGACTTTAAGCTTTCATTTGAGATATGATATGACTTATTATCTTTTTAAATGAGGAAGTTATTTAGAGTTAAAATTGGACATTTCCTCTTTTTTTAGTTTTTTTTTACAACGAGTTTGTTGTTTATACCCTACGGGGTAAGGTCCCGGTCCCAGATGACACGCAGGATAGGTCCCAAGGGGGCGGACACCGGTCGTTGATCGGTCTTTTTGTTTGAAAGAGACATATCACTTTAACATGGCGTTGTCATTGGAAATGACCAATTGCCACAGTTTAGACATCTTGTGACAGTAAGGTGGTGTGTCTAAAAATAGAGTAGGGCTCGATAACACAACCTCCTGCTTGTAAGGCAAACGCTCTACCATCTGAGCTAATGTTGCTTATGCGTGATGATTGGCTGATGGTAAAGTTATATATTTTTCATTTCTGTTCAAATAAAAAAGAAAAAAACAAACACCACAAGCAAATAAAAAAATGGAAAAGAAAAAAATAGAAAAGAAAACACTAACACACACACAAATATAGTGGAAGTGCCTTCAGTATGCCCCCGATTGGCCGGTCACGGGATAGGTCCTTTAATGGCAGTTGACTCGTTTTTTGCGTTGGCCATAAATAAATTAAAAAATCAATTAAAAATTAGAAAATTACCTCAAAAACTCTGATAATATAAATAAACATTTAAAAAATTGCCCTTACGTTAAAAAGAAAATTAAATGAAATACCAATTCAACAATTATTTTAATTTTTGCATTAAAAAATACAAAAATTGTTTTTTCGGACTTTCTATATTTTCATATATTTAGTTAGAATATTCTTCCACCTCAAGTCCAAATTCTAATATGATATTGTCATATTAGATTTTTATTTGTTGTTTCAAAAAGGGGTTGATCATTTTCATGATAGACAATACAATTGTTTCGTAGACATCACTCTACTCTTCAGTTGTCCGCAATAAGAAAATGATAACTTTCTTACTCAAACCGAGACATTATATAAGGTACAAAAAATCAACGGGACGAGAATTTTGTACTTTCGTATATGAACTGTCTGATTTGGTAAAACCAGCTATAAATCAACTCCTTTTTGAAAGCAACAATTACATAAAACTACCCTTTGGGTACTATTTATATGTATGTCTGTTGTCAATACATTTTGTAAAAACAACTAATTTTAAACTCAAAACAAAATAAATATTTGAATGAGATTTTAGCCGTGGTGTGCTTATTTTCAACAATTATTTTAATTTTTGCATTAAAAAATACAAAAATTGTTTTTTCGGACTTTCTATATTTTCATATATTTAGTTAGAATATTCTTCCACCTCAAGTCCAAATTCTAATATGATATTGTCATGTTAGATTTTTATTTGTTGTTTCAAAAATCTCATTCAAATATTTAAAAGTTAAAAGTAAAGTTTTTATTTTTAATAGTAAAAGGCTTTATTTTTGAATCTTGTAGGTTGATAAACAGCATCCGGTTTCTAATTTGTTCATTTTTACTTTTTTTTATTTAAAGTAAATTTTTTATAATAAAAGCCTTCACCCAGCCACCACAAATAAATAATTCTGACACAACAATGGGTTTAAAATAAATAAATATTTGATCACTTTTTCTCATGAAAGTGGATTGTTAGCAATGAATCCATTATAAATTGCAATATACGTGTATATGTCAAGTTAATTTGGTAAAGTGGGAACTTAGGAAGATAAACCCGTAAGTAGCTTTGTTAATTTTTGTTTTAAAGTTTTTTTAATTCCAGTTTACGTAAAGGTAGACCTGGCAATTCAAGTAAATTCACAAATTTAGTTGGAAAATTTACTGTGTCGGTTTCTTCCACCGGTGCTTCGTTACCTGCAGTTTAAATATTAGAATATATAAGTTCCATTCCTTTTCCAAGGTTTTTTCTCTTTTAGAAAATTTGTTTAACCTTTTGGAGAGTATGTTTCAATGCTACATAAGTTTCATATTCCGTGGATAGTGTTTGAACAGGTAATTAAAAGGGGTTCTTCACCCATTTTTGTTCCTCCCAGTTAAAATCCCAAATATATATAATCTTTCCCCAATCGCATGCGAAATTCAAAGTACCAAACTCCGGCTGTTTGAGTCATTCAAATTCCATTCCATTTTGTTTAACAATTTTAGTGTTCCAATTCAACTCCTTCCAAGATTCCATTGCGTTCACCATTCCATTGCATTTCGTTCCCATTATCTGTTATTCCAATTCCACTCGTTCCCCGTTTCACTCCATTTCGTTCCTACTGTCTTGTGTATCGATATTGATATCAGTCGTTTCTATTTCCATTCCATTTCTTTGCACTTGCTCCGTTCCATTCCTCTTTTAACTGCAGTGTTTCAATTCCACTCGTTCCCCATTCTATGCCATCTCGCTCCTCATTCCATTTCGTTCTATAGTCCATTCCATTTCGTTCCCTCTTCCAATCCATTTCCATTGTCTACGATTTCAATTCCACTCGTTCAACGTTTATATCCATTTCGTTCCACTTGTGTAGTGTTTCAATTCCACTCGTTTCCTATTTAGTTTCTTAATTTTAGTGTTCCATATACACTTGTTCTTTAAGTTTTAGGTTTCTAGCTAAAGACGCAGACGTTAAGGGGGGGGGGGGCAATTTTCCCCTTTTGAACCACCATTTTCACCACGTTTCTGTCCAAAGTCCTAAAAATGACTTGTCGATAAGTTAGCCCATACTCCAAGGAAAACATATTATAGATTACAGGTTTCTATCCGAAGGGTTCGGTTAGGCCTTCAAGGGGGTGAATTATTCCGTTTTTACCCCTCCCGGTAGGAATTTCCAAAAATTCCATCTTAGAGGACGTCTGCGTTGGAGGAGGAACCTACTACATACATAATTTTAGGTCTCTATATCCAGCAGTTTGGCCAGGCCGTCAAGGGGGAAGTTTTTTCGCTTTTTACCCCTCCCGGTATGAATTTCCAAAAATACCGTTTTAGGGACGTCTACGTTGGAGAAGGAACCCAAATACCGAATTTAAGCTCCCTAGTTCCAGCAGTTTGGCCAGGCCGTTAAGGGGGAGACTTTTTTTTTTTTTTTTTTTTTTTTTAAAGAGAAGCAACACTCAGGAAATTTTCCTATTAATTAACGTGTTACTTCGTTTCGAAAGGGGATAGAGAAGAAGTGAAAGGTGGTGAAAGATGAAGGGCTTCAAATATGGCAAGACTGTAATTGCGCGAGATGTTGAATTTTTAGAACAGTTGTTGCGCGCCATCTGATGGTAAATTGGCGAACTTTGTTGAGGCTTTTTAGTTCATAGCCCTGTTATATTATTTTACTTCGGTGGGGTTAAGTGCTATGGGAACACTGAAGGAGGACGCTGCGATATGTATGAGGGATAGAAAAAACTCTTACATATTACTATTTTTCATAAATTGATGTTGTCTTGGTTGGGGCTCGAACCCGCAACCTCACGTGTAACAGTCCAACGCGCTAACCATTACACCACAGCGCCCTGTTTTTGACCCAACCTGTGGAAATTTTCAAAAATCTCATCTTAGCGGATGTTTACAATAGAGGAGGATCTTTTATACCAAATTTCAACTTGTTACCTCCAGCGGTTTGGGCAGGGCCTTAAGCGGCACTTTTCGCTTCATTAATCCCCATTTTTGCAATGTCCCTGTCCAAAATTCCAAAAAGCACCTTCCCGATAAGTGAGCCCATACTCCAAGGAACATACATATGTTTTACATTTCAGGTTTCTAGCCAAATTTTACTATTTGTGCCCCTCTCGGTAGGAATTTCCGAAAATCCATCGACAGGGAATTTCAGCTTCCTAGTTCTAGCAGTTTGAACAGGCTGTCAAGGGGGACACTTTTTCTTTTTTTGTCCCTCCCGGTTAGAATTAGGCTGGAAGAGGAACCTAAGTACCGAATTTTAGCTTCCTAGTTCCAGCAGTTTGGACAGGTCGTTAAGGGACCACTTTCCCTTTTTGAGCCCCCATTTTATAACGACCCTGTCCAAAATTCAAAAAAGTATCTTTCTAATAAGTTAGCCCTTACTCCAGGGACCCACATTTTAAATTTCAGTTTTCTAGCCGAAGGGGTTTTTACAGGCCACCAAGGGGAGGCTTTTCTTCCTTTTGCCCCTCCCTTTAGGAATTTACAAAAAATCCATCTTCGCGGCTATCTGCGATGGATGAGGAACATTCATACCAAATTTCAACTTCATTGCCTCAGCGGTTTGGGCAGGCCGTTATTGGGGACATTTTTCCCTTTCAACCACCATTTTTACTACGTTCCTGATACAAAATAGAAAAATGACGTTGCCGGTGAGTTAGTCCTACTCCAAGGAATACATATTTAAAATTTTAGGTTGGCCAAAAGGGATTGGGCAGGCCGTTAAGGAGGAGACTTTTCCCCTTATTTCCCCTCCCGATAGGAATTTCAAAAATTCCGTCTAAGCGGACGCCTACACAGAAGGAGGAACTCACGTACCGAATTTTCTTTTGGGATATCCTGTAGAGAATTCCGAAAATACAAACTTAGTCGATGTCTACTACAGCGGAGGAACCTTTATACCAAATTTCAACTTCTTACCTCCAGTGGTTTGGGCAGGCACTTTTCCAATTTGTGAGACTGTTTTTGGGGAGACTTTTCCCTTTTTTGCCCGTTCCGGTAGGAATTTCCAAAAATCCCGTCTATGCCGAATATCAAGAAACCTTGTTTTAGTGAAGATATCCGTGGAGGGAGGAAAAAAGTAATTTTTTGAAAAAGGTACTTTTTTCTGAAAAAGGTACTTTTTTCTGAAAAAGGTACTTTTTTCTGAAAAATGTACTTTTTTTGGAAAAAGGTACTTTTTTGGAAAAAGATACTTTTTTTGGGAAAAGGTACTTTTTTTTTGGAAAAAGGTACTTTTTTTGGAAAAATGTACTTTTTTGGAAAAAGGTACTTTTTTATCCCCTTTTTGCACCTCCCGATAAGAATTTCCAAAATGCCGTCTCAAGGGACGTCTACATCGGTCGAGGAACCTACATACCAAATTTCAACTTCCTAGCTTCAGCGGTTTGGGCTGGGCGATGTTGAGTATATATATATATATATATATATATATATATATATATATATATATATATATATATATATATATATATATCTATATTATAGAGATAATACAATTTAATCGAAAATTACTGATGAAGCCTGTCCATACAAAAAGTCTGAAACTGGATGTAGTCTGATTTGCAAATTTAATGTGTTTATAACTTTTGAAGAAAATGTTTATTCTTCTTCTTAACCTCAAACCTACTAAATTCGAATTAATAAAAATACATATTAATTACAATATTAATTGTATTTGGTCTATACGACGCGTTTGGAAAAACAACACTTTAATAAAAAAGATTTATATTTTTGAACTCACAATAAAATGGTGTACCTTTCATAAAAATTTTGAACTGATCGGAGTTATGCTCCTAAACTGCACTTTAGCCTCCGTTTTTAGTTTAGACTATGGAAACTACCCACGCTGAGTTTAATCGTACTATGATTTTTTTGGGCTGAAGCCTCTTGAGCGGTCTATAGTTGAATTGTTTTTCCAACTAGTCTATAAACACTTGATGAATATATCAATGGACTTCTAATAGAAACACTTAAGTCGACTTGAGAAAATTGCCAAGGTTTTTATAGTCGATATAACACATTAATATATGATCCTCACATCCTTATACATCCAAATACACATATTTATTTATTATTCAAATAAACCAACTGAGCCCTTAGGGCTCTTTAACTCAAATGCTAGCCAACAGATTTAAATTAAACACAGATTATATACTCAGAGGTGGTAGTAAGCAGAACTAATTTCGTCAAAATTTATGGATACCAAATTCGCTAAATTTCGTAATTTTTAAAAAGCGAAAATCGCTATAACTTCTGAAATAACAACAATTGATCAACAATTTTCGGTACGTAATTTTATTTTACTGAAAGTGTTTTTTATAGCAAAAACCGAAATTATTTGACTACTGGGTTTCTAGATACGTCTTCAACCTTTGTTGTGCGATAAATTAAAATTTTAATATTTGTTCCCATAGTAGATTTTCAAAGCCAAATATATGGTTTAAATATCATCGTAATATCATCGAGGGTTAAAACTATCATCATCGAGGGTTAAAACTATAGTCTTAAAAAGTAATTAAATTTGTATGTATGAGCATTTGAACGAGACTACAAGATAAAACAATTTGTAATAAAAATTAGTTTTACTTACAAAAAAATATAAAAGTAACAACAATATGGCAAAAATATATGTATATGACAAAATATATTGCGCTATAAAATTAATTAAAAAATATAAATAATATGGCAAAAATAAAATATATATGATAAAATGTATTGCGTTCTAAACTTAGAGGAATTTAAACATCCCATTACTTGAACAAAACAAGAAATAATGTAAATATGCAAGAGTAAAATCAAATTAAAGAAAACGAAGATTTGGCCACTTAAATGTCATGGACAGAAGCATATTTTACAAGTTTACTGTTGAACGTTTTCAAAGATAGATCAAAGGATCTAATGGGACGGGGTAAATGGTTCCAACCCTTTGCAACACGAACATGAAAAGATCGTTCATGAATAAACTAATTTCTGGTCGGCTACAGAAGTTAAGGGTTCTTGTCAGCGTTCAATAAAGTGTATATATTCGGGACAATCAGTGAGCATTACCTTACGATAGGATAATAGCAATCGGATTTGTACAAAATTTTTAAAACTGCATCCCAAAAAATCGGAAATATACCTCGACACATGATCATGTGGCTTCAATTTGTAAACAAAGCGTATTATTTTATTAAAAAGCAAACTACACCTATTGAAGTCCTTAACACTATATCCAGAGAAAACTTGAAGCAATTTTATTTCAAAATTAAATTATTTTTTTTTTTTGACAAAAGAACTGAATTCATTTGTAACATTAGCGGTAGGTTTAACTTTAACTTAACTATAAACAAAAGAAAATGTCAAAAAATGTACACAAAACAACTATATTTGTATTCCAGAATAGAGTTTTTTAAATATATTTGGAATTTTCTCAAATACATTTGGAGAATTTTGAAATTCAAATGGAGTTATTTGAAATGCATTTGGACAATTTTGAAATACAGATTTAAAATTTTTGAAAATTTTAAAATATATTTTGGACAATTTCGAAATTCAATTGGACAAATGTCAAAGGTTTTTAGTCAATTTTAAACAATATTTGGACAATTTTGAAAACTTTTGGGCAATTCCAAAACATTTTTGGAGAATTTTGAATGATTTTTGGACAATTTTAAAATATTTTTGGAAAATTTTAAAACATTTTTGTATAATTTTGAAACATTTTAGACAATTATGAAACATTTTTAGATAATTTTAAAATATATTTGAACGATTTTAAAATATTTTTGGACAATTTTAAAACATTTTTGGATAATTTTAAAACATTTTTGGACAATTTTGAAATATATTTGGAATTTTCTGAAATAAAACTGAAAATAGTGTAGAGCAAGTTCTAACGCCTCTCAATACAAACAACTGTAGAATTTAACATGGAGATGTCATAGGGATGTGGCAATTGTCGCCAAACTCCGACTTTGGTACCAGTTGTAGATAATTAAGTCTATTTACCAAATGAAATTGAAAGTATTTTGTATTTATGATTTCTAATCACAATAAAACATTTTAAGTGCTTATGCATAATAATTTGAAAACCTTATAACTCGTTTATAAAATTAATTTTTTATGATAGTCCTGAGAAGGAGCTACCATTTTTCAAAATAAAAATATCTCTAAAAATTTCTTCAAAAACTTGATAAGCCACAAAAGTTAATATAAATCACATATCGCTGGTTTCTGAAATTACTTCATCATCAGTTGGCAGAAAACCTTTGTCTACCATCATTATCTTCACAAAAAACTTTATTTCCGCTTATATTTTCTTCAGAATTCATTTTTTTGTTTAGAGGTGTAGTTTATAAGTGTGGCTTATCATGTTTTTGAATAGAAAATTTTCACAATAAAATCGAATTGTAAAAAGTAGCTTTTACGCCGCTAGATCCGAAATTTACTACAATATGGCTTAGATATTTTCAGTGGATGTTTTTACGGTATTAGGTATTTTGCAGGACACATAAAATCAGTTTTTGAAATCATGTGGCTTATCATGTTTTTACACTAAGCCCTTCAATTAAAAAAGCATACTACCTCTGTTTCTAATGATTTTTTTGTTCCAAAATAATGTTAACATTTCAATAAGCAAAGTGTTTTTAATCAAAAAAAGAAAATAAGTTAAAATAACAGTTCATATACCACTATTGTGGTAGAAAAATAATATTGTATTGTAATAAAATTAATGAACAATATTTTGACGAGCTTTTGCTAATGTCTCTTCGCTGCATTTAATAGAAACCAGTAAAAGGCCATCTCGGCGAAGACCTTCTTTACACATACGTCGAATTTTGTAATTATTACCATCTTTGTTAAGCATTATAGATTCCATACATGTTTGTAATGTCAAAAAATACGTTTTCTAATTTATCTGAAAATCAAAGAATTATTTTAATTCTAATTTTCAACTTTGACATCGAATTAAAAATAAATTAAAAAAAAAACTTGGAAAGCTATCTATAAATTCAGAACCACTGATATGTCCTAACAACTATCCAAAAAAAAATATTGGTTTTTTAAAAAAACCTCCATAATCCCAGCAAAATATTGAAATGTTAACCTCATTTCGGAACGGAGGTGTATAAATTATGGCGAAATAAAAAAATAATCACTCTAAAGGAAAATATTGATAAATTTTAATTTGATTTATTTTTTTCTAATAATATTAAAAGTGTTTGTGAAACAGTCAATAAAACTAGTACTTTTTAGAACTAGTTCAGCCATTTTCTAAGTATTTTTAAATTTAGAGCCACACCTACTTCAAAGGGGGCACGAGTCTAAAAAAAAACATAATACCATTAAATTCAGCGTGGGCCCTGTAAATTTTTTCTATATATGAATATTTTGTATGAAATCCCAACTGTACAGTGAAGAATTGCTCTCTCATTTTAATTCATCTCAGAATCTAAGAACTTACTTTCCAAAACAAAAATATATTATTTTTGACTAGATAATTGAATATTTCTTTTATCAAGAATTGAATATCTCTTTTATCTTTAAACAAGAACTATCAATATAGAACACCAATGGCTAATTTGACGGTTTCATCACCATTATCCAACAATGAACGATTGCATAAGTTAGAAGGTAAAAAGTCTATTTAATAAAAATCTTAAAAAATTTTTAGTCTTTGTAAATTCTTTACAGAAACTCAACAATATATGCAAAATGATATATCTATTATTTTGGAAAATCAATCCAAAATGTTCGAACTTCTTTCCCAAACATCCCAGCAAAATGTTGGAGCCATTCCGATTTTTCCAATTAAAACAAACGAGGAAATTAAAAAGGCCAATGATTTAATAAAGGAATCAGCCGATACTTATGTGAGTTTTAGCAAAAGTTAAGTTTGATTTAATAATTTTTATAATATTTTAGGTAGCAGTTATACGCAATATATTATTTCCGGGCAGTTTAAAACAAAATTTTCATCGTCTTTTTGCCACAGAACTAATTCTTCATTACAATTTTGATGGAGTAAGCTCCAAGAGCTCATTGAAAAAGTATGAATACTTAATTAATGCTATTTTTGGTAAGCTAATTTCTAATTATGATGTTAGAGGTAAAGGAAAAATCATTTTAAATTATTTTATTGTGTCTAATTAATGAGTAATAGATTTTGTTCTATCTGAAACATTTTTCTTTACCCCTAGATGTGTGCTTTCTTCTTAACTTAATTTTGTTTTTACAGAAGCAACGAAAAAGGATGGATACACATATAAGGAATTTACACATGATATGAGATATTCAATTAGAATCGTAAAGAATCGTCACTTTAAAAAGTTGTATGACATAAAGAAAAAAAATGGTGCTTCTTAGAAATAGTTTATATTTCTTGCTTTTCCAATCCAAAAATTAATTTAATGTAAGAAATGTAATTTTATTTAATAACCATATACATAAATAAAAAACTCAGCTATCAACCCTGCCAGCATTTGGAAGATATCTTACAAGAAGGTATTGTTACGAAAATGGATTAGTCAAGTATCGAAAACTGTTGAATTTTCTGGAAGAAAATAGCCCAAGAGACGGGATGTACAAAATACGCCAATCTGGCAATGTAACACTACATTTAATTATACACCTAAGCATATGCTAAGGTTAAATTCCATAAATAATGTTAAGTTGTATATTAGAGTTTGTGTGAATGTGTATTTAAGAGTAATGTAGAGTTAAAGACTGGTTTACACTATAAGATTTTCGGTATGATTTCGCTTTAGTACACATGCAAAACATATATGCAAGGTTGCAAAATCTTTCTGAAAATCTTATAGTGTAAACTAGCCTTAAGGCCAATTAACTTTTCTCGAAAGTTAACTTTACCTTAACCATGGGTAACTAACCAATACTAAATATTTATCCCTATGAAAATTTAACCATAATAACTTATCAATATTTTAACTCTGGGTAGTTAACCTTAATATGAAATGTCAGAATAAAAACAAAAGGAAAAACAAAAATTAATAACAAAAAATTTTTTTTTCAATACGGGAAAATTAAAAGTTTTTCTCGCGGTTTTTTGTGTGTTTCTGGTGTAAAAAAAATAATACACTTGGCCACGTCGTTTTTGAAGATTCGCGGTCGCTAAATTCTATAAAATGATTGTGTCTTTTTGCATACTACGAGAGGTGATTTAATTAAATCCATTTGGTAAGTCTATAAAATAAAAGTGAATTATTTGAACTATTAATAAGTATTTCGTGCTAATCGAGACAACCGCGGAAAAATAGTGGAAATTTTGTGATAGATTTCTAAATTGCAATTTATGTGATCAGCACATCAAAGTGAGTAGAAAAATAATCACTGTGCATGATTTTGTATCTTTTTGTAATTGCGAGTCAAAACTGTGGGTTGTCCAAGGGTTTCTCACATACTTTTAAAATATTTAAAACATGATTGGTTCACATTTCGTAAATTCGAGAGTGATTTCTATGCGCTTTAAATTCAGTACTCTTGTACTTCATTCAGTAGTCTTGACCTTTGATACATGACTCATTTTGAATTTGATACGCTGATTCCAAGTTCTTAAATGTATGTTACCCAAAATTGATGGAATAATTGTTTTTCTGAGTGGTTTTCAAAAGAATTTTTTCCTATAACGGTACACAAATTAAAAAAATGTCCTATGTATTTTAGAGAACAAAATTCATTCTTTACTACCATCGTAACAAAAAGTCTTAAGCTATTTCAATGCGTTTTGTATAGTATTTTAAAATACCTAAAAAGCTATTTTTCGCGTTTTTAATCACGATTTTCTCAAAATTGAGAGCTGGTAGATATTTGGAATCAGCAAATAAAATACTAAAAGTATGTTCCAAGCTTCTACCGGCAGCGACTTTTCATTTTGTAGAGGTGTAAAATTCGTGTCAAATTGTTCTAATATTTGTCAACATTTTTTGTTTTAATTATTCAAGACAGATTTTGGCTCTTTGAACCAATAAAAAAAATAATTTTTTCCTATTTCCTTATATGCGGCCAATTTCTGTAAGCTATCACAGAAACCTAAATCCTAAATAGCAAAAATTTGTGCACGATTTTAAGTACTGATGCAATTTTTGTAAGTTTTGGTAAAGTGGGGAAATGCACATCGAAAATACTTACATATATGTATCATAAACGATTCTTAGTCAAAGTTTGGTTAAAGCTGCGCTTTAGATTTTTATTTTATTAATCATCATTACAGGTTTAATTTATTAAAATGTCTTATGTAGGGTGAATTGTTCTAAAATAGCCTTGGTTAAGTTTCTTAACCACAGAAATTTCTATGGTTAAATTTTAGCATTGGTTAGAAGAAATGCTTGGTTAAAATTTAGATAAGTTATTCAAAAAATATGTTTACCAGTGGTTAAGGCTAGTAGAGGTCTTAACCAGGGTATAAATTGAGATAAGTTAACGGGCCTAAGTAAGATAAGCATGCTAGAATTTTCCATACTTTTGTAGAAGCATGGCTGTTACTATATAAGGCGCGCATTAACATTAGTACCTACCCAGAAAAAAAATACCTGACGAAGATCCGTAAAAGCACTAGAGATGAGCGATATTTTCATACCGGTGATTTAATCACACCCAGTCAGAAATCGCCAGTGGTACAAAAAATCAAGCACTGGCATACCACTGGGTAACCACGGTATTAAAAATAAATGACTGGCAGAACACTCATTTGGGACGCTTTGCCAGCGTTTGCGAAAAGCGTTTTACCAGTATTTGTTTTACAAAAATTTCGGTGGTTTTAAAAAAAAAACACTGGCAAAGAATTGGCTTAGAGTGATATGCCAAGGTTTGCAACCAGTGGTTACCCAGTGCTACCTAGCCAATGCTACCAGGCGTACAAAAATCAATTCACTGGAAAACCAATGATTTTATAAAAATGCTGACGCTTCGTTAAAAAATGTTTGTAGTCGGAAGGTTCCGAGTTCAAATCCGGTTGCAAGCAAAAAATTTTTTTTAATTCAAAATTTTTTTTAGTTTTATAAAATCAATTTTTTTGTTTGTGGGAAAGCTCCTTCAAGACCAACTTTTTTTTTGCCCTCCCAACACTGGCATACTAGTTACAAAAAATTGTTTGCCAGTACTAGCATTTTGGCACAGCCAGTAGTTGTCCAGCTATTATCACTCATTTATGTGTTTACCCAGTCAGAAATCGCCAGTGGTACAAAAAATCAAGCACTGGCATACCACTGGGTAACCATGGTATTAAAAATAAATGACTAGCAGAACACTCATTTGGGACGCTTTGCCAGCGTTTGCAAAAAGCGTTTTACCAGTATTTTTTTTACAAAAATTTCGGTGGTTTATAAAAAAAACCACTGGCAAAGAATTGGCTTAGAGTGATATGCCAAGGTTTGCAACCAGTGTTTATCCAGTGCTACCTAGCCAATGCTACCAGGCGTACAAAAATCAATTCACTGGAAAACCAATGATTTTTAGTGTCCGACCGAACTCACTTTTTTAAGGCCGAACCGAAGCCGAACTTCGGCCAAAATTACTAAGTTCGGCCGAAACCGAAGCCGAATACTTTTGTGTTTGAATAAAAATACAATTTTATGCAACTTTTTCAAATTCAAAAACGCGGAAACCAATTTCTAAATATTTCTAAATTGCAAAAACATAAAAAAGTTGTATTTTTCACTCTTTAAGTAAAAATTAAGTTAAAAATGTGCATATTTATAAGTTACTATACAAAATTAAAGAGCTAAATGTTGCAAAATATTGATTTCTCGAAAAGTTCGGTATTCGGCCAAAATTTTGCCGAACACCGAACTTGGCCGAACATCACTTTTTGGCCGAACTCCGAAGCCGAATACTCGGTCGGACACTAATGATTTTATAAAAATGCTGCCGCTTCGTTAAAAAATGTTTGTAGTCGGAAGGTTCCGAGTTCAAATCCGGTTGCAAGCAAAAAAATTTTTTGGGATTTTTTTTAATTTAAAATTTTTTTTGTTTTATAAAATCAATTTTTTTGTTTGTGGGAAAGCTCCTTCAAGCCCAACTTTTTTTTTGCCCTCCAAACACTGGCATACTAGTTACTAAAAATTGTTTGCCAGTACTAGCATATTGGCACAGCCAGTAGTTGTCCAGCTATTATCACTCATTTATGTGTTTAGCCATTAAATATTAGATGTCTCGTTAGCTCAGTGGGTAGAGCAATCGTCTGCCCATCTGACGGCCTGGGTTCAAATCACGGCAGGGTCAAAAAAATACATATGAACTTTTTTTTAATTTTATTTTGGAAAATATATTTCCAGACCACCTATTTATTGGTTTTGCCAGCGTTTTGCCAACGTTTAAAAATTTTGTTCCTCCAGTGCTTTTCCGGCGCTTTTTGAACAGCCGGTCCTTTTGTCTAATGATGTTATCATTTTGGGAATGGGAAAGCACTTTTTGCCAATACTTGTACCACCTGTTAAAGTGCTTTGCCACCGCTTTCCCGTTTGTATTTTTCTGACTGTGCAGTTATTGATAAATCACTGGTAACGGCAGTGATCAAATATTTCAAGTCGCAGTTACTCGGAATGCCGTTTTAATATTTTTGTACTATTCTTTCTTGCAAACTTCATTGTGCACAGTAATACATGTTTTTTTTTTATAACAGTGACTTGCTTTCACACTCTTCTGAATAAAATGTCTCCTTCTATCATGTCTTTGTTATCGGTCGCAACTATCTTTTAACTTTTCTTTTAAGGCCCAGTTTTTAGGAAGTGGGTTATCTTTAAACTTAGTTTAACGCAGTTTGTAACTGAAATACTGCTTTTAAAATGTGGTTTATTTTGTTTTATTTCAATAAAGAAATAAATTATACTCGAGAAAAAGATTTTCCGGCAAATTTTTGTTAATAAACTTTGAAATGGCTGACAAAATTCGTTTTCGGTTTAACTAAACCAAGTTTAACTGACATCTTAAAAACTCGCCATAAATATTATTTCGTTTATTTATCAGAAAATCACAGTCTTTTCCATAGAAAAACCGTGATCACGTTCACAGTTTAAAAGAACAACGATTTGCAAATCACATTCACTGAGAACAATGTTACTGAAAAAGCGCCAGATCGCCTATCGCTATTCCAAACCCGTGATCACGGTCACTGTTTAAAAGAACTGTGATTTGAAAATCACGATCACTGGTAGCAGCGTTATTCAAAAATCACCGGATCGCTCATCTCTAAAAAGCACCTATACTGTTCGGCACGAATGCGTTCAAATTGAGGTGAAAAACGCATTTTTTTAACATTGGCTTGTCATAGGAGAGAAGGTGTTTATGCTACTTTAAGTCTGCTTTGCACGTCATAAAAATGAGTGCTTGGATGTTCTTTTTTATAATCATAAAATATTTGTCGTACATTGTTATTAATATTTTTTTCAGTACATTACAAAAAAAATCAGCATATATCCGTACTCATGTTCATTCGTCGCTGTTTCAGTGACGACTAAAAGCAAGAGCGTAAGAATACGTGTGAATTGAGCAGGGACAATTGTCCTATGCAGTGTTGCCATTTCAGTGCTTTTCGGGTATTTTTTGGTGCTTTTTTCCTTCTTGTACCCGGTGATTTTTTACAAATACCCGTTTAAAAAAAGCGGGTATTTACAGTGCTTTTTCAGATTTCTGGCAGTGCTTTTAGTGCTTTTTGTACAGTTTATATTTTTGGTATTTGTTCTCGTTTTTTTTAATTTTTCTTCAATTTTCTGTCAAAGTTGAAAAATAATACGAACTAAACAAAAATACATTTTTTCACAATGTTTGTAGTACAATTTTAAATAGCAACTTCGATATATTTAAACTTCAAAATTTTTAGATTTTAGTTTGGTGCTTTTTTACTCCTTTTTTTGGTTATTTTTTGAACTTTTTTACACGATTTTACAAAGCTAAAATGTGTTTTTAAATTCTTGACTTAAATTTTTCAAAAAATTAGTATCGTGCTTTTTACCCCATTTTTTGGTAAATTTTTACCCTTTTTACCCGTTTTCAAAATCCTCACGGTGCTTTCCTGCCTTCAAAAGTTGGTAACACTGGTCCTATGGAATAAACACCACTGTTCTAATTGGTTGTTGGTTATTGCTGAGAGAGCACCAGGCCGGTTTATCTAAGGGAGATAAACGAACGTTTTATAAGGCAAAACGTAACAATTGGTGCCAGCAGTGTTGCCAACTCTTGAAGGCAGGAAAGCACCGTGAGCATTGTGAAAACGGGTAAAAATTTACCAAAAATGGGGTAAAAAAGCTCGATATTAATTTTTTGAAAAATTTAAGTCAAGAATTTAAAAACACATTTTAGCTTTGTAAAATTGTGTAAAGAGGGCTCAAAAAATAACCAAAACGGGGTAAAAATGCACCAAATTAATATTTCAAAATTTTCAAGTTTAAATATAACGAAGTTACTATTTAAAATTGTACTACAAACATTGTGAAAAATGTATTTTTTGTATAGTTCGTATAATTTTTTCAACTTTGACGAAAATTGAATAAAAATTGAAAAAAACGAGAACAAATACCAAAAAATATAAACTGTACAAAAAGCATTAAAAGCACTGCCAGAAATCTGAAAAAGCACTGTAAATACCCGCTTTTTTTAAACGGGTATTTGTAAAAAATTACCGGTTATGGGAAGGAAAAAAGCACCAAAAAATACCCGAAAAGCACTGAAATGACAACACTGGGTGCCAGCATTGGGACTGATTGTTTTGATCACAGATTAATACCAGATGTGAAACCAATGACAGGTGTCAAAAAATTATTCTCGAACCGTATGGATTTGTTTACATGGAAGTCAAATCAAAAGGGAGATAACAATATAAAATCTCCATACATTTCGTATTGCGCATTTTTTGTATATATCTGTCTCTTTTTAGATTATTGTGCTTTATCTTTTGTGTTTTTCTTAAATTTTTCGTTTTGTTTTGCTCATTTTCTGTCGGCCATATTGCCCAAATCAGCTGATTCATATCTGGTATAATTTGTGGTTTTGATATAAAAGAACTCGGTTTGTTTAAAGGAAATAAACCAACGTTTTTAAAAGGTAAAAAAGTAACAATTGGTGTCGGAAGTGGGATTGCAAAATAAAAACTAACCTTGAATTGCAAAATAAAAATAACTAAAAGCAATGCAGTATGAAGAGCTAAAGCAAGAATTCAGTGAAGAAGAAATGGGGAATATTAAGGCAAATGATAGAGAAAATGGAAGAAGATTCTAGAAAAATGAAAGAAAACTACTCTAGAAAAATGGACGAAGACTCTAGAAAAATTGTGGAGATAATGGAAGAAATCACAGCAGATAGAGAGAAAGCTCTGGAAACACTTGGAGACGCAAATAATAAACCTCTAGATAAGGTTCGGGAAACTTCTAGAGCCAGAAATGAGAAACTACAAGTTTATGTTAGAGCTACAAATGAGAAAAGACTAGATAAGATTCACGAAACTTCTAAAGCTGCAAATGAGAAACTTCTGAGTAAAGCACAGGAAACTTCTAGAGGCAGAAATGGTCATAAACCAAGAAGTGGATTGTGTTGGGGTACAAGAGTGAAATGGCAAAATCTGCAGAATGACCTAGAGACAAAGATGAGCGATCTTCAATGCCAAGGTGGACCGGTTCAAGTTGTTCGAGAAAGCTCTAGCAGAATAAAGACACCAATGGAAACGTAACACTACATTTTATTATACGCCTGGGGTTAAACAATGGCCTTGCAACTCTCTCAATATTTTTGAAAAAATATTAGGCGGCTTGGAACAGGAACGAACTCCGACTGGTTAATCAGGGATGGAAAAGGCTCACTTAATCGGGCTGTTATACCAAAAAATGTTAGATCGCTCTTACATATTTAAAAATGTAAGTAACTAATAAATAGCTTCTTCTTTGGCTCGTTAAAAAACATAAAAATTAAATATTTAGATATTAGCAAATATTAGTACAAATTGCGAAAAAAAAAACATTTGCAAAAAGCGAAATTTTTCAACAATATATTCTCTTGCAGAATGTCGATCGCTGATTACCTCTTTTAGTTCATTTTCTGTACCATAAAGCCTTTTTCGAATTCCGCCGTTATTTTGCAATTTTTAAGTGCGGTTTCTTTAAATATGTAACCTAGGGATTAAATTTTTGTACCATAAAGTCTTTTTTCAAATTTCGCTATTATTTTGCAATTCTTTACGTGCGTTTTTTTTTTTTAATTTATAATCTAGGGGCTATAATACACGTTTCAGACAACAAAGTTTCGTGGCTAGTTGCAAAAAAAATCGCGAAAAATAAAATTTGCAAAAAGGAAAATTTTTGCATCAGTATATTTGTTTGCAGAATCTAAATCGCTGATTACGTTTCCTAATTAATTTTTTGTATCACAAAGTCTTTTTTCACGTTCCGCTTTTATTTTGCAATTTTTTAAGTACGTTTCTTTTTAATTTATAATCTAGGGACTACACATTTCATACAACAAAGTTTGGTGGCTAGTTGTAAATAAAAATCACGAAAAATAAAATTTGCAAAAAGGATAAATTTTTTCATCAATATATTTGTTTGCAGAATATAAATCGCTGATTAAGTTTTTTAATTAATTTTTTGTACCATAAAGCCTTTTTTCGCTTTCCGCGATTATTTTGCAATTTTTTAAATGTGGTTTTTTAAAATTTATAATCTAGGGTCTATAGTACCCATTTTATACACAAAAGTTTGGTGCTTAGTTTGCCAAAAAAAAAAAAAAAATAAATCGCGAAAAAAATATTTGCAAAAAGGAAAATTTTTGCGTATTGTATTCATTTGCAGATTGTTAATCGCTGATTGAGTTTTTTAATTATTATACTCCGTAGATTATAAATTTAAAAAACCGCACGTAAAAAATTGCAAAATAATAGAGGAACGCGAAAAAAGAGTTTGTGGTAGAAAAAATAATTAAAAAACTCAATCAGCGATTAACAATCTGCAAATGAATACAATGACGAAAAAATTTTCCTTTTTGCAAATATTTTTTTCGCGATTTATTTTTTTTTTTTTTTTCAAACTAAGCACCAAACTTTTGTATAAAATTGGTACTATAGACCTTAGATTATAAATTTCAAAAAATCACACTTAAAAAATTGCAAAATAATCGCGGAAAGCGAAAAAAGGCTTTATGGTAAAAAAAATTAATTAAAAAATTGAATCTGCGATTTACATTCTGCAAACAAATATATTGATGAAAAAATTTTTCCTTTTTGCAAATTTTATTTTTCGCGATTTTTTTTGCAACTGCCACCAAACTTTGTTGTATGAAATGTTTATTATAATCCCTAGATTATAAATTAAAAAGAAACGTACTTAAAAAATTGCAAAATAAAAGCGGAACGCGAAAAAAGACTTTGTGGTACAAAAAATTAATTAGGAAACGTAATCAGCGATTTAGATTCTGCAAACAAATATATTGATGCAAAAATTTTCCTTTTTGCAAATTTTATTTTCGCGATTTTTTTTGCAACTAGCCGCCAAACTTTGTTGTATGAAATGTGTATTATAGATTATAAATAAAAAAAACGCACGTAAAGAATTGCAAAATAATAGCGGAATTTGAAAAAAGAATTTATGGTACAAAAATTTAATCGCTAGGTTATATATTCAAAAAAACCGCACTTAAAAAGTTGCAAAATAACGGCGGAATTCGAAAAAGCCTTTATGGTACAGAAAATGAATTAAAAGAGGTAATCAGCTATCGACATTCTGCAAACGAATATATTGTTGCAAAAATTTCGCTTTTTGCAAATGTTTTTTTTTCGTAATTTGTGCTAATATTTGCTAATATCTAAATATTTAATTTTAATTTTTTTTAACGAGCCAAAGAGGAAGCTATTTTTTAGTTACTTACATTTTTAAACATGTAAGAGCGATCTAACATTTTTTGGTATAAGAGCCCGATTAATTGAGCCTTTTCCATCCCCGATTAACCAGTCGGAGTTCGTTCCTGTTCCAAGCCGCATAATATTTTTTCAAATAAAAAATATTAAGAGAGTTGCAAGGCCATTGGATCAGCCGGCCATACGCGTTCAGCAGCATGATGGTGATTTTATTCAGTAGTGAGTTTTTTGAGTGATTAAATGTGAATAAAACAAGTTCGACAGGCGACTCAAACTCATCCGAACTAGTCGTTCAGCAGCATGATATTGATTTTATTCAACATTGGCTACGTTCGGCAGATACAATTTGACAGTCAACAGTTCTACAACAGTTGTGCTATCTGCTGAACGACCTGATCACTAACAGTTCAGTCTGAGCGCTCAGGTAGCGCTGTCATATTTTGGTAGCGTAAAAAATGTTTGCTACTTTTGATCAAATAGTGATACATTTGTTGTTGTTGATTTTAAAAAATTTTTGTTTTGTATGAATGACAAATATAAACATACATACAAATATAATTCAAAAACAAAAAATTTAAAAAATCAATGGGAAATATAGAAAAAATGTATTTAAAAACAAAACAAAGAAAACATCGTTCAGCAGAGTAAGTAATCACAAAGTGCTACAAGTCACCAGTATCAGTTTAAGATTTCTCTGCCGAATGCTACCATTGAGTATTGTTATAATGTAAATAAGAAATTTAGTGTATGATTAAAACAATAAAAAAGTTGATTTTGCAGTTCTCTGGTAGAAGATAAGTTGATTATTAACATTTGTGCTGTTAAGACTGCGCTAAGAGTTTGTAAAGTAAGTGTCGAGTTAAAGTTAGTAGTACTCTAGTAATCGTCGTGAATAAGAGAGTTTGTGTATAAGTAATAGTGTGTAAATAAATACGAGTGTTTAAGCTATTTCAAACTTAAGTGTATTTGTGTTTGGTAATTCTAATTGGTTTTTATTATTACTGAGAGCACCAGGCCGATTTAGGGAAATAAAAGGGAGATAAACGAACGTTTTATAAGGTAAAACGTAACAATTGCTGTCAGCGTTGGGACTGGTTATTTTGATTGCAATAGGAAAGAACCCGGTTTATTCAAAGGAAATAAACCAACGTTTTTAAAAGCTAAAAACGTAACAATATTAACCTTGTGTCTTCAAATTTAGTAAAATATAGTGTTACGAAAATGGCTTGGCCTAGTATAGAAAACTCTGGACTTTTCTAGAAGAAAATAATTCGTTGTAGGCATGTCCCTATCCGGATTTCATTCTTGCCTAAGGAAATCGTCAGGGGACCACATTTTTAGAATTTCTGGAAATATTTGTTAGGTTAAATTACAAACTCAATGAGAATTTCTTGTTCTCGTCTAGGAGCGTTATTAACCATTTAAAATATCAAAGACAAAATAAAAACAACAAAAAATTTACCAAAATTTGCTTTTTCATCTTCCAATATACTACTCTGTTATTTTGACAGAGCTAGCTATGTAGTGACATCCATTCATGTATAAACAACAATAGAAAAAAATGTTTTCTAAAGTGTCAGTAACATTTAAATTTGCACAAGCACTTGCATATTAGTTCTTTTAAATTTATTTTTATCGGGATATACATTAATTGCATTAAAGGAATTAAATGTGCTAAAATCCCAAACGTATTTAACAAGTTGTGGAAAATAATCCGTTGTAGGCATGTCCCTATCCGGATTTCATTCTTGCCTAAAGTAATCGTGAGGGGACGACGTTTGTAGAATTCCTGGAAATATTTGTTAAGTTAAATAACAAACTCAATGAGAATTTCTTGTGCTCGTCTATTCTCGTCGCTTCTATTTGTAAAAAAATTCTTTAACACTATGTGTTGGCTGGAGCAGGCTTTAGAAAATACAATAAACAATTTTTCATTTCTGTTTTAATGTAAAATTAGTTTTCAAAAGTGGAGCAGTTTTTCTGCCTCTAGTCGATGATTTTATTTATATTTAATTTAACAAAAACAGTGCGTATTAATTTTTAAAATTTTATTATTGCAAACAGAAAATTTTGAAAGGCTCTCTCTTTAGAAAATCTGTGATAAAGTTCGAACAAACAAATCTGTCTGAGATTTGACATCTGGAAGGAGATTGGAAGATAAACAAAAATCTAAAAATAAAATGTTTGTATGTGTTTGTATTGATCACTTCTGAGTAAAAACAGTAACAGTAAGCTGAATAGGAAAGAAAATAACGAATTAGTTACATTGCATTTAAGGCCTTACTTGGGTGAGATGGTTAAGCTTTCGCACTTTAGTATAGTTACATTTGTAATGTGGGAGCATGTGTTCGATTCCTGCAGACGACGGGTTGTTGAAAAAAATTATCATATAGACAATAAAAACATAAATAATTAATAAAATTTAATGGAAAATCACTGACGACAGAAGATCTAGTCTGATCTGGAAATTATAATGAGTTTATACTTTTTAGAGAAAAAGGTTTATTCTTCTTCTTAACCTCAAATCTATTAATTAAAATTGATAAAATTTCATATTAATTACAATATTAATTGCAGCTGTCTATAGGACGTTAAGACAATACTTTGCTAAACTTTTCATTGAATTGATGCAGTTTTATGAAAAATTTCATATTATTTATTGAAAATTACATACACCTATGTCGATCTCTGTCGGCTCAAAGACGAAGCCTATTGATTTTGAAAATCGGGCCAAGTATAGACCTAGTGACAAGAACATTTTAACCCATTCGAATTTCGGATCCAAACATTAGTTGGCTTTCAGCTTGACTGGTGTAGGTTATTATATAGTCGACTTTAACTTTTTTACTCGTTTTATTGATAAAAAGTTAAGAAAATACATTAATTTTGCATTAAACGATTAATCGCCAATTTTCTCGATTAACCGACCCGAATAACCGGTCAATTAATTTTAGTGATTGTTTGAATAATGCATTGTCGAATAATTGGATACACTAGTTCTCAGTGGAAAGGTTTAATGGAACAAAATTAGTTATTTTTAATTAATTTTAGTAACTGACGCTCAGGAGTATTTCACCTGGGACGCAGTTAAAAATTTAGTAGTAAGTTTTCGGTACAGCTTTAAAGATTTTCTTACGTTTATGTTAAGAAAGCAAAATAAGTTGCAATTTTTTTAGAACTAGTTTAGCTGGCACGACAAGCCAACAATTATAAGCCGAAACAAGCCGCTTCGGTGCCGGCTAAAATCCAAAAAAACCGACGGCGGCAATTCATCGACTTTGTGCCACTCTACTTGTATCTCTGTTAGTGTTAACCACAAATTATACCAGATATGAATAGCTGATTTGGGCAATATGGCCGACAGAAAATGAGCAAAACAAAACGAAAAATTTAAGAAAAACACAAAAGATAAAGCACAATAATCTAAAAAGAGACAGATATATACAAAAAATGCGCAATACAAAATGTATAGAGATTTTATATTGTTATCTCCCTTTTGATTTGACTTCAATGTAAACAAATCCATACGGTTCGAGAATAACTTTTTGACACCTGTCATTGGTTTCACATCTGGTATTAATCTGTGATGTTAACAGTAGAGTTGGGCTTAATCGTTCTTTTTAGTGACTCGGTAATATCGTTCAATACAATTCATTGAACTAGTTCG
This sequence comes from Leucophora obtusa, assembly GCA_949987735.1. NCBI lineage: Eukaryota > Metazoa > Arthropoda > Insecta > Diptera > Anthomyiidae > Leucophora > Leucophora obtusa. The sequence goes on along the minus strand of OX465299.1, from coordinate 64,886,010 downwards.
TTCAAATCGTTCTTTTTTGTTATCGTTTTTTTTTTGTCATGACCTGTGTCGGAACAGTGATTCGTGAACGGTATCGTTCGTTTGACTATTGGCGCACTACATGTTACATGTTTACATTAATTTTATTTTACATAGACTAATAGTACTAAAATTACAATTTTAATAAAAATTTTAAATTATTAACATTTAATTCTGTAAAGCTGCCCACACTAGGGAACATTCCATTCCACATGTCCATTTTTTACGAATATTGAAATGTGTATAGCATTGTGTCATGTTGACCTTCGTGTTTACAAAATTTTTTTTTATTTTTTGTTTCCAAACTCAATTTTACATGGTGTGTATCGATGTTACTATTTTTGCTGTATTTAGTTCATTGATAGCAGTCACGCCATCAGGAGCTTTTGTAATTACGCATTTGAGAAAATGAAAATGACAATTATAAATAATGAAAACTGCATTAATTTTATAAATGAATATATTTGCGAGAATTATGGGACATAAAATGTGATAACTAAAAAAACAGCAGCATATGGAAAACTAATAATTAACAAATTAATTAATTTGATTTTCATCCGCCCATATTTCATGTGATCAGTTCTACAAACAAACAAAATTGATGTTTCGTTTGAGATTTTGTTGTCGTGTGTGCATCGTCTGTATAAAAAAAAAATGAAAAAAGTAGAAACACATGTTCCGTCACGCATGTTCCCTATTGTGTGGGCAGCTTAATGAAATGAATAAGAGATACAAATTTTCTATTGATAAAAAAAGAACGTATTAGGGCAGTGTCACACGTTCAATATATATTGTGATATTTGGATCGCGATCCATTTTAATGGATAGATGGATCGCGCGTGTATGCTACATGTTCAATATTTATCGCGTCAGTATTTACATTATTTTTGTGCTGTGCTGGTCGTTTATTAAAAAATGTCGCGAGAAAACAAAAAAAAAAGAAAGCCTGTTTAGCTATTTTGCTTGCTTTTTTATTGAAGAAATGTGTTATAAATGTTTTATCTTTTATGTTTGCACTGCGTATTTTATTTCATTTGTTTTATTTTCTTTATTCTTTCACTTTTTACTATTATATCGCGAATTGATATCATGAACTATGCTACACGTTCAAAATTTATCGCGTGATCCGCGATCTGTGATCTGGATTTCTTTCACTTTTTACTATTGTATCGCGATTTGATATCACGAACTATGCTACACGTTCAATATTTATCGCGTGATTCGCGATCCGTGATCTGGATTTCAGAATATTGGGCTATTCTGCGATATGGATCGCGATCCATCAATACTGCATGCTACACTTTCAATAAATATCGCGATACTGGATCGCGGTCAATATATATTGAACGTGTGACACTGCCCTAAGGGTGAACGATGTCATATCGTTCAAAAACTGAACCGTTCAAATGAACTAGTTAGTTTATGAACGACACAACCACAGGACACAACTCTAGTTGACAGTAGAGTTGGGCTTAATCGTTCTTTTTGGTGACTCGGTCATATCGTCCAATAAAATTAATTGAACTAGTTCGTTCAAATCGTTCAATCGTTCTTTTTTTGTTATCGTTCTTTTTTGTCATGAGCTGTGTCTGAACAGTGATTGATGAACGGTGTCGTTCGTTCGGCAATTTATTGGCGCACTACATGTTACATGTTGACATTAATTTTATTGTACATATACTAATAGTGTCAGAAAATTACAATTTTATTAAAAATTTGAAATTATTAAGAAAAACATTTAATTCTGTAATAAAATTAATAAGAAAGGGATACAAATTTTTTATGACTAAAAAAAAGAACGAAATGAACGAAAAGAACGAATAATGGTGACCAATGTCATATCGTTCAATTTACTGAACCGTTCAAATGAACTAGTTCGTTCATGAACGATACAACTCTAGTTGACAGTCTCTTCCAATCAGCTGTAGGTTTTTTATATACATCCCAACAGGAAATAGCTAATTTTATATTTAATGGCTTGAAAACATTTCCAAAATAAATACCGATTAAAAAATTATTCCTTGCATAATGTCAACTCTTAATCTTAAAAACTTGCAACAATTTTGTCGAACGTGTTTAAAAAATCTAACAGAAGATGAGACAAAAATGAAAAGTGAGCAACAACAACCGCTTTGGCATCATATAGAACAAACACAAAATCTAAACAATTGGATGGAAGCACTTAAACCCATAAAAGAATTTACTACACATATGGTGCAACAACAGTATCCTCAATATGTCTGTCATCAATGTTATAAGAATTTTAAGCAATTTTATGTTTTCCAACAAATAGTCGTTAACTCTTACAATGTTTTGGCCAAATTGTTGGAAAATGGCCAACAGCAGCAGACAACAACACGTCAACGGGGGCACAAAAAAATTGGTGAAGTTTTTATTAAACCAGAACCAGTGGATAATGTTGAAAATGATTTTGAAGTGAAAGAACGTTTAATCAAAAGTGAACATGTGCGCCAGGGCGAAGAGGAATGTGTTGGAGAGGATGATAAAAGCTTGGAAAATTCAAATAATGGAAATTATCAAATTAAATTTGTAAGTAATGTTTTCTGACAAATTTTTTGGCTAAAGTTGATTTTAGGGGACCTCACCGATTGCCCGCAAATACCACATATTGACACTTTTTTGAAGTCCAACGATACATTTTTTTGCAGCAAGTGCGGTTTAAGGGCATAGCTCCAATTCCCCCCCCCCCCCACCCCCCGCAATGTAGTGCTATTTGAGCTGATTTTAGAGTTGTCAAGTATTGGACCTATTTGAAAAACAGGTTTTCGAATATTTCTAAAAACCGCCTTTTTGAAAAACCGGTTTTCGGTTTTTTTAATTCAAATAATCATTTTGTATTGCTATATATGCAAATTTTCTTATAAAACTTGCAAAAAATTGCTAAAAATCTTGAAACATAATTTTTCCATTCTTGAAAGCAATTCGCAGCGTAAATTATTCCATTAGTGCGAATCCACCTTTAAAACTAAAAGTTATTATTTCTAAAGGCGCTGTTTTTTCTAAATAAAAACACATTCGGACAGATCTAAAAGCGCAGTATTTTCAGGCGGTATTCGTCGCTCTCTTTCGAAGATTGACAATTTATATCGAAAATGTTAACCTTTACAGACGTGTGTAATTCTTATGGCTGAATTTTCGATATAAATTATGAAGAGAGTGTGTTAACAGAGGTAGGGAGAGTTGGTGCCTCTTTTAAATTATATGCTCGTTGGTATTTTTTTCGTAATTTTTGCGAAAAAAGCTATTAACGTCCATGAAAAACAGAAATTATTTTCCACTTGCTCTGGAATTGTTACAAAATTGCGGTGGAAGTTTTTTCATTAATTTAATAGGCAGGACGATTTGAAAATATCGCAAAAAATAACTTTGGCCTTATGAAGATTGTAGTCTTCCAATTAATGTGAAACAATTTGTGACTTTTAAAATTTTTATTACACTTTTACGCTTTTAAATCGCAAAATGTTTTATCACGGGGGGAGAAAAGCTAATAAATAAGAAAAAAAACTCCTTTTATTTATTGAGGAAATGGAAAACATGAGTTTATATGCATTTAAGGACAAATTTTTAGATCTTTCCTACTAAACTTTTTGTCAAAAAATTATGACTTTTAAAATAGAGAGAAAATGTGGAAATCTGCGAAAAAAAAACAGTCTCTTGAAAGTATTTCAACATTTTTGTTTCGAAAAAATAAATTTTTTCGATAATAGTCCACTAATGCAATTCATAGCAACGACAAAGTCAATAGACCCTACCTAAAGGAGGGAATCAAACATTAAACATATGATTGTTTCACTCAAAAAAGTTTAACAGTAAATATTTTGCATAATTATTGAACAACCCTTTAGAAAAAAGTGTAAGGCCACACAATGTAATCGATTTGGTGTACTTCATTTTGTGCGTACTTACGATATGGGATACCAGTGTATAACAATTGTATATGACACACAAAATTTTTGAAAATTTTCAAAAATTTTGTCTAACTTACATGCCACTATACTTGTGTGTGCTTACGAAGTATATTGACTTGTGGGCCATTACAATGCGGCCATACCCTGGGTAAAGTAAGCCAGCTTGTGTGTAGAGTTTGAAAGTACTCGGAGATACTTGTGTGTACTTACTGAAAAAAGTTCGGAGATACTTATTCGATCAGAACAAAATGCACAGAAACTGGAAGGTCTGTAAAATGCCTTCCATATGGGGTCCAATATAACCCAAATATTAACCCGTTGTGGACTAAATAAACATTTTTAATTTTTTTTTCATTGAATTTTTGCTTAAAAAGTCAATTTCTTTAAAATATGACGCATGTATCGGTAAGTATACTTTGTGCTAGCTAAAATTGAAGACTTTAACCCTCCATTTGAGATACACTAAAAGTTCTATAATTGTCACCTACTTTAAATGTCGGTGTGCTTTAATTAAATAAAGGTCGGAAAATTTGATTCACGTAGTACTTTAATTGTCACTATGCTTTTAAAGTCGTAAAAAATATATTAAGTGATTCTATAATTCTCTTTTTAAGAAATATATTTTATTTTTTCAATTCTAAGATACATTTTTAAAAATGGTCCAGTTGAGTATTTTGGATAAATTAAACATTTTGTAACAAATAAATGAAAAAGTAAAGATAACAGATATTGCAAAATCCTATAATGTTTAGAAAAGGACACTTTTACGGATAAAATGCTTAAGCCAATGTTGGAATTGATCACATAATTTCATCATTTAACGACATTATTGATTGGGCATCTAATTCAAATGGGACCCTACAAGATTTGTGCCTCCTGCCCAAAGCCACCATAGAAAAGTCTTCAAACCTTTAACTTCTTTAGAATGTTATATGCTTAAACTTATGAATTCCATGCTTTGAAAGACGATGCTTTCTGATATTTATTCCTTAATTTGTTAAAATTAAGAAAAAAAAATTAAAAAAGAAATTGATTCCTAGTATTCTTTAATTGTCTGAAAATTCTAGAAGTCATGTTTTTTAAAAAATTGAATCAGGATAGGTGACACTTATAGAACTTTTACAGTGGGTCTCATACTTTAGGTTTAACTTTAACTTAACTAAAAACAAAATAAAATGTCAAAAAAATGTACACAAAAAAACAACAAATTTTTGGGTTACTACGAACCTAAGTTTTCCCTTTTTTTATTTTTTTTTTGTTACGAGTTTGTTGTTTATATCAACGTATGTTAATGGGTCATATGAATTAAGCTTAGCAATTTCTTCGAAGTAATTACTTTTGGCTAAGGAATTTATTTTTATTTATTTGTTATGTTATTTTAATTCCTGCACAACAAGGCCAAGTCTTATAATTTCAGTACAGGAATGTATTCGTAAAACGGTTACAATTGTTATGTATAATTTGGATAAAAATAACTAGTATTAAAAAAAAATTATTAAATAAAATAGAATAGACTAGTCCAAAAAAGAAGTTCGAATTTTCATGCTCCACAACCCTAAAAATATGCCACTTTGAAAAAAAATGTGGTCTGATCAAAAAAATCACCAAAAAGTTTTGTTTAGAGGTAGCACATTGCAATTGAAGTTTCGTGGTTGTACTTGTTATATTATTTAAAAATTAATTAAAAATAATGGAAAAAATGAGAAAAATTAAATATTATTATTATCGCGACATATCAAATCTAATATATTTTTAGGTGTACATTACGAATATGAAATCAAAATTGAAATCGGAGTCACGGATTTCGCGAAATTTGAAAATTTCATACAAAAAATGTTTAACTTTGACGAGAAAGTTTTCTTATATTTACCACTATGAAAATTTCTTTTTTGCATTAATATATATGTATCTGTGAAATGTCCTATTATGTAAGATAGGGTTTTTGGTAGCAATAAAATTATAGCAAGCTAAATAACAGCGAAATATTAAAAAAAGTCAAATTTTAAGTTAATTTGCAAGTATATCTGTTATCCTTTTTAAAATTAACATCAGTGTTATATATAATGAAGGTCTTTGGTAAGTAAATTGCCAAAGTATAACAAACTGGATTTTGTAATAACACCGTTTACAGGTAATTAGGAAAATACCTCAAAAAAATTTAGTTTTTTTGAATTTTCAAAAACCGCGAATAATTTATAAACCCCAAATTTTTTTGTTAATTTCGATTGCTGATTCATAATCTTCATAAAAATAAAGATCAGATTTGAGAAATTTGCGCATACAAGACAAAAACAAGTTGAATTTTTAATTACATCTTTTCGGAAAATTTGGAAATTTTAACTAAAATATGTATTTTTTGTATAATTTTTAAAAAAACCGCGAATTACATAAAAGTTACTTAATTTTTTTAAGTTTTGATTTCAAATTCCTTTTCTTCACATTAATTAAGACTAGATTTAAAAAAAAAGTATTTGCATACTTTTTTCCTGATTATTATGTCTGGGGGGCCAACAGAAAAAAGAATTAATATTGTTAAGTTATACTCTTTTAAACTTTGTAATATATTTATTGGCCTTTTCTGGCTTTGATATTACAATAAATAAAACAAATAAAAAAAATAAAAAAAATAAATAATAGCGTATAGCTGAAGAAATAATTAAATTTAAAGTCAACGCTACTTTTTGTGTAAATTACTCTAGAGGTAAATTACTACTTCTTAAAAGACAACTTCTTTCGCTACCTCTAAATAAAAGCGGATTTAGCTGAAACTTGGCACAGAGAGTTTTTAGGCATTAAGAAATAGGGGCAACATTGTGGAGATCGCGAATTCCAGTAATAAATTAATATAATTAAACATTGAAAATTTAAACAAAAACTTCTTGACACCAAATTTATCCATAGACTTCCCAAGAAACATTTTTACGGACTCTCCGGCAGGTACGGATTCATGAATCCGGCTTTTGCGGCACGTTAACTATCCGTAATGTACGTATCCGTCAACGCTTGTACGTATACGGAACATTAACGGACGGTATAAATGGATTTTCGAACACAATACGTTTTAACTCCGTTTTGGTGTATCCATTTTCGTACCGGTAAATACGGACTTCACCTGTGTTAGTTTGTTTTTAAAATAAAAGTTCAAGAAGCAAAAGATTTTTGCTTAAATTTTTCATAATTTTAACAATTCTAAATGGATGGTATTTTTTGGCAAAGTTCTCATTCGCAATGGATCACATTCTAGATCGTAAAGACTAAATACGGGAACGTCAATATGATTTACAGTAGCTCAGCGAAGAAGAATATCAAAAAGTATTCATATTCTTTGCCAATGTCATCAAGATTTTGGGTGAACAATAAAAGCTACGCCAGCAGATTATTACCATCAGACAGATGTTTGTTTGTTATATCCACCATAACAGGTTGCTATTGCCTGCTTACAAATTGCTTGTGTTATCGCACAAAAAGATTCAATGAAAAGGTGGTTTGCTGAATTAAATGTGGACCTGGATAAGGTGCAAGAAAAGCTCTTTGATCTATGAAAAGATTGGAAAGGAAAAGATTAAATACAAAATTTGCTACGGAAAATTCCTGAACCAAAACCAGTTAAATAAAAATATATATATTTTTGAGCATTAAATTTTATAATTATTTAAAAAAGTCATTGAATTCTATTATAGGCCACTATTGATGAATTGGATAGAGACTTAACCCGCACCAGATGTAAATATAGTATATATTTAAATAATAAATGTTAATATTAACAAATAAAAAAAAAATACTACCCATAATTAAAAAAATAGGGTGAATTTATGTAGATATAAAGTCCGTTTTTGTTTAAAAAATCGGTATGGATACGGACCGGAAACGGAGTGACTCCGTTTTTTACACGACATAGCGGTCCGTAAACGGTCCGTCATTGACGGACTCTAAACGGACTTGTCCGTTTTTTACACGACATAACGGTCCGGAAACGGTCCGTCATTGACGGACTTTTAACGGACTCATGTCCGTTTTTTACACGATATAACGGTCCGTAAACGGTCCGTCATTGACAGACTTTCAACGGATTCGAATCAGATTCGATGTTCCTTATGTTCCGTTTTCTGGTCCGAATACGGATCCAGAAAACGGTGCGTAAACGGAGTTGGATTCCGTTTACGACGGACCGAAAATGGTACGTAAACGGAACTTATTGTTTGTTGGGTTGTAGAATAGCATGAAATATAAACGAAAATCAAAAAATTAAATTTTTAGTCTACTCGCAAGCAGACTAGAATTGTGAAGTAATTGCTTAAAAACCCCAATATTTCCCCCTATTAGTAATATTTATTTTTTTATTCATACCAGCCAATGAATGCCATTAGGTAGGTATTTAAAATTTCTATATTCATAAACATACACGAATGGAATTAATTAACCCATTAAGAACTGATTTAAGATTTTTTGTTTTTAAACTGTTGTTTTCGTAATAAATTTTTATTACCATAACATGCGGTTATAATTTTGCTATTCGAAAAATCAATGCCACATGATAGGCAGTTTTGTGGCTTCGCTGAGTAAAGTTTTTCTGTGTTGCCGACCTTCGGTCATGCTTAGGGGGTTTCTCCTATGTTATAGGCAGTTTAGTGGCTTCGCTGAATAAAGTTTTTCTGTTTTGCCGACCTTCGGCCTGGCTTAGAGGTTTTCTCCTATGTGATAGGCAATTTAGTGGCTTCGCAGAGTAAAATTCTTCTGTGTTGCCAGCCTTCGGCCGGACTTGGAGGTTTTCTCCTATGTGACTTATTCCAATTTAAATTTGCAACTTTAAAGCCCACCCACTCGAAAGTAGGCGTGTCCGACAAAAATATTTATATTTTTGAACTCACAATAAAAATGTCTACCTATGGTAAAAATTTTTAAGTCATCGGAGTTATGCCCGTAAACTGTACTTTAGCCTATTTTTTCGCGGAAAAACCTATTTCGTGAGTTATTTCGGTTAAAATTTCAAAAATAGACTTACAAGGAAAGACTCCCAGTGCGGACCGGGAGATCTTAATAATCTTCGGATATGTTGTAGAGCAGAAAAATTTAAAGGACACGTATTTTTCTAGCTGCCCAATCTCATAATTAAGGGTTAAAAAATGGGGTCAAAAATGGCCCAATTTTTGTTTTTTCGGTTTATTTCATATTTGTTTGAAAATAACTATAACTAGGAAATTTTAGTGTCATGCGAAGTGTATCATGCAGTGTTTAAAACATGCTCAAGCAAGCTTATTTGTTTATGGCAGAACACAAAACACCAAAATATAGGTGGTTTTGTATGGGGATGTATACAGGGTTAAGGGCCAAATTTACAATATTAATCCTTTTAATATTAATTTGGCTTTTTCGATATTCGGCCTACTTCAGTAGTGCGATTCTCTAACTTTCCTAACGATTTTATGGATTTCGTTAACTAACGATAATTGTCGATTAAGTTACCGAAAAAGTGGTTCACTATATTTTAGTTAACGATATTATTCGCTAGAAAAAGTTACCGACAAATTTCGGTAGAAATAAAAAATGCCAAACAAAAAGTATTTGTAAATAAAAAAACAAAATGAAAAACAACATTTGTATGAACAAAATTTTTTTTGGAAAACAGGCGAATTAGAATGTTTTTTCGTGGTTTTTATGGAATACCGTTCCGTGTTTAATGGCGTTACGCGCCCAACCGCGGTTCCTGTTTTTCTTTTGTAATTGTTAAATTGTTGGATCGTTGGATCAAGTGAGTTTTAAGTGTTTGAGTTTGAAATAATCGCCGTTGATCAATTACAAAGTCAGTGGCACATTTTTGCGATTATCGTGATTTCCCCTGCTTTTCTATTTTGAATTTGTTTATTCAGCGACTAAATTACATAAAGTTGAGTGATACGAAACTTTCGCGGTTTGCATAAGTGAGATTTTTTACAAATCTTTAATTCATTAGGTACGCGTTGAACCAAAAAGTTAAATAAGTTAAGATAAATGGGGGAATATTTAGTTGATCTCTTATTTTTAAGTAAATGAATGTTCTTTTCAGTTTGACTCTAGATCATAAATTAATATCACTTTCTGTTTAAATTATTTTCAAATCAAAGAAAGATGATACAATTTTTACAAGTAAATTACAAAGAATAAAAATATATTTGAAAGAATTTGATAAGACCAGCAATACAGAATGCGTATTTTCGGCTTTCGCTACAAAGCCATCATCAGTGTATTTCGTCTTGTGTGGGCTAATATTTTAATGTTTGTCTACTTATGTGACCGCTGAAAGAAAATCGAATTTCGTATCAACAACTCAACTTAGGCTAACATCAACGAAATTTAACAATGCTATTTTTATCCTTTGTTATTATTACTCTATTTTGCTTTGAACCTTAATTCTTAAGATGTCTCAGCTGATTCTATTCAACTCTGTGTATGATAATTACAGATTTTTGAATTACAACGAACCGTTAAATTTAAATTTAAATGTATATTATTTAAATTATATTTTTGCACCGTGTCAATGTGTTTTAAGATGAATGGGGGAATATTTAGTTGATCTCTTATTTTAAAGTAAATGAATGTTCTTTTTAGTTTGACTCTAGATCATAAATTAATATCACTTTCTGTTTAAATTATTTTCAAATCAAAGAAAGATGATACAATTTTTACAAGTAAATTACACACAAGACGAAATACACTGATGATGGCTTTGTAGCGAAAACCGAAAATACGTATTCTGTATTGCTGGTCTTATCGAATTCTTTCAAATATATTTTTATTCTTTGTAATTTACTTTTAAAAATTGTATCATCTTTCTTTGATTTGAAAATAATTTAAACAGAAAGTAATATTAATTTATGATCTAGAGTCAAACTAAAAAGAACATTCATTTACTTAAATAAGTTAATTTCAAATTGTAAAAGTACAAAGAAATCGCGTTAATCGCAAAAATGTGTCATTAACTATGTAACTGATTCACAGCTATTTTTTCAATCACGTACCTACATATACACACGACTTGAATATTTTTAATTTCTCTAAGAATCACACAGTTTATCAATTAAGAAAGTAAAAAACCGCAGTAGAGCGCGTAAAGCATCACTTTTTAAAGAAATTGACAAAAATGTTCATTCGCATTTATAACACCTACCTTAAATTTAACGCTTTCGGCGTTCCGCGATTCGAAAAAAAATGTGATTCGGTATTCTATATACACTTAACTCTACTTCCATACAAAAACGGGAGATGCGTTCCGAATATTTCAAAAACCGCATAACTTTAAAATAAGGTGAGAAAATTGGACTAAAATCGCATAAAAAAAAACTATAGAATAAAAAAAATTTAATTTATTTTTACTTTTAACACAAAATAACACTTGTATACATACGGTACATACCAATAAAACATAAAATCAATAAAAAAAATAATACCGCGGCTAAAAATCTGCATATGTGACAGCGCATAGAGAAAGGGACCTAAGGGTAAAAAAATCAATTTTTTTTTGATGGTACACCAAAGATACACGTATTTAAATCTTTAAAATGGCTCTCCTGAACAAAACCCTTTTTTACCCTTAGGTCCCTTTCTATTTTGCGCGTCACATATGTGACAGCGCATAGAGAAAGGGACCTAAGGGTAAAAAATCAAGTTTTTTTTTTTTTTTTGTGAACAACATCTGAGCATCGAATGAGACCGATCCCATGCTCTCCTGACCTTAGGTCCCTTTCTATTTTGCGCGTCACATATACGAATTCATACAGGTTTAATGATCATAAACATGAATGCTTTTCCATACATGGATACATAAATTTCCATACATGCATTAGAACCAACATAATATAAAGTAAAAAATCGCTATAAATTGTGAATACAGAAACTGTAAAGATTCCTACTTTTCAAATTGCGCTTACAATACTCTAATTAAATTAAAAAAAAACAGGTCCCAATACATTATAACAGTACTTTTCTATAACTGGTTGTAAGCATGTAGAAAATTCTTCATTTATTTTTGGTTCAGCAGAATAGAACCACATTTTATTTGTTCTATAAATAAAACAAAAATTGATATTTTGTATTAAAAACTGATTTTATTCGAACTATTTTATCTAGATCTTTATTTAGTAATGAGTACTTTTACCGTTATTCGCAATAACTTCGTAAATTCTGTCTTTCATCGACACGTACAGAGATTTTAAATAGTCTAGCGAAACTTCGGTTCATGCTGTTTTTTTTCCTTCAATAAGCTCATCTTACTTTCGTGCTGTTTTCCTCCTTCATAGATCTTACGGGTTAGCCAACCCCAAACATTTTCGATAATGTTAAGGTCGGGTGAGTAGGGCGGCCAATTTAAGGTTTTAATATTTTGGCTGGAAATCCATGATTTTACAAAACGTGCCGTGTGTATGGGTGCATTATCGTGTTGATAAATCCATTCTAACGGTCCAAAAATAACTTTAATCTTTGGAAAAACTTGTTCTAGAAGAGTTTTGTAATGATCTCCGGTCATTCGGATACTTTGTACTGCAAGATCAATTGTTCCGTAGTATGAAACTGCTGCCCATACCATAACTCCGCCCTCTCTGCTGTGATGACGGATTAAAAATTTATCCTCAGGTGTTAGAGCGGTGTACGAACCACCTTTATAATTTTTTTTTGTAGTTTTCCATATTTTTTATGTAATTCCCCTACGGGAAATTTTAACAAACTGTCACCGAACTGGCCCCTTTATATGAAATAGACTGGTCACTTTTACATGGCGTTGTCATAGGAGGTGAAAATTGACCCCTTGTGACATGTCACAAGACAAATCCTAGGACAGATTACCGAACTCTCAATCTCAGGGACCTGTCCTGGGATTTGTCTTGTGACATGTCACAAGGGGTCAATTTCCACCTCCTATGACAACGCCATGTAAAAGTGACCAGTCTATTTCATATAAAGGGGCCAGTTCGGTGACAGTTTGTTAAAATTTCCCGTAGGGTCATCACAACATTATGACTTCGTCCGATTTTTCTAGCAATTTCGCGATAAGAATATTTTTCAGAATGATAAACATCAATTTTTACCATTTCCGAAGAACTTAAAGCTCTTTTATGCAGGTATCTCTTTTATGGTTTCTCTTTTATGTAGATTTTTTTTCCAATAAATTGTTGGTTCTATCCTGATGAACCACAGTGTATGTCCACACATGTGCATTAAGCAGAATACGATCGCATTCCCGTGAATTCGATGACAATTTTGAACTCAGTTGTGAGCCAGAAATAACAGATTTTCTTATTTGAGGCTCATTCATTTTAAATGCTCTTATTGAAGATTCTCCAGGTTTAAAATATTTTCCAATATCAGCATATCTTTTGTTCAGCTTTTTATAAAATCTAGAATGGGAAATCCCAATTTATTTCGCAGTACACATAGCATAAGAAAGAAATCAAAAAGCTTTATTTTGAAAAATGAGTTATGCCAATATTTAAAAATGCTAAAAATGGCAAAAAAATTTAATAAAAAGTATTATAAAAGTTGGAAAAAAAACGCAACACAAGTCGATTTTAAAACCGCATAACTTCAAATCCGCATAAAAAACCGCATAAAAAGAGACTTAAGTGTATATATTTTCTGGTTATTTTGAAATAGCTTGTTTTATATTATATTAGCATTTTTAGTGCTACTGTATCCTTAATGTCTAAAAACTCTCTGTGCCAAGTTTCAGCTAAATCCGCTTTTAGTTAGAGGTAGCAGAAAAAGTTATCTTTTAAGAATTAATAATTTGTCTCTAGAGTAATTTATACAAAAAGTAGGGTTGACTTTAAATTGAATTATTTCTTAACCTGTACGCTATTATTTAACAATTTTTTTTTTAAATCTAGTCTTAATTAATGTGAAGAAAAGGAATTTGAAATCAAAACCTAAAAAAATTAACTAACTTTTAAGGAATTCGCGGTTTTTTTAAAAATTATACATAAAAATACATATTTTAGTTAAAATTTCCAAATTTTCCGAAAAGATGTAATTAAAAACTCAACTTGTTTTTGCCTTGTATGCGCAAATTTCTCAAATCTGATCTTTATTTTAACAAAGATTATGAATCAGCAATCAAAATTTAAAAAAATTTGTGGTTTATGAATTATTCGCGATTTTTGAAAATTTAAAACAACTCAAGTTTTTTGAGTTATTTTCCTAATTACCTGTAAACGGTGTTATCGAAAAATCCAATTTGTCATACTTTTACAATTTACATACCACGGGCCTTCATTATATATAACACTGATTTTAATTTTAAAAAGGATAACAGATATCCGTAAATTAACTTAAAATTTGACTTTGTTTATTATTTCGCTATTATTTAGCTTGCTATTATTTTATTGCTACCAAAAAACCTACCTCACATAAAAGGACATTCCACAGAAAAATTCGTAGTCATAAATATAAGAAAAGATCCTGATCAAAGTTGAACATTTTTTGTATAAAATTTTCAAATTTCGCGAAATCCGCGACTGCAATTTCAATTTTGATTTCATATTCGTAATGTACACCTAAAATTATATTAGATTTGATATGTCGCGTTCGTAATAATTATATTTAATTTTTCTCATTTTTTCCATTTTGAATTAATTAAAAATAATATAACAAGTACAACCTCGAAACTTCAATTGCGATGTGCTACCTCTAAACAAAACTTTTTTGGTGATTTTTTGATCAGACCACATTTTTTTTCAAAATGGCATATTTTTAGGGTTGTGGAGTGTAAAAATTCCAACTTTTTTTTTTGGACAAGTCTACTATACACTCATAAAAAAAGCCCGTTCAAATAGTTAAAAATTCTGCTAAAATAACAGGAAATAGTACCTGAATTTGCGCCAGCAGAAATTTCAATGATGTTGAGAATCATGTTCTGCTAAATTTAGGTGACCTAAATTTTAGGTAAAAAAGTTAGTTCAAATACAATAATTTATAAGAAATGTTGTTTAATGGAAATGAAAATTACTCAGCTGAAATCAGCACATGTTTTCTGCTAAATTTTAGTTGGTTATAAACAGGTAAAAAATTTAGTTAATATTCAAAAATTTAGAAGAATTTTCGTTTAATAGAAATGAAAGTGGGTCAGTTGAAATCTGCAAAACATGCTGCTAAAATTACAATCACTTTTTGTTATTAATTGAATAAAAACAAATTAATGTAAATATTGTTAATTTTATTTTCAAATAAATTACACAACCCAAAAACACTATTTGCACTTTTATTTTCTTGCCAATATGTTAAACTTCCGCTGGAGTATTATTTGGTTCCTTTTTTCGTCTACCTGCGGGTCGAATTTAGATGAAAATGTTAAAGGGCTGAAATAAAATAACATATTTAATAGTATTTCTTTAAATATAGTTTATATTATAAAACAAACCTCTATTATTTTATTTTTTAAATACAATTTTAACTGCGAAATGTTAATGTCCAGCATTTTTTTTCTTCAATTCAGTGAACTTATTATTTTTTTTTTAATTCACTGAACGTAATTTTATTTTTTCTAATGCACTGAACGTAATTTTATTTTTTTTTAATTCACTGAACGAAAATGAAATTGAACGAATTCAGTAGTGAATTAATTCAGTAAGGAATTAATTCACTTTTTTTTGATTTAATAAAAAGAACTATTGCAATTGAATTAATTCGTCACAAAATAAATCGAACGAAAGCAAATATGAATTAAATCCATTCAATATATGGTGCTTAGTGAATTAATTCATCGAATTTTTAATTCAGAATTGAAAAATTGAATTAAGGAATTAATTCTTCAAAGCTCTGACTATACTTCGTCCCATGGACAAAAATCAGGGTTGGCAGGCAATACCACTAAAATACCGTTATCGATTCAAAACCCTTTCAACTGACTACCGTTACCCCTAAAATACCGTTACCGAAATACCCGGAATACCGTTATCTTTAAAATTCCGTTACCGAAATTACTAAAGTACCGTTATCCTTAAAATACCGATACCGAAATAAATGAAATATCGATACCGAAATACATGAAATAGCGTTATCCTTAAAATACAGTTGCACGTGGTTATTGAGTATTTCACATAAATTAAGTCAATTAATTCGTTTTGTTTTTACTTTAGTGTGGTTTTTGGAAAAAAATGCGGTATGTACCGAAATAACTGGCTACCGTTATCCTTAAAGTACCGTTACCGAAATAACCCAAATATCGTTATCCTTAAAATACCGTTACCGAAATAACTCAAATACCGTTATCGTTAAAATACCGATACCGAAATAAATGAAATAGCGTTACCCTTAAAATACCGTTGCCGAAATAATCTAAAATAACGTTACCCTTACCGATAACCGCATTCATTTCGGTTGCCATCCATGAATTTGTTTTACTCATCTTTTACCTTATCTACAACTTTTTTTCTGTTGTTAACTTGGTTTGAGACGAATTTTACCAAAGGTCTATATTTTTAAAGTTTTTGCAACCTCTGACTACACTCATAAAAAAAAGCCCGTACAAATTCTGTTAAAATAACAGGAAATAGTACCTGAATTTGCGCCAGCAGAAATTTCAATGATGTTGAGAATCATGGTCTGCTAAATTTAGGTGACCTAAATTTTAGGTAAAAAAGTTAGTTCTATTGTATTTAGTTTATAAGAAATGTTGTTTAATGGAAATGAAAATTACTTAGCTGAAATCAGCACATGTTTTCTGCTAAATTTTAGTTGGTTATAAACAGGTAAATAATTCAGTTAACATTCAAAAATTTAGAAGAATTTTCGTTTAATAGAAATGAAAGTGGGTCAGTTGAAATCTGCAAAACATGCTGCTAAAATTACAATCACTTTTTGTTATTAATTGAATAAAAACAAATTAATGTAAATATTGTTAATTTTATTTTCGAATCCAAAAACACTATTTGCACTATATATCACTTTTATTTTCTTGCCAATACGTTAAACTTCCGATGGAGATGTATTATTTGGTTCCTTTTTTTCGTCTACCTGTAGGTCGAATTTAGATGAAAATGTTAAAGGGCTGAAATAAGAGAAAAAAATAACATATTTAATAGTATTCCCTTAAATAAATATAGTTTATATTATAAAACAAACCTCTATTATTTTATTTTTTAAATACAATTTTAACTGCGAAATGTTAATGTCCAGCATACCTCCGTTTTCTTTTGCGTTCCTTTGCTGACTAACAGAAACAAGAGAAAACACGCTCGTATCATATTATTTTATTTACTAGAACTTTCCTAACAAGCGCCATATTATTTTTATTTGTATTAGTATTAGTAAGCGTCATCAGTGATGACTCATCACACACATTAAAATACATTTACTAGAAATTTTCTAATTTGTATTGGTCGGCAATTTCACAAATACACACTTCACCATCAAACGCCATCAAGCACCATCAATCACTATACACTAGCGCCCCTATCGTTTTCTTTTGAAAACACAAATATTAAAAAGTTGCCAATAAATTTATCTATATTAGCTGATAACATTGTCAAAATCATTTATAAAAAAATTGCTAAATATCAGGAGGACAAATTAGTACAAGTACAGCAGAAATATGTTTTTGTGGTAAAATTGGATAACTAACAACTTTAGCTAAACAACGGATTTAAAGGAAAACAACAGGAAAAATTAGTTCAACTGAATTAGAACGCGTTTAACAGACTTTTGTACTAACTTTTTTTTATGAGTGTATTTAACATATGCAATATTGGTATCAAACTTTTTCTTTTTGAGAGTACATTCCCGTTATTTAAAAATAATTTTAAATTTCATAAATTTCAGCCATATCGCCATACAAAAAAGTATGAAAATATTTTTTTTGGTTGTCATACAATATGCCATGTTTTTCCACATTAGCTAATGTAATTTTCAATAAGATTCCCAGCGATAAACATAAAAAACACTAATGTTTTTTTTTTTGGTTTTTGTTTTTGAATTTCGGATATCATAACTTTTTAGAAGGTTTTTGCGCCAATAAAAATAATGGCGTTTTTGTTTTTGAAAAATTCCAACTCCTTCAACCCCCTCTCGGCGGCTTTTGGGTACCTTACTTTGTAAATATATTTAAAATCTGACTTCACGAATCGATTCTACATGAAAAATTAGGCTTATAGGCAGTTTTTTCCCCTTTTATAATGCACCGGATAGCCATTAGGGTTGTCGGAAAAAATGGAGTTTTTTTATTCTTTCATTTTAATTATTTTTTCGTATACACATTTAAAGAGGATACTTACTTGAGAAAAATTGTATACTTACTTATTTCTATTACTACCCGTTAAAAAGTTATTATTCCTTAAATTTTTATTTTTACATGTCCTGCCTGCCCAAACCGCTGGAGCTACGAAGTTGAAATTTGGTATGAAGGTTCCTCCTCTGTGGTAGACATCCACTAAGAAGGGATTTTTGGAAATTCCTACAGGGAGGGGCAAAAAGGGGACAAGAAATAAGAGCTTTTTCCAAAAAATAAGTACCTTTCTCCAAAAAAAGTTCCATTTTCAAAAAAAAAGTACCTTCTCCCAAAAAATTGAAACCTCCAGAAATATTCAATCAACAAACATTTACACCGAACAACTTGTTGGTAAAATTTCGCGGTTGAACACTTCTGGATTAGTAAAAAATAGAGATAATTTGAATTGTTTAGCTCTCTCAGCAGTTGAAAGAAGGGTAATTAATTAAATAATTACTATTTATTATTTCTAATAATCATTATCTTAATTTTGTTAATAAAAAATATTTCCTTTGTTTTTAATAAATAAAATTTACTTTGCAATAAAATTTACAAAACAAAAAAATGTTGTTACTTGCAAATAAATTTAAGGCTTAATAACTTTTTAACGGGTGGTTATAAAAATAAGTATAGTATACCATTTTTCTCAGGAAAGAATCCTCTTTAATTGTGTATATTAAAAAAATAATAAAAATTAAAGAATAAAAAAATCGATTTTTTCCGACCACCCTAATGGCTATCCGGTGCATTGTAAAAGCGTAAAAAACTGCTTTTAAGCAGGCACCAGAAAACGTTTTTTTTTGTTTTTTTTCAAAAATAAATATCACTAAAGTTCAAAATGTTTTTATTTCTCAATCGAAAACAAAAAATTTCAAATGTACTTAAAAATAAAAATATCCCTCAAGTTGAAATTCCAAAAATATCTTTAGGTATAAATATCAAAGATAAAAAAATTGATAAAAAAATAAAACTTTTTAAACGTTTTTGTTTTGTACTAAGTACAAAGATGAAAAAAAGTACAAAGTATTCTGGTTTTTGGTTTCAAATCTGTAGAAAATCATATAATACCCTGGAATGCACTGTTGGGCGGTATATACATACATACAAACATATATTGCAAATATTTTTTTTTTGCTAAAATGTTTGCCAATTGACTAGCATTTTGCATTAATATTATTCATTTTCGGAATGTATAAGTTTTCTAATTAAATGTTTGCACCATGAAACTTTTTTCGCATTCCGACATTAATTCGCAATTTTTTAAGTGCAGAGTTTTAAAATTTATAACTTAGGGACCATAATACCCATATCTCATACCAAAGTTTGGTAATTAGTTCGCAAAAAAAAAAAATTGCCAAAAAAAATTTGCAAAAAAAAATTTTTCTTTTGCAGAATATAAACTGCTGATTAGGTTTCTTAATTATTTTTTTGTATCATAAAGGCTTTTTTCGCATTCCGCCAATAATTTACAATTTTTTTCGAGTTCCGCCATTAATTTTAAATTTTTTAAGTGCGGATTTTTAAAATTCATAATCTAGTGACTATAATACCGAATATCTCATATCAAAGTTTGGTTGTTAGTTTGCAAAAAAAATTCGCGAAAAAAAATTTTCCGAAAACAAAAATTTTTTCATCAATGTATTCGTTTGCAGAATGTAAATTGCTGATTAGGTTTTTTAATAAATTTTTTTACCATAAAGGTTTTTTTTGCGTTCCGCCATTATTTTCTAAAATTTTAAGAGCGGTTTTTTTAAATTCACAACCTAGGGACTATAATACCTATATCCTATACCAAAATTATCTGGTTAGATTGCAAAAACAAAAAAAATTGGGGAAAAAAAATTTTTCCAAAAAGTTTTGCATCAATATATATGTATAGCAGAATGTTAATCGCTGATTAAGTTTAAAGATTTTTGAGTACGGTTTTTTAAAATACATAAATTTGGGACTATGATACCCATATCTTCTGCCAAAATTTAGTGATTCGAATGCAAAAAATTTCGCGAAAAAAAAATTTTTCCAAAAAGGAAAATTTTTGCATCACATATTCGTTTGCAGAATGTAAATTGCTGACTGAGTTTTTTAATTTATTTTTTGTTCCATAAAGCTTTTTTTTCGCGTTCCGCCATTATTTTGCAAAATTTTAAGCGCGGTTTTTTTAAATTCATAACCTAGGGACTATAATACCTATATCCTATACCAAAATTATCTGGTTAGATTGCAAAAACAAAAAAATTGGGAGAAAAACAATTTCCAAAAAGGAATAGTTTTGCATCAATATACATATTTGCTTGCAGAATGTTAATAGCTGATTAAATATCAAAATAAATTTTTTGTACCATAAAGCCTTTTTTCGCGTTCCGCCATTATTTTTCAATTTTTTAAGTGCAGTTTTTGTGGTTATCTGCTCACAAATCCTATGGTTTTAATGACCACAGTTTGTCTTTTGCACAAAATTATTCAGCCTATCATGCTTTGTAGAAATCTTTTCGGCGGAAATTTTTATTACTTTTTAATAACGCAAAGGTATATATCATTGGATGCAGAAATGTGTATTAGAGCGTACCACCTTACAGGCAAAAAAAAATGCGCCGTACACCCTCCAATATGAAGTATTTTTGCAAGGAGGTTTCAAAAAAAAAAATTTAATTTTTTTTTGCTGAACGTAGAGGTTTTCATTTTTCGTTATATCTTTGGTATTTACAGTCGGATCTTGAAGTATGATACATCGATGTTTTTCTCTCGAGGAGGCCAGTGTTTTGCTCTAAGGACATTTTGACCTCAAGTATCCCGTTCTAGTAGTTACCCACCAGATCTCAGTTGCTACCACCCTAATGTACAACCCTAATGTCAGAAAATTAAAGCTCGCAAAAAATCATTAAACTTTAGCTAAGGAAGTTTTTCGCTAAACCCAGTAGAATTTTTTTTTATATATTGGTTCCTGAACGTAGGGGTCGCCTTTTTAAATTTTTTTTAATTGGATTTTTACTATATAGCAAAACACTGGTCTCCTCGAGGCAAAAAAATCGATATATCACACTTTAAAATCCGATTTTAAATGCCAAAGCTATAACAAAAAATTAAAAATGGCGACCCCTATGGTCGGCAAAAAATTTTTTTTTTTTGAAATCGCCTTCCAAAAATACATCATATTGGAGGGTGTACGGCGAACTTTTTTTTGAGGTACGGTCTAGTGTTTATATGTAATTGTAATCAGCAAAACTAAAAAAAAAACGTTTTAAAACGTTTTATTTTGTTTTTTCCTCAATACAAAATAAAACATTTTTTTTTGTTTTTTCCTCAATACAAAAATAAAAATAATTCTCAACTCTCCTGAAAATATCAGTACGGATATTTTTTAAATTTTGTTTTCGAAAAGAAAACAAAAAATAAAAAAATTGATGAAAACAAGATATCCATCAAGAAAAATAAATTCATTTGTACACAAGTGATTTTTCTTTTATTGAGGAAAAAACAAAATAAAACGTTTTAAAAGTATTAATATCGGGTGCCTGCTTATAAGCCTAATTTTTCATGTAGAATCGACTCGTGAAGTCAGATTTTAAATATATTTAGCGGTTTCTGTTCTACAAAGTAAGGTACCCAAAATTCGCGATTTTAGCCGCCGAGAGGGGGTTGAAGGAGTTGGAATTTTTCAAAAATAAAAACGCCATTAAAAAGTTATGATATCCGAAAATCTAAAATTCAAAAAACACTCTAATGTACAGTATTGTTCGAAACCTAAGCAACTTTTCCTAATAAAGTAATCAAAGTCCTACATATTCTTTTTAAATTGGTTTATACAAAATAACACTTTTAATTTTTATTATGTTATGTGCCTACATTCTAATAATAACAAGAAAATTTTAATTCCATTTCCTTGCCAGTAAAAAAAAACAAAAATGAAATTGACTCCATATATTGCTGTTCGAAACTTAAGCAACTATTTTGTTGTTGTATTTTTTTGCAACAAATAAACAAAAATTTTGAAACTTTTATTTAATTCCCGTTTAGTTTGACAAAGAAAATTTAATTTTTTTTTGTTTCTGTAGATTTAGAATCAATTACTTAGAAGTGCAACTATGGCGCGTACAAGTTACGGAATCGATTTTAAGCTCAAAATTTTTGAACTATTTAATAAGGGCCAATCGCAAGTCTCTATAGCTAACAAATTAAGCATTAACAAATCAATAGTTTGCTACTAATTAAAAAGTACAAAGCTACTGGAATAGTAGAGAAAGTCAATACTAGAGGGCAACCTCGAAAAACTTCACATCGAACAGATTGAAAATTGTCCGATTAATTATGAAAAAAACCCTTTATTTCTTCCAAAGATGTTGTGAGTGAGCTTAATCTCAATATTAGTTCGAGCAGTGTGAGAAAACGATCATTGGAAAATAATTTGAGAAGCTTCATGCCGTCTAAGAAACCTATACTGACAAAGAAAAATTTAAAAAAGAGGTTTGCCTAAATGGTTTTGCAACGTATTCGTTAATTTTCATTAGTTTTATGAAATTTAAGGTTGGATTTTGCAAAAGCTCACTCAAATTGGACTGTGGGAAAATGGAAAATAGTTTTATTCAGCGACAAGTCTAAATTTAACCTGTTAAACTCAGATGAAGTATGCCACGTTCGAAGACCGAAGGGAAAACGATTACATCCGCGTTATTGTAAAGGAACAATAAAGCATGGGGGCGGAAATGTAATGGTGTGGACCTGCTTTTCGACTAGTGGAGTTGGCCTTTTGTTGAAATACAAATAAAAATCGATCGCTTTGTTTATTTGGATATTTTAGCCAAACACATGCTTCAATATGCCGAATTGGAAATGCCACTTCTATGGGTGTTTCAGCGGAATAATGACCCAAACTCTCGTCAAAGTGGGTCAAAGAATGGTTACCTGTTAATGGGATTCAATTATTGGATTGGCCAGCTCAATCTTCAGACTTGACTCCCATAGAAAACCTATTCGGCATTTTGAACCGCAGGGACGGAACTCGCCGTTTTAGTAATAAGCGGGAGCTGATTAATTGCTTAAAATCAGAGGGGGAATCAATACCAACCATAACACTATCAAATCTAATAGATTCTATGGCAAAACTATGTGCGGAGGTCATATGCAAGAAAGGGCATCATAGGAAGTACTGAAAGTTGCTTAAGTTTCGAACAGCAATATATGGAGTCAATTTCATTTTTGTTTTTTTTTTACTGGCAAGGAAATGGAACTAAATTTTTCTTGTTATTATTAGAATGTAGGCACATAACATAATAAAAATTAAAAGTGTTATTTTGTATAAACCAATTTAAAAAGAATATGTAGGACTTTGATTACTTTATTAGGAAAAGTTGCTTAGGTTTCGAACAATACTGTATATATTCGTAAAATTATTTTTTCGGTGTAGGTACTTTATTTCAAAAATTAAAAATAACTAAACCAAATATTTTTAAAGTTTAAATGCCCGCTATTCCACGCCTCCTTTTGATTGGGTAGGAGTTTTAACGTTGAAAGTTAAAACTCAATTTCGGAAGTACTCATTCGATCAGCAAAAAATTTACACCAAAAGAAAGGTTTCTTAAATATCTTTTTGGGGTGAGGTATGACCCAATATATTAACCCATTGTGGAGCAGTTGAAGATTTTTTATTTTTTTCATGTCCTTTTTTGTGAAAATACGATTTATTCAAAATTACGCATTTATAATGACAAGTTTTTTATACATACAGGACTTTGGGCTTTCATTTGAGGTATGAAAACCATTTCGATAAACTTTATTTCCCAGCAAAAACATAGTCTCAACTACTTACCAGCATATTTACTCGCTTAATTACTCTTGTTCGCGATGTCCCAAAAGTAATGAATAGTCATTATCTTCTCACTTAAAAAAACACAAAGTAATTAGTACTCATTACCCTTTCACAAGGAGGCACAAAATAATTAGTACCAATTACTTTAGGGAAATCGCGAACAAAAGTAATTAAGCGAGTAAGTAGGCTGGTAAGTAGTTGAGACAATGTTTATGCTAGGTTGATCAGACTGTTATAAAATCCAACAACATTATTATTTTATTATTATCGTCTCAATATATAACCAAGCTGTCTACTCTTTAACTTAAAAACATACGTCAATTTGGCACTATTTGCAAAAAAGGAGACACAGAGGCATTGGCGTACCTAGACCATTTTTCTGGGGTGGGCAAGCGACCAATTAATTTTCTGCTGTTTATTTGCCCATTCTCACACCCCAGCAAAAAACCTGCTTCGCTGGTTGCAGCTTTGTAAGGGAATAAATAAAATTAATCCCTTACAAAGCTGCTTACGGAAGGCATGATTTTTCCATACAAAGGTCCCGCTTGGAAGCACGTTGTTTTGTGAGAAAAAGCGCATTATTCGCTGCTGAAAAATTGCAGTAAATTCGTAAGTGCATTTAACCGCAAATAAATTCATGCACTTTTTTGGAAAAAGTGCTTTTTTGCTATTGAAAAGATGCAGTAAATTCATGATTTTCATTGAGCGCATTTAAACGCGACTTTTTATGAAACTAAATGCATTCATTTGCCGACTTCAAAATGCAGACTGACTTATGTTTATGTGGCGTCTATTCATCAAACTCTACTAAAGAAGGGAAAAACACGATTGAGATGACTCAGATTTCGTGCGCATTAATCTTTGGATCACTTACATTTTATTTTACTCCCTTACAACCTGCTTCGTCGTAAGGGAATAGCGTAGCACTATAATTTTTTAAATAACTTGCTTACGATTTGCTTAGTTTAAGGCAGTTTTGCAGGGTATACAATCAAATTGCAAAATTTTTTTTGTATTGTATACGCATAAAGTGGCGCAACTCTGTAAAGCAGAATTTGTAGCGCGTTTTTAAGCGCTTCGTATTTTTACTGCTTCCAAAATACTAAAAAGTTTTTGCTGGGACTCTTAATCCTAACAAACACTTTCGGCATTATTCTTACAATTTTTTCACACAAAAAAAAAAAAAACTTAACAATGATTCCTTGCCTTCTAATAAAATGTTCATACATTTTCCTATCAAAATCGCCATATTTTTATACAAAACTCTGAAAAGTGCATCTATTTTTCTGAAGAAAACCTCGTACAATGAATGTGTTCCAAGCTATATTTTCAGATTATTATGATAGAGAAAAGAAATCTAAGTTCAACCTGGTCAAAAACAGTGAGGTGTTCATCTTACAATTTTTTTTTCTACAAAATATTGAAATTTCATTAAAATAACATAGTAATGTTTAGTGTGAAGAAACTTCCTAGTTAGATATTAACTAAGTATTCATTTAGAAAACTATGAAATCTAAGATATTTAACTCACCAAAAAAGATTATGCGTTATATTTCTATTATTGAACATATTGACTCTTATGGTCAATTTTATAATCAGAACTAAGATCGATTTGTTTCTTAAATATTTCTTAGGTAAGAATTTTTCAAACAACTTTCTTATTTAAGAAATATTTAAAACAAAAATCGATCTTAGTTCTGACTATAGAACGGACCCTTAGATTTCAACAACTTAGCTGCCTAGGAATCTAGTAGAGATTTTCCCAAACCAAAAACACAGGATTAATTGGTATAAAAAAAGTAATATTGTGATACTTTTTGCCATCAAAATTATAGATAAAAGAATTGTAGGTATATTTTTTTAAAATCCTGGGGTGGGCAAAAATCAGTATAGGGTGGGCTTAGCCCACCCCAGACCGGCCTAAGTCCGCCAATGCACAGAGGAGATTGAAAGATAAATAAAAATCTAAAAACGAATCTTTGTATGGATTTGTGTTGATCACTTTTGAGTAAAAAACAATAACAGAAAGCTGAATAGAAAAGAAAAGTACATATTAGTTACATTGCATTCAAAGCTTTCTTGGGTTAGATCGTTAAAATTGGATTCTATAAACCGTTTTATAAAAATTAACGGAAATGGCATTACAATGACGTCATAAAACTTTTAAATCAGGCATGTCACAGGTTTTTTACGGAATTGATTTGATTTTGCATTTTCACTTTCGCAATTTTTTTCCTAAAATGATTGAAAACTATTTTTTTCCTTCTGAATTTGCAGTTTAGGTTGCTACAGATAATTTTGTATTGAAAATAAAACGTTTTGGTAAATATCGAGTATGCTACAGTCTTTATAGTTTACTTAAAACGTTAAAAGCTTCTCCTGAAAACGTAAAACGAAAAAAAAATCATTTTCATTCCACTTTTAAAAACCAAAGTGGAATTGATATTTAGAGCAGCTTAAACTCATGAAAGCTTTTCAATAGTGCTTGGTATGTATTCCCTAAAGTGTCGTTAACTATTTCACTTAAAAAAATTTACATTGAAAACGCTTTTTGTTGGTAAATTCAAGAATTTTCTTACGGTGGGTCTCATACTGTAGGTTTAACTTTAAGTTAACTATAAACAAAAGAAAATGTCAAAAAAATGTACATAAAACAACAACAAATTTTTGGGTTAACTATTAACTAAAGTTTAAACCTGCAGTATGAGCAAAACGTAATTTTTTCTGAAAAATTAATATTTTAAATTTTGATCGGCGATCTTCTCTTTTTTAACTACAAATGGCAACTTATATCAAAATTTTGCAGTTGGAACACGTATTTACAACAAAGTCTTTTTTTAACATTTTAGAATTTACGAAAACGCAAATTTTGTTTAATAAACCTATTTTAAATTTATTAATTATTTGTGAATACAAGCCATACACTATATACATATATTTTTTTTAAATAATTTTTTTTTACCAAAAAATTTCGAATCTTAAGAATTATGATTATTATTTTATGTTTACCCAGCCAGCAAGTTCGAAGCGCTCATAAATAAGATTCTTAAATGGCTCGTAGAAATGATTATTTTTTTTTTGAAAACACTCTTTTTTTGGAAGAATATATGAATCTTCAAAAAACAATCCAAAAAGTTGTCTCTACAATCTAAAAAGCTGTCTCAAAATGAGGGTTCATTTTTCGGACTCAAAGAAGATTCCAAAATTATTTAAATTTATGAGGAAAATTTCGATTTTATACGTTCTTTTTTCTGAGTCATTTCTGATTACACACGGGGCTCTTTTGGACGGACCACTTTCATAGGAAAAAATGTTTATGTTTTTGGAGCTCATTTCTGACTCATTAATGATCATCTTTGTTTGCTGGGTACATTTTTTTTGGAATTCTTTAGTTAGAGGGTAATCTTCTAAAACACTTCGGGGAAGTGTTGCGTTATTTCTATAGAAATTGTTTTTGTAACAAAAACAATTTACATTGAAAGTTCCCTTCACCCAAGTGTTTTACGAAATTATGTAAATGTAAATTCTTCGCCTGATCGTAAAAAATATAGGCGACTTCTAGGACTAACTTTTAACGATTTTACATTCTTTACATTTCGGCACGTATCTTTTGATAAATACAATTTTTTTTTATTTGTTTTTTCTCTATCGATCAAAATTTTTCTATTTCTTAAATCGTAGAACTCATAACTTTCGATATGATTTGGAGAAGGGGAAACCCTTTTCTGAAAACCTGAATATCTTTCATCTTTCATATTTTTCTGAAAAGAGTCTTGAGTTTCTTGAACAGTTACAATATTGCAGTTTATGACATTATGATTCTCAGTATCTCCATTTAATTCGCTTTCCAGGAAATGTGTGTTATTTCCAGAATATACACTCGTAGGATACTTTTGATCCGTTTCGTTTGTGGAAGTATACAATGTACCATAGATGGCCAATGTAATGTTTTTATAGCGGCCGCGTACAACCAAAGCGTCAGTGAGAATTTTCTTTTGGCTACAGTCCAAGTGGATATATTTATTTTCACTACATTGTAATTTGCCCAGACTCTCAAATGTCGAAACACCCCTCATACCCAAATTATTAACAAAAAACTCTATTTCAAATTCAGATGGATATATGTCACTAAGTTCGTTGATTTCAAAAAAATCCAGTTCTACTAGAGTTCCGAAAGGCATAATTCTAATTTCAGTGATAAAAATCATTTTAGGAAATTGCGTTAAACTTAAATTAATGTCCTACAAATTAAAAATACAGTAATAAGTAAACAATTTTAAAAACTCCAAACTAAACATTACTGACCTCATCTGATTCATCATAAAACGTATCAAAAAATAAGAGTTCACTTGTGTTCCCGGTATCAACCATTTCGTTTCATTGTATCATGAACAAGGTTTTTATTATAACTTCTGTCACTGTTGCCAACTTTTTTTGCAAATATCACTAATACGGGGGTTACACGTTAAATTTTTGCCTTTAAACATTCATGCACTCACACTTTCACTAACCTAGTGTCTTCAAATGCAATGAAATGTGCAAAGAAATTCGAAAAAAACACAAAACAACAACAACGAAAATAATTTTGTTGTTGCTTTGTGTGTTATTTTCAAATTTTTTTGCAAATTTCATTGCATTTGAAGACACTAGGTAACACACAATTTTCCAAATTTCAATTTTCCATGGAAATTTCAATTTGGAAAAGTGTGTGTTAGTGAAAAAGTGTATTGAAACTGGAAATGCAAAATTTGAACGTGTAACCCCGGTGTAAATCAAACTAAAAAATCTAGAAAATAGCTAAATTGTAAAAAACTAAAAAAATTGTAGCAATACATCGCTACACAAATTTGACGATGTTTTAAAATTTTGTTGAAAAATTCCCTCAACAACTATATCATGTTTTATGATTTCACGAGAAAATACGATAGTTGGCAACAGTGTTCACTGATAGTTTTTTTTTTTAATTTTGAAGCGGAGAATACATTAAAGCCCTCCTCCATACACTTGCAATATTATGTCCAATATAATGGAAACTATTTTTTCGTTTTGTCACACGCAAAAAATAGAAAGTGGATAATTGCCGTAGTACTTCGGTAAAATACAACTTCAAAAGTTTTCTGCTAAGTTACACAATTCTTTAATTAAAATATAATATTTTCTAAGACAATTTATAAAAGAAAAAACTTAGGTAACTTAACATATTTTGAAGTGCGTGGAAATGCAATAGGTCAAAAACTAAGATAAGTTGACAAAAACCAAAAATTAATAAATCTACATGTATTTTTTTACTGACTTACAAAATATACTTTTGAAGTTGTATTTTACCTAAGTACTTCGATAATTATACACTTTTTATTTTTTCCGTGTATGTTTTATTTCGTTTAATTTGAGTACCCACACTTACATGTTACTATCTTTCCCCGTTTTTTGCCCCCCACGGGCCTCCCGGGGGCACCTCCCAAAATTAATTTCGATCCTATATTTTTTTTGACGAAACCCCATAAACTGCACTTTTGCCTTTTTTTAAAAATTTTTTTGAAATCTATTGACTGGCAATCTGGATTCCTGGGTTCGATTCCCGCACGAGCAAATTTGGCTGAAGTTTACTTTTTCGGGCACCCCTTAAAATAAAGTATGTCACCCCCTCTGGAATTAAAAAAGATTTTTTTCTATATGGTGTTAAGCGGGCCGGTCCCTGGAAACCGCTAGGTCCAAAAAACCGAAATACACCCAAAATGGTAAGTGTGGATCTAGTAGGAGCCAAACTTTATGGATCATAAAACTAAATGCATTTTTGAAATCGCCAGAAAATTTTGTTTAATTTGAGTCGACACACATGCCATTTCGGCCGTGTTTCAGTTTTTTTGGACCTGGTGGGTCCCAGGGGTTCTACACTGGGAAATAAAATGAAGTTTTTGTCAAAATATTATGAAACATTCCATTAATTCAGTGAAAAGTTTCAATGGACGAGTTCCAGTGTATGCAAAAATTGAATAACATGTGTTGTAGATAATTCTCTAAGTGTGTCTAATCATTTTTAAATAAGTAAATTGAATATTTTTGAATAAAAAACCCTCTATCGTTCATAAATTCGCCAATAACATGAATTGTAGACTACACACAATTTTAAAAACACTGCTAGTTGAAAAATCCGATAACATCCGGAACACCCGGTGGGTAAACGATTTTTCAAAATTTTCGACCATTTATTTTCACCCAGGTTGTTTGTTATTCCCCTAATCAGCGTTGGGTTAAAAATCAATATCGGTGCAACGGTTCAAAATTTGTGAGTAAAAATGTGAGGAAACTTCGAAATTTTCTATACAAAATCCCAGCGTAGAAACGGTAATGACATATCATTATTTTTTGGAGTAATGACACCCACTTACCTTCTGCATTATTTTAAAACATATAATAATGAGTTACGGATAATGACTTATTTTTATCATTATTTCAAATACAAAATAATTTTTTAGATTTTTTTGAAAATTTTTTGAAATCTATTTTTAGACTCAATGTTTTTTAAACACTGGTAAGGATATATGTAACCACATATTTTTTGATTTTTTGTATGTTGGCGAGTAAGCTTACTTGTGTGCAGCAGGTCAATTATATTTTTGTTGACTGGCAATCTGTAGACCCAGGTTCAATTCCCGCACCAGCAAATTTTATTTAAAAAAAAAATACAATAAAAAATATTTTTTTTTTATATAATTTATTTTTTTGAAAATCTATTTTTAGACTCATTATTTTTGTCAGTACTGGTAAGCACATAGGTAACGATATATTTTTTGATTTTTCGTATGCTGGTGTGTAACGACAACTCATTATTTTTCGCGACATCCCCATATAAAGGTAATAAGAAATGTAATAACAAAAGTAAGTAGTTACCATTACCAAGTATGTAGTTACATAACCACATATCTGGTAATGATTTTCTACACTGGGATGCTACATTTTATTACTTTGTTAAATGGTTGTAAAATTGATTGAACTTTGTATTAAAATGAAAAAGTTATATGGAGATTTTTAAGGTGTCCTCACATTTTCAATCAGAACTTTTGAACCGCCAGACCGATTTTGATTATTTTTAACACAAAGCTTCTTGATAGAGTACCAACAACCTAAATAAAATGAATCGAAAAAAATTAAAAAAAATCACGTATCTGGGGCCCTTGGGGCCATAATTTTTATGTTCAAACATCTTTTTTTTAGGAGCTAACCTAGCAAAACGGCTAGCACCACTGGCTTCAGCGAACTCTAATTAGTTTTACTCACTGGGTGCCCCATTTGCGGAAAAAAGTAGTGCACAGTGTAACCAGCGAAATAAAATTGTAAAACTGTTTTTTTTATATAGAGGCTTTTGCATATATGAACTCGATATGACGTATTATTCTTATTTTTTTTTTTTGAACAGGAAGCTCAGGATACAGAATATATTGAACCTTCTTTTTTCAATGAAGCTACCTCACCCAAACTGTTGGAAGATTCCGAGGGGCAACCCAAAGCTACAAAGTCCTATAAATGTGCACAGTGTAATATAAGCTACATACATAAGTACACCTACGTAGCGCACATAAGACAGATGCATTTGGGTATAGAAAGAGCTTTTGAATGTGAAGTTTGTCATAAAAAATATACAAAATTCTGTAACCTTTATCGGCATATGCGTTTGGAGCATGGCGAATCATTAAGGCAATTTAAATGTGAATATGCCAATTGTAATCGGAGTTTTCGCCAACTTTCTACACGGCGCAAACATTATGAAGAATTTCATAATCATGAACCCTTACCAAATCTAATAGAACAAGTATCTAGAGAGTGTTTAAGGCAAGAACAAATGAAAATTTCCAAGGAATCAACCAAAACGACATCATCGTCATCAGATCCTTTAGCTACAGCTGAAAATATATCAGAAGCTGAAATAGAAAATAATCCGACATCAACGTCCAACAAACGTCTCTACATTTGTGCAGTTTGTGCTTCGTCCTTTGATACTTCTTATGATCTAAAAGTTCACATGAATAAAACTCATCTAGATGAAATGAAATTTGCCTGTCATATTTGTGGTAAACAAAAAATATCCCAAATGAAATTAGACGAACACATTGCCACCGTACATGATAATCCTCGAGTTACCTGTGATATTTGTAAAAAAGTGTTAAAATGTAAAAGTCATTTAAGGCAACATATACTTTCGGTTCACAATGGTGTCAAA
The DNA here is from genome assembly GCA_949987735.1 of Leucophora obtusa. NCBI lineage: Eukaryota > Metazoa > Arthropoda > Insecta > Diptera > Anthomyiidae > Leucophora > Leucophora obtusa. Next base: position 64,853,812 of record OX465299.1, on the reverse strand, counting down.
CCTTATGCCTGCGAATATTGTCCATCCACTTTTGCCGCTAAGAACACTTTGAAAGTTCATACCCGCATACATACGGGTGAGAAACCATTTAAATGTGCGGTATGTGATCGTCGTTTCAGGCAATTAACACCAATGAAAAAACATTTAGCGACACATGAAAAAGGACGACGTAATGCTATCGCCACAGAGGGTTTGATAATTTAATTATTCCTTGTTAAGTTTTCATAATTAAGAGTGTAATATTAAAAGTAATATTTATGTACGTAATTATATTAATTATAAGGCTTAATAGAAAAATTGAAGACAACATTTAAGACAAAATTCTCTCCGCTAAATGGAAAAGCTGTCCTTATAGATTTTTTAACTATGGCATCCGTATCTGTAATTATTTTATAATTGTTTACCGTTACAATCGCAAAACGCACTCGATTTGGAGTATGCTGTATTTTCAGTAAACTGTATTAATTCCGAGTCACCTTCCCTTTATAAGTCATCAAGTCTTGTAGGAAATTTACTACTGTAAAACTAGCTTAAGACGAACTTTGGAGATCAGGCAAATTAGATGGCCCAAAATAATTAGCATTACATTTTCATTACTATTATTTTATGTAATGGTAATGGAAGTTTTTTCTTCATTACCGTTACTTTATATAATGGTAATGAAATTTGTTTTTCATTTCCATTACTTTTTTGTAATGTAATGGAAAAAAATTAATTTAATTTTTGTAATTTTAATGAAATGACAGAAAACAAGAAAATCATTACTTAACCATAAGCGCAATACGTTTGATTTTTTCTATAGTCGCGCCTTTATGGGCAAAGTCATTAATTTTCATATACAATACAATACAGGACGCCGTATACAAAACAGGACGTCGGCGCTTATCACTGACAGTAGGGAATCCAGCTAATATTGATTCATTGGAGCATCGTCGAATTGTGGGTTCTGTGACACTATTCTATCAATATTACCATAGGAGATAAAAGAGCTTCCTAGTAGCAAAAACTAGTAGTCTGGAACCAGTTATGTACTAGTTTATTTGAACCAGACAACTAGTACGATTTCTACCGCCTCTCCAAACAAACAACTGTAGCATTTAACATGGAGATGTCATAGGCATGGCGGCAGTTGTCGCCAAACTCCCACTTTGGTACTAGTTGTAGAACTAGTTTGAAAATTACAATTTAAGAACGAAAAATAGGCGTGAAAACAGGTACTAGTGTGACAGTCGCGGAACCAGTTCTGAAGCGACTCTTTGGAAATAGTACTGTACCAGTTGGTTAAGATTAAAATTATATAGATAAAAACGAAATATTTTTCTTTGATGAAGTGTTGATTAGGCCTATAGTTTCCTCTTACTGACGAGAAAAGTTCGGAAAACATTTAAGGGTTAAAAAATGGGGTCAAAAATGGCAAAAATTTTCGTTTTTTCGGTTTATTTCATATTCTAAAGAAACTATAGGACATTTTGAATTCAAATAAAAGGTATTTAAGAGGCCTATTTACCGGTGCATTGTGAACCATATTTTGAGAAGGCGGCCAAAAATCTTTTTTTTTTATGGATACCGATTTTAAAGTTATTCATTTGAAATTAAATACCAGTGAACCTCGGGAGCCAAAAAATTGCAACTCTATTTCAACTATATCACAGCTAACAGGGTCTTCGAAAAAGGACTTTATCAATATTTTGCTAAAATTAAAAATTTCTTTGTAAATTTTAATTTTTAAATGACTGCAACTTTTTTGTTTTAAAAGATTTTAAAGTAAAATAAATTTTGTATAATTTTGTAACTTCTAACCTATTAATGTTAGCTTCTAAGCTTTTAATATAAATTTTTTAAAAAAGTTCCAAATTTTCCAAAAATCTCCTACTTAATAGAGCATAACTCCTGCCCATCAAAAAAAATCTTGCACTCTTCTGTAGTCGGAAACCTCCCCTACACTCCTATACCACATTGTATACCCGCCAGTTTCCGCCCGTGCGTACCAGAACGATTTTTCTGACCTAAGGTCAGATATTTTGTGCAAAATTTATGAATACAAAAGTTTTCCACTATGTGGTTAGGGTATAATGAGTTTGCCCTGATGTTTGTAACTACCAAAAATATTTGACCTATACCCATTTTTATTATACGGATCGACTCAAAATCACTTTCTAAGTCGATGTAACGATGTTCGTCCGTCTGTGTGTTATGAATACAAAAGTTGGTCGTAACGGTGTATTTTTTTTTGCGTGAGTTTACAAGAGTTGACACGAGTTGTTATATACTTATAAAAAAGGGTTGAGACATAATGCGCTTAATTGTTAAATTATATCATAGGGTAAAATTATTTTTATTTTGACAGGTACAATTACATAGGTATTTTTCAAAAACATTAATAGTCGGAACTTGAGTTAAGCTGCGTTTACATGTGCACCGAAATCTCGAGATTTCGATATTCACCACTCTGAAAAAGCAATGAAGGAAAGTTTATAGATGTTCAATTTTGAATAAAGTACACATATTTGGTTCTAATAAATACATTTTCTGAAAAATTAAAGTTTATACGCATATCTTCACTGTTTTTTCATAGTGGTGAATATCGAAATCTAGGGATTTCAGTGCAGATGTAAACGCAACTTTATATAGTTTAAATACCTGAGAAAATGGGAAAAAATTTAAATAACAGGTAAATGGTAAAAAACTATTGCGACACACCCTTTTAAGATATGAGCAGGTATGCTTCACCTTTTAAAAGGAGTTAGGTTGCGTTTACACTTGCATTGAAATCCCGAGATTTCGCTATTCACCACTCTGAAAAAACAATGAAGGAAAGCATATACACTTTAAATTTTTAGAAAATGTATTTATTATAGCTAACTATGTGTGTTTTATTAAAAATTATACATTTATATGCTTTTCTTCATTGTTTTTTCAGAGTGGTGAATAGCGAAATCTCGGGATTTCGATGCAAGTGTAAACGCAACCTTAGGGTCTGGGTTTTTTATGCTTCAAAAACAGGTAATAAAAGATAAAAAATTGTATTTTACATATTGTAAGAAAGAGTATTTATAATAATTAGGTTGTTCATAAGGGGTGTACTATCTGTTGTATCGTTGTATCGTCCTAACAAAAAACAGAGTTGTTAAAATTTTTATTTGTGTTTAACAACGATTTTCTATTCAGTTTTCTATCGGTTAGCACACTCAAACATAGGACACTAAACATACGTAAAAATGTTGTATCGTGCTATTCTCAAATGTTGTATTTTTTCAATTTAATTTTTAACAACTCTGTTTTTTGTTAGGACGATACAACGATACAACAAATAGTACACCCCTTGTGAAAACCCTTAATGTTTCCACAATTATTATTCATTACAGTTTGAACAATGGCTAAGTACTGTTATAGAGATCTCGCTGATATTTATTTTCAACAAAAAGATGTAGACAATATAATTTTGCACATACTGAGGAACCATTTCTTTAAGAATTGTAACCTGTAAGAAATTGAAATACACAAAAAAAATTACAACTTTTGCATTAAATTTGAATGCTCTCAAAGCAAGGCAAAGATGTACAAACGTCGCCAAGTCTGGTTATTAAAGAAACTTATTTTTGAGAGTTCATCTACAACTGTCAACGAAAGTGGAAAAAAGGGTCGACCAGCAAAACCAATTGACGGATGTAGTGAAAGATCTCGAAGGCGCAAGCTGGAGAATATCAATGAAGAAATTTCTCAAAGAATTATTAAGGATTCATTTTTTCACCAAATTCAACCAACACAAAATAAGAAAAATAAAATTGAAATAATTGAAAAAACAGTAGAAGCGAGCCCAAGGCGCACAAAGAGGATTTTGAAAAGCATTCCTACACCAATTGAAGATAAGAAATTTACTCCAGAAGAAGCGTTCGCCCTATTTTTGGATTTAAAGCGAACCAATGAAAAGAATTGTGGGATTTTTCCAGAGTATCGAGATTTAGTTTCTGTCAAAAAAGAATGCTTACCTTCATAATCTGCTACTAGTGTCACTTCAAGTTCAGCAGAAATAAAATTGCAAGATCTCCTTGAACATACTGCAGAACGATTGCTAAATACGCTTGATACTGATCATTTAAAAAAAAATTGGAAATGGCCGCATTACTTTAATTTCTAAATGGGGATGGGATGGATCCTTTGGTCAAAAACAATACAAGCAATTTAATGCCGAAAATTCATGAGATGCTAATTTGTTTATGGTATCTTTCGTCCATTGCGCTTAACAAAAATTTATAGCGGCTTAGAGCCGTCAACTAGTAGAGCAACAGAAATTGATGTATGGGAAATTGAAATTCCTTCTTCAACAAAGTATTGCAGACCAATAATATTTGAATTCAAAAAGGAAACCAAAGATGTCATAACTGAAGAAGTTCAAAAAATAAAGATCAAATTAAAGAACTTTAACCAGTAATATTTAAATTTGATGACTAAGAAATTGAAGAAAATTTTAAAATGTGTCTCACAATGATTGTTGTAAAAGTTGCCCAAGCTTTAACCGAAACAAAGTCATCGTCAAGCTGCATTATATGCCAAAAGACATCAAGTAAATTAAGCCAACCCCCACCACAAGACGATAGTTTTAAGGAAGCCTACGAATTTGGAATGTCCCCTCTTCACGCTAGAATGCGTTTTTTGGAGCATATTCTTAAATTGGGTTATGATTTGGAATTTGGTCCGTTAGGCGAAAAAAGCAAAAAAAAAAAACAAATTCAAGAAAAATATCTACAACTAGGCCTCATAATCGACCAACCAAAACAAGGAAAAGGAAACTCAAATGATGGAAATACTGCAAGGAGATTTTTTTCTGATCCAGAAACTGCAGCAACTATCACAGGTGTAGATCATGAATTAATAAGGCGATTCAAAATCATATTGCAAGTTCTAGCATGAAGCAGAAAGATAAATGCAAAAAAAAATTGGAGAGTACGCCAATAAAACAGCTATGCTTTATAACGAAAAATACTCTTGGAGATATATGCAATTCACAGTTCATAAAATTGTGTACCATGGTGAACAAATAATTCAAAACAATATGCTACCAATAGCAGATCTATCTGAAGAAGCGGAGGAACAAAGACTACAGATTCTTTTGGGAGCACAACACAAGAAAAATGTCCAGATGTTGCACTAATGAAGACCTTATCACTATTTTGTTGTGCACTTCAGATCCATATATGTCCAACATTCGACAAAAATGGAAAACTACCTCTATTGAATTAGACGAAGAAGCTAAACAACTTCTAGAATATGAAAATCAAGGCTATTTGGAAGAAATATTTACTAAAATTGTTTGATTTAAAGTAGTTTTTCAGTACACTAACACTAAAGCTCAAATTAGTTTGGAAATAAAGTGCGGCGAAATGAGGTATCGTGAAGTAGAAATCTATTTTCAATAGATTTTCTTATTTCAAATGTACGTCCAAACTAAGTAGTTGTGTATACTGTCATTAACTAAAAGTAAACAGCTGACACGATACTTTACGATACTACCAGACTAATGGAGCCTTAAGTTATACTCTTTTTTATATAGTTAACAATTTTTCATGATTTAAAAATTTATGTATTTTATAAATTTACAATAAAAATTGATATAGTGATATTTAAAAAGATAATAAAAAAATTTTTAACTAAAGTAAAAACATACGACTTTTTCATTGAATCTTGAACAAATATCAGGTAACTTTTACGTTCGCTGCTTAATAAATTATATTTTAACTCGGGCTCTTTCAAAAAAAGCCAACCTTTGACCCTTGTGAACATTAGGACTAAAAAGTTTAAGGTCGCCAAAGTTTGGGCATTTTCTGACAAAATTTAACTTACAAAATTTTTAAAAAGTATTCGTTGTAAAATTAACTGAAAAAATAACACTTCACTTTTGTACTAAAATTCAACTAAAAATGAAAATGTATTTTAAACCCCTCTATAACTTTTTTTTTATTATTGGTCGATATTTACGTTTTAAGCACCGTAAGTTTGTTTTTCACGTGGAAAAATTTCACTCGAACTTTAAATGCCTCAAATTGCAATTTAATTTAAACAAATGAACAATTTTTTAATTTTACAACAAAGACAATTACAATAAACACAAAATGTCACTTTTTCCCGTGAAAACAAACTCTACACAATTTTTACGTGAAACTCATTGTCGTGAAAAATCATTTTTTTTATATGGAGTATAACAGTTTTTTCACGTGAAACTCAACTTACGGTGCTTTATAGCAAAAATTAAAGGCTAATTTCCCACCTACCAAACAATAGAAACCGCATATCAAAAATCCAATCAAAAGTTATGGATTTTTGACCGCCTTCTCGTGTGTAAAACATGCCTAAGCATGCTTATTTGTGTATAGAATAACACAAAACATCAAAAAAGTTTTTCTCTATTTGTTGTAAAATAAATTGTGAATTCTATTTGGAATTAGTCATATTTAATCTTAAAACCGAACAAAAATAACACTCACTGTAACAATCATCAGATCACCTAAAATCTACGGAGGAAATTGACATTTTTAATTTCAAATACAATAGAATTTTCCAACTGCATCCGGATAAAAACTTATAAAAGTCTCCTAGTTTTTTACATAAGACCTCCCAACAAACCAAACGATATCGTTTCGAATTCGTAACGATATCATTTCGATGATAAGTTTGTCCGAGAATGATATCATTAACGATTCATAAGTAATAGGTACTGTGAAGAAATTTACACATTCGTTAATGATATCGTTTTTTCATGAAATAACGATATCGTTATGATGTCGAAAATATCAAGCAGCGCGATATTTTCTTCATATTCCAAAATTTTGGCGTTATTTTGTCACTATTCCATGAAAACATATCGATAATGATATCGAAATAATCAATTATAAATGATATCTATAACGATTAAATTAGACGAAACAAATATGATTTTTTTTAGAAACCTTATTGTTATTTTAAAAAATTGTGATAACATTACGAGTTCATATTTTTGTATCATAAACGATAGCAAATATGATAATTAATATGATATCGTTAACGATACTGTATCGTTTTATGGTTTATTGGGCTTCTATATTTTTAAAAACTTTCAAAATCCTGGTTTATCGGAAAAATCGGAAATATAAGTTTATTTAAATGTAAAGTATGAAAGCATATAATAAAATATGTATCGAATATTCGTAACATATCTTATTACACAACAAAACTCGATTTTTTTATGAGCCTTCTAAAAAAACCTTATTAAGAGAATAAGCACAATAAAAACGGAAAAGCAAATTTTAATCGTGACGGAAAAGAAAATGAACAATATAGCAACGGAAACGGAATCTGACTTTTACAACAGAGAACACATAGAAGGTCAAGTTGTCAATATTTTATATTTTTCTTGCCACATTCCAACGTATTGTTGTTTGACATTAGTTAGAAAAGGCTGTGAAAGTGTTATTGCTGTTTTTTATAAATGTACAAAGCTAAATTCTTTGATATTAGCTGTGTTTGTGCGGCAATCTATCAACGTTGGCTTATGTCATACCCATAAATAAATTTGAACTAGCCAGCATTTAGAGTTAACTTGTTGTTATCAAATCTTAAGTAACGCACTGCGGTTAAAAAAAAATATTACCATTTTTCAAACGTATTTGATTAAATTAAATTCATTTTCTCTTGTATTATGTTTATAATTTTTCAAATTGTTAGTTTTTAATATGTACCTATGTCAAAAAACAAAAAAAAAATGTATATTTTTTTTATAATTTTTTTATTTTTTTTTTTTATTATTTGTGCCTTTGCTATTAAGGCACATCTACACGAGAGAGAAAATTACTAGAGGCAGAGCAAAAAACACCTCTAAATAGCTTAAATCATTCACAATAGAGCTAATTAGAGGTGTTTTTTGCTCTATCTCTAGAATTTTATTTAAATTTTAATAACTTTTTAAAAAATTAAGGAATGACATAATAAAGTCTGTTATTTTTAATTGAAAGAAATATTTAAAGTTGAAAACGGCTATTTTATTGTATCCGACGAAGAGAAACTATGAAAAATGATTTGATGGCGCAGGAAAGACCACTGACAAAACATTGAAAATTTTAGCTTTCAACTAATCATTCCTATACTAAAACACATTTCTTAGCAAATATAACATTTTATTTTAAAAATTGTATCATCTTTCTCTGATTTGAAAATAATTTAAACAGAAAGTGATATTAATTTATGATCTTGAGTCAAACTAAAATAACATTCATTTACTTAAAATAACAAATCAACTAAAAACTTTTCCCCCATTCATCTTAAACACATTGACACGGTGCAAAAATATAATTTAATAACATACATTTAAATTTAAATTTAACGGTTCGTTGTAATTCAAACATCTGTGTTTATCATACACAGAGTTGAATATAATCAGCTGAGATATCTTAAGAATTAAGGTTCAAAGCAAAAAAGAGTAATAATAACAAAAGGATAAAAATAGCATTGTTAAATTTCGTTGATGTTAGTCTAAGTTGAGTTGTTGATAACAAACTCGATTTGCTTTCAACATTCATATAAGTAGACGATTATCAAAATATTAACCCACTCAAAGGCGAAAGGCACTGATGATGGCTTTGTAGCGAAAGCCGAAAATGCGCATTCTGCCTTGCTGGTCTTATCGAATTTTTTCAATAAGTGATAATAAAATTTCTTCATCCAATTAGTAACGGTGGGTCTCATACTGTAGGTTTAACTTTAACTTAACTAAAAACAAAATAAAATGTCAAAAAAATGTACACAAAACAACAACAAATTTTTGGGTTAACTATTAACCTAAGTTTAAACCTGCAGTATGAGACCCACCGTAAAATGTTGAATGAACATACGATTTTAATGACTTAAGTTTTCAATTCATTTAATTCTATATATACAAATATACGGAACCATCAAGCCAAGCTGTCCAGCATGCTTCATCGTCTATAGGCCCCTTAGTAGTGAATTTAGTCTTTCTTTCAATAAGTGACTAGTTCAATTGAACTAGTTCGTTCACGTGTAAATGTAAACAAACAAGTAAATACAAATAGTTTTTAAAAATATTTAAAATCGTATTTAACGTGTTACTACTATTCTATCGGAGAAAATATTTTTTTCATTTTAATTAAAATTGTCGTTAAGAAATCTGTGTGTTATTTTCTTTAAAGCGTTTTGTGTTTAAATTTTTGCACTTTTTTAAGTAAGGTAAGGCGATATATAAAATTACCCAAAAACTTTAAATAAGAATTACTTTGAAAACAAACGGTTGAGCCAACGTTTATAAAATAATTGTACAAATGGTTCAGCGAGTGGCGGCTAAGCGAATATATAAGTACACTAAATCTGAGACAAAACATCATCTGCCTTTGTGACAATGAAGTTAAATAATAACGATGTGCAAATTTACTTACGGTAACATTGCTATTACTTGGCATCGGTTCTGTTTTGGCATTTATATGGATATCGCGTTGCATTGGATCTTCATTGCATTGTGTATTGAATTGCCCTGGTTCTGTATTTTTCAGGATATTGGATTGTTCTGTATAACGTTGAATATTGCTGTGTATCGGCTGTTCATTTTGTTGGGTAGTTGTTGTTGTTGTTGTAGCAACGCCTCCTACAATAAATATGTAAGCATATATAATATTAATCTTCTTCTTCATCTTCTTCTGCTGACTCAGCTAGATCCAGACCCAGGAACCGGGCCGCCTCCACCGGGTGGGTCCATAGTGACGTGGGATCTAGGTGAGTCGGGTTTGCCGTGCAGCCAAAGAGGTGGTTTACGGCGTGGGGACCTCTCTGGCATGCGGGACATGTGTTCGGGATGGTGGGCTCGATCCGAGACCAATATGAATTAAGGCGTGAACACCATCCCGAACGCAATTGCGCGAGGAGAACTCTCGTAGATCGTGGGAGAGTCCTCTCTTCGTTCTCCGCAATAGGTGGGGGGCGACCTCCAAGAACGATATTCATCCGGTAAGAATTGATGGCGTCATTTACCGTGTCCCGATGAATATCGTTTATACCTGCCCTATAGGATGCTTCGTCCAGCGGATCTCTCATATAACGCTGGACCGTGCCCTCAAAGATACGAAGGTCCTTTCTGACATGCCTCGGGGGGGGATCTACCTCCGTAAGATGGTGATTCGGGTGGTTCCTCCGATGACATCCCAGCAGGAACTGCTTCGAGAGCATTTGGCAGTGTTCCTTTACTGTTAGGACCTTCGTTTCCTCGTGAAGATGTTGAACCGAGGACATTTGTAGGCATCCTGTTATTGTCCTGAGGGCAGAGTTTTGGCAGGTTTGGAGCTTTCTCCACTGGGTATCGCTGACTCTAGGCGACCACACTGGCGCAGCATAATTAACCACTGACCGACCAATTGTTTTGTAGGTTGCCAACAAGGTTTCTTTGTCCGTACCCCAAGAGCTGCCGGCTAGCGACTTGAGGACCTTGTTCCTACTCTGCATCTTGTTGCAAATTGCAGTGGTGTGCGCTGAGGACATGAACAGGCTGTCGAATGTAACCCCAAGAATTTTGGGGTGGTTTAGTGTCGGAATTCGTACGCCATCGACTACTACATTCAGTTCCAGCCTTACTTCCTTCGTCCAAGTGGTAAAAAGAGTCGCCGAGGATTTTGCAGGGGAGAGCTGCATATTCCTTCCAGTGAAGAAATTCGTAAGATCATGAAGATAACTGTTCAGCCTACCGCATAAGCCATCAATGTCGTGAACCGTCGCCAGTATCGTACAGTCGTCGGCATAAGAAATCAATTCCACCCCTTCTGGTGGTGCCGGGAGTTTCGAAACGTAGAAATTAAACAATATCGGGGAGAGAACTCCACCCTGAGGAACTCCTTGTTTAATCCTACGAGGTTTGGATCTTTTGTTACGAAACTCCACAAACGACTGGCGACCACACAGATAATTCGCTATCCACCTCTTCGTGCCATTTGGGAGACTGGATTCGGCGATGTCTCTGAAGAGGGTCGCGTGGCTGACCGTATCAAATGCCTTCGATAGGTCAAGCCCCACTAGAACCGTCCTTTCGCAAGGGCGGCTCTGATTTAGACCGCTGGTTATCTGTGTGGCAATGGCGGTTAAAGCTGTTGTTGTGCTGTGCTGTTTCCGGAATCCATGCTGGTGCTGGGCAAGCTGAAAATGCCGTGTGAGACTGGGGAGGAGTAGAGCCTCAAGTATCTTTGCGACCGGTGACAGTAGGGAGATTGGTCTGTACGATACTCCCTGGTTCGCATCCTTTCCCGGCTTCAAAAGTGGTACCACCCTGCCCATCTTCCAGACCTCGGGTATTATTAGGGTGGATAGGGAAAGGTTAAAGACCTTTGTCAGGTACTCTACTCCTGGCATCTCCAGTTTTTTGATCATCAGCATGGAAATTCCGTCGGATCCTAGAGCTCTAGATGGTTTGGCTCTTTTGATGGCTTCGGCAACCTCTGTTGACGTAAAAGCTAATGGCTCGTCATTGACTCGGAGTTCGTGGATTTTCCTCACGACACTCCTTTTCGCCTTGTCTCTCTCGGGGTGCTCTATAAACTGCCGGCTAAAATAGCTCGCGCACCTCTTCGGGTCCGATATCGTCCTGTCGGCAAATGAGATCGATACCCTGTCGTCCCTTTTGGATGGGTTCGAGAGAGCTTTGACCGTTGACCATAGCTTGCTGGCTCCGGTGCTGAGGTTGCATGTTTTCAGATGATCTACCCATTTGTTCCGTTTATGCTCGTTGACCAACTTGCTAATCTCCCGGTTGAGTTCGTTGATCCTGGGGTCGCTGGGGTTGGTCGAACGAAGCTCGTCCCGCTCATCTGCGAGTTCTGCCGCTTCGGCTGGGAAATTTGGTCTGATGTTGGCGATCCTTCCAGCCGGAATGAAGCGAGCAGCCGCTGCGTTGACGATTTCACGGAACTTCCTTTCCGCGGAGCGCATATCGGTTGGGGTGGGTAGGTCACTGAATTTGCGGTTGGTGAACTCTCTGAACGCTAACCAGTCAGCTTTCTTGTGGTTAATGTACGTGCGGCGTTCAGAGACGATGAAGTCATTTGGTCTATCAAGCGTGATAACTATAGGAAGGTGGTCTGAGGCCAACGATATAATCGGCCGCCAGGAGGCGTAATTTATCAGACCTGCACTCGAAATTGTTATGTCTGGCGAGCTAGTGCAACTTCCTACAATTCTGGTGGGGGCGTCCTCATTCAGTGTGCAGAATGTGGAGTCATCGACCTGTTCCGCCAAGGCTATCCCTCTCTGGTCTTCCCCCAGATTGGAGTGCCAGAGCTCATGGTGTGCGTTAAAGTCGCCCATCACCATGCGGTTATCACCCACCAGAAGGAATCTGATGTCCGGGTGATATCCTGCGGGGCAGCTGGCCACTGGCGGAATATACACATTGTACAGCTCGATCTCGGCAGCTCCTGACCTTACTGCTATACATTGATGTTCCATGTATACGTCACGTACGTTAGGGTCAGGCGAGATCATTCTGTACTGCACGGTGTTGTCGATAATGAATGCGAGGCCCCCGCCTCCGCTCCGTGTGCGGTCCTTGCGCAGAATGTTGTAATTACTACAACTCTGGAGTCTACAGGTGGCATTGAGTTTAGTTTCCTGGACCGCAGCGACCATGACTTTGTGGAGCTGCATGAATCGGGTTATCTCCGTGATCTTACCTTGGAGGCCGTTGCAGTTAAACTGCATAAGTGTTATCACCTCAGGTCGGGGGACAGCCACATGTGGTGTTAGTTGTGGTGTCTGCTGTTGGTGTTGTAGCTGGTGTTGTTGCTGTGGTTGTTGCTGTTGGGACGAGATCGGGGTCACCACGACCGGAGATGTTAAGGCCGACGATGTCGCCGACGTTGACAGCTCCGATGACGATGAGCTGTTACGTTGGCCTATACAGCATGGGGCCACGTAATTACCGTCCCAGTCCCTATGGGTTCTTAACCCACTGCAGTTTCTACTGCTGTCCTTCCTGAGGTGAACCCACTGATTGCAGATGTTACACCTGACTGATGTTCCGCCAGAGTGTAACCGGTCCTGGCAAACCGAGCAGAACCATGGTCCTGGATTTTGTTCGATTCCGGCACGGACCAAAAGGATATGGAGCAAGTTCGCCGGATAAAGTTGCTCCAGGTTAGAAAAAAGAAGAGGGCATACATACGTATTGTTGGTTTGTTGAGTTGGCACTCCTTGGTCGAGGCTTGTTGGGCTCCGAGTCGTTCCGGTACGAAGAACCGAGTGCCGCGGGAACGAGTAGTAATTGATATTGATTCTGGACTTTGTTGGACACCATCCATGCAACTGGAATAATGTTCCAAGCTTATTTATAGTTATTTTAAAATCGCTAAAAATAAAGAAAATTTTTTCCATGTCCAGAGCTTTGAAGAATTAATTCCTTTTTGAATGAATTCACCACCAATCGAATTCAATTTTCTCTAGAATTGAATGAATTCCTTTTCTTAAGTAATTAACTGAATTCGTTCAACTGAATGCGTTCATCAAACAACAAATTCAAAGAATTAATTCAATTGCAATAGCTCTTTTTATTAAATCAAATGAATTAATTCACCGGTGAACGCGTTCAATTTTATAAATCGAACGGAAAAAAAGTGAATTAATTCCTTACTGAATTAATTCACTACTGAATTCGTTCAATTTCATTTTCGTTCAGTGAATTAAAAAAAAAAATAAAATTACGTTCAGTGAATAAAAAAAAAAAAAAAAAAAGTTCACTGAATTGAAAAAAAAAAATAAAATAAATTCACTGAATTGAAAAAAGATAAAATAAGTTCACTGAATTCAAAGCCTGTTTTCTGCCGTTCAGTAGAAGAAAACAATAATGTACAAATAAAATTTTTAAATAAGCAATTTTACAGCGTGTGCTAGTAAAAATTAACAAATTGGAAACCGGATGCTGTTTATCAACCTACATGATTCAAAAATAAAGCCTTTTACTATTGAAAATAAAAACTTTACAGATATAGATAAATTTGGAAAAAAATACAGTAGCCGCTCGGTTATATGAATATCCTGTTATGTAAATTTCCAGAATAGTGAACAACAAAATTTAAACACAGGAGGTTCTAAAGACTGAACACAGCCTATCTCTATTATGTGAACAGCTTTCACGGGAAGAGATTCAGACGTGGATTCAAGACATTGGTAGCGAAGATATAGATAGCGAAGTTGAAGATGATGATCAAGAGCAGTGCATCGTAACAACAGCTGAAATTAGCACAACGGAGGCAATCGAAGCATTCAATAAAGTTATTGCTTGGAGTGAAAATAATATATCTGATATTAATGATATTTTGGCATTGCGAAAATGCAGGGACAAATCACTACAGAAATCCCTTGAAGCAAAAAAAGTACAAAAAAATATAACCGACTACTTTCATGTACATTAATTATTGAAAAACTTATTAAAAATAAAAACTTAATGTAATAAAAATCATTTGAATTACTTATTTTATATTCTCTCGATTGTGTGAACTTCTCCATTTAGTGCACAGGCTCTGTTTGAATTAGTTCATATAACCGAGCGACTACTGTATAACTATATAACTAGTTTGAAAAATTAATTGTTATATTTTTTCCAAATTTATCTATATCTGTTAAGTTTTTATTTTCAATAGTAAAAGCCTTTATTTTTGAATCATGTAGGTTGATAAACAGCATCCGGTTTCCAATTTGTTAATTTTTACTAGCACACGCTGTAAAATTGCTTATTTAAAAATTTTATTTGTACATTATTGTTTTCTTCTACTGAACGGCAGACAACAGGATTTGAATTCAGTGAACTTATTTTATTTTTTTTCAATTCAGTGAACTTATTTTATTTTATTTTTTCAATTCAGTGAAAATATTCTTTTTTTTTTTTTAATTCACTGAACGTAATTTTATTTTTTTTTAATTCACTGAACGAAAATGAAATTGAACGAATTCAGTAGTGAATTAATTCAGTAAGGTATTATTTCACTTTTTTTCCGTTCGATTTATAAAATTGAACGTGTTCACCAGTGAATTCATTTGATTTAATAAAAAGAACTATTGCAATTGAATTAATTCGTAACAAAATAAATCGAACGAATGCAAATATGAATTAATTCCATACAATATATGGTGCTTACTGAATTAATTCATCGAATTTTTAATTCAGAATTGAAAAATTGAATTAAGGAATTGATTCTTCAAAGCTCTGTCCATGTCTAAGGCACTGTCATGGTAAGTCTGGAAACCCTTTGTGGATAAAAATAACAAAAGATTTAAGAAAATTTTATAAGATTTCTAAAAATATACAGCAAATTTTTACAACAATTTTAAAACAACTGACAGAATGGGTAAAAAATTACTGTTTTTTACAGTTAATTCTTTTGGTATTAAAAAAGTATATTAAAAAAAGTTTCTTTCGATTACAAAAATATTTAAAATTTGAAGTAAAACTTCCAAACTGTTTGCCACTTATTATGCTTTTATCCATTAGAGATACAATACAAATTTCTGGGTTTTATTTGCAATCTCGAATTATATCAATAATAACAAATATAAACTTAACAAGAATATATAAAATTCAACGAAATTTTTTATTTTCTAAATAGCTAACAAAAACAACTGTTTACTGTAAAAATACTGTTTTGGTAGTTGTTTATTATGATATCAAAAATAACTGTTAATTAACTGTTACCAAATTATTGTATTTTTTGTTAGTTATTTGCTTAAATAACTATCATAACAGTTGTTTAGCATTTTCCATATAAAAACAACTGTGATTACATTTAAAACAACAACTACTGATTACTACACAAACAACTGTCACGTTGTAACTGTCAAACTTTTTTGAGTGCAGGAAATGTGTTTCCTGAGTGGTCAAAAAGTTCAACAAGAACCTAATAATTGAAATAAAGCCTGGAACGGGTAAAGTAAAAGGACGCAGAAACGAAACCCAAGCCAAAAGGGTGGAGAAGCTATTGATGGCCATTCCAAACATTTCTGGCCTCAAAATGTCATGGCACGTGCAATGTTTGGAAACTTTTGGGCTTAAAACATTTAAAGTTAAGAAAGTCCCGGACAGAAATGCTAAGAAGAACTTTGATGCTAAAAAACGAGCAAACTTCTCTGCGTTATATTTTTTAATGACGCACTCTTTAAAAGGAAAATATTTTAACAAAAAAAATGTATTTGTATAAAGCGGCTTATACGTTAAATCCGCGATTAAAAAAAAAAATGGATGGCAGCATAGTTTTTCAAGTTGTTCCCAAAGTACAACTTTTAGTATAATATTTATTTACTAATATTGTTATCAATACTTAATACCAGTTAAATTCTAGCCAATAGTTAAATTAAATTTTATACACACTAAAAAATACTAGAGGACAAATGGCCTTGGCTGGCATAGGTAGCCAACTTTTATATGAAATTTAAAAAAATAGTTTCATTACCTATTCCTTAATGTAAAAAATTTGCCTATTGGCAATGGTATTTTAACTAATAAGAATAGGTTACCCTTCGAAATTTTGATTAATTTATTTTGAAAATCGAAAAGTCACATTTTTCATGTGTCGGTAGTTTGTATAATTTTATAAGTTTAGTTTAGTTTATTTATTTCCATTCCAGTACAACAAGAATTAATCTTATAATTATAGTACAGGAATTTTAAGTGCTAAAATTTTGATTTTAAAAAGTTTAAAAAAAAAGATTTAAAAAGTTATAGTCACATTAATAATAATAATAAAATAATTAATATAAATAATCAAATAAATAATTAAAAATAAAAAAATAATAATTAATTAAAACAAAAACATATTGCAAAAATTAAAGAAATACCAATTTTAAAAATGAATTGAATTGAAATTAAAATCAAGCCTATGCTATTGTTCAAAAAGAAATTTTTTAAAACTCGAAGCGTTGCTGTTTAGCTGTGGAGTTTGAGGGAGCATGTTCCAAAGACTTACGGAATTTATGAAGAATTGCTATTCAGATACGAGGTAGCGATGACTTGGTGGAATTAGCTTATTTCCTCTGTTTGTTCCGATGCCAAAACGGAGTTTTTCATAGAGATAATGGGGCTTTTTCGTGTAAACGATTTTGTGTAAGAATAAGAGCACTCTAATCTTCATAAGACTTTTCAAAGACATTCAGAAAATGCCCTTAGAGTAGAACGACGTTCCCCTGGCTTTTCTTAACCCGAAAACGTATCGTACTAAAATTTATTATTTACGATAAAATTCTTTTAAATCGGTTAAAAATATAGCGGTAAAGTTTATTATCTATAAAAAATATAAATAAAAGGATACGTTTTTCTCTCATTTTTTTTAAATTTTTTTTTTTTTTTATTTTAGTTAATGTACTTATAAATAATATAATTACATCACTCCCATTGTAGCTTCTAGCAACACTTTGTTTCGTTAATCCGTTAATTTTAAGATGTGCGATTGATTGGACCACAGCATCCGATCCTAGTGTTGGGGCTGCCAACCACCTCTAGGCATGCAAATTTAAATCAATTGGGTTTCAGTCACAGTTATTGTGGCCTAGTTACCTGAGACGCATTCATATTTATGCCATTCAGGTTACTCATTGACCGCCTTCTCCCTTTAGCTGCCGACAAACGGGAGTTTGGGCGGCAGTTCCAGGAGATACGTGGTTAAAAAAAAACCGGACGTAGTGAGCTGCTTAGGTTAGTCATTAAAGGAATCGCTTCTTGCTATTCCCAAGTGAATAGCAGACAGAGAGCTTTCCACACCTAGGTGCACCTTTATGAAAACCTCATTCTCTCATATTCACACCAAACTGATTTCGCTTCAAAAACTAAGATACAATCCAATGATTTTCAAACCTGAAATGATTGTTACAAACTGCAATCCAGAAATACCAACTTTATGCGTATACTCAAATGTAAAGAATTCAAGAGCCACGGCAACGAAAACAATCAAGAACAAAAATTGTTGGGCACAGTATCATAGAGTAATCCTCCAAATTCATATGCTAATGGGCTTCTATTTAAATGTTATAACAGACAAATCCTGTACTCCAATTTGTATAGGAAAGTCCATTAAAATCTGAGAACATTTTTTTTGGAGAAAAATATCTAAGAATTCAAATATTTTCCCCGTATGAAAAATCCTTCAGATTCTTACTTTTTTCTATAAAATAATCAGATTCAGAATTAAAAAATAAAATAACAGTTACCTATATTCTGAAGATTTTTTCCATGGATAATTTTTCTATAATTTTATCTGATTATTTTTCTATACAAGCGCAATCACAAAATGCTTTAATTTTCAATGGAAAAATCCCAGTTTCTAAGAAATCTTTTCTGTGGAATGCCCTCAAATTCTCATAACCATTTCTTTCGGCAAACTCTCATATACTAAGAACTGAGTCTGTGGATTATCTATATGAAAAATTCCTTAGAATCTGAGTGATTTTCTATTAGGAAAAAGTATTTTAGAGTATTTCTATATAAAAAGTCCTCTTAATCAGAGGGCTTTTCGAGAGCAAAATAGCCTTGGAATCTGATGGTTCTTTTCTATGAAGAAGTTCTCAAAAGCTGAGGGGTTTTCTATGCGAAAGAGTTCTTAGAATCTGAGGATTTTTGCAAAGAAAAACGTCGTTAAAATTTTAGGAGTTTTCTAGGAAAAAACGTCCTTAAAATTGAAAAAAAACGTCCTAATATAAAAAAGTATCAATTTTCAAAAAAAAAAAAAAAAAAAAAAAATACATCAGGAACAGAAATTGTACGTTTTTCTATCAGAATCTCAAGACTGTTTCATATAAAAATCCTTAGATTTGGTAGACTTTTTCTGTAACTGAGGACTTTCCTACTGGAAAAGTATAAAATCTGAAGACTTTTCCATTTAGAATACCCCTCAGAATCTAAGGACTTTTACTGATAGGAAGACCTTCAAATTCTTTGGACTTTTTCTTATAGAAAACCACCCCTTAGATTCAGAGGATTATTTCCTGTAGAAAAATACTCAGATTCCTTAGACTTTTTCATATAGATATACTCGTAAATTCTCAGAACTTCTTAGGGGAATTCTTCTAATAAGAAGAAGCCATCAAATTCTATAGAATTTTTATACAAAAAAAACTCTTAGATTTCTGTTGAACATTCCTCAGATTTTGAGGACTTTTTCCCCTAGAAAACCGTTTAAGTTATTTTGAAGATTGTAGTATCGTAATATTATCATTAATTTTCGTTATTTTTATTAAATTTACATGTATTTTTATCTATTTTTCAATAAATAATAATTATAAAAAAATTTTTATTATAAGCGCGCTTTTTTGCAATTAAAAAATACCTAATATCAAAGTTAAACTGCAAATATTTTACCAATGTTAAGAACGGTAATATACCTATTTTGTTCAGGTAATTTAACAAAAAATTATAGGTGATTTTTCGAACATAAAAGTCAAAAGGAAATTACCTATTTTTAATTGTAATATTGCCTTAAAACATGGCAAACTCTATGTTGCCTTTGCAAATAGGTGATATCACCCTATAGTCTTAGGCAATATTAGCTGTGTTTGTGCGGCAAGCTATCAACGTTGGTTTATGTCATTCCCATATAAATTTGACTTTAGACAACGTTTAGTGTTAACTCTTAACGTTAGTAATGTCAAATTTGTATGGGAATGACATAAGCCAACGTTAATAGCTTGTCGCACAAACACAGCTAATACCTACAGTTTTTTGTGTCAGTTAACGTCCCAGTTAGTAGCTATTTAACTAGGCATTCTGTAATTAGGCCTAAAGAAATTAAAATATTAATATTAGTAAAAACTCAACAAAATATGTAGTACATATTCGTTTGCAGAATGTTAATCGCCAATTAAGTCTTTTAATTTATTTTCTGTACCACAAAGCCTTTTTCGCATTACGCCATTATTTTGTAATTTTTTAAGTGCGGTTTTTTGAAATTCATAACCCAAGGACAATAACACCCATATCTTATGCCAAAAAAAAATTTTTCCAAAAATGAAAACATTTTTGCATCAGTATATTCGTTTGCAGAATGTTAATCGCTTTTTAAGTTTTTTACTTAATTTCTGCGCCACAAAGCCTTTTTTCGCATTCCGCGATTATTTTTTAAGTTCCGTTTTTTTTTATAATCTAAGGACTAATAATACCCATTTCATACAACAAAATTTGGCGGCTAGTTGCTAAAATAAGAAACCGCGAAAAAAAAATTTCCAAAAAGGAAAATTTTTTATCAATATAGTTGTTTGCAGAATGTAAGTTGCTGATTAAGTTTTTAATTAAATTTTTGCACCATAAGGTATTTTTTCGCGTTCCGCCATTATTTTGCAATTTTTTAAGTTCGGTTTTTTAAAATTTATAATCTTGCGACTATAATACCCACTTCATAAAATAAAGTTTGGCGGCTAGTTGCAAAAAATAAAAATCGCGAAAAAAATTTGCAAAAGGGAAAATTTTTCCATCAACATATTTGCTTGCAGAATCTAAATCGCTGATTAATTTTTTAATTAAATTTTTGCACCACAATTTTTTTTTTTCGCGTTTCGCCATTATTTTGCAATTTTTTAAGTTTCGTTTTTTTAAATTTATAATTTAGGGACTATAATACCTACTTCGTAAAACAAAGTTTGGCGGCTAGCTGCAAAAAATAGAAATCGGGAAAAAAATTTACAAAAAGAAAATTTTTTTCATAAATATATTTGTTTGCAGAATGTAAGTTTTTGCACCATAAGGTCTTTTTAGCGTTCCGCCATTATTTTGCAATTTTTTAAGTTCGCTTCTTTTAAATTTATAATTTAGGGACTATAACACCTATTTCGTAAAACAAAGTTTGGAGGCTACTTGCAAAAAAAAATCGTTAAAATAATAGCGAGAAAAAAAAAATTGCAAAAAGGAAAATTTTTACATCAACATATTTGTGTGCAGAATGTATTTTGCTGATTCATTTTTTTAATAAACTTTTTGCATCATAAAGTCTTTTTTCGCGTTCCGCCATTATTTTGCAATTTTTTAAGTGTGTTTTATTTAAATTCATAATCCAGGGAATACAATACCAATTTCATACAACAAAGTTAAACTTTAAACTCAGTTTGAAAAAAAAATCGGGAAAAAAAATTTTTGCAAAAAAGAAAATTTTTCCATCATTGTATTCGTTTGCAGAATGTTAATCGTTGATTCAGTGTTTTAATTAACTTTTTCTACCATAAAGTCTTTTTTCGCGTTCCACCATAATTTTGCAATTTTTTAAGTGCGGTTTTTTAAAATTTGTAATCTGGGGACGTTAACACCCATTTCATACAACAAAGTTTGGTGGTTTGTTGCAAAAAAGAAAAATTGCATTTTTTGAACCGCAAAGCATATTTGCACATTCCGCCATTATTTACTAATTTTTAACGTGTGGGTTTCTAAAATTTAAAATCTAGGGACTATAATACTGCTGGATATAGTGTAACTGAGTTACCGTTTTTGTTTTTTATAATAAGTAACTTATTTTAATGGGAGCGAGCTTTTTTAGTGGCTCGATTTCAAAAAACTCACTTAAATTTCTTTAAAGAGATGCTCGATAAAAAAACCTCTATGAAATTTTTTATACAAGCTGCTCGATTTAAGATTAAGCTCTTTATTTTTTTTAGTTGCGAGCTTTTTTTATTTGAGCAGCTCTTTTAATTTTGGCTTCCGAGCTTTTTAAAAAAATGTATATATTTTTGGCTCGCTCCGAGCTTTCTTTCCATCCCTGATTTGAAGTCAGAAAAAAATGGTCAACCTATACATACCCCCTTTCATTTCTGTAATTGTATAAAAGACTGGTTTCAGTGAATTAAGAAAATCTGGATATGTGGTCCAACACAGAAATCTTGGAAAACTCTAATTATATTTGACCAGATAACGTCAACGTGACTACTGGTCAAAATCGACTCAGAAGGTGATACTCTATGGAATGCAATAATTAAAAGTTGGTCTATCTCAAAATGTTTTTTTTTACACTTGCAATTTAAGGTGTATTGCATCTTTAACGAAGTAAAATTAAAATAAATTATATGTGCTGTTTTCCATATCGTAATACTGACATCAATAGACTACTTAATTACACTGTGAGACAAATGGTAGGGGTCAGTGATCGGGAAGGGTTCAAACTACCGGGGAAAGTTATATCGGTAAAAAAGAAGTTATACGTGTCCCGGCGTTTCACTGGGTCACCCCTAGGAATCGAGATATATCGATTTGACCTTTGGTGGTCTTTTTTTTGACATAACTCGAGAACCACTAGTCCGATTTTGCTCAAACAATTTTAAAAAAAGTAAAAATTACATTTCCTTTAATCTGTTCATATAACGTTTTTCTATATACTCAACAGTTTTGCCGGTAAAAATAAATGTATGAAGAAAAAAATATTTTTTGCCTAAAATATTAAAAAAAAGTAATAAACAAAAGGTTATTGATTTTTATGGTAGCGGTAACAAACATTTATTTTTACCGGCAAAACTGTTGAGTATATAGAAAAACGTTATATGAACAGATTAAAGGAATTGTAATTTTTAATTTTTTTAAAATTGTTTGAGCACAATCGGACTAGTGGTTCTTGAGTTATGTCAAAAAAAAGATTCCTATGGGTGACCCAGCGAAACGCCGGGACACGTATAACTTGTTTTTGACCGATATAACATTTCCCGTTGGTTTCATCCCATCCCGATTTTGACTGTCGCATAGTGTTATTAAATCAATTCATAGAAACATGTGTCTAAATGCAGTCTTGCTATTTACACTATGTAAATATACGATGCATTTTAAAGTCAAGTCTACAGAAAAGGTATGTCAACAACGATGTATTTTTAGCACACTCAAAAAAGTTTGTCGATAGAATATACTGAAAATGAGAGCTTTATGCAGCTAAAAAGGCGACTAAATTGACTAAAAATGTACCCAGGTAGAAAAATACAAACGGCAAAACGTTTGCAAATCACTGTATATGGTGGTACAAGGGCTGGCAGAGCGTCTGTTTTTCGAAAATTAAAGTACTGGGTCAACCTTGAAATGATAACGTCGAAATTCGGTTGGACTTTTATCTTTCCGAGCGTTGGCAACAATAGTAAAATAAGTGCTCTGCCAATCGGTATTTTAGATCAACTGTTTTTTATTCAATTCTTCATGAAAAAATCTGTAAAATCCCAATCCCAAAAAAAAGAGACACGCAAATTTTAGTATAGCAGCACTGTATCTAATAAGCGAATATATCTCTGCTTAAAACTACAAATTCAATAGATTTTCACACAAATTGTACCATAAGAACAATTTTCCAGTTTTATCAAGAGACTTGAAAACTGGTACTTAAATAGGGTGAACATTAGGTGATCAGTTTATGTATTTTTACATACAGTCATAAGTTTCGTAAAACAAGTACTGGCAAAATACTTTTTGCAAATGTTGGCAAAGCGCTACAATCCAATGTTTTGCCAGTAGTATTTTTTCATGTACAGTCGTAAATTTTGTGAAAAAAGTACTGGCAAAGTCCTTTTAGCAAACGTTGGCAATTCGTTTTAAGCCGATGTTTTACCAGTGGTATTTTTTATATACGGTTGTAAATTTTGTAAAACAGTCACTGGCAAAGTCCTTTTACCTAACGTTGGTAAATCGTTTTGAACCGATGTTTTGCCGGTGGTTTTTTTTCATAAAGTGGTAAACTTTGTAAAACAAGTATTGGGAAAGCACTCTTTCCAAAGGTTGGCAAAGCGTTCTAAATTAGTGCTTTTGCAATGCTTTTTTCTTGTACCTTTGTAATGCAACGCTTTGCCAGTGCTTTGTTTTTTGTACCGTCGGAAATTTCTACCTGGGTAGTTCTTTTTAATTATTGAAAAATAACTAAGATTTGCATTTAAAATAACTAGCAAAATTGTAAAATTAACTGACGAATTTCAAACACAATTTTAAAACAACTTACAAAATTGGTAAAAGCAACAGTTTTTTACAGTTAATTTCTTTAATATTATAAAAGTACATATTGAGATTAATAAAAACTAATTTTTCATTCGACTACAAAAAATGTGTAATTACTTCAGCCTACAGTTATTACGTTTTTATGCAATGGATTTACAATAAAATTCTCTGATTTTTATTTGCAAACTAAGAATAAGTCAATCATAATATTAACTAAACAAGACTTTTCAAAAACTCAACGAAATTTTTTATATTTTAAATAATTAACAAAAATAACTATTAACGTCGAAACTACTGTTTTGGTAGTTGTTTGATATAATATTAAAAATAACTGCTTTAAATAGCTGTTCCGAAATACAATACTTTTCGTTAGTTGTTCCTTTAAATAAATGTCATAACAGTTGTTTTGAATTATTCTATAGAGATAACTGTAATTACAGCTAAAAACAACAAAAACTAGTGATTACTACACAAACTACTGAAGTAGTAACTGCGAAACTTGTTTGAGTGCAGTATTTTTTATATAGTAACTGTAATACCCAGCAAGTTTTTTATTTTATTCATCAGACAGACATTATTCTAGAGGTAATTCCTACACTGATAGAATTTTGTACATAGTATTAATGAATTTGTTCATTAATCCAATGATTTTTTTCATTGAAAAGTCCCCAAAGAACGCGTTCATTAAATCAATGAAACGTATTCATTAAATGAAAACTAATTGAAAAAAATATATTTTTTTTGCGTTTTTTTATTTATTGTTTTTTTTATTTTATTAATTTTTAATTGTACATATGCATATTTCTTTTTTGTTTTTATAACGTTTCTGACATCTCCCTGAACTCGACTTTAACCCGCAATGACCAGAATGTAAACATTACCGCGTTACCGATTGATCTAAATAGCCAAAACAAAATGATGGCATTACTTGGACCTTTATATTTAAATAATTTCATTTTGCAACCCTAGCGTTCATTACTGGAACATATATCTATTTTAGTAATTATCAAATTCAAAACCCTTATAAAAATTATAGCATATCTTACGGGTTAGTTGAAAATATATAATGAAAAAATTCATTAAATTAATGAATTTTTCATTAATTCAATGAAATTTTTTCATTAAATCAATGAATTCAGATTAATGAAATCGATTCATTAATAGTATGAACGAAAATTCTATCAGTGTAGCACAATCCCCAATATGTTTTTATTCATTGACGCTATAATTTTCATACTGAATTTTTTAGAGTTAACTAATTGTTAACCCAAAATTATTTGTTGTTTTGAAAATAATTTTTCACATTTTCTTTTGTTTAATAGCTAAGTTAAAGTTAATTCTACCAACGAGCATAGAATCTCAAGACTATGCAATGCATCTCACCCTCTGTTAACTGGCTCTGTCCGACATTTCAAGAACTTTTAGTAGGGAGTGATCGGTTAAGTTTTATGTTAAAATTTTAAAAAATATTAAAAATTGTTCCAATAAATGTATTCAAAATATGAAAAAACATACATAATACAAAAACTTAACCCATTAACTGCAATTTAACTTATTGAAATGTCAATCAGAACTAGTGAGAGCGCGGTTAACAGTAAATGAACAATTTGTAACTTGTAATTTATGCAGTTTTTAAAATAAAGTATTGTTGGTTCCAAAATTTGGTGTTCACAATCGTGAAGTTCATCCCAAAATCTATCAGAATTGATATCCCAGTGTAGAAACGGTAATGACATATCATTATTTTTTGGACTACCAGTAATGACACCCAGTTACCTTCTGTATTATTTTAAAACATATAATAATGAGTTACTGATAATGACTTATTTTTATCATTATTTCAAATAGAAAATAATTTTTTAGATTTTTTTTGAAAATTTTTTGAAATCTATTTTTAGACTCAATATTTTTTAAACACTGGTAAGGATATATGTAACCACATATTTTTTGATTTTTTGTATGTTGGCGAGTAAGCTTACTTGTGTGCAGCAGGTCAATTGTGTTTTTATCTATTAAATATTACATGTCGATATAGCTCAGATGGTAGAGCTGTTGACTGGCAATCGGTTGACCCAGGTTCGATTCCTGCACCAGCAAATTATATTTAAAAAAAAAAATACAATAAAAATATTTTTTTTTATATAATTTATTTTTTAGAAAATCTATTTTTAGACTCATTATTTTTGTCAGTACTGGTAAGCACATAGGTAACGATATATTTTTTGATTTTTCGTATGCTGGTGTGTAACGACAACTCATTATTTTTCGTGACATCGCCAAATAAAGGTAATAAGAAATGTAATAACAAAAGTAACTAGTTACCATTACCAAGTATGTAGTTACATAACCACATATCTGGTAATGATTTTCTACACTGGGATGTCGCATGCCCGATGCATTTTTAGTGTTGTACTGTGTAATTTGTTATAACAATTGAATTTTGAATAGCGGTTTAGACTACAACATGCCTCAGCATTAATTACCAAAAACAGTTTCATGCTTATGTTGCTATTTCCAGATACAAATGTGTATGCAGAAATGTAGTAATTCATAAAAAATATCCCGTTTAAGCTTTTTTTTATTATTTAAAATTTAAAAAAATTTTTTCCAGTTTAAAATGTCAGAGTATTTATTACTATTATAAGTTAGTACAATATATTTACCAGCTTCGTGCGTAAAAATTTTATTTAACAAAAGAATAGTAATTTTAGGCATAATGTGTTGATTTGTAAACACATAATGTGTAAAAATACTTTGTGTGTGTATTATTGTGTAGGGAAGTACAAAAAAATTTTACGCATTTTTTGTTTATATTTATCGAATTTTCGTAAAATTAAACAAAACTTTACCCATTTTATAGTAGTAAATTTACAAATATTTTTTAGAGTGTAATCAAAACTGCATGAAGTTTGTTTTTAGACGTGTTTCTTTACTTTTTGGGTAAAGTTCGGTAAAATGAGAACAATATCAAAAAACAACTTTTCTAGCCCAAAAATTTATTTCAAAGAATAATGTGAAAATCAAAGGTTTAAAAGGCTTAATTCTTTCATTCACTTTTTAAAAATTAATGAAATTTGGGTTAAATTTCATTCCCTAATAGCATTCTTATGGAATTAATTCGATAGCTTAATTCCCTACCCAGCAAAATATTGGTAATGACACTTCATTACTGTCTACATTACCAAAAATGATATATCATTACCTTTTGCATTATTGTATAATATAAAATAATGAGTTCCTAGTAACGGCCTATTGTATTCATTGTTTCTAAATATAAAATAATGACTTACTCGTAATAGTTTAAATAAGTACTTTTTACACAGTTAAATTTGATACATTTATATTTGTTATATGTAAATATGTTTTATGTTTAAATTTTTATGACGAGTCCTAAAATTACACACTAGAGAAAACTTAAATTTTTCTGAATGTATTTCCTTAAGCTAATAGTATTTGCTTAACTCCTTATTTTTAAGAATCAAGTAAGCAATCGGATAACCACTTATAATTCAACTTTTTGTAGGCATGTGTGTAACCACTTATTATACAAAATCTCATAACTACTTATTTCTCATTTTTTCGTAAGCGAGCGGGTAAGCGTGGCTACTTATAAAAACTACCACGCCAAACAAAAATAATGAGTTTAGACGCCAAAAAATAAGTTGTGTTGAGCTATGAATTTCTATTATATAACCACTTATTTGGTAATGAAAGATTTTGCTGGGTATAGCTTAAAAATATATGAATTCATGAATTCTAACTGAATGAAACCCAATTTACCTGAATTCATTAAAAAAAAGGTGAATGAAAAATTATTTGTTTTCATTCACTTAATCAAATGAAAAATTTTAATTTGTACGTAATTGCTGAAATATTAGCATAATACAATGAAAAACGTTTAAAATTCATCTAACAGAAATAAATAGTATCGTATGCTTTGTTACAGCTTGTATGCTTTGGTTTTGATTGTTTGTTAGTTTCAAACTACACTGCACTAAGTGAATGGTAATAAAATTTCTTCATTCAATTAGTAAAATGGTGAATGAACATGCGATTTGAATGATTCAAGTTAGGAATTCATTCAATTCATATTAAAGCTTTGGGAATGAAGCTTATGAATGAATTCTTTACGAATGGTTTAAGGGAATGGTACATGAATCTTTTTAAAATCTGAATTTAATTTTTGGTGAATTAAGCTTAAATTGAATTAAGTTTTTCGAAGCTCTGGTGAAAATGCGTATAATTTAAGTGTGCAAAATTGCACAAATACACATATTTATTTGTGTTTAAAAATTCTTTTTGATTTTATTCAATTAATTCTTATAAAAAAATAAGTTTTTCAAAATTTTAATTAAATACCCAGCTAAAAATCGACATATATGGATCCATACAGGTTAAATGTATGTGCGTGCATGCTCATAAACATGCATTCATGACCATACATGGATACATAAATCTCCATACATGAATCATATATGACCATACGTGTGCATTAACGAAATTTGAGGTAATATCTACATGTATGATCATGTATGCTCATGCGTGTTCATGTATGTTCATGCATGTACACACATGTAGATATTACCTCTATTTCGTTAATGCACACGTATGGTCATATATGATTCATGTATGGAGATTTATGTATCCGTGTATGGTCATGAATGCATGTTTATGAGCATGCACGCACATACATTTAACCTGTATGGATCCATATATGTCGATTTTTAGCTGGGTAAAGAAATATTTAATTAAAATTTTGAGTTTATTTTCATAATTGTTTTTTGTTTATCTTTGCATCAGCTGTTCGTTTTTTAAGTTACCAAAGTTTACCCGAAGAAAAAGTGTGGTTAAATTAAGTAAAAAGAGAAATACTAATACACTCTTATTAGCGCTCTCATTTACCCAATTTTCGAGTACGGGAACGCGTTTGGGTAAATTTCAGTAACTTTGGGTACATACGGGAACGCACTTTTTATTACCTCTTTAGCATCTGTTTCGTTGTATTTGTAAACAAAAATCTTTGTTATCTAACCAAAAATTTAACAAACTATTTCAAAAAACATTGATGGAACTCACAGTTTGTACTATTTAAGTAGCATTTGTTGTAAATTTGATAACTTTCTATGGGTTAAACTTCACTAGCACTTAAACTGTGAATTTCCCGCGGGATCCCAATTTTACCAGAAAACTTTCGCGTACTCCACAATTGGGTAAGTTAGAGCTGTCATGAGAGAGTAAAAAGAAGCCCAGACTTTTTTTCGTGTAAATTTGGGTAAATTGTTTTTATCAGCTATTATATCATCAGTTGGGTTCAACTAGTTCAATTGAACTATTCACTAATTTGAACCAAAGATTTAGTTCAATCGGTGATTTCATGCATTCAGAAAAATGTGTATCATTTACAAAAATTAGTGTAAAAGCTGCCAAAGTTTCTCGGTAATATTTCAACTACATAAACTTACCGACACATTTTTGAAGACGCTTGTTTAAATATGTAGAGATAAATATGTAAATAAACCGAAGCTTTTGTTTAATATTAAAATTTGTTTCAGATTTAAGAGACTATGCGTTTTTGTAAATAAAAATGCTAGAAAAGCACATTTTATTAAAACTTTTAATTTAACCCTTTCACGACCAAACTTGAATCGCTTTAGATTTTCTAACGAAACTCTTTGAGGACATGAACCTATGGCTGAGAATTATTGGCGCTTTACTATGCTCCCTATCGGAGAAAAATAGAACTAAAGCTATAACATTAATGGACTATCGCTCCTGAACGGGTTAATAGTTTTAAAAGATTTTATTTTCTCTAAGCTATGGCTAATCCAAAAATAATAAATAATTTTCTGTGTATTTCAAATTGAATTTTTAAAATTAAAAAAACTAGAAACAAAATACAAAAAAAAATCTTAAAAAACAAAAATTTTAATTTTCGATTCCGAGCTGACCTTTTGCTGCTGTGATCTCTCTAGTTTCAACCACAATAGTGTAGTTAAAATCGTCTTAAAATAGCAAAAAGTAAAAATGGGACATATATCAACCTTTGGTCGTCAAAGGTTTAAAGATGGGTTGAACTAGAAGATCTAACTAGATCTTTACAACTAAAACTAGAAAAAGCGCTCAATAAATCGGACTACAGTGCACAATTCTATTAACGTTTGTTTTTCGGCTTGAAATATGTTTTTTCGCGTTCGCGTACTTTTGTACATTTTTGTCCCATTCTGGAGTAGGGATCTGTAGTTGAAAGATGAAATTTTTAATTTTTTGGTGCGGAAAAGACTGCAGTTGTTGAAGATCTGTTTGCATAAAATTTCTTCACCGGGAGCAACAATGATGTTACATTTGAAATAACGTACTGAAGTACAGACTTTAAATGATCTACCTTGTAGTGCTCTTATTTTTTTTTTTTTAAATTAATATTTATATTTTTTTTGCTAACATTTACGCCATTACAGAGTATGTTCAGTGCAAAGAAAATGAAAAAATCAACTCTGAACACAAGGTAAACAGTTTTGAACCCTTATGCATTAAACACATAGACGACTGCGGCTACTCGACTACACGACTACAAATGCTGCTGGCTGCAATTGTAGTCGTGTAGTCAGCTACTTAATTTTTTTGAAAACGACAGCAACATAGTAAACATCTGATCCTAAAAATTTGACGTTTTGAAAAATATTAATCTTTTTTTGGTTTGTGCTTCTAAAATAATGGCTGAGGAATATTTTGTTAATTTTGTAAGATCCATTTTTTTTACAAAACATCACAATAAAATTATTTCCAAATATAAATTAATGAAACCTACAAACAATTGTAAAATATAAAAAGCTGTTTCTTCAGTATTCCCAAAACGGTGATTTTCTAGTCAGAACTAGCGATTTTATTTCGCCTCTAGCGGGAAAAATTGTCCTGTTTTACATATTTTGTTATATTGTCAACACTATTTTTGTTTTGTAGCCAACAAAAATAGAAATTATCCTAAGTTGACTACAGCGGCAAAAGTAGTCGTGTAGTCGTGTAGCTGTGTTGGTGTCAAAATAATCGTTTTCATATAAACGTGTGTATTTTATTTTTGACAGGCTGTAGTCGTGTAGCTGCAGTCGTCTATGTGTTTAATGCTTTACTTTTAAGAGGCAATTGATGGAAAATTTGTATGGAAAATCTCGAGATAATATGTATATGAGACATTGTAATAAGCGCGTTCATTTACTTACTACAAGTTACTACTTTTACTACAGCTGGAAAAATTCAATACAAAAAGTAAAAAAAAACTTTCCAATTTAGTAAAAGTAGTAAGAATTTCGTGTAAATGATCACACTGAATACAACAATTTTCAAGATAACTGAAACCTCGTTTATGTGAATGTGATATTACTTTGCATGTTTAAGGGTTAATCGACAATACATTATTGCAATTAGTTGATACATATGAAAAATATTTAAATTTGATTTTTTTACGAGGGAGGAAGATCTAAATGCATACAAATAGTTAACAAGTACCTAAGAACGTCGTACGATTTACAATGGAAATGTTTTATTTTTATTAATGAATGATTAACTATGCAGCAACACACCTTAATTCCAAAAGATGCAGGTGTTAAGATTGACAATAACAAACAACAATAATAATAAGAAATAACAAATAAATTGATGAATTACTTACAAAAAATGTATTTAAAAGAGCAGCTACATACATACATAGCTAATATAAATGAATGAATATAAAATAATTCATTTAAAATGTGCGTAATAATTTGTTCCTAATAGAGGCAAGAAAACAAGGTGGCAGTATAACAAAACTAAAAACAATATTTACTAAAAAATTCCAAAAATTTAATTGATATATTGCGCATCTTAAAATATTTTTCTACAAGTGACGCAATTTTTACCATGAGGTTTTAATCCACTCAAACTTTAAACCTCAAATCTTAATTTAAATCGCGAAAATGAAAAGTTTTATTTATTCAATAAGTAAGGCACAATTACAACAGACCAGAAATATTGCTTTTTCACAGGGAAAACAAATTTACATGAAATTTATGAAAAACAACTCAATATGCTTAACCTCATTTCCACCATGTCCTGTTAACTGGGACTTTTGACACATTTGTTATTGTTCCCCTTATAAAGTTTTTATTTAACTGTTGGTTAAACTGTAGGTTAAACTTTTATTTAACCCGTACATAAAAGAAAATGTCAAAAAATTATATACAAAACAACAAAAAATTGTTGGGTTAACTATTGGTTAGCTCAAAAAACTTCAGTATGAAATCCACCGTCATTTGTTAAAAATTAATTATTTTTTTTAAAAATTTTACAAAATGTCAAATTTGACTTCTTCTCGTTTCTAAACAGTAGACCAAAAATTTTATGAATAAAAATGTTTCACAAATAACCAGAAAAATTTTGATTTTAATTCGAAAGAAATTTTTAAATTAAATAAAAGATTTTGAAGTTTTGTTAAATCTAATAATACACTAAAAAAGTTCGACTCTTATTACATGACAGTTGTTTGTGTAGTAAACAGTAGTTGTTGTTTTTAACCGTAATTAAAGTTTTTTTTCTATAGAAAAATACAAAAAAACTATTACGAGGGTTATTTAAAAACAACTAACGTATTAACGTAACTAGCAGATTTTTAAAGCAGTTATTTAAAATATTGTAACAAATCACTACCAAAACAGTATTGTATTGTATTAAACAGTTATTTTTGTTAGTTATTTAAAAAATTAAATTTTTGATAATTCTTGTTTAGTTTATTTTTCTTATTGTTGATATATTTATTCTAAAATGCTTATGCATAATAATGTGAAACTCTTATAACACGTTTATAAAATGCATTTTGTATGAAAAATTTGTTTTATAAGACATATTGTTTTCATTGATTTCTAAACAGGGTAAACCCCTTAGAAATTTCGCATACCATATAATAACATAATTCAATATTGGCTTCCTAAAAATAAATGACGAAAAAACTTATAACATCGTAATATAAATTAACAATTTATAATAAAGAACGCAATTGTGTGCTACGTTTTTTAAATTCTTTTCCTTCTTTCAGTAGCGAAATTGTGTTGAAATCTTAAGAAAACAGTAATATGTATGTTATGTTCATAAATTTATTGACAAAAATTTTTATTTGTCATAATAAAAACTGTGGTCGAATGGAATTTTAAAAATTTATAATTAGTGTAGAATTAAAAACAATTTATGAATATTTAGCGCAAAATATATTTATGTACATTATAGGGCGATTCCATTTACATTTTCCAGAAATACAGTTATTTAAGAGCCAGTATTTAAAAAAAGCCAAGAAAGTGATTTTCCCCCTTGTAAATCGTATTTCAAACTTCAGGGCCGATGAGGCACGTGTTACCGTTAAAGGATCACCTTAATTTTTTGCATGCTATATTTTTATACCCGGACGCACATTCCTGGAGGGGGAGGGGCTCATAGGTCGCAATTTTTTCATCCATATAACGAAGGTTTACCCTAATGTACATAAATATTTTTAATATCAATACACTAAACTGTTGCAAAAATTTAAAAGATTTTGTGGAAAAATATGTAATAGGTAGAGTTTTTAATATATCGCACGCTAAATACAAAAGTGCCACAACTCAAAATTCTTAAATTTTGAGGAGAGTCAAAAGACTGTTTATGTAAAAATGATTGCAATATTTAAAAAAAAGTTTAGTTCCATTATGAAAAAAGTCCATTTTGAAGAAGGTTTTCTATATATTTTTTAATTTTATATTACGTTTGTGGAAATCAGAGCTTCGAAGAATTAATTCCCTAATTTCCTTTTTTTGAACTGAATTTATATTCTGAGAACGAATTCCCTGACCAAACTTAAGGACTTAAATGAATTCCTTTTTTTTAAATTTTTTTCTAATTCCTTCAAAAAATTTGATGCATTCATTCACCAAGGAATTCATTCAATTGTAATTAATTCAACTTTTGGTCAAGGAAGTATTTCCCTGGGAATTCATTCTCTTGTACATTTAATTCCCTGAACGAATTAACTTTTTCGTTTAATTCCACAAGGAATTGAATTTTCAAAATTTTAATTTATTTCCACCAGAGCTTTAAAGAATTAATTCCTTTTTGGAATGAATTCCCAAATACTTAATTTAATGAATGAATGCATTAATAAGACATAAGCAGGAATTAATCCCTGTGAATTAATTCAAATAATTAAAATTTAGAGAATGAATTCCGTTACCAAATCGTTAAGCATTAAAATTAAAGAATTCATTCAACACGAGCTAATTAAATTTTAAATCAAGGAATTCATTCAATTCTAGTTAATTCAATTTTTTCTCAAGGAATTAATTCCCCTTGTACATTTAATTCCCTGAAGGAATTAACTTTTTCGTTTAACTCTCTAAGGAATTAACTCATTCTTTTAATTCCCTAAGGAATTATTCGTTATTCGAAATTTGGACATTTTAAATGTGCTAAAATACCAGATCTTATTTAAAAAATTGTGAAAAATAATTTGCTGTAATCTTGTACCCATTCGGATTTCATTATTACATAATTAAATCATCAGAGGACGACTTTTTAGAATTTTTAGAAATATTTGTTAGGTTAAAACACAAACTCAATGATAATTTCTTGTTTTCATCTAGGGCCGTTATTAAATGTCTGAAATAGCAAAGAAAAAGCAAAAAAAAACTGTCACAGTTTGCTTTGTCGTCTTCCAAAATATAGTAGTTTTTATAGTTTTGATAGATCTAGAAATATAGTGACATCAATTTACGTATAACCAATTTTGAAATAATTTTTTTAAGAATTCGTAAATGCTGATATTAATCGAAATCATTAATAAATAATACTCAATGTTATAAAGCTTCTAAAGTGAGCATATGATTCGACTTCATAAAGGGAGAATCAGTTATAAATAAGTTATTTTTTTATATTACATCCAGAATCTTTTTTAAATACAATTTAAAAAGTTAAACAAAGAAATTTACAAATAGGTCAAAATAAATCTTTATTAAGATCAAATAATTTTACTGAGATCTAAACAATTTTTTTTTATACATGAGCTGAGCCAACTCTCTTAGGAACAATTTTGGCAAAATTAATCACATTTTTTTAATTCCCTGCGAAAAACTTATTAAAATGAAATGAAAGTAGGTACTGTTGTAAATGAGGAGGGAAAATCTATTGTTTACCTTTTCTGATGTGTTCAATGCATACGAAAGATACAAAAATTAAAATACGAGTTGTTTATTCTAATTGAACTCATTGGGTCATATGAATAAAACTTAGCAATTACTTCGAAGTAATTACGTTGGGCTTAGGAATGGATTTTAACTCCAAATTTACCAATTGGCTGGTAGAATAGCATGAAATGTAAACTAAAATTAAAAAATTAAATTTCTAGTATACTCCTAAGCAGACTAGATTTGTGAAGTAATTGCTTAAAAAACCCTGTTTTCCCCCTATTAGTAATATCTATTTTTTATTCATATGAGCCATTGGCTCATATGAATAAAAAATAGATATTACTAATAGGGGGAAATACAGGGTTTTTTAAGCAATTACTTCACAAATCTAGTCTACTTGGGAGTAGACTAGAAATTAAATTTTTAACTTTTCGTTTACATTTCATCCTATTCTACCAGCCAATTGGTAAATTTGGAGTTAAAAGCCATTCCTAAGCCCAAAGTAATTACTTCGAAGTAATTGCTAAGTTTTATTCATATGACCCATTGAATGTATTAAAGAGCGCAACGTTTACGTCTTTTATTTTTATGAATTTTAGAATAATTAATTTTTTAAATAAAATTATTAAAAATACAAGAAAATTTGTATATTAGGGGTTTTCATATTTGAAATTAAACTCATAAACACGAGTTTACGAGTAGAATACGAGTTTTTATGAAAGCCCCTATTATTTTGCATAAAATTTAATAATAATTATAACTATTAAATTTTATTCGGTTAATCGGGTAAGAAAAAACCGCATATAATCATATATGATTAATCGATTATAGTAAGAAGTCTATTAATTTAATACCCTATTATCAAAGTATATACCTTCCCAATACGCATTTGGAAGATATATCACTCTATAGATATTACGGCAATATCTTAAATTTTTCATTTAGAAGATAAACAAAGTATTTTTTTTTTAAATATTTTCTTTATATCAACTGGATGATATATCTACGATATTAAAGAAAATGTAAAAAATGTTTGCGTCATTTGAAATATTAAAAAAATAAATTTAAATTCAACAAATTACAAATTCATAGTCAAATTATGCAGAACAATTTTGCAAATCAAATTAAAAATTAATATAGAGGTAAGCTATGATTTTATTTTTGCATATTTTGTAAATAAAAACGTAATTGGTTTTTATTTTTAGAAAATTCAAACTATCAAGAGGTTTGCCAATAAAAATCCGGAAGAAAATTGAAAAAGCACAATTTATTGAGAACTAAATCAAGAACTTAAGGGTCCTGTAAGATATATGATCGATTTTATTGCGTTTCTTATATTTAATAAAAAGTTATAAAATATATATCAAATGCGTTTTTTTCTCTTCTGTTAATATCATCTTTTTAACTTCCAAATGATATTCAGGCGATATTAAACATATCGCCCTTTCATCTTCTGGGAGAATCGATTTCGTATTGCTTAGAAGTATTGCTTTCGGGACACGTTTTACAGCAAATAGGGTAACTTGATAAAAAAATGATTGTTGCCGCAATAAAATTTTTCTTCTAGGCAATACGTTTGGCGAATCGTCTTCGTATTGCCATGTTTGCTGGGTTATGTCATATGTAAATGTTGTGTATAAGCTAGGGTTTCCTATACCGAATCGGTATTTCGGTATTTTCGGTATTCATATAAATATTCTTATTTAGCGCGTAAACTTAGATTTAGCACATTTGAAAATTTAAAAATTGTGTACGAAAATTATTGATTTCAAGCAGGCTTAATATTCTCTCTTGTGTTTCATTCACATCTTGAAATAGATAATTCTTTTTTGAATCAATACAAATAAAAAAATAAAATAATTTTAAATCAATGATTTGATATTTAACAAAGTGAGATAATAATTTGGTCTAATTTTGATTCGATTGAATAATTTGTTTTAAGAGATAATTCGCGAAATATAAATCAGATCAGAGCTTTGAAGAATTGATTCGAAATAATTATTTTCAAAGATGATAAAAAAGCTGTGTTATAAATTCGCGAATCAAAAAATATAAATATAATTCGCACGAATTATTTGTATATAAAAACAAGATAATCAAAAATAATTTTGTTTTTTTATTCTTTTTCAGAAAGAAAGTTTAGACATATTTGACAATTCCCGTCAACAAAACTGGAAAATCGTAGACATAAAAGTAAACAAATATTTATTATTAGGGCAAGGAATTTCATGCAAATGCATGTTTTTTGTCGATAGTACAAAACTAATATGGACTAAATATTTATCCGAATCATCAAATTTAGAACAAAATGGCATCGATTTGTAGTTTCATATTTTGTCATAAATGCATGTTTTTGCATATTTTGACTTTAAATACATATTTGGTGCCTTTTTAATGCATATTTGCGGATATTTTTAATTTTTAGGAGCATTTTTTATTTAGTAAAATATTAAAATAATAAACAGAAAAAATCGAAATAGGTATCATTATAAAATCGGTATTTCGAATTTGCTAAAATGGCTCGAATTTCGACAATTTCGGTATTACCGAAATCAGTACTGGAAAGCCCAGTATAAGCCCTATATAATTATAAATAGTGTTGTGTATAATTTTTTATATATATGGGTGATATCAAAAAATGTGATAAAAACCGTGTAACCACCTAATTTCTAATGCATGGATTACATTTGAGTTACATATTTCGATATATATCAGCACATTGTCACCCGCTTTACAAAATTTATAAAAATCTGACCAATTTTTGGTTAATACATAAAATTTGTGACCAATTTTATAGGCCAAATGTAAACTCCGTAACAAGAAACTCATAAGGTTTTTTAACTTTAATAGGTTATATTTTAATAACCAAGACACTAAGTGTAAGAATTTTTATGAAGAGGAAAAGCGCCGTTTTTAATAAAAATTAATACATTTTACAAACTTTTTCGTATATCTTACCTATCACGACTTCAACTCTTTAACGATTTTTCGTCATAATTTTTGATAAAAATGCATATACCAGAATTTTGGAGTTATCTATTATTTATATTGCGAAAAGTATAATGTTATTTATACTCAAATGCAGTGTTGCCATTTCAGTGCTTTTCGGGTATTTTTTGGTGCTTTTTTCCTTCCCGTACCCGGTGATTTTTTACAAATACCCGTTTAAAAAAAGCGGGTATTTACGGTGCTTTTTCATATTTCAAGCAGTGCTTTTAGTGCTTTTTGTACAGTTTATATTTTTGGTATTTGTTCTCGTTTTTTAAAATTTTTCTTGAATTTTCTGTCAAAATTTAAAAAATAAAACGAACTATACAAGAAATACATTATTGCACAATGTTTGTAGTACAATTTTAAATAGTAACTTCGTTACATTTAAACTTCAAAATTTTGAAATATTAGTTTGGTGCTTTTTTACCCCTTTTATGGTTATTTTTTGAACCTTTTTACACGATTTTTCAAAGTTAAAATTTGTTTTTAAATTCTTGATTTACATTTTTCAAAAAATTGATATCGTGCTTTTTTACCCCATTTTCGATAAATTTTTACCCTTTTTACCCGTTTTCATAATGCTCACGGTGCTTTCCTGCCTTCAAGAGTTGACAACACTGCTCAAATGATCGTTGGACTGTAAGTAATCATCCAGTATAACAGACTTGAAGCTTTTCTGCAGCATGTAACATTCTCGTGGTAAAAAAGGATGTCTTTAATAAGATTTGAAAAAATGTTGTAAACTCCGTTCCAAATTTTTACACCAAACTATTTAACGAGTAAGAAAAACAATGTCATATTTGGATTCACCCTGTAGGCATCATGCGATTTTGTTTCGGAAAAAAAATTCTGGCAAAGCGTTTCTGAAAGAAAACGAAAAAAGTAACCAAATGTAAACTCCGTAACTGTAAACTCCGTAACCACAATTGTTTGCATCAGGTTGCATTCAAATAAATGTAGATAAATGTTTAAAATATTTTAAAATAACCATAAACAGAGTTGATTCAACTAATATTTATGCGTCAAAAGACGATTCAACTAATAATTTTGCGTCAAATCAAAAAAAGTTATCAGTTTTTTACCCTAAGCTGCTGAAGCGAAAAACGATTGATTTTGCATTTCATTGGTTTACTGACATTAGTTTGACAAATTAAATTTGTTTCACACAATTTAAGAATTTTTTGATCGCGAAATGTTGTTTTTAATATATTATTTTGTAAATGCGCAACCGCTGTTTGGATTTTAAAAAATTTTATATTTTTGAAAAGCATTTAAAAGGACCAAAAATACAAAATTAAAAAAAAAAAAAAATTTTTTTCGCGGAATGAATTGTATTTTTATTCGCGAAACCGCCAATTTGATCAACACAAATTATATATCAATGGAAAGCAAGTTGAAATCCCAAATACGAAAAAGTAATAAATTGAAGAAAATTCGTACGCAATTTTTTTTGTTATATCTTTTGCTTGCAGAAATGTAAACTCCGTTACAACAAAAAAAATTTAAATTGTGCAAAAAAAGTTATTGCGACAACTTGTAGATGAGATTTTTTTCAATTAGGTTTATAATGACTAAACTTACTGATTCCATTAAGAAAAAACCGAAATAATTTGCCAAATTTGCTTCTCACAAATTTGGCCCAAAAATTTATCACATTTTTTGATTTCACCCATATGTGTCCTTTATTTATCTAAATTACTTAGTAAAAAAAGAGATTACACATAATATTTAAATAAAAAGTCAACGAATTCTCTCCATTTAATTCTATCTCTTTTTTATGACCCTACTAAAAAAAATTATATGACTTGATATTAATATATATAATTCCCAAAAATGAGAACATCATTGTATATGTATCTAATTAGATCGTATTATGATCTAATTTGACACAATTAGATCTAATTTGATGGAATAAGATATGGTTTGATACAATTTTAACTAGATATAATGGTATATATACATAATTATATGAGGCATATGTAACTATATATAGGTCTATATATAATATATATATGTATGTGGTGCGCATAGTTCGGAGACATAGCCAAAAAATGTGCCCAAACTATGCTGTATATGAGTCAGAAATGTCTTGATACTATGCGCAGGACCTAGGAAGAGTTTGAGGACAGTCCCCAAACTAACCAAATGTCTCCATACTAAACACTTGATCGAAAAAATGTCCCCGTACCATGCGCTATGCATACATATAGTTATATATATTTAAAAATTTATATAATTATATCTTGGTATATATGTTCCAATATATAATTATACAAAATTGTATATGATAATATATGACTATATCAAAACTTTTTTACTTGGGGATATAATATATACATTATCTTACCATGTAAGGCATACCCGAGTAAAAAAAGTTAGATGTTATAAAATACAAACATATCTTTTTTTAATATAGCCTAAAATACAATTTGATCCGAAAAATATTGGATCGTTCTGTATTAATTATGATCCTCCTTGGATCTAATATGATCAATTACGATCCGAAAAATGGGTTTATATAATTATATAAAATTAGATTTAATACAAAAAGTTCCATTTTATTTGATACCATTAGATAAAAATAATTCATTAAGAGATCGCTCACATTGCATTAAATGGTCCATTCTATTAAAATTACTTTTTGATTATCATTATGTCACATCCAATTTTATATGATTAGATAAACCCATTTTTCGGATTGTATTTCATCATATTAGATACAAGGTGGATCTAAATTAATGCAATACGATCCACCATTTTTCGGATAAAATTTTGTTTTGGGCAGCATCAAAAAAAGATATGATTTTATGTTGTACCTTTAATTTTTTTAATAGGGTATCCAATTTTATCAAGATCAGTATATAAATAGAATTGTGGGCGTTTATTCACTCATACAAATAAGTCCGTAAAAATAGCAGAAAAAGTTACTAAAAATTAGTTAAAAATGATGCTGCAGAAAAAACTGCTAATATTAGCAGAATCAGTTTGCTAAATATTAATATAATGAAAACTGCAAAAAAAACTGTTAAATTTACAGAATTTTAGTAATATTTGAGCTAAATTGTTGTTAATTGCAAATAACAATTTAACCTGCTAAAATTAGCAAAAAAAATTGCTGTATAGTAGTTTAATAAAAATAGCAAAAAAAAACTGTTAAATTTACAGAATTTTAGTAATATTTGAGCTAAATTTTTGTAAACTGCAAATAACAATTTAACTTGCTGAAATCAGCAAAAAAAATTGCTAAATAATAGTAGAATGAAAATAGCAGAAAAAAAATGTTAAATCTACAAAATTTTTGCTAAAATTTTCTGAAATCAACAAAACTTTTGCAGATTACTAGTGGACTGGAAAAAAAAGGAGCAAATGAAATGGAAAATAATAAATAAAAAATAAATGTGTATTTAAAAACATACTTGGGGGATCAGTTTATTGAATGTGTCAATTAATTGAAATTTTTTCAATTGGCATTGTTCAATGCCTAAATGCACATTTATAATCATGGATGGTAACCGAAACGAATGCGGTTATCGTAACGATATTTTAGGTTATTTCGGTAACGGTATTTTAAGGGTAACGCTATTTCATTTATTTCGGTATCTGTATTTTAAGGATAACGGTATTTGAGTTATTTCGGTAACGGTATTTTAAAGATAACGAAATTTGGGTTATTTCGGTAACGGTATTTTGAGGTTAACGGTATTTCAGTTATATCGGTAACGGTTTTTAAGGGTAGCGGTAGTCAGTTATTTCGATGCATCCCGCAATTTTTTTACAAAAAACAAACGAGATTAAAAACAGAACCAATTTATCAACTTAATTTTTAAAAAGTACTAATAACCACGTGAAATTACCAAAAGCAGAAAATTGAAAATAACGGTAACGGTATTTTAGGCATAGCGGTATTTCATTTGTTTCGGTAACGGTATTTTAAGGATAACGGTATTCCGGGTATTTCGGTAACGGTATTTTAGGGGTAACGGTAATCAGTTGAAATGGTTTTGAATCGATAACGGTATTTTAGCGGTATTGCCTGCCAACCCTGTTCATAATTGATGTAAGAAGTATTTGTTTTCATGTTTTAATAAAAGAATAAATAAAGAAAAAAACGAGTAAAAAGGTTAGTCGGGCATGCCGACTATACAATACCCTACACCAGTCTGATTAAGAGCCAACTAATGTTTGGATCCGAAATTCGAATGGGTTAAAATGGGACTTGTGTCGAAATTTTCTATAAAATTATAAAAGAAGAGAAAATCGTAAATAAAGCCCATATGGGCGATAGGTCCAAATATGGACCGATTCTATCTAGAATCTATCGACTTTTTTCTATGGACCATGCGAGTCAGCAAAACAAATTTCGTTAAAATATCTTAATATTTGCGATCTGCAGCGTCTAACCAAGCCAATTTTGGGGGCACTAGGTCTAAACATGGACCGGTGTTAACCAAAATCAATAGGCTTCGTCCTTGGGCCGACATAGATCGGTGTACCAAATTTCATCAAAATATCTTTATATTTGCGACCTGCAGCGTATAAACAATATAATTTTGGGGGACCCTTATATGGGCACTAGGTCTAAACATGGACCGATGTTAACCAAAATCAATAGGCTTCGTCCTTGGGCCAACATAGGTCTGTGTACCAAATTTCATCAAAATATCTTAATATTTGCGACCTGCAGTGTATAAACAATACAATTTTGGGGAGATCCTAATATGGGCACTAGGTCGTCCTTGGGCCGCCGTAAGTCGGTGTATCAAATTTCATCAAAATATGTTAATATTTGCGACCTGCAGAGTGCGCACAAGAATGCATGGACAGACGGACGGAGGGAGCGACGGACGGACATCGTTAAATCGAAATAAAAAAAATTATGAGCCGATCGGTATACTAAAAGGTGGGTCTACGACCATTATTTTTTGGTGTTACAAACATCAGCAAAAAACTTATAATACCCTCTCCACGTACTGGTGTAGGGTATAATTCAAAATTCGCGTATTTCTTATATTTTTTTTTATATTACAATGCTTTTTCTTGAAATTGAAAAAAATTTCATTGGCATTGAATGGTGATGAAATTGGTTGGCTTTGACATTGAGATAAAGTAATGCCAATTATATTTCAATGCCAATAAAAATTTCCCAAGAATGATTTTTTGTAAAAGTGGTAATATTTATAGACAATAATATGTTAACCATAACAAAATGTATTTCAGAGACCCTTCTTTTGATTTTCATTATTTGCTGATCGGATATGTACTTCCGAATTTATTTGAGTTTCCATTTTCACCTCTAAAGCTCCACCCACAGGAAAGAAGGTGTGGCCGATTAAAAATACCGTATTCTTTAAATAAGCTTAATAACTACAATATTGGGGGAAAAAATTAGTGTCATCCCCGTAAACTCCACTTGCTCCCCAGAGATACTTTTAATCACAATTTTCATATTAAAATGGTTCGTCCAAAATAAAACTTGATCTTTGAAAATTAATGTAATACGATAAATAGAAACTTTTCTCATAAATTTTAATAATTTAGATATTTTATGAGTAGGACAAATTTTCAACCATTTCAATTTAGTTTTATTTAAAAACTTTTTGCATTATTTTTGGCGAGTTAAAAATATGCAGTAATTTTTATGAGTCATTTAACATTCTGTTTATACACTCAAAATAGTTTGTAGTTTAAATTAACTGAAAATGTAATTTAAAATAAATGAAAAATCACTTGAAAACCGGTCTACTGACTTTTCATTTAAATCAAAAGAACTTTTCATTTATTTTTAAATGTTAATAAATAAACTACAAAATCCTTAAAAAATAATGATTTTTCATTTATTTCGTTTTTTTAAATTTCAAAAAATTAACTACAAAATCCGTAAGAATAAATTATATTTAGTTTATTTCGTTTTTTTTAACTGACCTAGAAATCGAAAGGGAATTCTTTTTTTAACAAAACATTTTAAATGAAAATATTAACTGTAACAGAAAATCCGTATTTATATGTAATTTATTTTTTAAATAAATGACAAAAACAGTTAAAAAATATATTACTTTGTATTTTAACTGTATAATCATTTAAAAATAAATGTACGGATAACTTT
This sequence comes from Leucophora obtusa, assembly GCA_949987735.1. Lineage (NCBI taxonomy): Eukaryota > Metazoa > Arthropoda > Insecta > Diptera > Anthomyiidae > Leucophora > Leucophora obtusa. The sequence continues at coordinate 64,809,609 of OX465299.1, read as the reverse complement.
TTAAATAAACTACAGTCAGTTACTGTAATAATATTTTCAGTGTAAAATTGGTCGTTTAGTTTAAAAAAAATTTGTAAAATTAGCAAATCTTCCGTTAAAAATTAGTAACAAAAATTCAGCAAAATACTGTAAAGTTAGCAAATTTATTGTTAAAAATTAGTAACTAAATTCAGCAAAAAAAAATAGCAAAAAAATTTGTAGGTTAGTAATGTGGAGGTAGCAAAAAAATTAACTAAAAATTAAATTTTAACTAAAAATTAGTTAAAAATTTGTTAAGTTGAAGTAGCAACAGTTTTACTAACTTTTCTACAAACTTTTTTCTATGAGTGTTGTAAAACACTGGTATAATATAAATTTATTCAAAGTATCGGCAATCGTTAGCTATGACCTTTTCCCATCTTTCTGGCAACATATGGATTCCGCGCCAAAAGAACTGCTCATTTCTTGAAGCCAAGAACGAATCAACCAATTTCGGATACCCTGTTCTGAATTGAAGTTTATTCTGCATCGATCGAAACAAATGGTAGTCGGTCGGGGCAAAGTATGGATTATACGGCAGGTAAGGCAAAACTTTCGAATTACTATTTTCTTGCAACATGTGCCGAGCGTTGTCATGATGGCTCATTATGGCTTCATGTCTGGCCGCATATTCCGGTCATTTTTCGGCCAATGCTCGCTTTAAAGGAATCAATTGTGTTCGGTACAGGTCCGCTGTGATCATCTGGCCCGATTTCAAAAGATCATAACAGATGGAACTCTTCTGGTCCCACCAAATACAAAGCATTACCTTGGCGCTATGAATATTCGGCTTTGGCGTTGATTTGGCTGGTTGGCCGGGCTTCATATACGATTTCTCCCACTTTAGGTTGTAATGGATCAATTTTTCATTGCCAGTAATGATTCGATGCAAAATTTACTTATTTTTATAGCATTCAAGCAGCATTTCGAACACATAAAAGTATAATTTATTATAGAAACAAACCATGTATAAAATATACGCCATCTGTTGTGAATCCTGCATTTTTAAGTTATACACCCACATAAAAGTAAATTATACAGACACATTAAATTATATATGACAATATATTATTAGATGAAGCCATATTTTATTGTATACAAAGTTTTTTATTCGGGAATTTTTACTTCAAACGAAATTTTGTAATAATGAATTAAGCAACTAAATAATGACTTTCACGACTAAAAAAATAATTTAATATGAAACTATTTGTCGTAACCGCCAGAATTTGACAACACTGAGACTCTTTTTCTGGGTGTACTTTTTTATGGTGCAGTTTGTTAGGTTTTTCATGATTAAAGGCCACATATGTATGTGCTTAAAATAAATTAAAGCAAAACTGTTTTTTGAAAATCTATCTAAAACTTAAATAATGTAAACATTTCAAAATGATTATTATCTAATTTGTAAAACTACTTAATGCTCATAAACTGTGATAATTTAATAATATTTCAAAGTAGGTAGGTACATTTATTATGCACCCACAAACATAAAAAATGCATTAAAACTGTTTTTAATAACAAACATAAATTATTTAATTAATATTTTTATTTAAAAACATCTGTCATAATACCATTTAAATCCTAATATGAAAAACTATTCATATAGACAACCTCATTAGTAAGGCAAGGAATTCCACGCAAAGGCATGTTTTTTCGCCAGTGTAAAATTTTATAATCCGTGTTATAAAATTTAGGACCAAGTGGCAACGATTTGTTGTTGCATAATTTTGCATAATTTGACAAAAATGCAAATATTTGCATATTTTAACATAAATTGAATATTTGGTATTTTTTAATGCATTTTTATACAAATTTTCAATTTCTGTGAGGTATTTTTTTTAATTTGCTAAGAAGACAAAATGGATGATTTTTTTTATTTTGATTAATTTTTTTTATTTTGAAAAATAAACATTTAAAAAAATCGTATTGACTTAAAGAAAAGAGTTGAATTCTGTTCCTAGTAAAAAAATTACCACCTAATCATATTTTTTACGTTTTTAATTCACATTTTTCTTTTTCAGTTTTGCATAAAATTCCTTGCCCTATTCATATTTTATAAAATCTCCCTTTAATAAAAAAATACACCCATTATAAAAACAACACAAAATGTTTCTTTTGTTAAACCTCTTTGAACCCATTTACAAAAGTTACATATTGCATTGCATACAACAAACACTACAATTTAAAATTCCAAAATATTAAAAATATATGTCCGCCAATAATTTTCGGCTCTTATTTTATGTCATAAAAGTTAAGTAATTTGTGTAAATCTTTTATAGATTTGTAACCATAGATTGTTATGAAAATTTAAAAAAAAAAACACAAATCACTTAAAATTCATTTGTAATACTTATGTCTATTATCAATTATTTATTTGTTTGATTGAAGTGTGATTGTTTTATGCGATAACAATAATATTTTGAAATTGATTTTTTTTGTATGATTTTTTTTTTAATTTTTAATCATTATATAAACTTAAGCAGATAAATATTAAAACAGGTTTTAATTTGGAATCACCAATAGTTTTGTTATAAAAAAACTATATTATGGAATCACCAACAATTTAGATAAAATTGGTGAAATAAAGGAGACAAAGCAAATAAGGTTTTAATTTAGAATCTCCAGTATGTTGAGAATTAAAAATGTATTTTATTTACATGATCTTTTATTTACAAATCTTTAAAGTAATTTCATCGGCACATTTAAATAATTAATTTTGTAATTATATTATTAGTTAATCACTACACCGATAAAAAAAGTTAGTACAAAAGTCTGTTAAATGCGTACAGATTCAATTGAACTGTTTGTTGTGTTATTTTGTCTTAAAATTTAGGATTGAACTAATATTTTTTGTATATCCAGTTTAGCATAACAAACACTTTCATTCGTATTTAAACTAACTTTGCATGCTAATTTTTAGTAATTTGTGTTACTTAATTTTACAAATTATACACAATTATTGCTACCAACATCACATAAATAGAGATGGCGCTATATTTTGATATTTTTTATTGCATAAACATAAATTTTTAGCAAATATACGAGGGGTACTATTTATATTTCGGGAACTGGCAACACTAATGTCAATAGCTAAAATCTGACAACACCATAATAAAATTTGACATTTTTTAGTATAAACGTACTCACAATGTTTTGATGTACAAGTGTTATTTGTTTTGTTTACAGTGAGTTAAGAAATTCAATTTGGCCAAAAAATGGAAATTTCAAGGGAAGGTTTTCGTTGGATTATTTTTCACAACTTTCGACGTGGATTATCTCAACAAGAATGTGTCGATGAACTCAGTTCTTTGTATGCGATAAAGCACCCTACGGGAAATTTTAACAAACTGTCACCGAACTGGCCCCTTTATATGAAATAGACTGGTCACTTTTACATGGCGTTGTCATAGGAGGGGGAAATTGACCCCTTGTGACATGTCACAAGACAAATCCCAGGACAGGTCGCTGAACTTTGTTGTTTATGTAAAATAAAAATTTGCTATCGTTGAATACCCCATAATTTTTCAATCGCTCAAAAAAAGGCTCGCGTCGATTGTTGTAAGGGAATGATTAAAAAGTTCGACCGTGGTGCTTCAAAAGACGTGTATAAAATCATGACAGGTGACGAATCATGGATATATGCGTATGAGCTGGAAAGAAAACAGCAATCGATCCAAGACGAGCGAAATCCAACAAAAGTTGTTCGTGGAAGAAGCACAGCGAACAAAATGGTCGCCTGTTTCTTTGGCCGAATGGGTCATGTGGCCACTGTTCCGCTTGAGCAACGTATGACGGTCAATTCTGAGTGGTACACGACCATTTGTTTGCCGAAAGTCTTCGGAGAAATTCGTAAAACTAACCCCCAAAGACGAATGATTCTCCATCATGACAATGCGTGCTTTCACACATCTCGTCAAACAGGTGAATTTTTGAGCAGTCAAAGCATCGAATTGATGACTCATCCTCCGTACAGTCCTGACTTGGCACCCAATGACTTCTTCTTGTTCCCGAATATCAAAGGTAAACTGCGTGGTCAACGATTTACGACCGCCGAAGAAGCAGTTGTAGCGTTCAAAAAGGTGGAGGTGTCTCAAGAGGAATGGAAAAACTGCTATGACGAATGGTTTGAACGAATGCAAAATTATATTGATCATCAAGGGGAATATTTTGAAAAACCATAAAGCGATTTTTATTTGAAAATGTTTGTTATTATTTGCTATTCCCGAAATATATATAGTACCCCTCGTATAACACATAAATATGGAGTAAGTATAAACAAAAAATGCGTAAAATATTTTGTACACACTTGCATATACGATAATACACATATAATGTAATTATAGGCATTATCTGTTTATAATTAAGTAAATATTAGGGTATTCAATTAATCGGCTTTTTATTTTAATCGAGTAATCGTGCAAATAATTATTCGGGTTTTTTTCTTAACCAGTTAATCGAACAAAATATTAAAATTAATCGATTAATCGAAAAATTTTTTTGTAAAATTATACATACACTTGCTGTGTTTTTAATAATTTTATTTAAAAAAGGAACAAAAATAAATTCAGGAACTCTTCTGAAATTCATAAAAATTAAAAAATTTAATAATTGAGATAAGTTTTTGTCATTATTTTTATTTTTTCTGTCCCCTCTTTCACATATTAAAATTTTATCCAAATCGGGGAGCAACACACCGCAATGAGTTAAAGAGCTAAAGAAGAATAAAAGACCCCGTACATTAATTTGTATCTCTTTCGTATGCATTGAATACATAAAAACGTAAATGTAGAGAGGAATTCTGTTGAGAATTGATTTTCCCTCTACGTTTCCGTACCTCCATCCATTTACTTTATTTTGTTAATTCAGAGTGCTCACTAAACAAGCTTTATTACATTGAGCATTAATTATAATTAATAATTATAATAATCATTAATTACAATAATTATTAATTACAAAAATATTTAATATAAACGTTTGAAAAGTCGTAAAAAATAATTAAAAATTTATTATACGTAAATAGATACCACTATTTTACTAGATAAGTCACAACAACAGAGTATTAATTTGGAAGATGACAAAGCAAACTGTGATAATTTTATGTTGTTTTTTCTTTGGGATTTAAGATGTTTAATAACGCTCCTACTTGAAAACATGAAATTCTTATTGAGCTGAAGCTAACAAATATTTCTAGAAATTCTAAAGAGTCGTCCCTTAATTATTTTCTTAGGCCAAAATGAAATCCAGATAGTTACAAGCCTACAGCAAATTATTTATCACAACTTTTTAAAAAGTTTTGAGATTTTAGCATATTTACTAGGGATGCCAATCCCGAAATCCCGAATCGCGAAATCCCGGGATTATTCAATAAAAATGAGTCCCGAATCCCGGGATTCTTAAGCTCGAATCCTCGAATCATTAGCAAGAGCCTCCTTTTTTGATTCGAAAATTACAAAAAAAAAAGATTTAAAAAAAACTCCATAGGCTCAAAAATCAGTCTTTTTTGAGGCTTTTTTAAATTTTTCCAAAAATATTAAAATTTATTTAAATTTCTGAGTCATCTTTTTGATTTAATTATTTTTTTGAAATGTTTGTGTCTTTTATGTTTCATTTTAAAAAGCTCATATTTTCGTTAAAAAAATTAGCAATTTTTGACAAAAAATTTTAAAATCGCAAAAATATGTATTTGATTTGCGTAATTTTTGATACCTTTTTAACAATCCTGAAAAAAGTATTCAAATTATGCTGGCTGGGAAAATGATTTTTAATATATTTTATTTGTAAAAATTGTTGTTTTGTAAATTTTGTTTGACTTAATAAGGTCACTGGTTTTTTTTTGAAAATTGTAAATCAAAGTTATTAAAAAATAGCTCAGTACAAATCTCAGAATCTGAGGCTTGTATGCAATAGGAAAATCGACAGAAATTAACACTTTTTGTTATTGAAAATCCTGGCGAGAAGTGAAATGATAACACTTAACAGTAATAGATATGGCGTAGAAGAAGAATCAAAATACTGCAGTCTAGAGCAAGAAACCTTTCAACATTTTCTTAGGGTTTGTCCAGTTTTAAAGGAATTTAGAATTCGATTTTTCAGGAAATCTACACTAAATGCGGCGGAAATGCTAGGAAAATTAGATGGTCTAAAAGAAGGAGATTGGACTAATTTAGTAGCTTTTCTAAAAATTACATTAAATTACAGAAAATTTTTGATATCAGAATTTAATTAAATATTGTTTTTAATATCTAATTCCATGACGGACGTTTTAATAAAACATTGTCATTACCCTTTTCTTTATTAAATTCTTAAAATTGTTTGTTTTATATTAACACAAATATGTTGCATATTATATTGTTGTATATATAAGCATATAATCATTAATTGTAAAACATAATTTGGAAAATAAAGCAAATTATTATTATTATGATTATTATTGAAAATCCTTAAGGTCTCGTTACTAGATCGTAAATTTAACGAGAACGAGTCGTAACGTGGTATTTTATTTTTTCTAAGTTACTCAAAATATGTAAATTGCTATTAAGGATTGATAAATTTGATTTTCAGAATAGTACCAACCAGTTTAAAAATAGTACATTTTCGACCCCTATAGTACCAAAACTTGCATTTTTTTTTATAAAATAACAGGCAAGAACTTTCATAAAAATTCATTGTGGATTATATTTTATCCCTGAAAATCGGATTCAATTTCATTTTAAATCGAAAATAGTTTGTAGTCGATTTAGCTCATTTGATTCATTCAATCAATAAATTAGTTTATGCCAAATTTAATTTATTTGTGAATTTAATCGATTTTTATTTACATTTCAAATATAATAGGGGTTTTCATATAAACTGGTATTCTACTCGTAAATTGTGTAAACCTGGTATGTTTGTGAGTTTAATGTCAAACTCCATACATAAAAAATATGATTTGTATTTATACAAGCTTTACAAGCAATTTACGAGTTTATATGAATACCGATAATATTTTATGTGTTCGTTTTAAACAAAAGCTTTTGTATGAAAATTAAAAAAATTTTTTTATTGTTTTTGCCAATTAATTTATTTTTTACATAAACTGGATTTCTATAGAATATATGGAAATAACAAAAATGTGCCAGTGTACCTATCAAACTTTTATTGTGCCAAACATGTAACAATTGTGCCACAAATCCCACCACAGATATGCAACTAAAAACAGCTGTTTTGCTCTCTCACGTAAAAACGGAGAAAAAATTCTGTTTTCAACAGAAATGTCCGGCACGTTACGACTCGTTTACGTCTAGTACTCAGCACTATGTGTTTCTCATTAAGCAGGTTGAATCAGCTGATTCGTCACGTTAACATTTACGTTCAAGTAATTTGGGCTTTAAGGTTCAATTAGACGTGCCATATCGCCATAGCCGTAACCATAACGCCATAGCAGAAAACCAAAATTCAATTGGTATCTACGGTTACGGTTATGGCGTTATGGCATGTCACCAATAACCGAATACATTGTGGCCCATAAGATTGGTTTGAACAGCTGTTTTATATGGTTATGGTTATGGCACGTCTAATTGAGCCTTTAGATTTCAAACACTTTTTTTTAACGTCAGCTTATGGACACATTTTCTTATAGAAAAGCTTAAGGTTCTGAGAACTTTTTCCTTTAGAAACATTCTCAGGAAGAAGGCTTTTTCTAATGAAAAAATAATTTTCCTATCACTCAATAGATTTCGATTAGGCACCAATGCACTTGCGATAAAATATCTTGATTCGCCTAAGTTAAATTCCACAAGTCAATTCGCATGATTGACATTATTCTTCCTGGGAAGAAAAAATTATAATAAAAAGATAAACAAAATTTATCGTTATATATATATATATATATATATTTGTTCCTTTTACTCCTGCAAGGAGCATAGGGGCGCAAAAATTTATCGTTACACTCAGAGAATTAAACCGGTAAAATTAACTGCAATTGTAGTTAAATAAGTGCACAGACTACAATCACTTGTCCAGTTGGACCTACCGCCGATAAAATAAGTAAAAGTTTTCGAAAAAATTTATTCGAAAACAATTTATTTTAACAATATTTTGTTTTATATGTAGTTTAAATCATAGGTTTAAATTTCTTGAATTTTTTTAATACTATTGTAAATATAAACATTAGGCCTTTTTTTAATCACTGGATTTATTTTTGGATTTATTTTATTTTGTTAAAAAATCGACATTTTGCTTTTTGATTTTCAAAATTTAAAGTTTTCATCAAAATCTAATACTTATTCGCTAATGTAATGTGAAAGAAAATCATTAAATTTTGTAAAAAATGAGAACACAGAAATTGAATTAAGCTAAATCCAAAATGGATTTATAAAAAAAATAAATCCGTTTTGGATTTAGCTTAATTTAATTTCAGAAATTGCAATTTCGCAAAATTAAAATTTTTTCTTTCACATTATATTAGCAAATAAGTGTTGGATTTGGATAAAAATATTACATTTTGAAAATCCAAAAACAAAATGTTGATTTTTTAACAAAGTAAAATAAATTCAAAAATAAATCCAGTGATTAAAAAAAGGCCTATTATTTTAGCAAAAAACATTAGGGTGGCCAAAAACAGTTTAGAATTTTTTAGATCTTTTCTCTTAATTGTGCTGTCTTTGGTGAAAAATTATTATTATATTTTCACAATAAATTGTGTAAAATTTTAAAAATTTTAAAAATTTTTAAAAATTAGTTATAAATAATTTTGAAAATTAACACTCAAAATTAGTTAAAGTACTGATTTTTAGTATTGTGCACTGTTGCCAGAACGGCGATTTTCTCGTCAGATCTAGCGATTTTATTTATAATTTAAAGGTTAAACACAGTAAGTTGTTTTGATTTCACGTTAAAAAAACTGTTATAATCCATATAAAAAAAATGATTTTCACGATAACATACATGGGACTAATTAATTAGGTGGACTAATTAATTGATGATTTCATTACCATTGCATTGATATCAATTGTAATGAAATTATTTTCATTACCATTTTTTTAATTAATGGTAATGATTCTAAAATTTAATTTCATTGATTAATGACAATGATTTTAAATTTCATTACCATTGATAATGAATAAATTAAAAAAAATAATTGCCATTGACAGAAAAACGTAAAAATGGAGTAAAACTCGCTGAAATCGAAGATGGAATATGCTCATTAAGGCTCATGCTCATTTGAAATTAAATATTACTTTCCATGCCATTGTTATTTCTATCCAGGTAAAGTTTAACGGAATGGAATGGATCCTCCTTAAAAAATTATGTTTTATAACTTCCCCGGCCAAACCCGTTGTTCGTTTTCATTTGTCTGAATTTTTTTATAAACAAATGGTTTTTAATCAATTGTAATTAGTTTTTTTATACATTAGTGTAATTTCATTACCATTAGTAATGATTTTTCTAATGAAAAATATTTCATTACCATTAAATGGTAATGATTTTTTTTTCATTGTCATTAGTATGAACTAATGGTAATGAAATTTCAATGGTAATGAAAAATTCCCATGTATGCACGATAATGATATCAAGTGAAAATTGTGTAAACTTTGTTTTCATGGAAATTTAATATACAAGACTATTATTTTTCTTGTGAAAAAGTGACGTTTTGTGTTTATTGTGATTGAGTTGTTAAAATAAAAAATCTTCATTTTTAGAATCTAAATTAACTTTTGAGGCCTTTTAAGTTCGAATGGAATTTTTTTTACGTGAATAACAACATACGGTCCTTTAATCATAAAACTTTTAATTTTTAAAAATTTGTAACTCTTCTTATATAATTTCCATAGATTTTTGAGAAAAAATGCATTGTATCAGTGGCTTTAAGTACCATTTTTCGATAACCTAGCGAAAAATATCTAAATTTTTGCACTGTCCATAAATCTATTGATTTTCTAGCGATTTTTGGTCCCATCTAGCCATTTTTTTTGAAAAATTGTTGGCAACAGTGGTATTGTGTTAATTGAAGATAACTATAATCTTTGGTTAAATCAGTGTTTCAACTAAAAATTTGTTAAAAATTAGTCAAATTGATTTGAAACCCATTTGAGAGATTTTTCTAGTGACGTATTATTTTAAGTGTAGTAATGTTTATAAAATCAATGCTCTGCCAGTGTATTAATTTTGGTACAGCTGGCAATTTCTGTCTGGTCTATTATAAAGTTATTAAAGCCAAATAATAAAACCGATATAAACATTTTAAAAATTGGGAAACTTGCCTTTACAGCGGCAAACAGTTCAATGAAATACAATTTTTTGCCAATAACATTTTTTATTAATAACAAAAGAAAAAAATTTGTAAACAAACAACTATTAAATTTTAAGTTCAGAAACCTTTTTGTCAACATTTATTTAACTTATTTAAGCAATTATGTCGTTAAATTGTTTTATATTTTCGTAGTTTAAACTGTGTATAAGTTGATATTGTTTATATATATTTTAAACTTGAACTTGTCATCTTTATGTCAAATGACACATAATTTGTCAATTATTTCAGTGTTTTCTTTTAGTATAAACAATTTATGATATTATGTTTGTATGAATATTTTGGATAGGTAAATGTACTTTTAAGGTAGTAAAAAATGTCATTAAAATTGTTAGACAAATATTGTTATTAGTTAAGGGAAAAAAACGTAAATAGTTAATAAAAATAACTGAAATTAAAATAGATTATTAAAATGTAAAGTTTCAACAAAACGGTAACGTAAAACTTGACAAATATTACACCATGATAATACCGAATATCCTGAGAAAAAGTAGAAAACCATAATTCCCATTTTTTTTTCAAAATTGAGCAATTTAAGAAAATGTTACTTTTCCCTTTTCTTATTTTTAAACAAAGAAATAATAAAGCACATTATGGGTCAATATTAAAAATTTAAAGTAAACTTATAGAATCAATTTTGTGGTATGAAAACAAGATTAAGTTTGTAAAACATTTTTGTTCATACTTTAAACAAAATAAATCAAAATTGTCATGTGTTAACTATTGATATTCCCCAATGAGTTTGTACTCGTTAGGGTCATCTGTTATTAAAAGTTATTTTACAATTTATAAAAAGTAACCTTCAAGCTTTATACATTTGAAAACAATAAATTTGACTTCATTACTTTAAATACTCGTATAAAAAAAGAGGTATGATTTTCAATAGTTCTATAGAAATGAAAAACAATACTACGAAGCTTAAATCCTCTTTTTGTTTAACAACCCAAACTTCTTAATGATCGCGTCATTTAAGATTTCTATGAACAGCAACAAGTCAAAATATGAGTAGTCACAGTAGGTATTCAAATCATTATTGTACTTTGTATATTTCAAATGATTTGGGTGAGGAGTTCATAAATTAATGGCTGCCAAAATAAAGTGACATAATAACGAACGTGGATGTATGAATTCAAAATAGCGTATCGCAAATTCAAAACACAAAAAAATTGTATGTAGTATTATTGCAATTATGGATTCTAAACCGTAGTGAATCAATACAAAATTGCATCATTAAATTTAAAAAGGCAGACATTGCCACTTAACGTTTAAAAAAAAGTAAAAGATCTGATTCCCTCAAAAGATCTATGAAGCCAGACGGACTTACACCACTAGGATATCCTTAGATATCCGAGTCGTTCCTCGTGACAATAAATGTTAGCACAGAGCTTATACGCTTGACATACACTTTATCCTCGTCTCTGTGTGTTATGTTACCGATCCTATTATCCCTCTGATGACCACAGGCTAGTATGCTCGCCCAAAACATTTTGGCACATATAATTGCCAGGTAGAGGATATAGTAAATATGCCAAACTGTCTTTTGTAGAGAATGGTTTTAGTAACAAAACTATAGTCTCCATTAGGTCCTTATTAGCTCTTACGAATCCTTAAAGTTGGTCAAAAAGAATTCTTTATGCAAGAAGAAAAAGGACTATATTTGACAAGCGAAAAAAGAGAAAGAAGGATGTGAAGTAGGGTATTCAATCGATTAATCGTTATTCGATTAATCGAACAATTATGCTGAAATAATTTAAAATGTCCTAATTTTGAATAACGAAAAATTCGATTAATTTAATATGAGTAATCGATTAATCAAAATTGGTAAAGAGTAGAGTTTGCTAAAAACCGAAAAATTTGGAAACCGCGGTTTCGGTTTTTCAAAATTATAAAAACCGCGGTTTCGGTTATTTTTCGGTTTTCTTGTGATATAATAGAATTGTTTTAAAACAATTAAATATAACAATATTCTAACTAAATATATGATAATTAAATATGCATAAAAATTAAATAGTTTAATACCTCCAAGATATCTTTTAAAACTCGATTAAATTTCTCACTCGAATATTTAAAGGCAATAACTCCATTCCGAAACCTTTCCGGAAGAAGAAATAAACGCGGAAACCCATTATAAATTAATTTTTTTTCGGCAACTAAAGCTGTATTTTAAAGAGTTTAAATTTAAACAATATAAAGTTAAAATTTTATAAATTTCGCGGAATACGAAATAATGCTTTTTGAAAAATACGTGGTGAAAATCTGAACTGAATATGTGAAACTCAATATCTCTTAAACCACTTTTCTAAACATTATAAGCCTTAGTTTATGTTATCCGTAATAACAATAACAAAAAACTCTAAAGCAATTTTTAATGTAAAAAATGTTTATTACAATTAAATACAAAATTTTGTAAAATAGAAGCTGAGCCTTTTTGAAATTCAAGATTCAATAATATGCAATTTAATTAATTATTTTAATTAGTTAAAGTATTTGTTAAAAACCGACTTATTTTTGTCGGTTTTCGGTTTCGGTTTTGAGGCTTGGAAAACCGCGGTTTCGGTTTCGATTAAAACCGAACAGCAAACTCTAGTAAAGAGTTAGAAAAATGTTGAAAAAATATATTGTTAATATATTTAGTTCAGAGCTTCGAAGAATTAACTCCCTAATTCCCTTTTTTTGAACTGAATTTATATTTTGGGAATGAATTCCCTGACCAAACTTAAGGAATTGAATGAATTCCTTTTTTTTCATTCGATTTATATTAAAGGAATTCATTAATTTTTTTCTAATGCCTTCATAAAATTTTATGAATTCATTCAACAAGGAATTCATTCAATTCTAGTTAATTCATCTTTTGGTAAAGGAATTCATTCAATTCTAGTTAATTCAACTTTTGGTCAAGGAACTCATTCAATTCGAGTTAATTCAACTTCTGGTCAAGGAATTCATTCAAGTTAATTCAACTTTTGGTCAAGGAATTCATTCAATTCTAGTTAATTCAACTTTTAGTCAAGGAATTCATTCAATTCTAGTTAATTCAACTTTTAGTCAAGGAATTAAATTTATTTCGTTTAATTCCCTAAGGAATTAAATTTTTTTCGTTTAATTCCCTAAGGAATTAAATGTGTTTCGTTTAATTCCCTGAATTAAGTTTTCAATTCCTAGGGAATTAAACAAAAAAATTTAATTCCTAAAATAAAATAGAGGGAGATAGGGATGTAAACGTCGAGGGAAAATCAATTCTCAATAGAATTCCTCTCTACAATAAGTTCTTTAGTGTTTAGTGCATACGAAAGAGAAAAAAGTAAAAAACGAGTTGTTACATTCTTGTTTAACTCATACGTTTAAAACTGGCTGATCCAAGCTTAACTTTATGAAATGCTAAATTTACAATGAAAGTCTGCGATTTGGATAAAATTTTGAGAAAATATGATCTCAGTTATGAATTTTTTAATTTTATAATTTTTATAAGAATTATTGAAATTATTAGAGTTATGAAATTATTAAAAATACAAACAAATTTGTATATTATTTTACATAAATGTTTTTTTCGATTAATCGATTAATGTACAAATTTTATTCGATTAATCGGTTAAGAAAAAAACCCGAATAATTATTTGTACGATTAATCGATTAAAATAAAAAGCCGATTAATTAAATACTCTAATGTGAAGGGAGCCTATTTTTGTGGGAAAAACGTGGGGCAGAATACACTCAAAATAGTTTGTAGTTTAAATTAACTGAAAATGTAATTTAAAATAAATGAAAAATCACCTGAAAACCGGTCTACTAACTTTTCATTTAAATCAAAATAACTTTTCATTTATTTTTAAATGTTAATAACTTAACTACAAAATCTTTAAAAAGAAATGATTTTTCATTTATTTCGTTTTTTTAACTTTCAAAAATTTAACTACAAAATCCGTAAGAATAAATGATATTTAGTTTATTTCGTTTCTTTTTTAACAAAACATTTTAAATGAAAATATTAACTGTATTTATATGTAATTTATTTTTTAAATAAACGACAAAAAAAGTTGAAAAATATATTTCTTTTCATTTTAACTGTATAATCATTTAAAAATAAATGTACGGATAATTTTTTAAATAAACTACAGTCAGTTACTGTAATAATATTTTCAGTGTACGACTATCAAAGAAAAAATCAAATCGCTTCGGCAGAAAATTTATGCTCGTCAAAGGGTGAAACAACTCCACCAAAAGCAAAGACATTCTTTGTACAGAGTGGTATCCTGAAACCCATGTAAGTATTATGAAAATACTTTACCTATGAATATGTTATACACTCAAAATAGTTTGTAGTTTAAATTAACTGAAAATGTAATTTAAAATAAATGAAAAATCACTTGAAAACCGGTCTACTAACTTTTGATTTAAATCCTAGAAATCGAAAAGGAATTATTTTTTTAACAAAACATTTTAAATGAAAATATTAACTGTAACAGAAAATTCGTATTTATATTTAATTTATTTCTTAAATAAACGACAAAACAGTTAAAAAATATATTTTTTTGTATTTTAACTGTATAATCATTTAAAAATAAATGCACGGATAACTTTTTATATAAACTACAGTCAGTTACTGTAATAATATTTTCAGTGTACATCTCCCTGACTTTTAGACTTCTAGAGCCGTATTTACAATTTTTGCAGATAGGCTCCCGACCCTATTTCCATCTCCGTCTTCGAGCTGACTTTGAAGACTGATATTATTAGCATTGCTCTATTAATTGCATTTATTTCGGCTTAAAGAACTTTATGCTCATATATGAAAGTACACTCACAATATATTTTCCATAACCGATTGAGGTTTATTTAAAAAGTAATAGGTAAAGTTTGTTTACAATTGAAGAATCAATTAAAATACATTGAAACATATTGTTTAACTTTTTTATCGATCAATAAAAAACAAACCAGAAGAAAGTATGTATCGTCTGTAGCAGTTATTTTCAGTCAAATATTCTATTTTTAGATTTCTATTTTTATAAAAAATAATTTAAATAATTTCGTTGTTTTCTGTTTTAAAACAAAAAATTCAAATATTTTTGGTTTTCTTTTTTATTAAAATAGTTTGTATATGGCTGAAATAAAAAAATGTGATAAATTTTTGGGCCAAATTTGTGAGAAGCAAAAAGTGTTAATATTTCGGTTTTTTCTTAATGGAATTAGTAAGTTTAGTCATTATAAACCTAATTGCAAAAAATCTCATCTACAAGTTGTCGCAATAACTTTTTTTGCACAATTTTAATTTTTTTTGTTGTAACGGAGTTTACATTTCTGCAAGCAAAAGATATAACAAAAAAAAATTGCGTACGAATTTTCTTCAATTTATTACTTTTTCGTATTTGGGTTTTCCATTTGCTTTCCAATGATATATAATTTGTGTTTATCAAATTGGCGGTTTCGCTAATAAAAATACAATTCATTCCGCAAAAAAAATTTTTATTTTTTTTTTAATTTTGTATTTTTGGTCCTCTTAAATGTTTTTCAAAAAAATAAAATTTT
Organism: Leucophora obtusa; assembly: GCA_949987735.1. Taxonomy (NCBI): domain Eukaryota; kingdom Metazoa; phylum Arthropoda; class Insecta; order Diptera; family Anthomyiidae; genus Leucophora; species Leucophora obtusa. Next base: position 64,793,780 of record OX465299.1, on the reverse strand, counting down.
TTAAAATCCCAACAGCGGTTGCGCAGTTACAAAATAATATATTAAAAACATAATATTTCGCGATCAAAAAATTGTGTGAAACAAATTTAATTTGTTAAACTAATGTCAGTAATGACTCGAAATATCGATTCAAAACCAATGAAATGCAAAATCAATCGTTTTTCGCTCCAGCAGCTTAGGGTAAAAAACTGATAACTTTTTTTGATTTGACGCAAAATTATTAGTTGAATCGTCTTTTGACGCATAAATATTAGTTGAATCACCTCTGTTTATGTTTATTTTAAAATATTTTAAACATTTATTTGAATGAAATCTGATGCAAACAATTGTGGTTACGGAGTTTATTTGGTTACTTTTTTCGTTTTCTTTCAGAAACACTTTGTCAAAAATTTTTTTACGAAACAAAATCGCATGATGCCTACAAGGTTAATCCAAATATGACATTGTTTTTCTTACTCGTTAAATAGTTTGGTGTAAAAATTAGGAACGGAGTTTACAACATTTTTTCAAATCTTATTAAAGACATCCTTTTTCATCTCGAGAATGTTACATGCTGCAGAAAAGCTTCAAGTCTGTTATACTGGATGATTACTTACAGTCCAACGATCATTTGAGTATAAATAACATTATACTTTTCGCAATATAAATAATAGATAACTCCAAAATTCTGGTATATGCATTTTTATCAAAAATTATGACGAAAAATCGTTACAGAGTTGAAGTCGTCATAGCTAAGATATACGAAAAAGTTTGTAAAATGTATTAATTTCTATTAAAAACGGCACTTTTCCTCTTCATAAAAATTCTTAAAGTTAGTGTTTAGCTTTATTGGTTATTAAAATATAAGCTATTAAAGTTAAAAAATCTTATGAGTTACTTGTTACGGAGTTTACATTTGGTCACAAATTTTATGTATTAACCAAAAATTGGTCAGATTGTTATAAATTTTGTAAAACATGTGACAATGCGCTGATATATATCGAAATATGTAACTCAAATGTAATCCATGCATTAGAAATTAGCTGGTTACACGGTTTTTATCACATTTTTTGATATCACCCATATATACAAAATTATTTCAATTACAAGAAATTCTTTACCCATGCACACAAACATAGCCAATAAAAATATGAATGTGTGTTTTGTGTCTGAGTGTTTTGAAAATCCAAACAAAAAAAAACTTTCAAATATGAAAAAACAAACCACAAAATCGTTTTTTTTTACGTTTTGTCAGTTAAAAATTGATGATTGTTTTAATAGACTTTTCAATTATTTTTATTTCTTTTATGGATTGTTTAAACAATGTTTGAAAATAAATAGCAACGTGGTTTGAATATAATGAAAAATCAGTAGTCCTTTTTTTAATTGTGTTTTCAATTAATTTAAAAACGATTTATTGAAGCAAATGTAATGAAAGGATTACACAATTTTTTATTCAGATTTTTAACTATATTAAAAATCTTAATTATTTTGTGAATAAAAAAAGTATTTTAGACAAACTTGACCTTGTTTAATAGGAACTTCGCTTAATACGAACTAATTTCTTTGCTCCCCCGTAGTTCGTCTTAACCGAGTTTTACTGTATGTTATTACACTAAAAAAAAGTCAGTAAAGTCAGCAATGTTGCTGGGTCAGCAGGAGCGTGCTTGCAAAGAAGTTTGTATTTTCAGCAAAAGGTATTTGCAAAAGTTTTGCTAACAATTATTGCAAATGAAAAAAATCCTTAATAAAATCACTAAATTTTTTGCTGAATATTAGTAGACTAAAAAAAAACTCAAAAAATCTCTAGAGAAATTTTACTTTAGTTAATTTATTTGCTGAAAATTTAAATATAGAAATTGTGTAGAGTTGTTATTTTTTTATTATCATTTCCGTTGTCTGTACTACATCCAGACAAGCTGCGATATCTACATCTTGTCTATCTGGTTGTCGTTCACGCTATAAATGCGGTTATTAGCACAATTTTTTTAGCAAAATAAATTAGTAAAACATTAGTTCAAAATTGGTTTAGTGCTAAAAAAAAATATAACTAAAACTTTTGCTGAAAACGGAATTTCAGCAAAAAATTGCTGAAAACTAGTACACTTGATATACAAGACGTTTTACTAATTTTTCTACTAACTTATTTTTTTTGAGTGCAGTAGTAAGTTGTTTGAGTTTCACCTGTGGTTAAAGATTTTTCTTATTAGGACGGGTAACTTATCTAATAAATAACCAGAGTTAAACTTTAACCACAAATATCTTCATATGAATTTGACATTGATAACTTTGGTTAAGCGCTAAACTTTGGTTATTTTAAGAAAAGTTAACAGGTCTAAGAAAAAATTCAATAATTTAAAAATGCATTGAGTTAGTGGTATCTATTGACCAAATACTCGTACAAGTATTCTGCAAACTCCCAAACTAGCCTCGCCGAAATAACTATAGTAACTCGTAACCAAGTTACGGTTATTTATAAATATGTTCTTCATAGATATTTAAGTCTACTTTGAAAACATTCATCGACTATATTTCAGTAAAATTTGAAACAATACTAAATATTACATAATTCCTCTTAATATCTGTTAAAAATGGTAATTTTACAAGTCAAACGTGGCGATGAAAATCAATTTCTCTACGAAACAAGTGTTAATGAAAATACCACTAATATTATCAAAGATTTAACTGCCATCTTTAATGGCCGTTTAAAAATAGAACGCATTTGTATGGAAATAGAAGAATTAGCTACACATGGTACTTTACTGCCTCCAGAAATAATGGGTCTTACGGATGAACAAGTAGAGGAATTGAAATTAAAAGATATATGGTCTGAGAAGTGCATACCATCAGGAGGTTTTATATTCAACAAAGATCCTATAGGACGTCGTAATGGCCAACAGCCAAAAGATAACATGCAGAAAGTATTACGAAATGCTGTCCAAGATGCTAAAGCTATGATTGACAAAAAATTGGTGCTGATGAAAACTCCACTAACGCTTAAAATTATAGGAGAAGCTCTAAATTTACTCAAAGGAGCTGTTACAATTGTCTATCCCATGCAATTACCACCACATGATATCATTCGTATGGAACTTAATAATACTGAAGATCTATCTGGTACTCAAGCTTCCAAAGAAGTTATAGAACCTTCTAAGGCTCAATTATGGTTTGCTGGACGTTTAATTTTAAATGATAAAAAATTATCGGATTTTATTGGCATCAATGATAAAACTAAAATGTTGGTTAAATTAAATAGGCATGGTGAAGGAGTGCCATCACGTGAACCAGTCCTTACGGAAGATATACGTAAACGTATGATGGCTGATGCCTATCGTCGTCAAGAAGAATTAAAAAAGTTGGAAATGGATGATGATGATTGCTATTTGAATTCATCTTGGGCTGATAGTGGTTGTTTAAAACGTCAAGCTCATGGTTTGGACAATGTTCGTTTTCGTGTGGGTCAATAGATTATGGAATAACTTTGATATGTGGTACTCCTTACATTTTTTTATTTCAAATTCTGTGTTTAATAAACGATTTTGAATAGATTTAGTTTTTATTGCTAAAACATTAAAAGTCGGGCATATCGACTATGCAAAAACTTACTGCGGTATGATTTCGGTTATATTTCCTGATTCTATGCATCAAATTTAGTTGTTTGGGAGCGTTTTTTATCATTGTCTTTATTATAAATCTTATTTCGCTTAATACAGCAGAACAAAAAGTAAAAAACTACATCCAAAGATGCAAGAATTGCACTCAGTCTTTAAAGAAAGCCAAAGATGATTCCTCTATGGTGGGCGAAGGCACGTTATATGAGGCAGGTACTGATGGCTTTTTATAAGCCTTAAAAGTAATTAATGTATATAAAAAATAAATAACAAATACAAAACAAATTAAAAAATGTACGAAATAAAAGATTTTGACCGATAATAAATTTTCTACCATCGTTTTTTAAGAATATTTGGGTTAATATATAAAATACTCTTTATCCGATCTTCCCAAATTTGGTGCACGTGTAGAAAACTGCGAGATATAAGTTTTGTTCATACACGGTTTTCTGTAATTTTGTTGTTTTAGTAGTGTAAAATTAATTTTAAACTTTAAACGCGTTTTCCCACAACCCTGAGTTCAAAATCCAATGCCACTGTACAGCCAAGGCGGGTTAACCGATTTCGATCTGGACTTTTTTCTTTCGTAGGCAACAAAAAATTCTAGTCCTTATCGTGTCCCTTTTTTTGAATTTTGGTCAAATAAATTTTATATCTCCGAGCAAATGTGTTTTTTCTTGCCTGTTTTGGAATTTTTAAGTTTGTGTAACAACTTTATTCAAAAAAAAATTTAAAAATAAAAATCTGGCCACGATAGGGACTAGAAAATTTATCTGAGATTAAGAATCACTTTACATTTTTATTTTCCGATAATTAATGAAGGCTGCACAGTGGCAGCCGATTTTGCCTTTTTTAAAAAAGTTCACTAATGAAGTGGCAACTCTGGCGATTTTGGCTGGGGAGATATAAGAGAATAAGCACAATACAAATGGAAAAGGAATCTTAAATCGTGACGGAAAAAAATGAACAAAATAGCAACGGAAACGGAATCTCACTTTTACAACACAGAACACATAGAAAGTGAAGTTGGTTATATTTTATATTTTTCTTCTTGACACATTCCAACGTATTGTTGTTGTTTTAAATTAGTTAGAATAAAAGGCGATGAAAGTGTTATTGTGTTATTGTTGTTTTTTTATATATTTTATAAATGTATAAAGTTAAATCCTTTGATATTACTAATACATGTGCATGACGAAATCAACCATGTAATCGTACTATACTTGTACTGTGATTGAAATTGTGTGAAAATCTGGCAACATTAGTAAAATAATCTGAGAATAAAAACAGGAGAATAAGAAATTCCGTTGAGAAAATAAAATAAGTTTTATCTCTCACGGAAATCGTTGCACGATTTTAATTGTCAAATTGTATGGAAAAAAACGGGGACCTTTGCATTGTGCTTATACTCTAACAGAATGATCCGGCAAGTATGTTTACATTTACGTGTTAGTAACCATTCGTATACATTTCTTCTTGTGGTTTCGAAACAGCTGATTCGTTACAGATACGTTTACGGTTGGGTAACTCAGCCTTAAAGCTGATATTTTTTGGAAACACTACGATAACATGATTTTTAAATAAAAAATTAAGATATTAAAAATATTGTTAATTGAATTTTTGACAACCGTTCAAATATGCCCTTTAAAATGCTGTTGTTTACTGTATTACCGCCCTTAAGGGAATTTCAATTAACCGGAGCAATAAATATATTGAAATATATAATATTAGGTGCAATAAAGAGTGTGTTAGGGTCAAATATATTTGATGGTATGTAACAAAAATTCGGCCTAGACGCTGTCTGTTAGGTCAGATATTATACCCAGCAAAAATAAATGGAATGACTTCTAAATGAATCCCTTCCTTCATTACATCACAAAGAATTACTCCCTTAGGAATGGGTTTTAAACAACATCTAATGCTCCAATAAATATATGCTAGTCAGAAGTTCTTTTTCATGGGTGATAAGAATTTAATATTTTGTATGGGGGTTGCATAGGAACGTGCTGGCACAGAAATCAGAGGATTGCGGGTTCTAATCCCACCAGGTCGAAAAAAATTTTTGGAACTTTTTTTACACAATTAATAATTTTTTGTAGTTTTCACTGTAAAATTTTTATTTTTTGCTATTTTGGTACACTCAAAAATAATTTTTCAAACGATTTAAAATTTTTTTTTAATTTTCTATTAATTTTTAATGAAATTTTATGGAAAAATAAAAGTTCTAAATAAATATGTAATACTTCAAATATTTTTTGTTAAAATACCAAAAAGGTAAATACTACAATTTTGTTTGTATTTAAAAAATCCATTATGATCAAAGAAAAATCCTGTTAACATTTTAGTTAGAACTAGTAAAAATAAAAAAAAACTATTTTTTATCTACTAATATGCTGCAAAATTTTTTACACATTTTATCAAGGTAATTCGTTATTTTTAATTAACTAAAAGTTAACTTAAATGTAACCAAAATTTTGTAAATTTAACAAATTTCTGTCTATGAGTATATTATTTTTTTATAAAAAAAACAACTTTGTATATTTTTCCAATATGTTATATATTTTTGTTAATAAAAAATGAAAGAAATGAAGATAACAATTTACTGAACAATATTGCTAAAAGTCAGCTATCAGTTATAACAAGTGATGGCATAGGGGCTAGAGCGTCTGCTTGAAATGCCAACGAATGTGGGTTCAAACCCCACACGATGCATGATGATTTTTTTTTATTAAATTAAAATAAAAAGAAGTGAAAAAGAACTTTCTTTTCATTGGTTCAAATATACATAATTTGTTTTAAAAAAGAACAACTTCCTTCCTATGACAAGCCAATGTTAAATTCATCGGTGAAAAACCCGAAAAATAACAACTCCCTATTCAACAGTTGCAGTTCTCTAACTACTTCTTTTTCCTCACTCTTTTCCTGGGTGGTTTCCTAATGTACGTTGCGTAAATTTTGTCTCGCTAGTTTCCAAGGAAACACTTAATGTAGAATTAGCTATACTTGGACGTAACGTGACGAGTCTCTTTATGGAAAATCTAATGAGTTAAAAGAGCATAGCTGACAGTCTATTTCTTTTTTACTCATTATTTTAGATTGAATCAGCTGATTCAATCGTGAATTTTGGAGTTTTTTGGTGTCTTGAAACTTTAGACGTTTAAATGTTTATTTTAATGACCTTGAGAAATCTTATTATTTGGAAGGGATAACAAAATTGAAAAAACGTTGGAGAAGGTATATTGAGTTTAAAGGATAATACGTTGAGAAATTAATTATTTTCTTGCTGAAAAAACTGTCTTTAATTCAAAAAGTCATGAATTTATTGATCAGCCTTTATCTAGCAAATTTCGTTCAATGGTCTTCAGAACTGTGACGTGTAGTTTGATTACAAGGCCCATATGGACAGATATGCAAACGGACGGACATCGTTGACTCTGCAAGTGATTTTGAATCGAGCGGATCTACGCCCATTACATTTGTTAGTTACAAACATAAGCACAACCTTAATATACCCTGACCACATAATGGTGTAGGGTATAAAAACTTGCATATGCTATGTTTAGCAATTTTTATTGGCAAAAATTTTGTTTCTTCTGTATGGTGAAAACTTGTGTTGAACGGTGTAACAGAACCGTTAATTTTTCCATTAAATTCTCACAAATCGTTTTGAGAATGTAGACATGATATAATTGTAACATTAGGATATACATAAATTTTTAAATTATTTTTTTTGTTAAAAATTCTAAAAGATTCGGTTTTTTTGCCTTTTAGACTTCAATGAAAGGTTAACATTCTTGCCTGACTAAAGAAAGTAATTGTGGGAGAATTAATTATGAACATATCAAGAATACACGCATCTTTAAAAAACTAAAAGAATAAAGAGCCATTTAAAACCCAAGTTAATGTTAACAAGTGTGGAAAAATGATTCAAGAAAATATTTTAATCTCATTGTTAAAAAGAAAATTATTCACATAGTTTTGAAATAAACGTTCAAATAGGGTCAACAAACTTGGCCTTAACCACATACAAAAAGACTCATTAATTAACCACAAAAGAAATATTGTATACAAACTGAAAAACTTAAAAGAAAGCGAAATTTTTAATTTTCAACAACCAAAAAATATTCTCCTACAATAAATTGTATGTGAGCATTTTAAACGTTACTTTTCTTCAAGATATTATAACTTCCTTTTTAAATACAAAACTCTATTTTATACGCTTTTGTTCGCTTGCCATTTTGGCCATAGAAGTGACCCTAACCTTCAAGGTTGGTTGCACAATTCACACGACAAATTAGAGGAAAAATACAAGACTATGTAAAACCTACTCATACATAAAGTCTTTTTTTTAAACAAATTTGTTACTTGTTTATGGTAACCAGACATTTTAAAGAATTTATTCTAGCGTGGAAGTTCTGCGGTGTGTTTCACTGCGATTTAAAATATCAAATAGTGAATTTCTGCGGATGTATTGCCACTTGGCAATTAACTTGTCTTGAAATTTTCAAGAATTCGATTTCGAAAAAAATTAGAATCACCATAACTTAATTATGAAATGTTAAATGAACGAGTATTGTAATAATTTGAAAACACGTTCATAAATTGAATTTTGTATGAAAAATTTGGTTTATAAATTTAGAAAGTGATTTGCAAATGACCCCAAATAAATGTCGGTTGGTGTTATTGTTCGGCAACAAAAGCAAAGAGTATACATAATAAAGAGATTGGGGGACTCTCTATCACTGAGAAAGCATTTGTTCTATTATGTGCCTTGGAACAGGAACATACTCAAACCAATATCACCCAGCAAACATGGCAATATGAAGAAGATTCTCCGAACATATCGTCAGGAAGAAAACATTTATTGCCGGCAATATCAATTTCGTATTCCGAAAGTTTCCTCCGTCGGAAACAACTAAACCAATACTTCCAGGCAATATGAAAGCAATAACTCATATGGAAGATAAAAGGGATATCGCTATATAAACTCCCGGTACAAAAAAACGATTTAATTTTTTCATTATTAAATTTAAGCCTGAAATACAATAGCCGTTTTTTCTAATCACTTGGATTTAATAAATCCAAAAAGTATTTCTAAAAGTGCTCAACAGATGGGGTTAGATTTTTCCTATTTTAAAAAAATTTTCTATCCGACACTTCTTTCACCCTAATTTTTAATACCGAATTCGATGATGAAGGATTCTACTTTAACTTTTAATTTATAATTATATTTTACATAAAACAGCGATAAACAGTCTGCCTTTTCAGTTTTATCACTTCAATTTATATTTTTACTGAATTGAAAAATTCCATTGCAATATTTAATATTCACTAATTGGATTTAATTAAATTACTATAGAGTGAAAAATTGCCATTTCTATTTGAGCTATTTCTCCATGTCCAAGATGAAAAATATGTATTTGGTGAGGTGTAGTTTTTTTTTCTAAACATATTTCATAAAAAAATTTAAGAAAAATCTTTTATTTGTTTGTTTTTCAATTTTTTTGTTTCTCTTTTAATTTTCATTCGTATTTTTTTCTGACATTTAATTAATAGGCTGTTTCATATATTTGTGCTTTTATTGTGGATTTATTAAATCCAGCTTTTTTTTGGATTTAATAAATCCATTTTTTGTATGAAAAATTCTAAATCCAGGTGATTAAAAAACACGCTAAATATCTGCAAATATTGACCAACTTATAAATTATCTTGATTTCATCTTAGCCGATTTTTGCCGCGCAATTAATCTTAACTTTTCACGAGTTTATTTCCTATATATCTTTTGATTGTTTTTGTACAAATTTAGTTTTAATTTTTTCCAAATTGATAAAAGATTTCAAACAAATTTGCTTTATCATCCAAATGATACAAAGGTGATATTGCCGCAATATTGTCATAAAAAGTTATGACAAAAGATAAAATTTTTGAATTATTTTTTTCAAAATATCGCCGAATTATCTTCCAAGTGATAAAAGGAAGACAATATCAAAGTAAATTTTACTTGATTATTTTCAATGACAAATAGAAGATATCGCTTTAATACCTTCTTGGGAGATATCTTTTAAATGTTTGCAGGGTCATTATGTGCGCTCTTTGTATGACTCAAAACATCGATTGTAACCAGGGATGGAAAATAATAATTTAGTTATAAAAATCAAGAATGGAACTATATTTTCTTTTTTTGCAACTAACCACCAAACTTTGTTTTATGAAATGGGCATTATACTCTGTAGATTATAAATTTAAAAAACCGCACTTAAAAAATTGCAAAATAATAGAGGAACGCGAAAAAAAAGACTTTGTGGTAGAAAAAAATAATTAAAAAACTCAATCAGCGATTAACAATCTGCAAATGAATACAATTACGCAAAAAATTTCCTTTTTGCAAATATTTTTTTTCGCGATTTATTTTTTTTTTTTGCAAACTAAGCACCAAACTTTTGTGTATAAAATTGGTACTATAGACCCTAGATTATAAATTTAAAAAACCACACTTAAAAAATTGCAAAATAATCGCGGTAAGCGAAAAAAGGCTTTATGGTACAAAAAATTAATTAAAAAACTGAATCAGCGATTTACATTCTGCAAACAAATATATTGATGAAAAAATTTTTCCTTTTTGCAAATTTTATTTTTCGCGATTTTTTTTTTGCAACTAGCCACCAAACTTTGTTGTATGAAATGTGTATTATAGTCCCTAGATTATAAATTAAAAAGAAACGTACTTAAAAAATTGCAAAATAAAAGCGGAACGCGAAAAAAGACTTTGTGGTACAAAAAATTAATTAGGAAACGTAATCAGCGATTTAGATTCTGCAAACAAATATATTGATGCAAAAATTTTCCTTTTTGCACATTTTATTTTTCAAGATTTTTTTTGCAACTAGCCACCAAACTTTGTTGTATGAAATATATATTATAGCCCCTAGATTATAAATAAAAAAAAAAAATGCACGTAAAGAATTGCAAAATAATAGCGGTATTTGAAAAAAGGCTTTATGGTACAAAAATTTAATCCCTAGGTTATATACCGTAAATAAAAAGTTGCAAAATAACGGCGGAATTCGAAAAAGGTTTTATGGTACAGAAAATGAATTAAAAGAGGTAATCAGCGGTCGATATTCTGCAAACGAATATATTGTTGCAAAAATTTCGCTTTTTGCAAATGTTTTTTTTCGCAATTTGTGCTAATATTTGCTAATATCTAAATATTTAATTTAAATTTTTTTTAACGTGCCAAAGAGGAAGCTATTTTTTAGTTGCTTACATTTTTAAATATGTAAGAGCGATCTAACATTTTTTGGTATGAGAGCCCGATTAAGTGAACCTTTTCCATCCCTGATTAACCAGTCGGAGTTCGTTCCTGTTCCAAGCCGCATAATATTTTTTCAAATAAAAATTATTGAGAGAGTTGCAAGGCCATTGATAAAAGTTTCAAAATAATATTTTTTAGGAATCTCCTTTCTTAAAAAAAAAAAAATTAAATTATATTTTTGAAGCTCTGGTAAATGCTAGGTATACATTTAACTATATGTATTAGATATACATTTAACCAAATGCATTAGATAGAAAATATTAAAGAAAAACCACTAAAAGAAAACCTGCAATTGCTTGAATCAATGTTGCGCATCTGCTCTATTCAGAACCAATCTTTCGAATACAGTTGTATACCATAATTATGCGGTAGCTAATGCGCGGTGTGGCAGTTGTCTCTATGCGTTATGGCTTGGCTTGGAGTTTTCTATTGTAATCTTTTGCTGTGGTGTTAAACGACCCTTTACTTGTATTTGCATTGTAACTAAAATTGTAAAATATTAATTATAAAGTTAATATCGCTATATTTTCAATGCCAAAGACAAAAAATGTTTTACGGTTTAATAAAAAAACTTGTTATCCAATTGTTGGTCAAGGAGGAAAAAATCTGTTTAGTAGAAAAGACATAAAATCCGGCTCTAAAAGAGAATACGTTTACAATATTCTTATATAAAATGCTGAACTACTGGAACTGATTGTCGTGGGGAGGGATTTTAGGATTTCACAAAAGTTTGGTTATTTTACCTATGTTTTTAAGTATTTTTGGGGATTTTAGTTTTTTTTTGTATATTGTATATTTTATCTTAATTTAAAATGCACATTTTTTGTGATGTATTGTATGTTATTCAATTAATCCTTATAACAAAAAGATATTTCTTTTGCGTATTTCTTAATTTAATTAAAATTTTAAATTTATTTTCGCAATTGTTTATTGTTAACCCTTGCATCAGCTGTTCGTTTTATAAATTACCAAAGTTACCCGAAGAAACGTGTGGGCAGTGTTGCCAAGTCTTTTTTTAAAAATCCCCCTAAGTTGTCCAAAAAACCCCCCAAATTTGCTCTACCACTAAAAAACATCCCCTAAAATAAATTTTCCAAAAATGCAGCAATTTTCTAAGTTTTTATTTCAAATTATTTTTAGTAAATGCAAATAATTGATTTTTTGTTTTTATAATAAAAAACTTCGTTGTATTTTATCTGGTTTTCTTTGCTTTCCTAGTCACAGTCTAAAATTTTTCAACTTCAAGAATATGTAGGCTAAAAGAAAACAAAAATTTATGTGAAAAACTATCAACAATTTGGCAAAACCAATCATCGAACTCTAAAATTTAATTGGTTTTTAAGGCAATTGATACCCCCCCCCCCCCCCCCTCCCCCCCTAACAAATTGATAACTCCTAAAATTCCCCTAAGCGGTTGAAAACCCCCTAAATCTAGGGGGAAAACCCCCAACTTGGCAACACTGCGTGTGGGTAACTTTGGTAAAAAGAAAAAACACAAACACACATTTACCCAATTTTCGAGTACGGGAATACTTTTGTGTATATTTCGGTAAGTTTGTGTACCTGCGGTAACATACGGGAACGCAATTTATGATATATGTTTTCAACTAACATCGACTCGAATTTCTATCTCTAATTGAAAATAATGTTCTTACATTATTTAAATTTAATCTTTTAATCTTTAAAACAGGAAATTTAATTTTACAAACATTTTTCAATACTTATTCTAACATCCCACCTACCGTCTTTTTACTCGTATCATACTTTTTTCGATACATAATCCAGAAAAATGTTTGTACCTCTATAAGAAATATATGTTGTTCTTAACAGAAACATTAAAAAACTAACTTTGTGTGATGCATAATGCAACATTATAAAATATTTATAATTTCAAACAAAGAAAACGGCTAAACATCTAAAGATTTAAAAAGAAGAAAAAGAATGACGATCTGAAAAATTCAAATTGATTTGAAATATTACATAAGATAGGTGAATATAAACAACAACCAACCAAACAAAAAAAAAAATAATAATAAAACATTGAAGAATTTTGAAGTAAAAACTGTTTAAGCCAAGCAATTTAGCTGATGTTATAGATGAAGTATTAATAATTTTGAATTTTCTTTCATTCTAGATTTTGCTTCTAACAATTCTGTTACTAATAGCATACTACACAAAAGGGAAGTGAACCCAGTTGATAGTTTTCAATTTTTTAAACAGATTTTTTTTTAGCAATAAAACAAGAAATTTAAAATGTTTTTACAATGATTTCCAGAAAGTGAGAAAATTGAAAAGTCGTTGAAAAAGAAAAAAACCACTAAAATGGAATGAAATAAAAATATTGAATTACTGGAATTAAATGTGCTGAAATCCCAAACGTACTTAACAAATTGTCAAAAATAATCTGTTGAAGGCATGTCCCTATCTGGATTTCATTCTTGTCCAAGGAGTTCGTCAGGGGACGACGTTTATAGAATTTCTAAAAATATTTGTTAAGTTAAATTACAAGTTAAGTGAGAATATCTTGTTCTTATCTAGCAGCGTTATTAAACATTTAAAATATCAAAGAAAAAAAAAACAACAACAAAAAATGTACCACAATTTGCTTTGTCATCTTCCGATATACTACTCTGTTGTTTTGACAGATCTAGCAATGTAGTGACATCTATACATGTATAAACCACAATAGAAGACAATGTTTTCTAAAGTGTCAGTAACATTTAAATCTGCACAAGACGATAAAAATAAATTAAAAAAAACTTATATGCAAGTGCTTGTGCAAATTTAAATGTTACTGATTTATACTGGATGGAATGCCAGATTGCCATTCGAAAATATCAATTAATATTCATCAAAAAATCAATTTAAATTCAGAAAATATCAACTGAAATTCAGATAATATCAACTGAAATTCAGAAATCGTGGACTAAAATTCAGAAAATGTCAATTGAAATTCAGAAATTATGAATTAAAATCCATGGTACGTTTTCTGAATTTCAATTGATATATTTTGAATTTCAATAGATGTTTTCTGAATTTCAATTGAAATTTTCTGAAATTGATATTTAGAAAATTCTGAATTTCAATTGATTTTTTCTGAATTTCAAATGGAAATTCTGAATTTTGATTGATATTTTCTGAATTAGAATTGCAAAAGGTGTAGATGAAAGTGGCTCTTAAATTTTAACGTTTTCCTAATTTCTAAAATATTTTCAGTAATATTTAAAAAAAATCGTAATTTTAAATCGAATGCAAAAATAACATATAAATATGTATGCGGTCTGAAATATAAATAAACTTTTTTGAAATTGAAAATTTTGTAAAAAAAATTTTTAAATCATAAAAATTCAAGCACTTTTGCATGGTCTATCGTTAATTGGAAATATTTTGCTAAAAAAATTTCAAAAAAAGGCTGAAAATTGGTGTTACTTTGAATACGTACCACAACATATCAAAAAATTAGCGAAATCGAAGAAGGTATACTTTTTTCTCATTGGCGCCCATTCGATTTGGCAACTGAAGCATTCAAATATGGTTTTAAAAATCGGCAAATTTAAAGTTAAAGTGTATTTTTTTTAAGGGCGCTGTGGTGTAATGGTTAGCGCGTTGGACTGTTACACGTGAGGTTGCGGGTTCGAGCCCCAACCAAGGCAACATCAATTTATGAAAAATAGTAATATGTATGAGTTTTTTCTATCCCTCATACATATCGCAGCGTCCTCATTCGTTGTATGTATATTATTGCTTTATAGTTTTCATTTGTTTCCAAATTTCAGTATTCTAATTCTACTCATTTTTTAAATTTCAGGTTTGACTATTAGGGTTAGGAATGCAGCCAAGGAGAGTATATTCCAAAAGGTAACTTTTTAGTGGATTACACTGTATAACAAATTCAATTTTTTTACAAAATAACAAGGTTCTTACAACTGACTCTGGCAGAGGGGACAAAAAAATATACTTGTATCGGCGTTTTAAAAGTTTACGTCTGGCCCTATGTGTTTTGGGGGGTTAAAGTTTACCCCTTTTGCAAGAAACCATGTGAATCTTCCATTTTAGGTATAGGATGTGTTCAGCGATGTTTTGTAAAACACTACGAGGAACATTTTTGTGGAATATTTTATCCCCATATCTCTTCAATTAAAGGAACTTTTTTTGGCCCCTTTTTAAGGGACAAAAAGACCCGTAAGTTGAAGAGTTAGAGGGTTACAAAGTTCCACCTAACATTATAGTCCAACAATTTTTGGTAAAAGATATGGGTATTATAGTCCTTGGATTATGAATTTAAAAACCGCACTTAAAAATTTGCAAAATAATGACGGAATGCAAAAAAGACTTTGTGATGCAGAAAATTAATTAAAAGACTTAAGCACCGATTAACATTCTGCAAACGAATATATTAATGAAAACATTTTTTTTCCAAACTAAGCACCATACTTTTATATAAGATGTGGATATTTAAGTCCCTTGTGTAGTTAAACAGAAGTAAAACTAGTAAGAGAAAAAAATATTGAAAAAGTTGTCAAAATATTCAAAAGTACTCGAACAAAAAAATTGTAAAAATAGTAAACAAAAACAAAAGAAAATACTAAAATCGCACACAAACGTCCGCGGAATGCAAACTTTAATGTGAATGATAAAAGTTAATTAATTTTTGCTGGAAGAAATTTTTCAAGTAAAAACTAGTAAAATTTTTTAAATAAATAAAAAGTAAATAAATTTTTTACTAGTTTTTACTATTTTTTTTGTACTCGAACGGATTTTGGAGTAAAACTGGTAAACATGGTAAATCTAGTAAAAAATAGCATGTCAAAAAAACACACTTTTTATTTTTTTTTAACTTCCATTTTTACATAAGAGCTAACATCTTTGGTATAAGAGACCGAGTGAGCGATCCTTCTCCATCCCTGATTAACCAGTCTGTGTTCGTTGCATAATAATATTTTTTCCCATAATATTTTTTCCCATAAAAAGTATTGAGAGATTTACAAGGTCGTTGGTTGGTGTCTTTATTTTACAATAATAAAACTGTTTCGATTCGCAATTTAAAATATGGCCCTTTAAAGTTCGAGTGAAATTTTTAAACTTTGAAAGCATTTTACTATACTTTATACTAAAAATATCAGGGGAAACCTTCCCTCTCTCAGCATTCTTGATTATTTAATGTTCTGATTTTATTGTATAATTTTCTTATTTTTATCATATTGTTACACAAGTGTGGGCTTTTTTAAGCTGACATTAAAACTATTATATTTTGTTAGATTTTTTTTTTTTTTTTTGATAGATAAAAGATATGTTTTGTAGCTTGTTTGAAAATTACAAGAACAGACAGTCGAAACATTTAAAAATATTTCAAAATTAACTCAAAATATGTTAGAATGTTTCTTTAATCTTCGAAATTAATGTAAGTTGAAATTAGTTTAATGACAAGCACATCTAATAAAACATTGGAGAAATACATTAAACAAGATTAAAAATATATTTAACAAAACATTTTTAAGGTGGGCTTCTAATTTTTTTTTTTTAAGATTTGTGTAAAACGAGCGGCATTAAATCGATTTTAATGTATTCTTGGAAATGACTTATTTGATTGTACTAAAATAGAACATTAAAAACATGAAAATAAAAACTTCAATACATTTTAAGATATTTTGATCTAAAGGAAATCTAATAGCATAAGTCAGGGGTCTCCAACCATTTATGTTACGAGTATTTACCGAAGATTAAATTGTATAATTAGATTTACCAAAAACCGGGCCAGTTTTCACACTGGCAGTTTTTATAAAAAAAAAACATATTTCAGAAATAGCGAGATATGAAATTTTTTATACAGAAAGTTAAAAATGAGGTTAGTAACAATATTTTTAGTACAATCTGTTAAGTTTTTTTTCCATTTAGAAAATTTTTTGTGATGAAATTTTTCATTTGCAGTGCACGGTTTAAAAACTAGGAAGTATCTAAATTAAAATTTCTCAAATCTGAATATTTATAGATGTTAGAAATGAAACTATTGTAAGTTTTTGAAAAAATATGAATTTTTTTACGATTTTTATAATTTATTCCATTTTAACCCTGCAATGGTCTGGACGAATCGCAATCGCAATTACTTGTATATTTTTCTACCGATTTTGGATTTTTATGTCTTGTTGGAAAGGTAATTCAGTCTAGATTATAATTATATAGACATTTTCAAGAAATATGGTTACTTAAGAGCCAATATTTTCAAAAAAAAACCGAAAAAGTAATTTTTCCCCTTGCTGATATTAGCAATTTTTCGTTTTTACAAATTCAGCAAAAGTTGTGCTGGAACTTAACCGACTGAAAATCAAAAAAAAAAAAAAAAAAAACTTGCTAAAATCAATAAAACTTTTTAGTAGACTGAAAAAAAACTCATAAATTTTGTAAAAAATTGTACTTTAATTAATTTATTTGCTTAAAATTTAAGTCTAAATATTGTGTTTTTGTGATTCGTTTGAAATTATTTAGAAAACTTTGTAAAATATAAAAGTTTTCAGACATGATTTAATAAAAAATCTAAAAATACATAAAAATAATTGTAAAAAAAAATATAAACAAAATTATATCTCATTTACTTATATGCTTATTGTTGGCAATGAATATAAATTCTATAGGTAATTCTAAAATATAACAAAATATCGCTTTTACATCACTAAAATCCTTTTTATTTAAAAAGCGAAAGGAAGTATACAAAAAATATCAATGTGTTTTTAACAGCACAATTTTGGCAGCAAAATAAATTAATACAATATTAGTTTAAAATTAGTTTAGTGCTAAAAAATAACTTAAACTTTTTTAAAAATGCAATTTCAGCAAAAAAATAAAAAAAAATTCTGAAAACTAGTACACATTTTGTATACTTTGTTTTACTAATTCTTCTACCAACTTATTTTTTGAGTGTACATTGGAGCATATAAATAAATATATTAATTTGGACGGTAACCGAATCGATGCGGTTATTTCATTTTTTCCGGTATCGGCATTTTAATGCTTTCAGCCCCAATGTTGCATACATGCAACATTGCTATTATGTGCCCATAACTCCCGTTATATTTACTTTTTTTAAAACGAATATTTTACTCAGTAGCATTGCAGTTCCATAATGCGTGTGTATAATTTCATATCACAGGTTTTGATAGTGTTCATTTGCGAGCTATTTTTCATAGTGTCACCACACAAATTTTCGCACATTAAAGTTTGAGGCAAAATAAAATTTTTATTTTAATTAGTTTCAAAAATTATGTGATGAATAAAATTCAAAAACTTTAAAATTTTTTTTGTAGAGTTTAGTTATGGAAGTATTATAAAAATAAAGTTAAAAAAAAATCTCAACCCGGCCGGGACCGGCAGCATGTTCATTTTTGAACTTTAATCCCAAATATATCCGCTAGAGGGTGCTGTAACGCTACAAAAATAATAAAAAATATTTCTTTGGCATAGATCTATATTTCCACGAAGTTTGGTCGGAAAATTCCCAGCCAATAATTTGGTTATTTCTGCAACTGCATTTTATGATTGACGGTATTTCAGTTATTTAGGTAACGACATTTTAAGGCTAACATAAGAGCAGTCAATTGAAAGGGTTGTTAATCGATAACGATATGTTAGCTGTAGTGCTTGCCAACCCTGAGTAAATTATTTTAAATACTATCAAGATATATTTGTAAACTTTCTAACTCAGTTAAGTATTTTTTCGGTTATATGCAAATGGTTGGTCCTGAATATAGTAGAAGGCGAGCCAGAAAGGTTGGATACCCATGCTATAACATAAATTAAATAGTTGAATCATTTATTTAATTATGTTTAATGTATAGAACAAATTTAATTACATTTTCAATGTTATAAAACATATTATATGAGTTAGGTTACTATTATTAAGTGGTTATTATAGAAAATCTGATTATAGGAAGATGTGAAGCCCTATTTTAGTGCTGGTTAAACTATGAGTAGTGGGAATCGAGTATTTAAAACCACTATACCGGGGTTGCTTTTTGGACAGAAAAGAAGATATAAAAATGTAACGCATTATATAACTAATAAGTAGTTATATAATGCAATACCAATAAGTTATTATTTTTACTCTTATTAATAATTTATTATATAACTTCTTGTCGTTTATTTAAGCTTCTTTTTTAATTTTTAATTTCACAATTTTCTTGAGCGTAAGGTTTGTTTTATATATATATATAAAGTTCTTTATTTTCGATATTTCGCTACTCCATTGTCTTCAGGAAATAACATACCTCCCACATAAGTAAGGTTTCTAAGTAAAACCAAGGGTAAAGGGGTAGCCATTGCCAGGAAATGCTTGAAATAGGTCCAACCCATTACCAAGTTTTTGCTGGAATACTATGTAATCGTTTAGGCCATTAGGCTTTTGATTGTAAATGAATTCAATAAAAAAAAAAATTATCTCTATATGACAATTTTTTCAACAACCCGTCGGCCTTCCCTCTTTCTTATATTTCGGAACGATTTACTCTGTCAGACTTTTAATCCTATATACTCTTTTGTAGATGACAGCCACATTTGTCATTCAAGCCAATGCCAAGCTTTGTGGAGGTTAAGGCAAGAGACAGATTATGAATGACACTCTCAATCAGGACCTAATGACAATCTCTGAATCCATGCAAGACCCAATGTCATCTGTATACATGGGTGGTATCAATGTTAAAGAATATGAAGCTCTTGATGTTCTGGCCAAGAGAATCCAATGTGATTTCCGTTGGAAAGATCGCGTTATTCAAGTGTCGAAAGAGCCATTCAAGTGTCTTGGCTTTCTTAACCGGTGTAAGAACTACCTCACTTCTTCTGATCTCCTTACTATGTATACCATCTATAAGATGCTTCAAAGTCTATTTTGAGGCTTTTGGAGCGTGTACAAAGGAGGTCGTCGGCACTCACCAATGACAGGGCGCATTACGATAGTTTGACAAAATTTACGCAAAAAAGTCGAAAAATTACACAACCTTTTTCGAAAAATTTCTACGCATTTTCAATGTAAATTTACAAATATTGTGTGTAATTAACTTGCTCTCAGAAAAGTTCTGCAGTTATTACATGACAGTTATTTGTGTAGTAATGCGGTTGTAGTGGTTTTAACTACAATTGCAGTTAATTTACTTAGAGCAAAATTTTTCAATGTTTTTGACAGTTATTTTTCTAAACAAACAACAAAAACTACTACATTGTAGTAACATTTATGTTATGCAGTTATTTTGAATTTTGTTACAAATACTTAAATTTTCAAGTGTGTGTGCACACACACGAAGCAAACAGGAGCATGTGACGATGTGCTTGTTTAGAAATTTCTAATGAAAGAATATGAGAACAACATGTTTTCTCTTGTCTTAGTCATAAAACAACGCCAAAGAGTGAAGACGCGTAATACGGAAAAGGTTATATATTTTATTAAATTATTAAAATAAGAAGGTAAGTTTTCTAATATAAAATATAAATTTATTTATGGGAATATTAAAAAATATTGTATTAATTTTCTTTCAGTTCTTTTATATTTTCATCCCTTTCTACCTGGAGAAAAAATGGAAGCCAACACAATATTTCATCCCTCATAGACGGACATCGAGAACAATATCTTAATAGTGAAAAATAAAAGTGATATTAGGTGTAAATTTTGATGTCTCAATTTTAAATTTATTCGAGAATAAAATTAAGTTATCGTAAGAGTATTTACATAAATTTTTTTTTATTAAATCAATAATTTTTAAAATCATTTTTTTTATGTTATTTCAACTACAATTGCAGTTGTTTGTACGGTTTTAAATGTATGTTGTTTTAATTGAATTTGTAGTTGTTTTTATTGCATTTGTCAGTTGATTTTTAACAGTTAAAAATAACTTCACATTGCAGTTGATTTAAATGCAAATGTCTACACCTTTTTAACTGCAAATGCACTTAATTTAACTGTCATTTGCAGTTGATTTTACCTACATAATTCCCTGAGTGTACGCATCATGTGTGTAATTTTTCTCATTTACGCACTGAAAGTAAATTTTGCATATTTACAGTACATTGTGAGAATTATCTGCATGATATCCATGAATTTTTGCATAATACAAATGAAGTTTCAATGGAACTTGTCCATTGAAACCTTTCATTGAATTAATGGCATTTTTCATAAAATGTCGTGAAAAGTTTAATTTAATTTATTAAAAATTTCATACAATTAATAAAAAAGTTTCATTAAAACTTAATTCGGCCCTATGCTCCTTGCAGGAGTAAAAGGAACGAATATATATATAAATAAAACTTAATTCATAAAATATGTGAAGCTTTTTCATTAAATTTAAGAAATATTTTCATTTACTTTGTGAAGAAAACTTCTTTACTTTACTGAAAAATTACATTAAAACTAGGCCAGCAAAATTTCCTCTGTGTAGGATTCCAGTTTCCTACTATAAGTTGGTTAAAGTTATACAAAAAATAATGAAAGTGTGGTGTAAACCAAGATAATTTTACTCGACGAAAAATAATTAAATTTTTGCATGTAACTATTGTAATAACTAGGGCAAGGAATTCCATGCAAATGCATATTTTTCCTCGATAGTCCAAAACTGATATGGACTAAATATTTATCCGAATCATCAAATTTAGAACAAAATGGCATCGATTTGTAGTTGCATATTTTTAAATGTTTTGACAAAAATGCATATTTTGACTTTAAATGCGATTTTTAATGCATGTTTGTGCATATTTTTCATTTTTAGGAACATTTTTTATTTTTTAGAAAAATTTAAAAAATTGATACATTTTCATATTTTGATTCAATCGAAATATAAATTTTTTTCTCTTTATTTTCAAAAATAAACATTCTTAAAAACCTTATTGACCTATGGAAAAGCTATGACCTATGGAAGAACTCGATCTGTGTCTGTTTGGCCATATTTGAAGCCCTTCATCTTTCACCACCTTTCACTTCTTCTCTATCCACTTTCCAAAGGAAGCAACACGTTAATTAATAAGAAGAATTTCCTGAGTGTTGCTTCTCTTTATAAAAAAAAAAAAAAAATATTTCATTAAATTAATGAAGACCTTCATACTATTTATGAATTTAATTTTTAATGAAGATTTTTCAGTAAGTGTACTTTTTAATAAATAAAAACACTTTTGTTTTTTCTTGACATAACTAAGTAACAAATTAAAAATACAAAATTATTAAACTAACCACTGACGAGTCTTTGGGTGAGAAGAAACTGCGGCAGTCTAATCATTCTCTTGTGTCAGCTTTAGAAAAAATTCTTTGGTAATTAATTCTAATATTAATTACGATTGCCCTATGCGACGGTTACAAACACTTAACTATGAAATATAATAATGTTAAACATAAGTGTCTTAAGTATTGATTTATATTCCTACTTGAGACTCGTTGTAACTGTTTAGTTTTAAGACTGAAAGTCACAACTTTCCATCCAAAACAACAATGAAATTCAAAAAATATAAATTTTATTTTTCAATGTTATGATCGAGTTGATACCAGTTATTAATTCTTTGCTTTGCAAACAACAATCACAAGGTTAATACAGTCACAAGTAAGAGACACAGACTTTTCATAGGAATAGTCACAATTGCCTATTTTTTGACAAGTGTAATAGAAAGCGAGAAATAAAAAATAGATAACTAGACTGATATTATCATAAAATTTAATTAAAATTTGTATTATTTAATTTAATGAAAAGTTTCAATAGACGAGTTCGAGTGCAACTGCTTTGTTTTTATGGAAAATTTCATTAATAACTTGAAACTTCATTAAAATTGGAAATGATGAACCGGAAAATGTAGATTTTCTTCTCTTGGTTTGCTATAAATTCTTCCCTTAAAAGAAAATGAGTTAACAGAACTAATTGAGGTGTTAAATTATTCATTAAAATTCTGATTTATTTTTAATTATACATACATATAATAAAACAATAAACACATTTACCTTAATTATATAAACCTTGGCTTAAAGCTGTATTACAAGATGGTGTAATGAAAAGTATGACATTCGCTTCAAGATTACAGCTCCACCCTCTTTTATGGTCATACTATGTAATAAAATATTTTTTTATTTTATTTATTAAAGAAAAAATAAATAATTAATAATCATTTAATTATGACTTCTTAAAATATGTATAAATAATAAAATAAATTTTATACAACAAGTACAAATAGGAGTAGGGTAGACTGGGGTGCATTAGTTTTTTGCAAAGTATTGTCGTTACTAAATATGTATAATAGGGTCGGTCAATTTGTATGGGTCTGAAAAAAATTAAGAAACGTATAGCAGAAACTTGATCTACACTAAATTCTAAGAAAACTACCCGAAGAAACTATGGGTCTAAAATGAAAACCTAGCTCCCGCCGAGAAGCATTTTGATTTATAAGAAAGCGCTATTTCGAATTTCAAATTTATGCAGTTTTTACAAAACCACTAAAATCAAAATGCTTCTCGGCGGGAGCTAGATTTTCATTTTAGACCCATAGTTTCTTCGGGTAGTTTTCTTAGAATTTAGTGTAGATCAAGTTTCTGCTATACGATTCTTCACAAAAAAAAATTTACCAACCCCAATGTATAATATTAAAGACATTATTTGATTTAACCAAAATTTAAATTAAAAATTTATATGACAATCAACAATAAATGTGTCACTTAAATTTCCAGTTAGAAGCTGACAGGACATTGTGATAATAGGGCTTAGGGTAATTTTCACACTTTTCGGTTATCTACTAATGGCAAGATTTTTAACTGCACATTTAGGAAACGGGCCTTGAAGGCTCTTCTAAATTTGAACTAGACAGTGGTATTACGTGCTGCAAAGGCTCCCCATTCTGACCTACACTCAAATACAAACGACGATTATCATTATTTAAATATTGACTTTATTTAATGATGCGGCAAGTACGACTACGAATACTCGTATGTATGGAGTGTTGGAGTATGTACCCAACCGGGTACAATTATATAACTTTAACATGATGTTCTTTTTTGGACTCAAGGTCATTTAACAAATATATGTACACTTTATTTATTATTTATTTCTTTGTTAATAATTTTTCTATGTTTGTGTCAAAAAAATCATATAAAATTTTATTTTACATTCACATAAACATAACTATACATTGTTAAATATTTACTTTATTTTATGCTTCTTTGATTTCTATTGAATGTTGACCGACGACGACCATGATGGAGTGATGATCAGTAAATATATTTGTTTTTCTTTTGTTCAAATATGAATTGTGTTAGAATTTTTGTTATTTGTATTTACTTGTGAAAAATTTCTTAGAGGTCTATGGTTATACAATAGTTACTCAAAAGGTCGTCTATCATTCTTAGAATGAAGATTTTAATAAAGGAAGTTAAAAGAAAACAAATATTTACTTTAGATACTACATATAGTGTTGATTATTGGCAAGGGCTTGGCAGGAAATTACATAACATTGAATTTATATTGATTGTATGGTCATTAGCTACAGAATTTAGTTTTTTAAGCTAGATCAATCTAAATTAGGGATAACAAAAGGCAGAGCGTAGTTCGCTTATGGGCGCGAATTTTCCAGCAATGAAAATACTCAATTAATATTCAAGTGTCAATATTAGTATATGAGAAATTGGTTATTTACAAGCAGGGTATATCGATCGGTTCTCTACGATTTTAATGAAATTTGATTATGTAATAGAGCAGAAGAAAATAAGAGACACACATTTAGTGCTTAAAAATTGGGATAAAAAATAGCCAATTTTTTATGAAACATGTTTGAAATTTAGATTTGTTTTTCTATTTATACACAGCGCTAAAGTGCTAGAGAAAATAAAAGAAATGATTTCCATATTATCCACGCGTCGCACTTTACTTCGTCCCATGGACAAAAATAAAAAAAAATGTTTGTCTCAAATTGTGATTAAACAAGGATTTTTTTTAAAAATAAGAAAGTAACTCAAACAAATGTGAAAAAAAATATTTGGTGTGATTGCGATTGCCGCCAAGAGAGGGCGCTAAACTCAGAGAATTTTATGCAAAATTGACTTAACAGAAAAATGGGTTTTAATTGTTTCACAAAAATAATTCTCAAAAATACATTTTTTTAAAAACTTGTTCGAAGATTTTTTTTTAATTACTTCAATATATTTGTAGTTAAATTAAAATATGGATTTTAGTATATGTTTACAAAACAATTATTTTTTAATGCTCCAAAAACACACATTTTTTTTGTTGAAAATCCGAAAATCATTAAAAAATTATTTACAATTTTTTTACCACAAATTAAAAAAAATGGATTTTTTGAAATGCCTAAATTCATGATTTTTACACAAATTTCACGCATTTAAGAGTGTTTAGTATTCAAATCATGTGAACCTTCCATTTTAGGTATAGGATGTGTTGAGCGGACTTTTGTAAAACACTAGGAGAAACATTTTTGTGGAACATTCTAACCCTCTAACTATTCAATTAAAGGGAATTTTTTGGCTGAACACATCCTATACCTAAAATGGAACTTTCCCATGGTTTCTCTCAAAAATCCATGTTTGTGATACATACTACTTATGAGCGCCAATTCTGAATAAGTACGAAATTAAACCTTAAACACATTTTAAGTTTTTACTTATTACTGGCCTTTAAGTTAAATTTTCAGTGCTGATGTTGTTAAATTTCTTTTAAAAAGAAGAAAGATTTTGTCATGTTTAAAGTGCTGCAATTTTAAGTCTGGTGACTATTTGTAGATAAAAATAATGCAAGACTTAAGGAAATTTTATAGGATTTCCAAAAATATACAGTTTGTACAGAACCGATCAGTACTGCCTAAATTTTACTATGTAATTTGATAAGAGGTTTATATCGCTAATTTTTCGTTTAAAGCCACGCCCACTTAAAACAAGTGACAAAATGAAAAAACAAACATCACGCTAAAATTCTGTACAATTTTCTGAACTATCTCCTTGCCTTTCGTGGCGAATTTAGCCACTATTTGGATCTTTAAAAATAAAGGCAACAACAATAAAATTAGAAAAAAAATTGATTTGACTTAAATGCTTGGCCACAACTGTACTTATGAGCGCCAATTCTGAATAAGTACGAAATTAACCCTTAAACACATTTTAAGTTTTTACTTATTACTGGTCTTTAAGTTAAATTTTCAATGCTGATGTCTTCAGAGACTTATAGTAGAATTTCATGACAAATGTTTTTGCGGAACATTTTAACCCTCTAACTCTTTAACTTACAGATCGTTTTTGTCCCTTTTTAAAAAGGGGCCAAAAAAGTCCCTTTAATTGAAGAGATAGAAGGTTAAAATGTTCCACAAAAATATTCCTCGTTGTGTTTTACATAAGTTCGCTAAACAAACCGTATGCCTAAAATGGAGGATTCACATGGTTTCCTATATTAATTCTATTTTTTTTTTAGAAAAATAATTTTAAGCGTTTAAAACCCATTTTTTTTGACAAGCATTTTTTATGAATCGATTTTACCCAAATTTGGCTCAAATATGGCTTGACCTTATATCAATTCACGTGCTAAATTTCATCGCAATCGGATAATTTTTGCAGGTTTTATAAAGATTTTATAATAAAGGATATATGGCAGGAGTAAGAGTCCTTGGTTCGATTTTGATAAAAATTGGCACAAACGTTTCCAGTTTAATGTGCATCTCTATGGATACTTTTTGTAATTATACCCTACACCACTATGTGGTCAGGGTATTATAAGTTTGTGCTGATGTTTGTAACACCAAAAAATATTGGTCGTAGACCCACCTTATAGTATACCGATCGGTTCAGAATTTTTTTTTATTTCGATTTAACGATGTCCGTCTGTCCGTCCGTCCGTCCGTCTGTCTGTCTGTCCATGCAATCTTGTGCGCACTCTACAGGTCGCAAATATTAAGATATTTTGATGAAATTTGGTACACAGACCTATGTTGGCCCAAGGACGAACAAGTTTGATTTTGGTGAACATCGGTCCATGTTTAGACCTAGTGCCCATATAAGGGTCCTACCAAAATTATATTGTTTATACGCTGCAGGTCGTAAATATTAAGATATTTTGACGAAATTTGGTACACAGACCTATGTTAGCCCAATAACGCAGCCTATTAATTTTGGTGAACATCGGTCCATGTTTAGACCTAGTGCCCATATAAGGGTCCTACCAAAATTATACTGTTTATACGCTGCAGGTCGCAAATATTAAGATATTTTGATGAAATTTGGTACACAGACCTATATTGGCCCAATAACGCAGCCTATTGATTTTGGTGAACATCGGTCCATGTTTAGACCTAGTGCGCATATAAGGGTCCTACCAAAATTATACTGTTTATACGCTGGAGGTCGCAAATATTAAGATATTTTGATGAAATTTGGTACATAGACCTATGTTGGCCCAAGGACGAAGCCTATTGATTTTGGTGAACATCGGTCCATGTTTAGAACTAGTGCCCATATAAGGGTCCCCCCAAAATTGGCTTGGTTACAAACTGCGGGTCGCAAATATTAAGATATTTTAATGAAATTTGGTGCGCTGACTCACATTATAGAAAATTTTGACACGAGCCCCATTTTAACCCATTCGAATTTCGGATCCAAACAATACACCAGACTGGTGTAGGGTATTGTATAGTCGGCATGCCCGACTTTAACCTTTTTACTCGTTTTACGTCCATTTATGTAGCTAATATATTATTTTTATTAAATTTCAGAACCTGTGGGAGTTGGGCGTGACCTTGGCCCGATATTTCCAAAAATTAAAATTTTTCTTAACTAAGGGATTCTATGTCAGTATACCAAATTTCAAAACTATGGCTCCACTCCTTCTATTGTCCAATCGTTATATGGGGACGAATCACTGTGCGTCATCGCCTCAGGATTGCCACTTATTTGAAATATCGGTGGAAAAAGCTTTGCGGAAGAAGGGTACATTGTAGAGCTGAATATTTTTGAAAAATATTTCCTTCATTTTCTAAAACATTCCAAGTTAAAGCAAAAAAAATCAATGCAGAATCCAATTTCAGTTAAAAATCGCAGCAGTTAAAAAAAATTATTTTTGTTTTGCAGAATCGTACCAAAACTCTTTTGCCACCAAAAAAAGATCTTTCGGAACATGTTTAATATTTATGTGAGAGGGAACTTAATAGTGACGAGTTTTGTGGAGAAAATTTCTCGAATTTATTTATGCTTCTTCTTCCAGCCTGTCCCGAAATTGTCGAAAAATATTTCAACATTGATCGGTTATCAGAATCTGTGCAAAGCTAATTTTTAAAATGTAAAAGACGATTTGCATAGTCCATAAATATGGACTTGATTCTACTTATTTTCGATAAAAATGTCAATTCTTATCCCATATTGCAAATTGAACATTCCGAAAAGGAAGTATGTTCACATAAATATTAGGGTTTTCCAATTTTTTTCCACCGATAGCTTTGTAATCAGCTTCGCTTTGGCTTATAATAAACTACAGATAATGCTTGTGATGATAACTAACACTTATATATTTGATTTGTAACTAAATAACAGGTAATATATCAAAGTTACTACTATGCAATTTTTTCCATTAACAATTTTGCTTGTCCCCAATCTAAATATAAATACGACAAAGAATTTGCATAATAAAAATTTGGCGAATTTTGCGCACTCTACAGGTCGCAAATATTAAGATATTTTGATGAAACTTGGTACACCGACTTATGTCGGCCCAAGGACGAAGCCTATTGATTTTGGTTAACATCGGTCCATGTTTAGACCTAGTGCCCATATAAGGGTCCTCCCAAAATTATATTGTTTATACGCTGCAGGTCGCAAATATTAAGATATTTTGATGAAATTTGGTACACCGACCTATATCAGCCCAAAGACAAAGCCTATTGATTTTGGTTAACACCGGTTCATGTTTAGACCTACTGCCCATATAAGGGTCCCCCCAAAATTGGCTTGGTTACAAACTGCAGGTCGCAAATATTAAGATATTTTAATGAAATTTTGTTCGCTGACTCACATTATAGAAAATTTTGACACAAGTCCCATTTTAACCCATTCGAATTTCGGATCCAAACATTAATTGGCTTTTAACCAGACTGGTGTAGGGTATTGTATAGTCGGCATGCCCGACTTTAACCTTTTTACTCGTTTTTAATCTAAATTGTTCTTATCTTTTTGGTTGGCCTAGTAATTAGTATAGTGTTTTCAAAAAACCGACTTTTTAAAAACTGGTTTGTCAGGCCGAAAATAGGCCACTTTTTAAAAACCGTGTTTCAGTTAACAGTATGTGAAAAAACCGATTAATCCGATTAAGAGACTGGGAATAAAAAAACCGTAAAAAAACGCAACAAAAAAAATTTTAAAAAACCGTGAAAAACATAGTTTAAAAAACGGTTACAGTGACAAATATATTCTGACAGCGGAATGCATAAAGTTCCTAAACAGTTTTATTAAACGTTTTTAAGCTAATTTGGCAGAAACAGTATGTACATATAATTCGTTTAATAATAAACAATTTAATAATCTGTTAAAGTAGGGTCATGCCTAAAATAAGCGTTTCATAAAGTTTGGAAAATAAAAATCTCTGTTGAAACCAAAAATATGTAGAATCTAACATTCTGTAGCCAACAAATTAAAAAAAACCTGGAACAATTGCATTATCTAAACCTTTTTTCATTAAATTTTCTCAAATTGGTGTACAAATAAAATAAAAAATAAATTAAACAAAACAGTGATGTTGATATAATCAAAACATATCCGTCAATCGAATACTTTCAGTATTCGTTGTATTAAAATGTCTTTAAAATATTATTTTACACTATTACTTAACCAAAATATGTATAAAAATTGGTTTTATCCAGTTTTGATTTATTATAAATTATTTTTATTGGTAAAATCTTCAAAACGACATTATTCATCTATGATTAACGAGTGAATCGTTTACTAACTTTATGAATCACTAACAATTTATTTGAAAATGAAGACACATTTTATAACAGACAAAATTTTATTGCCAGAATAAAACGAGAAACTAACAAACTGTTATTTAACATAGGGGTTACACGTTCAATTTTTGCCTTTCAAGTTTCAATACACTCACATTTTTTTTACTAACACACTCACATTTTAAAAATTGAACAGCAACTTGATATCAATTTTTGCTTTCAAGTTTTGAGCAAACTTGACGGTCAAGTTTTAAACAGCTGATAAAATTTCTTGTAAATTTGTTTTTCTTTTTAAATACGGAATGTGAATATTTCGGTATATCGACGAAATGATTTCAAAATAACTAAAAAATCAATTTCTGCTGACATGAAATTGTCTGTGGAAGATGTGAAGAAAAAAATAAAGTCTTTTCGAACAGCCTACAGTGCGGAAACAGCCCACAGAGGCGAAATTTTCAGTTCTTTCCTTGA
The DNA here is from genome assembly GCA_949987735.1 of Leucophora obtusa. Taxonomy (NCBI): domain Eukaryota; kingdom Metazoa; phylum Arthropoda; class Insecta; order Diptera; family Anthomyiidae; genus Leucophora; species Leucophora obtusa. Next base: position 64,763,471 of record OX465299.1, on the reverse strand, counting down.
CGACGGCATCTTGAAAGCAAAATTGACTATCAAGTTGCATGCAGCCTACGTCACAGCTTCAAGTTCAACTGAATTTGACAAGCAGTATGTGTTATCAACTTGAAAACAAAATCTTGATCTTGTAACCTCAGTGTAACGATTATGTATGACATTTTTTAATAAAAGTTTAATAAGGAAAAATAATACTTAAGAAATTGTATTCCTTAACGCAAAATTAAGAAAAGTTTAGGCATTAGAGTATGATAGTTTTCCATGAGAACAGATTTATCGAAACCTGAGTATTCTTAAAGAAAAATATTAGATTATTGCCCCTGTTTTTAATCATAAGGTGCTCGTCAAAAAGATAAAGTCACTTACATTTTATTCTATTTCTGCAAAACAAAGATCTATCAATACTCGAGTATTGAATAGTACCGCTACTTCAAAAAGTTGTTGCTCAAAAGTTGTTTATATTAACATAATATGCTCTTATTTATTTACCGTGTAACGTGCCGTTACAAATAACCTACTTATTCATATACCTAATGGAAATGCTGATACCCCTAACCAACAATATATTTTCACTGGGCTGGGCAAATATTCTAATAATTCTTATTAGGTTAATAGAACGTATTGCTTATAAGGGAAAAGTTGTATAGCCTAGGGGAGAGCTTGAATCCAGTTGGAGTTTTATTATACTTCGTCCCGTGGGCGAAGTATACACGAATAAGCCAGCCCGATTACAGTTCCCACACTAACCCGACTCACCTGCTTACTATTCTCGTGAGTTACTTAGAACTATTTACTAATCGTATTTACCATATTCCCTCGTTTCCCCGAATTAACCCGACTCACCTGCTTACTATTCTCGTGAGTTACTTAGAACTATTTACTAATCGTAGTTACAATATTCCCTCGTTTACCCGAATTAACCCGACTCACCTGCTTACTATTCTCGTGAGTTACTTAGAAATATTTTACTAATCGTATTTACATCTCCTCGTGTTCCCGAGGTAACCCGAACCCAGTTGGAGTTTTACTATACTTCGTCCTTCGGCGAAGTATACACGAATAAGCCAACAAGGTCGGAGTTACCGAAATAACCCGACTCACCTGCTTACTATTCTCGTGAGTTACTTAGAACTATTTACTAATCGTATTTACAATATTCCCTCGTTTCCCCGAATTAACCCGACTCACCTGCTTACTATTCTCGTGAGTTACTTAGAACTAGTTACTAATCGTATTTACAATATTCCCTCGTTTCCCCGAATTAACCCGACTCACCTGCTTACTATTCTCGTGAGTTACTTAGAACTATTTACTAATCGTATCTACAATATTCCCTCGTTTCCCCGAATTAACCCGACTCACCTGCTTACTATTCTCGTGAGTTACTTAGAAATATTTACTAATCGTAGTTACGATATTCCCTCGTTTCCCCGAATTAACCCGACTCACCTGCTTACTATTCTCGTGAGTTACTTAGAAATATTTACTAATCGTATTTACAATATTCCCTCGTTTCCCCGAATTAACCCGACTCACCTGCTTACTATTCTCGTGAGTTACTTAGAACTATTTACTAATCGTATCTACAATATTCCCTCGTTTCCCCGAATTAATCCGACTCACCTGCTTACTATTCTCGTGAGTTACTTAGAAATATTTACTAATCGTATTTACCATATTCCCTCGTTTCCCCGAATTAACCCGACTCACCTGCTTACTATTCTCGTGAGTTACTTAGAAATATTTACTAATCGTATTTACAACATATCCTCGTTTTCCTGGAATAACCCGACTCACCTGCTTACTATATTCGTGAGATACTTAGTTCAATACCTAATCATATCTAACCAGTGACAGAGGTATCGACGTTTCGAGGAACTACAACCACTGCCAGAGTTGCCGAAGATCATCCTGTGCACCGAATCATCGACAACGTTTAAAGATTAACAGTCATTAGATTAAATAAGTAGTTTAAGTAGTTTAAGATCTTGGTAAATAAAACTGTGTGCGATACAGGATCGTACAATTGAATTGAACAAAAGAAACGATTGCTGTTTTATTTCAAAGGAGGCAGACCTTTGATGAACCTGGACAAACTGAATTTTACCCCAGCCTCAGACAAAACTGCATCACAACCGTTAGTTCAAATTGTAAATTTTTAAATGCTTCAAAATGAAAAGGTCAGTTCTAACAAATCTGCAATCGTTAACGTATTGTTCTTTTTGTGATTTTTTTAACGCAATATTAAATTTGAGAAAAATGAACTTGACGCATTTTTTGACCATCAATTGGGGATGTGAGAAATTGCACGAAAATTGGTCGTTCACTTTGTGTAGTGCAAAATTATTTAAAAATCGCGAAAATTATGGTAAAAATAAAAGCTAAGGTCGATCAAAATTCCTTTAAGTGCGTGAAATTCTTCAAGTTTCCAGACTGGCTTCAAACACTGTACGAAGCGCTAATATATTGTAATAAAAATGGAATTGGGCTTAAATGCATCAACAAGTAATTTTTTGAGAGCCATTAAAGCACAGCCACACATTATCCGAACTAAATTAAAGAAAGCTCCATGTTTGAATACGAACTATAAGATAAAGCTGTTGGAATTTGCGAAAAAACACATGTCCCTATGCATTTCTTAAAGAGAAATTTCGGTGGCGGTTCCCTAAAGGTTTGGGGTGCGTTTAGCTCAAGTGGAACCCTTTCTTTAGCGTTTCCTTCAACAAGAGTGGATATTTTGGAGTACCAGCGAGTTCTCCCGAATCATTTGTTGCCATATCTGGCCGCACATCGCGAAAAAGAATTTATTTTCCAGTAAGACAACGCTGCAATCCCTGCTAGCAGATCAACTAAGACCTGGTATGAGGAACATGGAGTGTCGGTTATGGAATGGCGGGCACGTTCACCAGATCTTAATGTTATTGGGAACATGTGGGGACTGCTACTGCGGAAAGTTTATGCTGAAAACCGTCAGTATAATTCGGTGGGAGCGCTTAAGGTGGCATTTTTTAATGCTTGGCGGGATATAAGGCTAGAAACACTAGAAAAGTTGATAAATTCTATGCCCAATTGCACTTATAAAACAATAAATAAAAATGGTCAATGTATAAATAGAAAGAAAAAAATCAAGGTATGTTGTTTTATTCGATTTATATGCACTGAGCTTATCATTTTGACCTGTCTTTGTTATAAAATTAAACAATTTTTCATATTTATAAATTAAATTGCAATTTGAGGCGTTTAAATTTCGAGTGAAATTTTCCACATGAAAAACAACTTACGACGCTTTACAAGAACAAATTGTAAAAATATACAAATTATGTGGAGCTGTAGTTGAAACATTTACGGAAATTTGGGCTCGAATTCCATAGAACGATTATCGTTTGACGATATCGTGTAACATATTAATCGTTTTATCGAAATCATTTGTTGACAGCTAATTTGGTTTCCATAAGTACAAAATCATCTAAACGCTATCGTCAAAACGATTGTGAATGTACGATATGAAAGTAGCAATCGTTATGGATATTTTCTTTTTTAAAAGATAAAAAAAACTTTTTATTTTTGCTTATTAAAATATATTTAAAAAATCACACAAATCAACATTTTCGTTTGCAACATTTTTTGTAGCTATAATGCATTGTTTGGTCGATTAAGTTCTTCGCTTCGTTTGTAGCACTAAAAATTTTTTAAAAGTTTTTTTCTTTTTTTAACAAGCGAAGTTAAAACACTGGCGCTGGGTCTCATACTGAACTAATATTTAATCCTAAAAATTTATGTTCTTTTGTATACAATTTTTTGACATTTTCTTTTCTTAACATTTAAGTTAAAGTTAACCCTTCAGTATTAGACCCACCGTAAGCAAAATATAATTTTTTGTTGGCTATATTAAATGTATGCAAGTCACCGGAATATTATCATTCCGAACAAGGCTTAAGAGTTAATTTTATAGTAATAACTAGGGATTCCGATCTTAAAATTAAAAAAAAAAAAAAAATCCCAGGATTTCCGATTTAATAAGCATGATTTTATACAACTAGTCAGCAGCGAAATCCACACAAAATGTTAAAAAAAAAAACAAAACGTCAAATCCCATCTGCTATTTTACTATCGCCTTCGAAACTTTGTTCGAAACGATACGATAGTTAGAAAGAAAGCTATGAGAAAACGATGCCGATCAATCGAATCGTTTGGACGATCATTATTTTAAAAATTAAGGAATTGGTGTCCTGTACTAAAGGCATGTATGAATGTATTTAAAACATTCTGTGAAGCATTCACAACACTTTTTGCAATTCAGAAATCTTTAATTGAAATTCAGAGAATATCAATTGAAATATAGAAATCATGAATTAAGATAGATATTTAGCGTTTTTTTCAATCACCTGGATTTAGAATTTTTCGTACAAAAAGGGGATTTATTAAATCCAAAAAAAGCTGGATTTAATAAATCCACAATAAAACCACAAATATATGAAACAGCCTATTAATTTCATGTCAGAAAAAAATACAAATGACAATTAAAAGAGAAACAAACAAATTTAAAAACTAACAAATAAAAGGTTTTTATTAAATTTTTTTTATGAAATATGTTTATAAAAAAAAACTACACCTCACCAAATACATATTTTCCATCTTGGAGATGGAGAAATAGCTGAAATAGAAATGGCAATTTTTCACTCTACTGTAAGTAGTTTAATTAAATCCAATTAATGAATATTAAATATTGCAATTGAATTTTTCAATAGTGTAAAATATAAATTCAAGTGATAAAACTGAAAAGGCAGACTGTTTATCGCTCTTTGATGTAAAATATAATTAAAACTTAAAAGTTAAGGTAAAATCCTTCATCATCGAATTTGGTATCAAAAATTAGGGTGAAAGAAGTGTCGGACAGAAAATTCTTTTTAAAATATGGAGAATCTAACCCCATCTGTTGAGCACTTTTAAAACTACTTTTTGGATTTATTAAATCTATGTGACTAGAAAAAGCGGATATTATGTTTTCTGAATTTTAATTGATATTTTCTGAATTTCAATTAATGATTTCTGAATTGCAAACAGTATAGTGAATGTTTCACAGCTTGTTTTAAATGAATTAATGCAGGCATTTACCCTGTACTTCGGGTAAGGCGGGCATTTTTGCTAGCAACGAATTGTACGAAACCTATTTTGTTTCATTAGATTATTTTTTTTTTACATTCGTTTACTTTTTTTTTGTTTCAAAGTCAGTGCTATTGAGTATTTAAAGGTTAATTTTATCAATGAATTACCCAAAAAACAATTCACATTAAATATATGCGTCAGTCATTCATTAAGTTCTTGCAAACATATGGAATATTTGTGCAGGAGATATCTACTTGTTGGCAGGAAAATTTTACAATTATCCATTTTGACTTTCTAAATATTTACAAAGGATACTTATTTTAACATTATTAACGTGACTAATGCTATTGTCAATACTGGTTTCCGCTTTAAAAATAATACATAATTTAAAAGAACACCATACACGCATATTATTTTAGCATTAAGGAAAAATACCTGAAACTTTCTCACGTCTGTCAACAATTTTTCCAAAACAAAAACAACAAATATTGACAACAATTGGTACTTAATAAATACTTGCACAATAATTACATAATGTTATGTTTAGGGCAAGGAATATCATGCAAATGCATGTTTTTTCTCGATAGTCCAAAACTAATATGGATTGAATATTTATCCGAATTATCAAATTTAAAACAAAATGGCATCGATTTGTAGTTGCATATTTTGTCAAAAATGCATGTTTTTGCATATATTGACTTGAAATGCACATTTCGTGCCTTCTTAATGTATATTTTAAGCTTTTTAATACATATTTGTGCATATTTTTCCTCGTTTAGTAACATTTTTTAAATTTGTTAAAAAAATTTTTAAATTTATATTTTTTCACAAAAAGCTTTCTTGAAAATCATGATGACCGCGGAAAAATCAATAAACTGGGTGTTTATTTGAAAAATAACTAAATTATATAACTTTTTATATTTTAAGGTGCTTCATTTTGCAAAACTAAGTATTTTTAGTGAATTTTTAGTAGTGTTTCCAATTCGCTTAATCGATTAACCGATTCCTCGATTAATCGCCTCTATTTCGGTTAATGTCGAAACAAATAATTTAAAACGCAAATAATTATTCGACCCGAATAATCGGTTAAAATAGGTCGATTAACCGGTTATATTTTTAATATGTAATTTTTGCTTTATTTTTTTCCAAAACTTCATAATTTTGTTAACTTTGGCTAAAAAATTGCAAGAAATGCTTATAAAAAAACAAATACTAACTAAAATACGATAAAATTGTTTTAAAATCGATTGAGCAACTCCAAGCAAGTCGACATTGAACCAACGAGACACGTCATGGGATTGAAGAGACTTAAAACGGTTTTTTTTTACATTACTCAGCAAAATTTTTTTGAACTTTTTACTATTTTAGCTATGAATTTATTTTAGAACAGGTCTTTTTCCACCGATTCCGTGGAACGGGTTCTAGAACTGATTCCTGAGAGTCAAAAGGAAAGCTTTCACTGTCGTCGAACCGGTTCCAAAGCAACCTGTTCTCGTTTGGAAGAAAAGAACCTGTTGCTTTTGGAACATCTTCAAACAAAAATCACTAATGATAGAACATAAAGTAGAACAGATTGCATGCAATCAGGGGGCAAATGACCGCAGTCGTGATCGAGTTTTATTCGATAGCAATTATTGTTATTTAAAACATTAAAAATATTAAAATTAGGTTAGAAGTAGGGTTTGAAGAAATCCCGGGAAAAGTTTGCCGGGAATTCCCGGGAAAATAATATATTTTTCCCGGGAAAACGGGAAATTTTAAAAATATTAAATTTTTTAAATTGTTTCTGTTTCGAATAGGATTTTTTTAATTTTAGTCATAAAAAAGATTTTAAATACCAAAACAAAAATGTCATTGTTAAAATCTTTTAAAAGGGAATACATTTATTTGACACACAAATAAAATCTTTGCCAAGTAGTTAGGAGCATTTCAACTAATAAAGATTTTTCGCATAACTTATTCAAAATTTAAGTAGTAAAACCTAAAAACTTGGTAAAATGTTTAAAAGAAATATGAAAAAAGCTTTGTTTCTTACAAATAATCGCCCTTAATATCTAAATTTTTCAAATGTATAATTTAGGTAAAGTCGACTTTAGTTAAAATATTGGGTGGCAGTATACCTTGACTTGGTTTATTTTTGGAGCATTCTGATTGGTTAATTTATTTTCAACCAATCAAAATATTTGAAAATATAAATATTTTTGTAGGGTTTTCATACACAAAATGAACAAAACCGTTTGATTAAAAATAAAGTAGACTTTAAATTTAAAATACATACTCTTTTATATTAAGGGTAATAATTTTATACATAAGTAACGTTTTCATTAATAAATGTGAAAAGAAAAGACTGGTTAACGGTGGTATCTAAATTTGGTTCACAAAAAAAAAAAAATTGATGGTCATGCAACTTCTCTTGAAGAAAACAACAACAAGAATAACGTTTCAACTAAAATTAGCAAAGTACCCGAAGAAAAAAGTGTAAGCTGAATAGGCAAGGTTTTATGGTAGGGCAAACATTTTCTGAAATGGTATCCAAATTAGCCGCTGTCAATCCGCACCATAACTAGATCTTCCTTTATTCGAGAAAGTTTTTATAATAAAAACCTGGCATTGCAAAAAAATGAAACCGATGTAAAGCACATTATATTAAATTACTACAATCATGTAAAAGATATCATGATGAAAGAAATATCGAGGAATATTTCTAACAATAGGAGATTTACTATAATCTTAGATGAATGGACAAGAATATCACAAAAGAGATATTTGAACATATGAATAAATGGAAATAATTCATTTTATAACCTGGGGTTGGTTTATATATCAGGAAGATGTAATGCTGATGAAATAAGAAGAATTGTAGAAATAAGACTGGAAGAGTTTTATTTGTCTTTGGAAAATAACATTGTGGCCACCATATCTAATGAGCCAAGTGTGATGAAACGGTTTGTTTCCGACAGTCCAGTAGTAGGTGCTTTCTGCTGGAATCATGCAATTCATTTGCCAGTGCTGCGAGTAATTTATGTGAAATCAAATGTTCAACATTCTGATATTTTTACTTTGAATTCTCACTACACAGACTGCATTTGTACTGAAATAGTTTTTTTTTTTAACAAAAATTACTTATATAGGTGGTTTTCATTAACAATTTTGTTCAAAAATATTTCAAATTTTTTCATTCCCGTTTCCCGGGAAATAAAAAAGTCCGGGAAATCCCAAACCCTAGTTAGAAGTGAAGCATTTCGTTCCTTTATTACAAATATGAGGTAAAGTTGTAAAAATAGTTATTCCTGTTCTTTTATTTGCACTTTAAAAACGTGATTTTTTAACAATTTCGAACCCCGGTTCTTTGCATCCGACAATTTTTAATAGAAAATACTTGATTTTTTTAAACAAAATAAAAAGTTGCTATTTGTAAAAAAAAAATGCTTTAACACTATTTGTCTGGCTGGGGCGGGCTTTAGGAAATACAATAGACAATTTTTCATTTCCGTTTTAATTCTTTTAAAATATAAAATTAATTTTTCAGCCTCTAGTCGATGATTTTATTTATATTTTTTTCTTAACAAAAACAGTGCGTATTAATTTTTAAAATTTTATTACTGCAAACCAGAGCTTCGAAAAACTTAATTCAATTTAAGCTTAAATCACGAAAAATTAAATTCAGATTTTAAAAATATTCATGTACCATTCCCTTAAACTATTCGTAAAGAATTCATTCATAAGCTTCATTCCCAAAGCTTTAATATGAATTGAATGAATTCCTAACTTGAATCATTCAAATCGCATGTTCATTCACCATTTTACTAATTGAATGAAGAAATTTTATTACCATTCACTTAGTGCAGTGTAGTTTGAAACTAACATATAACCAAAACCAAAGCATACGAAACTATTTATTTCTGTTAGATGAATTTTAAACGTTTTTCATTTGTATTATGCTACTATTTCAGCAATTACATGCAAATTTAAATTTTTCATTTGAGTAAGTGAATGAAAACAAATCATTTTTCATTCACCTTTTTATTAAATGAATTCAGGTAAATTGGGTTTCATTCAGTTAGAATTCAATCAAAATAGAATGAATTCATATAATTTAAAGCTATAGGAAATTAAGCTATCGAATTAATTCCATAAGAATGCTATTACGGAATGAAATTTAACCAAAATTTCATTAATTTTTAAAAAGTGAATGAAAGAATTAAGCCTTTTAAACCTTTGCTGCAAACATTGAATTTTGAAAGGATGAAGAACTGCTGTCACTGTCGAAAATCTGTGACAAAGTTCGAACAAACAAATCTGTTTGTTACTACACACTGAGGTAATTTTCTACATGCTTTTTATGAATTTTTATATTCATTCGTTTATTCTTCTTCTTAACCGCAAACCTATTAATTAAAATCAAGGTTGGTTACCGAAACGAATAACGGTAAGGGTAACGGTATCGGATTTCGTTTGTTTAGGTAACGGTAAAGGTAACGGTATTTAAGACTATTTCGGTAACGGTATACCGTTACCAATTTGATTAAAATTGATAAAATTGCATATTAATTACAATATTAATTGCAACTGTCTGTCTGTACTAAACTTTTCATTGAATTGATGAAGTTTTATGAAAAATTTTGTATTATTTATTGAAAATACATACACCCAATAAAAAGCTTTTTCGTAAAATTTCTGAAGAAAACTTTATTAGTTTATTATTAATAAATTAGCTCAAAATTTGTTTATTGTTAATGGCCCTTAAAACCCGAAAAGATTGAGAATTTAACAATTTTAAAGAATTTAAAAATTTATGCTACACGGAGGAAAAAGACGTTTTTGTATATGTTTGGAGGTAATCAATGTATGTTTACAAACTACCATATATGTATTTGCAGTGTGCTTCCAATTATATTGTTTTTATAGTTACTATACATATATTTCCCGGTAATAATTATATTTGTGGATACAATTAAGATATATTTGGAAAAACGGCGAATTTCCATTCTTGATACATATAAAGTTGTATGTAGCCATTATAACTTTTGTAGTTGGTAATAATCGTTTAGTTTAGCTAGACTGCATCTAGTCAGAAAATTTAGTGATAGTTTTCCTTTATTTATTAATTTTATTGTGAAAGATGTGAAAAAATAAAATAAGTTAGTATAAATAAAACATAAAATTGTGTTAAAAAGAAAAAAAATATTTAATTGTGTATATTAAAGTATTAACTTATTATAAGAGTTTTTAAATAATATTTGTTAATAAAAATAAATAAAAAATAAATGAAGAGATTGTAGTTATTGTTTTTCAATGAATGAATGTATTAGATGTAAAATTCAATGTGATTTTTAATATATTTAGTTATTAAATAATCGCCTAACAGTAGATGTATTAATTTTACTTTTTATGTTTTTCATTAAAATATAGAAAAATTTGGAGAGTAGAATAAATACGCCTATTGTTTGGCATATATTAATAATTGCTTTATTACTAAATATATTATTTATATATAGTATTTGCATGGAAACATAATTTGTTTATGACACACATATTATGTGTTTGCTGACAAACATATAATATTTGTTGATAGCGTCATTTCATTTCATCCAAACATTATATATTTACAGGCAAATATAATATATTTGCTTGCAAACATAATATATTTGCATGCAAACATAATATATTTGCATGCAAATATGTATTCTTTCTAGTAAAAACACGGCGAATATGTTTAACAATTTCTCCAAATATATATATATTACCAGCAAAAATATGTTTGGGACAGGCCGTTTTGTTTCAGCGTGTACTCTCAAACTACTAATATTCCGCAAAACTTTTTGCTGATTTTTGCGGAGTAAATTGGTATTTTCAAATAGAGCTTAACTTTTTTATATTGATGGCTCTTTACATTGGCTCTTCTAATTTTTAATATTAAAAAAAGTAAGCTCTTTGTGTTTTTATTCATAAAAAGTAAACAAAATATATTAATTTTCCATTAAACGATTAATCGATTAATCGCCAATTTTCTCGATTAACCGACCCGAATAACCGATTAATTAGTTTTAGTGATTTTTCGAATAATGCATTAACCGGTTAACCGCCTATGTCGAATAATTGGAAACACTAAGTTTTAGTATGTTTTTAATGCATATTTTTTTTAGCTGCATTTTGTAGGCGCATATTTTCGTTTTTTAAGTGCATGAAATTCCTTGCCCTAGTTATGTTCATTATTAGAAAAATATTAAATTCTTTATTATACAGACTTGTATTTGCCTGTTTGGTTAAATCCTATCTTGGTCATACAACAATAGTTTGATTTTTTGGTGTATGACACACTAGACAAACAATAGAAGAAGGAATAATTTTTCCTGAAGAAATATTTACAGTTGTATTTCGACCCATAGCTAATGTGAAAATGTCTGGTCTTACATATTTAGTTTGGAAATTTAAAATTCGTTACCTGTCGAGACTTATATTATGACGTAATGGAGAAAAGGTAGCTGAGTGTTTAAATGTTTACTGGAGGTATAAATTGTATACGAGTATTTATTTTCATTTACACTCAAAAAAAAAGTCAGTAAAGTCACCAAAAAATGTTACTATGCCAGCAAATTTTTAGTCAGCAGCGTCCCAAGAAACATTTTTACGGACTCTCCGGCACGTACGGATTCATGAATTCGGCTTTTACGGCACGTTAACTGTTCGTAATGTACGTATCCGTCAATGCTTGTACGTATACGGAACATTAACGGACCGTATAAATGGATTTTCGAACACAATACGTTTTAACTCCGTTTTGGTGTATCCGTTTTCGTACCTTTAAATACGGATTTCGTCGGTTGCAGTTTGTTTACAAAATAAAAAATTATATTTTTGAAAAGTCGGCGAAAATATTATTATAACGGGAATATATGGAGAATATGCAATAGCGGGAATTCTTTCCATCACACCATTAGTCAAACAACATCAAGTAACAAGGTAAGATTTATGAAACTTATTGTTTTGTGTATAACATGTGAGAATTTGAATCGTGTACACAGTCAATTAAATCATAACTAATTTATTGTCTCTTTTCCATATAGATGTTGGATTTTACTCTGGGTCCCTAAGCGCTGGATAGATAGGTAAACCGAGCCGGATGTGCTAAATATTGTAATTGTATTAATTATAAATTTATTAATAGTAATTGTAAATAATAATTATTAATGAATTTATAAAAAAGGAAAAAAGTATTGTGTATTTTAAATAATAAACATATGGTCTATTTTTGTGGAAAAAATCGGTAGGATACGGACAAGGAAATACTCAGTTTTTCACACGACATAACGGTCCGAAAACGGTCCGGCATTGACGGACTTTCAGCGGACTAGTCCGTTTTTTACATGACATAACGGTCCGTCATTGACGGACTTTAAACGCATTTGTCCGTTTTTAATACGACATAACGGTCCGTAAACGGTCCGCCATTGACGGATTTTCAACGGATTCGAATCAGTTTCGATGTTCCTTATGTTCCGTTTTCTGGTCCGTATACGGATCCAGAAAACGGTACGTATACGGAGTTGGATTCCGTTTATGACGGACCGAAAACGGTGCGTAAACGGAACGAATTGTTTGTTGGGGTGCTTGCAAAAAAGTTGGTAATTTTAGTAAAAGGTTTGCTGAAAAATAGTAATCTTCAGCAAAAGTTTTGCTAATATTTAGTCGATTGCAAATGAAAAAAATACTTGTTAAAAGCACTAAACTTTTTGCTGAATATTAGTAGACTGAAAAAAACTCAAAAAACTTGTAGCGAAATTTTACTTTAGTTAATTTATTTGCTGAATATTTAACGGAAATTATCATTTCCGTTGGCTGTACTACATCCAGACAAGCTGCTACATCTACATCTTGTCTATCTGGTTGTCGTCCACGCTGTAAATACGGTTATCAGCACAATTTTTGTAGCAAAATAAATTAGTAAAACATTAGTTCAAAATTAGTTTAGTGCTAAAAAAATATAACTAAAACTTTTGTTGAAAACGGAAATTCAGCAAAAAAAATTACTGAAAACTAGTACACTTAATATACAAGACGTTTTACTAATTTTTCTACTAACTTATTTTTTTGAGTGTACTTTAAAAGAATTTAAAAAATAATGGACGAGGTATTAGATATTTTAAAATTTTTATTTAATTATTATTTCTTATTTTTAAAAGTAATTTCCTTTAGATAGTGGGTTGAGTAAACAAATTTGAGAGATTACTTTATATGATTAGATATATCCAAATAAAAAAATTGGTAGACAAATTAGTAAAGTAATCCCACTTTACAGCTTTTGTACATATTTGAAGAACACTAAAAAAGAAAGTTGGTAGAAAAATTAGTAAAACGCCTTCTATAACAAGTAAATTAGTTTTCAGCATTTTTTTTTTCTGAAATTTCATTTTCAGCAAAAGTTCTCGTTATATTTATATTTTTAAAGAAAAAGGGGTTTAGTGATATAAAAGCGAAATTTTTTTATTTCCATTTTCGTTTTTTTAGAATTATCAACAGTAGAGCGACTCACCTTATATGAACAGAAAAAAAGTAAAAAAAGTGCCAGCCTCAAAATAAACCTTGGTTTGTTTTATCATGGTTCCCAAAATATTTCGGGTCTAGGAATGAGATCTCACGAGCTGGACCATTTTTAAAAAAGGTATTTTTTTTAGTTTTTGTAAGAAATTTGCATCTTAGCTTAAGAAAACATACTCATATGGGTATCATATGAAAGGTTTTTTAGGGGCGCGTCTAGCGGTATATATAACATGTTGAAGCATATCCTGACATGTCCTATTTTCAAGGATATTCTATAAAAAAAATTTTTTTTGACCCTTTTGTAGAGAGATATTTGTGATTGAAATGTCAAACTTACGTATCATAATCTATAGACGATTTAGGTGAACACGTATTTCAGATATTTTTGAAATTCACGATTTTTCGCGTTTTATCAGAATATCAATGTGGTGGAAACAATATGTTCTAAATAAGGTAATATGGATACCAAAACTTTTCTTTTGACCAGTAAATCATCACTGAGTGGATATAGTTTGGAATTTTGCAAATTTCGTACATTCTGCTCTGGACCAAATTTTGTTAAAATTTTTGAGTTACTGCAATTTGCATTTGAATTCAGTATGTAGTTGATGTAAGATTAAAATGCAACTTAACAGAAAAAAATCCATCACGGGTTTTTTTTTTGGCGGATTAACTTTTTTTGACGAAAAAATTTTTTTATAAATTTTTAATAATAAATTTAAATTCTGTTTCTAGTAGATCTAAGGATAAAAATGCAACTTAACAGAAAAAACCCAACACGCGCTTTTTTTGCGGAATTTTTTGTTTTTCGCGAAAAAACGTATTATAAAATTTTATTTAAGGTCAGTCTATATTTAGACTTTTCTTAAAAAAAATACAGACACGCGTATTTCGATAAAATATTTTATTTAATAATAAACCTACAAAAACTTTCATAAATTTTTTTTATTGAATTGGGGTAGCTCTAAATTTTTATTAAAATTTGATCCAGAGCACCGTGGAAAATGTATTAAATTTGCAAAATTTTAAACTATATACACTCAGCGATGATTTACTTGTCAAAAGAAAAGTTTCGGTATCCATATTGCCCTACTTAGAATATATTTTTTACACCACATTGAATTTCTGATAAAATGCGAAAAATCGCGAATTTCAAAAGAATCTGAAACACGTGTCCACTTAAATCGTCTATAGATTATGACATGTAAGTTTGACATTTCAATCACAAATATCTCTGTACAAAAGAGTTAAAAATTTGTTTTTTTATAGAATATCCTTGAAAATAGGACATGTCAGGATATGCTGGAACATGTTATATACACCGCTGGATGCGCCTCTAATAAACCTTTCATATGATACTCATATTGAGTAGGTTTTCATCAGCTAAGATGCAAATTTCTTACAAAAACTAAAAAAAAAATACCTTTTTTAAAAATGGTCCAGCTCGTGAGATCTCATTCCGAGACCCGAAATATTTTGGGAATCATCATAAAACAAACCAAGGTTTATTTTGAGGAGGGCACTTTTTTTACTTTTCTTTCGTGAGTCGGTCTAATCTACAGCATTTAGGTATATCCAATGCCAACAATGAGCATATGAGTAATTAAGGTACGAGGGCGGATCAATAAGTCGGTGACTTTTTGAATGAACACAGTTTTTTTTAGCAAAAAAAATTTTTATTTTCCAACATGGTCTCCTTTCAGCTCAGTACACTCATGGGTCGATTATCGATAGCAACCAAACTTTAGTTGCGTTGTTAACTGGCAACGCAACTGAAATAAAATTGGTGTTAGGTACGGAAACTTTTGCCAGTAGCCAAAAAGTTATCGATAATATTATTTTGACAGATCAACAACTAAAAAGAAATGTAAACAAATAATAAAAAGATTGATAAAAGTGAATTTGTATAAAAAAAAAATTAATAAGAGTGAATTTGTTTAGAAAAAACCCAAACTTATAAAAGCGAATTTGTGTTAAAAAATTATTTCATTAAATATGTTGAGTTCAGTGGAACTGTTTTTTATGACGATGAAACGTGGCATCTATTAGAAGCACTTGAGGAACAACTCTAATCCTCTAAAATTACCATCTGTTCCAAAGCTTATTTTCATTTTCCAAAAAATGTAGTGATATATTTAGTATATCATTATTTAAATAATGACTTTAAAAAAGTCATCGTCCAACAGCGATTCGTCCGCGGTAAAAAGTTTGTGCAGCTTTAAGATGTTTTACTAAAGGAAGTTTCTAAAAATCTCACGGCAACGACTTGTCTGTGGTTTTAAAAGAAGTCATATAATTAATCGAACAAAAACTTTGTACAATTTAACAATAAAAATACTTACATTTTAATATTTCCGGCATTTTATTTTGCTTTAAACAACTACAGCAACCAAACTTCGCGGTTGCCAATACAATCACTATTTGGCAACTGAAATTGACAGCTGTCAGTTGCCAGTTACCATACGTAATATCTTTTTGGCAACTGGCAACGCCACTGAGGTTTGGTTGCTATCGGTAATCGACCCATTAGTCCAACGTTTCTCAATTTTTTTTATTTTTTCCAAAAAATAGGATCTCTCGAAGTCCTCAAAATATATATTTGTTTGAGCAATAATTTCATCGTTGGAGCTATTTCCATTTGCAGTCATTTCTTTAGGTTTGGAAATACAAAATAGTCACTGGGGGCTAAATCCAGAGAATATGGTGGATGAGGTACCAATTCGTAGCCCAATTTTTGCAATTTGGCCATTGATATTACACACGTGTGTACCCTTGCATTTTATTGATGAAAAATTACTTTTTTCTTGGTCAAATGGGGTCGTTTTTCTTCGTTGAATTGGTCCAACATCCAGAAAACAGATTCAGTTCTGATAACCGCATTTGTAGCCAATCGCATGGTTCAGTTGTGGTAGCAGACTTTTTCAGTTGTGGCAATAGAAAACCAATTGAGACAGGACTGTGGCAACGGAAAGTTGCATCAAGAATAATTCGGTAGCCGCAACCGAAAAATTCATTCGATGCAACTGAACCATTCGATTGGCAATAAATGGGGTTGTCAGAACCGAATCTGTTTTCTGGGTAAATAAGTTGGCATAATATTCGCCGTTTATTGTTTTTCCCTTTCGAAGGTAAAGGTATAATTAGTTTGTACGTAACGTGCCGTGACGAATCAGCTGATTTGTTTTTGTTCTATGAAAAAGCATTTGAGTCGTTAGTTTGTCTGTAATGTAACGTGCCGTGCCGGATGAACCTGTTGAAAACAGAATTTTGTTATCCGTTAAGTGACAGTGAGTTGACAGCTGCTATTTTGAGATCTGAGACGAATGGCTTAAACCGGCTAAGCCGAGCCGCCGTCTAATTTTAACCGCCGCCGTTGAAAATTTTTTTTACACGATAAAAATCTAAAAATAGTATATATTTTTTTTAATTTTCTTTTTTTTACCGTTAAGCCGATGTTTTGTATGTGTCAACTTAAAGTTGGCTAGCCGATCAGCTTTTGGCTCACAGCCAGTTTTAAGCCGCCGCTGCAAAAGAGTCATCCGGCACGGCACATTACAGAACCGTCACTGAACGCAAAGACTAATGGAGCCATAACAGATGTGGATTATTCCGCGTGCATCCCAAAAAACTGTCGCCATGACCTTGTTGACCGACAAACCCACCTAGGCATACTTCCAAGCTGGTTCACCCGAAGAAACCCATTGTTTAAACTACTGTTTGGTCTCCGGTGTATTGCAGTGGATTCGTGTTACATCCATAGTTGCAAAACGCCGCAAAAACTCACTCGAATTGCGGTTAAATAACTCCAAATAATCCTTTGAAGTAGTCACATGATTGCGTTTATGGTCAATTGAGAGCAAACGCAGCACCCTTCTTGCGGATAGCTTTCTAAAACCCAAGTGATCATTTAAAATCAAAACCACTGTCCCATTTTCGGGTGTATTGACCTGAATTGGCCGTCCAGAACGTTCAGCGTCACTAGTGCTTGTTCGACCACAACAAAACTTAATAAACCACTTTTTTACCATTGAAGTTGATTGTACAGAGTCCCCACAGTACTTATCAGGATTTTCGTTGGTTTGAGTGACGGTTTTTTTTCCCAAAAAATAATGTTTGATGAGCACTCGAAATTTACTTTTTTCCATTTTTACAAAAATCCAAGAGGTTGTATGCTTTGAAGACCTGTTAAACGCAAAGTTAATGACGGAACATGCTCAAATTTTGAGAATAGTCTATTGACAGATGGTTAATTGAAAACCGCTCCGGTTTTGCATTTCATGTAACTGCTAGGGAAGTTCGAAAAGACACGGACTTATTGATCCGCCTAGTAAAATTTTGTTTATATTTTATTTACATTTATATATTTTTAGATTTTTAATTGAATCTTGTCGACAATGTGAACATTTTTAAATTACAAAGTTTTCTAAATAATTTCAAAAGAATCACAATAACACAATTTCTAGATTTAAATTTTCAGCATATAAATTAACTAAATTATAATTTCTCTACAAATTTTTTGAGTTTTTTTGAGTCCACTTTCAGTCTACATTACCAGTAAAATTTGCTAAACTAATGCATTTTCAAATCTGACGTATTTCTCAAAAATATTCTGAAAAAAATAATTTAATTAATATTTTAATAAACGTTAGAAGAAGCTATTGAGAAATACTTTTCTGACTTATTGCTTTGAATATATGTGGTGCTCCACACATCCATATTAATTACAAAAGTCCATCCATATAACCAAACCTGAGTGAAATCGGCATTATCACTTTGGAGAGTTCCCTTGTAAGATATCTTCTCTCCATCGATATACAAATTTTACAGAAATCGGATAGTTTGGCTTGATAAACATTGCTTAGTAGAAATTAAGGATTTTCAAATACGAAACAATGTGACAAACTCTCATTGTGAATCTTGAATATACTGAAATATTTTTATTTAGTTTTCTGTGTTTTGTTTGATAGATCAGTATAAATATACATGTCCACATATATATTAATATATGCCATATTTAGTTACAAATGCTATAACAATTTTAATACAGCGTCATATATTATTAAAAATGGCGCAATGTAAAAAAAAAAAATTCTATATTTTTCTGAGATATATTTACGTATGTATGTACAATGTATGATTTCTAGTATCCGACCGAACAGTTCGGCCAAAAAGTGAAAATTCGTCGATTTTCTGTTATTTGAAAGCATTAGGGAGAAACTTTCATACTGCTAAAATATTTGTTAAGCCGATCTAATTCGATTTTGAGTATCAGATTTAAAGAAAACACGGTAGTTTAGCCGTAAAGTTAACTGTTCGGCCGCCGAAATTTTTTCATTTTGGCCAAACTTTCGGCGGCCGAACAGTGAATTTGTTGCTTAACCTCAGAGTTTTCCTTAAATTTTACACTCAAAATGCACTCTAATCGGCCCAACAAACATTTTTCCATAAGCAAAATTTATCCCTAATGCTTCAACATACCAAATAACAACCAAATGCATTTTCAGGCCGAACTGTTCGGTCGGACATTAATGATTTCAAAATATAAAAGCGTACTCATTATAACTCCTAAATTCTATGTAAACCTTGTATAAATACAAGCCATATTTTTTATGTATGGAATTTGACATTAAACTCATAAACATACCAGGTTTACACAGTTTACAGGTAGAATACAAGTTTATATGAGAAAGCTTAAAATGCTTGGTTACAATTATGTACAACTACTTCTAAATACTTATGTGTAAATTCATAAATGCTTTATAAAGTTATAGGAGGCTTATGAAACAAATTTTGTATGGAAATTTGTTTTGTAAACCTCCTAAATTTTATAAAACATTTATGAATTTACACATTAAAGTTTTATTTAAATTTTGAATTCTTAGCTTAAGGGTGTTATTTTTTTAGTACTTTTAAATAGTTTTTGTTTTGAGCCTGAAATATAATGCGTTATATAATTATGTCTTTCTACATCAAATTAGATATGATTATATCGGGTCAAAATCCGGATAAGATTCTATATGATTTAATATATTTAGACCTTATCCGATATAATTTTATCCACCATTTTTCGGATCATAACATATCTCCAATTATATTAAATAAGATATCATTACATATGACATCATATTATTTTTTTTACTCGGGTAATGAAACTTTTCTTCATAAATTGAATGAAAAATTTATTTAAATTGACGAAAAGTTTCAATCCTTTTTATGAAACTAGTTTTTTACGAAACTTCTTCATTGTGTGTTTGAAGCTTCTAATAAATAAAATGATATTTTCATATCACTGTGTGAAAACTTGCAGTAACTTAATAAAAAGTTTCAATGGACGAGTTCCATTGCAACTTCATTTCTTTTATGCGAAAATTTATTAATATCTTGAAGATAATTCTCTCAGTGTACGCGTATTTCACCTTAAATTAAACTCTGTATAACAAATGATCAATAAACTTACCCTTTTAAATGCAACAAATCAGATTATCATAAGGTATAGGTCGATGTATGGCCATTTAATAATAACAATCATTATCATGATAATGGGATTCTACATGCATGATAATGAAACGAAAAGAAAAAGAAGAATTATGGTAGAGATTTAAAAGAATTCATTCCATTAGAATTAATTGGTAACATTTTAAAATGAAATATTTAAACATACACAGAAAAAACAGTAGGAAATTTGTAAAAGCAATAATATTTTCTTTTAAATTGAAATTTTATTCCCAACAATTTTTTTGTTTGAAATATTTGTAACTCGTTTGTAAATTGTTATCTTACATATAAAATTTGTTTAAAAATAAAAATTCAAAATTACAAAAAAAAAGAATTTTTTTTTGGATTTACAAATATCTTTGTTGGTGCCTTTTTAAAAAGTTTTTTTTTTGTATTTACAAATTTGGTATGAGAAAGGTGTTTAAAAATTTAATTAGAATTTTGTAAATTCTTTCTGTGTACCGTAACATCGATAAGAAAATGAGATTAATTCTCAATAAATTCTTTTATGACGAGTTCATTTAGTAGTAGTGCTTAATTGCTAATATTGGGTATACAAGTTAATAATCTCGATTTGGTGAACATATGGAATAACTGTCACATATGGTTTGTGTGAATAATAACAAATATGGTATTTTGGTGGGTAAACATCTGTCATTCAGAGATGCCAACTTTTTCATAGCAAAAAGAGCAAAAAAGTTACAAAAAAGGGTAAAAACGCGTAAATTTCTATTTAAAAACGGGTAAAAAAGCACTAAACAGTTTTTGGGCCTTTAAAAAAAATTTGTCATTTTTACAGGGTTGGCTAAAATACCGTTATCGATTCAAAACCCTTTCAACTGACTACCGTTACCCCTAAAATACCGTTACCGAAATAACCGAAATACCGTTATCCTTAAAATACCGTTACCGAAATAACTGAAATACCGTTATCCTTAAAATACCGATACCGAAATAAATGAAATATCGATACCCTTAAAATACCGTTACCGAAATAAATGAAATGCCGTTACTCCTAAAATACCGTTACCGTTATTTTTAATTTTCTGCTTTTGGTAAATGCACGTGGGTATTGAGTATTTATCGTACTTTAAGTTGGTAAATTGGTTTTGTGTTTAATCTCGTTTGTTTTTTGTAAAAAAAAAAACTCGGGATGCATCGAAATAACTTACTACCGTTATCCTTAAAATACCGTTACCGAAATAACTGAAATATCGCTAACCTTAAAATACCGTTACCGAAATAATCAAAATACCGTTATCCTTAAAATACCGTTACCGAGATAACTCAAAAACCGTTATCCTTAAAATACCGATAACGAAATAAATGAAATAGCGTTACCCTTAAAATACCTTTACCGAAATAATCTAAAATAGCGTTACCCTTACCGATAACCGCATCGTTTCGGTTACCATCCATGCATTTTTCACATACACTGGACAAATATCTGCATGATATTAATGATTCTTTGCATAAAACCAATGAATTCTCTGGAATTCGTCCTTTGAAGCTTTTCATTGAATTAATGGAATTTTCATAAAATGTTATGAAAAATTTAATTTAAAATTTTTCAAAATTATTTGATTTTTAAAAATTTAGGGTCGCGCTTTATAGTCAGATCACAAAAGGATTTTTGTCTTAAATAAATACATTTTAGAAAAAATTCGTTCCTAGTTTTGACTATAAAAAACTGGCCCCAAAATTTGTTCTATATCTAAGATTTTTCTAAATTTTTGTTAAAAGTGATACGTGAAAAATTTAAACTTTTATAAAAACAATATATGTAAAAACGCCCAAAACGCGCTAAATAAATTTTGAAAAAGCACCAATTTAGCGCTTTTTTTTAGTTACGCGTTAGATTAATATTTTTCGCGTTTTGGCACATCAAAAAGCACCAGATTTAGCGCGAAAAGCACTAAGTTGGCATCCCTGCTGTCATTATAATTCAGTATTCCATAGACGCAAAAGTGTAAATACACATTTTTTCAATCGCTATAATAATTTCTGAAGTCTGATAACCTTCTTTCATTAGAAGAAAACGGCTGCTGAAAGTTATCGATTGTTGGTAGAAGCTTACGGACAACATGCTTACGGTTTGCGTGACTCAAAAGTGGTGATTTCGACACAGAAGACAAGGAGAGGCCTGGTCAGCCGAAAAAGTTTGAAGATGAGGAATTGGAAGCATTACTCCACGAAGATTCTTTTCAAACGCAAGAAGAATTTGTATTATCATTGGGAGTCACACAACAATTCATTTTTCTACGTTTAAAAGCATTGGGATTCATTCAAAAGCAAGGAAATTGGGTCCCATATGAATTGAAGCCGAGATACATTGAAAGGCGATTTTGCATGTCGGAAATGCTGCTTGAACGCTACAAAAAGAAGTAATTTTTGCATCGTATTGTTACTGGTGATGAAAAATGGATACAATTGGATGACCTCAAGCCCAAAAAGTCATACGTAAAGCCCGGCCAACCAGCCAAATCAACGCCATTGGCCCAAGGTAATGCTCTGCATTTGGTGGGATCAGAAGGGTGTTTTGTATTTTGTGAGTCAATAATCTTCCATCATGACAACGCTCGGCCACATGTTGCAAGACCGGTCAAAACCTTTTTGGAAAACAGTGAATGGGAAGTTTTGGCTCACCCGCCTTATAGCCCAGACCTTGCGCCTTCCAACTACCATTTGTTTCGATCGATGCAGAACGCCCTTACTGGAATACTCTTCACTTCAGAACAG
Organism: Leucophora obtusa; assembly: GCA_949987735.1. NCBI lineage: Eukaryota > Metazoa > Arthropoda > Insecta > Diptera > Anthomyiidae > Leucophora > Leucophora obtusa. The sequence goes on along the minus strand of OX465299.1, from coordinate 64,740,599 downwards.
GCCCTACAGGGAATGAGGAGTCAATTGCCCTCCAAGGACCTATCCCGTGACCGGTCTACCGAAGGCATATTACTAAATTAGTACAAATATGAACCAAAGATAACACTATGCGACAGTCAAAATCGGGATGGGATGAAACCAACGGGAAATGTTATATCGGTCAAAAACAAGTTATACGTGTCCCGGCGTTTCGCTGGGTCACCCCTAGGAATCGAGATATATCTTTTTTTTTGACATAACTCGAGAACCACTAGTCCAATTTTGCACAAACAATTTTAAAAAAATTAAAAATTACAATTCCTTTAATCTGTTCATATAACGTGTTTCTATATACTCAACAGTTTTGCCGGTAAAAATAAATGTTTGTTACCGCTACCATAAAAATCAATAACCTTTTGTTTATTACTTTTTTTTAATATTTTAGGCAAAAAATATTTTTTCCTTCATACATTTATTTTTACCGACAAAACTGTTGAGTATATAGAAAAACGTTATAGGAACAGATTAAAGAAATTGTAATTTTTAATTTTTTTAAAATTGTTTGAGCAAAATCGGACTAGTGGTTCTCGAGTTATGTCAAAAAAAAAGACCACCAAAGGTCAAATCGATATATCTCGATTCCTAGGGTTGACCCAGCGAAACGCCGGGACACGTATAACTTCTTTTTTACCGATATAACTTTCCCCGGTAGTTTGAACCCTTCCCGATCACTGACCCCTACCATTTGTCTCACAGTGTAATGAATTAATTTTCTAAGTATTTTCTGATTCGTTACTTTCACTGTTGCTTTTAAAAAACTTGACCAATACCGAAATAAAAAATAAAATTCGCGGCATATTTTTTAAAATATATTTTTATTTATTTTACTCTTTTATTTATTTTGAACTTTTTTTGTTTTACGATTTGCTTATTTTAGCTCTTATTTCAAATTTTTATAATTTTTTGCTAAAAAATTTTAAGTTTTGTATTTTCAACGTTTTTTAATGTTAAATCTGTTTTAATTTTAACAATTGGTATTTCATTTAATTTTCTTTTTAACTTAAGGGCAATTTTTAAAATTTTTATTAATATTATCAGAGTTTTTGAGGTAATTTTCCAATTTTTAATTGATTTTTTAATTTAATTATGGCCAACGCAAAAAACGAGTCAACTGCCATTAAAGGACCTATCCCGTGACTGGTGAATCGGGAGCATATTCAAGGCACTTCCACTATATTTGTGTGTGTGTTAGTGTTGTTTTCTTTCCTATTTTTTTCTTTTACATTTTTTTTATTTGCTTGTAGTGTTTGTTTTTTCTTTTTTATTTGAATAGAAACGAAAAATATATAACTTTACGATCAGCCAGCCATCACGCATAAGCAACATTAGCTCAGACGAGAGCAGGAGGTTGTGTTATCGAGCCCTACTTCGACGCCAAGTAGATTATTTTTAATTCTTAATTTTTTATTAGTTTATTTGAAAAGTTATTTTTAGACACACAACCTTACTGTCACAAGGTGTCTAAATTGTGGCAATTGGTCATTTTCAATAACAACGCCATGTTAAAGTGTCTCTTTCAAACAAAAAAGCCGATCAACGACCGGTCTCCGCCCCCGTGGGTCCTATCCTGCGTGTCATCTGGGACCGGTCCCTTTCCCCGTAGGGTAGCTAAAAAACAGTGGAGGAAAATATAATAGAAACGATTCAAGTTTTTTCTAATTTTATTCTTGTTGCCTTTATTTTTAAAGATCAAAATAGTGGCTAAATTTGCCCCTAAAGGCGAGTATATGGTTCAGAAAATTGTATAGAATTTTAACGTAATGTTTGTTTTTTATTTTATCACTTATTTTAAGTGGACGTGGCTTTTAACAAATAATTAGCCAAATCGATCTTTTATCTAATTACATAGTAAAATTAAGATAGTACCGATCGGTTCAGTACAAACTGTATATATTTGGAAATGCTATAAAATTTCCTTAAGTCTGGCATTATTTTTATCTGCAAATAGTCGCCAGACTTAAAATGGCAGAACCTTAAACATGACCAAATTTTTCTTTGTTTAACAAAGTAGATATCATAAATAAGGCAATAAATTTCATTACGGGGTAGTATCTCTTTTACGAAATTCCCTTTATTTTTAACGAGTGTGTAGAGCAGTGGTCGGCAGAAAGAGAGAATGTGAATGTATTGGGTGTCTTTACACTGTGAGAAATTATTTTATAATTTTTAAATTTATATTTGTAATTAATTGTAATTCATTTCTTAATGAAGAAATGAATTAATGAATGAATATAAATATGCATGAATGAATGAATATAAATAATAATAAAATAATGAAATAAAAATAATTCATAATAAATTTAAAAAATATTTACTTTTTGTGTATAAATTATTTATTCTTAAAAAAGTATTCAATTAGTTAGTAAATTTAAATGAATGAATTAAAGAAATAAAAATAATTGATAATAAATTTCCTGTTTTCGTGTAATTGAAAAATTTTAAGAGTGTACTATATTTCTAAAATTTCTTAAACAAAGCGACATCAACCTGCTTTGTTGAAAGCTACCATACCACTAAATTCAATATTTTTATTTGTTATCAGTGTTGCCATTTTAGCATATTTTCTGCTAGATTTAGCAGATTGAGTTGGGCAATTGCATATTTTTTTTGTAAAAATATGCTAACTGCTTTTTAGCATATTCTGTTGGACAAAAGCAGATTTTTTAGCATATTTTGTTTTATTTAATAAGAGCATATGTTTAGCATATTTTTTAACAAAATAATTTTTTCTGTAACAATATTTATAACAATAACAATTAGCGTTTTTTTTAATCACCTGGATTTAGAATTTTTCACACAAAAAGGGGATTTATTAAATCCAAAAAAGCTGGATTTAATAAATCCACAATAAAAGCACAAATACATATATGAAAGAGCCAATTAATTTAATGTCAGAAAAAAATACGAATGAAAATTAAAATAAAAACAAAAAAATTGAAAAACTAACAAATAAAAGGTTTTTATTAAATTTGTTTATGAAATATGTTTAGAAAAAAAAAGTACACCTCTCTTGGATATGGAGAAATGCTGAAATAGAAATGGCAATTTTCCACTCTACTGTAAGTGATTTAATTACATCCAATTAGTGAATATTAAATATTGCAATGGAATATTTCAATTGTGTAAAAATATAAATAGAAGTGATAAAACTGAAAAGGCAGATTGTCTATCGCTGTTTTTTATAAAATATAATTAAAACTTAAAAGTTAAAGTAAAATCCTTCATCGTCGAATTCGGTATTAAAAATTAGGGTGAAAGAAGTGTCGGACAGAAAATTCTTTTTAAAATAGGGAGAATCTAACTCCATCTGTTGAGCACTTTTAGAATTACTTTTTGGATTTATTAAATCCAAGTGATTAGAACAAGCGGCTAATGTTTTCATAACTTTTTATTTCATGCGTAATTATTCAATTCTTTTTTGAATTTAAACTTTTTTAGTAGTGTTGTATAATTTGAAAATGCTACAAAAACCATAAAAAAATCTTGCAAAAATTTAAGATCAGTTATGTTTATTGTGAAAAAATTAAATGAGAAAGTTTATTTTTTAGTCTCAAACAAAGATTAAACAGTATTTACAAAAAATTATCTTTTCATACTTTTTTAAAGTATATTAGAATAAATGTAAAGTTTACCTCTCAATTCATAAACACTCTGCAAAGTTCTAGGAGGCTTACAAAACAAATTCTTCCCATAAAATTTGTTCGATAAACCTCCTATAACTTTTGAAAGCATTTATGAATTAAGGGGTAAACTTTTATATTTATTCTAAGATAGTTTAAAAAAGTATTAAAATATAATTTTTTATAAACATTGTTTAAAAAAAGTATTTTTCCATTAATAAGTTTTTATTAAATAGTACTAAAAAAATTATTTAGCAGATTTTCAGCATATTTTTTGTATTAAATTTAGCAGATCTTTAGCATAATGAATATAATAAAATAATTGCGTTTTTTTAATTTAGCTTATTCTAAGCATATATTTTTTATTTTAGGATTTAGCAGATTTTAGCAGAAATTTTTTAGGAATCTAGCATATTTCCATCTAAGAGTTCTGGCAACACTGTTTGTTATGCTCTTAGTTGAGAGTTTTGTTGCCATTCGTGTTGTGTACGTGTGAAAAGCCGATTATGATCGTCCACTGGTGGCTATGGGTGCCGACCACTGGTGTAGAGGTTGAAAGCACTCGGGAATTCTAGTAAGTACACACAAGTATCTCCGAGTACGTTCAAACCCTACACACAAGCTGGCTTACTTTACCCAGGGTATGGGCGCATTGTAATGATAAAATTTTTTAAAAATTTCAAATATTTTTAGTTTCATATACAATTGTTATACACAAGTATCCCATATCGTAAGTACGCACAATATCAAGTACACAAAATCGATTACATTGTGTGGACTTATTATACGTTTTTCTAAAGGGATGTAACTATTTTTTTATAGAATAAAGCCTTTTATAATTGCAATATTTAATAGTTGTTAATTAATAATGTGGTATATTTTATGAATACTGAATCATAATAATATATGTAGGACTGCGCTAAAGTACACTTGCGCTCAGAATTTTGTGAACAGATTATAAAACAGATTCGTTGCGACAACCTTGCCAACTGAGTTGTGTAATTACAGCAACAAAATTATTTGGTTAGCGTTATCGAATGTAAGAATTCAAACTTAGCACAATATCAGCTAAAATTCGTTTTTTAAAGTCGAATTTTTCTTGGAACAAAAAAAAACCTGGTAAAATAACAAATAAACTTAATTTTTCGCATAAATTACTCATAAACTTAGTAAAGTTTACCAAGTTTTTCTGCAAAATCATTGAATAATTTACACGGAAAATTTACTTAATTTCTAATTTTAATAATAACTTAGCATCAGCTTCTTGTAAATATGAGAAAATTCAAGAAAACACGTCGTAAATCTAAAATTGTGGACTATGTTTAATTGCGTACATATTTAGGGTGACCACTTTTTTCTCACTTGAAATCAGTACAAATTTTTTAAAATTTAATAACCCAAAAAAAAGGATCATGATGCCAACCGAAATTGTTTTCAATTAAATAGTTCGGATTCTGAAAAATTCTGTAACCGGTTCTTTTTCGTATGGAGTTTGACCTATTTCTCAGCAATATGTTATTATTCTCCAAACTAGAATAGGTTGCTTTAGAATCGGTTCCAGAACCTGTTATAGATCTGGTTCTGGGGGAATTAAACCTTACTGCTTGACTACCAGCACTCAGTTCTAGAAGCTGTTCCATGGAACCGGTGTTAAAAGAACCAGTTCTAGAATAGATTAATTTCAAAAAAATTTAGAAAATTTTACTGCGAAGGTTTTTGAATACATATTCAAAAATAATTTAAGGATACTGTAAGAAACTGTGTTCGCTGTTTTATAATGTTATTGAATTAATTTCTTACAATCTCTGAAAGGCACAAACATTCACTAAAGTAAAACCCTTCAGACTGAACTGACGAATTGTTGGCCAAATTGTGCAGTCATGTGGAAGGAAGCCAGTGAGCTGGCAAACCCAAACACTTGTTGCTTTATTATTAGCCCATACATTACAAACGTTACCTACACCTCTCCATAGTAAACAAAAATTCAAAATTCAGCCTTAAAAAAAAGGATACTAAAATACATATATGATTTTCGTAAAAAATTCCTTTGGACAAAAAACAAACACAGTGTTTAAGCCGATAAATGATGGTAAGATAGCAAAAGAAATACAACAGTGTTAGTAAATTGTATCTGTATTTTACAAGTATTGAGTATTGATGACAGTCATACAACATATTGCATTAACTGAATTTTGATATTATGTGTAGTTTTCTTATTCTTCTGTTGCTTCTTTTTTTTTTGTTTTATTTTTAGTTTATTATGAACCAATTCGTTGATATGTCCATACTTAGTTGTACATAATTCTTGGAATTCCTTTTAAATAGTGATTGATAAATGGATTAATACGACGTGTCGGTTGTTCTTAAGTACTTACAATCAATGCAGTTTGTATAACTATGCCTATCACAACCAACTAATCGTTCATAAGAAACTTTACCTTACCCAATCAAATTAACCCTCTAATAGCCATATTGGGTTTACCTTTCATTGAATATTTAGGCCTAGATGTTGTAGTTATCATTGATACTCCCTTCACAATCAAGTTTTGTAGGCGATTTAGCAATTTCTATTACAAATTAAAATTAATAACTAGGGCAAGGAATTTCATGCACTTAAAAATGGAAAATATTCGCCTAAAATATGCGGCTAAAAAAGAAAAATATGCGTTAAAAATATAAGAAATATGCACTAAAAACTATTAGTTTTGCAAAAATAATGCACTTTAAAACTTAAAAATATATTTAACTTAGTTATTTTGCAAACATACAAAGAACTCGAAGATTTTCCATAGGTCAATAAGGTTTTTAAAAATTTTTATTTTGACTAAATCAAAATATGAAAACGTATTAATTTTTAAATTTTTTTACAAAATAAAAAATGCTCTTAAAAATTGAAAATATGCATTAAAAAGCACAAAATATGCATTAAAAAGACACCAAATATGCATTTAAAGTCAAAATATTCAAAAACATGCATTTTTGACAAAATATGCAACTACAAATCGATGCCATTTTGTTCTAAATTTGATGATTCGCATAAATATTTAGTCCATATTAGTTTTGGACTATCGAAAAAAAAACATGGATTTGCATGGAATTCCTTGCCCTATTAATTACTATTTAGATTTTTTTGTTTACATTTACGCCATTACGGAGTACGTTCACTATAAGCTAAAATTGAAAATCAACTCTGAACATAAGAAAAATAGTTTCGAACTCTGACTTTTAAAACATAATAGAGGGTGTTTCTAAATTATCTCATAACAGAAAATGTGTGTGAAAAATCTCAAAATAATACATCTGATAACGCAATAATCCTCAAAATCACTGAAACCTCGTTTATGTGAATAGGGTATATTACTGTTTGGCAAAGTCAATGCCAAACAGTCATCAATATATTGAAGACTTCATAAATGTCTATGACATTAGGGCTATGATTTGAATATATTATGGCTGATCAGAATCTTGTAAACCATGTACCATTCCTCAGAAATAAAAAGATAATATGAAATAGGTATTCACGGATATTCATCGGAAACAATTACTGCCAAATATACGATGTGCAACGCCACATGATGCAGGACAATACTGCACGCAGGGAAATGATACGTTTGCAATACCATTATGCCTATTATACTATATTCCCTGCTGCCATAGATGGGTTTTGCAATCAAATTATTATTTTATAAATCATACTTCACTAATGATATACATACATACTTAGTTGTCTATCTTTTTTGCATTTCATTTTTATTCTTTTTATTCTAAAAGAAAATTTAGCTAAAACTACTAAAAATTAGTTAAAAATTATGCTGTAGAAAAAAACTGCTAAACTAGCAGATTATTTTTGTTATATATTATTAAGATAGGAACAGCAAATATAAAACTGTTAAATATACAGAATTTTAGTTATATTTGAGTTAAATTTTTGTTAATGGAAAATAGCAAATTAACCTACTAAAATGAGCAAAAAATTTTGATAAATAATTTGTAGCCTAAAATATCACAAAAAAATTTAAAATTTTCGAAGTTTTTTTCTTCGATTTTTTTTAAATGCAAATAAAAATCAAGCCTTTTGAAAACAGCATTTTAGAATTTTTTTTAGCAAATATTTCTGCTGATTTTAGCAGAATAGACTGCTATTTGCATTGAACTAAATTTAACTTAAAAATAGCAAAAATTTTGTAGATATAACAGTTTATTTTTGCTACTTTTAGTGTACTAATATTTAGCAAAATTTTCTGTAGATTTTACAGCACAATTTGTTATTTCCAATTAACTAAAAGTTAACTTAAATATAACTAAAAGTCTTTAAATTTTACAGATTTAATTTTGCTGTTCTTATTTTACTAGTATTTAGCAAAAAGATCTGCTAATTTCAGCAGTTTTTTCGGCAGCATCATTTTTAACTAATTTTTAGTAACTTTTTCTGCTATTTTTGTAGCTATATTAAAAATAAATTTTAAAACCTTCGAAAATAATGAAGTCCCGACTAAAAAAGATATTATATAATCATATATCACCATATATAAACCCATATATACGTCCATATCTAATTTGATCCGAATATAATTATATCAAGCGAGATAAGCATGTTATCTAACCTGATACAATTTGATCCGAAAAATGGGTCTATCTAACTTCATCAAATTATATATTAATACATATAATTTGATGAAGATTTTCAAATAAAATTTTAGTAAATATTGTTGAGATCACTTCCCAATCAGAAAAATACAAACGGGAAAGCGATGGCAAAGCACTTTAACAGGTGTTACAAGTACTGGCAAAAAGTGCTTTCCCATTCCCAAAATGATAACATCATTAGACAAAAGGACCGGCTGTTAAAAAAGCGACGGAAAAGCACTGGAGCAGAGAAACAAGCCAGCCGCCGTAAGCCGTTTAAGCCGCCGCCGCCGGTCATTTTTGCTCCAGCCGCATCCGACGATTTTTTTTGGCTCATTTCGGCTGGAAGTATCAATTTTCCGAAATAAAAAAATTAAGAGCAAATGTCATTTTTAAAACAAATTTTCTACTTCATCATTTCCTGAACCATCAAGAGTATTTTTTTTAGCTAAAAAAAATAAAAGAACCAGTTTTATAGTCAGAGCTAAGAAGGATTTTTGTCATAAATATTTCTTAAGTTGGAAGTTTTGCTTGAAAATTTCTGACAGATTTCGCTGAAATTTGGATATGCAATAGAGGAGAGAATCCAAATGAACAATATACATATATATTTTTCAAATGACCAAGTGTAGATTGTAGGCAGAGCTTCGAAAGAATTAATTCAATTTTAGCTTAATTCGCACAAAACCGAATTAATTCCTTTATAATTAATTCATAGGTTTCATTCCCAAAGTTTAATATTAAATACAATGCATTCTTATGTTGAATACATTCCTCATAGAATTACAATCAATTTAAATAATTAATTTTTTCATTAATTCTAATCTTTTACAAAATGGCTTATCAAAATTGTAAAAATGTGGCTTATTTTAGGGATTTAATATTGATATCATATACACAACACTTAAAAATAATTAAAAACGCAACATTTGTTTTAAACTTTTACAAACCGAATGAAACGTGAAAGATCATTATAAAAAGAATGAATTCATGAAAGAATTCATTTACTATGCATGAAAATTAAAAGAATGAAGCCAGTGAATGAATTCATAAGGAATGGTATAATCGTAAGATATATTAGTAAATTTTAATTAAAAGTCCAAAAGTGAATTAAAGAATTAATTCATTCGAATTTATGGTCGTAGGTTTGGTTAAGTAGATCACATCACATTTTTCAGAAATTTCAGTACACCTGAAATTGTTATCAAAAGACACATTTTTAAGACATTGCGGACGAAGATATTTACAATAATCGACGCTGTTCTGAGTTCCGCATCCACAAAAAAATTCTAAAGTGAAACATTCCGAATTTTTTTGCTGTTCCGTGATCCACATCCGAATTTTTTTTTTCGTTTTATTTCGTGTAGAAAAGGCTTGATGATAGTGAAACGAATATATATATTTTAACAACAATTATTATATAATAATTTATTTTAAAATTAGTCTATGAATATTAAAATTTGGTAGAAACAACAAATTTTCGAAATTTTTAATTTCGTTTGATTTTACAAATCAACTCTAATTAAAAAGTTTCGGAACTAAGAACAGGGGTGAATATCTGAATTTTTTAACTTTTCTTCTAAGTTTTTCAACTTTGACATCTTTTCGAGCATAATTTTTTTCGAACCATATTTTTTTCTAGTTTATTCTAAAAACACATTTAATTTTGAGTGAAAATAGAGTTTGTTTTTTTCTAAGTTCCGAATCCACATAAAAAATTCTAAAGTGAAACATTCCGAATTTGTTTGCTGTTCTGTGATCCACATCCGAATTATTTTCTTCGTTTTATTTCGTGTTGGAAAAGCTTGGTAAAGTAAAAGGAATATTTTGTTGCAAAAATTAATATGTTAAAATTTGTTGAAACAGTCAATTTCCGACATTTTGAATTTTGTGTGATTTTAAAAAACCACTGTAATTAAAAAGTTTCGGAATTAAGAACAGGGGTGATAGTGTCAAAACTCTGTTTTTGAGCGACTTCAAGCACTTAACAATTTGAAATTCAGCAATTTTTAACCGATTTTGAATATTGTAACGTTTTTGGAAAGACAAAAAATTTAGCTTTCCAAATATATATAGAATTATTTATTTGTAACTGAAATATGTTGACAGTTTTTTTTTAAATATTAAAATTAATTTTTTTTAATTTGTATACTTTGACGGCTTTTTTACAGTATTAAACAATTCTTTACTATTGTAATTCATTCTGAAAGTGGGTTTAGTTCTTAGTAAAATCAGATTCTTTTGTTTAAATTAATTGAAAATTGAAAAAGTTATCGTAATTTTTCTAAACATTTAATTTCAGCAACTCGAGGTGCTTGTTTGCACAATCATTAAGGTTAATATTTTCAATTTTCTTATAAATGCAGAGATTCCATGTTTATAAAAAAATGTATAACATTGACAATTTTAAAGCGATTAAAATAGAACTTCATTTTTCCTTGAATAAAGAATAAATTAGATAAAAATTAGTTTTTTTTTAAACAAAATATTGCAATTAAAAGCCGTCAAAATTAAACAAAATAAGAAAAAATTAAGAAAATCAGTTTTATTTGAAAATATTTCCACAAAATTTTGTTGAATATATAAACATATGTATATATTTGGAAAGCCCAACTATCTCTCCTTCTAGCTCCGTTCAAAAACTAAAAATCCTAAATTTGTAATTTTTATCGATGAATTTAACTTAAAATTATATTTTATTTGATAATTGCAAATTTTTTGCACAATTTTCTACTGCTATATTTTGGAGAAAACCTTAAACATCTTTAAAATACGTGTATAATGTTCTATCAAGCCGATCAAGCCGCCGCCGCCGCCGATTATTTGGTTGCGCCGCCGCCGCCGATTTTTATCCGGCTCAACCTTAATTGCCGCCGCCGCCGCCGATTTTTTGCTTGCGCCGCCGCCGCCGATTATTTTGATCGGCTTGTTTCCCTGCACTGGAGAAACAAAATTTGTGAACATTGGCAAAACGCTGGCAAAACTAATAAATAGGTGGTCTGGAAATATATTTTCAAAAATAAAATTTAAAAAAAGTTCATATGAATTTTTTTGGTCCTTACGTGATTTGAACCCAGGCCGTTAGATTGGCAGACGATTGCTCTACCCACTGAGCTAACGAGACTTATAATATTTGATAGCTGAACACATAAATGAGTGATAATCGCTGGACAACTACTGGATGTGCGAAAAAGCTAGCACTGGCAAGCAGTTTTTTGGAACTAATAAGCCAGCGTTGGGAGAGCAAAAAAAAGTTGGTCTTAAAGGAGCTTTTCCACAAACAAAAAAATTTATTTTATAGAACAAAAAAAATTTTAAATTAAAAAAAATCAAAAAAAATTTTTTTGCTTGCAAACGGATTTGAACTTGGAACCTTAACGAAGGGTCAGCATTTTTATAAAATCATTGCTCTACCAGTGAATTGGTTTTTCTACCAATGGTAGCATTGGCTAAGTAGCACTGGATAACCACTGGTTGCAAACCTTGGCATATCACTCTTAGACCATTTTTTGCCAGTGGTTTTTTTTATAAACCAACGAAATTTTTGTAAGACAAATGCTGGAAAAACGCTTTTTGCAAGCGCTGGCAAAGCGTCCCAAATGTGTGCTCTCCCAGTCATTTATTTTCAACACCATGGTTACCCAGTGGTATGCCAGTGCTAGATTTCTTGCACCACTGGCGATTTCTGATTGGGTTATTTTAATTTTAAATACTAATGCTTAATGTTTATAAAAATTTTTGTTAATAAACTTGGAAATAGCTGACAAAATAAAACATTACAAAAATTTGTCGGAACAACTGTCTTATAAAATAAAAAAAATAACTTTCAGAATTAATTTTTTTTCACGGCAAAAATAACTGAACTTAAACCATATTTATTTCAACATATGTTTTTCTAATTTTTATTTTTAAATTTAAAAATTGCAATTAAACTTTATAAAATTTTGTATAATTAGATATCATGTCAGATATAATTATATATATATAATTTTTCTATTAACTTTGTTATATATTTTGATATAATATGGTTTATAAAAGCTTATATGCCATTATATATAATTATGTATGAACTATATTTGCAGATCTCTTAATATAGGGCTGGAGACCAAATCGCTTATGATTATATATAACGTTATATCAAACATATTTATAAAACCAAAGTGTTAATATAAATATATATGGTTATATAAAGCCACGCATATAAACATTTAAATTTATATCAAATCATATAAGATTATATGAAAACTTTTTTAGTCGGGGTGTTACAATAATACAGTACAACACTAAAAATACATCGCGCATGCGACATATCAATTCTGATGGATTTTAGGATGAATATCACGAATGTGAACATCAAATTTGAAATATTTGCAAATTTAACTTTTAGCTAAAAGACAATTTTTTCTTTAAAATTTCTTATTTATTTATATTTCCGACTAAACCACGGATAATTTTTAATATGGTTTAAAAGTATAGATTTTGAGCTTTTAGAACCATATCAACTTATTTTGATTAGGTAAAGGATCTAGGATATAATTGCAATTAAAGTGAAAACTTCACTTATTTTCCTATTTTGCAAATCTAGTAGAATCCCTTGATCGGATTTGCAAAACCTTAACATATGGCGCAAATTGATATTTCACTAATTTCATTTTATTAAAAGAAGCACTGCGTCAATATTTGCAGAAAATTCAATCTGAAATACAAATTTTATATCTTTTTTGTTTCAAACAGATACCCAAAATAACTATTATATTTATTAAAAAGTCACAACCCAAATTTGTTTATTTATAATATTACAATAATGCACTATATTTTATAAATCATATTGCACAAAAAAATTACAAAGTTTGGCAAAGATTTTAATTTTTAAAATTTTTATATTTTACTCTATAAGTTTCTGTTGTTTGTTTGATTTTTATTTTAAAACTTTTTATAAAAGTTACGAATGATTTTTTTGAAAAAATTAAGCAATAACTTTTTTATTTGATAATAAAATAAAAATTAAAAATTGACCTAAATTGAATGCCGGAAGTTGCTGGAATATACATATTTACTCACTTTAAATCACTTTTCAATCTTTTATTAACACTAGTTGACATCATCAGGATATTATAATTATTGAACTCATTGGTTCTATGGCTTTTGATTTATATTCTTAATTGTTATTTTTTGTTAAAGAAAAAAAATCACAAAATAAATTTTATTATTTTTGAAAAAATAAAAATCGTATTTGGATTGTTTTTGTTTAAATTAAAACTAAAAATCAAAGAGAGCAAATAAATATAAAATTAAAAATATTCAAACAAGAAATAATTGTAAAACAATCAGTTTTTTGAATAAAAGTTATAACTGTTACGTCCCTGGTTTCAAATTAATTTTATATGAACTTACTATGGCAAAAGGAATTAAAAGTACATTTTTGAACATGCATATTTTAAAATCGTTATTTTTTAGGAATTTGCAATTCAATTATTTTATATGGGTTTTATAATTTAAGATTTGTCAAAGACTCTTTAATTTTTAGGTATTAAAAAAGTCGATCTTTTTCAGTTTTAGTCAATGGGTGCGTTCGGCAGATACAATTTACTAGTCAACATTTCTACAACTGTTGTACAACTATCTGCTGAACGACCTGATCACTAACCGCTCAGTCTGAGCGTTTAGGTAGCGCTGTCATATTTTGGTAGCGTAAAAATTGTTTGCTACTTTTGATCATTAAGTGATACATTTATTGTTGTTCATTTACAATAAAAATTGTTTTGTAAGAATGACAAATAAAAACACACAAATATAACTCGAAAACAAAAATTTTAAAAAATAGAAGGAAACTGTAGAAAAAGTATATTTAAAAACGAGTAAAAAGGTTAAAGTCGGGCATGCCGACTATAGAATACCCTACACCAGTCTGGGTAAAAGCCAACTAATGTCACCAAAATCAATAGGCTGCGTTATTGGGCCAATATAGGTCTGTGTACCAAATTTCATCAAAATATCTTAATATTTGCGACCTGCAGCGTATAAACAGTATAATTTTGGTAGGACCCTTATATGGGCACTAGGTCTAAACATGGACCGATGTTCATCAAAATCAATAGGCTTCGTCCGTGGGCCAAAATAGGTCTGTGTACCAAATTTCGTCAAAATATCTTAATATTTACGACGTGCATCGTATAAACAATATAATTTTGGAGGGACCCTTATATGGGCACTAGGTCTAAACATAGACCGATGTTCACCAAAATCAATAGGCTTCGTCCTTCGGCTGCCATAAGTCGGTGTACCAAATTTCATCAAAATATCTTAATATTTGCGACCTGCAGCGTATAAACAATATAATTTTGGTAGGACCCTTATATGGGCACTAGGTCTAAACATGGACCGATGTTCACCAAAATCAATAGGCTTTGTCCTTGGGCCAACGTAGGTCTGTGTACCAAATTTTATCAAAATATCTTAATATTTGCGACCTGCAGCGTATAAACCATATAATTTTAGTAGGACCCTTATATGGGCACTAGGTCTAAACATGGACCGATGTTCACCAAAATCAATAGGCTGCGTTACTGGGCCAATGTAGGTCTGTATACCAAATTTTATCAAAATATCTTAATATTTACGACCTGCAGCGTATAAACAGTATAATTTTGGTAGGACCCTTATATGGGCACTAGGTCTAAACATGGACCGATGTTCACCAAAATCAATAGGCTACGTTATTGGGCCAATATAGGTATGTGTACCAAATTTCATCAAAATATCTTAATATTTACGACCTGCAGCGTATAAACAGTATAATTTTGGTAGGACCCTTATATGGGCACTAGGTCTAAACATGGACCGATGTTCACCAAAATCAATAGGCTGCGTTATTGGGCCAATATAGGTCTGTGTACCAAATTTCATCAAAATATCTTAATATTTACGACCTGCAGCGTATAAACAATATAATTTTGGTAGGACCCTTATATGGGCACTAGGTCTAAACATGGACCGATGTTCAAAAAAATCAAACTTGTTCGTCCTTGGGCCAACATAGGTCTATGTACCAAATTTCATCGAAATATCTTAATAGGTGCGACCTGTAGAGTGCGTACAAGATTGCATGGACAGACAGACAGACGGACGGACGGACGGACGGACAGACGGACATCGTTAAATCGAAATAAAAAAAAATTCTGAACCGATCGGTATACTATAAGGTGGGTCTACGACCAATATTTTTTGGTGTTACAAACATCAGCACAAACTTATAATACCCTGACCACATAGTGGTGTAGGGTATAACAAAACGAAGAAAACATCGTTCAGCAGATTAAGTAATCACAAAGCGCTACAAGTAACCGGTATCAGTTTAAGGTTTCTCTGTCGAATACTACCAATATTAACTTAAAATTAAAACAGAAAATCCGAAATTTTTTTGATAACTTAAGTAATCCAGCAAAAATAAATGGAACGACTTCTAAATGAATCACTTCCTTCATTACAACACAAAGAATTACTCCCTTAGGAATGGGTTTTAAACAACATCTAATGCTGCAATAAATATATGCTAGTCTGAAGTTCTTTTTCATAGGTGATAAGAAGTTAATATTTTGTATAGGGGTTGCATAGGAACGTGCTGGCACAGAAATCAGAGGGTTGGGGTTCGAATCCCACCAGGTGAAAAAAAATTTTTTTGAATTTTTTTTACACAATTAATAATTTTTTGTAGTTTTTACTGTAAAATTTTTATTTTTTTCTATTTTTGTACATTCAAAAATTAATTTTTGAAACGATTTAAATTTTTTTTTTTAATTTTCTATTAATTTTTAATGAAATTTTATGGAAATATAAAAGTTCTAAATAAATATGTAATACTTCAAATATTTTTTGTTAAAATACCAAAAAGGTAAATACTACAATTTTGTTTGTATTTAAAAAATTGTAATTTAAAAACCCCATTTTGATCAAATTTTTATTAAATGCATTTAGAAACTAAATATAACAGAAAAAGAAAAATCCTGTAAACATTTTAATTAGAACTAGTAAAAATAAGTTAAAAATTACCTTGCAGAAAAAACTATTTTTTATCTACTAATATGCTGCAAAATTTTTTCCGGATTTTATCAAGGTAATTCGTATTAAAAGTTAACGTAAATGTAACTAAAATTTTGTAAATTTAACATTTTTATTTTTCCTTCTTATCTTACTAGTATTTAGCAAAAAACATTCTGCTAATATCAGCAGTTTTTTTGCAAGGTCATTTTTAATTACATAATTTTTAGTAGCTTTTTCTCCTATTTTTACAGCTTTATTTCTCTCTATGAGTGTATTATTTTTATAAAAAAAAAAAACACTTTAAAAAAAACAACTTTATATATTTTCCAATATGTTATATATTTTTGTTAATAAAAATAGAAAGAAATAAATATAATAATTTACTGCCATAGCATAAGGGGTAGAAATGCCAATGAGTGTGGGTTCAAACCCCACACGATGCATGATGTTTTTTTTTAATTAAATTAAAATACAAACAAGTGAAAATTAACTTCCTTTTCATCGGTTCAAATATACATAATTTGTTTCAAAAAAGAACAACTTCCCTCCTATGACAAGCCAATGCTAAATTCATCAGTGAACACCACAAATTATCACTACTCCATATTCATCTGTTTTCCTGGGAATATTCCAGCAAAAAAAAATGGAAGTAATGCTTTACAAACTACTTCTTTCACTGCTTCACAAGTATCCGTTAGTGTATTTTTACTGATTTTTTAGAAGTTATTCTGAACAACTTCAAAAAATCACTTAATTCTTTGCTTCCAAAGTATCCGTTAGTATATTTTTACAGCTTTCTTAGAATTACTTCTGAACAAAAACAAAAAAATCACTTCAATATTGCTTCTAAAGAGTAATTGCTCTAAAAGTGATTGTAAAAAGTGATTTTGGTATCATTTGGTATTTCCAAACAGAGGGTCGCGGGTTCAATTCCCGGCGGGACCAATATTTTTTTTATATTTTCTTAAATTTTTTTTATTCTATTAATTTTTTTTTTAATATTTATAATTAATTAGTTTAAATTCAGTAATTTTTAATTTTTCAATTTATGTAAAAAAGTGATGAGAAATTGCTTTTTATGCACCCGTAACCTGAAAACAATATTGAATTGGAGTGCACCTTTTACACTTGTTTAATAAGTAATTTTATTGAAGCGAAAAAGGAACAATATCTCGCAGTAACAAAGTGGTGTTTTTAAGCCAGTCAACTTTCATATCAAAGAATAGCTCAATCGTGAGGTCGCAAGTTCGATATACGGTAGCGGCAATAAAAAAACTTTTGTAAAATAAAAAAAATATAATTTTTTTTTGGGAAGAATTTTTTTAAAATTTTTAATTGGTTGAAAAGAGCTTCCTTCGTTAAAAAAGTACTGAAAAAATGTTGAAGTGGGAGTACTCCTCTCTTATGACAACTCAATGTTAAAATCATTAGTGTTTATGTTAAAAAAGAAGTACATCTAGATCAACAATTGTAGTGCTTTTTCTACTGCTTCGGCATCTCTTTTTATGCTGGGATGAGATGTTTACTGAAGAAACAAATTCATATTCCTTTTATCGCAGATTCTTTATTAATGAAATCGTGAAAAAGAGAAATTTCAACTTTAAATTCGTTCATTCATATCAAATTAAAGGGCATAATTCATCATTTTAAAATGTTGCAAAAGATATCGTCATTACTTTCAATTTTGTATTTTTTTCCAAAAAGTTTATTTAAAAATTTAATTTTCTTACAGAAACGTTTTTGCAAATATTTCTTAAACTATTGCTAACTTTAAAATTCTAGTACCATATTCGTGATCTGCGTCCCAAGGTCTATTAGAAATGATGGGTCGCAATCCCGACGCATACCATTTTTCTTATTTTGTTGTACAGTGTAATTTTGTATTTTTAATATTTAGGTCGGCTAACTTATCTAAAAGTACGTCCAATTTAGACTATCCAGAGTCATTTAATGCAAATTTTTCTCGTGGTAAAAGTTAAAGAGCAACTTCACTACCTTACCCAGTGTAGAAACGGTAATGACATATCATTATTTTTTGGACTACCAGTAATGACACCCACTTACCTTCTGCATTATTTTAAAACATATAGTAATGAATTACTGATAATGACTTACTTTTATCATTATTTCAAATAGAAAATAATTTTTTAGATTTTTTTGAAAATTTTTTGAAATCTATTTTTCGACTCAATATTTTTTAAACACTGGTAATGATTATGTAACCACATATTTTTTGATTTTTTGTATGTTGTCGAGTAAGCTTACTTGTGTGCAGCAGGTCAATTGTGTTTTTATCTATTAAATATTACATGTCGATATAGCTCAGATGGTAGAGCTGTTGACTGGCAATCTATAGACCCAGGTTCGATTCCCGCACCAGAAAATTTTATTTAAAAAAAATACAATAAAAAATATTTTTTTTTATATAATTTATTTTTTTGAAAATCTATTTTGAGACTCATTATTTTTGTCAATACTGGTAAGCACATAGGTAACGATATATTTTTTGATTTTTCGTATGCTGGTGTGTAACGACAACTCATTATTTTTCGCGACATCGCCATATAAAGGTAATAAGAAATGTAATAACAAAAGTAACTAGTTACCATTACCAAGTATGTAGTTACATAACAACATATCTGGTAATGATTTTCTACACTGGGTAACCAAGAGTAAAATTTTCATCAAAATAACTATGAATAGTGTAAAAATCGGCACACTTTTAGATAAGTTAGCCGACCTTAAAGATGCATTTCAGTTAAAACTATTTAAGAGTTTTACGAAAATTTATAAAAGAATTTTAAAATGGTTTTAAAAATAAATTTTGTTGATGCTCTTTCATTTCTTTGTACTTTTTTATTAGAAAAAAGTGCATTCTATTGAATTTCCTTAGCTTTTTGTACATGAAACAAAACGAAAGATTGTTCATATGAGAATATCGGAACAGCAAAAAAAAAATTGAATGAAAAATTTTTATTCCGAACTTTTTTATGTGAAAGTAAATTCTGTGACAAGGGTAATTGTATATTGTAAACAAAAGTGTTATAAATTAAGTAAAAAGTGATAAAGAAAAACTATTATTGAAGAGCGTCTATAATCAGAAATATGACAGGTTTTAGATTTTCACGAAAGCAAATTTGTAAAGAATGTACACGTTTTGAAGAAATGATGGCAAGAAATGATATGCTCCTAATGATCACAGCATGTTCCCAAATGACCACAACATTTTCTACATGAATATTGGAAATATTGCAATCGTTAGGAATATATTATGCTCATTGGGAATATATTGTGGTTACGTTGGATGTATTATGAAATTGTGTTCTACATACTGATCTCACATGTCTTCATAATTTATTTATTTATATTTATAAATGATTAAGTACTAAAACAAACCTACACATATATATGTACTTAAATGCGTTGATTTGTCATTGAATAAATATCTGTACTATTTTGAATAATTAATCCAGCTTTTTAATTCCAATTACACAGAATGCTGGCAGAATACCAAATATCATAGTGATCGTATGTAGGACTATAAAATGTTGTTACAACTATTTCATAATATGATTGTCGCAATCATAAGCCGAAAAATTTATGATGGTCTTCGAATAGGGTTATTCCAACGATGTTTCTTCTTTGCTAGAAATACAACGCATTCCCGTCATATAAGTATGTGTCCTATTATTGTCCAGCAAATATGGATCAGTTATATTTATAGTAATAATATCTTGCCTGAAACTCAATACGATTTTTAAGACATGATTTTAGTGCTTTCAAAACCCCGGATTTATTCAAAAGATTTACTACCTGTTTTTATAAAAAGAATCAGACGAATTCGTTAAAACATTTGTGCGAAAAACACAAACTTGAAAAAATTTATCTTTAAATTTTTTAAGCCGCATTTGTTCTACATAGAAGACCTAACAAATTTGTGCAAAAATTTTGAAAGAAAAACGTTTTTAAATTAGTGTTTTTCACCCAAATTTGTTAACGAATTCGTCTGATTCTTTTTATAAAAACACCAGTTAATATTTTCTTAATATGATTTCACAATTTTTCTTGTACATTAAAGGTTTAAATAAATAGAATAAAGTCAGTTAGCCAGCTAAAGCATATTTAGTTGTTATTTTTTGTTTTTATTAAACATAATCCTGATTCTTTTCTTATTGTTTTTTTAAAATTTTTTTATGTCCATAATCCATAATCATATAGCCTTCGACTACCACTATACTTTAATGATTATATTCATTTCTTTAATAGAATACAAAATAAAAATCTAAAAAAAAGTTATAAATAAAATTCCTAGATTCTTTTTTGTTTTTTACGTAAAAGGGATTTCTTCTTTATTGTCTTGCATTGAAGTGCATAAATTCCATTTAAATATGGGGTTTTCAAATGAAGCGTTAACAGCCTTTAAAGGTCTTTTGTTTTATATTGTTTGTATATCAAAAAGACGTTGATGTTTACAGCGACTAGAAAAACAGAGGCGTTAAAGTAAAGATCCTGCTTGAAAAGAGGTCGTTTTGATACAAACATTACTTTTATTTATGATATTATTATAAATTATGTTGTATTGAATTACCAGTTGGAAATTAGAACTTAAAATAACAATGTTAGATGCGTATTCTTGAAACGGTCAGGTGATTTGAAAGCAATTAAGTCACATTTATTAAAGGCATGCCAGGTCATTATGCTTAGTGGGAATGGAATAAATAACAAGAGGATCATTAAATACTTTAAAAGCAATAACTAATATCAAAAAATCGAATAGAATGGGAAAAGGAATTATATTATTTATTTTATTTTTAAAGCAGCCTCTTTGGCGTTTTTATCAGCAGTTTCGGTACCTTTAATTCCTATATGGCCTGGTTTGTAAAGTAATTTGATGTTTTTTTTTGCCTTAAAAGGAGTTAAAGGCTCATTATTAGTGCAGTTTTTTAATGATTTTATTGATGATAAACTATCGGAGCAAATAACAAGTAAGTTGTTTCGATTTCATGTGAAAAACTATTATACTCCATATAAAAAAAAATTATTTTTACGACAATGCGTTTCACATGAAAATTGTGTAGACTTTGTTTTCACGCAAATTTAATATACAAGACTATTATTTTTCTTGTAAAAAAGTGACATTTTGTGTTTATTGTGATTGTGGCTTTCTACAGGGTACTATTTATATTTCGGAAACTGGCAACACTAATGTCAATAGCTAAAATCTGGCAACACCATAATTAAATTTGACATTTTCTAGCATAAACGTACTCACAAGGTTTTGATGTACAATTGCTATTTGTTTTGTTTACAGTGAGTTAAGAAAATCAATTTGGCCAAAAAATGGAAATTTCAAGAGAAGGTTTTCGTTGGATTATTTTTCACAACTTTCGACGTGGATTATTTTAACAAACATGTGTCAATGAACTCAGTTCTTTGTATGGCGATAAAGCAGCATCAAAAGCTACAGTATATCGCTGGTACAGTGCATTTAATCGTGGTCGTAGTTCGGTCGCCGACGAATTCCGTGAAGGTCGTCCAAAATCGGTTGTTGTGCCACTAAACATCGATGCAGTGCGTGAACTGATAACGCAAGATCGTCATGTGACATATCGTGAGATAGAGGCATCCTTGAACATTAGTTCCACTTCAATACATTTGATTTTGCATGACCACTTAGTTGTAAAAAAAATTTGCTCTCGTTGGATACCCCATGATTTATCAATCGCTCAAAAAAAGGCTCGTGTCGATTGGTGTAAGGGAATGATTAAAAAGTTCGACCGTGGTGCTTCAAAAGACGTGTATAAAATCGTGACAGGTGACGAATTATGGATATATGCGTATGAGCCGGAAACAAAACAGCAATCGACCGTGTGGGTATTCCAAGTCGAGCGAAATCCAACAAAAGTTGTTAGTGGAAGAAGCAAAGCGAAGCTAATGGTCCCCTGTTTCTTCGGTCGAATGGATCATATGGCCACTGTTCCGCTTGAACAACGTATGACGGTAAATTCTGAGGTGTACACACCCATTTGTTTGCCGGAAGTCTTCTGAGAAATTCGTAAAACCATGACAATGCGAGCTCTCACACATCTCGTCAAACAGGTGAATTTTTGAGCAGTCAAAACATCGAATTGATGACCCATCCTCCATACAGTCCCGATTTGGCAGCCAATGACTTCTTCTTGTTCCCGAATATTAAAGGTAAACTGCGTGGTCAACGATTTACGAGCGCCGAAGAAGCAGCTGAAGCGTTCAAAAACCATGTTTTGGAGGTGTCTCAATAGGAATGGAAAAACTGCTATGACAAATGGTTTGAACGAATGCAAAAGTGTATTGATCATCAAGGGGAATATTTTGAAAACAATAAAGCAATTTTCATTTAAAAATGTTTGTTAGTATTTGCTTATCCCGAAATATAAATTGTACCCCTCGTAATTACATAAAAAAATTTCATTTTCAGAATTTAAATTACTATTTAAGGCCTTTAAAGTTCGAGGAAAAATTTTCCACATGAAAACCAACTTACGGTGCTTAAAAGTCAGGCCTAATATTTTCTAACCTAATATTTTTAGTTCGGAGACATTTTCAAAATTGTAATTTTTTATTTGGAGCGTTGGTGGAGTACATTGGTGTTTACGGCACAGATGGAGGTGTTTTGATTTTGTCTCCTCATGACACTGTTTTTGTTATTTTGTGAGCAAATGCGGCACCCATCTTGCACAGAGCTTCCTAATCTTCAGATTTTCGGTCAAGGTGCGATGTATAGCATTTTGTGGATTTTCTTAATTGGTAGACCACTATGGTGTACGTCTTGGCAGCTCGTATGGCCCCGTTTAAACTCTGCCACCCAATAGTTTATAGTCGTTAACGAAGGAGCCGACACCACCATAGTGGAATCTAGCTCGGCTTTAATATTGGTTGGACTGAGACGCTTCAAACCAATGACGAAGTTTTTCCATGTGACCAATTTTTTCCATGTTTACAAATTCATTGAGATCGTTAACTATTTATGGCTCTAAAAAGAGTATTAAATAGGGCTTTCAAACTTAAAACATATGTTTTACAAGGTTGCCACTTTTCACAAAAGTATTTTTTTTAACTACTGCCGCCATATTTTCGTCAGGTCGGGACCGTCCGCGTAGCATCAACCGAATTATTCTATTGTCAAAGCGGCACTGTTTTTCGAATCCATAATAGGATGTTAAACCGCAGGTTCTGATTGAAAGTTCTGTATTGTCTATACAATAGACATTCTTAGAAATGTTGGTCTTTAGAAAGAATCTTGGCAAAATCTTCTCTATAGATCATATCCTGACTTAGCAGAAGTACCATGAGGATTTATGGTGTGATCAGATAGTTTTTTTAAAAAGACTTTGTGTGACGTTACGGATTTCATATTCACTATATAGTGTTTTTCTAACTGTGGCAATAATACCAAAAGGTTTCATTATAAATTGTGGTGTGCTTAACTTCTCGCAAAAAAATTTGGAAGTCTTCCAGTTTTAATAATCTATTACGACTCTAAAAAAAACTACTTAAACAATATCATTAAATAACTTACTATTGCCTTCCATTGAAAAAAAAAATACGGCCGAAATAACAGACCCCAATATTTTGTATGAAGAAATACACAACGTAAATCAATTAAAACAATAATAATAAAATAAAATGCTAATCAAAGTGAAAAGATTTTGGTTAAATAAAACCATAAACAATAAGAAAGAAATTCCCAAATCCAAACAAAAAACATAATGAATGGAAATGAACAAATAATAAAAATGACAATACACGTTATTCATCTACATGCGACTACATACGACACCGTATGGACAAAACTCAAAATGGAATTCCAATCGTATCGATAAGCATTATTAACAATAGCTACGTAATGTCAAGAGAAGGGAGAGCATTTAAAAAGACGTTAACTCCGCACAAACTAACTCTCACATTAAAAATAAATTAGAAAACATTTAATATTAATGTAAATTAATATTTTGTAGTTGTGTCTTCATCAAAAACGCAACAAACTATGAATATTATTATTATCTCAGACACAATGGAATAGTAATAAATATTAAAAAAAAAAACCAACAACAAATCGAAAACTGCAAAATGCAAGTGTTTCTTGTTGTCTTTCCAAAAAGAAACCTATTCACAAAGCAAAAAGGAAAACCAGAAAAAACAAGTGTAAAAAGTTAAATGAAGTTACCATCCAACAACGAACCATTCCATGCACACAACAATAAGATAATATATCAGATGACGCATAACACCATTAACTGAACGAGCGAACGAATGATCATACCATGAATGAAATATGAAAAAGAGCACTTGAGAGAAACACATGAAGATAAAATGAAAAGGAAAACAAAAAAGATAAATTTCTTAACATTTTTTTTAAGTTTTGTGAGAATGAAGACAATAGAGAAGAGTTTGTGAGAAGAGAGTCGTTATTTGAAAGAGAGTGAAGTTTAATGCAGCTGTAATTGGTGAGCAAAAATCATATGCTTAAATTCCTTAGAAATATTTTGAAAATTTCCAAAATCTCCAAGGGAATTCCGAAACAGTTGTTGGGGAAGGAGTTTCAATAGGAGGAATTCAAAAACATTTTCAGTTGGGTTTCCATTTGCATGGTATAGGGTGTTTTTTTTTTAGAGGCATAGCACTTGTTTTTAAATAAAACACAACAAATTCAATGGAATGACCAAAATTTTGGTTTTATTAGTTCACAAATTTCATGGCATTTAATATTTAAAAATAATTTCTGGCATATGGCCTTCGCAACTGCGCCTTATGAACGCCATCTTGTCGGTCCAATTTCGCACCACTTTTTCGAGCATACCCAGTCTTGTTTCGTCAATAGTGCGTCGAATGTTGCTGGTTTATCAGCATAGATCAGAGATTTGACGTACCCCCACAAAAAGTAGTCCAAAGATGTCAAATCACATGAACGAGGTGGCCAATTCACAGGTCCATTTTTTGAAATAATTCGGTCATCATCAGCGCTGTATGGCATGTTGCGCTGTCTTGTTGGAACCATTTATCCTCCAAATGATTTTCAATGACATGAGGAATAGAAAATCACGAAGCATTTGCCTGTAGCGTTCGCCATTCACGGTAATGTTGGCAACGGTTTGGGATTAAAAGACAAATGGGACGATGACGCCTTCGGCACCAAACAGTGATTTTTTCGGGATGTATTGAAGTTCTAAGACTCTCATGAGGATTGTCCTCTCTCCAAAAAGACAATTCTGCTTGTTTATATACCCGTTAAGCCAGAAATGAGCCTCATCGCTGAAGATGAATTGACGAATTTGGTTCAACCTCCAGTTGATTTTCAGCCCATTCACCGAACACACGACGTAATTCATGGTCCGCTGACTTTAACTGTTGCATCAGTTGGATCTTATATAGATGTAGGCCAAGATCTCTCCTCAAAATTTTACAAGTAGAGGACGGGCAGAAACGCTAGTTGCTGAGAACAGCGTCGGATCGATAAATTCGAGTCCTCTGTCACACTCACATCTACAGCAGCGATGGCTTCTTCTGTACGCATGGCATGGGCTCGATTTTGATGAATATTATCCAAAAGAGTAAATCTGGTCATGAATCGATCCATAGTAAACTTGACGAAGAACTTTATAAGTTTGGCTAACAGAGCGTGAATTTTGGAAATAAATTTCCACGATTTGTAAACTTTGTTCTAGTGTAAATGGTGATTTGCGAAAGTATACTGAATAAAAGTCAAAACATACATCATTGATATGACATCTACTTTTACAGTTATTCCTATCGGAAATTCTATATGTCTTAAAAAATTACCCTATATAAGTACGAGATTAAGCTGATAGCGGCTGACACTACTTTCTTTTGATCAAATCTTTTATTTTTTCGCTAGACTAATATTAATAGAAGCCAGCTCATTTTGTTGACTTCGAAAAATAGGTCATGGTAGGAAGAAAAAATGGAAGTGCTTGTAGACATTTGAATTTATATTTTCTGCATTGTAAATATCACTGTAATATTTTATATGAAATTAAGGCTTTTTATAGAGTTAATTCCCACTAGTCCAAGAAAATGCTGATTGTCATTTATTCTACTTTACCAATTGCATAGATCTTTGCCTGAGAGTTAGCCTCAAGATATCCATCTTGCACGAACAGTTTGGTAACGAAGAATTCTTAAAAGAAAACTGTTCTAAGTGAGAACTATAGAAATTTTATTTAGGATTTTATTAAGAAATAACGTTTGTTATAGGACATTAGTAAAAATTATTTTTCTAAAAGTACAGAAATAGAATTTTTATCACAGACATTTGTAGCATTTTCAAATCAAAATATAGAACCCGGGCATTCCCCCACGGGCATTATCTCCATTCCGAGTTTGGGGATTATGTCCGAAGCTTTTTTTAAAAAGCTCATTATTGAAACGGGGAATATGACCTGATATTTTGCGGACATAATTCCCACCCAGGTGAATATGAGATCGTATATGAGCATATATGGCCATATATGGGTTCGTATATAATCGTATATGCGTGTAGCTTATCATAGTTAACGGTGATACTTACATCGAAAACACAGTTAAAATTGTCAAACCCATACATTCAAAAATTTTGTTTCTTTTTATTGAAAATCAAACAAAATATTCAAAAACAAAAACAAAATTTATAAATAAATGTAAACAAAATTTAAAAACAAAATAAAAACAAATGAAAACTTCAAATTTAAATCAGGTTGTTCACAAGAGGTGTGCTATCTGTTGTATCGTCCTAACAAAACACAGAGTCGTTAAATTTTTTATTTTGCTTTAACAATGATTTCCTATCGGGTTCACACTTAGACATAGAACACTAACATACGTGAAAATGTTGTATCGTGCAATTCTCAAATGTTGTTAATTTAAATTTTAACAACTCGTTGTTTTGTTAGGACGATACAACAAATAGTACACCCCTTGTGATAAACCTTAATATGTTAAGGTACATTTTAAATAATTTCTATGGTACGAAATTCAAAATAATAGTCGACTTTTGTGATTAAAAATCTATTTTTTCTTTTTTGTAGTAAAGCCGTATCTTATTTTTCAAAATAATAAGTAAATAATTGAATTTATTGTTCAAAAAAATGCGTTGTTAAACCGATACAAAAGCACATTTCAATAGCGTTTGTTCAAATATTGCTCAGCTTACTTTTCGTAGAAAAGTAAATTATATTATTGGCCAGTATTTATGTAAATTATTTATTATTGTATTGACTTTTATAAAAAAATATTTTTTTAAATTCTGCAACAGTAATATCATACAAATTGTAGGCAGTTGTAGTTTAAGGAATGTATTAATGCGTTAATTTTGTACCGCCTATCTTTAAAGCTTTGTCTGTAATAATATTTGTAAATACCCCAAAAAAATCGGCTTCCCCCAATTGAAAGTATATGTACTACCCAGGATCTCCAAAAACTCCCCAAATCTGGCCACAAAATCCCAAATGTGCCAAGTCTGCATCTGGCATCATTTCAAGTGAACTTGTGTTTTCTACTAGCACTGAACATACTTCATGAGCATTAAATACATCAAGAGAGTGTGCGAGAGTATGTTCAACTCTATTTCTTTTAATTTCTTTTGGCTACCTACTTGCTACTACTTATGACAAGTTAATGCAATATTAATGTGAACCTCTAACAACAAACTGATCAATTTACAAATATAGACATATACTAGTTGTATTTTAAGAGTCGTACTTTTTGGTTGTTGTAAGCGCGTGAAATAAAACAAAAATAAAAACACAAAATTACGATCAAACTAAAGTTTTATACGGTATTTACAAGAAAATTTAAAAATATTTAAACTAAAAATTATAAAAAAAAGAAAAACAGTTAAAGTAAATTGAAAACAAATATTGCCTACAAAATCTAAATATTTATGACAAACTTAAAACAAAATCTCCATTAAAAAGGAAAATTAAAAACAACTGTGCTAAAGAAAAAATAAATAACTAAAAACAACTAAAATATAAAGTGGAAAAAAATAAAAACAAATTAAATGAAAATTAATAAAATATTTTAATTAACATAATGAAAA
This sequence comes from Leucophora obtusa, assembly GCA_949987735.1. Taxonomy (NCBI): domain Eukaryota; kingdom Metazoa; phylum Arthropoda; class Insecta; order Diptera; family Anthomyiidae; genus Leucophora; species Leucophora obtusa. Next base: position 64,712,198 of record OX465299.1, on the reverse strand, counting down.
TATAACATTTTTGTTAAATATCTATTAAAAACATACAAAAATCATAAATTTTATAAAAAATTTTCATAAAATTTTCTATTTTAAACAACAGTTATAAATCGAAGTCGTGTTCGATTTTTTCTAACTTTGACAACAAATACAATAAACTACAATAATAACAAAAAAATCTAAAGCCCGTTTTTTTGTAACAATTCTGTTTTACATTGTGTTCGAGTTTTTTTTGTTGTATTGGTTCCCCCCTTTCGAAAATGTTTTAATTGTTGTTATTTTTCGGTTTATGTTTAACATTCGAGAGAGCTCAATTATTTGGAATAAATGAGGTATCAGTGTATGTGTGTTTAAGCATTAAATAAAAAAAATTAAAGTCATTAAAAAAACAACAAATTTAATTTTAAAAAATAATTGTGTGCAATAATAACAACAATAACAAGAAAAGTGCTGACAATTTGTCGTTATTGAGGTTTCTACTCACTTCTTTAATTTTGTTTTTTATGCTAAAACAAAAAAAAAAACAATTTAACAAAGTAAAAATAAGTACGAAATACGATATAACTTAAAACAAAAATATACAACAAAAAAGTAAAAAATAATCTAAAACAAAACAACAAGAAAAAAAAACGTGTTAAGTTTAAATTTTCACTTTTTGTGTAAAGTTTTTTGTAAAAAAAATTGTGTTTTAAAAATAAACTTAAAAATAAATAAATTTTAAAGCAAAAACTTTACTTTTTGCTTTTGTCTTTAATTTTTATATTTTATTAATTTATAATTAAATTATAAATCATAAAAATATTTTAAACATATTTTCTTTCGTGTTGATAATTTTAAAGCAACAAGTGAAATTCAAAGGTAATATTTAACACCTTTAATAATTATAATTTAATTAAATTTTAATTTTGATATCATGCTATTGTTTATTTTATTCACACTGTTATCAGAAAAATACTAATTTTGGCTATTAACAATAATTTTTTAGTAATTTGTAAATTTTCAGTCAGATTGATAACTACCCAGCAAAACCTTCTATTACCTTTGTGGTGAAAACCCCATTAACAGAGGCATGTCATTGAAGGTAAGTAATTACATTTGTCTTCCAAATAAGTACATATTTCACCACTTTTATTCATATAAATCAGTAATAACCTATTACTGGTAAGTGATGGAATAATGGCTTATTGTTTTAAGAAAATGGTAAGTACTTACCTCAAATGACATACCTATATTAAAATAATAGGTTTTTCACCATAAAGGTAATAGGAGGTTTTGCTGGGTAGGCCAACCAAATGCAAGTCAGAGCTTGGTTTTTATTTAAAAAGATAGAAAAATTTTGATTGAATACAAGTGCTGATCTCAAAAATATAAGCATTTTAATCTACATTTATATGCTTCAGTTGCCAAATCGATTAACTCCACTTTCTGAATTTTATAAAACTTTAATTTCAAAACACTTTACTGACTCCTAACTGTATAATATTCAGAAATTTTTCTAATAATAAATATTTACACTACTAAATGACAATGATAAAATTTATAATTTAACAGGAATTTCAATAAAATATATATACTATTTTCTTATTTTTCTCTTTGAGATTCATTAATTTTTCTTCATAGAGTTAATCGATTTGGCAACTGAAGCGCTCATTTGTCGGAGCGTTTTTTTTGGCTTATGTTGCCTAGTTTTACTTATTTTGTAAATATTGTCTTACTTTTGCTATTAAATTAAGCTTATTTTGGCTTTTTTCTCATAAACGCAGTAGTTTTAAAAATGATTTTAAGTCGACCTAGATTTTTATAATTAAAATTTGATGTTTTAAATTTTTTTATTTAAAAAATCACTCTTGTTGAAATAAACTTTTTGATTTTTGCATCTTGAACTTCAGTAGTACAAATATGTTGACACCCGAAGTTCCGAGGAATGTAGCATCAAGTTAAATACAAAATTTTATTCCTATAAAGATTTTAATGAAGATTTAATGTAATTTAAGGGATTTTTTTATTTAAACTAATCATTTTACTGTTTTTTTTGAGTTTTTGAGTACAGTACAATTTTTGTATTTATTTACTTCTTTTCAAAATTATCCTAATTTTTCTATTAAATTAGTTTTTTCAGACTTTCTGTAATTTCATATATTTAGTTAGAATATTGTTTTGAGGTAGGTCTACCAATTATTTTAGAATGGACGAAATAATAGAGTAATAGTTAAATATTTTGCAATATATTACCTGTGTTAATGTTTTACGTACTTATAATGAATATAATAGTAGTTAATGTAATTTTCCTAATTCATTAAGTAGGTATATGGAAAGGGCAAGGTAGACATATTATACATCAATATGTAGGAAATTGTACCTAAATTTCAAAACTAATAAAATTTTCAACAATTGTAAAATTCATTAAAGACATTTTGCAAAAAATTGAGAGAATTGTTCTTTTAATTTTTTGTCCATAATATAAATTTTTATTTATGCAATAAAAACTTTATTAATTAATATTTTATACTGAAATTTCACAGCTGAATATATTTTTTAATGCTTAATACAAACTAACTAAAATTTTTTGCAAAATTTCAAAAGGAATCCCACAATTCCGAAGAAACTTCTGGAAATCCTCAAAATTGAGTTTTTTTTGGAAATATTTTTCCTACCAATAACGGGGCGCAGGATTCCCTTTACACAATTGTTAAGAACATATTCGACCATACAAAAAGTGTTTAAAATTTTTGAATCTAGCTTTGCGTTTGGAGTAAATATGGCATAAAGTAGAAATTTGTAAAAAATAGGTATATATCGGAAGGGCCTGGAGCCCAAAGTGATTGAAATTTCGGAACATTTTTTACATAGCAGTATCCTTTCAAAAAAGTATAAATAACCCAGTGTAGAAACGGTAATGACATATCATTATTTTTTTGGACTACCAGTAATGACACCCACTTACCTTCTGTATTATTTTAAAACATATAATAATGAGTTACTGATAATGACTTATTTTTATCATTATTTCAAATAGAAAATAATTTTTTATATTTTTTTTTGAAAATTTTTTGAAATCTATTTTTAGACTCAATATATTTTAAACACTGGTAAGGATATATGTAACCACATATTTTTTGATTTTTTGTATGTTGGCGAGTAAGCTTACTTGTGTGCAGCAGGTCAATTGTGTTTTTATCTATTAAATATTACATGTCGATATAGCTCAGATGGTAGAGCTCTTGACTGGCAATCTGTAGACCCAGGTTCGATTCCCGCACCAGCAAATTTTATTAAAAAAAAAAATACAATAAAAAATATTTTTTGTATATAATTTATTTTTTTGAAAATTTATTTTTAGACTCATTATATTTGTCAGTACTGGTAAGCACATAGGTAACGATATATTTTTTGATTTTTCGTATGCTGGTGTGTAACGACCACTCATTATTTTTCGCGACATCGCCATATAAATGTAATAAGAAATGTAATAACAAAAGTAACTAGTTACCATTACCAAGTGTGTAGTTACATAACCACATATCTGGTAATGATTTCCTACACTGGGAATGTATATCGTCGACTGGCCTGCAAAATGTCAGATGTGTTTTTTAATAGATTTTCAGGAGAGCGAGAAAACTGTTACTAAATCTACTTTTAAGATATTTTATTGGCATCATATGCCATAATGATTCACGACTAGGGTTTATGTCGCGGAAATTCCCGGGACGTGATTCCGGGGAATCCCGCAATCCCGGGAATTTTGTGCGGGATTTCCCGAGATTTTTTTTATTCTTTTACTGAAGTTTTAGCTATTATATATGAAAATTTTGGAAGCTAAATAAATTTAAAGCATTGATTTGAAATTAATTTAAATAAGAAATATTTGAAATTATAAAATTTGATTTAAAATTTAATAAACTGAAAAAAATATTATTTAGGCCAAATTGTTTTTGGATGTCAGTTGAATTTGGTTAAGTTAAACCGGAAACAAATACTCGAACTTCAGAAAAAAATTTTTTCTTTAAAATGGTAACCTTTGTTAAAGCTACCCAGCAAAAACAGTCATTACCGAGTAATTCAGCGAGTAAGTAGCACACAAAGGGTTTCACTACTTACCAGGCTATTTACTCGCAACATTACTTTTGTTCGCGATGTCCAAAAATTCATGGGTGGTCATTACCCTCTCCCTTACAAAAAACGAATAATGAGTTACCCATAGTCAAAGAATAAGTAGTTACTCACAAAGATAGAATAAGTGGTTACTCAGAAGTTAGGAAATAAGTGGTTACCCTACATTGTGAAATAGTTGTTCATATTGGCAAAAAAAACTTTTTACCTTCGAAAATTTCCTATTTAGTTCAAAACAAATTTATAAATAAAATTTTAATATAAAAAAAAATACTTAATCAGTACTTATTTAATCAATTACCAGTAAGTGATTACTTTGCACGAATATATAAGTACTTCTATAACTTATCGGTAAGTCATTATTTTGTATTTTAAAGTAATGCAAAAGGTAATGACCTATCATTACTTGGTAATCCGTATGGTAATGACCTGTCATTACCATGTTTTTGCTGGGGATATATACAACACTTTAACATCCGTATCTCAGTTCCAAATACCTCCATAAAACTAGGCATTAAAAAATTAGTAATTTTTTCGTATTTTCAATTGAGTATTTTGAGGTTTTATCACTTCAAATAATTTTATTTAAATTTCAACTGTTATTTATTTATTTATTTATTTTTTTTCAATTGTATTTTTTAAATATTATGCAGAAGCTTTTTCAAATTATTTTGGATTTCTTTATATGTTAATTTAAAATGCAACTATGCAAATTAAATAATTTCTTTTTAAATAGTTGTGGCATAAAAAATTTCTATTTAAAAGATACCAATTAAAGTTAAAAATTTGAGATCAAATATTATCACATTTTCCTTTAAGTTATTCAATATTTAAAGAGAGATGATAAAATTTTTACAAGTAAATTACATAGAATAAAAATTTAAAAACTTCGATAAGGCCAGCAGAATAGAATATGTATTTTCGGGTCCTGCTACAAACCCATCTACAATATTCTATACCTTTATGGGTTAATAATTGATGACGACCTATTTATATTGAATTGAAACAAATAAGCAAATTCAAACAACTCAATTAGACTAACATCAACGAAATTCTAACAATGTTATTTTTATCCAGCTGCTTCCTATGGAATTCAACTCTGATCGACAACTTATGAACCACAGATTTATGAACGACAACGAACCGTTAATTTTAAACGCATATTCTAATTATTTTTTACCTAAAACATGAATCCATGTTGATAGCAAACAATTAGGCATGCGTATTAAATTATATTTTTCACTATATCTAATGAGTTAAAATGAATAAAATATTATTTAATAATATTCTAGTGACGATTTTTATAAAAATCTTTAAGAGAATTTGCCTAATAATTTGTGTGAAGAATACTTACTCACTTTTAAACTTTTATTATAAAATAATTCTATACGAATACTTCTGAAAATCTGCATAGAAACAAAATCTTTAGAAATACAAATTTTTGGATTCCATATTTAAGAAATACTTAAGCAAAAAATCTATCTTAGTTCTGACTATAAAACTGGTCCGACACAATTTTGCACCCATTAACAATTCCAATATATCCTGAAAGAAGGGAAAAAATTAAAATACCCGTGTCTTTCACTTTATCTATATCAATTCGCTTAACCGTTCCAACAACGAATTAATATTTAGTTAATATATTTCATTTTAAAATGAAGACGCCCTTCTGTATAAATTAATTACCTACATAGTAATTCGCGATTTAAACTTTTAAACGAATTGATCTAGAAAAATTGGAAGTAATGCATATATTTTATATTTATCCCTCCTTTCAGAATATATTAAATAGATTTTATTATGGGTATAACCTAAAGATGAACTTTGTCGGACAGTGTTTTAAAAGAAATCGAGTTATTCAAGTGCAACATATGTCGGGATCCCGGGAAATTCAGAAAAAAATTCCGCTGCCCCGGGAAATGAAAAAGTCCAGGAAAAGAAAAACCCTATTCACGACCTCATTTAGTAAAATCATCATTAAGGCATATGATGCCTATAAAATATCGCAATAATATAAACTTTGCAAATCGCAATAATATCGCAAAAAAATCAATAGTGAATGAAATCTGAAGTTTAAAAAAAAAAAAAAAAATTGTAATAATACAGTAGATTTTTAGTACAGTAAAATATTTTTTTGTTCATTTTGAATCTAATTTTAATTACAAACGGCTCTAAAGGTTCATATAATTTGTTAATACAATATATATAAATTACCCGATTAAAAAAGATGATATGGTGACATATCTAATTTGATGAAATACAATAACTAATCATATACAATTTAATCCGAAAAATGGTGAATACAATTGTATCTACGTGGATCAAATTGGATTTAATTACTTTAAATTATATACAATTTAATCCGAATTTTGACCAGACATTATTGTATGAAATAATATCTTAATATTTAAAAGTTGGTGCAATTAGGTCCAGTTAGATAAAAATTTTCGTATTTCTGTTTTTATTAAATATTGTACTGAAAAACAATGGGGAATTCACGTAAGGTTTCGTGTATCGTGTGAACTAAGCAAATCTAATAAGTTTGCGAGTCTTGATTTAAAACTGCATACATAAAAAGTATCTACACATTAATCAGTACTTATACGAGCTATAGTATAGTTTAAGAATAATCCATAAAATAAAAAAATTCTAAAGAAAATGATATTTCAAATAATTTCCATAAATCATTACTGGATTTTTCACTAAAGGTGAGATTTTCATTTTGAAAGTGAGAAAAGTTCAAATGAAGCTTTTATTTTTGGGCTTTCACTTAAAAAAAATAAGAATAATGTCATGAAATAATCGTTTAAAAATGTTTTAAATTTGTAAATAGTGTATGTATGAATAAAAAACTACATTTCACTAATAGGGGGAATTTTTATTAGGTGTTTAAGTTATTTATTACACAATTTTAGTCTGCTTGCGGGTAGACAATTTTTTTGTTTTAATTTCATAGGATATTTTGATATCCTTCAAGCCTATGGATAAATTTGGTGGTACGTCATTCCTAAACCAAAATAATTACTTCGAAGAATTGGCTAACTTTTATTAATATGACCCAATATTCAATTTAAAAATAAAAGAATTTGTTGTTTCGATGTAAATTTATAACGTTTTAAATGAAAATGAATTTCAATTTGAATTTACTAACGGTTGGTCTCATACTTCAGGTTTAAACTTTAGTTAATAGTTAACCCAAAAAAATTGTTGTTGTTTTGTGTACATTTTTTGACATTTTCTTTTGTTTATAGTTAAGTTAAAGTTAAACCTGCAGTATGAGACCCACCGTAAGATATTAAGAGTTTATTTGAAGCAAGACTATAACATGAATTATATAGGGGAAATAAATGTTTCTTTTTTAAATCAATAGACTTGTTTTGTTGCTATATATATGAGGTACGAAATCCCATATAAAGTGTTAACTCTTTTAACATAATATTTTCAACGTCGATAATGTATGGGTAACCGTCAGATAATTTCACTCAAATTTTATACAAAAGTATTTTGCCAGTTTTCGTGTTCATGTTTTTTTTAAATCACTTGAATTTTATATCAAAATTTGTTTTTGTAAAAGAATATTTTCCAATTAAAAATCCATTGATTTCGATAAAATCTTAAATTAAACATGAAACTGGGCTATTTTTGGTCTTACAATTTCAATTCCATGGGCGAGATCTTATTAAATATGACAACATATGTAAAAAGATATATTTAGATATTGGGTCATATAAAATTTGTTCGAAAGACGAAATTTATGTGTTATTATATATAGTGCCATACAAAGCAATATATAACGAGACATAATTGTATTAAATAATATAAAATTATGTATAACCCGTTTTACTCGGGTAATTTGTTAATTACATACATATATATAAATTTTGCACCTTTTTCTTTCCAAATTGGCTTTGATATTTAAAATCGGACTTCGTGTTATATTAAATTTTTTTTTTAAAAAACCTCAAAAAATTTTGAAATTTGGACTTTTAGCGACTATATTTGGAAAAGTTATTGAGATATTGATATACACTTCAGTTTGAAAAATAGGGCACGGAGTTAAGCTTAAACTGTGTAAAGCGTTTTTTTTCCGAAGCTAAATTTATAAAATTTTTATTGACAAAATCGACTGAAATATTGAAAAAAATTAAATCGCGAATTGCGCGAAACATAGAGCCAATTTGAACAAACTGGTTGCAAAATGCGAAATCAGCACCCCCTAACTATACTTAACCCCTGCTATAACAATCACTTTTTTTTTTGTAGAAAAGTGTTATGGAAATTTATAAATAATGGTTCCTTTTCCTGTACTTAAGAAACTTGATTTTTTCATGCGAAAAAAATTTCTGTCTTGGGGTATGTCTAGAGAGACATGTGTAAGGTTTTTTAGGATGGTTTGATGGTTAACCGAAAAATGTTGTTGCCTTAATGAAATCATTCGGTTGACAACAAATTAGATTGACTGCATAATAATTTTTTTTTTGTATTATAATATTTTTTAAAATTTGTACTGATTTCAAGTCAGAAAAAGTGGTCACCCTACTCAAAGCTAACTTAAGTTTTATTTTTGCTGTTATTATGTTGCTAATATTTAGCAAAAATCACCCGCTAATTTTTGCAGTTTTCTCTATACACTGAACCAAACAGCTGTGAAATCAACTAAAGTCCATATTAAATTGATGAGTGGGTGATCACTATACAACTAACAAAACCTGTCCATCAATTTAACACATTGTTTAGTAGATTTATATTTTGACGTATAACTATTTTATGTGGTATTATTTTGACAAAATATCGTCAAATGTATTAACGAAATTTAGTCAACAATGCATTTTATTTAATTAATTAATTTTTTATCGATTTATTATTAATTTTTAGACTTATATTTCATTATTTTTTATATTTAACCAATTTCAAATTTTTTTAAGCAATATACATACAATGTCTTTTTTATAATGAATTTGATGAAATATAAAAGATAATAAAATATAAAATTGAAATTATAATATAGCACATACTAAAAACTTTTTATTTAAAACACATGTACCATTTTATATACAAAAACATATAACTTTATTTAAATTAATAATTCAAATACATTATATAACTTTCATTAATAACTTGCCTTAAACAAAAAAAAACAAAAAGATAGATAATAGCTGTGTTTGTGCGGCAAGCTATCAACGTTGTCTTATGTCATTCCCATATAAATTTGACATTGACCAACGTTTAATGTTAACTCTTAACTTTACTAATGTCAAATTTGTATGTGAATGACATAAGCCAACATTGATAGACTGCCGCACAAACACAGCTAATATCAAATTAATGACAGAAATTTAAATATACGATTTAATTGAGAACGTTCAAAATTATATAAATTTATTTAAATTAAAATTAGCTGTGTTTGTGTGGCAAGCTATCAACGTTGGCTTATGTCATTCCCATACAAATTTGACATTAGTAACTTTGAGAGTTAACACTAAACGTTGGATAATGTCAAATTTATATGGGAATGACATAAGCCAACGTTGATAGCTTACCGCTCGAACACAGCTATTAATAAATCTTCAATTAGCAATTCACTTCAAATCACTGAATTTGTTAATTATCTATCTATACTTTGAAAAATAAAAACACTTAATTTCAGTTTATTGATATTTCCGACAATTACAAATACACATGCTAGCACGACTAATGACGCGACAAAACTAACCTCATTAAAGTTTCTAGTCTGATTTGCAAATTTAATGTTTTTATAACTTTTGAGGAAGGTTTATTCTTCTTCTTAACCTCAAACCTACTAAATTAGAATTAATAAAAATACATATTAATGACAATATTAATTGTATTTGGTCTGTACGACGCGTTTGAAAAAACAACACTTTACTATAAAAAAAAAAATGCCCTGTTGGCTGTCCGTCTCCAATATACACAAATTGCCTGCACTTGTACGATCAAACCATAAGTCAATGTGGCAATATCTGTGAAAAGGTGACACGGAGGAAATAAGAAGATAAACAGAGAAAATCTGAATTAGAATGTTTGTATATGTCTGTTTGATCACTTCTGAAATTATTTATATAGAGACAATCTGACAATAAAAATATAAATAATAATACAATTTAATGGGAGATCACTGATGAAGCCTGTCCATAAAAAGGCAGAAACTAGATCTAGTCTGATTTGCAAATTTAATTTAATTTATTTATTTAACCTCAAACCTACTAAAGTTTTTTCCACAGATTTAATACTTTTTTTTTCAAATTGAAGAAAAATTATATCAAACTTACGTTACTGCATTTTAACAAAAATTTTTAGAGTTAACAAATTAAATTTTGTTAAACATGGACAAAAAATTATCAAAACAACAAATGTTTTGTAGAGAATTATTGAAGGAACATACTTATTGTTCATTTAAAAAAAAGTAGTTGATTTAAAAAAAACACACATTAATTTGAATAAAAAATATATTGTTTTAACAATTCGTTTCATCAAAAAGTAACAAAATTTTTATGTTTATTTCACTTATGACTTTTGGTTCAGTGTAGAGAAATTCGTTTCCATGAGTGAAAAATCTCCGCTAAGGTGCATTGAAAAGTCAAAAGATGAACAAAAAATACTTGTTAGATCAATTTTTCGAAAAAGTTAGGTCTAAAAACTCCCATCCATTCACGTGTGGGTTAATGACGTTTTATGCATTTAAAAATCAAAAGACCTCACTCAGTTTGCATGTCATTTGAATGCAAGTTTTTGCTTTTTACAAACAAAATAATAATTTCTTCAATTAATATTCAATCAACGTTTTTCTTATTTTTTGCTATAAATTCTATAATTTTCATTTTTTTATTCAAAGAAACTATTTTTTCCATGTAAAAACAATTCCACTTACAAAGAATGCACTCCATGGGGGCTTTCATCGATTTCAATCAAATTGGATTTGTGATAAAGAAATAAAATCAAAAGTTGATCTTTAATAACTTTAGGGTCATAACGGAAACGGAAAAATTCGAAATTTTTTTGCCCTTTCTAATTTGAGAAAATTTATTAAAAATTTATGAAATTTGTAATAAAACTTAAATAACATGAATAATTAAAAAAAGTTCCAAAAATATAAGAGTAGCTTCGGTGAAACTTGGATAAAATCCGAAGAAACAAACCCGATCAAAAAAATTTATATAGTCGTATATAGTAATATCTTGTTTTATCCTATAATATGTGAGTATATATGTTGTCATGAATAGCCATATATAATTATATGTTTCTTATGTGGTACCTTATATAACCATATATTTTTATATATTGTCTTTTATAAAATTAGATATCAACCATATATGCTATACATAATGAGATATGACAGATCTGTTGTCATATATAATTATAAATGATCATATATAACATAATATATGATCCCATATGGTGGCATATAAGCCATATATTTTGAGATATAGTAATATATGCCCTGTTCTAAAAATTTTTTGGTTGTATGATGTAAGATATTTTTATATATGATTATATATTACATTAAATGATATAAGATATGATTATATATGATTCCATATATGGTGCAAGATTAACAATATTATTTTAGATATGATTATATATGGTCCCACGTCAGTAATATTTTCTATGTGTTTAATATATAATTATATATAGTCACATATTACCTGAGAGACCCTAGTATTGAATCCCAGCTCGGGCACAAAAAAAAATTTTTTTTTTTTTTTTACTTTTTTAACTCAATTTTATTTACTTGTAAATATTCTTTTAACAGATCTTAAAAAAATTAACCCATTTACTGCCAACAGCACCTGAAAGTTATGTTTACTGCAACTTGGAATTAATAATATTTTAATATGTTATTATATATTGTCATATATTACCCCACACATAATTATATATGTGACTGAGGTCCTATTATCGAATCCCAGCTCGGGCACAAAAAAAAAATTTTTTTTTTTACTTTTTTTAACTCAACTGGATTTACTTATAAATATTTTTTTTACAGATCTTAGAAAGGTTAAACCATTTTGTGTCAACAGCATCTGCAAATTATGTTTTCAATTAATAGTATTTTAAATATATAATTAGATATCGTAATATATAATAATTTCGTTAAAGTTCTGAATTTGAGTTCTTCCAGAGCGAAATGATTTTTTTTTTGTAATATTTGTACTTACTATTTTGGCAATATTTTGATTTTTGTACTCCTACTTTTAATACAAACAAAACAATTTGTGAAAAAGTGTTGGATAAGAGTATTTTTTCCAAAGGATTGCTAAGCTTATAAATGTCATACCTTATTTAAAATACATTTATATTACCTTTTAAATAACATGTATATTGCTCTTATCCCATTATTAATTTCGCAAATACAGACTGTTGATATTTAGATTTTTGAGCCATATAAATCGGTGCCTTGAAACATTTAAGATTTTTAATTTTTGTTTTTTGAAAAGAATGTTATTAATTTATTTTTTCTAAGTCATCTATATATATAAATTTATATAATTATATATAACTCAGTAACACGAACAATGTTGTCTCATATAGTCAGTCATGTTGTATATCAGTATTTGGCTGAGTGAGTTAAGTGGCCGACTACAACGCCAGCAACCTGGGTTCAAATCCTGCCGACGGCATTTTTTTTGTTTTTTTTTTAATGAAATAAATATGTTTTAAATAATAAATGTTTTTTTTTTATTTTTTTGTGTTATTTTTTAAACTTTTTTAAAATTTAAATAATTCCAAATATATCATAGGATAAATTTTGATCTCAAATTATCCAATTCGATCTGCCAAAATTAGCTTATCCGTTTGCATGTAATCCCATAGGATATTTTGGGATCTATCAGGATCTCAATTTTATATTATTGGTATTATTGGATCTCCCAATTTTGAGATCTATTTGGATCTAATTTAATCCTGTAATATATTTGAGGGATCTGATTGGATATTACTGGATACCCCAATTTTGAAATGAACTTGGATAAGATCATATGTCGATCTATATCAAATGAGATATTACTACATATGCTAGATATAATTTATTTTTGATCGGGAAATTAAAAACCTTTTTTGTTTGGAAAATTTGTAAATTTACGACATTTGAAATAAAACTTGAGTTACATTCATAATTCAAAAAGGTTGCAAAATATATTTTCGGTAAAACTTCTATAAAATCCGACTAGTAAGAAATTATAAATAAGAATAAATACTTGTTCACTAACACCTTAAAAGTAACGCTAAAGGGACGAATGTTTGGCTACCTTTTTTATCCACTAAATATGAAAATGATCCAAAGCCGATATAGATCAATCACTTATTTTTTTTATCTATAAAATATCCCCACTAATAGAAAAAAGTCTGTAAAAAATTTTGTTAAAACTACTATAAATTAGTTAAAAATGATGATGCGGAAAAAAACTACTAAATTAGCAGATTATTTTTGCTATATGTATATTAGTAAGATAGGAACAGAAAAAATAAAACTGTTAAATATACAGAATTTTAGTGATATTTGAATTCAATTTTTGTTAATAGAAAATAACAAATTAATCTGCTAAAATCACCAAAAAAATTTTATTAAATTTTTAGTAGCCTAAAAAGTCGTAGTACCCTGAAAAAATTTAAAATTTTCGAAGTGTTTTTTATAAATGTAAATATAAATCGAGCCAGTTTACAAATTTTTCTACCAAATATTTCTGTTAATTTAACAAGATAGACTGCTATTCGCATTCAACAAACAAAAATTTTTAGATATAACAGTTTGTTTTTTTCTATTTTCAGTCTACTAATAATAAATATTAAGCAAAATTTTTTGGAGGTTATACAGTACAATTTATTATTTTCAATTAACTAGAAGTTAACTTAAATTTAACTGAAATTCTGTAAATTTAACAGTTTTAATTTTTCTCCATATTTTACCAGTACTTAGCAAAACAAATCTGCTAGTTTCAGCAGTTTCTCTGCAGCATAATTTTTAACTAATTTTTAGTTGTTTAGTTGCTATTTTTACAGATTTATTTCCATTAAAATGTAGGATTTCCACTTGGGGGAGGACATTCCTTGTTAGTTATAGACCTTTTTAAAAATAGAAGAAAAAAGTTTTGAAAGCCAATTGTTAAGAATCCGCATACAATTGGTTGGCATGTTTTGATTTCTAAACATTTTCATTTTACATTCCCTTAGCTAAAAATATATTTAAAACGAGTGAAAAGGTTAAAGTCGGCCATGCCGACTATACTATACCCTACACCAGTCTGGTTAAAAGCCAACTAATGTTTGGATCCGAAATTCGAATGGGTTAAAATCAGGGACGTAACAGTTATAACTTTTATTCAAAAAAGTGATTGTTTTACAATTATTTCTTGTTTGAGTATTTTTAATTTTCTGTTTATTTGCTCTGTTTGATTTTTATTTTTAATTCAAACAAAAACAATCCAAACACGATTTTTATTTTTTCAAAAATAATAAAAGTTATTTTGTAATTTTTTTTCTTTATCAAAAAATAACAATTAAGAATATAAATCAAAAGCCATAGAACCAATGACTTCATCAATTATAATATCCTGATGATGTCAACTAGTGTTAATAAAAGATTGAACAGTGATTTAAAGTGAGTAAATATGTATATTCCAGCAACTTCCGGCATTCCATTTAGCTCAATTTTTAATTTTTATTTTATTATCAAATAAAAAAGTTATTGATTAATTTTTTCAAAAAAATCATTCTGTAACTTTTATAAAAAGTTTTAAAATAAAAATCAAAAAACAACAGAAATTTATAGAGTAAAATATAAAAATTGAAAAAATTAAAATCTTTGCCGAACTTTGTGATTTTTTTGTGCAATATGATTTATAAAATATAGTGCATTATTGAAGTATTATAATTAAATAAATTTGGGTGGTGACTTTTTTAGAAATATAACAGTTATTTTGGGTCTCTGGTTAAAATGGAACTTGTGTCAAAATGTTCTATAATGTGAGTCAGCGAACCAAATTTCATTAAAATATCTTAATACTTGCGAACTGCAGTTTGTAACCAAGCCAATTTTGGGGGGACCCTTATATGGGCACTAGGTCTAAACATGGGCCGGTGTTAACCAAAATCAATAGGCTTCGTCCTTGGGCTGATATAGGTCGGTGTACCAAATTTCATCAAAATATCTTAATATCTGCGACCTGCAGCGTATAAATAATATATAATTTTGGCGGGACCCTTATATGGGCACTAGGTCTAAACATGGACTGCTGTTAACGAAAATCAATAGGCTTCGTCCTTGGGCTGGTATAGGTTTGTGTACCAAATTTCATCCAAATATCTTAATATTTGCGACCTGCAGCGTATAAATAATATATAATTTTGGCGGGACCCTTATATGGGCACTAGGTCTAAACATGGACCGATTTTAACCAAAATCAATGGGCTTCGTCCTTGGGCCGATGTACCAAGTTTCATCAAAATATCTTAATATTTGCGACCTGTAGAATGCGCACAAGAATGCACGGACATACAGACAGACGGACGGACGGAGGGACGAACGGACAGACGGACATCGTTAAATCGAAACAAAAAAAAAATTCTGAGCCGATCGGTATACTATAAGGTGGGTCTAGAACCAATATTTTTTGGTGTTACAAACATCAGTACAAACTTGTAATACCCTGACCACGTAGTGGTGTAGGGTATAAAAATTGTAAGTACTTTTTATAGTTGGCGATATTTATAAACATCTAATATATGGGTGTTATCAAAAAATGTGATAAAAACCGTGTAACCACCTAATTTCTAATGCATGGATTACATTTAAGTTATATATTTCAATATATATCAGCGCATTGTCACCTGTTTTACAAAATTTATAACAATCTGACCAATTTTTGGTTAATACATAAAATTTGTGACCAATTTTATAGGCCAAATGTAAACTCCGTAACAAGTAACTCATAAGGTTTTTTAATTTTAACAGCTTATATTTTAATAACCAATAAAGCTAAACACTAACTGTAAGAATTTTATGAAGAGGAAAAGTGCCGTTTTTAATAAAAATTAATACATTTTACAAACTTTTTCGTATATCTTAGCTATCACGACTTCAACTCTGTAACGATTTTTCGTCATAATTTTTGATAAAAATGCATATACCAGAATTTTGGAGTTATCTATTATTTATATTGCGAAAAGTATAATGTTATTTGTACTCCAATGATCGTTGGACTGTAAGTAATCTACCAGTATAACAGACTTGAAGCTTTTCTGCAGCATGTAACATTCTCGAGATGAAAATGGATGTCTTTAATAAGATTTGAAAAAATGTTGTAAACTTCGTTCCTAATTTTTACACCAAACTATTTAACGAGTAAGAAAAACAATGTCATATTTGGATTCACTTTGTAGGCATCGTGCGATTTTGTTTCGGAAAAAAAATTCTGACAAAGCGTTTCTGAAAGAAAACGAAAAAAGTAACCAAATGTAAACTCCGTAACCACAATTGTTTGCATCAGGTTTCATTCAAATAAATGTAGATAAATGTTTAAAATATTTTAAAATAACCATAAACAGAGGTGATTCAACTAATATTTATGCGTCAAAAGATGATTCAACTAATAATTTTGCGTCAAATCAAAAAAAGTTATCAGTTTTTTACCCTAAGCTGCTGGAGCGAAAAACGATTGATTTTGCATTTCATTGGTTTTGAATCGATATTTCGAGTCATTACTGACATTAGTTTGACAAATTAAATTTGTTTCACACAATTTAAGAATTTTTTGATCGCGAAATGTTATGTTTTTAATATATTATTTTGTAACTGCGCAACCGCTGTTGGGATTCTAAAAATTTTTTTTTTTTGAAAAGCCATTAAAAGGACCAAAAATACAAAATTAAAAAAAAATACAAAATTAAAAAAAATAAGAAATTTTTTCGCGGAATGAATTGTATTTTTATTCGCGAAACCGCCAATTTGATAAACACAAATTATATATCATTGGAAAGCAAATTGAAAACCCAAATACGAGAAACTAATAAATTGAAGAAAATTCGTACGCAATTTTTTTTGTTATATCTTTTGCTTGCAGAAATGTAAACTCCGTTACAACAAAAAAAAAATTAATATTGTGCAAAAAAAGTTATTGCGACAACTTGTAGATGAGATTTTTTGCAATTAGGTTTATAACGAGTAAAAAGGTTAAAGTCGGGCATGCCGACTATAGAATACCCTACACCAGTCTGGGTAAAAGCCAACTAATGTCACCAAAATCAATAGGCTGCGTTATTGGGCCAATATAGGTCTGTGTACCAAATTTCATCAAAATATCTTAATATTTGCGACCTGCAGCGTATAAACAGTATAATTTTGGTAGGACCCTTATATGGGCACTAGGTCTAAACATGGACCGATGTTCATCAAAATCAATAGGCTTCGTCCGTGGGCCAAAATAGGTCTGTGTACCAAATTTCGTCAAAATATCTTAATATTTACGACGTGCATCGTATAAACAATATAATTTTGGGGGGACCCTTATATGGGCACTAGGTCTAAACATAGACCGATGTTCACCAAAATCAATAGGCTTCGTCCTTCGGCTGCCATAAGTCGGTGTACCAAATTTCATCAAAATATCTTAATATTTGCGACCTGCAGCGTATAAACAATATAATTTTGGTAGGACCCTTATATGGGCACTAGGTCTAAACATGGACCGATGTTCACCAAAATCAATAGGCTTTGTCCTTGGGCCAACATAGGTCTGTGTACCAAATTTTATCAAAATATCTTAATATTTGCGACCTGCAGCGTATAAACCATATAATTTTAGTAGGACCCTTATATGGGCACTAGGTCTAAACATGGACCGATGTTCACCAAAATCAATAGGCTGCGTTACTGGGCCAATGTAGGTCTGTATACCAAATTTTATCAAAATATCTTAATATTTACGACCTGCAGCGTATAAACAGTATAATTTTGGTAGGACCCTTATATGGGCACTAGGTCTAAACATGGACCGATGTTCACCAAAATCAATAGGCTGCGTTATTGGGCCAATATAGGTCTGTGTACCAAATTTCATCAAAATATCTTAATATTTACGACCTGCAGCGTATAAACAGTATAATTTTGGTAGGACCCTTATATGGGCACTAGGTCTAAACATGGACCGATGTTCACCAAAATCAATAGGCTGCGTTATTGGGCCAATATAGGTCTGTGTACCAAATTTCATCAAAATATCTTAATATTTACAACCTGCAGCGTATAAACAATATAATTTTGGTAGGACCCTTATATGGGCACTAGGTCTAAACATGGACCGATGTTCAAAAAAATCAAACTTGTTCGTCCTTGGGCCAACATAGGTCTATGTACCAAATTTCATCGAAATATCTTAATAGGTGCGACCTGTAGAGTGCGTACAAGATTGCATGGACAGACAGACAGACGGACGGACGGACGGACGGACGGACGGACAGACGGACATCGTTAAATCGAAATAAAAAAAAATTCTGAACCGATCGGTATACTATAAGGTGGGTCTACGACCAATATTTTTTGGTGTTACAAACATCAGCACAAACTTATAATACCCTGACCACATAGTGGTGTAGGGTATAATGACTAAACTTACTGATTCCATTAAGAAAAAACCGAAATATTAACACTTTTTGCTTCTCACAAATTTGGCCCAAAAATTTATCACATTTTTTGATTTCACCCATATATATATTTTTTACTTCATTATCGACCATAATATCCAAACACTTGAAGTTTTTCTATCATAACTTTTTTAAGCTTAAATGTCTGTGGACTTTTCTCAGAACAGATTAAATCGACTTAAGTTGTTTTGCTGAAAAAAAGAATTTCGGGAGATGTAATTGGCTATAATGAATTCTTTTTTCAATAATTTTTTAAGAGAACACGATGTAACATCAGATTTCTTATTCTCCTAAAAATGTATAATTTTAAACCGCGTCTCTGAAAAATTAAGTTATTTTGTCAAACATTTACAGATATTTATTTAAACTTTATCGTATGTAGGTACTTTAAAATGTGTTTTGAATAAATTTATTTTATTTATTCCCCAGGAAAATTTTCTGTTCCAAAGAATCGGTTGTAGAATAGCTACTTTTCATTCACAACCCCTTCTACTGTCGATTCTAACACCGATTCTTTTTGTTTGAAATTGTCCCAAAAGCAACCCTTCTATAGCTCCAAAGTGGAACCGGTTGCTCTAGAATCAGTTCTGGAACTGATTCTACGTAACCCACACCTTCCATATAGAATCCCAGCAACTGATTCCGGAACCAGTTCCATGGAATCGGTTGCAATGGAACCAGTTATAGAATGGATGTGGTTGGCTACCGATTGTAAAAAATTTTCCTGGGTTATTTAGAGGTTTTTAAAAAATAAGTAAAATTTTCTGATTGTGTATATTTAAGTGCTTATGCATAATAATTTGAAAACCCTTTAATACGTTATAAAATGAACTATGTATCAAAAATTTGTTTTATAAGTGATTATGCATATGACCCTTATTTATTTTTTTCTTCATTGTTGTTCACCATTTTTTTCTCTATAATTTGTTTTGCCAATTTGTTTTTGTCGTAACTTTTGTTTAATTTATATACTAAAGAGAAAATTACACAGCTGTCGTATAAAACGAATCTAATTAATCAGAATTTTTAAGGAAATATTGAAAATACATAAATGGTTTTCCTGGTTTTAGCTTGTGATGTAGAAAACATATGAATAATAGAATAACTCTGGTTTTCGAAAAAATCCGATTTCGTATGATTTTTTAATTCTATTTTAGAATTAACGGTTCTGAATATTGTTTTGACCGATTGGGGGAATTTTCATCAAGACCATCTGGTGGTATATTAAGTATGTATAATAAATGTTAAATGTTTAGGTTCATATGTGTAGTACATATTAGAACAGTGGTGTTTTTGTAGAATTTCGAATACTGTCTAGTATTTTAAACATCAATGCTGTTTCATTGTTTAGATATTTTTATTTTAAAAAATATGACAAAAATATGTTTTTTGGCGTCGTCTGTAAGTATTTAAATTTTTTTTGTTTGTTTTAAAGCTTAAAACACTTGGTTAAAGTAAATAAGCCGTATATATTTTTATTAATAAGAAAATAAATTAATAAAATATTAAAAAAACCCAATGTTCTTTATTAAAAATGGTTGGACTGGTATTAAAACAAACAAAAAATTTCGCATGACAAATTTGCAAAATCTTTCATATTGTGGGCACTGTTGTATAATGATTAGAGCTTTGGACTGTTACACATAAGGTTGCAGGTTCAAACTCCAGCAACCGCAACATTAGTTTGGAATTTTTTTCCATTTTTTTATTACGTATCATTTTTCTATCCCTCATACATATCGCAGAGTCCTCCTTCGCTGTTGCCATATCACTTAACCCCACCGAAGTAAAATACTTAATACAACACGGCTTCAACAACTCACCATCAGATAGCGCGCAACAACAATTACAGTGTTGCGATATTTGAAGCCCTTCATCTTTCATCCATATTTTATCTCTATCCCTTTTCCAACCAACACGTTGGCACAAGTATCCGTTAGTGTATTTTTACTGCTCTTTTAGAAGTAATTCTGAACAACTTTATTTATAAAAAAACAACAATATTACAATAACAAAAATCATACAACAAAAACAACAAAATCTTCATACTCTTAGCGTGAAAAGAAACTGTGCAAATTGTGCATCAATTAAATTAAGAATTTTATTACTTTTTTCCCGACAGGTGGGGGTAAATCTAATTCGACTGCACCGATTTTGATAATTTTTAACCCAAAACTGACTGGGGAATTAATAAGCAACCTGGGTAAAAATAAGTGGTCAAAAAGTTAGATAAATCGCTTTTTTTGGGGTCCTTGGATCCAGAATTTTCAAACACAAATATCTTTTTTTCAATAGCTAATCTAGAAAAATGGCTGGCATCACTGGATTCAGCGTACCCACCCGGTCCCCCGCTTGTTGGTTTTTTCAACTAGCACAGTGTTATTAATTGACTTGATGTCGTCATGATCAGTTCAAATCGGAAGATTTCTGCGTAACTAACTTTATTTTTAAAATGAACAAACACACTTCCCTGGATGTTCGTGAACTTGTGTTAAAATATTATTGGATGTATAACTTAAAAATGCGGGGCTCGCAACAGATAGCGTATCTTTTACACATGGTTTGTGTCTTTATAACTTATATGAAATTTTGGAGAATAAAAAGCTGTCATTTATTTTCACTTAGTCATTGAACGAAATAGTGTAAACAACAAAGTTTTTTTTTGCTTCGAAAATGTCGAATTTTGTGCCAACAAAGCATTGTTTGCCGAAAGTTTTGCTCTACATATTTAATTTGAAAAAAAGTGCAGCTGAAGCACATCGATTGCTCACCGAAGCTTATCCTGAATATGTTCGATAGATTTCAATATGTGCGAGAGATGGTCTTTCATGTCCGAAATGCTGCTTGAAAGCCATAAAAAGTCATTTTTGTATCGAATCATTACTGGTGATGGATCTATTACGATAACCCGAAGTACAAGAAATCGTATGTGAAGCTGGGTCAATCAGCCAAATTAACGCCAAGGCCATCTCCATGGCGCCAAGGTAATGCTTCATCTGGCCCGATTTTAGCATTATGAGCTGCTAAAATCGGGCCAGACGATCACAGGGTAACTGTACATTGCATTGCATTGGCTGAAAAACGCCCGGAATATGCGACCAGACATGAAGCCGTAACATTCCATCATGACAACGCTCGGCCACATGTTGCAAGGCCGTAAACTCAAAAAAAAAAAGTCAGTAAAGTCAGCAAAAAATTTTGCTGTGGCAGCAAATTTTTAGTCAGGAGCGTGCTTGCAAAAAGTTAGTAATTTAAGCAAAAGGTTTGCTGAAAATCAGCGAGCTGATTTTTACCAAACAAATAGTAATCTTCAGCAAAAGATTTGCTAACACTTAGTCGACTGCAAATTAAAAAAATCCTTGCTAAAATTCCTAAACTTTTTGCTGAATATTAGTAGACAGAAAAACACTCAAAAAACTTGTAGCGAAATTTTACTTTAGTTAATTTATTTGCTGAAAATTTAAATATAGAATGTGTGTAGAGTTGTTTTTCTTTTTTTTGTCATTTCCGTTTCCAGACAAGCTGCGGCATCTACATCTTGTCTATCTGGTTGTCGTCCACGCTATGAATGCGGTTATCAGCACAATTTTTGTAGCAAAATAAATTAGTAAAACATTAGTTCAAAATTATTTTAGCAAAAAAAATTGCTGAAAACTAGTACACTTGATATACAAGACATTTTACTAATTTTTCTACTAACTTATTTTGTTGAGTGTACTATTTAGAAAATAGTCCTTGGGAAGTTTTGCCTTACCCGCCTTATTGTCCAGAGCTTGCGCAGTCCGACTACCATTTGTTTCGATCGAAGCAAAACGCTCTCACTCGAATACGCTTCACTTCAGAACAGGGTATCCTAAATTGACTTCAGAGTATCCGTTCTAGGCCTCAAAAAATTAGCAATTCTTCTGGCGCCGAATCCATACTTTACCTGTACCGTGTACAGACAGACGGACGGATGGAGAGTCAAACATCGTTAAATCGAAACAAAAAGTAATGCTGAGTTTATCGGTATACTAAAACTTTGGTCTTGGAGCCATATTTTTTGGTGTTACAAATATCAGCACAAATCGTGTCCATTAGAGCGTACCACCTTACAGGTAAAAAAAAAACTTCGCCGTACACCCTCCAAAATGAAGTATTTTTGCAAGGAGATTTCAAAAAAAATCTTTTTTTGCCGAACGTAGGGGTCGCCATTTTACATTTTTCGTTATATCTTTGGCATTTACAGTCGGATCTTAAAGTATGATACATCGATGTTGTTCTCTCGAGGAGACCAGTGTTCTGTATCCCGTTCTAGTAGTTACCCACCAGATCTAAGTTGCTACTACCCTAATGTACAACCCTAATGTCAGAAAATTAAAGTTCGCAAAAAATCATTAAACTTTTGCTAAGGAAGTTTTTCGATAAACCCAGTAAATTTTTTTTCTTTATATATTGGTTGCCGAACGTAGGGGTCGCCTTTTGAAATTTTTTTTCATTGGATTTTTCCTTTATGGCAAAACACTGGTCTCCTCGAGGTAAAAAAATCGATATATAACACTTTAAAATCCGACTTTAAATGTCGAAGCTATAACGAAAAATTGAAAAAGGCGACCCCTACGTTCGGCAAGAAAAAATATTTTTTTTTGAAATTGCCTTGCAAAAATACTTCATATTGGAGGGTGTACGGCGAACTTTTTTTTTGTGGTACGATCCATGTTACGGTATAAGTAGTAGGTAAATCTACAAAATTTTAGTTAAATCTTATTTTTATCTCTACATTTTTTGTGTAAAAAGTTCAAATTCTGATATAATTTGTTAGGATATTTGTTTAATATTCAATTAACCGATTTATTTCACACACTATTATGTTTTTAACCAATAGCACTCAGAGAATTTTTAGGTGGAAACTATTAAAAAGTACCCTTAAAACAACTATAAATGTAACTAAGAAGGCAATTATTAGATTTTTTTATAGAAATTAATTAAAATTATATTATATAGTGCAAGCAACTGATGAAACAATAAAAACAACTGAAAAAATGTTACTGCATATTCGAATTAAACTGATAGATGAAGGCAGGCTACTTAGGCCGCCATGCAGTGTTGCCATAACGCCGATTTTCTCGTCAGATCTATCGATTTTATTTCGCCCCTATCTGGAAAAATTGTCTTGTAGCTATTAGCTAAAAAACTAACGATCTTTTATCAGCCGTAATATAATTTTTAAAAATCGGTTTTATGTTGAAAAATATTATAAAATTCGCATACTGATATCCTTTTATTATAAAAAAAAAACTTCAACCGATTTAAGTAAAAAAAATACACATTTCGATAAAATATGAGTATGTAAATCGGTATTCATTATTTGAAGCCAAATCGTAAAATTTTTTATTATGTAAAAGTTTATAACACTCCTTACGAATATATTAAAGAACTTTTTGAGTAAAAACCATCTGTAAGTACCATTTTTCAACAATATAGCGATAAAATCGCTCAATTTTTACATTGATTATAAATCTAGTGATTTTCTAGCTATTTTTTTGGGTCTAATCTAGCCATTTAAGCCCAAATTAGTTTGGAAGTATCGTAAAAAAAGTAACGTATCATTCACATAATGAATAAAAAGAGTATGAAAAATAAAAATATTGTATTTTTTTTCTTTTTCTTGTGCATAGAATTAAATGTCAAGTAATAAAATAGAAAATTTTTATTTTCAACAGAACTTTTTTACGATTTTACTTGACAACAGTTTCAATGCATAGAAAAAAGATAAAAATATATTTCTATATTATTTTAACACATTGAATTGATTACAGATACGTTTTTTTACTTTACGATTAAACTAATGAAGCCTTTATTTTGAAAATTTGTTGGCAACACTGCTGCCATGACACATTTTTGACAAATATTGAAAACGAAATATCGGAGACTATTAATTATAGAGATAGGAAATCAAAACTTACACTACTCACCGGTAGAGGGCGCTGAAATTTAGTATTACCTGAGCAGTTTAGTATCATCTGAGCTTTTATTTAAAAACTCGAAAACTGCTCAAAATAAAACAAAAACAAGCGCGGAATATTTTAAAATATTCAATTTGAGGTATCCGTTTGTTTTTTTGCTTTGTTGTTTGTTATTATTTAAATTAAAAAAAAAAATAATAATTGGCAATTTTTTGAACAAAGTGCCATCTAGTGATAACCAGGGACAATTAATTATAGAGATAGGAAATCAAAACTTACACTACTCACCGGTAGAGGGCGCTGTAATTTAGTATTACCTGAGCAACTATTTAGTATCAGTTTAGTATCAGCTCAAAAAACTGCTCAAAATAACGAAAAAACAAGTGCGGAATATATTCAAATAATAAAATTTGATATATCCGTTTGTGTTTTTTTCTTTGTTGTTTGTTATTATTTAAATTAAAAAAAAAGGAAATTGTCAATTTTTTGAACAAAGTGCCATCTAGTGATAACGATGTTTTTATAACTTGTTTTTTTGGTGATGCCATACCCCTGGTGATAACGATGTTTTTATAACTTTTTTTTTTGTTATGCCCCTGGTTTTTACTTCATTACTTTTTTTAAAGCTATTAAATTTTTTTAAAATATTCTTTTGTGCAATTGCAAAAATCAAGGGAATTTCAATTTAATACCCAAAAACTGATTGTAGCTGCACTAAAAGAAAAAAAGTCTAAATAAATTTTAGTTCAAACTAATAACAATTAGTTAAAAATTACCTTTGCCGAAAAAACTTCTGAAATTGGCAGATTATTTTTGCTGAATTTTAGAAAGATAGCAACAGCAAAATTAAAACAATTAAATATACAGAATTTTAGTTATATTTGAGTTAAATTTTAGTTTATAGAAAACAACTGCTAAAATTATGATCCATAAAATGTCTAAAATAATCTTTAACAAAGAAAATTTTACATGTTTCTTCTTCCTTATTACATCTTTCTTCCTTATTATATTTTTAATTGTTAAAACATAATTTTCGCAGCGATTTAATGTAAGTTTTGCTATTGAATTTTCTCTCAAGTATCAATTATGTCGATTATCATGCCAAATTAAATTTAAGTACTTATTTTTAATGTACATATTTATATATTATCAAAGATTTAATCATGATCCCGTATAACTATTATAATGTTCCTACATTTTTGCTTTATCTTTACAGTTTGTTTTTTTAACGACAACAATTTTAAACCAAAACACCAGGAGACATGTTTAAATTTACAAAAAACTAAGGTAAGTTTCACATTATTTTCTTACAGTGTTTAATATATTTACATAAATAACATACTGTGAAATTTATTATAATTTAAATTCTTTCTTTAAAATCATGTAAATCAAAAAGAAATTTTTTTATGTTTTTCAATAACAACTATGTGATATGATATGATATGTATGTATTAAAAAGGAAAACAAAAAACATAAATTTATAATTATAAAATTCAAAAAATATTAAGATTTTGTTGTTCACTTTATAACACAAAATTCCTAAGATAATGCTATCGATTAATTTATTTTCAACTTTGTGGTTTAGTACTAGTTAGTTGGTCATAAATGACGACTACTATAATAAAAAAG
This sequence comes from Leucophora obtusa, assembly GCA_949987735.1. Taxonomy (NCBI): domain Eukaryota; kingdom Metazoa; phylum Arthropoda; class Insecta; order Diptera; family Anthomyiidae; genus Leucophora; species Leucophora obtusa. The sequence goes on along the minus strand of OX465299.1, from coordinate 64,685,871 downwards.
TGAAAGAATCTAAATAAAAACCCTATTGAAATCGTATCGTAAAAATTTTAAATGGTTGTTAAATGTGAATATTTTTATAGTTGTTACTACAACGTGCTGCCACAGCAGTGGCTGCTGTGGCAGCACTTTCAATCGTCAACTAGGAAATACCATTGAAAATATTCCACAATAATTTTATAGTTTTTAAAATCATAATTTAACGATCAAGATCGGTTTATATCAAAGTATTTGTACATATCAGTAATATGAGAAAGTAGGAGTAGTCAGTATGGATATTGAAGTTTTAAAATTGATGAAATTTTTATGACTATGAAAGTTTATTTGGATTCTCAGAGAATTTAATGGATTCCATGACAAATTTGTAATACAATATAGCTTACTCAGTTACAAAATCGCTTTTTATTCCAAAATGTTATACACATTTTTTTTAAACTTGATTTATGGCGTTTTCTTTTCTGAAAAAAATGTTGCCTTTTTTTTGCATTTTGCTTTTGAATTGCCTTTTTTGTGTTCTTTTCTAAATTAAGGGTAACATTCTAAGAGGGCTAGGTGTTCTTTTCTAAAAATGTTGCCTAAATAAAGGGCAAAAAGGCAACATTTTTCGCCTTCAAAAAATTTACGGGGTAGAGTGTTGCCCTGTTTTTTTCTTTATGTCAATGCCATGTGTATATACTGTAATGTTTTTTGCCAGCTAACTCACAACTTGGTGGCCTAGGGGGTACTATCATGGCTTCTGATGCAGTAGGTCGCAGGTTCAAACCCCGGTTGGAGCAAAATATTTTTTTTTGTTTTTTTTTTTGTTTTTATAAAATTTTAATTAGATTTTTATAGTTTTGCTGTTATTTAGTATTTAACAATTTTTTAGGCTAAAAATAAATAAAAAATTATACAATTTGCTTTAAATATGAAAAAAAAAAAATTTAATTGAAAAAAGAAAATACATAAAAAAATTTATTTTTTACTTTGTCTGGAATTTGAACCCGTCCAGCCCATGTCAAAGGCAGGCATCACAACCACTAGGCTACAATTAGTAATAGTTTGCGTAAACAATATTGCATACGAGTATACAATACACATACATATGTTTAGAAAAATGCAACAGTGATTTTAATTGTGTTCTATTCTGATTGAAAAAATGTAACATTTTAATGGGGTGAGGGCAACATTTTTAAAATGTTGCCTTTTAACAAGGCAACATTTTTTTCCAGAAAAGAAAACGCCATTAGTTTGATTAACTTGGCCACTGGAAGCTTTCCAGCGTTTTTTCTGAAGCTCTTTGCTTTAAAGAAGTTAATATTACGGCAAAAATGGCTGATTTTTTTCACTAATTTCACCTTCCAAATTCTAGAGAAGGTCCAAAAACAGAAACAAGTACAACTCGAAGCCTAACTGATAGACAAACTTTTATACTTCTGACTGGGCTAGAAATTTGACGTGTTAAGTTTTAAAGACACAAAAAAATTGAAAAAGCTTGAAAAAGAAAAGCATCGCACAAGGGTTGCCACTTGGCCTAGAATGACTTGGATTGTCAAACTTTTTCTTAAAATTTATGGTTGATATATTAGCCGGTTTTTCTAATCACTTGGATTTAATAAATCCAAAAAGTATTTCTAAAAGTGCTCAACAGATGGGGTTAGATTCTCCCTATTTTAAAAAGAATTTTCTGTCCGACACTTCTTTCACCCTAATTTTAATACCGAATTCGATGATGAATGATTTTACTTTAACTTTTAAGTTTTAATTATATTTTTTATAAAACAGCGATAGACAGTCTGCCTTTTCAGTTTTATCACTTCAATTTATATTTTTACACAATTGAAAAATTCCATTGCAATATTTAATATTCACTAATTGGATTAAGTGTGTGAAGATAAATTCGAAAGTTATCGAAAGTTAAATTCGATAACTGTGACGCTAAGTGTGAAGTTAAATTCGAAAAACATAATAAAAAATCAGCGCTAAAAATTCAAAAGTGACGCTATTTGTGAAATTAAATTCGAAAAAACCGAGGAAAACGCAAAAGTGACGCTAAGTGTGAAGTTAAATTTGAAAAAAAGAAAATACGGACAAAACACAAAAGTGACGCTAAGTGTGAAGTTAAATTCGAAAAAAGGAAATACGGGAAAAGCGCAAAAACGACGCTAACTATGAAATTAAATCCGAAAATTCAGAAAACTTTGAAAATTTTTTGAATTTGACACATATAACTGAGTGTTGAGAAGGAAATCGCTCTGGAGGATTTTGGCGATTGTGGCCATACTGGACGAGGTACACACATGAGTGATACCTCCAATTAAAGGCCCGACCTTACTTTACTTAAATATTAATGTATTTTTTCCGAATTGATTTTCAGAAAACTTTGAATATCTTTTGAATTTGACACATATAACTGACTGTTGAGAATGAAAACTCTGTGGAGGATTTTGGCCACTGTGGCCATACTGGACGAGGTACACATATGAGTGATACCTCCAATTACAGGCCTTACCATACTATACTCAAATATTAATGCACTTTTTCCGAATTGATTTTCAGAAAACTTTGAAAATTTTTTGAATTTGACACATATAACTGACATTTGAGATGAAATCGCTCTAGAGGAATTTGGCAACTGTGGCCATACTGGACGAGGTACGCACATGAGTGATACCTCCAATTAAAGGCCTTACCATACTATACTCAAATATTAATGCACTTTTTCTGAATTGTTTTTCATAAAACTTTTAAAAGTTTTTGAATTTCACACATATAACTGACTGTTGAGAATGAAATCGCTGTGGAGGATTTTGGCCACTGTGGCCATACTGGAAGAGGTACACATATAGGTGATACCTCCAATTAAAGGCCTTGCCATACTGTACTCAAATATTAATGCACTTTTTCCGAATTGATTTTCAGAAAACTTTGAAAATTTTTTGAATTTCATACATATAACTGACTGTTGATAATGAAAACGCTGTGGAGGATTTTGGCCACTGTGGCCATACTGGACGAGGTACACATATGAGTGATACCTCCAATTAAAGGCCCGACCTTACTTTACTCAAATATTAATGCACTTTTTCCGAATTGATTTTCAGAAAACTTTGAAAATTTTTTGAATTTCATACATATAACTGACTGTTGATAATGAAAACGCTGTGGAGGATTTTGGCCACTGTGGCCATACTGGACGAGGTACACATATGAGTGATACCTCCAATTAAAGGCCCGACCTTACTTTACTCAAATATTAATGCACTTTTTCCGAATTGATTTTCAGAAAACTTTGAAAATTTTTTGAATTTCACACATATAACTGACTGTTGAGAATGAAAACGCTGTGGAGGATTTTGGCCACTGTGGCCATACTGGACGAGGTACACATATGAGTGATACCTCCAATTAAAGGCCTTGCCATACTGTACTCAAATATTAATGCACTTTTTCCGAATTGATTTTCAGAAAACTTTTAAAATTTTTTGAATTTCACACATATAACTGACTGTTGAGAATGAAAACGCTGTGGAGGATTTTGGTCACTGTGGCCATACTGGACGAGGTACACATATGAGTGATACCTCCAATTAAAGGCCTTACCATACTGTACTCAAATATTAATGCACTTTTTCCGAATTGATTTTCAGAAAACTTTTAAAATTTTTTGAATTTCACACATATAACTGACTGTTGAGAATGAAAACGCTGTGGAGGATTTTGGCCACTGTGGCCATACTGGACGAGGTACACATATGAGTGATACCTCCAATTAAAGGCCTTACCATACTATACTCAAATATTAATGCACCTTTTCCAAATTGTTTTTCAGAAAACTTTGAAAATTTTTTGAATTTCGCACATATAACTGACTGTTGAGAGTGAAATCGCTCTGGAGGATTTTGGCTACTGTGGCCATACTGGATGAGGTACACATATGAGTGATACCTCCAATTAAAGGCCTTACCATACTATACTCAAATATTAATGCACCTTTTCCGAATTGTTTTTCAGAAAACTTTGAAAATTTTTTGAATTTCACACATATAACTGACTATTGAGAATGAAAACGCTGTGGAGGATTTTGGCCACTGTGGCCATTCTGGACGAGGTACACATATGAGTGATACCTCCAATTAAAGGCCTTACCATACTATACTCAAATATTAATGCACCTTTTCCGAATTGTTTTTCAGAAAACTTTGAAAATTTTTTGAATTTCACACATATAACTGACTGTTGAGAATGAAAACGCTGTGGAGGATTTTGGCCACTGTGGCCATTCTGGACGAGGTACACATATGAGTGATACCTCCAATTAAAGGCCTTACCATACTATACTCAAATATTAATGCACCTTTTCCAAATTGTTTTTCAGAAAACTTTGAAAATTTTTTGAATTTCGCACATATAACTGACTGTTGAGAGTGAAATCGCTCTGGAGGATTTTGGCTACTGTGGCCATACTGGATGAGGTACACATATGAGTGATACCTCCAATTAAAGGCCTTACCATACTATACTCAAATATTAATGCACCTTTTCCGAATTGATTTTCAGAAAACTTTTAAAATTTTTTGAATTTCACACATATAACTGACTGTTGAGAATGAAAACGCTGTGGAGGATTTTGGCCACTGTGGCCATACTGGACGAGGTACACATATGAGTGATACCTCCAATTAAAGGCCTTACCATACTATACTCAAATATTAATGCACCTTTTCCAAATTGTTTTTCAGAAAACTTTGAAAATTTTTTGAATTTGACACATATAACTGACTGTTGAGAATGAAAACGCTGTGGAGGATTTTGGCCACTGTGGCCATACTGGACGAGGTACACATATGAGTGATACCTCCAATTAAAGGCCTTACCATACTGTACTCAAATATTAATGCACTTTTTCCGAATTGATTTTCAGAAAACTTTGAAAATTTTTTGAATTTCACACATATAACTGACTGTTGAGAATGAAAACGCTGTGGAGGATTTTGGCCACTGTGGCCATACTGGACGAGGTACACATATGAGTGATACCTCCAATTAAAGGCCTTACCATACTGTACTCAAATATTAATGCACTTTTTCCGAATTGATTTTCAGAAAACTTTGAAAATTTTTTGAATTTCACACATATAACTGACTGTTGAGAATGAAAACGCTGTGGAGGATTTTGGCCACTGTGGCCATACTGGACGAGGTACACATATGAGTGATACCTCCAATTAAAGGCCTTACCATACTATACTCAAATATTAATGCACCTTTTCCAAATTGTTTTTCAGAAAACTTTGAAAATTTTTTGAATTTCGCACATATAACTGACTGTTGAGAGTGAAATCGCTCTGGAGGATTTTGGCTACTGTGGCCATACTGGATGAGGTACACATATGAGTGATACTTCCAATTAAAGGCCTTACCATACTATACTCAAATATTAATGCACTTTTTCTGAATTGTTTTTCATAAAACTTTTAAAAGTTTTTGAATTTCACACATATAACTGACTGTTGAGAATGAAAACGCTGTGGAGGATTTTGGCCACTGTGGCCATTCTGGACGAGGTACACACATGAGGTATACCTCCAATTAAAGGCCCGACCTTACTTTACTCAATTATTAATGCACTTTTTCCGAATTGATTTTCAGAAAACTTTGAAAATTTTTTGAATTTCGCACATATAACTGACTGTTGAGAGTGAAATCGCTCTGGAGGATTTTGGCTACTGTGGCCATACTGGATGAGGTACACATATGAGTGATACCTCCAATTAAAGGCCTTACCATACTATACTCAAATATTAATGCACCTTTTCCGAATTGTTTTTCAGAAAACTTTGAAAATTTTTTGAATTTCACACATATAACTGACTGTTGAGAATGAAAACGCTGTGGAGGATTTTGGCCACTGTGGCCATTCTGGACGAGGTACACATATGAGTGATACCTCCAATTAAAGGCCTTACCATACTATACTCAAATATTAATGCACCTTTTCCGAATTGTTTTTCAGAAAACTTTGAAAATTTTTTGAATTTCACACATATAACTGACTGTTGAGAATGAAAACGCTGTGGAGGATTTTGGCCACTGTGGCCATTCTGGACGAGGTACACACATGAGGTATACCTCCAATTAAAGGCCCGACCTTACTTTACTCAATTATTAATGCACTTTTTCCGAATTGATTTTCAGAAAACTTTGAAAATTTTTTGAATTTCGCACATATAACTGACTGTTGAGAGTGAAATCGCTCTGGAGGATTTTGGCGACTGTGGCCATACTGGACGAGGTACACACATGAGGTATACCTCCAATTAAAGGCCTTACCATACTATACTCAAATATTAATGCACCTTTTCCGAATTGATTTTCAGAAAACTTTGAAAATTTTTTGAATTTCACACATATAACTGACTGTTGAGAATGAAAACGCTGTGGAGGATTTTGGCCACTGTGGCCATACTGGACGAGGTACACATATGAGTGATACCTCCAATTAAAGGCCTTACCATACTGTACTCAAATATTAATGCACTTTTTCCGAATTGATTTTCAGAAAACTTTGAAAATTTTTTGAATTTCACACATATAACTGACTGTTGAGAATGAAAACGCTGTGGAGGATTTTGGCCACTGTGGCCATACTGGACGAGGTACACATATGAGTGATACCTCCAATTAAAGGCCTTACCATACTGTACTCAAATATTAATGCACTTTTTCCGAATTGATTTTCAGAAAACTTTGAAAATTTTTTGAATTTCACACATATAACTGACTGTTGAGAATGAAAACGCTGTGGAGGATTTTGGCCACTGTGGCCATACTGGACGAGGTACACATATGAGTGATACCTCCAATTAAAGGCCTTACCATACTATACTCAAATATTAATGCACCTTTTCCAAATTGTTTTTCAGAAAACTTTGAAAATTTTTTGAATTTCGCACATATAACTGACTGTTGAGAGTGAAATCGCTCTGGAGGATTTTGGCTACTGTGGCCATACTGGATGAGGTACACATATGAGTGATACCTCCAATTAAAGGCCTTACCATACTATACTCAAATATTAATGCACTTTTTCTGAATTGTTTTTCATAAAACTTTTAAAAGTTTTTGAATTTCACACATATAACTGACTGTTGAGAATGAAAACGCTGTGGAGGATTTTGGCCACTGTGGCCATACTGGACGAGGTACACATATGAGTGATACCTCGAATTAAAGGCCTTACCATACTGTACTCAAATATTAATGCACTTTTTCCGAATTGATTTTCAGAAAACTTTGAAAATTTTTTGAATTTCACACATATAACTGACTGTTGAGAATGAAAACGCTGTGGAGGATTTTGGCCACTGTGGCCATAGTGGACGAGGTACACATATGAGTGATACCTCCAATTAAAGGCCTTACCATACTGTACTCAAATATTAATGCACTTTTTCCGAATTGATCTTCAGAAAACTTTGAAAATTTTTTGAATTTCACACATATAACTGACTGTTGATAATGAAAACGCTGTGGAGGATTTTGGCCACTGTGGCCATACTGGACGAGGTACACATATGAGTGATACCTCCAATTAAAGACCCGACCTTACTTTACTCAAATATTAATGCACTTTTTCCGAATTGATTTTCAGAAAACTTTGAAAATTTTTTGAATCTGACACATATAACTGACTGTTGATAATGAAAACGCTTTGGAGGATTTTGGCCACTGTGGCCATACTGGACGAGGTACACATATGAGTGATACCTCCAATTAAAGGCCTTACCATACTATACTCAAATATTAATGCACCTTTTCCGAATTGTTTTTCAGAAAACTTTGAAAATTTTTTGAATTTCACACATATAACTGACTATTGAGAATGAAAACGCTGTGGAGGATTTTGGCCACTGTGGCCATTCTGGACGAGGTACACATATGAGTGATACCTCCAATTAAAGGCCTTACCATACTATACTCAAATATTAATGCACCTTTTCCGAATTGTTTTTCAGAAAACTTTGAAAATTTTTTGAATTTCACACATATAACTGACTGTTGAGAATGAAAACGCTGTGGAGGATTTTGGCCACTGTGGCCATTCTGGACGAGGTACACATATGAGTGATACCTCCAATTAAAGGCCTTACCATACTATACTCAAATATTAATGCACCTTTTCCAAATTGTTTTTCAGAAAACTTTGAAAATTTTTTGAATTTCGCTCATATAACTGACTGTTGAGAGTGAAATCGCTCTGGAGGATTTTGGCTACTGTGGCCATACTGGATGAGGTACACATATGAGTGATACCTCCAATTAAAGGCCTTACCATACTATACTCAAATATTAATGCACCTTTTCCGAATTGATTTTCAGAAAACTTTTAAAATTTTTTGAATTTCACACATATAACTGACTGTTGAGAATGAAAACGCTGTGGAGGATTTTGGTCACTGTGGCCATACTGGACGAGGTACACATATGAGTGATACCTCCAATTAAAGGCCTTACCATACTGTACTCAAATATTAATGCACTTTTTCCGAATTGATTTTCAGAAAACTTTGAAAATTTTTTGAATTTCACACATATAACTGACTGTTGAGAATGAAAACGCTGTGGAGGATTTTGGCCACTGTGGCCATACTGGACGAGGTACACATATGAGTGATACCTCCAATTAAAGGCCTTACCATACTATACTCAAATATTAATGCACCTTTTCCAAATTGTTTTTCAGAAAACTTTGAAAATTTTTTGAATTTCGCACATATAACTGACTGTTGAGAGTGAAATCGCTCTGGAGGATTTTGGCTACTGTGGCCATACTGGATGAGGTACACATATGAGTGATACCTCCAATTAAAGGCCTTACCATACTATACTCAAATATTAATGCACCTTTTCCAAATTGTTTTTCAGAAAACTTTGAAAATTTTTTGAATTTCGCACATATAACTGACTGTTGAGAGTGAAATCGCTCTGGAGGATTTTGGCTACTGTGGCCATACTGGATGAGGTACACATATGAGTGATACCTCCAATTAAAGGCCTTACCATACTATACTCAAATATTAATGCACCTTTTCCGAATTGATTTTCAGAAAACTTTTAAAATTTTTTGAATTTCACACATATAACTGACTGTTGAGAATGAAAACGCTGTGGAGGATTTTGGTCACTGTGGCCATACTGGACGAGGTACACATATGAGTGATACCTCCAATTAAAGGCCTTACCATACTGTACTCAAATATTAATGCACTTTTTCCGAATTGATTTTCAGAAAACTTTGAAAATTTTTTGAATTTCACACATATTTATTTCATATTTGTTCCAAAGTAACTACTCGTATGGAAAAATTTGGTGGCAAACGAAAGGCATTTCAGAAGCCTATTTACCGGTGTATAAAATATGCTTAGCATGCTTAGTTGTTTATGGCAAAACACCAAAATTTTAAGTGGTTTTTTATGGAGATGTATGACCCAGCAAAAATTTGATAATGACAGGTCATTACTACATGCATTACTTAGATCTCATATATCCTTACCCTTTGAATTACTTTTAAACTGAATGTAATGAGTTACCCATAATTATACCCCACACATTACCAATTCACAATAGCTGAAACAAATAATATATAACAAATAATAATAATATAATCATTAAAAACCATAACTATGGCGTAGCCTAGTGATTAGCGTTTTTGCCTGAAAGACATAATATTCGCTGATCAATTCGTGTCTGCTTACATTGTTTTGTTTTTTTTTTGTAACTTATATTAAACATCTATTTATAGAAATGTTGATGTTCATTAAGCAGTATTTAATAACAACAAGTTTTGAGAAAAATAGACATGTATAACAGCTGCCACAATAAATGTGTACATACGTTAAGCATTGAAAATCATAGCGATGTCGTAGTGCAATGGTTAGAGTGTTTGCCTGACAACCGTGACGTACGCTGATCAATTCGTGTCAGCTCCTATTAGTTTTTAAATTTTTATACTTTTTTAAATTTATATTAAACATCTATTTATAGAACAGATTTCACTAAGATTTCAATACCTAAAACACTTAAGATTTCAATACCTCAAACTCATTACATGGTAATGAAAGTTTTTGCTGGGGATGTATGTTAAATTATCATATATATTAATCCTTATAATATTTAAGCGAGGTGATGTTTCGGCTTTTTACGGCCTACTTCGGGTTTGAGACGAATTTTCCCGAAGGTCTATTTTAAAAAATTTTAAAACATCTGACTAATTAGCATAGGCAATATGGACATCAATCCTTTTCTTGTTGACAGTGCAAACCAATTGTATAAAGATAAATTTGAAATTTCTTAAATTTCAGACATGTCGTCATACAAAAAGTATGAAAAAAGGAGTTTTCCAAAATATACTTTTTGTTTGTTATTTGGATCTTTCATTTGACGGACTTTTTCATTTCCCGGGATCCAGGAAATTCCCGCTCATAATAAAATAATCAAATCTGAGATAATTTATACTTGAAAAAATTGATTTCTATTAAAAATCCGTCCGGTAAAGTTAAGTTTTCGTTGCACCCATGAGAAAATGTAATATATTCCAAAAAAAAGGGTTACATATTGTATCAAACCGTTAAAACCGTTAAACCGCGAATAAATATTTAGGTAATATGTGTATGGAGTGTTTCCATATGGTAGTGTTTCCAGATGACGTTTTGTCTCAGATGAACGAAAATACAATACAAGATACAATAACAAAATATATGTAGTCACTCATTCATCTAACAGCGAATGTCTTCTAGAAACCCCACATTAATTTTTAAATATTTTTGCACAGTTTTTTAAGTACTTACGAAAATATGAAGTTTGACATCAATTTGTGAATTCTATATTTCTAGACATTTTGCTATCCAGAAATAAAAATTCGTCTGGAAATATTTTTATAAAAAAGTTTAAAAGCGTGTATTTTAACATACTTTTTTTTAGCAAAATCGCCTTTTTATAACAGTTCTTTAATTTTAATTGGTATTTTCTGCATAATTTTTTTTATGCCTATTACTATAAAAAGAAATAATTCAGTTTTCATAGTTTCATTTCATAATATAAAAAAGCATCTAAATCGTTATTTTTAAAATAAATATAATTTAAAAAATACAATTTAAGTAAAGGAATAAACTAACCACTGCAGAGTCTTTGGGTGAGACGAAACTGCGGCAGTCTGGTGATTTCCTTGTGTCTGTTAAAAATTTTTCAATAAAAATATTTTCTTCTTCCTATAAATTAGCTCTATAAAAACTGGTTTTTATTTGAGTAATTCTTAATTGAACAATTTTTTGAGTAATGGTAAAAATCGATTATAAGGAATAGCAATAAAAAAATTGTTTTTCTTAAAATAAGTTGTATTTGATGGATTCTAATACATCCCAGCAAAATCTTTCATTACCCAATAAGTGGTTATATAATAGAAATTCATAGCTCCGCCCAACTTATTTTATGGAGTCTAAACTATTATTTTTGTTTGGCGTGATCGATTTTATAAGTACACAAAAAACCAAAGAATAATACGATAGCGAAATCGCTATTACTTTAAATATACGAAAACTATATCATATTCAATAAGATTATAATAACGTTTTCGATAAGATTTAATGATACTTCAAATTATTCATTATTTACAAAAATTCAAACTGTTTTCAGAATCAAATAAAATTTATAAAAACTTGCAGTTTTTACTTCGTTTGGCTATTTATACTCCAGTTTATTGCACAACTATAGTTGCAAAATCTGGGTGAGTTCGACTTTTCTTCTGAATATGACGGTTTCATTATGAATTTTTCATTATGACTTAATTTCAGCTTATTTTCAAAGAATTTCGGTTTTGCTATCATATATATTATTTTCTATATCGAAATCGCCTGGAATGACAATAGTGTTTCGATGCTGGACCAGATTTAGGCGATTTTACTATCGTTATTCCAGGGAATTTCGAAAGCGAAAACGGTATAATAATTCTTTGGAAATACGATATCGTTACGAAAGGTACATTTTAGAACAAAAAGTCTATCATTTTCGTATCACAAGTGATTATCATATATTATAATAAATATCACCTAGGTGATATCGTTTCTCTATCGCGACGATATCGTTTGCTTTATTGGGTAGTCACGCTTAACCGCTCGCTTACGAAAAAATTAAAAATAAGTAGTTATGAGATTTTGAATAATAAGTGGTTACACACATGCTCACGAAAAGTTGAATTATAAGTTGTTATCTGATTGCTTACTTGATTCTTAAAAATAATGAGTTTCATAAGTACTATTGGCTTAAGGAAATACATTCAGAAAAATTAAAGTTTTTCCAGCGTGTAATTTTAGGACTCGTCATAAAAATTTAACCACAAAACATATTTACATACAATAAACAAAAAACGTATAAAATTTAACTGTGTAAAAAGTACTTAGTACTTACTTACAAAATAATGACTTAATGGTAATAGTTTAACTATTACGATTAAGTCATTATTTTGTACAATATTTAAAAACAAAGACTACAATAGGCCGTTATTAGGAAGTCATTATTTTATACTACAAAGTAATGCAAAAGTTAATGATATATCATTATTGGTAATGTAGATAGTAATAAGGCGTCACTACCACTTGCTGGGATTTTAGAAAACGTTTACATTTGAAAATGGATTGAAGAAGTTAGGAGCAATTTGCCTTTTACTCGGTTTACTCGATTTGAATACTCTAATAAATAGTTACTGAATTTTAAGATAATTTTAATAAAAAAAAATATACTTCTTTTTTAGTAATTGTACTTACTGCTCTTTTATCCTCGATGTACTTTTTTGGTCGATTTCATTTCTGGCGACCCTAGTTGTAGAACTGTTGATTATTAAATTGTATCTGCCGAACGCACCCATTGTAATGTCTAATATCATTGCTAATTTTTTAGTAGTTTTACCAAAATTTTGTACAGACTTTTTTCTATTCGTTTAGTAAATTACACTGTCCAACAAATTTGGGGTGAGCGATTGTATCTCGCATAAAACTAACGATAAATAGGAGTAGACTTTAAGTAGACATAAATACCCAGATAGTTTTCAAAGCTCGTTTTTTTTATAATCTGATGGAATGTCGTTGCCAAATTGGGGTGATTGACAAGAACTTGTCGTATTCAATAAACCAATCTATACTTTATATAATTCTAATATTAAGCGGATTATACACGAAGGAATACTGAGTTTGGAAACAAAAAATCAAAAACTTTTGATAACACGAATTGCACGAATATCAACACGACACATTAACATACACAAATGAACATTTGTAAAAAATGGGCATTTTTTCACGAATGTTTCTTCGTGTATACTCCGCATTAGAAAGTAAAAGTTCTGGCACAATTGAAACGGTCTTCGCACTTTTTTGCCATCATTTTGGCATGAAACACAATTTCTCAAATACCATCACTATTGTCTATCATGAAAATGATCAACCTTTTTGAAACAAAAAATATAATCTAATATGACAATATCATATTAGAATTTGGACTTGGTAGAGCAATATTCACACTTGGTAGAACAATATTCTAACAAAATATATGAAAATATTGGAAGTCTGAAAAACAATTTTTGTATTTTTTAATGCAAAAATTAAAATAATTATAAGAATATATTTAGTATAGAATAGAATATATTCTTCTACCTAAAGTCCAAATTCTAATATGATATTGTCATATTAGATTTTATTTGTTGTTTCAAAAAGGGTTGATCATTTTCATGATAGACAATACAATTGTTTCGTAGACATCACTCTACTCTTCAGTTGTCTGCAATAAGAAAATGATAACTTTCTTACTCAAACCGAGACATTACATAAGGTACAAAAAATCAACGGGACGAGAATTTTGTACTTTCGTATATGAACTGTTTGATTTGGTAAAATCAGCTATAATGCAAAAATTAGGATAATTGTTTAATTATAAGAATATGTATTTTACGTAATGTAAAAGAAAAATTGGGTTTATCCTAAAAAACGTGCATTTTACTTTTCATACCATTAACTTTTCCTTTGCAAGTATACTCAGATATGTAATATTTTTGAGCTTTTCGACATTAACGAGGGACAAATTACACCCTCCTCTAATAAAATTTAATTAGAAACCCTTCGGGGAAAGGGACCGGCCCCAGATGACACGCATGATAGGTCCCAAAGTGGCGGAGACCGGTCGTTGATCGGTCTTTTTATTTGAAAGAAATATATCACTTTAACATGGTGTTGTTATTGGAAATTACCAATTGCCACAGTTTAGACACCTTGTGACACGTAAGGTGGTGTGTATAAAAATAGCTTTTCAAATAAAATAATAAAAAATTAAGAATTAAAAATAATCTACTTGGCGTCGAAGTAGGGCTCGATAACACAACATTCTGCTTGTAAAGCAAACGCTCTACCGTCTGAGCTAATGTTGCTTGTGGATGATGACTGGCTGATGGTAAAGTTATATATTTTTGATTTCTGTTCAAATAAAAAAATAAAAAGAAAATACAAACACTACAAGCAAATAAAAAAAATGGAAAAGAAACAAATAGAAAAGAAAACAAAATTAACACACACACAAATATAGTGGAAGTGCCTTGAATATGCCCCGATTGATCGGTCATGGGATAGGTCATTTAATGGCAGTTGACTCGTTTTTTGCGTTGGCCATAATTAAATTAAAAAATCATTTAAAAATTAGAAAATTACCTCAAAAACTCCGATAATATAAATAAAAATTTAAAAAATAAATAAAAGAGTGAAATAAATCAAAAAAATAATTTTAAAAATATGCAGCGAATTTTGTATTTTATTTCGGTATCGGTCAAGTGTTTTAAAAGCTGGTGTGAATAACTGATCAGAAAATACTTAGAAAATAATTCATTCTCTTTTGTTCATATTTGTACTAATTTAGTAATATGCCTTCGGTTGACCGGTCACGGGATAGGTCCTTGGAGGGCAATTGACTCCTCACTCCCCGTAGGGAATATACAGTTGGGTGATATATAAGGTATTCAATTAATCGGCTTTTTATTTTAATCGATTAATCGTGCAAATTATTATTCGGGTTTTTTTCTTAACCGGTTAATCGAACAAAATTTTAAAATTAATCGATTAATCGATAAACATTTTTGTAAAATGTAATACATACACATGTTGTGTTTTTAATAATTTTATTTAGAAAAAGGAACAAAACTAAATTCAGTATCTCTTCTAAAATTCATAAAAATAAAATAAATTTAATAATTAATTTTTGTCATTGAGATTTCGTCAATATTTTTATTTTTTCTGTCCCCACTTTCACATATTAAAGGTTTATTCAAATCGGGGAGAACCACACCCGAAAGAAGAATATAAGACCCCGTACATTAATTTATATCCCTTTCGTAAGCACTGAATGTATAAAAAACGAAAATGTAGAGAGGAATTCTGTTGAGAATTGATTTTCGCTCTACGTTTCCGTACCTCCATCCCTTTATTTTATTTAATTTCATTAATTCAGAGTGTTCACTAAACAAGCTCTATTACATGGAGCATTAATTATAATTTATAATTCTAATGATCATAAATTACAAATGTTTTCATTTAATATCAACGTTAAAAAGTCGTCAAAAATAATTAAAATTTTATTATACGTAAATAGATACTACTATTTTACTAGATAAGTCACAACAACAGGGTAGTTATTTGGAAGATGGCAAAGCTAACTGTGGTAATTTTATGTTGTTTTTGTTTTTTCTTTAGGATTTAAGATGTTTATAACGCTCCTACTTGAAAACATGAAATTCTCATTGAGTTGAAGCTAACAAATATTTCTAAAAATTCTAAATTATTTTCTTAGGCCAGAATGAAATCCGGATAGGTACAAGCCGACAGCAAATTATTTATCACAATTTTTTAAAACAATTTTTGAGTTTTTAGCACATTTACTTTAATAAAATATATTTTTTAAATATATTTGTAATTTTCTACCAATTTCGATTAATCGATTAATCGTATGACATTATTCGAATTATTCGTAATTCGAAATTTGGACATTTTAAATTATTTATTTATTTTTTTCTCAAAAATTGTTCGATTAATCGAATAACGATCAATCGATTGAATGCCCTAGTGTATTTAAAGAAAATTAATGAAAAATACCAAATTGTAATCTCAAAATTTGTCAACATTTTACATTATGTTCTATCTTATGCTGGAAACTGACATGAAATGCCCAATATACGAGTTTATCGTCATATGAAATCAAAAAAGCCGTAAGTTACATTTAAAAAATTTTACAGGAGAAGCAAAAAACTTTTTAAAATTGCTTGCGCTTACACTGGGGCTGTTTAGAATTTTGTTAATAAAATCGTCGTGTTTAGTCGTAGGAGTGTAAAATTTTGCAGGATATGTATTTTGATACGGTGCATCACAATCGATCAAAAAGTCGATATTGAATTTTTTGTACCTTACGGCTTTTTTGATTTTATATGTAGTTTATATGAGTATGCGTTATTAATATGTTACCATTAAATTTTAAACCAAGTTTTATTTCCAGAAGGTAGTACTGAAAATGTATTAGATTTGAGTAAACACGAATTCAATAAGGAAAGTGCTGAAGATATTTTTAATGAACTCATAAAATCTACAGATCTTGATAGCTCCGATACTCTTGAAGTCTTAAGTAATAGTGATGTGCGAAAACCAATTAATAACAAAATTACTAAACAGCAACAAGAAAGCTTCACCACAAATGAAAGATCTAACTTATTGAGCCATAATGTAGATACGGAGCACTCCCAGGAAGAAAGATCTCTTTCAATAATTAATTCTATATCTGAATTTAATGTTGTATGTTCGTCGACGAAAATTAATTTATCAGATATTAATAATACCGTGGATAATGATACTGATATAGAAGAGTATAGATTAGTTTTAAGAAAAATTTCTTTTTCAGATATTCCGAACAAATCTGTTTATATAAAAAAAAATAGCAAATCAAAAAAAAAAAAACAAAAAGAGGGTAACTTTTATCAGGGCGATTATAATTTAACAGGACTCCAAATGAGATTTTTAAAAGATAAATTTTTTAAAAGTAATCAAATAATAGACATAAGACGTTGCACAAAATTTTTACAACACATGGCCAGAATAAATTTCAGTAAAATAAATAATGTTTGCCCCATAAATTTTTCTAGCAGCCGATACAACAAAGAAAAAACCAAATTAATATTGTACGCAAAATGTATATACTCTGTAGATAGTTGCAGAAAATACAAATTAAACATCAATCTTAATATAGATCCGATATCTGTTAATGTTTATGCAAGTAAAAAAAAAATTGTTCACCCAGCTAAATTTAAAACTCAACAAAATAGAGGTGTTGGTAGACTTCTTTCAAAATTTGAGATTAAAAATAAACATCCATCAAACTATAGAAATGACCTTTTGGTTGGGCAGTCAGCAAAACTTTGTGATGTAGGGAACTCGCAACAGGTACCATCTAAGGTGGCTATAAGAAAATTAAAAAGCGAAGAGATTCAAAGACATAATAGAGATAGTGATCCTTTGATAGATTTATTGCTGATGCAGCGCTCCGAAAAATGGCGCCATTTTATACAGCGTGTATCGAGTCCACAGGAAATGTATCTATATTCAGAGGAACAATTAAGGCTTCCACATAATAATAGAAAATTTCTTTTAAAAAAAAGTAGAAATACAATATTTTTCGATTCCACAGGTAGCGTAGTTAAAAAAATAAATTCTTCATCGAAACGCGTTTTTTTATATTCCATTATTCTTCATGTCGAGGAAATAACACTTGTCGTTCCCTTAGCAGAAGCGCTTTTATGCAGACATTATGAGGAGGACATAAAAAAATTTTTAATGGATGTTAAAGTTTTTTGCCTTGAAAAAAAAATTACTTGGCCTATTTCGAAAAGAGTATGCTCCGATTGGAGCTGGGCGATTATGAATGCTTGCCTTAAAATATTCAATGATACAGATACTGCAACATATTTGGCTAAATGCTATAAAATACTTTCACAGAATTTTAAGCTTCCACCTCAGCTAGTAATTCTGCAAATATGTTGCAGCCATTTCAACAAAATTTGCATAAAAGACATAAAAGACTATGCAAAAACTGAAGAGCAAGTCGAATTTTTTGAAATAATAATGAAAATTGGAATAAATTTATCAACCATCAAAAAATTCTGGAAGTGGTTTCAAAAGGTATGCATAATATTAAGCGCTTCAAAAAAAGACGAACGCTTTTCTAAAGCAAAAGCATCAATCCTTAAAATTGCAACCGAAGTAATTGTGTTAACCGAAAATGATTTAAATGAATCTACAAAGGAAACATCAGCTGCTTCATTCTCAAACAAACCGCAATATAAGAGAAGTCCATTTTATAAAAAAGGGCTAGGAATATTAAATATATATGCTGTTGAAGATAACACAGAAGTAGAAAATAATTTGAAAAATATAGGCTACTTACATCTAATATTAAAAAAATATATTCCGTATGCCCCATTTTGGAGTAATTTGATGGGTGTTATGGTAGACACGAAAAATAAATCTCGTTTGTCGAATGGACCGGTTGAGACCTACTTCAATACAACAAAAAACATAACTCTGGAAGGCAAAAGGAATGTAAGGCCTTCCGTTTATGTAAGAAAGTCAAAACGGTTTATACAAGCTAAAATAAAAGACTTAAGAACAAATTATAAATTACAAAAAACAACCAAATCCAAAAATAAAACAGATTTAAAGATACAAAAAACCACAAAACCAGAAAAAAGTGAAAAAAGGTTCAATAAAAAGAAAAATTTTCTGGTTGAGGACGATTGGAAAAAAACTCCTCAAAAAATAAAAAAGCTAATAAATCCACACCGACTTCAATCAGAGAAACAGTTTAAGAAACATAGCAAAAACCTTGAAAAGGTGACAAACAAAACCGAAAAGCTACAAAATGTAATAGAAAAGCAGGATGAAATCCAAGATTGCACTAAGCACACCATAGAAAAGCAGGATGAAATCCAAGATTGCACTAAGCACACCATACAAACCGAAAAAAGCCAAAATAGTGCATCAGAATTCCAAAAACATATAATAGATTTCTACAGCAATGTAAAGCTTAAACGAGATGTAGCCGAAATCAAATTTTTCCTTTTTGAGTATTCCCACATTTTCACTAATTTGCAAAAACCTATCTCTATATCTGCTAGTACTTTATATCTTCATGAGTTCCAATCACTAAACGTCCGGAAAGATATTTTTAATAATTTAATAGAGCTTTATAGTAACATTCTATTCCACAAACATAATATTAAAGATTCTGAATGTTTGGCTACTGACGTTGGAGTAGGCATCTTTATTGCAAAAACAAAAATAAAACTAAACAGCTGCCTAACACCAAATAAAAAGTATATTAGAGTATTTATACCAATACATGATACATTTACTGAACACTTCACAATAGCATACATTAACTTTCAAACCAAACAATTTCAATATTTTAATCCTAGTGGAACATCACAAAAAATTTCAGATATCCATTTCAAGTCATTTTTAAAAACTCTCTCAAAAGAACAATTAGCTGAAAATTGGACGATACTCTATATAAAACAACAGTATATCCAAAAGGATAATTACAACTGCGGGGTGATATGCAACCAATTCGTGGAAGCAACAATTACAAATAGAAGCATAAAAAATATTATGAACCCTGATGCATATAGAAGGCAAATCAAAGAAGATTTAATTGCACACGGAAACAACAGTAATCTTCCTTGTCTTCATTGTGAAGGAGGAACCATAGTAATGGACACCGTAACGTGCGTAAAATGCTCTAGAAAAATAGATCTAAATTGTCTAGAATCATATTACAATGATATCTCGGGAGAATTTGTATGTCACCTATGTGCAACGCTATAAAAATATACCTGGAACACGTTAAGTAATTTTTTATATTTAAATAACTTTTACATAATGCGAGTTACTCTGGAAATATTGTTTGAGTGATATTATAATTTATTTTGTATATCCATATATACAGTGACAGACAATAGGTACAATAGAATTAATTAAAGTTTTTTCTAGTATTATCCCCGTTGCTTTTATTTTTGAAGATCAAAATAATGATTAAATTGTCGCCGAAGAACTGGAAGATGGTCTAGAAAATTGTAGAAATTTTTAGTGTAGCGTGTGTAATTTTGCCACTTGTTCTAAGTAGGCGTGGCTTTTTATGAAAAATCAGCGATATCGACCTTTTATCAAATTACATAGTAAAATTTAGCGAGTACTAATCGCATCTATACAAACTGAATGTTGTTGCAAATTCTATAAAATTTCTTTAAATCTTGCATTATCTTTATTCACAAATGGTGGCTAGATTTAACATAACTATAAACATAAACAAATTTTTGCTGTTTTTCGCGATTTCAAAATAAAGTTAAAAACACTGAAATTTTAAAGCGAATAGGATTATGCTATACTTACCACGATATAACAGATCAGTCAGCCTATTATAGTATAAAGCATTTCGTATTAAAATTTCAGTGTTCTTAACTTTATTTAAAAATCTCTAAAAACAAAGAAAAATTTACTCATATTTAAAGCGCTGTCATGTTAAATGTGGCCACCATTTGTGAATAAAAATAATGCAAGATTTAAAAAAATTTTATAGAATTTCCAACAACATTCAGTTTGTATAGATGCGATCAGTACTCGCTAAATTTTACTATGTAATTTGATAAAATGTCGATATCGCTGATTTTTCATAAAAAGCCACGCCTACTTAGAACAAGTGGCAAAATTACACACGCTACACTAAACATTTCTACAATTTTCTAGACCATCTTCCAGTTCTTCGGCGACAATTTAATCATTATTTTGATCTTTAAAAATAAAAGCAACGGGGATAAAATTAAAAAAAACTTAAATTGACTCTATTTTATTGTACATATGTCACTGTATATCAATAATGAATCCAAAATTTAATATACAAGTTTAGATTGGCAAAAGTTTTATTAATTAAAACTTGAGTATTAGTCACCTTTTATCAAAACCTAAATATGTAAATTCGTTTTATTAAGAAATATTGCACAGGGGTAAAAACATGTCAACTTAACACAAAAAAGTGTCATTTTCGGATTTACCATCTCCGATTTCAATGAAATTTACCCCAACTGTTGAATATGACAGCTCGCATTAAACCACACATTTCAGAGCCAAGACTCTTTTGGTTTCGGAAATATGGCGTCATAAAAATTGGAAAAAAACGTTAAAATTTGACTAAAGTATAATTACAAATTTGACTATATCTTTTAAACTATCCAAGATACAAAATTCTTTTTGATCTTATATTTGAGGTACGAAAGTACCTTTTAAAATGGATATGCATATTGTTATTTTTTCATGAAAGGGTCAATGGTCATTTTTTGGGGTTTTCGATTCAAATACTCTTATCTCGAAATGCGCACTATCAAAAATTAAAAAAAAATGTTTTTAATTGAACCTCTTTCTATATTTAAGGGTATTATCTCGATTCTTGTCTGAGTTATTGGCAAAAATATTGTAATATGTATGTTTTTTGTAAATTAATACATACAAGTACAGTGGTGGAAAATATAATAGGGACATTCAAGTTTTTTCTAGTTTTATTCTCGTTGCCTTTATTTTTAAAGATCAAAATATTAGCAAAATTCGTCCCGAAATGCGAGGAGATGCTTCAGAAAATTGTGCAGAATTTTCACGTGATGTCTGTTTTTTTTTATTTTGCTACTGGTTTTAAATGGGCGTGTCTTTTAATGAAATACAAGCGATATTGACGTTCTATCAAATTACAAAGTAAAATTTAACGAGCACTGATCGGATCTATACAAACCGTTTTTTTTTGGGAAATCCTATAAAGTTAACTTAAATCTTGCGTTATTTTTATCCACAAAGGGTCTCCAGACTTACCATGACAGTGCCTTAGACATGAACAAATTTTTCTTTGTTTTTAGAGAATTTAAAATAAAGTTACCAACACTAAAATTTTAAAGTGAATGGTATAGGGCAGGGGTATGGCATCACCAAAAACAAAAGTTATAACGACTTCGTTATCACTAGATGGCGCTTTGTTCAAAAAATTTACAATTTTCTTTTTTATTTAAATTGAAATAATAACAAACAAGAAAGCAAAACAAAAAAAAAAGGAATTCTCAAATTTAATTATTTGAACATATTTTGGTGTTGAAAAACATTTTAGCTAACAATGTTTTTCAAACTGATACGTTGCCTCATATGCAGATAGAACCAGACAGAACCATCTCTGTCTCTCTCAACCTTTGCTCTATTTATGCTAACTCGGGTAAATAAAAACATTTTGCAGGAATTTAATACTTTTGAGTTTTTTTTTTGGTTTTTTTTTTTTTGGTATTTTAATTTTTTTTTATTTTTTTTCTATTTTTAATTTTTTTATTTTTTTTTATTTTTTTTCTATTTTTTTTTATATTTTAATAATATTTCAATAATTTTTTTTATCATCTTTCTTTAATTTGAAAATAATTTAAACAGAAAGTGATATTAATTTATGATCTAGAGTCAAACTAAATAAGAAATCAACTAAACATTCCCCCCATTCAATTTTTTTTTTTTTAACTAGTAACTACTAACTTAATTTCTTTAAACACTTGGGTGAAGTGAAGGGAACTTTCAATGTAAATTGTTTTCGTAACAAAAATCATTTCTATAGAAATAGCCAAGACTTCACCGTGTTTTAGTGCCATAGAAAACAAATTTTTAAAGGAAATTACAATAAGAGCAAAATATTGCTATTTAATGAACTATGTGTCATGAACTATTATCAAAAAAAAAAAAAAATCATAGTCAAAAAATCTAATTTGATTTTGATATAAGTAATATGGTTTTCCATTTCATGTAACAGAACAAATTGCAAAAAAGCAAACCATAATTCCTTTATTTTAAACTTCGATATAATTTAGTTTATTAGTAGAAATACATTTTTTATTTATTTTGTTTTCTAATAATAGGATTTAAGCTGAAAGATTTAGGATTTACCAATTCTATATGGTTTTACAAAAACAAAATATGTAATATGTATTTTTAAGTGAATATCATAGAAGAGATTTGAATAGATTCAAATTATCACATAAAAATGTTTAGTTATTTTTAAAAGAACTATCTAATTTTAAATTGTTAACTGTTTTTAGACTGAAAAATCAAGAAATGTTAAAAAAATATATTAAATAAAAAATATTTAATGTTTAGTAAAAAATAGAGAAAACAAATGTTTTTATTTTAGCCGATAATGGCCACATCTTTTAAGATACCGTGGTAATTTTTTCCATTAGAGGTATCACTTATATGTGTTGCTCATCCACTACGGCCACAGTGACCAAAATCCTCCAGAGGGATTTTTTTCTCAACAGTCAGTTATATGTGTGAAATTCAAAAAATGTTCAAAGTTTTCTGAAAAACAATTCGGAAAAAGTGCACCAACATTTAAGTAAAGTAAGGCCAGGCCTTTAATTGGAGGTACCACTCATATGTGTACCTCGTCTAGTATGGCCACAGTCGCCAAAATCCTCCACAGCGACTTCATTCTCAACAGTCAGTTATATGTGTGAAATTCAAAAAATTTTCAAAGTTTTCTAAAAAACAATTCGGACAAAATCCACTAATAGAGATATCACTCATATGTGTGCCTCGTCCAGAATGGCCACAGTGGCCAAAATCCTCCACAGCGTTTTCATTCTCAACAGTCAGTTATATGTGTGAAATTCAAAAAATTTTCAAAGTTTTCTGAAAAACAATTCGGAAAAGGTGCATTAATATTTGAGTATAGTATGGTAAGGCCTTTAATTGGAAGTATCACTCATATGTGTACCTCGTCCAGTATGGCCACAGTGGCCAAAATCCTCCGCAGCGTTTTCATTCTCAACAGTCAGTTATATGTGTGAAATTCAAAAAATTTTCATAGTTTTCTGAAAAACAATTCGGAAAAGGTGAATTAACATATGAGTAAAGTAAGGTCGGGCCTTTAATTGGAGGTACCCCTCATGTGTGTACCTCGTCCAGTATAGCCACAGTCGCCAAAATCCTCCAGAGCGATTTCACTCTCAACAGTCAGTTATATGTGTGAAATTCAAAAATTTTCAAAGTTTTCTGAAAAACAATTCGGAAAAAGTGCATTAATATTTGAGTACAGTATGGTAAGGCCTTTAATTGGAGGTATCACTCATATGTGTACCTCGTCCAGTATGGCCACAGTGGCCAAAATCCTCCACAGCGTTTTCATTCTCAACAGTCAGTTATATGTGTCAAATTCAAAAAATTTTCAAAGTTTTCTGAAAATCAATTCGGAAAAAGTGCATTAATAATTGAGTAAAGTAAGGTCGGGCCTTTAATTGGAGGTATACCTCATGTGTGTACCTCGTCCAGTATGGCCACAGTCGCCAAAATCCTCCAGAGCGATTTCACTCTCAACAGTCAGTTATATGTGTGAAATTCAAAAAATTTTCAAAGTTTTCTGAAAAACAATTCGGAAAAGGTGCATTAATATTTGAGTATAGTATGGTAAGGCCTTTAATTGGAGGTATCACTCATATGTGTACCTCATCCAGTATGGCCACAGTAGCCAAAATCCTCCAGAGCGATTTCACTCTCAACAGTCAGTTATATGTGCGAAATTCAAAAAATTTTCAAAGTTTTATGAAAAACAATTCAGAAAAAGTGCATTAATATTTGAGTATAGTATGGTAAGGCCTTTAATTGGAGGTATCACTCATGTGCGTACCTCGTCCAGTATGGCCACAGTTGCCAAATTCCTCTAGAGCGATTTCATCTCAAATGTCAGTTATATGTGTCAAATTCAAAAAATTTTCAAAGTTTTCTGAAAATCAATTCGGAAAAAGTGCATTAATATTTGAGTACATTATGGTAAGGCCTTTAATTGGAGGTATCACTCATATGTGTACCTCGTCCAGTATGGCCACAGTGACCAAAATCCTCCACAGCGTTTTCATTCTCAACAGTCAGTTATATGTGTGAAATTCAAAAAATTTTAAAAGTTTTCTGAAAATCAATTCGGAAAAAGTGCATTAATATTTGAGTACAGTATGGTAAGGCCTTTAATTGGAGGTATCACTCATATGTGTACCTCGTCCAGTATGGCCACAGTGGCCAAAATCCTCCACAGCGTTTTCATTCTCAACAGTCAGTTATATGTGTGAAATTCAAAAAATTTTCAAAGTTTTCTGAAAATCAATTCGGAAAAAGTGCATTAATATTTGAGTAAAGTAAGGTCGGGCCTTTAATTGGAGGTATCACTCATATGTGTACCTCGTCCAGTATGGACACAGTGGCCAAAATCCTCCACAGCGTTTTCATTCTCAACAGTCAGTTATATGTGTGAAATTCAAAAAATTTTCAAAGTTTTCTGAAAAACAATTCGGAAAAGGTGCATTAATATTTGAGTATAGTATGGTAAGGCCTTTAATTGGAGGTATCACTCATATGTGTACCTCATCCAGTATGGCCACAGTAGCCAAAATCCTCCAGAGCGATTTCACTCTCAACAGTCAGTTATATGTGCGAAATTCAAAAAATTTTCAAAGTTTTCTGAAAAACAATTTGGAAAAGGTGCATTAATATTTGAGTATAGTATGGTAAGGCCTTTAATTGGAGGTATCACTCATATGTGTACCTCGTCCAGTATGGCCACAGTGGCCAAAATCCTCCACAGCGTTTTCATTCTCAACAGTCAGTTATATGTGTGAAATTCAAAAAATTTTCAAAGTTTTCTGAAAATCAATTCGGAAAAAGTGCATTAATATTTGAGTACAGTATGGTAAGGCCTTTAATTGGAGGTATCACTCATATGTGTACCTCGTCCAGTATGGCCACAGTGACCAAAATCCTCCACAGCGTTTTCATTCTCAACAGTCAGTTATATGTGTGAAATTCAAAAAATTTTCAAAGTTTTCTGAAAATCAATTCGGAAAAAGTGCATTAATATTTGAGTACAGTATGGTAAGGCCTTTAATTGGAGGTATCACTCATATGTGTACCTCGTCCAGTATGGCCACAGTGGCCAAAATCCTCCACAGCGTTTTCATTCTCAACAGTCAGTTATATGTGTGAAATTCCAAAAATTTTCAAAGTTTTCTGAAAATCAATTCGGAAAAAGTGCATTAATATTTGAGTAAAGTAAGGTCGGGCCTTTAATTGGAGGTATCACTCATATGTGTACCTCGTCCAGTATGGCCACAGTGGCCAAAATCCTCCAGAGCGATTTCACTCTCAACAGTCAGTTATATGTGCGAAATTCAAAAAATTTTCAAAGTTTTCTGAAAAACAATTTGGAAAAGGTGCATTAATATTTGAGTATAGTATGGTAAGGCCTTTAATTGGAGGTATCACTCATATGTGTACCTCATCCAGTATGGCCACAGTGGCCAAAATCCTCTAGAGCGATTTCATCTCAAATGTCAGTTATATGTGTGAAATTCAAAAAATTTTCAAAGTTTTCTGAAAATCAATTCGGAAAAGGTGCATTAATATTTGAGTATAGTATGGTAAGGCCTTTAATTGGAGGTATCACTCATATGTGTACCTCATCCAGTATGGCCACAGTAGCCAAAATCCTCCAGAGCGATTTCACTCTCAACAGTCAGTTATATGTGCGAAATTCAAAAAATTTTCAAAGTTTTCTGAAAAACAATTTGGAAAAGGTGCATTAATATTTGAGTATAGTATGGTAAGGCCTTTAATTGGAGGTATCACTCATATGTGTACCTCGTCCAGAATGGCCACAGTGGCCAAAATCCTCCACAGCGTTTTCATTCTCAACAGTCAGTTATATGTGTGAAATTCAAAAAATTTTCAAAGTTTTCTGAAAATCAATTCGGAAAAAGTGCATTAATATTTGAGTACAGTATGGTAAGGCCTTTAATTGGAGGTATCACTCATATGTGTACCTCGTCCAGTATGGCCACAGTGACCAAAATCCTCCACAGCGTTTTCATTCTCAACAGTCAGTTATATGTGTGAAATTCAAAAAATTTTAAAAGTTTTCTGAAAATCAATTCGGAAAAGGTGCATTAATATTTGAGTATAGTATGGTAAGGCCTTTAATTGGAGGTATCACTCATATGTGTACCTCATCCAGTATGGCCACAGTAGCCAAAATCCTCCAGAGCGATTTCACTCTCAACAGTCAGTTATATGTGCGAAATTCAAAAAATTTTCAAAGTTTTCTGAAAAACAATTTGGAAAAGGTGCATTAATATTTGAGTATAGTATGGTAAGGCCTTTAATTGGAGGTATCACTCATATGTGTACCTCGTCCAGAATGGCCACAGTGGCCAAAATCCTCCACAGCGTTTTCATTCTCAACAGTCAGTTATATGTGTGAAATTCAAAAAATTTTCAAAGTTTTCTGAAAAACAATTCGGAAAAGGTGCATTAATATTTGAGTATAGTATGGTAAGGCCTTTAATTGGAGGTATCACTCATATGTGTACCTCGTCCAGAATGGCCACAGTGGCCAAAATCCTCCACAGCGTTTTCATTCTCAATAGTCAGTTATATGTGTGAAATTCAAAAAATTTTCAAAGTTTTCTGAAAAACAATTCGGAAAAGGTGCATTAATATTTGAGTATAGTATGGTAAGGCCTTTAATTGGAGGTATCACTCATATGTGTACCTCGTCCAGTATGGCCACAGTGGCCAAAATCCTCCAAAGCGTTTTCATTATCAACAGTCAGTTATATGTGTCAGATTCAAAAAATTTTCAAAGTTTTCTGAAAATCAATTCGGAAAAAGTGCATTAATATTTGAGTAAAGTAAGGTCGGGTCTTTAATTGGAGGTATCACTCATATGTGTACCTCGTCCAGTATGGCCACAGTGGCCAAAATCCTCCACAGCGTTTTCATTATCAACAGTCAGTTATATGTGTGAAATTCAAAAAATTTTCAAAGTTTTCTGAAGATCAATTCGGAAAAAGTGCATTAATATTTGAGTACAGTATGGTAAGGCCTTTAATTGGAGGTATCACTCATATGTGTACCTCGTCCACTATGGCCACAGTGGCCAAAATCCTCCACAGCGTTTTCATTCTCAACAGTCAGTTATATGTGTGAAATTCAAAAAATTTTCAAAGTTTTCTGAAAATCAATTCGGAAAAAGTGCATTAATATTTGAGTACAGTATGGTAAGGCCTTTAATTCGAGGTATCACTCATATGTGTACCTCGTCCAGTATGGCCACAGTGGCCAAAATCCTCCACAGCGTTTTCATTCTCAACAGTCAGTTATATGTGTGAAATTCAAAAACTTTTAAAAGTTTTATGAAAAACAATTCAGAAAAAGTGCATTAATATTTGAGTATAGTATGGTAAGGCCTTTAATTGGAGGTATCACTCATATGTGTACCTCATCCAGTATGGCCACAGTAGCCAAAATCCTCCAGAGCGATTTCACTCTCAACAGTCAGTTATATGTGCGAAATTCAAAAAATTTTCAAAGTTTTCTGAAAAACAATTTGGAAAAGGTGCATTAATATTTGAGTATAGTATGGTAAGGCCTTTAATTGGAGGTATCACTCATATGTGTACCTCGTCCAGTATGGCCACAGTGGCCAAAATCCTCCACAGCGTTTTCATTCTCAACAGTCAGTTATATGTGTGAAATTCAAAAAATTTTCAAAGTTTTCTGAAAATCAATTCGGAAAAAGTGCATTAATATTTGAGTACAGTATGGTAAGGCCTTTAATTGGAGGTATCACTCATATGTGTACCTCGTCCAGTATGGCCACAGTGGCCAAAATCCTCCACAGCGTTTTCATTCTCAACAGTCAGTTATATGTGTGAAATTCAAAAAATTTTCAAAGTTTTCTGAAAATCAATTCGGAAAAAGTGCATTAATATTTGAGTACAGTATGGTAAGGCCTTTAATTGGAGGTATCACTCATATGTGTACCTCGTCCAGTATGGCCACAGTGGCCAAAATCCTCCACAGCGTTTTCATTCTCAACAGTCAGTTATATGTGTGAAATTCAAAAAATTTTCAAAGTTTTCTGAAAATCAATTCGGAAAAGGTGCATTAATATTTGAGTATAGTATGGTAAGGCCTTTAATTGGAGGTATACCTCATGTGTGTACCTCGTCCAGTATGGCCACAGTCGCCAAAATCCTCCAGAGCGATTTCACTCTCAACAGTCAGTTATATGTGCGAAATTCAAAAAATTTTCAAAGTTTTCTGAAAATCAATTCGGAAAAAGTGCATTAATAATTGAGTAAAGTAAGGTCGGGCCTTTAATTGGAGGTATACCTCATGTGTGTACCTCGTCCAGAATGGCCACAGTGGCCAAAATCCTCCACAGCGTTTTCATTCTCAACAGTCAGTTATATGTGTGAAATTCAAAAAATTTTCAAAGTTTTCTGAAAAACAATTCGGAAAAGGTGCATTAATATTTGAGTATAGTATGGTAAGGCCTTTAATTGGAGGTATCACTCATATGTGTACCTCGTCCAGAATGGCCACAGTGGCCAAAATCCTCCACAGCGTTTTCATTCTCAACAGTCAGTTATATGTGTGAAATTCAAAAAATTTTCAAAGTTTTCTGAAAAACAATTCGGAAAAGGTGCATTAATATTTGAGTATAGTATGGTAAGGCCTTTAATTGGAGGTATCACTCATATGTGTACCTCATCCAGTATGGCCACAGTAGCCAAAATCCTCCAGAGCGATTTCACTCTCAACAGTCAGTTATATGTGCGAAATTCAAAAAATTTTCAAAGTTTTCTGAAAATCAATTCGGAAAAAGTGCATTAATAATTGAGTAAAGTAAGGTCGGGCCTTTAATTGGAGGTATACCTCATGTGTGTACCTCGTCCAGAATGGCCACAGTGGCCAAAATCCTCCACAGCGTTTTCATTCTCAACAGTCAGTTATATGTGTGAAATTCAAAAACTTTTAAAAGTTTTATGAAAAACAATTCAGAAAAAGTGCATTAATATTTGAGTATAGTATGGTAAGGCCTTTAATTGGAAGTATCACTCATATGTGTACCTCATCCAGTATGGCCACAGTAGCCAAAATCCTCCAGAGCGATTTCACTCTCAACAGTCAGTTATATGTGCGAAATTCAAAAAATTTTCAAAGTTTTCTGAAAAACAATTTGGAAAAGGTGCATTAATATTTGAGTATAGTATGGTAAGGCCTTTAATTGGAGGTATCACTCATATGTGTACCTCGTCCAGTATGGCCACAGTGGCCAAAATCCTCCACAGCGTTTTCATTCTCAACAGTCAGTTATATGTGTGAAATTCAAAAAATTTTCAAAGTTTTCTGAAAATCAATTCGGAAAAAGTGCATTAATATTTGAGTACAGTATGGTAAGGCCTTTAATTGGAGGTATCACTCATATGTGTACCTCGTCCAGTATGGCCACAGTGGCCAAAATCCTCCACAGCGTTTTCATTCTCAACAGTCAGTTATATGTGTGAAATTCAAAAAATTTTCAAAGTTTTCTGAAAATCAATTCGGAAAAAGTGCATTAATATTTGAGTACAGTATGGTAAGGCCTTTAATTGGAGGTATCACTCATATGTGTACCTCGTCCAGTATGGCCACAGTGGCCAAAATCCTCCACAGCGTTTTCATTCTCAACAGTCAGTTATATGTGTCAAATTCAAAAAATTTTCAAAGTTTTCTGAAAAACAATTTGGAAAAGGTGCATTAATATTTGAGTATAGTATGGTAAGGCCTTTAATTGGAGGTATCACTCATATGTGTACCTCGTCCAGTATGGCCACAGTGGCCAAAATCCTCCACAGCGTTTTCATTCTCAACAGTCAGTTATATGTGTCAAATTCAAAAAATTTTCAAAGTTTTCTGAAAAACAATTTGGAAAAGGTGCATTAATATTTGAGTATAGTATGGTAAGGCCTTTAATTGGAGGTATCACTCATATGTGTACCTCGTCCAGTATGGCCACAGTGGCCAAAATCCTCCACAGCGTTTTCATTCTCAACAGTCAGTTATATGTGTGAAATTCAAAAAATTTTCAAAGTTTTCTGAAAATCAATTCGGAAAAGGTGCATTAATATTTGAGTATAGTATGGTAAGGCCTTTAATTGGAGGTATACCTCATGTGTGTACCTCGTCCAGTATGGCCACAGTCGCCAAAATCCTCCAGAGCGATTTCACTCTCAACAGTCAGTTATATGTGCGAAATTCAAAAAATTTTCAAAGTTTTCTGAAAATCAATTCGGAAAAAGTGCATTAATAATTGAGTAAAGTAAGGTCGGGCCTTTAATTGGAGGTATACCTCATGTGTGTACCTCGTCCAGAATGGCCACAGTGGCCAAAATCCTCCACAGCGTTTTCATTCTCAACAGTCAGTTATATGTGTGAAATTCAAAAAATTTTCAAAGTTTTCTGAAAAACAATTCGGAAAAGGTGCATTAATATTTGAGTATAGTATGGTAAGGCCTTTAATTGGAGGTATCACTCATATGTGTACCTCGTCCAGAATGGCCACAGTGGCCAAAATCCTCCACACCGTTTTCATTCTCAACAGTCAGTTATATGTGTGAAATTCAAAAAATTTTCAAAGTTTTCTGAAAAACAATTCGGAAAAGGTGCATTAATATTTGAGTATAGTATGGTAAGGCCTTTAATTGGAGGTATCACTCATATGTGTACCTCATCCAGTATGGCCACAGTAGCCAAAATCCTCCAGAGCGATTTCACTCTCAACAGTCAGTTATATGTGCGAAATTCAAAAAATTTTCAAAGTTTTCTGAAAAACAATTTGGAAAAGGTGCATTAATATTTGAGTATAGTATGGTAAGGCCTTTAATTGGAGGTATCACTCATATGTGTACCTCGTCCAGTATGGCCACAGTGGCCAAAATCCTCCACAGCGTTTTCATTCTCAACAGTCAGTTATATGTGTGAAATTCAAAAAATTTTCAAAGTTTTCTGAAAATCAATTCGGAAAAAGTGCATTAATATTTGAGTACAGTATGGTAAGGCCTTTAATTGGAGGTATCACTCATATGTGTACCTCGTCCAGTATGGCCACAGTGACCAAAATCCTCCACAGCGTTTTCATTCTCAACAGTCAGTTATATGTGTGAAATTCAAAAAATTTTAAAAGTTTTCTGAAAATCAATTCGGAAAAGGTGCATTAATATTTGAGTATAGTATGGTAAGGCCTTTAATTGGAGGTATCACTCATATGTGTACCTCATCCAGTATGGCCACAGTAGCCAAAATCCTCCAGAGCGATTTCACTCTCAACAGTCAGTTATATGTGCGAAATTCAAAAAATTTTCAAAGTTTTCTGAAAAACAATTTGGAAAAGGTGCATTAATATTTGAGTATAGTATGGTAAGGCCTTTAATTGGAGGTATCACTCATATGTGTACCTCGTCCAGAATGGCCACAGTGGCCAAAATCCTCCACAGCGTTTTCATTCTCAACAGTCAGTTATATGTGTGAAATTCAAAAAATTTTCAAAGTTTTCTGAAAAACAATTCGGAAAAGGTGCATTAATATTTGAGTATAGTATGGTAAGGCCTTTAATTGGAGGTATCACTCATATGTGTACCTCGTCCAGTATGGCCACAGTGGCCAAAATCCTCCACAGCGTTTTCATTCTCAACAGTCAGTTATATGTGTGAAATTCAAAAAATTTTAAAAGTTTTCTGAAAATCAATTCGGAAAAAGTGCATTAATATTTGAGTACAGTATGGTAAGGCCTTTAATTGGAGGTATCACTCATATGTGTACCTCGTCCAGTATGGCCACAGTGACCAAAATCCTCCACAGCGTTTTCATTCTCAACAGTCAGTTATATGTGTGAAATTCAAAAAATTTTAAAAGTTTTCTGAAAATCAATTCGGAAAAAGTGCATTAATATTTGAGTACAGTATGGTAAGGCCTTTAATTGGAGGTATCACTCATATGTGTACCTCGTCCAGTATGGCCACAGTGGCCAAAATCCTCCACAGCGTTTTCATTCTCAACAGTCAGTTATATGTGTGAAATTCAAAAAATTTTCAAAGTTTTCTGAAAATCAATTCGGAAAAAGTGCATTAATATTTGAGTAAAGTAAGGTCGGGCCTTTAATTGGAGGTATCACTCATATGTGTACCTCGTCCAGTATGGCCACAGTGGCCAAAATCCTCCACAGCGTTTTCATTATCAACAGTCAGTTATATGTATGAAATTCAAAAAATTTTCAAAGTTTTCTGAAAATCAATTCGGAAAAAGTGCATTAATATTTGAGTAAAGTAAGGTCGGGCCTTTAATTGGAGGTATCACTCATATGTGTACCTCGTCCAGTATGGCCACAGTGGCCAAAATCCTCCACAGCGTTTTCATTATCAACAGTCAGTTATATGTATGAAATTCAAAAAATTTTCAAAGTTTTCTGAAAATCAATTCGGAAAAAGTGCATTAATATTTGAGTACAGTATGGCAAGGCCTTTAATTGGAGGTATCACCTATATGTGTACCTCTTCCAGTATGGCCACAGTGGCCAAAATCCTCCACAGCGATTTCATTCTCAACAGTCAGTTATATGTGTGAAATTCAAAAACTTTTAAAAGTTTTATGAAAAACAATTCAGAAAAAGTGCATTAATATTTGAGTATAGTATGGTAAGGCCTTTAATTGGAGGTATCACTCATGTGCGTACCTCGTCCAGTATGGCCACAGTTGCCAAATTCCTCTAGAGCGATTTCATCTCAAATGTCAGTTATATGTGTCAAATTCAAAAAATTTTCAAAGTTTTCTGAAAATCAATTCGGAAAAAGTGCATTAATATTTGAGTATAGTATGGTAAGGCCTGTAATTGGAGGTATCACTCATATGTGTACCTCGTCCAGTATGGCCACAGTGGCCAAAATCCTCCACAGAGTTTTCATTCTCAACAGTCAGTTATATGTGTCAAATTCAAAAGATATTCAAAGTTTTCTGAAAATCAATTCGGAAAAAATACATTAATATTTAAGTAAAGTAAGGTCGGGCCTTTAATTGGAGGTATCACTCATGTGTGTACCTCGTCCAGTATGGCCACAATCGCCAAAATCCTCCAGAGCGATTTCCTTCTCAACACTCAGTTATATGTGTCAAATTCAAAAAATTTTCAAAGTTTTCTGAATTTTCGGATTTAATTTCATAGTTAGCGTCGTTTTTGCGCTTTTCCCGTATTTCCTTTTTTCGAATTTAACTTCACACTTAGCGTCACTTTTGTGTTTTGTCCGTATTTTCTTTTTTTCAAATTTAACTTCACACTTAGCGTCACTTTTGCGTTTTCCTCGGTTTTTTCGAATTTAATTTCACAAATAGCGTCACTTTTGAATTTTTAGCGCTGATTTTTTATTATGTTTTTCGAATTTAACTTCACACTTAGCGTCACAGTTATCGAATTTAACTTTCGATAACTTTCGAATTTATCTTCACACACTTATTGGATTTAATTAAACTACTTACAGTAGAGTGAAAAATTGCCATTTCTATTTCAGCTATTTCTCCATCTCCAAGATGGAAAATATGTATTTGGTGAGGTGTAGTTTTTTTTCTAAATATATTTCATAAAAAAAATTTAATAAAAACCTTTTATTTGTTAGTTTTTCAATTTTTTTGTTTCTCTTTTAATTGTCATTTGTATTTTTTTCTGACATTAAATTAATAGGCTGTTTCATATATTTGTGCCTTTATTGTGGATTTATTAAATCCAGCTTTTTTGGATTTAATAAATCCATTTTTTGTATGAAAAATTTTAAATCCAGGTGATTAAAAAAACGCTATTATTATCAGAGGTCAAATTTTAAGAGATTTTAATTTTTCTTAAACATATTAATATAACAGATATTCCTGAGCGAATATTGATGAAACTTTCTGATATTATTTTTTTAGGCCCAGAAATAATATTCTTAATTTAATTTCAGAAAATTTACGCTTAAGAGCTGTTGGGGCCTGTATGCCCCACTGAAAACATATTAGGCTTTTTTTTTTACCATAGGGCCAAAAAAGCCCCAAGAGCACTTGAGGGTTAATTTTCTAAAACTAAATATACTAAATAAGGAATATTATTTTTAGACTTAGAAAAATAATACCAAGAAGTTTCATTAAAATCCGCTCAGGAATATATGTTATATAAATATGTTTAAAAAAAATTAAAAACGCCTAAAATTTGAGCTCTGACCTTACACAGGGACAATTTAATGTATTTATATTTTGCCCTTATTTTCAGGATTGAAGTATTTGATCTTGTGTTGTTATATTCCGGCCAAAAGTATTTGAAATTAAATTAAGAAGAAAAAAGAAAAACTTGCCTAAAAGCTAAATAAATGCCACGAATCGCCGTTTTCTCGAAATCCGTTAAAATAAAATCTCTGCCCCAGCCAAATGAAAAAAGGAATTCCTACAATTTTTGTAGTTTTTAATCTACAATATGTTCTTAATAAAACCTTAAAGTCCAATCGTTGATTTTTTAAAATTTCTTTAAAAAAATTTTTAAAAATGTAAAATTGTAGATTTGAAAACAGTGTTTAAAAAGTCCGACCTTTTTGGCACTAATTTAAAACGAGTTTACAAAGCACATGATAAAAAATACTTTTTAATTGAGTACCTTGCAGTTAATAAAATAAGAAAATGTTTTTGTATTACGTTATTTCTACAAATTTAAAAATTTGGGCTCAAACTTCTTGATTAAGCGTTCTGTGACACATTAGTTGCCGGGGGCAATTGTAATAACTTGGTTTTTTTTAACCGATTTTAGTTTTTATTGCCTTATTAGAAAGATAATTTACTGTTTGTTACGATTTTTTAATCCTTTTAATTAATTAATTAATTAATTTAAAATATTAAAAATTTTAACAGACTAAAAAAAAGGTCATATTTTTCCCATGTATACTGTATTTCAAACTTCAGGGCCGTTGAGGCACGTGTTCCTCTTATCCGATTGTCCTAATTTTTTGGGAGACGTTATTTTACAGCCAAATACATATTTTAAGGGGGGGGGGTGAGTCAATAACTGACATTTTTTTTTGCTCCATACAAAGTTGGAGCACCCTAATGATACATCGATGTTTTTCTCTCGAGGAGACCAGTATTTTGCTCTAAGGGCCATTGACCTCAAGTATCCCGTTCTAGAAGTTACCCACCAAATCTCAGTTGCTGCATCCCTAATGTACCACCCTAATATCAGAAAATTAAAGCTCGTAAAAAGTCATTAAACTTTTGCTAAGAAAGTTTTTCGATAAACCCAGTAGAAATTTTTTTTTTATATATTGGTTGCCGAACGTAGGGGTCGCCTTTTAAAATTTTTTTCATTGCATTTTTCCTTTACAGCAAAACATCGGTCTCCTCGAGGCAAAAAAATCGATATATCACACTTTAAAATGCAACTTTAAATGCCAAAGCTTTAACGAAAAATTGAAAAAGGCGACCCCTACGTTCGGCAAAAAAATTTTTTTTTTTGAAATTGCCTTGCAAAAATACTACATATGGGAGGGTATACGGCGATCTTTTTTTTGAGGTACGGTCTAGTGTACATGATATAATCAGTGTGTTCGTTTACTCGAATTTTTTACTACTTTTACTACAATTGGAAAGTTTTGTTTACTTTTTGTATTGAATTTTTCCAGCTGTAGTAAAAGTGGTAACTTGTAGTAAATAAACGAACACGCCTAATAAGTCTTGTACTGATGTTTGTAAAACCAAAAAATATTAGACCTAGACCCGCCTTTTAGTAAACCGATCGACTCAGAAACACTTTTTGTTCGATTGAACTTGGTCCGTCCGTCTGTCACTCTGTCCATGTATTATTGTGCGCACTCTACAGGTCGCAATTATTTAAAGAAAATTTGTACACCGATTTGTATCGCCCCAAAGACGATGCCTATTCATTTTGGTTTAAATAGGTCCATGTTTGGAGTTAGTTCTCATACTCGTATAAAGGTTCCCCAAAATTGGCTTCTTCGCACGCTACATGGCGCAAATATGAATATATTTAAATAAAATTCGGTGAATCGACTTATATCGGCCCAAGGACAAAGCCTGTCGATTCTATATAGGATCTGTCAATATTTATCCTATCGCCCATGGACCTAACCTATCGTCCATATGTAAAATTAAATGTTCTTATCGTTTTTCTAATTGTTATCATTTTATAGATAAGTTTTTACACAAGTATATTTCATCCCATTCGAATTTCGGATCAAAATATTAGTTGGCTTCCAACCTGACTGGTGTAGGTTGAAGGCGTAAAGGTCGCAAATATGTGTAAAGATTTGGACCCAGGGACAAAGCCTATTGATTTTCAACAATATCGATCTGTCTTTGGGTCCATGTTCTATATTTTCGATGTTCTCTTAAATACGTATACATTTTTTTTATCATTATATAGACAACTTTGACTTCCAACCAGACTGGTGTAGAATGTCATTCAGTAGAGTTGTATCGTTCATGATCGAACTAGTTCATTTGAACGATTCAGTTAATTGAACCATTTTTCGTTCTTTTCGTTCAATCCAGGGGTATGGCATCACCAAAAAAATAAGTTATAAATAAATCGTTATCACTAGATGGCACTTTGTAAAAAAAATTGACAATTTTCTTTTTTTTATTTAAATTTAAGTAATAACAAACAACAAAGGAAAAATACAAACAAATATTTAAAATTTTATTATTTGAATATATTCCGCGTTTGTTTTTTCCTTTTTTGAGCAGTTTTTCAATTTTTAAATATAGGCTCAGCTGATACTAAACTGATATTAAATAGTAGCACAGGTAATTCTAAATTTCAGCGCCCTCTATCGGTAAGTAGTGTAAGTTTTGATTTCCTATCTCTATAATTAATAGTCTCTGGTTCAATCATTCATTTCGTTCTTTTTTTATTCATAGACAAGATCAGGGATGATAAAATTAGTACTATAGTACTTTTTCTGGTACTATTTGAACCTCAAAAGTACTATGGTACTCCTCTGACTCATTTAGTACTATTTACACATTTTCCGATTTCTAAATTTTTTGTGCTTGTGTTTAATATTTCTAATAAAAAAATACTTATGTTGAAAATATTTTAAATATTAGATATTACTAGAGTTTGCTAAAAACCGAAAAATTTGAAAACCGCTGTTTTTGTAATTCCAGAAAACCGAAACCGGTTTTCTTAGGATATTAATACAATTGTTTTAGAATAATTTAATATGTGTAAGAATTAAATATTTTAACACGTTCAAGATATTTATTGAAATTTGATTGAATTTCTCACTCGAATAAAGACAATTAATCCGTTTCTAGACCTTTGCGAAACAAGAAAAAAATACGGAAAACCGTGTGTTTTGCCGGCAACTAAAGCTGTATTTTTAAGAGTTTAAATTTAAGCAATTTCTTTAAAACAATATAAAGTTAAAATTTTATAAATTTCGCGGACTACGAAATAGAAATCTGAACTGAATATATGAAACTCAATATCTCTTAAACTAACTGACATTTTGGTGACTTGACTTAACTTATGTTATCCGTAATAACAAAAAACATAAAATTAAATTAAATTAATATTTAATGGAGAAAATGTTCATTACAATTAAATACAAAACTTTGTAAAATAGGAGCTGAGCCCTTTTCGAAATTCAAGATTCAATAATATCGCAGCCAACATTTTTCTGACTCGTAAGAGACTCTAAAATATGATATGATCATCAAAATCAAGTCATAAATGAAACATAATAGACTCGTATTTATGGGTGTGTTCTGTTCGACATTTTTTTTAATTTTTTCATTACTCCTAAATAACTCAAAAATTAGTCTTAAATGACTCATACTGGCTCCGAAAATTATTAATTTTCCAATAATGCTCATCATTCAGGATCTCTTATGAGTCGTAAAAGAGCGCTCGGAAAGAGGCTTCATCCGTGACGAAATACTCCCTCATACAGCTATAATTTCACAAGGTCTTAGGGCTCTTTTATGACTCTTTTCGGATTCTAACTGCACACTGGTATGCAATCTAGTTAATTATTTTAATTGGTTAAAGTATTTGTTAAAAACCGACTTATTTTTGTCGGTTTTCGGTTTCGGTTTTGAAGCTTGAAAAACCGCGGTTTCGGTTTCGATTAAAACCGAACAGCAAACTCTAGATATTACTATTGAAAACTCAAGTTAAACACAAAAACTAGGTAGTTTTTGCTCAGTCTAAATTCAGTATAAAACGTAGTTCAATACCATTTTCAGGAACTTACAATTTTGAACCCTACACTCATAGAAATGAACCTGTAAAGATAGAAGAAAAGGGCAAATAGCAAAAAAAAAACAGACTTACAAAACAAACTTTTGAGATTAGCAGATTTTGTTGCTAAGTATTAGTAAGATAAGAACAGCGAAAACTAAACTTGTAAATTTACAAAATTTTAGTTATATTTAAGTTACTTTTACTTCATTGAAAATAGCAAATTTACTGTAAAATCTGCAGAAAATATTAATATTAGTAGACTAAAAATAGCAAAAATAAACTGTTATATCTACAAAATTTTTGTTATTTTAAGTTAAATTTAGTTGAATGCAAACAGCAGCCTATTCTGTTAAAATCAACGAAAATGGTTGCTAAAAATAATAAACTACTCGTTTCAGAAGACTAGGTTTTTATTCTTATTAAAAAAAATTTAGAAAAAGCTTTCAAGATTTTAATTTTTTTTGTGATTTTTTAGCCCACTAATTATTATTTTTTCTGATTTTAGCAGGTTAAGTCGTTATTTTCTGTTAAATAAAATTTATTCAAATATAACCAAAATTTTGTATATGTATTTAATAGTTTGGTGTTTGCTGTTCTTATCTTACTAATATTTTACAAAAGTAATCTGATTGCATTTTTTTGAGGAAGGTAATTTTTAACTAATTTTTAGTAGTTTTAACTAGAATTTTTAGATATAACAGAACTCTTTATTTTTTATGAGTTTTTATTTGTTAATTTATAATGATAAAAAAATTAAATGAAAAGATTTTTTGGTACTATAGAGGTCGAAAAAGTACTATTTTTCAAGCTGGTTGGTACTATTTTAAAAATCCCATTTATCATCCCTGGACAAGAGATATACTTTTGAATTAAGTTTTTTAAAAAATTAAATATTTTTCTTAATATTTCCAAATTTTTATTAAAGTTATTATTTTCTGATACTTTTAATCTATGTTCAATAAAATTGATGTAAACACGAACGACACAGTTCACAGTCACACCTCATAACAAAAAAGAACGATTGAACGATATAAACGAACTAAGTAGTTCAATGAATTGTATTGAACGATATGATCGAGACACCAAAAAGAACGATTAAGCCCAACTCTATCATACAGTCTGTCAAGCCGACTTTATACTTTAATTTCCTTACTTGTTAATAATATCTTATTATTCTTCTCTTATTTTGTTATTGGCATTTTTTTTTAGTGGTGACAAACAAATTAACACCTGTTATCGATAAGTTATCAGTAGTAGTAAAAGTTAAACCACAACTCTGCGTGGAGAATTAGACACGTCAACATTAATCACGCTGTGTAGTTATAATTTAATTAGTTTTTCAAATGAAAGATCACCGTTAAACCTTTCCAAATGAACACATTTGTTGAAAAACTCAATTTTACATAGTTTTCGTTTCAATTCACAAATTTCATAAAACGTTGCCTATTGTTGCTGTCGTTTTCCTAATACGGTTGAATAAAGATGAGATGATGCAGTGCTATGCCGGCATACAGATACATAACTGCAATGGTGCTACTAACTAACTACATTACTACTTTATATACCACAAACTAATAACGATGATCAATGGTTATGATAATGATGTAGATGATGAAGATCACCATCATCCAACCGATAATAACAACAAAGCAAAATAGACAATACTCAAAAACCCTGCTGCTAAAAATAAACAAGTAGTTTAACAAATAAAAGTTAAAAGTTGTTAATTTTTTTTTGTTTTGTTGTTAATTTTTTAAGACTTACTGTCAACAAACGACAGAGTTTCCAGATAAGTTTTACTTTATAACCAAATTTCAAAAGCTAATAAACAATTTCAATAACTAATTTGAAACAGTAAAACTATATTGGGACCTAAAAGTTAAATGGTCCTTCGCATCTATCGGTAATTTAAATAAAAATTTCATTCTGAACAAATTACTTTAAAAGCTCAAAATCACTTCCTATAAAAATATGTATGTCCTAAACTCAAAGAGGAAATCCCCAATGTAGGGCGAAGTTGTCCCCATCTGGCACTATTCTCAAAGCAACTAATGGTGTGTAAATTTTTTTATTTAGATGGTTTTTTTTGTAGTGTTGTCAGCCAACAATTGTTGGCAATAAAGTCTCATGTTGCAATTTGAGATTTTTTTTGTGATGGTATTTTTATTTTGTATGTTTAACTATAACAAGGAAGGTGTGCTTGTTGGTTCACTTTTATTTGAATTAAATTTGGATATGTAATAGAAAAATCTCACGTTTAAGGGTTATATTTATTATGGAAAATTTATTATTTTTGTCCCCTTAATCACATATCAAAATTATATCGATATCTGAGTAAACCCCCTAAACAGACTCTACTTGTTAGTCCGTCCGACCGTCCGCCTGTCTTTTTTAAAGTCTTATGTCTTCAAAACTAACAAACACCACCAACATTAACAGCAACATTTTATAACCTTTGTTCTGTTGTAGTTTCTTTTTTTTTTTAGTTTTTTAAAAGATTTTTTATATATTATTTTTTTCTTTAAATAGTTTGTATCGTCTAGCCAAGGTATGTTTCTCGTTTATTTTGTTGTCTGCCGTTGACATCTCCCTGTGTATTTTTATAGTGTCTCTTTAGTTTTAAAAGGAATTTTCAAACAATGATTTTAGTTTATGTTGAAAATCGAAAGTGAAATCAATAGGTTTTTTTTTATTTATCGAAATAAAAACTTAAAATTATAATAAAACTCGTTTTTTACGACTTAAGTAAGAGATAAACATACTTTTGAGATTTTTCTTAATTAATGAATAGATTTGTTTTTAATATGTATTTGTAATGCAACGAAGTATGGATCTAGAACCCAACAAAATAGAAAGCAAATTTTGTCGAACCGTTCCATTCTAGGAATAAAAATTCTTTAAACTAACTACAAATGTTGTTCTAGCTAATGCAAATTATTCGTGGAACAACATTTTAAATTTTTGTGAAAAATGGGCTCGGATGGCAGGGTAAAACATAGCAAAATTGACTAATTTTGGCATAATAGCTCTTAATATTTCGAATAAACTTGAATAATCTTTCTCATACCCAGCAAAATCTTTCATTACCAAATAAGTGGTTATATAATAGAAATTCATAGCTCCGCACAACTTATTTTTGGGCGTCTAAACTCATTATTTTTGTTTGTCGTGGTCGTTTTTATAAGTAGTCACGCTTACCCGCTCGCTTACGAAAAAATGAGAAGTAAGCAGTTATGAGATTCTGAATAATAAGTGGTTACAAACATGCTTACAAAAAGTTGAATTATAAGTGCTTATACGACTGCTTACTTGATTCTTAAAAATAAGGAGTTACACAAATACTATTAGCTTCAGGAAATACATTCAGAGAAATTAAAGTTTTTGCTAGAGTGTAACTTTAGAACTCGTCATAAAAATTTTAACACAAAACATATTTACATATAATAAATATCTCTATATATAAAAGAATAACGTGACTGACTGACTGACTGACTGACTGACTGACTCAACATCGCCCAGCCCAAACCGCTGAAGCTAGGAAGTTGAAATTTGGTATGTAGGTTCCTCTTTCGGGGTAGACGTCCACTAAGACGGGATTTTTGGAAATTCCTACCGGAACGGGCAAAAAGGGGGAAAGTGTCCCCCTTGACGGCCTGCCAAAACCCCTTTGGCTAGAAAGCTGAAATTTAAGATATGTGTTCCTTGGAGTAGGGGCTAACTTTTCTGGAAAGTACTTTCTAGAATTTTGGACAGGGACGTTGTAAAAATGGGGGTTAAAAAGGGGAAAAAGGCCCACCTTGACGGCCTGCCCAAACCGCTGGAGGTAGGAAGTTGAAATTTGGTATAAAGGTTCCTCCACTATCGTAGACATCCACCAAGACGGGAGTTTTGGAAATTTTTACAGGGACGGGCAAAACGGTAAAAAAGTCTCCCCCTTGACGGCCTGCTCAAACTGCTGGAGCTATGAAGTTGTAATTTGGTATGTAGGTTCCTCGACCGGTGTAGACGTCCGTTGAGACGGCATTTTTGGAAATTCTTATCGGGAGGGGCAAAAAGGGGACAAAAAAAGTACCTTT
Organism: Leucophora obtusa; assembly: GCA_949987735.1. Taxonomy (NCBI): domain Eukaryota; kingdom Metazoa; phylum Arthropoda; class Insecta; order Diptera; family Anthomyiidae; genus Leucophora; species Leucophora obtusa. Next base: position 64,642,537 of record OX465299.1, on the reverse strand, counting down.
TCCCAAAAAAAGTACCTTTTTCAAAAAAAAGTAACTTTTTCCAAAAAAAGTACCTTTTTCAAAAAAAAGTACCTTTTTCCAAAAAAAGTAACTTTTTCCAAAAAAAGTACCTTTTTCCAAAAAAAGTACCTTTTTCCAAAAAAAGTACCCTTTTCCAAAAAAAAGTACCTTTTTCCAAAAAAATTCCTTTTTCCAAAAAAAGTACCTTTTTCCAAAAAAAAGTACCTTTTTCCAAAAAAAGTACCTTTTTCTAAAAAAAGTACCTTTTTTCAAAAAAAGTACCTTTTTCCAAAAAAAGTACCTTTTTCCAAAAAAAGTACCTTTTTCAAAAAAAAGTACCTTTTCCCGAAAAAAGTACCTTTTTCCAAAAAAAGTACCTTTTTCCAAAAAAAGTACCTTTTTCCAAAAAAAGTACCTTTTTCCAAAAAAAGTACCTTTTTACAAAAAAAGTACCTTTTTCCAAAAAAAGTACCTTTTTCCAAAAAAAGTACCTTTTTCCAAAAAAAATTCTTTTTTCCAAAAAAAGTACCTTTTTCCAAAAAAGTACCTTTTTCCAAAAAAAGTACCTTTTTCCAAAAAAAAGTACCTTTTTCCAAAAAAAGTACCTTTTTCGAAGAAAAGTACCTTTTTCCAAAAAAAGTACCTTTTTCCAAAAAAAGTACCTTTTTCCAAAAAAAGTAACTTTTTCCAAAAAAAGTACCTTTTTCCAAAAAAAGTACCTTTTTCCAAAAAAAGTACCTTTTTCCAAAAAAAGTACCTTTTTCCAAAAAAAAGTACCTTTTTCCAAAAAAAATACCTTTTCCCGAAAAAAGTACCTTTTTCCAAAAAAAGTACCTTTTTCCAAAAAAAGTACCTTTCCAAAAAAAGTACCTTTTTTCAAAAGAAGTACCGTTTTCCAAAAAAAGTACCTTTTTCCAAAAAAAGTACCTTTTCCCGAAAAAAGTACCTTTTTCCAAAAAAGTACCTTTTTCCAAAAAAAGTACCTTTTTCCAAAAAAAGTACCTTTTTCCAAAAAATGTACCTTTTTCTAAAAAAATGTTCCTTTTCCCAAAAAACATACATTTTTTCAAAAAAATACCTTTTTCAAAAAAAGTACCTTTTCCAAAAAAAAGTACCTTTTCCCAAAAAAAAGTACCTTTTTCTAAAAAAATTTTCCTTTTCCAAAAGAAGTACCTTTTCCAAAAAAAGTACCTTTTTCCAAAAAACATACATTTTTCCAAAAAAAAACAACTTTTTAAAAAAAAATACCTTTTGCAAAAAAAGTACAAATAAAGTACTTTGTGAAAACAAAGTATCTTTTTCCAAAAAATTTCGTTTTTCCAAAAAGTACCATTTAAAATAATATATAATTTCAAAAAAACTACTTTTTTTCCTCCACCCACGGATATCTCCACTAAAACAAGGTTTCTTGATATTCGGCATAGACGTGCGCTAAGACGGGATTTTTGGAAATTCCTACCGGAATGGGCAAAAAGGGGAAAAGTCTCCCCATAAACAGTCTCACAAATTGGAAAAGTGCCTGCCCAAACCACTGGAGGTAAGAGTTTGAAATTTTCCTCCACTGTAGTAGACATCGACTAAGTTTGTATTTTTGGAATTCCCTACAGGATATCCCAAAAGGAAACTCGGTATGTGAGTTCCTCCTTCTGTGTAGGCGTCCGCTTAGACGGAATTTTTGAAATTCCTATCGGGAGGGGAAATAAGGTAAAAGCCTCCTCCTGACGGCTTGCCCAATCCCTTTTGGCCAACCTAAAATTTTAAATATGTATTCCTTGGAGTAGGACTAACTCACCGGCAACGTAATTTTTCTATTTTGGAACAGGAACATAGTAAAAATGGTGGTTGAAAGGGAAAAATGTCCCCACTAACGGCCTGCCCAAACCGCTTAGGCAATGCAGTTGAAATTTGGTATGAATGTTCCTCATCCATCGCAGATAGCCGCGAAGATGGAATTTTTGTAAATTCCTAAAAGAAGGGGCAAAAAGAAGAAAAGCCTCACCTTGGGGGCCGGTAAAAACCCCTTCGGCTAGAAACCTGAAGCTTAAAATGTGGGTCCCTGGAGTGAAGGCTAACTTATTAGAAAGATACTTTTTTGAATTTTGGACAGGGTCGTTATAAAATGAGGGCTCAAAAAGGGAAAGTTGCCCCTTAACGACCTGTCCAAACTGCTGGAACTAGGAAGCTGAAATTCGGTACTTAAGTTCCTCTCAGCCTGCTCAAACTGCTGGAACTAGGAAAGCTGGAATTCCCTGTCGATGGATTTTCGGAAATTCCTACCGAGAGGGGCACAAATAGTAAAAGTTGGCTAGAAACCTGAAATGTAAAACATATGTTACTTGGAGTATGTGCTCACTTACCGAGAAGGTGCTTTTTGGACAGGGACATTGCAAAAATGGGGATTAATGAAGCGAAAAATGCCGCTTAAAGGCCTGCCCAAACCGCTGGAGGTAGGAAGTTGAAATTTGTTATTAAAGTTCCTCCTCTATTGTAGACATCCGCTAAGATGAGATTTTTGGAAATTTCTACAGGTAGGGTCAAAAACAGGAAAAGTCTCCCCCTTAACGGCCTGGCCAAACTGCTGGAACAAGGGATCTTAAATTGGGTTCCTTCTCCAACGTGGACGTCCCCTAAGATGGTATTTTTGGAAATTCATACCGGGAGGGGTAAAAAGGGAAAAAACTTCCCCCTTGACGGCCTGGCCAAACTGCTGGATATAGAGACCTAAAATTATGTATGTAGTAGGTTCCTCCTCCAACGCAGACGTCCTCTAAGACGGAATTTTTGAAAATTCCTACCGGGAGGGGTAAAAACTGAATAATTCTCCCCCTTGATGGCCTAACCGAACCCTTCGGGTAGAAACCTGTAATATATAATATGTTTTCTTTGGAGTATGGGCTAACTTATCGACAAGGCATTTCTAGGACTTTGGACAGGAACGTGGTAAAAATGGTGGTTCAAAAGGGGAAAATTGCCCCCCCCCCCCCCCCCCCCCTTAACGTCTGCGTCTTTAGCTAGAAACCTAAAACTTAAAGAATAAGTGTATATGAAACACTAAAATTAAGAAACTAAATAGGAAACGAGTGGAATTGAAACACTACACAAGTGGAATGAAATGGATATAAACGTTGAACGAGTGGAATTGAAATTATAGACAATGCAAATGGATTGGAAGAGGGAATTACCTGTTCAAACACTATCAACGGAATATGAAACTTATGTAGCATTGAAACATACTCCCCAAAAAGTTAAACAAATTTTCTGAAAGAGAAAAAACCTTAGAAAAGGAATGGAATTTATATATTCCGATATTTAAACTTCATGTAACGAAGCACCGGTGGAAGAAACCGACGCAGTAAATTTTCCAACTGAATTTGTGAATTTACTTGAATTGCCAGGTCTACCTTTACATAAACTGGAATTAAAAAAAAAACTTTAAGACACGCTAACAACGTAGCTTTGCCCGCTATTTTTAATATTATAAAATGCTTTCCAACCCTGCTTTACGTTATTTATTTTCATTCAAAACACAAATGAACAAAACTACTTACGGGTCTATCTACCTAAGTTCGCACTTTACCAAATTATCTTAACATACACACGTATATTGCAATTTATTATGGATTCATTACTAACAATCCACTTTCATGAGAAAAAGTGATCAAATATTTATTTATTTTAAACCCATTGTTGTGCAGAATTATTTATTTGTGGTGGCTGAGTGAAGGCTTTAAATAAAAAACGAATTTAATAAAAATTGTGGGGGGCGCAGCCCCCCCGGGGGGGGAGGGCGCAGCCCCCCCCCCCTTAACCTTTAAGGCACGCTAACAACGTAGCGGGCTGCGCCCGCTAGTAAATGTATAAAATTTAACTTTGTAAAAAGTACTTATTTAAACTATTGCGAGTAAATCATTATTTTATATTTAAAAGCAATGACTACAATAGGCCGTTATTAGGAAGTGATTATTTTATATTACAAAATAATGCAAAAGGTAATGATATATCATTATTGGTAATGCAGACAGCAATTAGCTGTCATTACCAATATTTTCCTGGGTATCATTTGCTTTCATTTTCTGAGGAAATCATAATATTTGGAATTTCGCTTTTCTAAGAGATTTTTTATGGGCTATCTAGATTTTTTTTTCAAAAACTTAATTTAATTTTTTTCCAGTATTTGGAGTCGAAAGAGGGCATATTTTTCTATAAACACAGAAAAATTCAGAGAGCTGCTTTTTTTTAGTTTCCACGCAAATGGACTTTAAAAGTAGGTATCATTATACACTATTTTTATAATCAATATTAAGAGGCGTATGCGTAGTTATTTCTTTAAAGCAGCTTCCTAAATAACAACAATAATTCACATTTTGCCGATATCCAAACTGGTCAATATAATTGGAACCCTACTGTCCTTGATAAGCACCTCCTTTAAACACGGTGGAGAAGCCCAAAATAGGCTTTAAAATATCTACTTATGGCAAACACCGCCCTGTATCCCGTTTTCGGTGGGATGTTGGTGTTATGTATGTACTTATATAGTGAGAAGATTTGATGGAGTGAAGCAGCTTCTACATCGGTTAAGAAAACCAAGTCTTTACACTGCTTCTGTGGACACTTCAATAACCCAGTCCAATGATGAAAAAACTTTTTCAATAACTTTAGCTAATTTCTGTGTAATTTGGTGTACTGATTCCGAAAAAATAACAAAAAAGTCGTATCATACACCTATTTCTCACATTTCAATATTAAATAAAAAATAAATTTTATTAACCAAAATGTATAACAAATATTTTTACCGCTTAAATATTTTTTAAGTTGGCAATATATTCTAGTGTTATAAGGTTAGCAATAATATTGTTACGAATTTGGATTGGTCCACTATAGAAAACTATGGAATTTTCTGTAAGAAAAGTGTTATAATCAAAGACATTGGAAGCTTCTAGCTGACTATAAGAGAGCGAACATTACGAAAGAAAAGGAAGTTAAGCATTAACATTTGTAAAGTGACATTTGTGGTGTTAAGTTGCGCATTAGAGTTGGTACACTAAGTTGCGCATAGTGTTTGTGTGTGTGTTATATTGTTGTATTTAAATTAATACAGTGTTAAATAAACAAGCTAAAAATTTATCTAAGAGAGGGTGCTATTTTATTTTCAAAGCGCACCAACCCAGTTTTTCCAAAGGAGATATGTGTACGTTTTAGAAAGTAAACGTAACAATTGGTGTGGGCGGTGAGATTGGTTATTTTGCTTGCAGGAGAAAAGAACCCGGTTTACTTAAAAAGAAAAAACATCGGAGAAAAAGCCATGCAAGAAACTTTACAGAGAAAAGAGAGAGAAAATGCAAAAAAATAAGCATCTAATATTTAGTAATTTTAGTAATATAATATTTTTGTAAGTGAAAATTGTAACCTAATAGAAAACTTAATTTTTAACTTAGTAGGTTTGAGTTTAAGAAGAAGAATAAACATTTTCTTCAAAAGTTATAAACACATTAAATTTGCAAATCAATAAATTGTATTATTGTTTATATTTTTATTGTCAGATTGTCTCTATATGAATACCAGAGACTATTAATTATAGAGATATGAAATCAAAACTTACACTACTCACCGGTATGGGGCGCTGAAATTTAGTATCACCTAAGCAACTATTTAGTATCAGCTGAGCCTATATTTAAAAACTTAAAAATTGCTGAAAACTGCGCAAAATAAGAAAAAAATCAAGCGCAAAATATGTTCAAATAATAAAATTTGAGAATTCCTTTTTTTTATTTGCTGTTTTGTTTGTTATCATTTTAAATAAAAAAAAAAAAGAAAATTATAAGTTTTTTGAACAAAGTGCCATCTAGTGATAACGATATCGTTATAACTTTTGTTTTTGGTGATGCCTTACTCCTGATGAATACTTTCAGAAGTGATCAAATAGACATATACAAACATTCTACTTTTGATTTTTTTTTTATCTTCTTATTACCTCCGTGTAACCTTTTCGAAAATTTTTAATTTTTATTTAACAAATTTTTTATTATTTCTTAAATTTGATAAAAAGCTTCATATATATTATGAAACTAGTTTTCAATCTCCGTTATTTAATATATGTTTGGCAGCTATACAAAGTATACGAGGGTAACTACTATAGTTTAAGAAATATTTGCAAACAATTAAATTTTTTAATAAACTTTTTGCAAAAAACTACAAAATTAAAAGTAATAATTCTATTTTTTGCAACATTTTAAAATGATGCAATATGCTCTTTAATTTGATGTATTGCACGTTTTGACAGCTGCGATAATATCCCCCATACGCGTACTTAAAATTAAAATTTGCCTATTTCACGATTTCGGTAAACATCTCATGTTACTTAATTTATCAAAAAAATTTCGCATTTTCTGTTTTAATTTTAAGTTAAAATTGACTAATCCTGAAAAAATAGACTTTTTTTAAGGAGTCTGTGATAAATCTTAAATTATAAAACCCAGATAAAACCATTCAGAAATGTAAAACATATATTTTCTAATCGATTTCAACAAAGTTTTAGAAAACTAAAAAATAACGATTTTAAAATATGGATGTTTAAAAATGTACTTTATTTCCTTTTGCCATAGTAAATTCCTATAAAATTAATTTGAAATAAACACCCAGCAAAATATTGGTAATGACACCTCATTACTATCTGCATTACCAAAAATGATATATCATTACCTTTTGCATTATTTTATAATATAAAATAATGACTTCCTAATAACGGCCTATTGTATGTATTGTTTCTAAATATAAAATAATGACTTACTCGTATTAGTTTAAATAATTACTTTTTACACAGTTAAATTTTTTTATTATATGTAAATATGTTTTGTTTAAGTTTTTATGACGAGTCCCAAAATTACACACCAGAGAAAACTTAAATTTTTTTGAATGTATTTCCTTAAGCTAACAGTATTTGCTTAACTCCTTATTTTTAAGAATCAAGTAAGCAATCGGATAACCACTTATAATTCAACTTTTTGTAGGCATGTGTGTAACCACTTATTATTCAAAATCTCATAACTACTTATTTCTCATTTTTTCGTAAGCGAGCGTGTAAGCGTGACTACTTATAAAAACGACCATGCCAAACAAAAATAATGAGTTTAGACGCCAAAAAATAAGTTGTGCGGAGCAATGAATTTCTATTATATAACCACTTATTTGGTAATGAAAGATTTTGCTGGGCAATATATAAAATATGAATTTCAGATTGAATTTCCTGCAAATGTTGATGCAAAATTTGTGATTTTTTTGATAAAATGAATTAAGTGGAATATGAGTTTACATCACGTGTTAAGATTTTGCAAATACGATTAAGGGTTTTTACTATATTTGCAAAATAGGAAATATATCCCAGATCCTTTACCTAATAAAAATAAGTTGACATGGTTCTAAAATCCCAAAGTCTGTACTTTTAAACCATATTAAAAATTATCAGTGGTTTTGTCATGTACAGTGGAGGCCACGAATTTAAGGACCTTCAAGTTTTTTTTAATTTTATTGTTGCCTTTATTTTTAAAGATCAAAATAGTGGCTAAATTCGCGACGAAAGGCAAGGACATGGTTCAGAAAATTGTACAGAATTTTAACGTAATGTCTGTTTTTTTCATTTTGTCACTTGTTTTAAGTGGGCGTGGCTTTTAACGAAAAATTAGCGACATCAACCTTTTATCAAATTTCATAGTAAAATTTAGATAGTACTGATCGGTTCTGTAAAAACTGTATATTTTTGGAAATCCCATAAAATTTGCATTAAGTCTTGCATTATTTTTATCTACAAGTAGTCGCCAGACTTAAAATTGCAGCACTTTAAACATGACCCCAGCAAAATCTTTCATTACCAAATAAGTGGTTATATAATAGAAATTCATAGCTCCGCACAACTTATTTTTTGGCGTCTAAACTCATTATTTTTATTTGGCGTGGTCGTTTTTATAAGTAGTCACGCTTACCCGCTCGCTTACGAAAAAATGAGAAATAAGTAGTTATGAGATTTTGAATAATAAGTGGTTACACACATGCTTACAAAAAGTTGAATTATAAGTGGTTATCCGATTGCTTACTTGATTCTTAAAAATAAGGATTTAAGCAAATACTATTAGCTTAAGGAAATACATTCAGAAAAATTTAAGTTTTCTGTAGTGTGTAATTTTAGGACTCGTCATAAAAATTTAAACATAAAACATATTTACATATAATAAAAAAATTTAACTGCGTAAAAAGTACTTATTTCAACTAATACAAGTAAGTAATTATTTTATATTAAGAAACAATGAATACAATAGGCCATTATTAGGAATTCATTATTTTATATTATAAAATAATGCAAAAGGTAATGATATATCATTTTTGGTAATGCAGATAGTAATGAGGTGTCATTACCAATATTTTGCTGGGACCAAATTTTTATTTGTTTTTAGCGATTTTAAAAGAAAGTTAACAACTCTGAAATTTTAACATGAAATGCTTTTTACTATAGCGTAAGAAAATCTTGACTGATATGTTATATTGTGGTAAGAAAAGCATAAAACTATTCACTTTAAAATTTAAGTGATGCTAACTTCATTAAAAATCGCTAAAAAAGAAAGAAAAATTTGGTCATGTTTAAAGTGCTGCAATTTTAAGTCTGGCGACTATTTGTAGATAAAAATAATGCAAGACTTAAGGAAATTTTATGGGATTTACAAAAATATACAGTTTGTACAGAACCGATCAGTACTGCCTAAATTTTACTATGAAATTTGATAAAAGGTTGAAATCGCTAATTTTTCGTTAAAAGCCACACCCACTTAAAACAAGTGACAAAATGAAAAAACAAACATTACGTTAAAATTCTGTACAATTTTCTGAACCATGTCCTTGCCTTTCGTGGCGAATTTAGCTACTATTTTGATCTTTAAAAATAAAGGCAACAACAATAAAATTAAAAAAAACTTGAGGGTCCTTAAATTCGTGGCCACCACTGTATATGAATGAATGAGAAATTTTAATGAAAAAATTGTCTTTTTGCTAATTTTTTCAACATCCCTTCGGCTGTGGGATTCGAAAACATGTCCCTACATTATAAACGTAACTATACTGAAATGCGACTACAGCTTAGCCATCTCACCCAGGCCTTGAATGCAATGTAACTAATTCATTGATTTCTTTCCTATTCATCTTTTTCCCAGCAAAACCTTCTATTACCAGGTAAAGGGAAATGTAATAAGAAACCAAAAATTGTAACTACTTACACTTTGGTCGCATAACACATTATTTTAACATGGGGGTGTCATTGGGGGTAAATGGTTGCCTAAACCGTACCGGTATAGGCTAAAATAAGTGATTACGAAGGAAGTACTGAAATAAGTTGTTACTTGTAATATTAAATTCACTAGTTAGCTAAAATAACTACATACTTTTATAGAGTGAAGTAAGTCATTACACATTAGTACATATTTCATTGGTTACATGTAGGGAATAAAATAAGACGTTACCAGTGTTGGCTTTGTTTAAAAGTACACCGATCCGAGCAATGTAATTAGATTTTAAATTTTTATTAAATTGTACTTTCGCATAATAAGTAGTTATATTACGCAATACCAATAACTTATTATTTTTACTCTCATTAATAAGTTATTATAAAACGCAATATCGGTAATATATTATTTTAAAGGCTCCAAATAAGTAGTGATATATCTCCATATCGGTAACTCTTTATTTCATACCTCCCACATAAGTATTGATGTATCACAATATTAGTAACGTATTATTTTAGGTTTCTAAGTAAAACCAAGGGTAAAGGGGCACCCATTGCCAGGCAATGCGTGAAAAAGGTCAAACCCATTACCAAGGTTTTGCTGGGTTGTTATTGTCTTTTACTCAGAAGTGATCAAACACAGACACAGACAAACATTCTATTTTTAGATTTTTGTTTATCTTCCAATCTCCTTCGTGTTTACTTTTTCGCAAATGTTGCCACACTGACGTATGGTTTTTACGTTCAAAAGTAACCAACTTACATATATTGGAGACGGGTTGCCACAATGTATTTTAGTAAAGTGTTGTTTTAACGTCATATAGACAGCTGCAATTAATATTGCGATTAATATGCATTTTTTCAATTTTAATTTAGTAGGTTTGAGGTTAAGAAGAAGAATAAACCTGTTTTGACTAAGACAAGGCCCAAAAGGGGTGTTGTAAAGCTGATCTCTTGAAAGTTTGGTGTTAAAAATTATCAAAACGGGTTTATCGATTCAAAAGTTTTAACCGATAATAAAAGGATACCACAAAAGTTTCCATCCAAATTGCTACATGCAAAGCCTAAGTTTTGCTAAAATGTACCATTTTGTATAGAGATTTAGGAGATATCCTTAAATTTGCACACACAACTTTTGAATTTCTGAAAGAAGTAAAGTGAGAATAATATCTGGCCAAAAAATATCAACCTGTCTTGCTTCTTCGCGCATTAAAATGAAAATCTGAGCTAACCTTGAAAAACTATTTGGAGGTTTTGAATAAATGCTGCTCAAATTTTAAAACAAATGTTGGGTTCAATTTTGATCTCTAAAATAAAAATAATACCTTTTTACCTTAAAATTTACAACCTAACAAAAAATTGTCAACGAAAATCAAAAAAGAAGCATTAAATTTCACTTTTTAACAAAATATTGTCACAACATCTTTTCGTAAAGAGCGTGTGTGGTTTTTCCGGATTTCAATAAAGAAAAAATGAATTTTTATTATTTTTATGCGTTTACGGAAAATAAATTAAAAATGCTAAACAACAAGTGCGTAGTAAATGAAAACAAGATAAGAAATATATAACTACACAAAACAAAAAAACCCTGCACTCAAGAAAGTTTCACAGTTACTACATGACAGTTTTTTGTGTAGTATTTAGTAGTTGTTGTTTTTAACTGTAATTACAGTTGGTTTACTATGGAAAAATAAAAAAACAACTAGATTAAAAAACAAATAAAAAAATTAACGGAAAGTACTGTATTTCGTAGCAGTTATTTGAAGAAGTTACCCAGTCAGAAAAATGACTGGCAGAACACTTATTTGGGACGCTTTGCCAGCATTTGCAAAAAGCGTTTTACCAGTATTTGTTTTACAAAAATTTCGGTGGTTTATATAAAAACCACTGGCAAAGAATTGGCATAGAGTGATATGCCAAGGTTTGCAACCAGTGGTTATCCAGTGCTACCTAGCCAATGCTACCAGGCGTACAAAAATCAATTCACTGGTAGACCAATGATTTTATAAAAATGCTGACGCTTCGTTAGAAAATGTTTGTAGTCAGGAGGTTCCGAGTTCAAATCCGGTTGCAAGCAAAAAATTTTTTTGGGATTTTTTTTAATTTAAAATTTTTTTTGTTTTATAAAATCAATTTTTTTGTTTATGGGAAAGCTCCTTCAAGACCAACTTTTTTTTTGCCCTCCCAACACTGGCATATTAGTAACAAAAAATTGTTTGCCAGTACTAGCATTTTGGCACAGCCAGTGGTTCTCCAGCTTTTATCACTCATTTATGTGTTTAGCCATCAAATATTATATGTCTCGTTAGCTCAGTGGGTAGAGCAATCGTCTGCCAATCTGACGGCCTGGGTTCAAATCACGGCAGGACCAAAAAAATACATATGAACTTTTTTTAAATTTTATTTTGGAAAATATATTTCCAGACCACCTATTTATTGGTTTTGCAAGCGTTTTGCCAACGTTTAAAAATTTTGTTCCTCCAGTGCTTTTCCGGCGCTTTTTGAACAGCCGGTCCTTTTGTCTAATGATGTTATCATTTTGGGAATGGTAAAGCACTTTTTGCCAGTACCTGTACCACCTGTTAAAGTGCTTTGCCACCGCTTTCCCGTTTGTATTTTTCTGACTGGGTATTTTTAATGTTACAATAAATTACGACAAAATAGTAAACAGTTTGGTAGTTATTCAAAAACCGTTAAGTTTTCGTTTAAGTTAAGTTTTTGGGATGGTGTTTTTGTAATTTTTTTTTGTAATCGAAAAGCAAATTATTTTTTTTTTTTTTAATTTTTTATTAAAATATAATAAATGAATATTCCTCTTTCGATTTGAGATCATATATTATCAATTTATTTTTTTAGTTGTTTTCAAATGAAAGAAAGGTGATCAAATTAAAAGAATCGACAGGGCCGGTAGCATAGAGTACGTATTTCGGGTTTCGCTACAAACCCATCATCACAATGCATGAAACGAAATGCTAACAATGCTATTTTGATCCTATGTTCTATTGTTTTTGCTTTGAACTTGAATTGTTAAAGTGTGACAGCTGTTATTATGAAGCTCAGATTCTATGAAAGACAACGAACCGTTGATTTTAAATGCATATTGTAATTATATTTAATCTACAACATGAATCCATGTTAATAGTAAACAATTAGGCATATTAAATTACATTTTTCACTGTATCCAGTATGTATTTTCACTGTATCTATTGTGTATTTTCAATATATTATAAAATGAAAAAAAAAAATGTAACTCTAAAAGACGGTAGCTTTTTTTTTTTTTTTTACCAATTTTGTTAGTTGTTTCAAAACGTTTGTAATAAAAATTCCTCAGTTACTTTCTATGATATTGTTCGTTGTTTTTCAACAACGTTATTTTAAGTTATTTTAAAGATAAATACCTTTGTCGCCTTTTAACTGCATATACCATTGTTTTAACCATCAACATTATTTGAGTGTACAATAACAACTTAACAAACAAGCTATATAATGATTGATAGATCTTCCTTAAGTTTATTTTATTTTGCTTTACTTTAGTTTAACTAGTAACTACATAAAGAATTGATCACTTGAAATCTGTAAGCAATTTTCACATATCATGTTCTCAATAGTATTTAGTGTAAAAATTACACAAATTATATAAGTAGTACCCGTACCCTTGTAGTACCCGTAGTTCCTTGTAGGAACTACGGGAACTTATATATAAAAAATTATCGGTGGGTGAAAAATAATTTTTTACTCAGAAGATAGTAGTTATCCTCGATTTTTGATTTATTAAAAAATAAAAAAAAAATAAAAACTAAAATCGTCAAAAAAAAGTTTCTTGCAAGAGCTTTTGATAAACTCAATCCTTGATCTTTTTTTACTTTTTTAAGTATTTCCCAATTTTTCTTACATGTGCCAAAAATTAACAATAAGTCTTACACTAATAGAAAACAGTCTGTAAAAAATTTGGTTAAAAATACTAAAAATTGATTAAAAATGATGCTGCTGGAAAAAACTGCTAAACTGCAGATTATTTTTGCTATATATTAGTAAGATAGGAACAGCAAAAATAAAACTGTTAAATATAGAGAATTTTAGTTTTATTTGAGTTAAATTTTTGTTAATAGAAAATAACAAATTAACCTGCTAAAATCACGAAAAAATTTAAAATTTTCGAAGTTTGTTTGCTGTTGAAAACAGCGTTATAATTTTTTAGCAAATATTTCTGTTAATACAACAGGATAGACTGCTATTTGCATTCAAATAAATTTATCTTAAAAATAACAAAAATTTTGTAGATATAACAGTTTATTTTTGCTATTTTTTGTCTACTAATATTTAGCAAAATATTCTGGAGATTTTACAGTACAATTTGTTATTTTTAACTAACTAAAAGTTAGCTTAAATAAAACTAAAATTCTGTAAATTTAACAGTTTTATTTGTGCTGTTCTTATTTTACTAGTACTTAGCAAAAAAATCTGCTAATTTAACAGTTTTTTGTGCAACATAATTTTGAACTAATTTTTAGTTGCCTTTTCTGCTATTTTTACAGATTTATTTCTATGAGTGTACGGTTAATGGGCGTACTGTCTTAAATCAATATTTAAGGTACTTACCCAAACAGAAATCTCCAGTGGTATAAAAAATCAAGCATTGGCATACCACTGGTGTTGAAAATAAATGACTGGGAGAACACTCATTTGGGACGCTTTGCCAGCGTTTGCAAAAAGCGTTTTTTCAGTATTTGTTTTATAAAAATTTCGGTGGTTTATAAAAAAACCACTGGCAAAGAATGGTCTAAGAGGGATATGCCAAGGTTTGCAACCGGTGGTTATCCAGTGCTACCTAGCCAATGCTACCAGTGGTAGAAAAACCAATAAAAATGCTGACGCTTCGTTAAAAAATGTTTGTAGTCAGAAGTTTCCGAGTTCAAACCAGCCCAGCAAAAACTTGGTAATGACTGGTCATTACTACATGCATTACTTAGATCTCATATCTCATTACCCGTTGAATTACTTTTAAACTGAATGTAATGAGTTACCGATAATTATACCCCACACATTACTATTTCACAATAGCCGAAACCAATAATATATGTTCTAAATCATTAAAAACCATAACTATGGCGTAGCCTAGTGGTTATCGTTTTTGCCTGACAGACATGAGGATCGCTGCTCAACTCGTATTAGTTCCATTGTTGTTTTTTTTTTTGTAATTTATATTAAACATCTATTTATAGAAATGTTGATGTTCATTAAGCAGTATTTAATAACAACAAGTTTTGTGAAAAATAGACATGTATAACAGTTGCCACAATAAATGTGTACATAAGTTAAAGCAATAAAAATCATAGTGATGTCGTGGTCTAATGGTTAGAGTGTTTGCCTGGCAATCGTGGGGTACGCTGATCAATACGTGTCAGCTCCTATTGGTTGTTAAATTTTTATATTTTTTAAAATCTATATTCAACATCTATTTATAGAACAGCTGATAAACTACTTACAGGTAACATCAGTGTAATGACTTTCCTCCAATGACATCACCATGTTAAAATAAGTAGTTTAGTAATTAAAAGGTAACTAGTGAACACTTAAGATTTCAATACCTAAAACTCATTACATGGTAATGAAAGGTTTTGCTGGGAGGTTGGAAGCAAAACAATTTTTTTTTGATTTTTTTTAATATAAAAAAAAACTTTAAGACCAACCTTTTTTTCTGCTCTCCCAACGCTGCACAGTGGTTCCAAACCAAAAAAAATGGTAATAATTATGGATCTTCTAAACTACTGATCCAATCGGAAAAAAAATGTTCACAAGAACTGAAGAGAAAGACCAAGGCTTTTAGAAAATTAGTATTGTAGACACCCTGTTATATGACCATTTCGGGTATACAAAAGCTTTATTGTCGTACAACTTTTACAAATGTGAACCGATTGCTGATTTTAGACTTTTTGTAATCTGGGTTATAAGATAAATAAAAAACATGCTTCAAGTACCATAGTATCTCTTATAGTTTAAAAAATATTTAACTTTGAATTTTAAATTTGTAATTTTTTATCCTGACTCTTTTTGATTTTTTCCCAATAAGTTGTTCATTATCAGAACAATATGTTTCTAAATTTCAGAATGAAAACTATTTTCTATTATTTCGAGACGTTTAGCAGTGATAGTTTTTTAAAGTCAAAAATTTAAAGCGTGTGCTGAAAATGCCATTATTTTGCACTTTTATATCCAAGTTTTTGAAAGCTTTTTAACATTTTTGGACATTTTCTAAAAGAATGAGCTTCAGAAATGCTTAATAATCCAATTCAGAACATTTTTGAGCATGCACCCTACGCCCTGCATTGTTCGAAAATTATGAATTTTTGAATTTTTTTTAATTTTTAACTATAAGTAAACATGTTCCAAAGGATTTGCCCCTAAATTTCCCGCCGCCCGCTCAAGAACATCGATAGGGGAGCAAATTTTGTGAAAAAGGTAATATTTTCAAAATTATTTTTTTATTTGTAAAAAAACTTTATAAAAATTACTTATTTTTGTAAAATTAGAATTACACTGGTTAACAAATTCAGGTTAGCAAAAGTTAGGTCGATTCTGAGAGTGAGGGGTGAAAATAGAGGTTAAATTAGAAGACCCGTATCGCGGCGTTTGCTTATGTTAGTTCGAATTTTTTCATATTGTTTATATTGTTTTTTGGCTATAACTCGTCGACTAATTGATATTTTTTAAATCTGTAAAAGCCAAATTATTGCTAGAGACCTGTGCAACAATTAAAATTTTTAAAAAATTGATTTGATTGATTTTTTTTTGTTTTTTTTAATTGTTGCACAGGTCTCTAGCAATAATTTGGCTTTTACAGATTTAAAAAATATCAATTAGTCGACGAGTTATAGCCAAAAAACAATATAAAAAATTCGAACTAACATAAGCAAACGCCGCGATACGAGTCTTCTAATTTAGCCTCTATTTTCACCCCTCACTCTCAGAATCGACCTAACTTTTGCTAACCACAGTGTTATTTTAATTAAATGGTAAATAATTATCTTACACTCAGAAAATCGTTTCGTTACTGTTAATAGTTATTTTTACATAAAAAGTTAAATTTCTATGTAATATTTTGAAATAAAATGGATTGTAATGTTTTTTTTGGTTTTTTACCGAGGAGTTTAATATTTGAAATAGTTTTTAATATTTTTTTATATATTAACAAATAAGACTTATTTATCTATTCAACGATATATAAAATGTTTATGGGTGAAATCAAAAAATGTGATAAATTTTTGGGCCAAATTTGTGAGAAGCAAAAAGTGTTAATATTTCGGTTTTTTCTTAATGGAATCAGTAAGTTTAGTCATTATAAACCTAATTGCAAAAAATCCCTTCTACAAGTTGTCGCAATAACTTTTTTTGCACAATTTTAATTTTTTTTTGTTGTAACGGAGTTTACATTTCTACAAGCAAAAGATATAACAAAAAAAAATTGCGTACGAATTTTCTTCAATTTATTAGTTTTTCGTATTTGGGTTTTCAACTTGCTTTCAAATGATATATAATTTGTGTTTATCAAATTGGCGGTTTCGCGAATAAAAATACAATTCACTCCGCGAAAAAAATTTTTATTTTTTTTAATTTTGTATTTTTGGTCCTTTTAAATGCTTTTCAAAAATATAAAATTTTTTAAAAATCCAAACATCGGTTGCGCAGTTACAAAATAATATATTAAAAACATAACATTTCACGATAAAAAAATTCTTAAATTGTGTGAAACAAATTTAATTTGTCAAACTAATGTCAGTAATAACTCGAAATATCGATTCAAAACCAATGAAATGCAAAATCAATCGTTTTTCTTGATTTGACGCAAAATTATTAGTTGAATCGTCTTTTGACGCATAAATATTAGTTGAATCACCTCTGTTTATGGTTATTTTAAAATATTTTAAACATTTATAAACATTTATTTGAATAAAATCTGATGCAAACAATTGTGGTTACGGAGTTTACAGTTACGGAGTTTACATTTGGTTACTTTTTTCGTTTTTTTTCAGAAACGCTTTGTCAGAATTTTTTTCCGAAACAAAATCGCATGATGCCTACAAGGTGAATCCAAATATGACATTGTTTTTCTTACTCGTTAAATAGTTTGGTGAAAAATTAGGAACGGAGTTTACAACATTTTTTCAAATCTTATTAAAGACATCCTTTTTCATCTCGAGAATGTTACATGCTACAGAAAAGTTTCAAGTCTGTTATACTGGATGATTACTTACAGTCCAACGATCATTCGAGTATAAATAGCATTATAGTTTTCGCAATATAAATAATAGATAACTCCAAAATTCTGGTATATATTTTTATCAAAAATTATGACGAAAAATCGTTACAAAGTTGAAGTCGTGATAGCTAAGATATACGAAAAAGTTTGTAAAATGTATTAATTTTTATTAAAAACGGCACTTTTCCTCTTCATAAAAATTCTTACAGTTAGTGTTTAGCTTTATTGGTTATTAAAATATAAGCTATTAAAGTTAAAAAACCTTATGAGTTACTTGTTACGGAGTTTACATTTGGCCTATAAAATTGGTCACAAATTTTATTTATAAACCAAAAATTGGTCAGATTGTTATAAATTTTGTAAAACAGGTGACCATGCGCTGATATATATCGAAATATGTAACTCAAATGTAATCCATGCATTAGAAATTCGGTGGTTACACGGTTTTTGTCACATTTTTTGATATCACCCTTATATAATTTATTCCATCGAGTCAAACTAATATACTCAAAACAGACATCTAAGGTAAAAATTTAATATTCGATAATTTTTTTCAGGCTTAGTAAAATGGCCCTTATTTGTAACGTTGTTCCGAATCCCGCTCCCCGAGGCTTATTTTGTGAGGCTACTAGAAAAACTATTCCAGAAAAAATTTCAGCTCAATCAAAGAATTTTTAAGCTAGCCCTGGCCTTTCAAAATTTTGAATGCGATTTACAAGGGGAAAAAATTGCTTTTTTGGCTTATTTTGAAAATAGTGGCTCTTAAATAACTGTATTTCTGGAAAATGTTAATAGAATCGTAATCTAGACTGAATTATTTTTCTTAAAAGGCATAAAAATCCAAAATCGGTTAGAATATATTGAAGTAATTGTAATTCCCCCAGACCATTGTAGGGTTAAAATGGCATATATAACGAAAATCGCAAAAAATAAAATATTTTTTGAAACGCTTAAAATGTTATACTCTAGTTTCATTTCTGAGATCTATAAGATTTCAGATATAAATGTTTGTCTCTCTTGAATTATGCTAACCTAGTCCCAGGTATGGCCAAATAAGGGATATTTTTTTTTGTAAATTTTCCATACTCTAATTTTGAATTTTTTAAAATTTTGTTAAACAAAATATAGAAAAAAGTGGTTAACGAATAGGTTTTTTTTAATACACCTACGAGCATAATCCTACTGAAAATTACACATATCCCTTATTTAACTTAGTAGTGACGGCGTTTTAAATTTGAAAATTTTAGAGAAAAGTGTGATTTTGGCTAATAATTTGGGTAATATCATTAATTTTTGTTTCTTTAGCCAGCTCTAACATAATCTCTTTAAATTTTTTACTAATTCAGTTAAAGGATATTGTTTTCTGAAAATTTTGTGAAACTTCGACAACGTTATATGATTTTCTCGGGGAGTTGGAATATCGGATATAAACAAAAGGTAAATTACTGGAAGAGAATTTCTCTGGGGAATTCCAGCTTTCACTGACATTATTTTTGAGCACTGGACTTTGTGTTTGACATAAAATTGCTTGTTCTCTAGGTAGCTTCGCAATATTAGAAAAAGAAAAATCAATTCTGAATGAATAAAGAATAATTGATCAAATCAAACAACATTTTCAGAAGTCGAATGAATTCGAAATGGATCTCTTTCGATTTATTCCAAAACGAATCCATTATTTTTCATCATTCGATTCCAATAACTGGATTCGAAAAATTATTTTTCTTTGATTCACATTGCTGTTATACACTCAGAGAATTAAATTCAATTACAGTTATTTTTAAATGCAATTGTAGTTAAAATAACTGTTATATCAGTTAATTTAAAAAGCAATTGAAGTGTACCTACACTTTTTTTGCCGATATAATTCTTATAGAGTATCTTTCAATAATATGCAATAAATGTTCATTCAAATGACGAATTTATTCGTTTTAGAAATTTAGAAAATTCAATAAATTTCTTATGAATTCGATTTAGTTTCATTCGATTGGCCAATCCATGAACAACATTCGATTTTAGTTAATTAATTTTAAAACTTTAAAAATGGTCAATTATTATTTTATTATAGGAAATTTGACTATTGCCTGCAGAATCATGGATAAATAAGAAATCGATTAAAATAAATATGTTGTAAATACTTGTAAATCGAATTAATAGAAAATTGTTTAATTAAATCAAATGAGATAAATTAATTGAACTCCCTAGAAATAAAATCGAAAGAATGAATTCTCTGTGACAGTTTGAAAGTGAATTCAGTCGATATAAAATGAAACTAAATTCAATTTTGAGGGAATTCATTCAAAATAAAATTCATTCTTCGAATCTCTGGTTTTTACGACGGCTAGCTTAGGATTTTTATATCACATCAATATGTATTTTACATATCGTTTGAAAGCTGATTGTATACCCTTAAATATTATATATTGTTTGTAAATTTCTGTCGTTTCTTTCAAAAGATATTGTATGTGAACTGCGCACTGATTTTAATTGATCAGGGCGATTCATACTTTTTCTATTTCTTTGGCGTCTTGGTGAGTTTTGTTTTTTAAGTTAATACGCATGCAAAGTAATTCAACAACGACATCATCAACGAAATCTATGAAATAAACAAGTGTAGAAAATCATTAAGACCAACACTTGCAGTATACAAATAAATAAAAAACTTAATGCATGCACTACAACATTTATAAGAACTATTTCAAATGTGGTATATATGTAGATAGATGCCTCCCCTCGACTCCCACTTCCCACAACATGCACTTTACTACACTTGGATGCATGCAGAATTTGTTGTTTGCTTTTTAATTTAATATCTATGATTACAAACTAGTATGATGACGATGGTGTCATCATCACTATCATCTTCGTTGTCTTGTTGGTCGAAGAAGTTACTTTTGGTATTGTTTTTGTTACTAGCGACAACAATTTCATTGGTATCAATACATAAAAATTAATGTTTTATATGTATAAGTTTCAAGTTTTAAAGTGATATAAATCGGAGTTGTCCTAACTTATATACCTGACACACTCTGAGGTTCGAAAAGTTTATTAAACCGATTTCATAACAGGAAACTTTCTCCATTGAAGTTGTCCGAAAAAGTACTAACACTATACTAAAAATAATCGAATTCAGTGCACTTAAAGAAAAGCTTCCTATAATTTAGATCAGTGATAAAATTTTGTCGGTGACATGACATAACCCCAGAGGAAATTATCCCAATTGTTGGCGTTGGGACATTTTCGGACATAACCAATACGTTAAAACTAAGGACTACCCAAAAAAAAAAATAAGTTCGTAGAAAAATAAGTAAAACGTCTTTGCCAGTTTGTCATTTTGGATGGTCCAGCAGTTCTATATTTTAGTGCTTTGCTAAAAAATGAAAATCTAAGGACACCTCTAAAGTCTCCATACAAAATACATTCATTTTAGTGCTTTCCGAAAATTTATGTGCTTTGATAAAATGTATTTATTTAAATATACATTTTTACTTACAAATTTAGAACCGCTGGACTGATTTAAATAATTTCCAACGTTAAATTGCCCAGATTAATAAAAACAATTCAGGTAAAAATGAGCAAGCAACCTATAGCGCGATGGTTGCCATTGAAACAGACTGGGGGACTTTGGGGGTTGGTATATCTGATGTTAAGCTTTCATTTCGCACTTTAAACTTTGAAGCTAAACTTTTTTGTGCAGCGTAAATTCTCTTAGAAGTTCAGTGCAACTGACCTGAACAGGTAACCAAATTTAAATTGCAACTTTAAGAGATTGTGGTTAATCCTCTAATGCTCAAGGCTGCCAAAAAGCGGTCTTCAGATCTTAAGTAGTTTTTGGCTTAATAAGGATTTTCCTTCAAACACTTTTTTTTTTTTTTTTTTTTTTTTTTTTAATAATAAATACAGCATTTATTTACTTCAAATTACATAATCAAAGCCCTGGGGGCCATATATGATTAATAAAAGCTACTACAAAAATAATTTAAATAAAGAGAATAAAAATAAATAATAATAAAAATAAATAATAATAAAAATAAATAATAATAAAAATAAATAATAATAAAAATAAGTAAAAAATACAGTAAAACTATCATATAAAAAAAATACTGAAAACATTATCTTGAATAATATAAATAGATATTTAAATAAAAATAGTACAATCACCAGATTTTCCTAAGTGCAGCGATAATAAAAAAAGAAAAGGTCGAGAGAGATAAAAATAGTAGCACAAATAAAAAGCTATAAATCATGAATAGCTACATAATCTTTAAGCTTTCGCCTAAAGACCTGGGGTGAAAAAGCAAAACCTCTCAGGTATAGAGGTAGATCGTTCCATATTCTTGAAAGCCTAATCTGAAATGATCGCTCGAACATAGTAGTATGATGTGTAGGATAAACCAGTTGGGGGGTTCTTTCCGAGTTGGACAACAGAAAGTTGTCAACTATATAGTCCGGAAACCCATTAACCATTGCTTTGTAAAAAAATATCAATAACCTCATACCTACATAATTAACAAAAAAGCACCCAAGAAATTGGATTACGTACGGAGTCACATGAGAGCGAAGTCTTAGGCCAAAAACATATCTAATAAATCTATTGAAAATCTTGGTAAACCTATTAAATTCACCGCCTGTGGTACCAGAAAATACCTCGACACAATATAATATATGAGGCATCAACAAGGCATGTGCCACGCGCATCCTAATTGAGATAGGCAGATACAAGTCAACAAGAATGATATTTTCGATAAAACGTTATTAATATGCGATGAGAAATTTAAATGATTGTCAATTAAAACTCCAATGCACTTAATCTTATCCACAAATTCAACTCTCATGCCATCGAGAGTAACCATTATAGTATCAGTATCGAAACCAAAACCCATTAACTTCGTCTTTCTTGGATTGACAACAAAACCATTGCCAGAAGACCAAGATATAACCTCATGTATGATGAAATTTACACCCTCTTCCAAGACATCTACAAATTGCGAATACAATAAACAATAAACGATTTTTGTATAATAAACGATTTTTAAGCGAGAAGGATGTAAAGTTAAAATTTCGTAAATGTAAAAACTTTATTAAAAACAAACTTATATATTTTTATTTGAATAAAAAAATGTGAAAGTTCAAAAAAATTTTTAAAAAATCCAAAAAATTAAAAAAATTGTTAAAAATATATTTAAAATCACCATAACTGAGAGAATTATCTGTATGTTGTTAATGAATTTTTACATTATTGCGATGAAATTTTGCTGGAATTCGTCCATTTTTTAGCTGGAATACGGCCATATTAAATGTAGTCCCAGATACTGCAGAAATAATACCGTTGACCATCACTGTTTTTCTCATCCCCTTTTGGAAGGATTTTACCATTCTTGGACAAGTTATGGACCCATACTCACAATAATGTGAATCTGTTCACTTATACCGGTGAACTCTCGCGCAAACTTCAATAGTTTAATGAAAAAATTCATTTAAAAAGAAAAAGCAATGAATAAAAAAAAGCTTTTGTAAAATAAAAATTTGATATTCTTTTTTGGGAAGAATTTTTTTTTTTTAAATTTTAATTGGTGAAAAAGAGCTTCCTTTGCACTAGCTGAAAAAGTACTGAAAAAATGTTGAAGTTGGAGTACCTACTCCTCTCCTACGACAATTCAATGTTAAAATCATTAGTGTTTATGTTAAATAATTAGTACATCTAGATACTCAATTGTAGTGCTTTTTCTACTGCTTCGGCAGCTACTTTTTTGTTGGGTTGTCATTGCGAGATATTGTGCTTTATTCTCTTCAATAAAATTACTTTTTAAAAAAGTGTAAAAGGTGCACAGCGTTTCAGTATTTTTTCAGTAATGTTTTCATAAGCGCATAAAAAGCAATTTTTCATCATTTTTATTTAATATATATTTATATACTGTATTTTTAAAAATTCAAAAATTAAAAATATTGAATTTAAACAAAATATGTTTTTTTAAAAAAATAAAAAAAAAAATAATTAAAAAAAAAAAATATTGGTCCCTCCAGGAATTGAAAACGGCAATCAACTGTTTAGAACTATTTCAAATATCACTTTTAGAGCAATTAGGTATACTTTAAAAGCAATACTTAAGTGATTTTTTGGATGTTGTTCAGAAGTAATTCTAAAAAAGCTGTAAAAATATACTAACTGATAATTTGGAAGTGATGAAAGAAGTGATTTTTTGAAGTTCTTCAGAATTACTTCTAAAAAGTTGTAAAAATACACTAACGGATACTTGTGTAGCTGTGAAAGAAGTAGTTTGTAAAGCATTACTTCGAATTTGTGTTCCCCCGGGAAAGCTTTCGGAATCTTTTAAGTTTAAATTTTATTCACCTTTTTAATACAAGTTCTGAAATTTTAAACCTATTTTTTTTCTAAATTGGCCCGCTTTTAAATATTTTTCCCATTTCTGGTTATTAAATTTTTATTAAAGTGTGAGATTTGCTATTTCAACATTTTTTTTTCTAAAGTTATTTTGTCTCACAGAGAAGTTGTAAAATAATATATTGACATGATGTTTGACAAGTTTTTCATTTGTTTTGTTTATCTATTCCGAAACGTTTTAGGGGACCAGATTTGGTAAAATTGATTTCAAAATTAAAAAAGTGTTGTCGCTGCTATCAACGCTTGCAATATAATTTTGATTGAAAAATATAAAAAAATATACTTGACTTTTATTTTAAACAATATTTTTGAAACTCACGTACTTCATGCTGTAAGTGTGAAGTCTGTTTCAATGATTTTACGAGTACAATTTTTTGTTGTTTATATTTGTATTGTAGTGTTGTTTCTTTGTTTATTATATTTTGATTTTCAGTGTATACAATTTTGAAACAGAAGATGAAGAACAAATAAATAAATAATCTTTTCGTTTTGCTTCACTGATATCAGCAAACAGTGTGAGTACTCCGTACGTTCAAATAAATGCATTTGAAAGCAAAAATACTTACAATTTTCAGTTGTTTGTTTGTGCATAATGTTCTGAACATTGTTGCCATTAACTTTACAGTGACTGAAAGATATACAAGGGTACACAAAAGTTGAAAGCTCTAAAGATTACTGAACTTTTTTCTTATTTTAATACTAGACGTCCCTGTGTAGAAAATTATTACCAGATATATGGTTATGTAACTACATACTTGGTAACGGTAACCAGTTACTTTTGTTATTAGATTTC
The DNA here is from genome assembly GCA_949987735.1 of Leucophora obtusa. NCBI lineage: Eukaryota > Metazoa > Arthropoda > Insecta > Diptera > Anthomyiidae > Leucophora > Leucophora obtusa. Next base: position 64,617,825 of record OX465299.1, on the reverse strand, counting down.
TTATTACCTTTATATGGCGATTTCGCGAAAAATAATGAGTTATGGTTACACACCAGCATACGAAAAATCAAAAAATATATCGTTACCTATGTGCTTACCAGTACTGACAAAAATAATGAATCTAAAAATAGATTTTCAAAAAAATAAATTATATAAAAAAATATTTTTTATTGTATTTTTTTTAAAATAAAATTTGCTGGTGCGGGAATCGAACATGGGTCTACAGATTGCCAGTCAATAGCTCTACCATCTGAGCTGTATCGACATGTAATATTTAATAGATAAAAACATAATTGACCTGCTGCACACAAGTAAGCTTACTCGCCAACATACAAGAAATAAGAAAATATGTGGTTACATATATCCTTACCAGTGTTTAAAAAATATTGGGTCTAAAAATAGATTTCAAAAAATTTTCAAAAAAATCTAGAAAATTATTTTCTATTTGAAATAATGATAAAAATAAGTCATTATGAGTAACTCATTATTATATGTTTTAAAATAATGCAGAAGGTAAGTGGGTGTCATTACTGGTAGTCCAAAAAATAATGATATGTCATTACCGTTTCTACACTGGGACGTTTTAAAATTTTGTGCAGTTTAATTTTAAAACTTGTGTATTTTTTTTTAAATGCACACAAAACAATTTCGGCCAAAATATGTTTAAAATAGGCTGTATCCAAATTTTTTGTATAAATATTGCAAAAAACTTGGCAAAATTTACCAAGTTTTTAGCTGAAAATACATTCACATCCACCTGAATGGCTCCAGTTGTGGATGTAGGTACTGAGATTTTAGAGATGTTTTCGATCAAACTCCTAACAGTGTAACACAATGACAGTTTATAAATTCACGATAACTGCATCAGTCAGAAAAATCATTCACAATGCTGGGTTGAATTTATTCCCTAAAACTCACACGCAAAGAAGTTTTAAAAATTCTTTAGACTTGTGTAACTTGCATTCTTTATAATAAACGTAATAATTCCTTTAAAAATCTGCCTTAATTCTAATCCATTTACCCTACCCAATTGTGCTAACTGCGTTTTAAATTTTCTGAAATTATGTAAACATATGTTAATAATATTATTATCATTCTGTGCAATAATTGATATGAACTTGTGTAACAAATTAAAGGTAAATATGTAGATTTTATTCTATATATTTATTATTCGTTACACAATTTCATTATAATTTCAAAATGTAGAATGAATTGTTGTTTTTTATACAAATTCAGTTTTTTTTTTGCAAAATTATAATATTTATTTTTTTACAACGTATAAAAATTTATTACAACTATTTTGCAAAACAAGTAGAGCGAGTTTTTTTCAATTCTTCGAAGACGTCAATGGAAGTACCAGAAAATCTATAATTTATAAAAAAAATTTATCTGTGTTTTTACAATAACACAAAAAACCTAGTTCGTTTTTTTATAATATTATTATAAAAAGTAAAGAAACAACCTACTATAGTTTCAAGTTTTGTTCCTCACAGGCTACTGAAATACTCACTCACATTTAGCAAAAATTATAACATCTTTATGGGCATCGTACTTTAGAGAGACTCGTACTAAAGGCAGATATTTCAAAGTATTTATTTTAACCATTAAGGGTTGACCCACGATTTCATTTTCCGATTTTGACGAAACTTTCTACGAACAATTTTTTAGGTATTTATATTGACATCAGGGATGAAAAACAGGAATTTAGAAACTTAGTCAAAATAATAACTTTTCAAACGTGAATGCAGTTTTTTAAAATCCCAGCAAAAAAGAGATGCCAAACCAGTAGAAAAAGCACTACAATTAATGATTTAGATGTACTTCTTTTTTAACGGAAACACCAATGATTTTAACATTGAGTTGTCATAGGAGAGGAGTACTCCCAGTTCAACATTTTTTCAGTACTTTTTGAACGAGTGCCAAGGAAGCTCTTTTTTACCAATTAAGAGATAAAAAAAATTCTTCGTAAAAAAAAATATTAGAAGATAAACAAAAAAAAAATATAAAGTAGAATGTTTGTATGTCTGTTTGATCACTTCTGAGAGTAAAAACAATAACAGAAAGCTGAATACGAAAGAAAACTATGAATTAGCCACCCTATGAGCAAGGCCTTATGTGGGTGAGATGGCTAAGTTGTCGACCTCTAGTATAGTTACGTTTGTAATGTGGGAGTGCATGGGTGCGAATCCTACAGCCGACAGGTTGTTGAAAAAGATTATCATATAGAGACAATCTGACAATAATACAATTTAATGGAAAATCACTGCTGAAACCTGTCCATAAAAAAGGCAGAAACTAGATCTAGTCTGATTTGCTAACTTTGAAAAAATGTTAATTCTTCTTCTTAACCTCAAACCTATTTAATATTTTTTTTTAATTTTACAAAAGTTTTTTATGGCCGCCACCGGGTATCGAACTTCCGACCTCATGATTGCTAGTCTAGCTCCCTACTGCTATTCTTGATATGAAAGTTGACTGGCATAAAAACGCCTTCAATAAAAGTACTTTTTAAACAAGTGCACTCATTCAATATTATTTTCATTACTATTTTCATTAGCACATAAAAAGCAATTTTCACTTTAATTTTATATATTTTTAAACTTAAAAAATACTGAATTTAAACAAATTAATAACAAATCAAAAAAAATTTTAAAAAATTGAAAAAATACAGGTAACTTCAGGAATCGAACCCACGAACAATTGATACCAAAATCACTTTTTAGCATCACTTTTATAGCAATTATGCTTTAGAAAAGATTTTTTGGATGTTGTTTAGAAGTTATTCTAAAAAAGCTGTAAAAATATACTAACGGATACTCTAGAAGCAATGAAATAAGTGATTTTGTGAAGTTGGAACGGTAATGACATATCATTATTTTTTGGACTACCAGTAATGACACCCACTTACCTTCTGCATTATTTTAAAACATATAGTAATGAGTTACTGATAATTACATATTTTTATCATTTTTTCAAATAGAAAACAATTTTCTATATTTTTTTGAAAATTTTTTGAAATCTATTTTTAGACTCAATATTTTTTAAACACTGGTTTTAGACTCAATATTTTCTGATTTTTTGTATGTTGGCGTGTAGCTTACTTGTGTGCAGCAGGTCAATTATGTTTTTATCTATTAAATATTACATGTGGATATAGCTCAGATGGTAGAGCTATTGACTGGCAATCTGTAGACCCAGGTTCGATTCCCGCACCAGCAAATTTTATTAAAAAAAAAAAATACAATAAAAAATATTTTTTTTATTTGTAATTTATTTTTTTGAAAATCTATTTTAGACTCATTATTTTTGTCAGTTGTGGTAAGCACATAGGTAACAATATATTTTTTGATTTTTCGTATGCTGGTGTGTAACCATAACTCATTATTTTTCGCGACATCGCCATATAAAGGTAATAAGAAATGTAATAACAAAAGTAACTAGTTACCATTACCAAGTATGTACTTACATAACCATATATCTGGTAATGATTTTCTACACTGGGTACATCTAGAAAAACAGTAAAAACACACTAACGGATACTTGCGAAGCAGTGAAAGAAGTAGTTTGTAAAGCATGACTTCTAATTTTTTTTTTGATGGGTTCTTAAGTTAAAATAAGTTTATTCTGCTGTAACATCAGTCAAAGCTAATTTAAATTTCAGATAAAAGTTCTCCTTTTCAAAGACAATTCCACTTAATTTAAGACCAAAAACAAAAGTAAAATTTTAATTACTTTTTTAAGAAAAGTTCACAATTGAGATAATAATAAATTTCTTTGCTGTCAAATCATTCCCAAATCTCTTTAGATAAATGGTAAAATGTTTTAAAATTTACTTTATTTTTTTTAGTGTCAAATTGCTGAATTTTCACCAATGATTTTGGCTAAAGCAGCCCTGATTGTCAAGTGATATAGAACTGAAATTTTATTAAGGCCTGCAGCTAAATTTACTCACCTCCGCACCTATTTCTAGTAATTTATTTCTTTGAGTTTATAGAAAATGCTTCATATAAAACATTATATTAAATTGTCTTTCATTTTAAAGAAAATCTTAATTTGTTCAAATTCACTTTTCTGCAAATTTTTTCCAAAAGTTTTTAAAGCATTATATAAAAATCTCTTTCAATGAGCGTTCTTATTGTTCGTTTATAAACTCAAATATGACAAATTTCAAATTCATTTTTAACAAGTTCCTTAATTTATTCAAAGAATATTTCTTATTATTTAAATTTAACAGTTAACTCTTTTGAAGTTCTGTTTACAGACCACTACACGTCTACTGTGTGTTAAATATGCAATTATTTTAACTTGTTTTTTTATATATATTTTTCTCAGTATTTTGTATTGTAAGTTGTTATTAAAGATTTTACCTGCTAAACGAACGGGTGGTCATTTCAATTATAGACCTGTTTTTTTTATAAACAAATTTCTTAACCTCATCTCGTTTTCATTCATTAAGAATTCATATTGAGAAAATATTAAAAAATAAAACTACAAATCATTAGCTTTTAGCAGTTACAGCAGGTAGCAGATACATTTTATTTTTATGAAAAAATTTTAATAACCTTAAAGATTATTAAAAATAAAATCTAATTTTGTTAATTATAAAACATACTCACGTTTTATTCAAACTAATCGAAAACAATTGTGTCAAATTTTAGCCTAGTTTAACACCTAGATTTTGTTTTCTAGGGTTTTTTTTTTTGTTATTGTTTATTGCCAATTAGAAAGTGGGTTATAAAACAATGTATTTTATATTCTTTTATACAGAACTTGTGTATAAATTTGTTTAATTATTCTAAAGGTGTTTGATCTAGAAACAATAAAATATTGGGCATTATGGGTGTTTGACAAAAAATATAAACCGTTTTTGATTAAATTCTATGTCATACTTTAACATTTATTGCCATTTATATCTAACACTACTATGTGGTGATGTTGTAACTACAAAAACTAATGGGTCTTTACTCACCTTGTAGTATACCGATCTACGAGGAATCACTTTCTGCGTCGATTTAGCCATGTTCATCCCTTTCTATCCTTAGGTCCCTTTCTATTTTGCGCGTCACATATAGAGATTGACATTTGAAAAAATTCAAGAAATTTTAAAATACAAAATAAAATGTTCTAAAAATAAATTGTTTTCATATATTTAGTTAGAATATTCTTCTACCTCAAGTCCAAATTCTAATATGATATTGTCATATTAGATTTTTATTTGTTGTTTCAAAAAGGGTTGATTATTTTCATGATAGACAATACAATTGTTTCGTAGACATCACTCTACTCTTCAGTTGTCCGCTAAGAAAATGATAACTTTCCTACTCAAAACGAGACATTACATAAGGTACAAAAAACCAACGGGATGAGAATTTTGTACTTTCGTATATGAACTGTCTGATTTGGTAAAACCAGTTATAAATCAACTCCTTTTTGAAAGCAACAATTACATAAAAGTACCCTTTGGGTACTATTTATATGTATGTCTGTTGTCAATACATTTTGTAAAAACAACTAATTTTAAACTCAAAACAAAATAAATATTTGAATGAGATTTTAGCCGTGGTGTGCTTATTTTCAACAATTATTTTAATTTTTGCATTAAAAAATACAAAAATTGTTTTTTCGGACTTTCTATATTTTCATATATTTAGTTAGAATATTCTTCTACCTCAAGTCCAAATTCTAATATGATATTGTCATATTAGATTTTTATTTGTTGTTTCAAAAAGGGTTGATCATTTTCATGATAGACAATACAATTGTTTCGTAGACATCACTCTACTCTTCAGTTGTCCGCTAAGAAAATGGTAACTTTCCTACTCAAAACGAGACATTACATAAGGTACAAAAAACCAACGGGATGAGAATTTTGTACTTTCGTATATGAACTGTCTGATTTGGTAAAACCAGTCATAAATAAATTGTTTTGCTATAAATTTTTACTAAAACGTATTCTAATGTTATCTGCTAGTGTTACCTTTTTCTAAAGTAAAAGCGCAAGATTATGATGACTTTTCCTGTAAAATACCCCTTAGATCCTGAGGACGTTTCCCGATAGAAAAATTCGTGGATTCTAAGGACTTCTTCCTAAAGAATATCCCTCAGATTCTGAACACATTTCTATAGAAAACTGTCAGATTCTGAGAACTCTTCACCCAGAGATAACTTTTTCTTGCAGAGACCATCCATTTTTCAATGAAAGCCCTCGTATTCCTGGGATAGAATTCAAAGTGTTCCCTATAGGAAAAAAGTACTAAAGATTTTTCTACAAGAAAAAGTGTTCGGAATTCAGAGTTTTTGTGAATAAATCTCCTCAGAATCTGAGGAGATTACATTTGCAATGTAAATTTACAAATTTTATGTATAATTAATTTACTCATGTGTATAATTTATTTCATTTACGCACTAGGACTGAATTAACCGATTTTTATAGTAGGAGTTCAGTTTCCTATTATAAGTTGGGTAAGTTTAAAGAAACCTTAATTAGTGTGTATCATAATAGATAAGTTCTTTCAATTCAACTTATTTTAGTTGAGTCCTTAAGCAATGACCCTATAATTGTTGTAATTTGGGTTAGCCTGATAACGAACCCTATTGAAATATTTTTAAAGCAATCCATATTTTTACAATACGTAGTCGAAATGGGACCAAAGTTATTTTAAGCGATTTCTTGCACAGTAGACCGTACCTAAAAAAAAGTTCGCCGTACACCCTCCAATATGAAGTATTTTTGCAAGGTAATTAAAAAAAATTTTTTTTTTTGCTTTTTTCAATTTTTCGTTATATCTTCGGCATTTAAGTCGGATTTTAAAATGTGATATATCGATTTTTTTGCCTCGAGGAGACCGATGTTTTCCTATAAAGGAAAAATCCAATGAAAAAAAATTTAAAAAGGCGACCCCTAAGTTCGGCAACCAATATATAAAAAAAATTTCTACTGGGTTTATCGAAAAACTTCCTTAGCAAAAGTTAAATGATTTTTTGTGTGCTTTAATTTTCCGACATTAGGTTGGTACATTAGGGTGGTAGCAACTGAGATTTTGTGGGTAACTACTAGAACGGGATACTTGAGGTCAATGGCCCTTAGAGCAAAACACTGGCCTCCTCGAGAGAAAAACATCGATGTATCGTACTTTAAGATCCGACTGTAAATGCCAAATATATAACGAAAAATCTAAAATGGCGACCCCTACGTTTGGCAAAAAAAAATACATTTTTTTTCAAACCTTCTTGCAAAAATACTTCATATTGGAGGGTGTACGGCGCACTTTTTTTGCCTGTAAGGGGGTACGCTCTATTGCACAGGGCCTATTTAATTCTATTCAAGATTCCAATAGTTCTCATTAGGGGCAAAATAATTTGGTTACAACTTTGGCCCAGCTTCTTCTGGTTTCCATATCCTACACCAGTCTTTGGACCGGGGATAATTAATTTGAGCCGAAAAGATCGAAAAATTACGAAAATTGTATCGCTCTTTCGGGGGTTTTCATTCTTCGGTAAAAAATTGTTAAATTAATATACTCAAAATACTTTAACAAAATTTATTCCTGTTTTTTTTGGCTTAATTTGTTGATTTTAACAAATTCTTTTGTTAAATTTAACAAATCTACATTTAAGTAAAAAATTTGTAAAACTACAGTTTTATCTGTAATTATACTGATTAGTAGAATTTATCCAAATTTAGGATTTCGGGACCCTCCCCGGGCCTAGTGCATATCATGCGAGGGCATATAAGCGCACCCCAATGGAGCAAACATTTTGTTCGTTTTGCTCTATCTCGCTTAGTTTTCGAGATATGGGCCATTTTATGAAGTACAAAATTTTTATTAAAAATTTCCGATGGTCCAAGGCCCCGCCAACGTCCATTTTTGGATAGAGGTAACCCCTTTCGCTGGGATATTGCAAGGTTAGGGATAGTCGAAATTTTCATCAATTTTGCTCTATCGCTCTTAGTTTTCGAGATATGAGTCATTTTAAAAAATCGGGAGGGAAAGAAATAGCGCCATCTTTAAAACTTCGGATACATTGATTTTGAAAATTAACACTCAAAATTAGTTAAAGTACTGAGTATTTTTAGTATAGTGTTAAATAAAGATAACTAAAATCTTTGTTTAAATCAGTGTTGCAACTAAAAATTTGTTAAAAATTAGTAAAATCGATTTGAAACCCTAGTATTTAGCAAAAGAATCTGCTAATTTTAGCAGTTTTTTCTGCAGCATAATTTTTAACAAATTTTTATTAACTTTTTGTGCTATTTCTACAAATTTATTTCTATGAGTGTAAGTTTTGGTATTTTAACTAAAGTTTTTACAGACTTCTTTTATTAGTGTAGTTTGATTAAATACAATGGAATTTCATTTTATGTGGATGGACCGACGGATATCGGCACAAAACTCAGTATTCTTTTCCCACCGAAGAATTTGGCAAAAAAGCGACTTTTGGTCGGTATTTTGATATTTGTTTGTTGGGCCGATTTTATGCGATTTTGAATGCCAAATTTATGGAAAACACCATAGTTTAGCTGTAAAGTTAACTGTTTGGCCCCAAACTTTTTCCAATTTTGGCGAACTTTCGGCGGCCAAACAGTTTCGTTTATTAACTTCGGACTTTCTCTTAAATTTGATACTCAAAATGGATTCCAAACGGCCCAACAAATATTTTTCCACAAGCAAAATTTCTTCATAATGCTTTAAAATACTGAATACCGACCAATTACATTTTCTGGCCAAACTGTTCGGTCGGACACTACACAACTTCCGTTGGCACTTACGTCGAACTTTTCGCCGCACACAATCACTTGGTGCAGTTGGTGAATGAGCCAACACACATTCCGTGTGTTGAAGGGCAATATCAGAATACCCTCGACCTTTTTCTCACTTCGCACCCTGAAAAGTATGAAGTAAGATCGTTTGCACCTCTCGGTAACTCGGATCACTGTACCGTTTCCGCATCCTTTTCATATTCCGGGCTTCATAGCGCTTCACAGGCAGCCACGAAACGCTCTGTTCTAATTTATGAAAAGGCTCGTTGGGTCGAACTTAACGATTTTTATCGGCAATTCAACTGGAAACTGTTTCTTGGATGACGATGTTAATGCCGCTGCGAAAATGGTAGAACGCGTGATTTAGCTTGGAATGAAATTTTTTATTCCTTCAAAGTACATTCCGGTTAAGTCCAAACATAAGTGTTGGTTTAACCAGACGTGCAGAAATGCAGTCAGATCCAGAGAGGAAGCTTTCAGTAATTGGCGTACGAATAAGAACACCAATACTGACATGCTGCGTAAACAGGCGAGAACTGAGTGTGCCAAAGTACTGAGACGCGAAAAGTGTCTTACGAACATCGTCTGCGTGCTAAGGTTCTTGCTGCTCCACGGGGCAGTAAGACCTTTTGGTCATTCGTTAAAAGAGTAAAGGATAATGCTAGTTCCTCTATCCCAAATTTTATAAAGGATGACCAAATATTCACTGACCCGGTTGATAAAGCCAACCTGCTGGCTGAACTGTTAGCGGAAAATTCGTTTCTGCCGGAAAGCGATCAACCACTGCCCGTACTCGAAAGAGTATCACATACTATGCCCAAGATATTCTTTCGTCCTCGAGCAGTTAAAAGGGTTCTTGCGAATCTAGACGTAAATAAGTCAACGGGCCCGGATGGTATACCAGCGCTGGTACTGAAACAGTGCTCTTCGACGCTATCGCGTCCATTGGCAACTCTCTTTACCACGTCGTACCGCATGGGTATCTTTCCATCGTGTTGGAAGATTGCCAATGTCCAGCCAATCCCCAAAAAGGGTGCGGCTACTAACCCTGATAATTATCGTCCAACCGCAAACTGCTCTGAGCTCTCGAAGGTCATGGAGAGCATGGTTAACTACCATCTTGTTAATTATCTTGAATCCAATTTGCTTCTTAATGATCGACAGTATGGCTTTCGTAGAAGTCGTTCTACGGGAGACCTGATGGCACTTCTTTCGGAGCGTTGGAGTCCGTCCATTCACAGATTTGGTGAAAGCAAAGTGGTTGCGCTGGATCTTTCCAAGGCGTTTGATCGTGTGTGGCATAAAGCACTCGTATCAAAGCTTATTGCTTTTGGTGTCGGTGATGACTTCTCTCGATTCATATCGAGTTTTCTCAGGGATCGCACTATAAGAGTTGTTATAGATGGGGTCTCTTCTAATGATTTTCAGTTGAATGCAGGGGTACCACAAGGCTCTGTTCTTTCTCCTTCTCTCTTTCTTATCTTTCTGAATGACTTTCTCTGTCAGACTTCCAATCCTATCTCCTCTTTTGCAGAAAACAGCAACATTTGCCATTCATATTCCTTTGATCATAGGCCAAGCCTTGTGGAGGTTGAAGGCAAGAGGCAGAATATGAATGACACACTCAATCAGGACCTAATTACAATCTCCGAGTGGGGTCGCGTGAATAGGGTCGATTTTAATCCACGCAAGACCCAATGTTGTTTGCTGACTCATAGGACTGCTGAGCCATCAATGTCATCTGTATACATGGGTGGTATCAGTATTTAGGAATCCGAAGCTCTTGATGTTCTGGGCATGAGGATACAGTGTGATGTCCGTTGGAAGGATCACGTCATTCAAGTGTCGAAAGAGGCATTCAAGTGTCTTGGCTTTCTTAACCGGTGTAAGAACTACTTCACTTCTTCTGATCTTCTCACTATTTATACCACCTATATCCGGCCGAAGATGGAATACAACTCCCATATATGGGCAGGGGCTTCAAAGTCTATTTTGAGCTTTTGGACCGTGTACAAAGGAGGGCGTCGGCGCTCATTAATGACAGTAGGGTATCCAGCTCTATTGACTCATTGGAGCATCGTCGGAATGTGGGTTGTGTAACACTGTTCTATCGTTACTACCATGGGAAGTGTTCTGCTGAGATAAGTGTACTTATCCCGGGGTCACGTGTTTTTGGCCGCAACACGCGCTTGTCTAGTAGATCTCATCCGTTTGTGGTCGATTGTCCAGTTAGTTGCACAACGCATTATAGAGAGAATTCGTTCATTAGTCGAACCGCCCGTATGTGGAATAAACTCTCCGCAGGTGTCTTCCCTGATATTTACAATTTAGAGAAATTCAAGTCAAACGTTCATAAACACTACTCCCTATTTCCTCCTTCCCATAACCTATTTTCCTAATATCAACACAATGCATTGCATCAGTAGGGGGCATCCCCTGAGTGTTGGTCTAATGTAAAAAAAAAAAAAAATATAACCTGTTCAACAGGTTATATAAAATTAAGTAGTGAACTTCCCAGCAAAACTAAAGAGATGTTAAGGCAATGCAAAAGGCACTACAATGGATGATCTAGATGTATTTCTTTTTTAACAGAAGCACTAATGATTTTAAAATTGCGTTGTCATAGGATGGTAGTACTCCCACTTCAACATATTTTCAGTACTTTTTGAACAAGTGCAAAAGGTGCACTGCAATGAAAAGTGCACAATAATCAATTTCTCATAGTTCTTTATTTCTAAACATTAAAACATACTGACTTTAAACAAACTAATGATAGATATACGAGTAAAGAAAAAAATTAAAAATATTGGTGCCGCCTGTATTGAACGCCGCGACCCTCTGTTTGAAAAAAAAAACTCTGTGCAAACCACTTCTTAAAGTACATCTACACGAGACAGAAAACTGCTAGATATAGAGCAAAAATCACCTCTAATTAGCTCTATTGTGAATGATTGAAGCTATTTAGAGGTGTTTTTTGCTCTATCTCTAGCAGTTTTCTCTCTCGTGTAGATGTGCCTTTGGATGACTTTTAGAGCAATTTTGCTTTAGAAGCAGTAATTAGGTGATTTTTTGGATGTTGTTCAGAATTAATTATAAAAAGGCTGCATACGTATACTATGGAAGCAATGAAGGAAGTGATTTTTTTTTGTAGTAGTTCAGAATTACTTCTAAAAAAGCAGTAAAAATACACTAACTGATACCTAAGCAATAAAAGAAGTGGTTTGTAAAACATGACTCCTATACTTTTGCCAGGTTAGTATGCAAAAAATTTACTTTTTTTTGTAAGTTAGTGTAATTTGTATCTATAAAATAATACAGTGTTGCAAATAGAATAAAAAAAATTACAACAACCTATAGTGTAATCATGTTCAAAACTAAACTATAAAAATAAATAAAATTAATTTTCATCTACACTTTTATTTACAAAGTTATTAACAATGATACAAACTATGATAGTTATACAAGTAGGTATAAATACTATTCTAAACTATTCTTTGTTCATACCACTTCACTATCCCAATCCATTTGTTATGGGTCATTTGCCATAGAGTGTTAAGAGCCAGCCAGATAAGCACTTTGCAATACTTTATTTTTGTTATACATAATGGAATGAAATTGAAGACACGTTTTTGATACACGAGGTGGTATGTTATGTTCATATAAGTAATATCGGCCTATAGCATGTAATATTTCCAATGTTCTGCATTTGTCTGTCGGTCTTTTAGCCTGCCTGCCTGCTTGCCTGCCTTCCTACCTATCTGTATGAATTCATATATAGAGTCATATGTATGATCTTAAATGCTTGTACAATTGGAAGGTTAAGTGGTTATCAACAATAACAACGAGGATCAAAAATCACTTGTATACAATAGTTGGTTTGTTTTTTCATTCTTGCAGTTGTTGTTTTTTTATATCAGGTTTATACAGGTTTTCTTATTTTCTGTTTGACTTTTAGAGAATTGACTAAAAGGAAGGAAGACAATTTTCGTAATCATATATTTAGGTTTTTTTTTTAATTCACTGCATAATGGGTCATCTAACAATTGAAATTTGAGGCAAATTTGTTATTGTTTATCTTAAAACCAAAATATAAGACCTTTTAGGTTTACTTTCAGAAGTCAAGTTTCTTGGATATTCTTTTCGAAATTACTAGCCGAAAGCTTTTTATGGTGCTGAGTGCGATTCTATCATAATGTCAAGCTAAATCCTCAATATTCATATTAGCTCGAATTTTTGTTAAATTGCAGTTTTCATTGTCCATAACAGAAGATTCATAAATTAAATTAATAAAATTACAATTTAGTTTTCTGGTACGTTGTTTTGACTCAACATACCGATCCGGCACTTTACGTACCTTAAATATACATTAATTGCATTAAAGGAATTAAATGTGCTAAAATCCAAAAACTTATTTGACAAATTGTGAAAAATGATCCGGATTTCATTCTTGCCTAAGGAAAACGTTGTCCCCTGACGATTTCCTTAGGTAAGACTGAAATCCGAATAGGGAAATGCCTTCAATAGATAATTTTTCTCAATTTTTCCTTAGGTAAGACTGAAATCCGAATAGGGAAATGCCTTGAATAGATAATTTTTCACAATTTGTCAAAAAAGTTTTGGGGTTTTAGCATATTAACAATAATTCCTATAATGGATCTCACTACATTGCTAGATCTGTCAAAACAACAGAGTTGTATATTGGAAGATGACAAAGCAAATTGTGGTAAATTTTTTGTTGTTATTTTTGTTGTTTCTTTGATATTTTAAATGTTAAATAAAGCTGTTCGCCGAGAACAAGAATTCTCATTGGGTTTGTAATTTAACTTAACAAATATTTCTAGAAATTCTAAAAACGCCGCACAGTGCTTTGTCCCATAAAAAAAAAAATAAAAAAATTTGTGTCTCCGATTTCGATGAAAATATTTTGTTTTGTATATATACTAAAATTACTTAATATTGTAAATATTATCCTTTCTGGTATAACTCATTCTGTCTACTACTAGAGGTCGCTAAAGTCGCTAAATTTTTAACATAGAATGTAATGAAAAAAATGAGTTTTTTGGATCTTACAAAAAAATTTTTAAAAATTCATTTTTAGAGGTATCTTTTTTTAAATATATGCGAATCAATAAAAAATAATAAAATTGTAAAAAAGTCTACAATTAACATACCAAATTAATCTTTGAATTTGTACAACATTTTTGCTGGGAGCCTAAAAATATCAAAAGTTAAATGGAACTTTAAAAAAAATTATGTTAATTGATTTTAAAATTTAAAAAATTTTTGTTATGCTCTTATAATTTTTTAAAAGAAAAAGTAAAAAAAAAAAACCAATTAACTTAACTATAAAAAAAAATATTTTTCCAAATGTCAAAAAATGTATTTTTGTAATTTCATCTTTTACGGGTTACGAAAAAGTTTCCAACTTTCTTAGATTTTAACAAAATGTTATAAAAATTGAGGTAATATTATTTTTTAAAAAAAATTATAAAATTTGGCAAAAACACATCATCTATTTCATTAATAAATCCTTAAGTATACCTAATTTTTGGTTAAAATACTAAAAATTACCAAAGTTTGATAATATAAAAAAAAAAAATGATGTTAATTGATTTTCACATTATTTTTTTTGTTAGGAATAGACCTTTACTTATTATATTTAAAAGAAATATCTACCAATTTTTTTTTAGAAAGAAAACAAAAATGTTTTTTTTTAAGACTCTTTTTTTATAAAAAAAACGAAGTCTGTTTTTGAACTCTGGGAGCAAATTCACTAAAGTGTTACAGCTAAAAACACTACCAGGAGCATTTTTACGGAACATTCTAACTTTCTAAGTCTTCAGTGAAAAGGAATTTGTTGGCCCCTTTTTAAAAAGGGACAAAAACGACCCATATGTTGAAGAGTTAGAGGGTTAAAATATTCCACAAAAATGTTGCTCGTAGTGTTTTGCATAACTTCGCTGAACACACCCTGTACCTAAAATGGAAGATTTCCATGGTTTCTCCCTAAAATCTAGGTTTGTGGGATATTTGAGCGCCAATTCTGAATAAGTACGAAATTAACCCTTAAACACATTTTAAGTTTTTACTTATTACTGGCACTGAAGTTAAATTTTCAATACTGATGTCTTAAAAGACTTATAGTAGAATTTCATGACAAATATTTTTGCGGAACATTTTAACCCTCTAACTCTTCAACTTACGGGTCGTTTTTGTCCGTTTTTAAAAGTCCCTCTGATTGAAGAGTTAGAAGGTTAAAATGTTCCACAAAAATATTATTCGTAGTGTTTTACATAAGTTCGCTGAACATACCCTATACCTAAAATGGGGGATTCACATGGTTTCCTATTTTAATCCTATTTAATTTTTTCTGTTTTAGAAAAACCATTTTAAGCGTTTAAAATGCATTTCTTATGAGAGGAATTTTTTTGTCTCGATTTTACCCAAATTTGACCTTTGGGAGGTGTGGGGGTGTCCTTGGCCCAATATTTCCAAAAATTAAAATTTTTCTTAATTAAGGAGTTCTAAGTCAGTGTACCAAATTTCAAAACTCTGTCTCCACTCCTATTTTTGTCCAAGCGTTATATGGGATCAAAGCACTGTGCAATGCCCCCTAGTCAGGTTTGGCACTGATCTCGAGGATCCTATTTTATAAAATAGCCAAAGAGTGACTACATTGTTACAATCGAATTTCTTGCAAACCGAATCATTTGGTTGTAGCAAGCCAGATATTTGGTTCTTGTTATCAATTGTATTCCTAACCTAATTAAAATATGTACTTTTAACTGAAATGCTGTTGTATTAACCGAATTCTTGTTGCCACAGACAAATATCTCGGTGGCTCCAACCAAACCATTTAATTGGCAAAACAATTTATTGTCACAGTGAATGCGTATTCTCTGTGTATTTCCTAAAAACTTACATGGTAATATAAAATAATACAATAGAATAGAATGGAAGAACATTGCTCCAACCCATAACGTTAAAGAACGGAGAACGAATGGAATTGGAACACTTAATACAACCCAGTGTAGAAAATCATTACCAGATATGTAGTTATGTAACTACATACTTGGTAATGGTAACTAGTTACTTTTGTTATTACATTTCTTATTACCTTTATATGGCGATGTCGCGAAAAATAATGAGTTGTGGTTACACACCAGCATACGAAAAATCAAAAAATATATCGTTACCTATGTGCTTAAAATAAAATAGATTTTCAAAAAAATAAATTATATTAAAAAAAATATTTTTTATTGTATTTTTTTTTTTTTTTAAATAAAATTTGCTAGTGCGGGAATCGAACCTGGGTCTACAGATTGCCAGTTAATAGCTCTACCATCTGAGCTATATCGACATGTAATATTTAATATATAAAATCATAATTGACCTGCTGCACACAAGTAAGCTTACTCGCCAACATACAAAAAATCAAAAAATATGTGGTTACATATATCCTTACCAGTGTTTAAAAAATATTGAGTCTAAAAATAGATTTCAAAAAAATTTAAAAAAAAATCTAGAAAATTATTTTCTATTTGAAATAATGATAAAAATAAGTCATTATCAGTAACTCATTATTATATGTTTTAAAATAATGCAGAAGGTGAGTGGGTATCATTACTGGTAGTCAAAAAAATAATGATATGTCAATACCGTTTCTACACTGTGAAGGACCGAAATAATATGCAATGGTTAATGATATTAATACTACCGGAGTGTGTAAATTGCTACTATTATCTCAGCAAAAAAAAAAAGATATGCCAAAGCAGTAGAAAAAGCACTACAATTAATGATTTAGATGCAGAGACCCAAAATAACTGTTATATTTCTAAAAAAGTCACCACCCAAATTTATTTAATTATAATATTTCAATAATGCACTATATTTTATAAATCATATTGCACAAAAAAATCACAAAGTTTGACAAAGATTTTAATTTTTTCAATTTTTATATTTTACTCTATAAATTTCTGTTGTTTTTTGATTTTTATTTTAAAACTTTTTATAAAAGTTACAGAATGATTTTTTTGAAAAAATTAAGCACTAACTTTTTTATTTGATAATAAAATAAATATTAAAAATTGACCTAAATTGAATGCCGGAAGTTGCTGGAATATACATATATACTCACTTTAAATCACTGTTCAATCTTTTATTAACACTAGTTGACATCATCAGGATATTATAATTGGTGAAGTCATTGGTTCCATGGCTTTTGATTTATATTCTTAATTGTTATTTTTTGATAAAGAAAAAAAATCACAAAATAACTTTTATTATTTTTGAAAAAATAAAAATCGTGTTTGGATTGTTTTTGTTTGAATTAAAAATATAAATCAAACAGAGCAAATAAACAGAAAATTAAAAATACTCAAACAGGAAATAATTGTAAAACAATCACTTTTTTGAATAAAAGTTATAACTGTTACGTCCCTGTTTAGATGTACTTCTTTTTTAACAGAAACACTAATGATTTTAACATTGAGTTGTCATGGTATTTTTGAACGAGTGGAAACAAATCTCTTTTTCATCAATTAAAAGTTAAAAAAAATCTTAAACAAAATTATATTTGTTTTATTTTACAAAATTTTTTTATTTCTGCCACCGATTATCGAATATATTACTTGCAACCTCAAGACTGCTAGTGTAGCTCTCTACTGCTGAGCTATTCTTTGATATGAAAGTTGATTGGCACAGAAACACCATTTTGTCATTCCGAGATATTGTGCTTTATTCTCTTAAAAAAAAAAAGTACTTACGAGTATTAAACAAGTGCAAAAGCTGCACTGCAATTCTTTATTGTTTTCAGAACTATTTTACAGGAGCATAAAAAGCATTTTTTCATTATTGTTTTTTTATATGTATTTTTAAAAATTGAAAAATTAAAAACAAAAATTGATTATCAACAAATTAATTATAAATATTAAAAAAATAAAAAAAAAAAAAAAAAAATAAAAAAAAAACAAAATGAAAGAAAAAAAAATAAAAAACATTGGCCCGTAGGGGATTGAACTCGTGATCATCTGTTTGGAAATAAACTGTATCAAAATTACTTTTTAAAATCACTTTTAGAGCAATTATGCTTCAGTGATTAAGTGATCTTTTTGGATGTTTTTCAGAATTACTTTTAAAAAAGCTGTACAAATATACTAACAAATACTTTAGAAGCAATGAAAGAAGTGATTTTTTTGAAGTTGTTCAGAATAACTTAAAAAAAAAACTGTAAAAATACACTAAGGGTGAAAGAAGTTGTTTGTGAAGCAAGAAAAATATTGATACCTGGAAAATATTTAACCACGCCTATAAATATAACAAAATTGGACTTAATTGTTGCAGTCCTTATATAAACTATTTTTTTTTTTTTTTTTTTTTTAGTTTATTTATTGTTTCAATAGCTATCACAACAAGAATAAATCTTATACAGTGAAAAAAATCAAATTTTCATATTTATATTAGTCATTCAATAACATTTATAATTAAATTAAAATTTAAAAGTAAACATAGTTAAATATAAATTCAAAATAAACATAAAACATAATAAAAATAAATATATTTAATTAATTTTAAACAAATTTAAAAGTTCCTTTTTAAAACATAATGTGTTGCTAAGCAATTGAACATATGAGGGTAAATCATTCCAAAGACCGATTGTATAATTGAAAAATTGTCTTGTAGACAAAAGATATTTATATTTTTGGGAAATCAGGTTTCTTCCACGTGGAGATTTGGCAAAAGTAAGTTTTCCGTAGAGAAATTCAGGTTCCTTTATATAAATTAACTTATGCATCATTATGAGACTTTTATATTTTAACAAATCTTTGAAACACATATTATTTAACTGATATGAAAATGATGAAATACTATCACTTCTACCACGATTAAATACATATCTGGCTATGTTGTTGTACGTGACCTCAAGTCGATAATAGTCAATACAGTCACAATTGGCAAATATTTCACACCCATATAGTAGAACAGGTATTAAATAATATGTTTTAGCCAGAAGCATCCGTATTTCAAAGGGCGTCGAGGCTTTAACAGCCCACAGCTTTCTCAACATTCCATGAACTTTCCCAGCCGAAATGTTAATATGATTTTTCCAAGAAAGTTCAGTATTAAACGTTATTCCTAGATTTTTTGATGATGGAACAAGTTCGATTTTATTGTCATTTATCATCAACAGATCATCATTAGCAAGTCTTTTCCTATTATTTTTTGATAAGAATATACATTTTGATTTTGTTGGGTTTATACACAAACCATTTGCAGTCGCCCAATTATGAATTTTATTCAAATCATAGTTAATGCATTCAATGCAATGACGCAAATCTTCCATTTTGGTGCTTAAGTACAGCTGTACATCATCCGCATACATTTGAATGTCACAGTGATTCAGAGCATCAGGAAGATCATTAATGTATATACAGAAAAGGAGTGGACCAAGAATAG
This sequence comes from Leucophora obtusa, assembly GCA_949987735.1. Taxonomy (NCBI): domain Eukaryota; kingdom Metazoa; phylum Arthropoda; class Insecta; order Diptera; family Anthomyiidae; genus Leucophora; species Leucophora obtusa. The sequence continues at coordinate 64,598,609 of OX465299.1, read as the reverse complement.
AGCCCTGTGGGACCCCTCTAACAACATCAACAGCATTGGAAGTTAAGCCATTCAAGGAGACAACTTGTTTGCGGTTTAAAAGATATGATGAAATAAGTTTATTTGCAGAATTAGAAAAATGGAAAAGCTTTTGCAGTTTTGTTAGAAGTATTGAGTGATCAACTGTATCGAAAGCTTTGCTGTGATCCAATAGTGAAAGAAAAGATACCATATCATTATCCAATTTGGATCTTAGTTCCTCAACTACTTCGATTAGCACTGTAATGCAGTTTCATCCCTTTCTAAAACCAAACTGTTTTGCGGTTAGAACTCATTAAAAACTTTTAAAAATTCATTAATTTGATACTATATAAGATTTTCCATGACTTTGGACAAAAATGGTAGTATGGCAATTGGTCTAAACTCACTGTTGTTCTTGGGAATCGGAATTATCTTCGATTCTTTCCACATATGAGGGTAAATTGACTTGGTTTGAGTTTAGGGGTGACAAGTTTTAAAAATCTAGGATTTACTCCATCCAAACCCACAGCATTTGACTTAATCGATGTTAAGCTTTTGAGAACTTCTGATTGATCAACACATCGGAAATAAAAATAGTTCTCAATAGGCACTGTATGGATTTCCTCATATTCATTTCCAATTGGCCTTTCCACTTGAATTTCAAAAAACTGGTTGTTTAAATTATCAATATCAACATCAGAACCGAATAATAGATATTTTGCAAGTAATTGGTCTTGTCAGACCAATTTTTTCAATTTCTTTTAGTTCGTTTTCAAAATCATGTCCCATAGCGTATTTATAAAATAGACTAGAAATGTAATCTAGTTTATTTGTTTTTTTCTGTTGGTGTAAAAGTAGTTGGTTATTTTTCAATTGATAGTGGCGCATCTCATAGAAAGACTTAAAATTACTTCAAAGATCATGTGTCTCCAACAATCTACATAAAGGATTTTTTTATTGTACAAATTTTCTCGTTTAAACGTTGTTATTCGTTCTACTATTGCAATCAGTGATGCATTAGAGCACTTTTTAGTATAAGCAAAGGAGAAAAAATTATAAAAAGGACGGTTTTTATAAAGTGTGAAACAGTTAAAGTTGAAGTCTTTTTTTATTTCCTAATAATCTGAAATGTACCATTCTGCATCCACAATAGTTCTTAGAATTTTAAGTTTTAAACTTTAAAGGAAAGAAAATATAAAATAATACAATCCGTTTTCCGTCCATAAACAACTATTGAAAAAAGCATTACTGCTTCACCCAAACTGAGACTGAAACCAAATATCCTATCGGATTTATAAAATGAAAATTGCACAAAAAACAATGTGAACATAAATTATATAAATAAAGATTTGTTTCAAATAAAATTTATGTTTAAACAAATATTTAATTAAATCAGCTAAATATAGGAATTGTTTCAATTAATCGTTCACAAATGTTAGTAATTAATACTACTATTTGTTTGATTAATGACACTGTGAGTCAAATGGTAGGGGTCAGTGATCGGGAGGGGTTCAAACTACCGGGGAAAGTTATATCGGTAAAAAAGAAGTTATACGTGTCCCGGCGTTTCGCTGGGTCACCCCTAGGAATCGAGATATATCGATTTGACCTTTGGTGGTCTTTTTTGACATAACTCGAGAACCACTAGTCCGATTTTGCTCAAACAATTTTAAAAAAATTAAAAATTACAATTCCTTTAATCTGTTCATATAACGTTTTTCTATATACTCAACAGTTTTGCCGGTAAAAATAAATGTATGAAGAAAAAAATATTTTTTGCCTAAAATATTAAAAAAAAGTAATAAATAAAAGGTTATTGATTTTTATGGTAGCGGTAACAAACATTTATTTTTACCGGCAAAACTGTTGAGTATATAGAAAAACGTTATATGAACAGATTAAAGGAATTGTAATTTTTAATTTTTTTAAAATTGTTTGAGCAAAATCGGACTACTGGTTCTCGAGTTATGTCTAAAAACAAGATATATCTCGATTCCTAGGGGTGACCCAGCGAAACGCCGGGACACGTATAACTTGTTTTTAACCGATATAACATTTCCCGTTGGTTTCATCCCATCCCGATTTTGACTGTCGCATAGTGTGATTAATTGATATTCTCAATTTCGCAATTGAAAATCATTTTTAAGTTTTTGTGTGTAATTAAAAAAACTCATTATACCCTACACCACTATGTGGTCAGGGTATTATAAGTTTGTGCTGATGTTTGTAACACCAAAAAATATTGGTCGTAGACCCACCTTATAGTATACCGATCGGCTCAGAAGTTTTTTTTATTTCGATTTAACGATTTCCGTCTGTCCGTCCGTCCGTCTGTCTGTCCATAATCTTGTGCGTACTCTACAGGTCGCAACTATTAAGATATTTTGATGAAATTTGGTACGCAGACCTATATTGGCCCAAGGACGAACAACTTTGATTTTGGTCAACATCGGTCCATGTTTAGACCTAGTGCCCATATAAGGGTCCTACCAAAATTATATTGTTTATACACTGCAGGTCGTAAATATTAAGATATTTTGACGAAATTTGGTACACAGACCTATGTTGGCCCAAGGACGAGGCCTATTGATTTTGGTGAACATCGGTCCATGTTTAGACCTAGTGCCCATATAAGGGTCCTACCAAAATTATACTTTTTATACGCTGCAGGTCGCAAATATTAAGATATTTTGATGAAATTTGGTACACAGACCTATATTGGCCCAATAACGTAGCCTATTGATTTTGGTGAGCATCGGTCCATGTTTAGACCTAGTGCCAATATAAGGGTCCTACTAAAATTGGCTTGGTTACAAACTGCAGGTCGCAAATATTAAGATATTTTAATGAAATTTGGTACACAGACCTATGTTGGCCCAATAACACAGCCTATTGATTTTGGTGAATATCGGTCCATGTTTAGACCTAGTGCCCATATAAGGGTCCCACCAAAATTATATTGTTTATACGCTGCAGGTGGCAAATATTAAGATATTTTGATGAAATTTGGTACATAGACCTATGTTGGCCCAAGGACGAAGCCTATTGATTTTGGTGAACATCGGTCCATGTTTGGAACTAGTGCCCATATAAGGGTCCCCCCAAAATTGGCTTGGTTACAAACTGCAGGTCGCAAATATTATGATATTTTAATGAAATTTGGTGCGCTGACTCACATTATAGAAAATTTTGACACAAGCCCCATTTTAACCCATTCGAATTTCGGATCCAAACAATACACCAGACTGGTGTAGGGTATTGTATAGTCGGCATGCCCGACTTTAACCTTTTTACTCATTTTACTTTCAATTCCGTTTTCTAGCATTTTCTTTTATTGTTTTGAACTATTTACTCATTAAAAGTTGACAGCACTGTTTATGTTGAGCGGTTATTTGTTATTCTTGCGTTTATTTTTTTATTTTTTCATTATCATCGTTATTATTTGTAATTTATTTGGATTTCTAAAGAAACTTTACAAAAATTGTAAAATTTTTTTTATTCATAAAACATTCATACTCGTATATTGTATTGATCTTGTCCTTAAGGGTTCGTACTATTCACAATTCTTTCTTTTTTCGATTACATTAACAATTTTTCATTTCTATCATATGTAAGTGTATGGATAACGATTGCTGAAATAAAAAGATTTTTTGCCGACTCAAATAAATGATCTTGTTTTGTCTACAAGTTTCCCCTCAATATATCATGATCAATACAATATTCTTCTACAGTACAGATACAGATACTCGGTACTTCTTATAAAATGTAGATGAAATAACAAGTACGTGTAATGATTATAATTCTCCATCATCGTTATTTTTACATACAATATTTTTATATAAAAAAAAAAAAATGATCGATGGTGTATGAAATTATTTGGAATTGTTATGTAAATTGAGTTTATTTGTTATAAATTTATTGGTTTTTTTTTTTTTTTGTTTATTCAAGTCTTTCTTGAATTTTACAAGTACATATTGAGATAATTGGATAAGTTATAAATTATGATATTGAATTTTGTAACAAAAGTAAGTTGGTCGTTAAAAAGTTATGATTAATAACAACAAAAAATCAGGTTTGAATAAAACATATATAAAAATTGTTGGTTATTAATTAAAAAAAAACAGATTTTATAATAATTATTAAGAACAATATAATAAAATGAGGATTTTTCTTGGAAGTAAATTGGAATTAAATGAGTACTTTTTGGAATAGCGATTAAACATTTTGAATAAGTCGCAGAATTAATTCTATTGTAGCCTAAAATAAATAAAATCTAACCAAGAAATGAACATTTTTAGTTCTTACCTGGACTGCAATCAATTCCTTTAGCTTAAATCAATTCGAAAAAATGGCGCCCAACTTTGGACCACTTTAAGTGAAACGAAATTCATATCCAAAGAAAATCTAACTAGGATTTTCATTTTCAAGTCCAATCAATAGTAAATCACAAGTGCATATGAATGGCGCGCAACTATAGAGAAAGGCCATTAAATAGTGTAACAACAACAACATTTTAAAATTCTTATTAACTCCAAATTAATATCAATTATAATTTTAATACTTTCATTTTATTTTATTCCATTTCAGGTATGTTACATCAAACGTTGGTTTCCAACTACCTACTATTAAAAGGTATTCTTGTTTAAATATTCATAAATGCATTAATTTGCAATTTTTTATCTCATGCAATTTGTTAAGCATTACCATTTTTTATTTCTAAATAAAAAAATCATTAATTTAAAATAGGTGGCATCTTTGCATTACAACACACATCAAACAAATCAGCTACGCATTGTCCATAACATGTCATAATAAGAAAAGGACTAATGAACAAAATATACAGAAAAAAAAAAAACTATAACGAAAAGTGGAACCACAACGTGAGGTCCATTATGTAGTTTATGATCTATAGTTTGTATTTAAACTTGAAAACCCACAATATAACAAATGCAGCGCAGCGCTGTATACATCATCATATTATACAAAATTTATAAATTGTAGGTTTTTCTTTTGATACGGTCTATAATAAAAGACGTCAGTTAGGCAACAATATCATGCCCCAAACAGGCAGGCTTGCATAGGTGAACCAGTTTGAAAATAATCAAGAAAAATAATAAACTTTACAATTATTCTGAAGGTTGGAGGATGTATAAAAAATATATTTTGTGTGGTTGAAGGGCAGCAGCAATAATTGTAGAAATGAGCAAAATGTACTAAAAATTAAGTGCATACATTTCCGCATTAACCCAGGAAAAAGTTGGTGAAACTTGTTGGGAAATATTCTATTTTAGGTAATTAGTAAATATAATTAAGAAAATTTTTACTTGAAATCATGCTTTAAAAACCACTTTTTTCATTGCTTCCAACCGTTAATACATTTTTACAGCTGTTCTGAACAGTGTTGCCATTTCAGTGCTTTTCGGGTATTTTTTGGTGCTTTTTTCCTTCCCGTACCCGGTGATTTTTTACAAATACCCGTTTAAAAAAAGCGTGTATTTACAGTGCTTTTTAAGATTTCTGGCAGTGCTTTTAGTGCTTTTTCTACAGTTTATGTTTTTGGTATTTGTTCTCGTTTTTTAAATTTTTCTAGAATTTTCGGTCAAAATTGAAAAAATAATACGAACTATACAAAAAATACATTTTCTCACAATGTTGGTAGTACAATTTTAAATAGCTACTTCATTATATTTAAACTTCAAAATTTTGGGATATTTGTTTGGTGCTTTTTTATCTCTTTTTTGGAAATTTTTTGAATCTTTTTTAGACGATTTTTAAAGCAAAATGTGTCTTGACTTAAATTTTTACAAAAATTAATATCGTCCTTTTTTACCCCATTTTTGGTAAATTTTTACCCTTTTTACCCGTTTTCACAATGCTCACGGTGCTATCCTGCCTTCAAGAGTTGGCAACACTGTTTCTGAACAACATTTAAAAAAATCACTTAAGTATTGCTTTTAAAACATTATGGCTCTAAAAGTGGTCCTAAAAAGTGATTTTAATGCAGTTAATTTCCAAACAGATGACCGCAAGTTCGATTACTGGTTGGACCAACATTTTTTTAGGTTGTTTTAATTTTTTCTTTAAATATTTGTAACTAATTTGTTTAAATTCAATATTTTTTAAATATTTGAATTCTTAAAAGTATGTAATTCTTATAAATACCCAGTGTGGAAAATCAATACCAGATATGTGGTTATGTAACTACATACTTGGTAATGGTAACTAGTTACTTTTGTTATTACATTTCTTATTACCTTTATATGGCGATGTCGCGAAAAATAATGAGTTGTGGTTACACACCAGCATACGAAAAATCAAAAAATATATCTTTACCTATGTGCTTACCAGTACTGACAAAAATAATGAGTCTAAAAATTGATTTTCAAAAAAATAAATTATATAAAAAAAAATATTTTTTATTGTATTTTTTTTTAATAAAATTTACTGGTGCGGGAATCGAACCTGGGTCTGCAGATTGCCAGTCAAGAGCTCTACTTGAGGTCGCAAGTTCAATACCCGGTGGCACCAATAAAACAATTTAAAAAAATAAAAAAAAGCATGTTTTTTTGCAGAATTTTTTTTTAAACTTTCAGTTGATTAAAAAGAGCTTCCATTGCACTAGTTCAAAAAGTACTGACAAAATGTTGAAGTGGGAGTACTCCTCTCATATGACAACTTATTGTTAAAATCGTTTGTGTTTCTGTTAAAATAGAAGTACATCCGGATCACATTTTACATTGTAGTGCTTTGGCATCTCTTTTTTCGGGGTACTTTACTTAAAATTGGGTTAATATATTAAGAAACTAAAATGAATAAAACTTTTAGTAATTTTTCGATTATTACATACTAGAATTTTAATTTTTAAAGTCAAATGTAAATATGAAAAATTTTTTTCAAGTTTTAGTTCAGAAATTGCTTGAAATAAGAAATTCAATTACATTTGAAAAACTTTTACTTAATTTCAGGAAATTATTTACTTAAATCTAAGTTCAATTTTTCATTATTTTTGTTTATGAATTTAGGTTCTACTTTATTAAAAATTACTACGTCAAGTCTGCCTTTTTTGTAAATTAAAATAATAAAATAAATTTTACACACCAGAACTTTCCTAAATTTGTTAACTAAAAAAATATAAATAGAACTTTTTTAATAAAAAATTTACTTAGCATTAAGTTCAAAATAATTTTTTATTAAAACCAAGATTTACTTCATTTAGTTTTATTTAACTTCTGATTTCAGGCAATTAAAGTCAATATTTTCTTAAATTTATAAAAAATTTGTCTTAATTTAAAAAATTGCTTTTTATTCTTAATCAGCTTCAGAATTAAAAATTAATGAAATTTTAAAAAATATTGATATTTATGAATAGAACTAGCTGCGATACTTTAAGAATTAAGCTACATTCACAGTGATGGAGTACACCACTCTGCAGAGTAGAGTGTACTAAAATAGAGATGATACAAAAAATATGTAAATGCGAAAAAGAAAGGAACAAAATCCACTCTGTAGAGTGGAGTACTCCATCACTGTGAATGTAGCTTTAATGTTCATAGCAAAAATTGTAATAACAGAGGATAAAAATAGCATTGTTAAAATTTCGTTGATGTTAGTCTAATTGAGTTTTATTTACAATAGTTTATTTGTTTCACAGTCAATGTAAGTAGACCATTATCAATTATTTACCCATAAAGACGTGGATACTGAGGATGGATCTGTAGCGGGACCCGAAAATACGTATTGTATACTGCTGGCCTTATCGAATTTTTTCTTATTTTTATACACGGTCTATTTTACGTGTATCTGAGAAATCAAAAATTTAAACCATCTTTATCGTTTTTCTCGATAACGAATTTTTGCCATATTCTTTCTGGTTTTATTCTAAGATGCTCAAAGTTTTAATAAAAATCCATTTTCGTATTAAATTTTCATTGATATTCCCAATTTTTGTGCTACGTTTTGCTTGGATTCATCTTGATCATAACCAGTAGGATGGTGTTCATTTAAATATTATGTTTCTGTTGAGCACTTTTTTCCATTTCAAGCTGTGCGGAAATTTCAATTTCAAAAGAAAATCATTGAGGTTATTTTCCCCACTTATTGCAATAAAAAGGGATAACGATGTTGCAACAACATAATTATAGATTTTGTTTCTTTTCTGTGTTGAAATTGTTTCCAAAAGGTTGTTATAATTCTAGTTTTTACTTTCAACCATCAACATATGACGGAGTAATCTGTAATGAAAGTAACCATTATACATACTGTGGGCGTCTTAAGAAACTGTACACGATACTTAGACGTTTATGTTTTTAACTTTATTTATTTTACTAATTTGCATTATCATTTAATTCAATATTTTATGTTTTTTGAAAAATATATTTTCACTTTTTACAGTCTATAAAAAAACAACAATAAAAAAATCTTATTTAAAAAAAAAATATACAAAAAACAAAAAATACTACATATATACAGCGTCAAATGAAATTGTACAGTTACCTTTCAGGCAAAAAAAAAAAAAAAGTGCGCGGTACACCTTCAAATATTTTTTTTGCCGAACATAGGGGTCGCTTTTTGTAATGTTTCGTTATAATTCGGCATTTAAAGTCGAATTTTAAAGTATGGTATATTGATTTTTTTCCTCGAGGAGACCAGTGTTTTGCTATAAAGGAAAAATCCAGTGACAAAAAATTTTAAAAGGCGACCCCTACATTTGGCAACAATAAAAATAAAAAAAAATTCTGATGGATTTAAGTTTAATGATTTTTTGCGAGCTTTAATTTTCTGACATTAGGGTGGTACATTAGGGTAGTAGGAACTAAAATCTGGTGGGTAAATACTAGAACGGGATACTTGAAGTCAATGGCCCTTAGAGCAAAACATTGGTCCCATCGATTACACTGTGAGACAAATGGTAGGGGTCAGTGATCGGGAAGGGTTTAAACTACCGGGGAAAGTTATATCGGTAAAAAAGAAGTTATACGTGTCCCGGCGTTTCGCTGGGTCACCCCTAGGAATCGAGATATATCGATTTGACCTTTGGTGGTCTTTTTTTTGACATAACTCGAGAACCAATAGTCCGATTTTGCTCAAACAATTTTAAAAAAATTAAAAATTACAATTCCTTTAATCTGTTCATATAACGTTTTTCTATATACTCAACAGTTTTGCCGGTAAAAATAAATGTATGAAGAAAAAAATATTTTTTGCCTAAAATATTAAAAAAAGTAATAAACAAAAGGTTATTGATTTTTATGGTAGCGGTAGCAAACATTTATTTTTACCGGCAAAACTGTTGAGTATATAGAAACACGTTATATGATCAGATTAAAGGAATTGTAATTTTTAATTTTTTTAAAATTGTTTGAGCAAAATTGGACTAGTGGTTCTCGAGTTATGTCAAAAAAAGATATATCTCGATTCCTAGAAGTGACCCAGCGAAACGCCGGGACACGTATAACTTGTTTTTGACCGATATAACATTTCCCATTGGTTTCATCCCATCCCGATTTTGACTGTCGCATAGTGTTATCATACTTTAAGATCCGACTGTAGATGCCAAAGTTATAACGAAAAATGTAAAATGGCGACACCTACATTCGGCAAAAAAAAAACATTTTTTTCGAAATCTCATTGCAAAAATAATTTAAATTGGACGGTATACGGGAAACTTTTTTTTTTTGAGGTACGGTCCATTGTACAGTAAGAATGACAAAAGAATATAAAAGAATTTAGTATTTTGTTTATTGATGAAAATCAAGTTACCTACACTACTGGCCGCCATACACCCCATACCAGGACCGAATCACCACCGTGCTTAACTTTGGATATTACATTTTTCTGGGCAAATTCTGAATTTTTGCAACTCCAAATTTTAACTGGTTATTTCTTACCAAAAATTTAAATTTTGCTCTGGTTTCTAAAGACCGCATTGTTCCAGAATGTATTTTGACACTTCTAAACGAAATCCCCACGTCGCTATTGATTGCTTTTCGATATATACGGTTTTCTTCTTGGAACTCGTGCATATAGTCCATTTGCATGTTGTGCTCTACGTATCGAGCATTCCTGAAATATTCTCTGATAATATAACAGCACTTTAATTTGGATTTCGTTTCACTTTTCGTAACTATTTTAGTTCCATTTAGTTTGTATGTGGCCAGATTTGGGACGATTTTGTAAATTCGACAGCTTCTTTAAGTCATTAAACCAATTTTGCGCAACGTTTTATAATATTTTAATACAAGTTCACGAACATCCAGGGAGGTTTGTTTAACCATTTTCAAAAAAAAGTTGGTTACGCAGAAATCTTCCGATTTGAACGGATCATGACGACATCAAGGCAATTGATCATTATTAAAATTAGTTAATATTATCTAGAATGTGATAATAAAACAAATTACTAAACATAATGGTAATTTTTACCATTAAAATTCTTTATTACAATTAATGCACAAGTTGTACAGTTTCTTTTGACGCTAAGAATTTGAAGACTTTTTTGTTTTTTGTATAATATTTGTTATTGTAATATTGTTGTTGTTTTTTTTTGTATAAGAGACGAAAATTATATAATTCAAAAAACATGCATTAGTGAAATGAAACTTTAAACATAATAAACCAATGTGTACAGTTTCTTTTGACGCTCACTGTACATATTTTTGCCAAGAAAACTTAAGAAAACATTTAAACAGAACCACATCGGAAGATAATAAAATCAATGATGATCTCTTACTTGTTCATGGTAAATGGCGATGATGATGACGATGGAGAAAAAAAAAGAAGAAGTGACTGATAATATTGTTGCTGTTGAAAACACGTTCAATCAAGTTTAACCAAAAACAAGCTTGTTTAACATTGATTAAACTTATAAAACATACAGATTATTACAATATTTTTAACCTGTTGTTATACTAGGTGAATATTTAATTTTTTTTCCATACAAATTGTTGTTATTAACATTATCCATACGTGTTATCATTCTAAGATGATTTTCAATAGTACGTGATATTTTCTTCAATTTATTGTACTAAAACAGGAAATTTATAATTTTTATTTGCATTTCAAAATATATAAACAGGATGTGGGTTTTAATAATGATAAAACAGGAATAGTTTAAAATGAAATGAAACAATTCAGAAAATCTAGTTGCTTAAGATCGAAGATTCCCTCAATCGCATTTCGATAATTTGGATTTTATTTTTTAAAATCTCTGATTTTTAGCAAAAGCTTGCTGCAAATAATGCAATGCAATAATGACTCAAAAAACGAATCGTGTGTAAATTTGGGTGATACTAGGGATGCCAAACGGGAAATCCCGAATCCCGGGATTATTTCTCAAAAATCCCGGGATTTTCTTATTTTTTAATATTAATATAAACGCAAATAAACAAAGTGAGCACTTTTAGATTACCTACGTTTTTTTCTTGAATTTTCTCATATTGACAAGAAATTGATGCCAAGATTTTGGTAAAATTATAAATTAAGTAGATTATTCGAGTAAACTATGCAAAGACTTTGCAGAAAAATTAGAAATTTTGGTAAACAATATTAAGTTTTTGAGTAGTGCATGCGAAAAATCAAGTTTGTTTGTTATTTTACCGATTTATTCTTCCAAGCGAAATTCGAATTCTGAAACTAGGACTGTAAGTTTTGGCTGGGACTGTAAGTTTGAATTCTTCCATGAAAACATTTGATAACGATAACCAAATAACTTTGTTGCTGTAATTACACGATTTAGTGGGCCAGGTTATCGCAACGAATCTGTTTTAAAATCTGCTTTCAAAATACTGGGCGCAAGTGTACTTAATGACAGGCCTTCATATATTATCCCAGCCAGAAAAATACAAACGGGAAAGCGATGGCAAGGTATTTTAACAGGTGGTACAAGTACTGACAAAAATCGCTTTCCCATTTCCAATATGATAACGCCAATAGACAAAAGGACCGGCAGTTCAAAAAGCGCCGGAAAAGTACTGGAGAAACAAAATTTTTAACTTTGGCAAAACGCTGCCAAAACCAATAAATAGGTGGTTTGGAATTATATTTTCTAAAATAAAATTTAAAAGAAGTTCATATGTATCTTTTTTTTGCCCTGCCGTGATGTTTTGTAAAACAAATACTGGCAAAACGATGTTTGCAAACGCTGGCAAAGCGTCCCAAATGAGTGTTCTGCCAGTTATTTATTTTTAACATCGCGGTTACCCAGTGGTATGCAAGTACTTGATTTTTTGTACCACTGTCAATTTCTGACTGAGATGTTTCAATATTCATAAAATGTACCACATTATTAATTAACAACTATTAAATAATTATAAAACGCTTTATTCTATAAAAAAATTAGTTACATAACATAAAAATTTTTACAAATAAAGGAAAATTAAAATCCCAAAATCCCGTAAAATCCCGGGATCCCGTAGTTCCGAAAATTTCATACAAAATCCCGAATCCCGGGATTTTCAAATATCAATCCCGATTGGCATCCCTAGGTGATACCAATAGTTCAATTTTTAAACTCCATATAAAATTTTCGAGCAAAAAACAGTAATAACAGAGGATAAAAGTAGCATTGTTTAAATTTCGTTGATGTTAGTCTAATGCAGTTGGGTTTACAATAGTTTATTTGTTTCGCAGTCAATATAAGTAGACCATTATCAATTATTAACCCATAAAGGCGTCGATACTGAGGATGGGTCGTTAGCGGGACCCGAAAACACGTATTCTATCCTGTTGCCCTTATCGAATTTTTTTAAATTGTAGAAGTAATGCTGAATAACTTAAGTATTGCGTCTAAAGCATTATTGCGTTAAAAGTGATCTCAAAAAGTAATTGTTGTTGTTTTGGTTTTTTCTATGATATTTTAAATGTTTAATAACGCTCCTAGATGAGAACAAGAAATTCTCATTGAGTTTGTAATTTAACTTAACAAATATTTCCAGAAATTCTAAAATTCCCCTGACGACTTCCTTAGGCAAGAATGAAATCCGGATAGGGACATGCCTCCAACAGATTATTTTTCACAATTTGTTAAATACGTTTGGGATTTTAGCATATTTAATTCCTTTAATGCAATCTCGATAAAAATAAAATTAAAAAAATGTTTTTTTAGTTCGCAAATTTAGGAAACTTTTGGAGTGTAAAATTTAGTATCTAATTTTCTACAAAAAGACAGACTTGACGTAGTAATTTTTAATAATTTTCATAAACAAAAATTATGAGAATGAAGATGATCGCAGGTTCGAGTACTGGCGGTACCTTTAATTTTTATTTATTTAAAAATAATTTTAAATACATATTTAATTTGTATTTTTTGTTTGTTTAATTTCCCAATAAGCACAAAGGTTTTAAAAATTCAAATGCTTTAAATTTTGCTTGAAGTAAAGTGTATTTCAAATTCTAGCATTTGTATATTTAAAAAAAATAGTTCAAACTTGAATTTTTGTTTCCCTTTTGCTGGAGTATGCTATTGAAATAAAATGTAATTAAAGTTTTATTCAAGCCTTGAAACTGGAAAACAGGGCTGGAATTGGACTTGTTTTCAACTTGAATTCCAGTGAAATTGTTTATAGGGTTTATGAGTAATTTGTTTAAGTTTAATATTTTTTTTAATTTTTAAAAATATATAAAATACAAATGATGAAAACTTGCTTTCTATTTACATGTAAAACTGGTACTGAACAAAGAAAAAAAATACTGAATTGCAGTGCACCTTTTGCACTTGCTTAATTAAAGAGAACAAGACACAATATCTCGCAATGACAAAGTTGTGTTTTTATGCCACTCAACTTTCATATCAAAGAATAGCTCAGCGCCAGAGAGCTATACTAGCAATCTTGAGGTCGCAAATTCGATTCCCAGTGGCGGCAATAAAACATTTTTAAAAGTAGAAAAAAAATTTAATTTTTTTTTTTTTACTTTCAATGGATGAAAAAGACTTTCTTTTGCACTCGTTTAAATCGTACTGAAAAAATGTTGAAATGGGAGTACTCCTATCCTATGGCAACTCAGTTTTAAAATCATTGGAGTTTCTTTTAAAAAAGAAGTACATCTAGATCAATAATTTAGTGCTTTTTCTACTGCTCTGGCATCTCTTGTTTTGCTGTATATATTTACAATTAATTTTGAAAATTTTTTGCTCGGAATTTAACAATCTGATGATAGTTTATTAAATGTTTTGCCATCCCTCAATTTCTGTTACATTTTGAAATTTCGAAATCTTGGACAATATAAACTTCAGCTTGCGTGCCAAAAGATTTGATATATTTGCTATAGAATATTGTAAATATTAATTATCAAACATCTTGTAAATATCAACAATTTAGCAAAAGTGGGGTTTTTTTGTTTAAATTTTCAATCATCAGATAAGATTGTGGGCAAAAACAATTATTTTAAGTCTTCCGCAAATAAAAAAATAAAGATTTATGGTTTTTGTTTTCCAAAAAGATGAACAATCATATCCTTAAGTGATTAAATTCATACAGAGGTAATTTAAAATATAAAATATAAAAAAATTGCGAAAATAAGGTGATAGCTACACTCACAATACTTTATCGTTAAAAATAATCAAAAATAAATATTAAATTAATTGAAAACACAATTAAAAAAGTACTACTGATTTATTTTCAAACATTGGGTCATATGAATAAAACTTAGCAATTACTTCGAAGTAATTACTTTGGGCTTAGTATTGGCTTTTAACTCCAAATCTACCAATTGGCTGGTAGAATAGCATGATATGTAAACGAAAATGAAAAAATTAAATTTCTAGTCTACTCCCAAGCAGACTAGATTTGTGAAGTAATTGGTTAAAAAACCCTGTATTTCCCCCTATTAGTAATATCTATTTTTTATTCATATGAGCCATTGTTTAAACAATCCATAAAAGAAATAAAAATAATTAACGAGTCTGTTAAAACAATCATCAATTTTTAACTGACAAAACTTTAGAAAAAAAGACGATTTTGTGGTTTGTTTTTTCATATATGAAAGTTTTTTTTTTGTTTGAATTTTCAAAACGCTACACACACTACACACACCTACATATTTTTATTGGCTATGTTTGTGTGTATGAGTAAAGAATTTCTTGTAATTTGAATGGAAATAATTTTGTATATTAACAAACTATTTTAACAAAAAAGAAAACCGAAAATATTAGAATTTTTTGTTTTAAAACAGGAAACAACGAAATTATTTAAATTATTTTTTCTAAAAATAGAAAACTAAAAATAGAACATTTGACTGAAAATATCAACTCCTACAGACGGTACATATTTTTTTGTGGTTTGTTTTTTATTGACTGATAAAAAAAGTTAATCAATGAATTTTAATTGATTCTTCAATGGAAAACAAACCTTACCTATTACTTTTCAAATAAACCACAATCGGTTATGTAAAATATATTGTGAGTGTAGAAAAAGTTATGAATTCTTTTGAACTCCTCAACAGATTCTGATAATTTTTAATATCAGACTGCATGATATAGAGAAAAACAGTTTCAGTAAATGTCGTTCAGCCTTCTTAAATTTGGACAAATCCACTTTTTAACAAATAGACGAAAAAGGCAGAGTTTGTTCTTAGATTTGCATAAGGAACTGTTTAACACTAAATACGCTTTTTATACCCTACGCCAATCTGTGGAATAGTCTATATTGAGTTTATGCTGATTTTTGTAATTACGAAATATAATGTGGCCACATTATAGTGTACCGATCAACTCAGAATCACTTTCTGTCACTTTTTGAATCGATTTAGCTACGATCGCCAGTCCATATGTCCATGTATCTTTACATTCCTATATATCCTTGCAAACTGCAGGAAGAAATTTGGACGAAATTCTGTACATAGGTTTGTATTGCCCCAAAAATGAACCCTATTGAAAATAGTTAAACTCGGTGCATATTTTAACCTAATCGTCATATAAAGTTTATATGCTTAAATGGTATTACCAAACCAAAGCAATTTTAAGCGATTTCTTCCACGGGATTTATATAATTTTATTCATGAATTAGTTAGCGCCCATTCCGTTAAAAAAAAACCCGTGTATAAGATGAACATAGAAAATGTCGGAATTAGCAAAAAATTTGCCGACAGCGCCAGAATATTTTTGCAGCAGCGTCTTAACATTAATTTGTATCTGAATTTGTTTGTGTGTTTTTTAGTGTTGCCAACCGAGATTATAATAAAAACCAGCAGTGCATACAATTAGTAGTTTAATCCGACTTTTCTAATACAAGATTTAAATTTTATTGCAAACAAAAATTTGCTCATTAGAGGGTTAATAGCTTATCTTATAGTGTAGTTATTGTTTTAAAAACAAAATATGAGTCAGTGTAAGATATTGTCATATCTATTTTTTTTAACACTTATCACTAAACAATTCAATTATTTTGAATTATTTTTTTTCACAAGATTTTCCATTTTATTCTTTATGGTGTTTAAGTCTTTTGTTGGCAGTAAACAAATTGTTTAATATTTTCAAACAATATAATTCTCACATCTTCATCATAACACTACCACCGCCACAAAAGAAAAAGTGTTGAAATTTTTATCTAAACTTTTTATAAAACAAAAATTTGTTGTTCATTGATGTATTTTTTCCCCATCTCAAACTCATCCATTCATTATGACTGAAGCGTTAAAGTGCTGAATGAATGAAAAAATATATTTTTTTCTGCATTTACGTTAAAAAACTTTTGTTGTCTATATTATATTACGAAATTTGTATTTCGTGGTAATCGAGGATGGGGGTTTATGATGGTTCTTTCAATTATACTTTTTTTATGACAACAATAAAGAACTTCGATTACCATTTGCTGACTATAAAAAGCACTTTAGTGGGTATTAGTAAAAAAAAAATTCAAGCGGAAATAAATTGTTGTAGAAGATATAAAAAAAATAATAATTACAAATTTCACTTTCTATATATGCTATTGCTGATAGTTTTGTTTTTTGTAGAACAAATATAATTTTACATAAAATTGTCATTTTTTGTTTTAAAGTTAAAATAGAAATGGAAGTGAAATCGGAAAAAATTAGGACAAGAAATTAGCAAACGTTTTTAACCGTTTTAAGTTAAACTGTTTTTACAACTTAAGTGAAATTTTATAGAATTGCAGTAAAGAAAATTTTAAAACGATTTAACAGACAATCTGTCCAGTAGACCTTTAAATTATACACTGCACCACTCTGTGGAACAGGGGATAATAAGTTTGTGCTGTTGTTTGTAACTGCCAAATATAATGGGTGTAGAACCAGCTTGTAGTATACCCATCGACCCAGAATAACTTGCTGAGTCGATTTAGTGATGTCCGCACGTTTGTCCATGTAAAATTAATGTCTTGTGTAATCAAAGTACAGGACAATTGGATGAAATTTGCTATATAAGTTTTTATTTCCCCAAGAACGAACCCCATTGATATAATGAATAAAATCAGTCTATGATTTGACCCAGTAGCTATAGAAAGGTCATATCTGAGCTTGAATGTAATAAGCTTAAATGTTATTAAGAAATCAAAGTGATTTTAAGTGATTTCTTCCAAATTACTTACATAATTTAATTTAGTAATAGTAGACAGTGCATATTCCGGGCAGAAAATTCCGGGTCCAGCCTTGTCTCAGGCCATAAAGTTCGGGTTTTTTTTTCATTCCTTGGCCAAACCCAGCAAAAAAAATTTAAGTAATGCTTTGCTTAAATTTTTTCACTGCTGCACAAGTATCCGTTAGTGTATTTTTACAGCTTTTTTAGAATTACTTCTGAACAGCATCCAAAAAATCGCTTAAGTATTGCTTCTAAAAAGTAATTGCTCTAAAAGTGATCGTAAAAAGTAATTTTGGTATCATTTGGTATTTCCGAACGGAGGGTCCTGGGTTCGATTTCCGGCGGGACCAATATTTTTTTATTTTTTTTAAAATTTTTTTTATTCTATTATTTTTTTTTTTTTTATATTTATAATTAATTTGTTTAAATTCAATATTTTTTTTAAATTTGAAATTTTTAAAAATAGGTATATATAAAAAAATGGTGAGAAATTGCTTTTTATGCACCTGTAAAAATAGTACTGAAAACAATATTGAATTGGAGTGCACTTTTTACACTTGTTTAACAACTACTTTTATTGAAGAGAATAAGAAACCATATCTCGCAGTAACAAAGTGGTGTTTTATGGCAGTCAACATTCATATCAAAGAATAGCTCAGTGGTAGAGCGCTAGACTAGCAACCGTGAGGTCGCAAGTTCGATACCTGGTAGCGGCAATAAAAAACTTTTGTAAAATAAAAAAAAATATATTATTTTTTGTGAAGAATTTTGTTTCAACATTTAGTTGGTGAAAAAGAGCTTGCTTTGCACTCGTTCAAAAAGTTTATGTTAAAAAAGAAGTACATCTAGATCATCAATTGTAGTGCTTTTTCTACTGCTTCGGCATCTCTTTTTATACTGGGAAATTATTGAATAAATCATACCAGTTCGAAAAGTAGAACTCGAGACCTAACCAATAGATTATTTACCTTTGGCCTACTGACCCGGCTAAAAAGCCAAAAGTTTGACCTAAAAAATTTCAAGACCACAAAAAATTTAAGACAAAGTAGAAATATTTTGGGCGACTTTTATATGGGCACTAGATTTAAACATGGAATGATTCTATATATAAAAGAATAACGTGACTGACTGACTTATTGACTCAACTTATTGACTCATCGTCACTGCGCCTAAGAAATTACCTATTTGTTTTTAAAAATTATTTGTGGGGCAGCTAAATTATGTCTTTATTTTGTGTCTTCGCTTTGTTTTTTGGAAGTAATGATTTTATAAATGAAAAGTTTGGAGATTCATTTATATATGTGTAAAAAAATAATTTATAAAAAGTTTCGCGAAAGACTGAAATAAAGCTGTTTTGTAGGTTTCCTCACAAAAAAGTTTTTCGACAAATAGCTATTTTCTTAGGCGCAGCGACGATGTGTTCCCTGGAACATGTGCTCATCCACCGACAAATTACCTTTTGCAATCTTAGGCAGGAACTAGGTTAACATAGGGGAAAAAAAGAGAAAAAGTCTATCCCTTAACGGCCTGCTCAAACCTATTTGGCTAGAAAACTGAAATTAAAAGAACGAGTGAAGTTCGAACACTTAAAACGGCTGCAAATAAAAGACTAGACAAATGAAATGGAATGGAAAGGGTTGAATTAAATAATTTGACAATAGAAACAAAATGGAATAGAATAGGGAACAGAAAGGAATGGAACAACAAATGCAATGGTACAGGAAACGATTGGAATCGGAACACTAAAATTGATAAACGAAATGGAATGGAACGGGGAAAGAGTGGAATTGAAACACTGTACAGTTGATAAGAAATGGGACCATAACGAAAAGGAATGCAGAACGAAATGCCACAAAATGGGGAATGACTGAAAATGGAATACTAAAGTTGGGAAACGAAATTGTATGGAATGCGTGGAATCAATACACTATATGAGGGGCAGTAATGGAATGGAACGGGGAACGATTGACATTGAAACAGTGGACAATGGAAACGAAATATAATTAAACGGGGAACGAAATGGCATGGAATAGGGGTCGAGTGGAATTAAAACACAAAAATTAAGAAACGAAATGGAATGGAACGGGAAAAGAGGGGAATTGAAACACTAGGCAATGGGAACAAAATGCAATTGAACGGGGACGAGTTAAATTACCAATGAAAATGAACGGTAAATGAGTGAAATTACTAAAATTCGTAAACGAAATGTAGTGGAACGGGGAATGAGTGGAACTGAAACACTGTACAAGTGGAAACAAGTTGAAATACTGGACAATAGGAACGAAATGAAATGGAATGGGGAACGATTAGAAATGGAACACTAAAATTAAGAAAGGAAATTATATGCAGTGTTGCCAAAACTTATTTAGGAAAAAATGCTAGATTTGTTTGATAAAAATGCTAAAAAATGCTAAAAACTAAAAAAATATGCTAGAAAAAATATGCTAAAAAAAATTTTATAAAAAAATGTTTCAATTTGTTAAAAAAAAAAAGTATTTTAGTGACTTTTACAATTAAACTGAAAATAAGTCATCTATAATTATGAATTCAGTTCATTTTATTAACTAAAAATATATAAAAGGTAAATTAAGAAGTTGATTCTTGTAAAAAAATTAAAAAATCCTTTAAAATAAGTTTATTATTATTTGATCTTGCAACTGTTTAATTGAAAATATATTATCTCAAAAAGTTACAGGCGGATAAACAAAAGTACCCCAAAATGTTTTATTTCTAAAATAGGAGGGAATGTGGAATACTTTGGCGGGTAATATGAATTTCCCATTCTGCCTTAATTTATCTACTCCAAATTAATTTAATGGTTTTTATTGCATACTCTGTTTCTCGTTTTCAAATTTCTGCATCTTTGGGCTTCTCTGCGATTTTTGCGATTTAAAATTTCAAATTAAAGTATCATAATTCGATATTTTTTATACTTTTGGGATAATTTTTGATTTTCAATCAATCCAATTCTGTTAAATACAATTTTTGTTTTTTTTCGAAACGAATTTTTTTTAACTTTATTGAATATTTTTCTATTGAATATATACAAAATAAAATCAGGCGGTATTCGTCGCTCTCTTTCGAAGATTGACAATTTATATCCAAAATGTTAGCCTTTGTAGACGTTCGTAATTCTTATGGCTGAATTTTCGATATAAATTAAGAAGAGAGGGATTTAACAGAGGTAGGGAGAGTTGGATAGTCTTTTAATTATATAGTCGTTGATAACATAACATTGTACTTTTTATATGCCGAAAAAATGTTTTTGAGAAAAAAAAAATTTCGCGAAAAAATAATCGCAAAAAAAATTTTTACAAAAAAAATTATAGCTTCCTTAATGTTATACATATTTAATCAAATTTGATAAATTTAAAATTAAAAATGATCCCAGAAATATAAAAATTAAATTAGCGTCAAAATTTTTAATTGCGAACATCGCGAATACAAGCGTTAACTTTGGAAGACGGGCACCAGTAGGGTGCGACTAGTACAGTGTAATTAATGTGTACGTATAAAAATAGTTCCTAGTACTTACTCTAGAAGTAAAAGAAATATGTATTTATTTTTCATATTTGGTTACATTTAAACTTAAATTGTAAAATAACAGATAATTATTCAAAAACTAGGGTTAGAATAAAGATTATTCATGAGGGTAAAAATAAACTATAATTTTGAAACTAGTAATAGTGATTTTTAAATGCTTATATTTCAATATAAATAATAAAATTTGGTGTTATTTTAACTATATAAAGTAGAGAATATAATAAACTACACAAAGAAAACGTAAAATTTAATTAAAATAGTTTAAAAATATAAAAATAATTAAAAGTACCACTTTAGACAAGTTATTACAAAACTATAAAAATCCTAGTTCAGTTCTTAAACGAGAACCGTGGAAAAAGGTTGATTTAATATTCTTTGTTGCGTTTTTGTATCGGAAACAAAATCAATAAATAATATTTTTATAGCAAAAATTCAAATTAATGCAAATTATTCTAAAAACACAAAATAAAACTGTAAAAAATGCTAAAAATATGCTAAATTTTTTTGAAAAAATGCTGAAAAAAATGCTATATGCTAGATACATTTTTTTCATGCTAAATGATTTAAAAAAATGCTAAATCTAGCATTAAATATGCTTAATTGGCAACACTGATTATATGTAATGGGCGAAATTGAATTAGAAGAAATGGAGTGGAACGGGGAACGATTGACATTGAATCACTGGACAATAGAAACGAAATGGAATTAGACGGGGATCGAAATGGGACGGAACGGGGATCGAGTGAAATTAAAACACTAAAATAAAGAAGGGAAATGAAATGAAATGGGGAACGCGTGGAATGGAAACACTAGATAATGGGAACGAAATGGAATTGGAGGCTGATTAAATTACGAATGGAATGGGAAACAAGTGGAATTAACACATTAAAATTCGGAAACGAAATGAAATGGGCAATGAGTTGAATTGAAACACGAACGAGTGGAATGGAAACACTAGATAATGGGAACGAAATGGAATTGAAGGCGAATGAAATTACGAATGAAATGGAATGGGCAACGAGTGGAATTAACATACTTAAATTCGGAAATGAAATGGAATGCAACGGGAGCAAGTGGAAATAAAGCACCAAAAATAGGGAACGAAATGCAATGGAGCGAGCTTAGATTTTAGTGATATTCATTGCCAGCAAAAAAAGAGTTGCCGAAGCAGTAGAAAAAGCACTACAATTGATGATCTAGATGTAATTCTTTTTAAACATAAACACTAATGATTTTAACATTGAGTTGTCATGGGAGAGGAGTACACTTCAACATTTTTTCGGTACTTTTTGAACGAGTGCAAAGGAAGCTGTTTTTCACCAATTAAAATTTAAAAAAAAAACTCTAAAAGTTCTTTTTAAACCAGAATAAAGGTGCACTGCAATTCAGTATTATTTTCAATTCTTTTCCATAATTTTTATTTTATATATTTTCTTATTGCGGACAACTGAAGAGTAGAGTGATGTCTACGAAACAATTGTATTGTCTACAATGAAAATGATCAACCCCTTTTTGAAACAACAAATAAAAATCTAATATGACAATATCATATTAGAATTTGGACTTGAGGTGGAAGAATATTCTAACTAAATATATTTTTAAAAATTTTTAAATTAAAAAAATTTTGAATTTGACATCACTTTTCAGTATCACTTTTAGAGAAATTATGCTTTAGAAGCAATACTTAAGCGATTTTTTGGTTGCTGTTCAAAAGCAATTCTAAAAAAGCTGTAAGCAATGAAAGAAGTGATTTTTTGAAATTGTTCAGAATTACTGCTAAAAAAGCACTCGTAAGCCAGTGAAATTAGTATGTAAAGCATTACTTAATTTTTTTTGCAGGGTTAATTTGAACTTATTTTCTTTGTATTGCATCGATTTTTCTCAATTTATATATTAAAATCATTGCAACTAATAAATTACGATAAAAAATAATAATGAAAATAATTCATTACAATTGATTACTAGAGGCAAACCCTTGGCGAAAGGATTAAAATTTTATTTTAAATATATTCCGATACTTAAAACTACCAGTAATGCAGAAAAGGGGGTTTTTGTGTATATTTTTCATATATAAAAGAATAATGTGGTTCACTGGCTGACGGTTGAGCAAAAATTTGCCCTAGAGTTTGGGCTAATTTACTGATACTTTCGAATGTTTGTCCGAAACGTGGTAAAAATGGGATATCGATAATTCACTTTAAAAAAATTAGTTTAGTGTTTTCAATAAGAAGATGGTTAAAACTGCGCTCATCGTTAAAAACCTCTAAAACTAGCAGAAAAAGCTATTGAAAATTAGTTAAAAATTAGCTTTCAGAAAAAACTGCTGAATTTAGCATATTTTTTTTTTTTGCTAAATCGAGTAAAATAAAAAAAGGAAAAAAATAAACAAACTATTACATCTACAAATTTTTTTGTTGCTATTTTTAAGTTAAATTTAGTTAAATGCAAACAGCTGTCTATCCTGCTAAAATCAACAGAAATTTTTGCGAAAAGAATAGTAAACTGCTGATTTCAGTATAATTTGTCAACTAAAATATAACTAAAATTCTGTATATTTAACAGTTTTATTTTTGCTATTCTATCTCATTAATATTTAGCAAAAATAATCTACTAATTTCAGCAGATTTTTCTGCAAAATTTTAAACTAATTTTTGGTAGTTTTAACTAAATTTTTTCCAAACTTTTTTTCATTAGTGTGTGTTTAAAAGAAAAAAAATTTAATTTGTCATGTAGGTTCCACCTTTAATGTAGACATCCACTGAGACAGGATATTTCGACATTTCTACGGGGAGGGACAAAGAGGAGAAAATCAGACCTCTCTTTTAATGACCTGTGCAAGCGTTTTAAGCCAAAATGCTGGAACATGTTATTTGGGTCATATTTTATTTTTCTAAACAGATTTTCATCAAATTTGGCACACTTTAATAAAATGTGAACCAAATAACATTAACATAGACCAAATTCTGTCGAAATTGAATTAAGACTTCGATTACTTAACCTGAAAAATGTCGGCTAAAAATTCTTTGTATTTAAACTGCTCGATCAGCTTGTCAATAAATATTTACATTTATTATTTAAATTTATTTGTTATAAGAAAAAATAACTAACATACACATTTTTTTTCTAACTCAAATATAAATACTTGTCAAGGTCCTTTATTAAACAAATAACAAACTGAATCGTACAACTGAAAATCATACAAATATTGTAGCAATATTTGTTATTTACCTTTAAATGTCGTTTTATGTATTTTTTTCTTAATACAATCGTCATCGGTCGTTTTCAGTTTATTTTATTATTTAAACAACGTTTGTTTTTAATTTTTTTTCTTTTTGATATGACTAACTGATTGACTGAGTGACTGACTGTGTGAGGGTATAATAATTATTGTTTTTAACTGGTTTCTGGGTATTTTTGTTTTAAAATAATAATTCTTATAACTTCTTATGTAGCTCTCCCTCAAACCCCTTGATTAGCAACCGCAAAAAGTACAGACAACAAACGCATGTGATAGATGACAAAGTAAATCAAAATCCATTTAAACTAATGACAACAATTGTCAAATGCGATCACAGGCAACAAATTTTTAAATTGATATTTCAAGAATTTTAATGTTATTTTTTATTTTTTACAGGCAGTTTAGCATATAAGAAAGTTATAAAGTGTTATAATAATAAAGCCCAACCCTAATTATACATATATTTTTTTTTTTGCAAATTTCAGTATAAAACCATATTTGAAAAAATATTTTTTTAAGATTTTATATAAATGTTTGCTGTTAAAAATTTTAATCTTTCCACAAAACAAAGTTGTTTAAGGTTTTATTTAGTTTAATATTTTTATCTTGTTCTTTTCAAAACCAGTTCAATTTATGGTGAATCTTTTTTTTTCTGTAAGTTTTTGTCTTCAATAAACCTTGAATAAAAATTTGCATTTTTGTGACAAATTCGTTTTTATTTGTATTCAGTTTTATTTCTTTTGGTTTTCTGATAAAAAAAATTAGCATTATTTAATTGATTTTTTATTAATGTTAATCTTTAAATGTCACTTGGTCTGTATTTTTCAAAAAATAACATTATTTAAGACAAATTTATAAGAATTTAAAGACACAAGTTTAGAATTAAAACTGTTATTTTAAATTGTTGTTTTCAACACGCGCGATTAAGTTTCTTGTAGTACACTGGTGCGTATGATTAATTTGGAGTAATCATTTATTTCACATTACTCATACGTTAAGGTGTGCGTTAAGAAAGAGATGGTTTAAGGATCTAATATCAGTTGTAACCTAAAACTGTAAACTGTATTAACTTTATTATCGATTGTAATGGTTAATAAAAACTGTTTCTTTTATACAAAATTAAGAAGTTCTTTATTTATATTAAAATTCAATTTTCTGATGTAAATTTATTTTAACGTTTTTGTTTGAAAACTTATTTTCATTTAAACCAAAGGGAATGAAATTGAAAATTAAACAGCAATAGTATAAAAATAAATTACAAAGTAAAAACTTGTGCATACGAAAAGGCTACACAAGCACATTCATTTTTTTTGTCTTCACCGTAACACATGCTCCATTGTACCCGAAAACCCCATTAAAACCACACTGCTAAACTCGACAACAGAAAAAAAAAACATAAGCGAGCGCGAGTATGGGGCTTGAAAACAAAAAAACGAATGTATGTTTAGTTTTGTATATTATCGTTCGCTACAGTGGTGCCAGACGTTTTTAATCAGATATATAAAAATAAATCGTCAGTCATTTTATGAAAAATCGTTAAGAAATTGTCAACAGTTAAATATCATAAAAACACTAGTTTCATCTATTTTTTTATTCGAAATTCAACTCATTTTAATTATTACTGCTCTTAAGATAATTCACAGCTTTAAAATCGTAAATATTCATTTTTAAAATTTTGACTAAAAATCGTCAAAATGACGTAAAATCGTCACATCTGACACCACTGGTCGCTATTGTAACTTCCCTACGGGAAATTTTAACAAACTGTCACCGAAATGGCCCCTTTATATGAAATAGACTGGTCACTTTTACATGGCGTTGTCATAGGAGGTGGAAATTGACCCCTTGTGACATGTCACAAGACAAATCCCAGGACAGGTCCCTGAAATTTGTTTTTTATGAGAGTTCAGTAACCTGTCCTAGGATTTGTCTTGTGACATGTCACAAGGGGTCAATTTCCCCCTCCTATGACAACGCCATGTAAAAGTGACCAGTCTATTTCATATAAAGGGGCCAGTTCGGTGACAGTTTGTTAAAATTTCCCGTAGGGTTGTTATTTACTAATTTTTTAGTGTTCATGTCTTAATGTCTTGTTGTCGTCGTTACGTAATTAGCAGACTCAAAAAAGTTTGTCGGTGGAATCTACTGAAAATGACAGTTAAAGCAAAGGTATATGCAGTTAAAAAAGCGACAAAGTTATTTTATTTACCTTTAAAATATCTAAAATTTTTGTTATTTTTAACTGCTGAAAAATAACTAAAAAATGCATTAAAAATAACTAACCATCATGTCATAAAATTAATTGATAAATTTCTACTACAAAAAATTTAAAAAAGTGACAAAATGAGTACACACTACTGTTTTCTACAGTCAATTCTTTTATTATTATATTTTTTATTTAATAAAATATTTTTTGTTTTCTTTCAATTACAAAAATTTGTGTAATCACTACAGTCTATTTAAAAGGTGAAGAAAAATTCTAAAAAGTTGTCTAGTTATTATGCATACAGCACTGGAGATACAATACAAGTTTCTGATTTTTATTTGCAAACTAGAAATATGTCAGTAATAACAAATATAAATTAAACAAGAATTTTTAAAATTCAACATATGTACACTCACAATATTTTTTCCTTAAAATCAATCGAATATGTACATTAAAACAATTGAAAATAAGTTAAAAAAAGGACTACCCACTTTTCGTTCAAAACAATTGTATTTTGTCGTTTATTTTTAATTGTTAATAAATTAACTGGCAAATTCTGTAAAAATAATAGAATTATCGTTTATTTTAAAATTAATCGTATTATAACAACTGATTGTTTTTAACAGACAATTTTTATTGAATATTTTAACTTCTACCGAGAGTCCGTATTTTGTGTATTTTGTTTATTGAATGACTGATATAAAAAGTTAAAAAATTATTTCTTTGCAATTTAACTACTTATTCAATTGAAACAACTTTACTGATTTACTTTTTAAACAACTGTTGAACTTTTACGGTAAAGTTATTGTGAGTGTATGATTGGAAGATAAACAAAAATCTAAAAATATAATGTAAAAACAATAACAAAAATCGTAAAAATGAAATAATAAATTTACTTACATAGTTCATTAAAAATAAATTTTCACTTTGTAAAATAAATAATTATGATCATTCAATTCAAATCTTTTTTTCTGTGAATTTTAATTATTAATATTATTATATTTTCTATTTTTTTCTATTTTTCTTTTATTTAAATTCTTTGTTTAATTTTTACTTTTATTTGTTATTTTAATTTCTATTGGTTTTTATTATTATTATAATTTTTTTTATTTTTCAACTAATTATTATTGTATTATTTTTAAAATTTTCCATTTTTCATTGCTTTTTTATATAATCAATTTGTTTGTAATAAAACAATCAACCTATGTAAATCAATTTAAGTTCTATGCTGTAATTATAAGATTATATCTTGTAGCATAGAAATTCAAGTAAATAAATTCAAATTCAAATTCAAAAAGCGTAATAGGAAAGAAAACTATGAATTAGTTACATTGCCTTGAAGGCCTTACTTGGGTGAGATGGTTAAGCGGTTGCAACATTTATAATCTAAGAATAAGGCACATGTTCGATTCCTACAGCCGACGCGTTGCTGAAAAATTATCATATAGAGACAATCTGTAAGTAGTAAATAAAGTAAATAAACATTAATACAATTTAATGGAAAATCACTGATGAAGCCTGTCCATAGAAAAAGGCAGATGATTTAAAAAATTAATAGGTTTATAATTTTTAGAGAAAAATATTTATTCTTCTTCTTAACCTCCAACCTACTAAATTGAAATTCAACGAAATTAAACGAAATTTTTATTTTTGAAGTATCTAACAAAAACAACTGTTTTGAGTAAATATACTGTTTTGGTAGTTGTTTATTGTAATATTAAAAATAACTGTTTTAAACAACTGTTACGAAATTACAGTAGGTAATTTTCGTTAGTTGTTTTCTTAAATAACAGTTGTTTCTCATTTTATATATGAAAACAACTGTAATTATAGTTAAAAACAAACACTACTTATTACTACACAAACAACTGTCATGTAGTGACTGTCAGACTTTTTTAACAGTTACTAACAGCAAAAATAAAACTACTAAAGTTAAAGAATTTTAGTTATATTTTCAGTTGAAAATGACAAATTGCACTGTGGAACAAATTCAGGTTAGCAAAAGTTAGGTCGATTCTGAGAGTGAGGGGTGAAAATAGAGGCTAAATTAGAAGACCCGTATCGCGGCGTTTGCTTATGTTAGTTCGAATTTTTTATATGGTTTTTTGGCTATAACTCGTCGACTAATTGATATTTTTTAAATCTGTAAAAGCCAAATTATTGCTAGAGACCTGTGCAACAATTAAAATTTTTAAAAAAACTTATTTGATTGATTTTTTTTTTTTTTTTTTTAATTGTTGTTCGGGTCTCTATCGATAATTTGGATTTTACAGATTTAAAAAATATCAATTAGTCGACGAGTTATAGCCAAAAGTCATATAAAAAATTCGAACTAACATAAGCAAACGCCGCGATACGGGTCTTCTAATTTAGCCTCTATTTTCACCCCTCACTCTCAGAATCGACCTAACTTTTGCTAACCTGAATTTGTTCCACAATATTATACTGCAAAATATATAGAAATTTCTGCTAAATATTAGAAGATTAAAATTCAAAAAGGTGTTATATCTACAAAATTTTTGTCATTTTTAAGTTAAATTTAATTGTATGCAAATAGCAGTCTATTTTGCTAAAATCAACATAAATGTGAGAACTAAACTCAAACATTTTTACTTAGTTATTTGTATTACAACGAAAATCACATGTTTTTTACAAAGCTCTTATTTTTCTCTATGTTATAGTTGTTGCTACGAACTAAAGTTCTTTTAGTAGTAAATCAAGTATTTGTATGTTGTATTTTTAACATTCAATCTTTTAATTCTATTTATAGTGATCAGAACGAATTTTTTTGAATTGATTTTTTTGTGATTTTTTAGTCTACTAATTTTTTTTGTTGACTTTAGCAGGTTAAGTTGCTATTTTCCATAAACGAAAATTAAATTAAAATTCTGTATATTTAACACTTTTATTTTTGCTGTTCCTCTCTGACTAATATATAGGCAAAATAATGTGCTAATTTTAGCGGGGTTTTCTAACTAAATTTTTTACAGATTTTTTCTACCTGAGATTTCAAGAACTCTGATCTAAGGCATTAAAAAATGTTTTAACAGATTATATCTTTACATCCTAACTTGCAACTAGGCTGTTGGCAATCGAACACACGACCGAGTCTGCTCCCCGATCCAAACAGAAATCATCGTACATAAGTCCCACAAAAAATTAGGTTAAAGACCGATTACAAAACTTTAGTTCTAAGAAAGCTGCAAAAGTTTTCTAACGGAAGCCATGACAGAAGTTTTTAATTTTTTGAATTTGCTCAGAATTAGGTACTTCTAAAAACGCAGTTAAAATACACTAACGTATACTTTTGCAGCAATGAAAGAAGTGTTCTGTAAAGAATAACTTACAATTTTTTCCATTTCATTCGAATTTCGGGGAACCTTCCAAATGGGTCTTCTGGTTCATGGTCAAATTGTGTTGACAAACTCTCAAAGAATATATAAGTTTTTATGGGTTAAATGAACCTTTATTATACTTTTAACTTTATTTTTCTACTCACTTTATTTCATTAACAATTTTACATACATATAACAATTTATGAAGTAACTATTTATTGAACAAAAATTCTCATACTCTTTGTGTATTTAACTTATGAATAAACATTGATGTTTAACAACTTTTTTTTATAATTGAATTAACACATTAAAGTGTTAGTTGTAACAATATTTTATATTGTTATTACTGAAAGTTCTTGTTGAAAAAAATATTGTATCTCAAGAAGTGAGAAGAAAACTTATAATTGTTGTTCTAGAATTTTTTAATAATACTGTAGTTAAAATGTAATTGTAATTTGTTACTTTATTGACATATATGTTATAAGGCCATATTAAAAGCCTTTTTTTTGATAATAGTTACAAGTACTTTAAAAGTTATTTTTCTTTAAAATTATGATATTTTTTTTTTTTTGTTAATAAAGATAAGAAACTGATAACTAAATTGGGGTTAATATAAAGTTAAAATTAATATTTATAGAATAAAAAAAAAATCACTATTATTCACTTTAATGTCTGATTAGTGATGGCACAAACAATAAAAAACAAAGAACATATCTGGTCTTTAACAAGTACAAGGTGTTGGCTGAAAGTTACATTGAAACGCGATAACATATTTTAGGTATTAATAGAATAAAATGTTATTATATTATTTTGGGTTGCGAAATGTTAAATAAATTACAATAAACTTACATTTTTAAATGTAAAATAGATTTTTTCGTATGTTTGGCGCTCAACGTGAGACCTACATTTTTTTTTTTTTGTAAAATTATGCAAATTAAGAATTTTTTATTTTCTTTAAAAAAATACATCAAAATTGTATTTTTTTATAAGGATTTTTTTATGGCGCCCAAACTAAGACAGTTTTTATAGAATTTTCTAAAAAAAATTTTAGAAAAACTAAAATTACGCAATTTTTTTTAAAAAGTATTCTAAAAATTATTTAATCGCCTTTATTTAATTACTGATTACTGTTAAAAATTGGTATCTCTTCTTTCATATTTAATCTTTGTTTATAAAACAACAAAAGATTGCAAACATTTAATAAGCAATTTTAAATTAGAATATTAGTCATATACAAGTTAGTTATAAATTAATAACAACTTTAAAACAATCATGTTAAAATACTATAGACAGATAGTGTAACAATAAAAACTATTCTAATCAATATAAAAATCTAAATTTCTATTCAAAAGAAATACTAAAGGGTGGTCCAACCAGAATGCATGATGTTAGCTGTGAGTCACATTTTAACGTCAAGTTTTTTGCCCAAGTTAATTTGACATTTCTTTGTTTCAGTGTTTGAAAAATTCAGCCATGGAGAGGTACACAATTCAGCAACGCGTTAAGATTGTTGAAGCCTTTTACGAAAATGGGCGTTCAAATAAAAATGCATTTCGTGCACTTCGTGATTGACCAAATGTGTCCACAATCGGGAGAATTGTGTGCAAATTTCAGCAAACCGGGTCTATAGGAAACGTGACAACACCTGTGCATGCTCGCCCAGTTCGTTCTGCGGTTTATGGGCTAGCGGCGTCATCGCGCCGTACTTCTTCGAAAATGACGTCGGCCAAGCAGTTGCCGGGAATGGTGTTCGCTATCGCGAGATGATAACGGACTTCTTGTGGCCAGAAATTTAGGGCGCTGTGGTGTAATGGTTAGCGCGTTGGACTGTTACACGTGAGGTTGCTGGTTCGAGCCCCAACCAAGGCAACATCAGTTTATGAAAAATAGTAATATGTATGAGTTTTTTCATCCCTCATAGATATCGCAGCGTCCTCCTTTGGTGCTCCCATAGCACTTAACCACACCGAAGTAAAATAATATAACAGGGCTATGAACTAAAAAGCTTCAACAAAGCTCGCCAACTCACCGACAGATGGCGGGCAACAACTGTTCTAAAAAAATTCAACATCTCGCGCAATTACAGTGTTGCCATATTTGAAGCCCTTCATCTTTCACCACCTTTCACTTCTTCTCTATCCCCTTCCAAAGGAAGCAACACATTAATTAATAGGAAGAATTTCCTGAATGTTGCTTCTCTTCTTAAAAAAAATAAAAAATATGGACATGGACCATATATGCTTTCAACAGGATGGATGGTGGTTACTTGCCACACAGCCAACGAAACAATGGCTCTTTTGCGCGAGAAATTCAATGGCAGTGTTATCTCACGTCGCGGCGATGTTAATTGGCCGCCACGATCATGTGATTTGACACCATTGGACTTCTTTCTTTGGGGATATTTAAAAGAAAAAGTGTACGTCAATAAGCCAAGAACAATTCAAGAGATAAAGGATTAGATATTTTGGCATATTAGCGACATTAAACCTCAATTAGGTCCCAGAATCATTGAAAATATGGACCATCCGATAGAGGTATGCCGCCGAAGCCGTGGCGAGTATTTGGACGATATTATGTTTCACACATAATTGCCACAATAAACAATACTAAGATAATTCTCTGAAAACTTTTAGTTTTATTTACAACTAACATCGTGCGTTTTGGTTGGACCACCCTTTACTTATAATACTGCCTGCTAAGTTATCACAAAATAACCAGAGCTCAGTGCTTGCTCAGCAATAGTGTTGAATGTCAAATTTGTATGGAGTTAATAGTGCTTAGTGCTAAGTTATGATTATGTTTAAGATAAGTAAGCCACCCTATGAAAAACTTATGAAATAACAAGCAAAAAAAATTTATGTTGGCCACGCCGACTATATGAGACCCTACACCACAGTACGATTTGAATTATATTCCGTCAGGTACATCAAATTCTTGACATGGTGAAGTATTATTGGTAGTAATAATCATTACCACAAAGCCGCTATACCCTATCCCATTTCTAGGGTACACTCAGAAAAGTTCTGCAGTTACTACATGACAGTTATTTGTGTAGTAATGCGGTTGTAGTTATTTTAACTACAATTGCAGTTAATTTACTTAGAGTAAAATTTTTCAATGTTTTTGACAGTTATTTTTTTTTTAACAAACTACAAAAACTAGTATATTGTAGTAACACTTATTTTATGCAGTTGTTTTGAATTTTGTTACAAATATTTCAATTTTCAAAGTGTATATTTGTGTATGAAGCGCTTCTTTATAAATTTCTAGTGAAAGAATATGAGAAGAGTATGTTTTCTCTTACGAATTTATTCATAAAACAACACTAAAGAGTGAAGATGCATAACACGGAAAAAGTTTATATATTTTATTAAATAATTAAAATATAAAGGTAAGTTTTATAATATAAATTTATTTACGGAAATATTAAGTTCTTTTATATTTCCATCACTTTCTACCTGGAAAAAAGGAAGCCAAGCAGTATTTCACCCCTCACAGACGGACATCTAGAACAATATCTTAATAGTGAACAATAAAAGTGTTATTAAGTGTAAATTTGAAATTTATTCGAGAATGAAATTAAGTTAAGAGTTTTTACATAAATTTGTTTTTATTAAATTAATAATTTTTGTTTGTGTTATTTTAATTACATTTGTAGTTGTTTGTACAGTTTTACAATAATTTGTATGTATGTTGATTTAAATAAATGCATTTGCATTTGTTTTTACTACATTTTGAAGTTAATTTTAACTGTTAAAAATAACAGTTACAATTAACTTCACATAGCAATTAATTTAAATCCAAATGCAGTGTACACCTTTTTAACTGCAAATGCCGTTATTTTAACTTTTATTTGCAGTTGATTTTACCTACATAATTCCCTGAGTGTAGAAACGGTACTAACATATCATTATTTTTTGGAATGCCAGTAATTGTCAGTCAGAGCAAAAAACTATAACATAGAGAAAAATAATAGCTTTGTTAAAAATATATGATTTTCGTTGTAATATGAAATAAATAATTAAAAATGTTTGAGTTTACTTTCTCCAAATGTTTTTCACTTTGAAAGTTAACATATATACAAAAAAAAAAAAACTAAAATCTACATTATAACCTAGAGAGAACCCCATAAAGACAATCTGATGAAAGTGCATGGTTGCACTTGAAAATGCATTAATTGTCAACCATTGGTTGTAGGAAAGTTTTTTCCTAAGTTTTTTCTCTATTTGTTGTAAAATAAATTGTGAATCCTATTTGGAATTTGTCGTATTTGATCTTAAAACCGAACAAAAATAACACTCATTGTAATATTTTTTTTTATTAAGAAAAATAGTTTTTTATTGCCGCCAACGGGTATTGGATTTGCGACCTTAAGTTTGCTAGTCTAGTTCCCTACCGCTGAGCTAAATATCTTTGATATGAAAGTTGACTGACCAAAAAACAATACTTACTTTGTCATTGCTAGATTTCGTGTCTTATTCTTTTTAATAAAAGTATTTGGTAGACAAGTGTAAAAGATGCACTGCAATTCAACATTTTTTTCAGTACTATTACAATGAAAGCAATTTTTGATAATTTTTAGTTTATATATTTTTAAACATTTATTGTTCAAATTAAGAAATATGGTGAATTTAAACAAATTAATCATAAATACAATATTAAATAAAAAAGAAAAATAAGTAAAAACATTTTTTTTTAAATGTTGGTCCTCCTGGTAATCTAAGCCGTGATAATCTGTTTGGAAATAAACTGTATCAAAATTACCTTTTAGGACCATTTTTTGGAGCAGAAATGCTTTAGAAGCAATACTTTAGTGATTTTTTGGATGCTGTTCAGAATTACTTTTAAAAAAACTGTAAAATATGCTAACGGGTACTTTGGAAGTAATGAAAGAAGTGATTTTTATAAAGTTGTTCAGAATTACTTCTAAAAAAGCAGTAGAAATACAATAGCGGATACCCAGGAAAATTTTCTGTTCCAAAGAATCGGTTGTATAATAGCTACTTTTCATTCACAACCCCTTCTACTGTCGATTCTAATACCGATTCTTTTTGTTTGAAATTGTTCCAAAAGCAACCCCTTCTATAGCTCCAAAGTGGAACCGGTTGCTCTAGAATCAATTCTGGAACTGATTCTAAGTCACCCACACCTTCTATATAGGATCCCAGGAACTTGTTCCGGAACTAGTTCCATAGAATCGGTTGCAGTGGAACCAGTTGTAGAATGGGTGTCGTTGGCTACCGATTGTAAAAAATTTTCCTGGGTACTTTTGAAGCAACGAATGAAGTAGTTTTTAAAGCATGACTTCCTGAAAAGAGTTAAAAAAATATTGAGTCTTAAAAATAGATTAAAAAAAATTACACAAAATTTCGGAAAATTACTTTATGCTTGCAATAACGATAAAAATATGTCATTATTGGTAACTGATTATTATATGTTTTAAAGTAATTTAGAAAGTAAGTTTGCATCATTACTGGTAGTCAAAAATATAATGATACGTCATTACCGATTCTACACTGGGATACCACATAGTTTGGGATATAAGGTGAAAGTTATTCTGAGTTGGTTGGTACACTAGAAGAAAAAAGTCCGTAAAAAATTTAGTTAAAACTACTAAAAATTAGTTAAAAATGATGCTGCAGAAGAAAACTGCTAAATTAGTAGATTATATTTGTTATATATTAGTAATATAGGAACAGCAAAAGCAAAACTGTTAAATTTACAGGATTTTAGTTAATTTTTTATAAATGGAAAATAGCTAATAGCTAAAATCAGCAAAAAATTTTGCTAAATAATTAGTAGCCTAAAAAATCAAAAAAAATTTTTTTTTAATTTTCGAAGTTTTTTTCGATTTTTTTTTAAATGCAAATAAAAATCGAGCCTTTTAAAAACAGCGGTTTATAATTTTTTTAGCAAATATTTCTACTGATTTTAGCAGTAAAGACTGCTATTTGCATTCAACTAAATTTAGCTTAAAAATAGCAAAATTTTTGTAGATATAGCAGTTTATTTTTGCTATTTTTAGTCTACTAATTTTTAGCAAAATTTTCTGCAGATTTTACAGTAAAATATGCTATTTTCAATTAACTAAGAGTTAGCTTAAATATAACTAAAATTCTGTAAGTTTAACAGTTTTAATTTTGCCGTTCTTATTATACTAGTATTTGCAAAAAAAATCTCCTAATTTTAGCAGCTTTTTCTGCAGCATCATTTTTAACTAATTTTTAGTAACTTTTTCTGCCATTTTTACAGATTTTTTTCTATGAGTGTAAGGTGGGTCTACATCCATTACATTTTGGTGGCTAGAAACATCAGCACAAACTCAATATCGTATACCCTATTCCAGAGATTAGTGTAGATTAGAAAAATTTACCGTATATGTCTGTATAGTTTTTTGAATTGGCTCAACTGTCTTGAGAAAACTTCGATTAAAAATTCTAGTTAAGTTTGTTGTTTATTGCAAAACTTAAAATTTCTTTTTTTAAAAATTCAATTAATTCTAGCTCTTCTATATTCTGTGCTTAATGTAGCTTTATTTTTTGTAAATAATTACTTCCTTTATCATAAAAATGAATCAAAAAAAATTCCTAATTGTAGATAAAAACCACAATTAAATGATGTTTTTTTGTTTAATTTCATACACGTTTCATTATTAAATGTTTAGCAGAAAAAAAACGTCAAAGAATAGAAATAATAAATTATTTAGCAAAATTCATTATACGCAGAGTAAAGTTAGTGTAGGTAAATACTTGAAAAATTTTATACTTGAGAAGGTCGTCGCTTATCTTTTGATACGTTTATATATGCATGAAATATACGAAAATATATTTGCAAAAATTGTACGATATAAATGTGTTTAATACCCTACACCCTATGTGGTAACTCTATATATATATGTGCTGATTTTTGTAACTACCAGAAATACTGGTCCTATATCCACTTTATTGTGAACCAAACGCCTCGATTAAGCGATGCCCGCTCATCCATCCATGTAAACCTTTTGCTCAAACTGCAAGTCGTAAATATAAAAAATATTTACATAAAGTTTGGCACACAGGGTTCTCGTGGCCCGGGGATGACCCCTTTTAGATTGGTTGGATTCAGTCCATATTCATATCTGCCTCCGATAGAAATGTGCTATCTGAATTTGCTTTAAATTGTATTTAAACACACAACTACAATAATAGAAATGAGACAGTAAAAAATTTAGTTAAAGATTAGTTAAAAATAACCTTGCAGGAAAAACTACTATAATTAGCAGATTATTTTTGCTATATATTAGTAAGATTAGAGCAGCAAAAATAAACTGTTAAATATACAGAATTTCAGTTCTATTTAAGTTATATTTTTGTTATTAGAAATTAATTTTTCTAAATAATTAGTAGGCTAAAAAATCATAAAAAATTATAATATTTACAGTTTTTTTTAATGCAAATAAAAATAAAGCCTTTTGGAATCAGCAGTTTGCTATTTTATTTAGCAAATATTTCTGCTAATTTTAGCAGGATAGACTGCTATTTACATTCAACTAAATTTAAATACAACAAAATTTTGTAGATATTTTATTTTTGTTATTTTTAGTCTTATTAATATTTATCAAAATTTTTTGCAGATTTTACAACATAATTGGTCATTTTCAATTAACTAAAAGTTAACTCAAATATAAGTAAAATTCTGTGAATTTAATTTTTTGCAAGTAAATGAATATTCTTTTTAGTTTGACTCTAGATCATAAATTAATATCACTTTCTGTTTAAATTATTTTCAAATCAAAGAAAGATGATACAATTTTTACAAGTAAATTACAAAGAATAAAAATATATTTGAAAGAATTCGATAAGACCAGCAATACAGAATACGTATTTTCGGCTTTCGCTACAAAGCCATCGTCAATGTATTTCGTCTTGTGTGGGCTAATATTTTAATGTTGTCTACTTATGTGACCGCTTCTTATTTTACTAGTATTTAGGAAAAAAAATCTGCTAATTTCAGCAGTTTTTTCTGAAAGTCAAATTTTAACTAATTTTTAGTAGCTTTTTCTGCTATCTTTATCGATTTATTTCTATGAGTGTGTATATACCTTCCTATAACTTGGTTTTGAGTTCTATATGAAGGAAATCGGATTACATTTGGACCTTCATAATATAAACCCAACCGGTATTTTTCTAACTGAATTTTTCGGCAATTTAATTTTAATTATACCCTACACCACTACGTGCTGATGTTTGTAACACCAAAAAATATTGGTCCTAGACCCACCTTATAGTATACCGATCGGCTCAGAATTTTTTTTATTTCGATTTAACGATATCCGTCTGTCCGTCCGTCCGTCCCTCCGTCCGTCTGTCTGTCCATGCATTCTTGTGCACACTCTACAGGTCGCAAACATTAAGATATTTTGATGAAATTTGGTATACTGACCTATATCAGCCCAAGGACGAAGCCTATATATTTTGGTTAACAGCGGTCCATGTTTAGACCTAGTGCCCATATAAGGGTCCCCCCAAAATTATATTGTTTATACGCTGCAGGTCGCAAATATTAAGATATTTTGATGAAATTTGGTATATTGACCTATATCAGCCCAAGGACGAAGCCTATATATTTTGGTTAGCAGCGGTCCATGTTTAGACCTAGTGCCCATATAAGGGTCCCCCACAAATTGGCTTGGTTACACACTGCAGGTCGCAAATATGAAGATATTTTAATGAAATTTGGTTCGCTGACTCACATTATAGAAAATTTTGACACAAGTCCCATTTTAACCCATTCGAATTTCGGATCCAAACATTAGTTGGCTTTTAACCAGACTGGTGTAGGGTATTGTATAGTCGGCATGGCCGACTTTAACCTTTTTACTCGTTTTTTATTATATTTATTATACCGGTAACTTGTCCGCCCTTATAACAAGGATTATTTGCCTTCCAAGAATTTGGTTCGCTTCTCGGAATATAACGGAAATTGTACTGTGATGTAGGGTATCTCATGGTAGGGCTTGACCGACTATAATTTTTTTTACTTGTTTTCTATAAAAATTTTGCCTTTTTTTGTGGTGCAAATTGTTTGTATTTAGATAAGTCTATTGACTCTTATTTAATTTTTTGATAAATTTTATATAAAATTATTATTATTTTTTTGTTTTATTATACACTCATAAAACGTTACTAAGAAATATAAATTACACTAGTTTACAAAATAATAACAATTTTCTCATATATATATATTTAAATCTTCTATATTCAAATTGCATTAAAACTTTTAATTATTTATGCAACGGTTTTTATTGATTTTATTATTTAGTTTAAGTTTATACCGAAAATCGGTAAAGTTTTTGCTAAAATACAAACACTTTTGTGTATCACTCAAAACTCCTTCATTACCATTACATAAAATAATGGTAATAAATATAATACTTTCATTACCCCCCACATAAAGTACACTCAGGGAAATTGTGCAGTCAGAATTTGTTAGTTGTTTAAGTAGTATTTCAGTTTTGTTATTTTAATTGAAGATAACATTCATTTGTAGAAGAAATGTAAATTTTAACTACATTTGTAAAATTCTAAAAAAACAAACAACATGAAATACGGAGAATTCATAATATTAATTTTATTCAGTCATTTTGTTTTCTAAAAAAAGAAACCGAAAAATAATGTATGTAAGTATTTTTTTAGTTGTTTTAATTAATTTGTGATTCATTTCCTTAACAGTCAAAAACAGAAGAAAATGTAAGTAGAATTTAATGAAATGTTAGTGGTCCGGTTTTTAAGTGAAATTTAGTTTGTTTTTAAATACATTTGTAGCGGTCTTTATATTATATTTAATCTTTTAATTCCCAGTGGAACATAGGGCCGCATTCAAAGCGGTCTTTACATACAAAATATTTTAAGGGTAATGGTAATGAAAACGTAATGTTAATGATTTTGGCCCATCTCTGCCTATAAGCTATTCTATATTTTTACCCATTCCTTTTACCACTTAGACAAAAGAATGTGTCGCAAAAATACATATTCATTAATTTTGTATTCTCTATCACATATCCAAATTTTAGCAAAATCAGAATTCTGACCTGGGAGTGTTCCCTTGTCAGTGAAATTTTAGCTTATCATTTTAAAAAGGTAACAAACTGTAAGCTTCTTTTCGATAAAAAAAAAACTTTTTAATTTACAAACTTAAAACTTTAACAAAACAATCCTTTATAAAAATCTTCTTAAATTTCCAAAAAGTTATGTACCAAGAATCTTGAATGTATGTTGTAAATTCATTGTACATCTGGATGGATGACAATGACATAAATTTAAAAAATAAGGAAACGTGATTGTTTTGGATACATTTTGGTAACTTGTGGTACTAATTTAACTTATTTTTTTTTCTTACCAAAACATACATAATCTTTGACAAAAATGATCATTGCAAAGAAAGTAAAAAAAATCTTTAAAACTTTAAGATAAATTTTCTAAAGAATGTCATGTATTTTTGTATATGAGGCTTTCCATAACAACTGTCCAACTAAGAGAAAGAAAATTGTCAGACTTACGCATTTTTGTGCCATATGATACGAATAAAACATCACTCTAAAAAACGTTTGTAAATTCACTACTATAAAATGGGTAAAATTTTACGAAAATTCGGTAAATGTAAACAAAAAATTGGTAAATTTTTTTTGTACACACTTCCATACACAATAACGCACACATAAAGTATTTTTAGACTTTATGCGTTTACAAATAAACACATTGTGCCTAAAATTACTATTATTTTGTTAAACAAAATTTTTACGCACAAAGTTGGTAAATATTTATACTAACTTATGATAGTAATAAATACTCTGACATTTTAAATTGGAAAAAATTTAAAAAAATTTTAAATAATAAAAAGAAAAAACTAAAATGGATTATTTACTATGAATAATATTTCTACAAACACATTTGTATCTGAAAATAGCTACATAAGAATGAAATAGTTTTTGGCTTGCAAGCAGCAGGATTCATCCAAAAGCACACGAGTTGAAGCCGAGAGACGTTGAAAGACGATTTTTCATGTCGGAAATGCTGCTTATGATATCCCGAAGCGCAGGAAATCGTATTTGAAGCCTGGGCAACCAGCCAAATCAAAGCCAAAGCCGAATATCCATGCGGCTAAGGTAATGCTCTGTATATGGTGGGACCAGAAGGGTCCCATCTATTATAAGCTACTGAAATCGGCCAAGACGATCTCATGAGACTTGTATAGAACATAGTTGATTCATTTGAAGCGAGCATTTTCCGAAAAACGCCAGGAATATGCGACTAGATATGAAGCCATAATATTACCGCATTTTTGGGGGATCTTTACGAACTTTCTGTGGATTTTTGCGCATTTTTGTGTATTTTTACGCATTTTATGCGTACATTTACACGTGAAACATGCTCTTTTACGCATAATTTTAGTAAATTAGCGCACTAATTTCAAAGTTTCATTTAATTTTTACACACTTTCAATGTAAAATTACAAATTATTTTTGCACCAACTTAAACACAATAAGCGTATTTTTTCAATTACGCACATGGACTAAATTTACCCAATTTATAGTAGGAGTACAGTTTCCTATTATAAGTTGGGTAAATTTCAACAGAATTTAATTAGAGTGTATCGTATCAAAGTTAAGTACACTCTAATTAAATTTTGTTGAAATTTACCCAACTTATAATAGGAAACTGTACTCCTACTATAAATTGGGTTCATTTACCCTATGTGTGTAATTGAAAAGAAAATACGCACATTATGTTTAAGTTGGTGCACAAATAATGTGTAATTTTACATTGAAAGTGCGTAAAAATTAACTGAAATTTTAAACTATTGTGTTAATTTACTAAATTTGTGCGTAAAAAAGCATGTTTTACATGTAAATGTACGCACAAAATGCATAAAAATCCTCA
Source organism: Leucophora obtusa (assembly GCA_949987735.1). Lineage (NCBI taxonomy): Eukaryota > Metazoa > Arthropoda > Insecta > Diptera > Anthomyiidae > Leucophora > Leucophora obtusa. Next base: position 64,556,842 of record OX465299.1, on the reverse strand, counting down.
AAAAATGCGTATATTTACCACAGCTGTGCTTCAAGTTAAAGCACCGAAAAAATGTTTTTGTTGAAAACAACGCAAAATTAAAAGGAATAAAATTTTATTTGCTTTACTTTTTTTTAACTTTTTTATTTGTTTTTATTTAAATTTTTAATAAAAATGAAAAGTGTCAGTTTACGGAACAAAGCGCCACCTATTGATAACGATGTTGTTATTATATCCGCTTATTATTTTAACTTATTTTTTTGCTGATGCTATAGACCTCCGACACACTTTTTTATGTAACGCGACCGTTGTTGTGGAAAGCGTCATATGTATAAAAAAATTCAAAAGTTTGTTATCTTGTTTATGTATGTCTAAAACCCCATAAGACCAACCAAAAGAACAAAAAAAAAAAACTGGCGTCAACCGAGTAATAACAAAATATACTTTCATATCCCCAATATATGATTTCCAACATACACTACTTATCTGAGCTTTAGCAGAAGCTTAAAGAGAAACACAAATATTTATATTGAATTAATTTGCATGCGTACAAAAATAAATTCTTTTTCGGTGTTTGCTTATCTGTAGAGTCTTCTCTAAAAATAAAGAAACGCAGAAATATAATCACCAACACCATCAACAGACACACCTCAAACGAAATCACATTCGTTAATAACCCAGCAAAAGTTTAGTTGTAACAATAAAGTTTTTGCGCTTAGAAAACCGGTCGAAAAATCGATAAAAATAATGTGTTATTGTAATTAAGTTAATTAATTATACTTACTAATAATTTATTAAGACCTCTCGTAGCTAATGTATTTATCAGGAATCAAACAAAATATTAGTTAGTATAGCACCTCGATTTGCGGTCCTTTTGGGATAACAGTAAATTAGGTGACCTGAAATAAAGTGTTTTGAAACCAAAAAAATAATTTTAATAAATCAAAATTTCGTTTGAAGTTCATTATCATACTGAGCGTGTTCGTTTACTTACTACAAGTTACTACTTTTACTACAGCTGGAAAAATGCAATACAAAAAGTAAACAAAACTTTCCAATTGCTGTAAAAGTACTAAGAATTTCGAGTAATCGAACACACTGACTCTTACGGAACTGGTGTCTCGATTTATCAGGTTTCGACTGTGAATTTAATGTTTTCAATACTTTAAATGAAATTACAGATATTTGTGTAAAGCTTAATGTGAAAAAGGTTCAAAACCCTTTTCAATTTGTTACCCAAAAATTTTTGCTGGGATTCAATCCATAATACTTTGTTTTTTTTTGTTTCTTTTCTTCAAGTGTAAACGTACTTTGTCTTGTATTCTTGTATACGTTTGAGATTTGTTTCTTGTTTCGTTCTTAACACCTATTAATCATAATTTATATATTTTTACAACATAAATTCTTAAACAAAAGTCTCAAAAACACAAAGCAATACTGAGGTAAAAGTTCAGATTCTTAACAGAAAATATTTTTTAAATTTATTACACTGATTTTAAGGAATTCTTAAAATTTAAAAGAATTCTTCAAATTTAAAGGAATTCTTCAAATTTGAGCTACACGTAAATATTTCAAATCAAAATTAAAAATTACATAACAAATATTGTGGCTCTCATTTTTGTGTTATGCTGGATTTGGTTTAAAATCTTTAGTTTGGACAGATTTTGTAGTTATACCTTAATTTTTATTTAGTTCATAGATATTTCTATATTTATTGTCTACTATTTTGTAGTTAGGTACTGGAGAAAAATATCAGGTAATTATTTCTGGTTTACATCGTCTTGATTTCGAGGCCTAGATGTGGTTGTGAGATATCCCAAAGTTTCGACCTTTTCCTGATATTTTTTCTCTCAAAAGAAAAGTTAAAATTTAATTTGATTATTAGGGTTATTGAAAAATTATCCAAAAATATCCTAATTTTATATACTCAAAACCGTTAAAAAACACTAGTTGGAATCAGAAAGAGATTCTCGATCTGTAAAATCTGTAGGGAATAGCGCTTATTCATAATGTGAAAATTTTTTTCTTTTTATATGGAACTTTTCTGTAAAAACTTTCTCATAGCACGAAAATATTAGTATCCCAGCAAAAAAAGAGATGCCGAAGCAGTAGAAAAAGCACTACAATTGATGATCTAGATGTACTTCTTTTTTAACATAAACACTAATGATTTTAACATTGAGTTGTCGTAGGAGGGGATTACTTCCACATCATCATTTTTTCAGTACTTTTTGAACGAGTGCAAAGGGAGTTCTTTTTCACCAATTAAAAATTAAAAAAAAATTCTTCACAAAAAAAATAATATTTTTTTTATTTTACAAAAGTTTTTTATTGCCGCCACCGGGTGTTGAATTTGCAACCTCACGATTGATATTCTAGCGCTCTACCGCTGAGCTATTCTTTGATAAGAAAGTTGACTGGCATAAAAACACCAATTTGTTCCTTATTCTCTTCAATAAAAGTACTTATTAAACAAGTGTAAAAGGTGCACTCTAATTCAATTGTTTTCAGTACTATTTTTACAGGTGCATAAAAAGCAGTTTCTCACCATTTTTTTATTTATACATATTTTTAAAAATTTTTAAATTAAAAAAATATTGAATTTAAACAAATTAATTATAAATATTAAAAAATTAATAGAATAAAAAAAAATTAAAAAAAAATAAACATATTGGTCCCACCGGGAATCGAACCCGGGACCCTCTGTTTGGAAATGCCAAATGATACCAAAATCCCTTTTTATGATCACTTTTAGAGCAATTACTCTTTAGAAGCAATACTTAAGTGATTTTTTGGATGTTGTTAAGAAGTAATTCTAAAAAAGCAGTAAAAATACACTAACGAATACTTGCGAAGCGTTAAATGAAGTATTTTGTATAGCATTACTTGCAATTTTTTTACAAATGTTTTTTTTTTTAATTTTATCCTAGTCGGACAAATTTTAATTAGAAACTTAGAATAATTATTTTTATTGAAAAATATTGGGTATACAAGTTAATAAGATCGATTTTTTTCTTGAAAAATGCATTTATTATAATAACAAAATGTATTGTCCATCGTTAGCCACTACTTTGTTCCATCTTTCTGGTTGTCATGATGGAAGAGTATTGACTCATGTTTGGTCGCATATTCTGGTCGTTTTTCAATGATTGCTCTCTTCAAACGAATCATTTGTGTTCGGTACAGGTCCCCTGTAATCTTCTGACCCGATTTCAATTTATCCATTTTTAAATTCTTTTTTATTTCAATTCATCACCAGTTACAATTCGATACAAAAATAACTTCTTTTTGTAGCGTTCAAGCAGCATTTCCGACATGCAAAATCGCCTTTCAACATCTCTCAGCTTCAATTCATATGGTACCTAATTTCCTTGCTTTTGAATGAATCCCAATGCTTTTAAACGTAGGGAAATGGCTTGTTGTGTGACTCCCAATGATAATGCAAGTTCTTCTTGCGTTTGACAACAATCGTCGTGGAGTAATGTTTCCAATTCCTCATCTTCAAACTTTTTCAGCTGACCAAGCCTCTCCTTGTCTTCTGTGTCGAAATCACCACTTTTGAATCGCGCAAATGATCGTTCATAAGTTTTTTGAGTTGGTGCATGTTGACCGTAAGCTTCTACCAACAATCGATAACTTTCAGCAGCCGTTTTCTTCAAATGAAAGAAGGTCATCAGACTTACCCGCAAAACATGTTTTTTAGGCACAAAATTCGACATTATTATAGCGATTGAAAAAATGTGTGTTTACACTTTGGCGTCTATCGAATACTGAATTATAATGACAGATGTTTACGCACCAAAATACCATATTTGTTATTATTCACACAAACCATATGTAACAGTTATGCCATATGTTGTCCAAATCGACATTATTAACTTGTATACCCAATATCTCTATAACTTCTAAAAATGTCCATTTGGGACATTTGATCATTATCGTTTAAATCTTTATATTTATTATATAACGATTCATAAGATAATTTGACCAAATTTAATCCATGATAACTTTTCACCCAAAAACATATTTGTACACTAATAAAAAAGAATCTGTAAATATTTTTGTTAAGACTACTAGAAATTTTTTAAAAATGGCCTTGCATAAGACACTGCTTAAAATATCAGATTATTTTTGTTAAACATTAGTGACATAAGAACAGTAAAAACAAAAACTGTTCAATATACAAAAGTTTAGTTAAATTTGGATTAAATTCACAATTTATCCTGCTAAAATCAGCAAATAATATTTGCTAAACAATTGGTAAACCAAAAAATCAAAAAAAAAATCAAAGATTTTTCTCTATTTTTTTATTGCAAAATAAAATCTATCTAGCCTTCTGATTTGAGCAGCCTAAAATTTTTTACAAAAAATTTTTGTTAATTTTAGCACAATAATCTGTATCCCAAAAGCGGGAAAAATTAACTACATCACCACTAAGGATTACAATGCTATTAGTCTGTCATCATTTTTATTTAAAACGCTGGAAAGACTGGTATATGTTTTGGTGAGAAGCACCCTCTCGGCAGATACTTTCAGTAAAGCCCAACATGCATGTCTCAAGGGGAGTTCGATGGAAAAAGATTTGAATGAGTACTGATCCTCAGATACACTGGTCGCACAAAATTGTTATCATTTGAAAATAATTATGGTTTAAATTAGCTGAAAAATTTGTGAAATTAAGATACACAAATTACTAAAAATTAGCATGCAAAGTTAGTTTAAAAACGGATGAAAGTAATTGTTATGCTAAATTGGATTTATAAAAAAAATTAGTTCAATTCTAAATTTTAAGACAAAATATCAGAAAACTTAGTTCAATTGAGTTTAAGAAACAGACTTTTGTACTAACTTTTATTTATGAATGTTTTGATCTATATATGCAAACGAGAATGATTTGTGTGACAATCCGCGAGAATGGAACTTGTTGTGCTCACAAAAAAATACACTCTGGCGAAGTCTGATCTCCGTAGACTGGAGGGGCCACTTTTCAACTCTCGAGGGTGGCGAAGTTCTACACTTAAAATAATACGTCAGTAGAAATCTGTCAAACCGGTTTCAAATCGATGTGACTAATTTTTAACAAATTTTTAGTTGAAACAGTAATTTAAGCAAATATTATCTTCATTTAACACAATTCTAAAAATCCTCTGTACTTTAACTAATTTAATTAATTTAATTTTCAATATTATTTGAAACTAATTTTTAAGAACCCATTCATTAAATTTTACAAAATTTGTTGTTAAAATATATTTTCTCTTACTGTTACTACCCAGTAGATGGCGCTACCAATGTATCTGAGGTTTTAAAGATGGCGTTATTTCTTTCCCTGATTTTTAAAGTGGCCCATATCTCGAAAACTAAGCAAGATATAGCAAAACGGACAAAATGTTTGCTCCATTGAAGTGCCCTTATATGCCCTCACATGATAAGGACTCGGGGATGGTCCCGAGACCCTAAATTTGGTTATAATCTACGACTCAGTAAAATTACAGATAAAACTGTAGTTTTACAAATTTTTTACTTAAATTTAGATTTGTTAAATTAAACAAAAGAATTTATTAAAATCAACTAATTTTATTTAAAGCCAAAAAACATGAATAAATTTTCTTAAAGTAACAAATTTTTCTGTCCAGCCGACAGACGTATTATTTTGAGTGCCATTCTGCACTTCAAAATTTCCTAAAAGTGGAATACCGCAAGAGGATGAAAAAGGTCATTTATGCTCTTTATACCAGCAGGAGGACTTTTGGGAGCAGGTGGGGTTTGCAGTCGTATATCATGCACTGGATGTACTCTAGTTTGTCCCGAATTTCGAAAATTTTCGATGGTGAGGTGATTATGGAAAAAATACGAAAAAAAAAATATTTTTCGAGGGTACATGGGGCACAGTGCCAATATGCATGAGATTGGTGGTGTGCAACTGGATCGTGATATGGACTATATTTTACCGATCGCAAATTTCCGAAGGACTTTTGAGATGATTAGCCGACCAGGGAGGACTGGGCCGTTGACTGCGTTATTCGGAGTGTTGAAGTATCGATGTATAAGGGCGGTTCGAATATGGAGATGCAGGGACGGCGAACTGCACGTTCGAATCTTCTTGCGACTTCCAGAGGATTGTAACGTTTTACAGGAGGATGTCTACTTAGTTGTTATCACCGAGCGGATAATAATGGAACGGGATATGGATCCATCATTCATAGGCATCTTTTTGAACAGTCTTACTGTTTAAAAGCCCTGCAATTTGATGTGATTAGATTCGGGTGAGCAGAGTACTGTATTGTATCCCTCTGCCGGATTCGTCGGCACTTGGTCAGGTGTCGTGGGGCACGAGCTGGCTTTTGAGTATGCAAGGAATGGCTCTGGGTGGGTCAGGACCTCGATAAATACGGATGCCCTGGTTGCTTTGGTGAAGCTATTCGGTTTGAGGAGAGGGAGACGAGGGCGAGTTGGACGGCCTTGACCGATTTATAATATTTCGGACCCTATGTCCGCTACCTATTCCAGAGATAGTGAGAACTATTCTTGGTAAGGAGACAAAATGTATTCTTATATAGGGTTTTCCAATAAGGACTTGACAACTTTTTTCCAGAGCCCAATCCGAGAACGTACGTCGCGTCAACTCTTAAAGTTGCGGTCACCGACTCGGAATTTCGGCAATATACATTTTTATAATTTGCATACGTTGTTCGTTCGTGTACTTTACCATGATGAAAATGTTGAGTTTACTGCAAAAAAAAGAAAGTAACAGTTAGATGTTCAGTGAAATAGTGCGTTCACAAATTAAATTCAAAGTTCTCAAGTACCTATTGGAAAACCCTATATGAATTCTTACGGGCCACTGCGCGATTGGCAGAATGATTGTGCGCTGTGGACACTCTCTTGTTCGTTGTTTGGACTAGGAGGAGTAGACGGGCAGAATTTGCTTTGTGATTTTCCGGGACTGAAGGTACAGCGATTCAGATATCTGGGAAGCAGGTTTTTCGACGACCTGGACATTGTGCGGGATGTTTCTCTATCTGGTCTCTCATAGTTTTAGGATGGTTTTAGGATTTTCCGGGTCATGGGCTTTCTTTCCATGTGGATGTGGGGGAGAGCTTTATGCACTTTTTTTTAAACTATCTTTTATTTCTTTAAGTGTGTTGTCAATTTCTTTCAAAAGCCCCCTTCACTCTAATTCCGTTTCATCATTAAGATGGAATTTGGAACAAAATCGATCCAATAATCGAAAACTTGCGAAAAAGAAAGTGTTTTTAAACCCTTATAACCTTATCCCTTACACAACTAATGAAATATTTTATGTAATTTAACAAAAAAAAAAATTTAGCAAAACTTAATTAATCTTAATGATTGTTTTTTATTATTTATTTATAATATTTCTTTCTATCTAATTTCAGGTATGTAACTAACAGTAAAACAAAAGATAAACGTATAGATTGCAAACAATATATAAAAATTGTAAACAACATAAATCATGTTAAGTAAAAAATATGTTTGTGCAACATCAATAACAAGCAACAGCAACAATGCTGACAGACAGATATGTATGTGTAGAGACGAAACTGAACGAACTTTTATATGACTATGCTATATAACAGGTAAGACTAAACAAAAATAATGTTAATGATACAACATACAAACTTGGCCAAAAAACTTTTTTTTTGGTGGATTTTTTTAAGAAGATACAGATACTTAGTAACATAAAAAGCAATCTAACTTTACACACATTTTTGCAAGTACAACTATTTTTCGGAAATTGTTAAAAATCCAAGAAAAATTGCAAACAAACTTTGGTAACTAAGACTTTCAAAAGAATGTATACTTTAAGCTTGACTTAACCCTTTCGCTACCGATATTTTATCACTTTTATACTCCTTTTTCAAAATGATACGTAAAAATTTGGCGATCAAAATCGAAATCAGGAAAAAAATAACTTTTAAAAAATTAAGTCGAATATAAATGGCTTAAGTTTCAAATCGAAAAAAAAATATCCTAAACTGAGCAAAAACCTCTAATTTTTTTACCTTTGACGAACAATGGGACAATGACGCAATGCCAATTATCTCAGTGTTTCTACAAACTTGAAGAAGTGGATCATGTGCAACCAGAGGCCCAATTCAATATGTTCAATAACATTGAAAAAGCTACAAACCAAAATTATGAAACAAAAATATATTTTTTCTTAATTTGGGGTCACTCGTAATCAGCTTTGAGACTGCATTGGTGCATCTGAAAGCTACAACTCTCCTCTGTCGACACAAACCATACTAGGAAATATCGACTCAAAATGTTGCTAATACAACAAAATAAAAAATTGAACATATATTAAATAACTAGTGGTCTTCAAAGGGTTAACTTTAAAATATCATTTTATTGATTTAATACTTTAACTTCAAGTCTTTAGTTTACCTGATACCCATCAATACTTCTTTAACATCAAAAGTTTTAGCTTTTGAAATTGCAGTTTGCTTGCAGTTTATATATTTATTTTTTATTTTTTTTTTGTCGCAACAGGTTTAAAAACGGGATTTTTTCATTTTCGCAACTTCATGTGCACAAACTTGCAACATTTATCTACACACCCATTACACATTTCATTTAACAGAATAAGTATGTGTGTGCCAGTAGTCTAAGAGTATGTTGCAAGCTAAGTTGCTGTATGATTTACGAAACAAAAGCGGCAATACAGCACTAACTAATGTATAATATGGGCAACATTTCACTGTCAATCTAATGACAATCTATAACAGAAGTGGCTAACCGTTTGTTTTAAGAGGGACCTATAATAAATACACTTATATAGGGAAGAAAATTAAACAAACTTTGCAATAAATGATATTCGAAGTGTATATTTCAATGAGTAGAATAGGGAAAGTCCTCAATAGAAAGGAAGAGTGGATGGAAATATGAACGAGAAGCTAAGCACTAGTTGGTTATTTGTTTCTAGATGATATTTACTCCTACCTAATTTTTACCCACTCAGTCCTCTGCTTTCATACCCATTAATGTTAGTGCTGTTGGTGTAGTAGCTGGGCTCTGCAACCAGGGTTCGATTCCTGGCTTCAGCGTTCCAAGAATTTCTCAAAAAAGAAGAAATTATATCAAAAAAACGTTTACTGCTTCCTTACTGCTACTTTTACCGCTTCCAAAAATGTGTAGTTTCGTAAACAGCACTAATGAAAGGCCTAAGTTGATTAATTTTTTACATCGCTTTTTGCTGCGCTTTTCAAAAAGGCTTGAAATGAGCAATACATTTTGATTGCTTAAATATTTTTGACGTTCTTTTATCAAAATTTTTTTAAAATGCGGAAAAAAGTTATTTTAATGAAAATAAGAAGTTTTACTGAAAATAAGAGGCATTTTCTCTTCATGGAAAAATATGCAGGAATATTGTGGTTTTGAGAAGGCATGATTTTAAATAGTTGAAAAGCTTTATAATATGCACTTCCGAGAAGGCATGAATTATCGACATTTTAAAAGAAAAACAGGAGCACTAATTAAAAGCGGTGAATTCGTGCCTTTTCGGATCTCGAAACAAGTGCTTTCACGCGAGCTATCTCGAACAAAAATCAGGGAAAGTCCTGATTTTTGTCCTGAGAAGCTAACCAACTAGTGCTTAGCTTCTCGTTCATATTTCCATCCACTCTTCCTTTCTATTGAGGACTTCCCTATTCTACTCATTCGTACTCGTTTTGGGTTTTAGCTAGCTTTTTAAAATTTACCCCAAAGCATCCGGAATATTAATGTAGTGTAGGCCTGTAAAAAATAAAAGGTGTATTATTAATCACTTATTGGGCGCCATTTTTTTAAGTACTTCAATCGAAATGGCAATATCCTTAAATCTTCTATTCTTTATCGCCCATAAATGTTCTGTAGAAATTAAAGACAAGGCCTCTAGCTGAGTTAAATTATAACCAAGCTAATTTTTCATAAGTAAAATAAAAGAAACCTACTGGCTCTCACCTGCCAGAAGAATATTTTCCATCCCTTCCGCCATAAAAATCTTATAATCGTCTTGTGAATAAGTCTTGTGAAAACACCGTGCCAACCTCCTTACCAAACCCAGACTCAATTTGTGTTTTTATACTCCAAGTCACACTTTTGCTGTTTGGATTTATCTGATTATTCAAATTTAACATACAGCGCATGTGATTTGGATGCACACGTCCGATGCAAGTTCGGTCCAGTGCTCAACCCTACAGAGTGCATACAACGGCGTGTATTAAATATGTAAAAGTAGCAGAAAAACTTACTAAAAATTAGTTAAAAATATGATGCTGCAGAAAAAACTTCTAAAATTAGCTGATTATTTTTGCTATATATTAGTAATATAGGAACAGCAATTTTAAAAAACAATAAATACTATTTTCTCATACAATATTTCTTATTGATATTCATTAATCGATTTGGCAACTGAAGCATCCACTTAATGCTTTTCCATTCTAATGTCTGACTTAGGCTAAAAGCCGAGTAAATAAAAGGATTTTTAACGGGTATAGAAAATCATGGCTGTGAATCGCGCTCTGTAAATTTGCTTTCACATACTCTAGACATCCTACTGCAATAGCTCTTAAGGCTTATTATCAGAGAAGACAGAAAAAAGCAAAATCTGGAGTGTTTAAAGCAAAAAACTATTGTAAAAAAGCAATAAAAAAGCAAAAGTAAAAAAACTTGCAAAAAGAACAGTTTTTAAATCAAAAAATCAAAGTTAAGAGAAAAAATAAATTTTTGTCAGCAAAAAATTATTCATGGGCAAAAAGTCTTAAAAAAAGCAATTCAAAGCTCAAAAATCTTAAGAAAAAGCAATTTTAAAGCTAAAAAATGGAAAATCCAAAAAAAGCAAAAAGAAGCAAATATGAGTAAAACAAGCAATAAAAAGCATAAAAAGCTAAAATAGCATTTTTGTCTTCTCTGCTTATTATATCCAAAGAAGTTAGCTGAAATCTGATGATGCATCCGATACTTTAGTACAGAGCATAGCACTCTTCACTAATGTATCGGTTACTCAGTACTATCCATGATCACAGCGATCATAGGAAGTACTAAGCATTCGATACTTTAGTACAGAGCGCGCTCTGGATATATGGACATAACACTGTACCCGAAGTAAATTGTCTAATCCAAAAAATCCACTGATATATTTGGTTTTGGCAAGCATAGATTCAGTGTGTTTTCAGAAATCCTCACTAGATACTGCGCAATAGGTTGAGTGAATGAGCTATGAAGTGAAAGAAATGTAAGTGAGATAAAGTAAAAGGACGAATAAATAAAGGATTCTAGGGATTAATATTTCTCCATTACAAACCAATCTTGATACTTTAAGGCTCAGTTATTGACTGACTTTCTGGCTAACCTCTATTTCGCATACTGCAGTGAATTATCTTAAGCATACATTCAATTCCTTAAATTAAATTTTTCATATGTAATATCAAAGTCACATAATTAGCTCACCAGATAATAACTCTTCCATAAAAGTTCATTTTATATTTGTGAGAAAAAACCTTAAAAAAATGTGAAAGGTCCATTGATCAATTCAAAAATAAAATTTATTACGAATTATTATTTATTTAATTGAAAACATAATTTGTATAACTAAACAATCCCTTTGATGTGATTATCTTAATATACATTACCAATGGTGTGGAGAATGTGAACATACATTGAGATGGAGACATATAGATATATTAGCTAAACCAGTTAAGCAATTGTTTTCAATCTATCATCAATAGAGTTTTAGCTCTTAAGTAACCAAACCAAACTCCAAACATATTCGCTCGTACAATCCAGCAACTATTTACTAACTTTTAGCCAAAGGCCATAAACTATCAATAGATGAAACAATTGATGAGGAGTACAACCACAAAAAACAAACATGAATTTGAGAAAATGTAAGAAAAAAATAATAATAATGATGAAAATACAATAAACTAAATGATTTGATGAATCATCATCATACGACGAATAACAAACTAAGACATGAACTCTTCTTCGAGCAAAATATAAAGATTGAACAAAGAAGACTGAATGAAGAAAAAAAAAAACTGTAAAGAAAAGATTATCAGATATATTTAATGCGTGTTTAAATCATACAACACTTTAAATTCATCAAACAAGAGTCTATATGAGGATTAATCTTTTTGTACAAGTTACGCACAGGGGTTTAAAGGTTTGGAATATTCAAAAAGTGACTTAATTTACTTAATTTGGTCAGAGGCAGCTCGCGTTTCTATGATTTTTCTACAGGAAACTGTGATTGGAACCAGATACTGATGAATTTTCTATAGGAAAATGTCATGAGATACTGATGAATTTTCAATAGGAAAATGTCATCAGATGCTGGTGAATTTTATCATCAGATATTGATGAATTTACTGTAGGGAAGTGTCATCAGATACTGATGAGTCTTTTATAGTAAAATGTCATCACACACTAATGACTCTTCTATACAAAAATGTCATCATACACTGATGACTTTTCAATAGAAAAATATCATCACACAAAGCTCATCAGAATCAGATGATTTTTTCTTTTATAGGAAAAGGTAATTAGAATTTGATAACTTTTCTATGTTAATGATAATGCCATCTGAAACTCCTAATATTTTTATTAAAAAAAAGTATCATCAAACACTGATGCCTTTTCTAATGGAAGACGTTGTTGATATTTCCATTAATAATTGGATTCTTTTAAATCACTTTAAACTATAATTTAACGCTTAAAATTCAAAAACTAACGACAATAATGACAATGACGATTATTTTTCTCTACTCAAACTGTCATCACACATGCAACAGCAGGTTGTATGGCAACTTTGTTTATTATTGTTGTTTGTATACAAAAATACATCAAAATCAAATGTCAAATATTAATGTAACAGCCGACAAAGAAGAGACAACAATCGAAAAAAAGCAACAGTGTCATGATGCAGCAAAACTGCAATAATAATAATAATAAAAAAAATCATGAGTAGATAAAACAAGAGTCGCTGCTAGTAGTTGAGTGGTTGCATGGTAACCATTGGCAACCATATATGAAAAACTTGTCCATCTTTATGTCTGTATCATGTGTGCGTTTTATATAAACGCATCCAAAGTTGCCAAAGAAGATGATGATGTTGAAAAAAAAAAATGTAAAATTAAATCAGTGCATCACCTTATAAAGTATATTTTATATGCATTGGACTTATATGATGGCTATGGACAACATATGGACTAGACAATATAAAAATGTTGCAGTCTACAGTACCCATCATTGTCTATTGTTGTCATTGTCATACTCCAAAACCTTTATCATCGTCATCATCTCACACAGGTGATCACTCGTCATCATCGTCGTCATTTTCATTTATTTTGGTCTATAAATATGGTTATAAAATCCAGTTGACAATCGAACAAAAAAAAAAATCACAAAACAAATTTTGCTCTATTATGGTAGTACATAATGGAAATGTTCATGTAAGGAATTCACTTTTTCTATTAGATTCTGAAGTGGCCAACCAGTAAAAGAATCTCTGAGCAATCTTAATTTAACTTCAAATGGACTGTGACCTGGTTGACAAAACCAACCTGCTCAACTATTAACTGAACATTCGTTTCTGGTAGAAAGCGATCAACCATTGCCCGTGCTCGAAAGATTATCACATGCCTAAGATAATTTTCAGTCCTCGAGCCGTAAAATGCGTTCTTGAGAATGTTGACCTAAATAAGTCAGCGGGTCCGGATGATATACCAGCACTGGTACTGAAACACTCTTCGGCGCTATAGCGTCCATGGGCAACCCTCCTTAGCATCTCCAGCCAGTCCCCAAAAAGGGTGCTGCTAGCAATAATTATCGCCTAATCGCAATCTGCTCTGCGCACTCAAAGGGCATAGAGAGCATGGTTAACTACCATCTTGTTAATTATCTCGAGTCCAATTTGCTTTTTAATGCTCGACATAATGTGTTCATAGAAGTCATTCTACGGGACACCTGATAGCGTTTCTTTCGGAGCGTTGGAGTCGGTCCACTGACAGATTCGGTGAACGCAAAGTGGTTGGGTTGAATATTTCCAAGGCATTTGATCGTGTGTGGCATAAAGTACTCGTGTCAAAGCTTACTGCTTTTGGTGTCGGCGATGACTTCTCGCGATTCATATCGAGTTTTCTCAGGGATCGTACTATAACACATCGGCTGAAAAGTTCGTAGGATAAACAATAAAACAAAATGATCTATACAATCACTCCAACGCCTTTCTAACATTTCGATACCTTTTTTATATGATGACTTATCTTTGGCCTCAAAATACGCCTGTTTTGGCAATCACCTCTTCATTCGAATCAAATCTCCTTCCAGCGAGTATTTTTTGAAGTCTGAAAACGGGTACAAATCGCTGGGAGCCAAATCTGGCGAATACGGTGGGTGCGGAAGCAATTGAAAGTGTAATTTGTGCAATTTGGCCATGGTAGCCAACGACATGTGACACGGCGCATTGTCTTGATGAAAAAGAACTTTTTTATTCTTCATATGGGGCCGTTTTTTTGCGATTTCCTCCTTCAAACTTACCAGTTGGGCCAAGTAACGAGGGTAGCGCAAGGTTCTGTTCTTTAACCTTCTCTCTTTCTTATTTTTCTGAATGACTTCCTCTGTCAGATTTCCAATTCATATTCCTTCGATCATAGGCCAAGCCTATGGAGATTTGGGGCAAGAGGCAGAATGACACACTCAATTAGGACCTAATTACCATCTCTGAGTGGAATTGCGTGAATAGGGTCAATTTTAATCCACGCACGACCCAATGTTGTTTGCTGGCTCATAGGACCGTCGAGCCATCTATGTTATCTGTATCAATATTAGGGTTTGGGATTTCCCGGACTTTTTTATTTCCCGGGAAACGGGAATAGAAAAATTTGATTCCCGGGATTCCCGGGAATCCCGGGAAATATTTTTGAACAAAATTGTTAATGAAAACCACCTATATAAGTAATTTTTGTTAAAAAAAAAAACACTATTTCAGTACAAATTCAGTCTGTGTAGTGAGAATTCAAAGTAAAAATATCAGAATGTTGAACATTTGATTTCAAATAAATTACTCTAAGCACTTCCAAATGAATTGTATGATTCCAGCAGAAAGCACCAACTACTGAACTGTCGGAAACAAACCGTTTCATTACATTTGGCCCATTAGATATGATGGCCACAATGTTATTTTCCAAAGACAAATAAAACTCTTCTAGTCTTATTTATACAGTTCTTCTCATTTCATCAGCAGATGTAATGATATATAAACCAACCCTATGTTATAAAATGAATTATTTCCGTTTATACATATGTTCAAATATCTCTTTTGTGATATTCTTGTCCATTCATCTAAGATCTCATATCTCCTATTGTTAGAAATATTGCTCGATATTTTCTTTTATCATGATATCTTTTACATTAGTGTAGTAATTTAATATAATATTCTTTACATCGGTTTTATTTTTTGCAATGCTAGGTTTTTATTATAAAATCTTTCTCGAATAAACGAAGATCTAGTTATGGTGCGGATTGACATTCCGTCGACTGCGGCTAATTTGGATACCATTTCAGGAAATGTTTGCCCTACCATAAAACGTTCAATGCCTATTCAGCTTACACTTTTTTCTTCGGGTACTTTGCTAATTTTAGCTGGAACGTTATTCTTGTTGTTGTTTTCTTCAAGAGAAGTTGCATGACCATAAATTTTTTTTTTTTTTTGTGAACCAAATTTAGATGTCGGATAACCAAATTTAGATACATCCGTTAACCATTAGTCTTTTAGGGCAAATATCACTTCGCTGCATTGTCCTTTTTTGTGAAGTATTTCCATACTCCTGACTTTTATTCTTCAATATAAAAGAATATATTAGTTTGAAAGCAGGTATATTAAAATAAAGTAAACTTACTTGAAAATATCACATTTATTAATGAAAACGTTACTCATAAAATTATTGGCCCTTAATATAAAGGAGTACATATTTTAAATTTAAAGTCGGCTTTATTTTTAATCATAAGGTTTTGTTCATTTTATGTACGAAAACCTTACAAAAATATTTATATTTTCAAACATTTTGATTGGTTGAAAATAAATTAACCAATCAGTATGCTCCAAAAATAAACGAAGTCAAGGTATACTGCCATCTAATATTTTAACTAAAGTCGACTCTAACTAAAATATACATTTGAAAAATTTCGATAGTAAGGGCGATTATTTGTAAGAAACAAAACTTTTTTTTCATATTTCTTTTAAACATTTTACCAAGTTTGTAGGTTTTACTACTTAAATTTTGAATAAGTTATGCGAAAAATCTTTATTAGTTGAAATGCTCCTAATTATTTGGCAATGATTTTTTTTGTGTGTTAAATGAATTGATTCCCTTTTAAAAGGTTCTAACAATGACATTTTTGTTTTGGTATTTAAAATGTTTTTTATGACTAAAATTAAAAAATCCTATTCCAAACAAAAACAATTTAAAAAATTTAATATTTTTAAAATTTCCCGTTTTCCCGGGAAAAATATATTATTTTCCCGGGAATTCCCGCCAAACTTTTCCCGGGATTTCCCGGGAATTCCCGCCCGGGATTTCCCGAACCCCAATCCCAAATCAATATCCATGAGAATCTAGTGTGACGTCCGTTGGAAAGGCTCACGTCATTTCAAGTGCCTTGGCTTTCTTTCTTAAGAACTATTTCACTTCTTCTGATCTCCTTCCTTACTATTTATACCACCTATGGAATACTATGCCCATATATCGGCAGGAGCTTCAAAGTCTATATTGAGGCTTTTAGACCGAGAACAAAGGAGGGCGTATGAGGGATAGTAGGGTATCCAGCTCCATTGGACTCATTGGGGCAGCGTCGGAATGTGGGTTGTGTAACACTGTTCTATCGTTACTACCATGGGAAGTGTTCTGCTGAGATAAGTGTTCTTAACCCGAAGCCCCGCGTTTTTTTTCCGTAACACACGCTGGTCCAGTAGATCTCATCCGCATTATGGAGAAAATTCGTTCAGTAGTCGATCCGTCCTTATGTCGAATAAACTTCCCGCAGATGCCTTTCCCGATGCTTACAATTTAGAGAAATTCATGTCAAATGTTTACAAACAATACTCCCTATACATCATTCCCATAACCTATTTTCCTGATATCAACACCATTCATTGCATTATTAGGGGCAGAGCTTTAAAGAATTAATTCCTTTTTGGAATGAATTCCGTAAATTTATTTCCCTTTTTATACCCTACACCACTACGTGGTCAGGGTATTATAAGTTTGTGCTGATGTTTGTAACACCAAAAAATATTGATCCTAGACCCACCTTATAGTATACCGATCGGCTCAGAATTTTTTTTTATTTCGATTTATCGATGTCCGTCCGTCCGTCCGTCTGTCTGTCTGTCTGTCTGTCTGTCTGTCTGTCCGTCCGTCTGTCCATGCATTCTTGTACTCACTCTACAGGTCGCAAATATTAAGATATTTTGATGAAACTTGGTACACGGGACGAAGCCTATTGATTTTGAATAAAATCGGGCCATGTTTAGACCTAGTGCCCATATAAGGGTCCCCCCAAAATTATATTGTTTATACGCTGCTGGTCGCAAATATAAAGATATTTTGATGAAATTTGGTACACCGACCTATATCAGGCCAAGGACGAAGCCTATTGATTTTGGTTAACAGCGGTCCGTGTTTAGACCTAGTGCCCATATAAGGGTCCCCCAAAATTATATTGTTTGTACGCTGTAGGTCGCAAATATTATGATTATTATATTATGGAAAATTTTGACACAAGTCCCATTTTAACCCATTCGAATTTAGGATCCAAACATTAGTTGTCTTTTAACCAGACTGGTGTAGGGTATTGTATAGTCAGCATGCCCGACTTTAACCTTTTTACTCGTTTTAATCAAGGAATGAAATCATTAATACGAAAAAAGCAGGAATTAATTCTTGTGAATGAATTCAAAGAATTCAAATTTAGAGAATGAATTCCAGCATTAAGCATTAGGATTAAAGAATTCATTCACTAACGAATCCATTCAACACGAGTTAATTCAATTTTTAGTCATGGAATTCATTCCCTTGTACATTTGATTCCCTGAAGGAATTAACTTTTTCTTTTAATTCCCTAAGGAATTAACTTTTTCGTTCACTTCCCTAAAGAATTAACTTTTTCGTTTAATTCCCTGAATTTAAGTTTTCACTTAATGCCCACTTAAGGCCTTAAAGGGTTAACATTTTTTCTTTATTTTTCAGTACATACATTTTCATTGCTGGTACATCTTCAAAAAATTAAAAAAGACAGTTTTACTTTAATTGAAAAAAAGACGATTTTTAATCAATAAATATACAAATCAAGGTCGTTTTGCTCAGGAAAATACAAAATTTAAGAATATTGTTGTCTTAAAAAAAGTTCGAAAAAACACTCGTAGAAGTCGAAAAGGTTAAAAAAGTCAAAATTTTAATTATTATAAAAAAAAATTTTCAGTGTACCGCATTGTAATGATTATAATGAATAATTAAAAATTATTTCATTCATCTAAAAATTAATTAAAATTTATTACCATTTTACCTAAAACGTTAAACTCAAAGTTGAAAGTTACACTACTTTCCATCGTAAAAAATTCGCATCAAAATTCACAGATAGTTTAATTTATAATTTATTTAACGCACATAATATAAGATCTTACAACACTTTTAATAGACCATAATTTTAGAAACATTCTCTAATTGATTGCGTTACCCTCTAGTTACATTCTAATTTAACATAAGAAAATTTTTGCTACTTTCTGTCGTTAAAACCAATGGAATCTGAATGGAATTTTTATGGTAGCCATTGTCTAAGCATTATCGTAAAAAATACTAATAAATTTTTATTTTTTTCTTTCTTTGCAATTGCTCTCAAACTGATTCAGCCGACTTACACTTGTAATTACAATTATATGAGTATTATAATTGAACATAAATTTTATTTCCCTTAAAAAAAGACTTTTAAACCATCAATCACGTATAATAATTGCTTTCTATCATAAAAAAATAACTAACTGACAGCAAAAAATACAAAAAAAAAAAATATTGTTAATATTTTTTTGCAAAAAAAGTTTCAAACATTACATTTTTGTTAAAAAAAATACTTTTTTTGTTAACTTGTTATAACTTTTGTTAATGTACTTTTTTTAATTTAATGATTTATACGTTTTTTGTAATTTTGTTAAATTACAAAAGTTATGAACATGATCAGTAAATAAATTGTCAATGAACTCTTTTGAAATTTTGAGATTCAATGTCTAAACAAACAATAACTTAAAAATTACTTAAATTATAATTTAAAATCCATTAACTACGCGCAAGTTTGAAATAAAACTACTATCTGTGATATCAGAGCTATAAAAAGTTTTTACTTTGTTTTAATTTCTTTATTTTCCATTAGGAGAAATAATACTAATAAAAAGCCCTGTTTCAGCGGCTTACACATTTTGTTTGAACTTCCGCGTGCAAAGACAAAATATGACTGTGATTACCATCATGTATTTTTATTATTACAACAATCATGTTATTAAATAGTTGTGACAATCATGCTCTTACCATAATACAAGTACGATCCTTTAATTATCATATTATGATTCCCAAATGATACTCGTATCATACCATGATCCCCATAGTATTCTCCCAGCGTTCTACTGAAGTTCGATTAGAAAGCTGTGTATGTTTTTTTTATTCAAAGTAGTATATCTATTTATTAAATGATTAATTTATACATTTAATTTATACATCATTAAAATGATTTTGGTAATCACTTATATTTAAATAAAAATACATTATATAAACATATGATAGCACTATGTAGAAAAAGACTGTTAAAAATCAATTAATTTGATAATACATCCAAATTGATCATAATATATTCCTAATGATCATAACATATGTATTTCCAATGGCTATATTACGGCCATGTAGAAAATTTTGTGATCACTTGTGATCATAATATTATAAATCCTAGGAAAATATTATGATTATTATAAAATTAAAATTCAAATTGATCATAATATGTTCCTAATGCTCATAATATATTCCTAATGATCATAACACATTCCCAGTGGTTATATTACGGTTATGTATTGTAGAACATTTTGTGATCATTTTAAATTATATTATAATTATTAGGAAAATGTTATGGTCATTTAAAAACTAAAATTTTTCACACTGCTGATTACTGACGCTACAGAAAAATTCTTTTTTACAAAAAATTTAATTATAAATTTTTTTTTAATAATTTTTACTTAATTTATTACACTAAGCATTTTCCAGTCAGAAAAATACAAACGGAAAGGCGAGGCCAATAACCAAATTTATAATGCCACAAAAAAGTTTACTAGTGGCTCCAACCAAATCATTCGGTTGGCCAAAAATTCGGTTGTCACAATGAAACTATGTTTTCTCTGTTGAAATGTATGACTGTTGTAACGGCAATTTCGGAGCGACGATACAAAATATATTACAGATTTTTACTCAGATTGGTTGATATTCTCTCACTCAGGTTTATGTTAAAAACTATCAAAATCGGGCCAGCGGCTCAGAAGTTGTTTCTGAAAATGTGAGGACCCCGTTAAGATGTTCATATATACTCAAAAAAAAATTTACAGTTACCATAAGACGGTTCTTCCTATAGCAATCAGTAGTTGCTGTTTTTAACTGCAATTACAGTTGTTTTTCTATGGCAAAATAAAAAGCAACTTTTAAGAAAGTTATTTAAAAAACAACTAAGGAAATACACTGTATTTTGTAACATTTGTTTAAAGCAATTGTTTTTGATAATATTATAAATAACTACTAATACATTTTTTTTTTGCAGTAAACAGTTATTTTTGTTAGTTGTTCAAAAAATAACAAATTTCGTTGAATTTTTAAAAATCTTGTTTTTGTCAATATTTAACATATTCTCAGTTTGAAAATAAAGCTAAGAAAATTTTATTGTATCTTCAGTGCATAAAAATTAATTTTGACTTCCAATTTTAAGTAGTACGACATACCCAGAAAAAAAAAAGATGCCGAAGCAGTAGAAAAAGCACTACAATTGATGATGTAGATGTTCTTCTTTTCTTTTTTAACATAAACACTAGGGTGTCCCTTAAAAATAAATTTGTCATTACACCCCCAGTTTTATTGGAAATGGTCCCAAATGGAAGAAATCGATTTTTTTTTGGAAAACGTTAACCCGTGCCGAAAGTTGAACGAAAATGGCCCATTTGGAGAAAAAAATGTATTACGATTAAAAATTTCCCAAAATTCGAAATTTCGGAAAAAAAATATTTTTTATTTTTATGATTCAGACATGGAATTTTGACTTCATCGGATATCATTAACCCACTTTAGCCTGGAATCCGAAATGACCCACGAATTTGATAAAAATGCAAAAACGTGGTTTTTTAAAATTAATTTTAAAGATTTTTTGAAATGCCTAATTTGGAGATGTATATTGCTATTTGTACCACATAATAGTTGATATTAAAGGAAAATAAATAAATTGGAAAAATAATAATTCGAGTTTGTGTTTGGAGCGACTGCTTTCCAGGACATTTTAAAAAAATTGTTCATTTTGTCAAAAATGAAACAAAATTTTAATGTTTTCATCAAATTTTACACAGTTTTCGGAAAAAGATCACTTAAATTTGGTGTGACTATAATTATCTTTACATTTGTTTAAAAAATCTTTAACCCTTATTGGCCTGGGGTCAGAAAAGACCCATGGAACTTAGTATTAATTCTTACTACGAGATTGTAAAGCCATTAAATTGATTAAAAAAATTTCAACTGAATAAAAATAATTATTTTATGTAACGTGATCCATATGGGGTTAATTTTTATACTTTTGGCCAAAAGCGCCCTGTAGGAAATTTACAGAATAACACCTTTCATAATTTTCGGAAAAATATCACTTCAAATGGATCAAAAAAATCTTTTTTCCATTTGATAAAAATTATTATTTTGTGTAATACTTACTTCCAATTTTTTTGCTGGGTGGTTACACATTTCTTATAGTGGAAAGAAAAAAAATCTTTTTTCTTATTAAAATTATTATAATATTAAAAAAATTAATTAAAATTAATTTTTACCAATTTTGCCAGTGGTTTTTCAAAATTTTTGCTGTAAAAATTTATCAATTGTTTTTACGACATTGTTAGTTATTTATAATACATATGTAAGTTATTTTTCAGCAGTTAAAAATAACTACATTTCTAGTTATTTTAAGGCTAAATGCCTTTTGAGTCGGAATCGCCGATTAAACAAAAGTAAGTATATAGGAGTCATGTTTGTTCAGTAGGGTACTTTAATTTGGCGTTAGAATCATTGAAGCAGACATCGATGAATTTGGTTGCACATTGTTGTAAATTAAAAAAAAAAATTCTATAGTATGTCTTTTGAAAAGTGAAAATTATTTATTATTTCTTGTCATTTTGGAATATTTAATATTGTGGGTGATATTATTTTCTTATTTGTGATATAATTAAAAATTTCGCACGTGTTTGTACAACAACTAAATTTAATAGGGAAGTGAAACTTTTTATATGAAATACGTGCTTAAAATTTTTTAATTAATTCTTTAGTATTTATATATATTTTTAATATTTTAGAAAACAAAATAAACAAATTTGAACATTAAATCTTACCACTAAATTTAAAAATATTTAAAACAATACAGTTTGAATTAATATCGGTATTATAAATCTAAGCTACAATCTTTTGTTTCTTGGTTATCAAAATTAAAAAAAAAAAGACAAATAAAAAAAAGTTAAGCATGCCGACTTTATGAGACCCTTCACCCCAGTGCGATTTGGGTCGTAAAACGGAAAGCTAATCAAAATCCTGAAAGGGAATTTCAGTAAATGGTGTATTTGATATAGAGAAATATATAATATTAAGTGTAAAAAAGTGGGTCTAGGTCCAGTATTTTTGGTAAATACACAGCGAAAATAGATTCATTATGAAAACTGAAGTTTTTTTCCAACTGCGTGGTTGGCTTGATTTAAAAATTTTTTTTTCTGTGTAAAGGTTTCAACTACCCAGCAAAAGTTGGGAATGCGTACGCCTTTACCATTTGTTTTACTTTGAAACCTAAAGTAAAACGTTACCGATATTGTGATACATCAGTACTTATGTGTGAGGTATGAAATAATGAGATACCGACATAGGGATATGTCACTACTTATTTGGAGGCTTTAAAATAATGCATTACTGATATTTTTTATACATATATGTAACCAATGAATACATACATACATTAATACCTACATACATACATACATACATACATACATACATACATACATACATACATACATACATACATACATACATACATACATACATACATACATACATACATACATACATACATACATACATACATACATACATACATACATACATACATACATACATACATACATACATACATACATACATACATACATACATACATGAATACATACATACATACATACATATTATGTAACCAATGAATTATGTACTAATGTGTAACGAGTTTTTTAACTGCCTACAAGTATGTACTTATTTTATTATTTATTATTTTAGTAACGTTAATTGTTAAGCAAAGTACATAAGCCACCATGTGGCTCTTTTATAAAAATGGATCCCTGGGTATCTCTCCTAGAGTATTACACTCAGATAAAAAAGTTTGCAAAAAAATTTGTAAACAGTTTCCAATCGCACTATACTATTTTTATACTGATTTTTAGTACAATTTTTATTTTTAGTAATCATTTTTGCTATTCTCTTATTAAAAATTACGAATTTTTTAATAATTTTCGCTCCTTATTTCAGCAAAACATTTTACTAATTTTTCAAAATCGAGTGCTAAATTTAGCAGAAGAATATACTAATTTTAAAATATTTTTTTTTGATTTTTTACAATTCTTGTTTAGTTTATATTTGTTACTGTTGATATATTCTTAGTTTGGAAATAACACCCAGAAAATTTTATTGCATCTCCAATGCATAAAACGGCAATAACTGGAGAACCGTTTGCAATTTTGACTCCAAATTTCAAGTACGAACAAGTAATTATACGCTTGTTACAATCGAAAGCAAAAAAGTTTTTTTTTATAAATTTTTTTTTTTTTAGATTTTACAGTTTTTTTATTTTTTAGTACAATTTTTTGCTAATTTCAGCAGATTAAAATCAGTTTACAACAATTTAATGAAATTTAGTAGCTGCAACTAATTATTTATACTAATTTCATTGTACTAAAATTATGATATTTAGTAAGTTTTTTAACTGATCTTAGCAAATAGATTTTGAATTGCATAAATTTTACTAAAATTTAGTAGCGGCTACTAATTTTTTCTACTAATATTACACTGTGGAACAAATTCGGGTTAGCAAAAGTTAGGTCGATTCTGAGAGTGAGGGGTGAAAATAGAGGCTAAATTAGAAGACCCGTATCGCGGCGTTTGCTTATCTTAGTTCGAATTTTTTCATATTGTTTATATTGTTTTTTGGCTATAACTCGTCGACTAATTGATATTTTTTAAATCTGTAAAAGCCAAATTATTGCTAGAGACCTGTGTAACAATAAAATTTTTTAAAAAAAAATTGATTTGATTGATTGATTTTTTTTTTTTTTTTTTTTTTTTTTTTTGTTGTTGCACAGGTCTCTAGCTATAATTTGGCTTTTACAGATTTAAAAAATATCAATTGGTCGACGAGTTATAGCCAAAAAACAATATAAAAAAATTCGAACTAACATAAGCAAACGCCGCGATACGGGTCTTCTAATTTAGCCTTTATTTTCACCCTTCACTCTCAGAATCTACCTAACTTTTGCTAACCTGAATTTGTTCCACAGTGTTACTGTACTACAGATCAGCAGACATGTGTTGCTAAAATTAGCAAAAATACCGCTGACCTCGAAACAGTTAAATTTCCCGTAATAACAGCAAACTTTTTAGTAGCCATTACAGACTTTTTTAGTTGAGTGCAGTTTTCGAAACAACCATAGCATGATTCATTTTGGTTGACAATTTACCTAGTATATGATACAAATTGCCACATTCCAATACGAGGTGGTACTATTTATATTTCGGGAACTGACAACACTAATGTCAATAGCTAAACTCTGGCAACACCATAATAAAATTTGACATTTTTTAGCATAAACGTACTCACAATGTTTTGATGTACAAGTGGTATTTGTTTTTTTTACAGTGAGTTAAGAAAATTAATTTGGCCAAAAAATGGAAATTTCAAGAGAAGGTTTTCGTTGGATTATTTTTCACAATTTTCGACGTGGATTATCTCAACAAGAATGTGTCGATGAACTCAGTTCTTTGTATGGCGATAAAGCAGCATCAAAAACCACAGTATATCGCTGGTACAGTGAATTCAATCGTGGTCGTAGTTCGGTCGCCCACGAATTCCGTGAAGGTCGTCCAAAATCGGTTGTTGTGCCACAAAAAATCGATGTAGTGCGTGAACTAATAATGCAAGATCGTCATGTGACATATCGTGAGATATAGGCATCCTTGCACATTAGTTCCACTTCAATGCATTCAATTTTGCATGAACACTTAGTTGTAAAAAAAGTTTGCTCTCGTTGGATACCCCATAATTTATCAATCGCTCAAAAAAAAGGCTCCCGTCGATTGGTGTAAGGGAATGATTACAAATGGTTTGAACGAATGCAAAAGTGTATTGATCATCAAGGGGAATATTTTGAAAAACAATAAAGCCATTTTCATTTAAAAATGTTTGTTATTATTTGCTATTCCCGAAATATAAACAGTACCCCTCGTAATATAAATTTCGTTTTTCATTCCATTGCTGTTCGTTCCCTGTATTAGTTGTTCCAGTTATATTCGTTCCCCATTCCATTTACCATATAACTTTCCTATTTGGAGCAATGTTAAAATTAGAACCCTCGTGATCCCTGCAGTAACCGGCCTACTTGCATTTATATCAATTGCTTTGTGCTTTTATCTATATATCCCAAACGAGATTAACCAAAATTTATCAAATATTACACGGAAGGTATCCTATTGTAGTATCTCTTGATGAAATTAGTTATGGTGTAATGGTTAGTGCGTTCGACTATTAACATAAGGTTGCGGCTTCGAACCCCAGCGACCGCAACATCAATTTAGAAAAATAAAACGTACACTTAAAATAAAACGTCGGTAGAAAAATCTGTCAAACCGGTTTCAAATCGATTTGACTAATTTTGAACAAATTTTTAGTTGAAACAATGATTTAAACAAAGATTTTAAATATCTTCATTTAACACTATACTAAAAATCCTCAGTACTTTAACTAGTTTTGAGTGTTAATTTTCAAAACTATTTATAACTATTTTTAAGAACCCGTTAAAATATAAAATTTTATATTTCTATTTATCTATTCAAAAATGGACCATCGGGAATTTCTAATAAAAATTTTTCACTTCATAAAATGGCCCATATCTCGAAAACTAATCGAGATAGAGCAAAACGGATAAAATATTTGCTGCTTTGGAGTGCCCTTACATGATTTTAGATGGTATGGACTAGGCCCGGGGAGGGTCCCGAGACCTTATTTTGTACAAATGTTACGGCTCAGTATAATTACAAAAAAACTGTACTTTTACTAATTTCTTACTTAAGTTTAGATTTGTTAAATTTAACAAAAGAATTTGTTAAAATCAACAAATTTTATTTTAAGCCAAAAAACAGGAATAAATTTTGTTAAAGTAACTAATTTTTCTGTTCAGCCAACAGACTTATTATTTTGAGTGTAATATTTAGAAAAAAATATCTACGGAACCGGACGATTCCATGTAACTCAACAAATTTTTGGGTTAACTACAAACTAAAGTTTAAACCTGAAGTATGAGACCCACCGTAAATGACCAACTAATTTGATAAAAATGCAAAAACGTGTTTTTTTTTAAATTAATTAAAAAAATTTTTTAAAATGCCGAATTTGGAGATGTCGATTGCTATTTGTACCACATAATAGTTGATATTGAAGAAAAAAAAAATAAATTGGAAAAATGATAATTCGAGTGTTTGAAGCGACTGCTTCCCAGGACATTTTACAAAAATTGCTCATTTTGGCAAAAATTTAACAAAATTTGAAGGTTTTCATCAAATTTTACACAGTTTTTGGAAAACCATCACTTAAATTTGGTTAGACTATAATTATCTTTACACTTGTTTAAAAAATATTTAACCTTTAGTGGCCTGGGGTCAGAAAAGACCCATGAAACTTAATATTAATTATGACTACGAGATTGTAAAGCCATTAAAAAAATCTCAACTGAATAAAAATAATTATTTAATATAACGTGATCCACATGGGGTTAATTTTTATACTTTTGGCCAAAAACGCCCCACTAGGAAATTTACAGAATAACACATTTCATAATTTTCGGAAAATTATCACTTTGAATTAATAAAAAAAATTTTCCACTTGATAAAAATTATTATTTTGAGTAACTTCATCCATAGAGGGTTAATGTTCTCACTTTTCACAAAAAAATACCCCCTAGAAAATTTACAGAACAACATTTGTCAGATTATATTATGAAAGCTGTTATTCTGTAAATTTCCTAGTGGGGCGTTTTTGGCCAAAAGTATAAAAATTAACCCCATATGGATCACGTTACAAAAAATAATTATATAATTATCCAGTTTAGATTGTTTTTTTTTTTTATCAATTTAATGGCTTTACAATCTCGTAGTCCTAATTAATATTAAAGGGTTAAATATTTTTTAAAGAAATATAAAGATAATTATAGTCTAACCAAATTTAAGTGATGTTTTTCCGAAAACTGTGTAAAATTTGATGAAAACATTCAAATTTTGTTAAATATTTGATAAAATCAGCAATTTTTATAAAATGTCCTGGAAAGCAGTCGCTCCAAACACAAACTCGAATTATCATTTTTCCAATTTATTTTTTTTCTTCAAATATCAATCGACATCTCCAAATTAGGCATTTTCAAAAATCTTTAAAATTAATTTAATTAAAAACATGTTTTTGAATTTTTATGAAATTCGTGGATCATTTTTGATTTCAGGCTAAAGTAGGTTAATGATATCCGATGAAGTCAAAATTCCATATCTGTATAATTTTGACTATATTAAATGAATAAGTAAAATAAAAAGTTAATTTTTTCGAAATTTTGAATTTTGGGAATTTTTAATCGTAATATACTTTTTTTTACAAAATTGGTCCAAATTTCGGCACGGGTTAACGTTTTCCAAAAAAAAAAAATAATAAATAAATAAATAAAACTCTGGCGGGGGGGGGGGGGGATGTAATGAACGAAAATCGACAAATCGCTCTTTTAAGGGACAGTCTAATATATATACAGTAGACGCTCGCAAATTAGAACCGCTTTGTTTTGGAGGCAATTCTAATTTCTGAATTATTCTAATTTCTGGACGTTTTTTTTCTAAAAAAAATTGAGTAAATTTACTTCCAAAAACTTAAATAAAACTCTTTTTAATATTTTTTAATTCAATTTTATTTGATAAAAACAAGAAAACAAAACACAACAATTCAGTCCAATACATCAAATGTATTTTTTAAATTAAAAATATGAATATAAAAAAAAAACGAATGGCAACAAAACATAGCAATGCAGTCCAATTACATCACATGTATTTTTATACCCTCCATCCCACTGTGCAGGAGGGTATATATCATTTTGTCATTCCGTTTGTAACTCATCGAAAAAAAAATCTGGGACATAAAAAAATATATATTCCTGATCGTTATCAATAGCGAAACCGATATAGCCGTGTCCGTCTGTCTGTCTGTTGAAATCACGATCACGCTCAAAATAGTTGTGCTAGGATGTTAATTTTTAGTCAAAATTTTGGTCCAATTTCTTAAGCAGTTTGCTATTGGAAATGGGCATATTTGGTCCAGACGTTTAAAAGTTATGAAAGAAAATGTAGAATCACCTCTAGAATTTTCCATATTAACATGAAAAATATATTAACTATGTGTTGTTGTTGTTACTGAATAAGAAAAAAATACAAACATACACACCCAGACCTTGAAAGAGTTAATTCTTTGTTTGAATTTATATGCATAAAATTGAATTCATTTTATAAATCACTGAATAATTCATAATGCCTTTAAATCAATGATTGGACATTGAATAAAGTGAGATAAGATTTGTTCCTATTTGTGTTGATTCAATTTCGATTCTAATGAATAATTTGGACGTATGTTGGCTTTAGAGGCACCTGACCGATTGATTCTAAATTTTTACTACTGATATAACTGTCTTTTGGGGGCCCGAAGAATTTTTTTTTCAGCGAAAAGCCTGTATGGGGAGTTACTTCGGTTTAAAGTTTAAAAATGAACTTAACTATATTTTCTTCATTTATGATAGGGTTGGAACAATATGTACACCATTGGAAAGGTAATAAAAATATCTTTAGGATAGCATTTTTTTGTTGACCCATTATGATTCGGCGTAGGAATTTTATTTTTTTTGTTTTTTTAATGTTTTTATTCCATAAAAATCCTATATAAGAACAAAAATTGTGCTTATTAGAATGTTATCAAGACGAAAAGCTTTTATTTGATATATAGATAGGCTTTACTTCTAATATCTTCGGTGTTTGAAGTGATAAAATTTGAACTACATCTTAAAAGTTTTTAATTTTGAGAATATATTAATAAGTAAAAAATTATGTGGTAGTATACGGTGGTTTTTATAAAAACGGTTTATTTTAAAAAATCTTAAAAATAAATCTCATTCGCCGGTAATAGGTAAACAAACAAAAAAAATGTCGTCCATAAGATATTTTTACTATCTTTCAATGATATGTATATATTGTTCCAATCTGACTATAAATGACTTAGATATATGTAGCTAAGTCCATTTCCAAACTTTTCACAGAAATAAACTCCCTACAGAGGTCTTTCCGCGGATTTTTTTTTAACAGCTTGAAAAGGACTACATCGGTGTAAAGAAAAATTCACTGAGATAAATTTATTGCAAAATTGAGATTTAAAATTAAGGAATTAAATCTTTAAAGGTCTGCACACATCTATATGAATAACATAAGCAGTGTTGCCACTTTATGGGTAGGGCATGGATGACAGCAATTATTAAATTGTTTAGTTTTTCACTTAAATTTCAATTCAAATGCATGAATTGAGAAAGTTATCAAATTTGTAAATAAAAAAAATATATTATATATATAAAAAAAGAATTTAATTCATAAACTAGCCAATAGATAGTGGGTCTATGAATACAACATAGCAATTACTTCAAAGCATTGTTGGTAGCAGAAACGGTGCGATTATCGGTGAGGGTAAGTAACGCTATCATGGATTATTTCGGTTACAGTATTTTAAGGATAATTGTATTGCAATTATTTCGATAATGGTATTTTAAGATAAGCGGTATTCAGTTATTTCGGAGCATTCCGCAAATTTTTTTTTATGAAAAAACAAAGTAAAGTAAAATAAATTTATTAACTAAGTGTGTGTAAAATTCACAATTACGACGTGGAATTACAAAAAGTTTAGACTAAAAAATAATGGTGTTGTAAGGATAATGGTATTTCATTAATTTCGGTACTGGTATTTTAAATGTATCGATATTTGAATCTATAACAGCGTTTTAGCGATAGAGCCTACCAACCCTGCCTCAATGTATGTAATTACTTTTGGCTTATGAATGACTTAACATCTAATTGTGAAGTTTGCATAAAAATTCTAATACTATCTATTTTTTATTCATACGAGTTAATGAATTGATTCACAGCGACTGATCATCCACGAATTAAACCGATACATCAGGAAAGTGTATTAATCTATACATGCTTTGAAATTCTTTCGTTATACAAATAAGCTATTAACGTACACAAAAAAATCGTTACCAAGTAATTAAGCAAATTTCAACTAATAAAGTTTTATCGAATAATTTATTATATTGTGTATGCCACAAAAACATTATTTTAGTTGAAGTGCTCCCAATTGCTTGCCAAAGATTTTTTTGTGTGTATTTAAAAACGCAAATAAAACTTGATTTTTGAAAGACTCTAAAATAAGATTATTTTTAAATCGTTCACATGTGATCATAACTGACTCTTATTTACAAGCTTTTTAAGTGTTTTGTTCTAAAGTTAATTTTTTCTCTAAATTTTATGAAGATTCATATAAGACTCAAAAGTTCATCATAAATGCTGCATATTTAAGGAACTTTCCTTTGTAATAATATAACGCCCAGAACGATGGGACAATTGAAATGGCCAAATCACTTTTTTTAAGTTTACTGATGAGGTTACAGTAGACGCTCGCAAATTAGAACCGCTTCGTTTTTGAGGCAATTCTAATTTCTGAATTATTCTAATTTCTGGACGTTTCTTTTCGTTTCGTTTCAAATGATAAAGTGTTTTTTCTACGTTTATTTAACATTTTAAATGATACACTTTCACTATTTAATAGAGACTGCCAAATAATATGTACACGCGTATCAAATTTCACAAATAAACTAGCCAAAAATGTACATAAATGCGACAAAAAAAAAACAAATAGGGAAAAACATATATAATTTGGTGATTCCCCTTTTTAGTTTTACTTTATTCAAACAGAATAAAAATAAATTGGGGATTTCCTGCGTATTCAAATAACCAAAAAAAAAAAGAAACGCTCAGAAATTAGAATTTTAAATTCGAATTTCAGAGCGTTTAATGTATTGCAAACATTGATTCTAATTTCTGGACGTTCGAATTACTGAAAGCTCTAATTTGCGAGCGTCTACTGTATATATATATAACTACAATAGAAAAACCGGAGAAAATAAAAATCATGCAGACATTTTTAGCGGCACAATCTCAAATCTAGGGAGAAAAAATGGGATACAAAAGTTTTTTAAACTTTTTCGTTTGGTGTATTTTTTTAACACTTTTATAGATTTTAAGGTTGGTCTCTCAAATAGGTACATTCTATTTAATAACCAATTTATAGATAATAAATTTTGAAAAGCATGAAAAAATATTAAAAATATCAAAAATTCCCAGTGTAGAAAATCATTACCAGATATGTGGTTATGTAACTACATACTTGGTAATGGTAACTACTTAGTTACTTTTGTTATTACATTCCTTATTGCCTTTGTATGGCGATGTCGCGAAAAATAATGAGTTATGGTTACACACCAGCATATAAAAAATCCAGTACTGACAAAAATAATGAGTCTAAAAATAGATTTTCAAAAAAATAAGTTATATAAAAAAATTTTTTTTTATTGTATTTTTTTTAAATAAAATTTGCTGGTGCGGGAATCGAACCTGGGTCTACAGATTGCCAGTCAATAGCTCTACTATCTGAGCTATATCGACATGTAATATTTAATAGATAAAAACATAATTGACCTACTGCACACAAGTAAGCTTACTCGCCAACATACAAAAAATCAAAAAATATGTGGTTACAAACATATATCCTTACCAGTGTTTAAAAAATATTGAGTCTAAAAATAGAATTAAAAAAATTTAAAAAAAAATCTAGAAAATTATTTTCTATTTGAAATATGTAATGATAAAAATAAGTCATTATCAGTAACTCATTATTATATGTTTTAAAATAATGCAAAAGGTAAGTGGGTGTCATTACTGGTAGTCCAAAAATAATGATATGTCATTACCGTTTCTATACTGGCTTGGTAATTGCTATTCTCCCTTTTTCCCTCCTTCAAGTGAATTTGAGCCGCTCCAAATGCAAACATTTCATTTATTGTATCTTCTCTATCACGTAATCAAATTTCAGCGCAGCTGATAAGCGAACTTTTGCTATCATTAATTTTTTAGGCAAAATACTACTTTTGAGGTTATATACTCGCTGAAGAGGTACTTTTTTTGAAACTGCATTCAAAAGACAGTTCAGGAATTGTCGTAATTACAAAAATGGAAATATATTTAAATATAACCAAGTCAGTCAAGGGAGTACCATTTCACTTTTCAGGTTCTAAGAGTATCACAGAAAGTCCTACAGAACCAACTTTATCAAGGCACTCAACTCAAGGTGAAGTAAATATTGTTTTCTTACGAAATAATTTAACTCGTTTAGTTGAAATTGTAATATTTAAAAACATAATATAAATAGGTGACAGTACCCAAACATTATAGGGTTAATTTACTCCTTAATGTGTACTTGACCTTACACATAAAGTCATTTCTCATAAATTAGTTTGCTAATTCTATTGTACTATTGACCTATATTAACATTGCAAAAAATTGTAGACAAAATAAATCGAATAAACAATACATACGATAGATTAAATTATAGGTAAGAAAATTTAAAGCAAAATAAATAAATAGTAATGACTTTATATTTTCAGTGTTTATTAATTTCAAATAAATTACTTCCGTTTAAGATTGGAATTATAGAAAAAAATCCCAATAGGAAATATAACTTTTAAGGACAATCTATAAAATCCATAAAACTTGAAAGTAATAAATCTGTCATGCAATATTTGAGTGATTATTATATTTCGGTTATGCTAGCTATCAGTGTAATATTTTTATGACACAACAACTGTCAAAATTTACTTCTAGCAAAAAGGAGATGATGTCAGTTATGTTCAAAATTAACAAAATTTTGACTCATTTTGCTGCAGACACTCTCATAATGTTTACAGGTGTCTACTAAAGAATTTATTGTTTGTTGTGTTTTTTTTCCAACTGAGATCATTCTTTTGTAATCATATGTTACATATCACAACTGTTGTTTAACAATTTAATAGCGAAAAGAAAATAACTCCCAATTTTGTATTCCATTCTACTCTAATTATCAATAAAATCATGTCTAATGTTTGTTGGCCAAGACTGAACTAAACAGAATAGCAGAAAAATATTATTATTATTAATAATAATGATAGGAAATAAAACGGTAATTTTGTAGATTTTTAACCATACCAAAGATGATGAAGAAGAAGAAATTATTTTGTTGCAGTGCAATTTCTTGATACATCAAAGCAACATAATTTAATATGTAACGTTTCAATCTTTTTTTTTTTGGGTAGCCTGCCTCTTTTCGTTGCACATAATGAACATTTTTCCATGAAATTTTGTTTTTGACCAGTTTTTCCGCTTTAAAGTTTTTTTCTTTTAAATTGAAGTAAGAATTACAGTTGTTTGGAATTTGCAATGGTATGTTGTTAAATGGAATGGATGGTTGAATGTTGGTTTAATGGTTAACTTGGTAAATTCTTTTTAAATTTATGTATGACTTTTTCTTCGATTTTTTTGAAAGGTTTTGCTTTTTGAAGGTTGTTTTTGTCCATGATGTGGCTGATATTGAAGATGATTATAAAACTGATGATTGCTGGTGATGGTGTAATAAACTACTAAATAGTTGTTATACTACCAGCCATATAGTCAGCCAGCCAGCCAGGCAATCACCTCTTACTTACAAATTTAGTTAAACAATTATTAATGGATTTTATATTGAATATTAAACACATGTTTGTGAAAAGCATAAATTATTACAAAATATTAATTTGATTTACAGTGCAATATTTTTTTAAGTAATTTTAGACAGATGAGTGGAAAAAGGTAGGGGGAGGGGGAAATTATACTGTAAACTACTTAATCGTAAGCTCTCTCAGCATTATCGAAAGCGTCCAGAAAATTGTGGTGAGTGTAGCTTATTTGTAACATACCTAATTAATCTGATAATGCGTACACTCATAGAAATAAACCTGTAAAAATAGCAGAAAAAGCTACTAAAAATTTGTTAGAAATGACCTTGCAGAAAAATCTGCTCATATTAGCAGATTTTTTTTTGCTAAATACAAATAGCAAAATTAAATTTAATCAAATTTACAGAATTTTTGTTGTATTTGAGTTAACTTTTAGTTAATTTAAAATCACAAATTATAATGTGAAATCTGCAGAAAATTTTGCTAAATATTAGTAGACAAAAAATACAAAAAAGAAGCTGTTATATGCAGAGACTATTAATTACCCAGCAAAAAAATTAGAAGTAATGCTTTACAAACTCCGTCTCCACTGCTTCACAATTGTATTTTTACTGCTTTTTTAGAAGTAATTCTGAACAACTTCAAAATATTACTTTTTTTATTGTAGTGTCGCCGAGAACCCGAAAACATCAATTCGGCATCATTCTCAACAACTTTAAATTTCACGAAGCACTACGCAGCGAATTTTGACAAAAGACCTCCACCTTCATACGTACAAAATTCAGCTTACTCAGGAGCTCAAACCAGCAGACCATGGAAAACACCGGCAATTCGCTCAATGGGCAATTAAGCAAAGTGAAGTCAATGC
Source organism: Leucophora obtusa (assembly GCA_949987735.1). Taxonomy (NCBI): domain Eukaryota; kingdom Metazoa; phylum Arthropoda; class Insecta; order Diptera; family Anthomyiidae; genus Leucophora; species Leucophora obtusa. The sequence goes on along the minus strand of OX465299.1, from coordinate 64,521,551 downwards.
CAATTTTTCGAAAAAGTAATCTTCTCCGATGAAGCACATCTCCATCTGAATGGCTTCGTGAATACACAAAATTGTCGAATTTTGGGCTCAGGAGATCCTTATTAAATCCATGAGAAACAAATGAACCCACAACTAGTAATTGTCTGGTGCTGATTTTGGTCAGGCGGCGTGATTAGGCCTTACTTTTTTGAAGACGAGGACGAAATTGCTGTGACTGTAAACGGCATTCGTTACAGGAACATGATAACGGAATTCTTGTGGCCTCAACTGGACGGCATAGATCTTGGCGACATATATGGTTTCAGCAAAACGGCACCACCTGCCACACCGTGCATGAAACCATTGATTTATTGCAGCAACGATTTTCAGAACAAATTATCTCAAGAAATTCTGATGTCAACTGGCCACCAAAATCATGCGATTTAACGCCGTGCGATTTTTTTCTTTGGGGTTTTGTGAAATCTCGGGTTTATGCGAATAAATCAAAAACAATTCCTGAGCTCAAATCCGAGATCAAACGGTGAGATACAGCCACATCTCTGTAAAAAAAGTCATGGAACATTTTATGAAAACAGTAATGGCCTGTCATCAGAGTCGTGGGGGCCATTTGATGGATATTTTATTTCATATTTAATCGGAACATGTCTTTCTTTCAATCCAATAAAAAAATCTCAACGATCTCAAAAAATATGTGTTTTTATTTTAAAATGAAAAAGTGCATTCTTACTGAGACACCCTTGATATTTTTACTGCTTTTTTAGAATTAATTCTGAACAACATCCAATAAATGACTTAAGTGTTGCTTTTAAAGCACAATTGCTCTAAAAGCGATCCTAAAGAGTGATTTTGGTATAATTTGGTATTTCTAAACAGATGATCGCGGGTTCGTTCCTGGAAGGACCAGTATTAAAAAAATTTTTTTTTGTTTTCTTTTGTTCTTTTTATATTTTTATTTTTAATTATATATATATAATTAATTTGATTAAATTCAATATTTTTTTAATTTTTAAATTTTTAAAAATATACAAAATAAAGATGATGAAAAACTGGTTTTTATGCGCTTATGACAAAAGTACTGAAAACAATATTGAGTTCAGTGATTCGTTGGCACCTGTTTAAAAAGTACTTTTATTGAAGAGAATAAAGCACAATATCTCGCAATAACAAAGTGGTGTTTTTATGCCTGTCAACTTTCAGGCATAAAAACACCACTAAGCGGCAGGGAGCTAAACTAGCAATCAGGAGGTCGAAAGTTCGATACCCGGTGGCGAGAATAAAAAACTTTTTTAAATAAAAAAATATAATTTTTTTCTGAAGAATTTTTCTTAACTTTTAATTGGTGAAAAAGAGGTTTCTTTGCACTCGTTTAAAAAGTACAGAAAATATGTTGAAGTGGGAGTACTCCTCTTTTATGACAACTCAAATTTAAAATCATTAGTGTTTATATTAAAAAAGAAGTACATCTAGATAATCAATTGTAGTGCTTTTTCTACTGCTTCAGCATCTTTTTTTTTTTGGTGGGTAATTGCAGGTGTTTTCTAATGCTTTGGCATCTCTTTTTTTGCTGAGTACGAACTGTTAATATATAATCTGTGCCTAATTTCTGTCAGCTAGTTTTTGAGTTAGAACTATACGCGTAAGACGTGTCCTGACGTTATCCTGTAAGTCCTGGAGCATAAATAAAACTCATTTTACAGACAGAGACTTTAAACTAGCTTTGTTATTATCATTTGCGGTTTCAGCAATTAATATAAGGGGAAAAATCATACGCCTCGGTGGCCAACTCAATGTATTTGTCTACTGTGGCGTATGATTTTTCCCCTTGTATTAATTGCTGGAACCGCGCATGGTTATTATCAATACTGGATAGCAGATCGTAAATATTTTTTGACAGTTTTCCATATATTGTTTTCTGTTTCAAAAAGTTAGTTTTTTCAAATTTGCCAAATTTTTAATTTACATCCTTCTCGCCTGAAAATCGTTCATTGTACAAACAAGTTTCAAGGGAAACAAGTAGTTTACTATGCTTTCTAGCGATAAAATATAACTGGTTTAATAAAATCTGAAGACCGCTTTTTGGCGGCCTTGGACATTAGAGGGTTAAAGACAAAAACTTGTTTGAAAAATGACATATTATTTTGTTTTTATAATAGATCAGTTGGGGATAATTAATATTTGAACAATATAGTATAATCGGGTTGAAATAATCAGAGTTGGGACTTACAATAAATTGCATTACGGAAAGAATTCAAAATTTGCCTTTACCGAATTAAATACTCTTATTTGTATATTATAATACCATTTCATATATATTTTGATAGTCGAAATAATATATTAAAGTTAGTAAATTTTTTTTCTATTTACAGATCCTCTATAGTATATGAAAAATATCGATAATAAATTCAACTTAGAAAATGTAAGTAATAGTATAAAAATAATAATCTTAAAAATTACCAAAAAAAAAAAAATAAAAGTAACATACAATTTTTGAAAGTAAAATTTTAGCTTAGCTTTCCAAAAAAAAAAAAAATTGCTTTTTCAAAATTAAGAGTAGTGATGATCATTAACCATCAAATTATATCTTTTACTAAGGCATGTATGTTTCGTATATTTTTTTCGACATATTTTTTTGAAAATTTTCCATACATTTTTTGTGTTGTGTTTAGACAATGTAATTAGTATTGAGTGTTGTTTTCTTTTTTTTGTTTTGGTTTAAATTAGATTTATATCTACACAACATTAGTTCCAAACATTTAATATTGAATTAAGCACGCATTACAAATTTGCCATAAAATGAAGTTTTTGTTTAGTAGTGATACGGAAAATTATAAAATAATAGTAAAAAAATATGAGAAAGAAATTTTACACAAACTAAAGCCACAATTGCATTGAAATACTAAAACCATTCACTTTTTTAGGGTAAAAGGGTAAAAATTATATTGATAACAGATTATTTTATAGTGTTTGTGGACATTTAGCTTAAAACTTTCTACATGGACTACAAATGAATAAAATCTACTTGATAAGCGAGTAGAAGGAACACTTATCTCAGCAGAACACTTGCTATAGTAATATTTTTAGAACAGAGTCACGCAACCCACATTCTGACGATGCTCCAACGAGTAAACACAGTTTGATAATATACTGTGGCTTATAAGCCTCAATTCCCCTCTTTGAATGGGGTCCAGAAGCCCCAAATGCCCATATAAAGGAGTTGTATATTTTTTCCTCAGATGTACTGGATGGAGGAAATTATTTTTACACTGGTTAAGAAAACTAAGACAATTGAATTCTTTTGTCCACACTTGAATGATATGATTTTTCCAACGGACATCACTCAGCGTAAGAACTCAATCTATTACCCAGAACACCAAGAATCTTCAAAAACGATACCACCCTTATTTACAGAAGACAGTGTTTACAAAAGACTATATAGGATTGAAAGTCTGACCAAGAAGATCATTAAGAAAGAGATATGGAGATAGAATATAAAAGTATGGTACCAATGATTTTAACTGTAACTCAATGCATGAGATTCTATATATAACAACAATTATAAATGTTTCATGGTTTCACATGAGTTCCAACCATTTCGGTTTAACTGATCTACTGATATCCCTTCGCGAGATACATTTATCCCGTTCCAGTACCAATTCAAATTCATATATTTGGGCAAGAGCTCGCCCCACAATTACATCTGTCTGTCACACTCATAAACTAAAAAACGATGCCTAGTCAAGAGTAGCCAAGATTCAGGCCGATGCAAGATCCGAAAAATTATCATTCCTCTGCCAGTCCTCCAGTAGAAACTGAAGACCCCTCTTTCTTGAAGACCGTCATACCGACCAAAACCTGCGAGGCATCAGTTGACACCATACGATACACACGCTCACATCATCACCCTCTGACACGGCAATATCTTACCATATTCCACGGCAGACCTGACCATCTAATACCATAACGCTGCTCCATATGTTACACATGCAACAAACATACCACAATATTTAATACACACATCCTGCCTAGGCTCCTAAGCGAACGTAGGATACCCATATATACTTAAGAAGAAATCGGAAATCTAGTCTAGTATGGGCGCTAGGTAAAAATATGGACCAATTTTATCTAAAATCAATAGACTCGATCATATTTGCGAACTGTGCGTACTAGCTTAAGAGGCAATTTTTGAGGTGCCTTCAAGTGGGCGCTAGATCTAAACACGGACTGATATTAACTAAAATCAATAGGCTTCGTCCTTGGACCGACATAAGTCAAAAACTAATCTCAGGAACACAATGTTGAAAATTTCAAGATTTTAAAAATCTAATCGTGTTTTTCATCCCTTGTGTGAAAGAGTGGAGTTGCACCAATTCAATAGTAATCGGTTCTTTTTCTCATCATTAGAACATGTTAGAACTACCCAGTAAAAAAAATTGGAAGTAATGCTTTACAAACTACATCTTTCACTGCTTCACAAGTATCATTTAGTGTATTTTTACTGCTTTTTTAGAAGTAATTCTGAACAACTTCAAAAAATCACTTCTTTCATTGCTTCCAGAGTATCCGTTAGTATGTGTTTACAGCTTTTTTAGAATTACTGCTGAACAACATCCAAAAAATCACTTAAGTATTGCTTGTAAAACATAATTGCTCTTAAAGTGATCCTAAAAAGTGATTTTGGTATTTCTGAACAGATGATCGCGGGTTCGATTCCTGTAGGGAACAATAATTTTTTATTTTGTTTTCTATTTATATTAATTTTTTTTTTATTTTTTTATTTTATTTATTATACCCTACACCACTACGTGGAGAGGGTATAATAAGTTTGTGCTGATGTTTATAACACCAAAAACTATTGGACCTAGACCCACCTTTTAGTATACCGATCGATTTAGAATCACTTCTTGTTTCGATTTATCGATGTCCGTCTGTCCGTCTGCTTGTCTGTCCATGCATTCTTGTGCGCACTCTACAGGTCGCAGATATTAAGATATTTTGATCAAATTTGGTACACAGACCTATGTCGGCGCAAGGACGAAGCCTATTGATTTTGGTTAAAATCGGTCCAAGTGCCCCTTATGGGCACTTGGTCTATACAAAATTGGCTTTTTTACACGCTACAAGTCGCAAATTCGAAGATATTTCAATGAAATTTGGCTCGCTGATTCATATGGCCCCAAGGACAAAGCCTATTGATTCTTGTGAGGATCGGTCCATATTTTGCCCTATCGCCCATATGGGCTATATTTTCGATCATCTCTTCTTTTATCATTTTATAGAAAATTTTGACATAAGTCCCATTCGAATTTCGGATCCAATCATTAGTTGTCTTTTAACCAGACTGGTGTAGGGTATTATACAGTCGGCATGCCCGACTTTAACTTTTTTACTAGTTTTTTTATATTTATAATTAACTTGTTTAAATTCAATATTTTGAAGAGACCCAAAATAACTGTTATATTTCTAAAAAAGTCACCACCCAAATTTATTTAATTATAATATTTCAATAATGCACTATATTTTATAAATCATATTGCACAAAAAAATCAAAAATATTGGCAAAGATTTTAATTTTTATATTTTACTCTATAAATTTCTGTTGTTTTTTTGATTTTTATTTTAAAACTTTTTATAAAAGTTACAGAATGATTTTTTTGAAAAAATTAAGCACTAATTTTTTTATTTGATAATAAAATAAAAATTAAAAATTGACCTTAATTGAATGCCGGAAGTTGCTGGAATATACATATTTACTCACTTTAAATCACTGTTCAATCTTTTATTAACACTAGTTGACATCATCAGGATATTATAATTGTTGAAGTCATTGGTTCTATGGCTTTTGATTTATATTCTTAACTGTTATTTTTTGATAAAGAAAAAAAAATCACAAAATAACTTTTATTATTTTTGAAAAAATAAAAATCATGTTTGGATAGTTTTTGTTTGAATTAAAAATAAAAATCAAACAGAGGAAATAAACAGAAAATTAAAAATACTCAAACAAGAAATAATTGTAAAACAATAAGTTTTTTGAATAAAAGTTATAACTGTTACGTCCCTGATATTTTGTAATTTTAAAATTTTTAAAAATATATAAAATAATTATGATGAAAAATTGCTATTTATGCGCTTACGAAAATAGTACTGAAAACAATATTGAATTGTAGTGCACCTTTTGCATTTGTTTAAAAAAAGTATTCTTATTGAAGAGGATAAAGCACAATATCTCGCAATGACGAATGGTGTTTTTATGCCGTCAACTTTCATATCAAAGAATAGCTGAGCGGTAAAGATCTAGACTAGCAACCATGTGGTCGCAACTTCGATACCCGGTGGCGGCAAAAAAAACCTTTGTAAAATAAAAAAATGTGTTTTGTTGCGAAGAATTTTTTTTAAGTTTAAATTGGTGAAATAGAGCTTCCACTGCACTCGTTCAAAAAGTACTCGGGGGCTATTATGTAATTCGATTCGAAAAGAAAACGCTTTCGAACAGAACTTTCACGTTAAAAATTCAGTAACAGAAAATAGTTTTTAGTGAAGAAAAATGTTGAAAACGTGTAGACAATGTCTAGTAAAAGTGAAAAGTTAAACAAAATGGACTTTTAAGAACGGATATCTTTTTACAAGAGTTTTAAAATTTCCGAATTCGAACAATATTTTTCGAATCCGCTTACATAATAGCCCCTCTGAAAAAATGTTGAAGTGAGAGTATTCCTCTCCTATGACAACTCAATGTTAAAATCATTAGTGTTTATGTTAAAAAAAAAGTACATCGAGATCATCAGTTGTAGTGCTTTTTCTACTGCTTCGGTAGTTATAGAACTGGAAGAACTTTTTGTAGAATATTTAGACCAAATATATAAAGGGTTTTCCAATAAGGACTTGAGAACTTTTTTTTAAAAATAAAACGCAAATCATTTGAGATATTTCCAAAATTTTTTGATCGACTTGAAATACAATCAAATCATTTATGAATGCAACTCGACTTCGTTCATATGGCCAATGCGGGCACGTCGGCAGCGGTCAATTCGTTGGACCCAATTTTCGATGACTCGGTCACACATTTCGGCCGTAACGGGCGCTATTTCGCGTTCAATGTTGGCTCTGAGTTCTTCCAACATCGTCGGGTTGTACCAATGGCATAGATCAATGATTTAACTTAGCCCCAAAGAAAAAAGTCTAGAGGCGTTAAATCGCACGAACGAGGCGGCCAATTGACTGGTCCATTTCTTGAGATAACACGCTCACCAAACTTACTCTTCAATAAATCGATCGTAACGTGTGCTGTGTGGCTTGTGGCACCGTCCTGTTGAAACCACATGTCGTCCAAGTCCATGGTTTCCAATTCGGGCCAAAAATAATCGGTAATCATGGCGCGATAACGATCGCCATTCACAGTAACGTGACGATCGTTATTGTCGACAAAAAAAATATGGCCCAATGACGCCGCCGGCATGCAAACCGCACCAAACAGTTATTTTTTGATTGATTCATGAAGCTCATGTGGATTTTCACCAAACTAATAACGCATATTTTGCTTATTGACGAACCCATTGAGCCAAAAATGAGCTTCGTCACTGAAGATGATTTTGCGATGAAATTCATCATATTGGCGCATCTTCTCCAGAGCCCACTCGGAGAACGTACGTCGCGTCGAATGGTCCATCAGCTTCAATTCTCGAGTCAGCTTGATCTTGTATGGGTGTAAACCAAGATCTTTATGCAAAATTCGCCATAAAGTGGTCTTGGTGATGCCCAGTTCTTGAGAACGCCGCGGAATCGACTGATTTGGATCGTTTGCTACGGACGCCTGAACGGCAGCGATATTTTCTTCACTTCGACCAACCCGTTGTCTCACTGGCACGGCAGCATCACACAATGAATATATAGACTCACATTTTTGCACTAAACTTGTTATTGCTTGTCTACTAGGGTAGTACATTTTCGGTAGTACATTTTTATAATTTGCATACGTGATGAAAATGTTGAGTTTACTGAAAAAAATTAAAGTAACAGTTATATAAATGAATGTTCTTTTTAGTTTGACTCTAGATCATAAATTAATATTACTTTCTGTTTAAATTATTTTCAAATCAAAGAAAGATGATACAATTTTTACAAGTAAATTACAAAGAATAAAAATTATTGAAAAAATTCGGTAAGACCAGCAAGGCAGTTATATGATCAGTGAATGATCAGTGAAATAGTGCGATCACAAATTAAATTCAAAGTTGTCAAGTACCTATTGGAAAACCCTTTACTTCATTATTATTACTAGGGCAAGGAATTTCATGCACTTAAAAAACGAAAATATGCGCCTATAAAATGCAGCTAAAAAACAAAAATATGCATTAAAAACATATGAAATATGTACTAAAAATACTTATTTTTGCAAAAATGAAGCATCTTAAAATATAAAAGGTATATAATTCAGTTATTTTTCAAATGAACACCGAGTTTATTGCTTTTTTTGGGTCAACATGATTTTCAAGAAAGCTTTTTTTCTTTAAATAACAAAAACAAATCTTTTTGTTTGAATTAAAATATGAAAATCTAAAAATTTTTTTAATTTTTTTTAACAAATTTAAAAAATGTTACTAAAAAATTAAAAGTATGCACAAATATGCATTAAAAAGCTTAAAATATGCATTAAAAAGGCATGAAATATGCATTTCAAGTCAATATATGCAAAAACATGAATTTATGACAAAATATGCTAAAATATGCAACTACAAATCGATGCCACTTTGTTCTAAATTTGATAATTCGGATAAATATTTAATCCACATTACTATTGGACTATCGAGAAAATATATGCATTTGCATGAAATTCGTTGCAATAATTATTACAAATTATCATATGCTTTCTTTTTGCTTTCCCACATTAGAAAAGTTTTGTTGCAATTTTTTATTGAAATCTTCAACTTTAATAACAGTGAATTCAGCAAATAAGAAAAATATTTAAAAAATGCAAGGACTAAAAAATGTTTTTCATAAAAAAAAAACTGGAAAACTGTATTAAATAAAAAAACTGTATTTTTAATGAAACTGTTAAAATGTTATCCCAAAAAAACTATTAAAAACAGTTAAAACTGGCTACATGGCAACACTGACGATAAAAATGTATTTAATACTATAGGAGTAAATACGATCGACATTCCAAATTGGGCTATAAAATGAAGCTTTTTCGAAGCGAATATGGCAGAACCTGGTGAAAAACAACTATAATTACACCAATAGAAAAAAGTCTGCAAAAAATGTAGTTAAAACTACTAAAAAATTTGTTAAAAATTATGCAGCAGAAAAAATGCAGATTTTTTTTCCATATATTAGTAAGATAGGAACAGCAAAAATAAAACAGTTCAATGTACAGAATTTTATAGGTAAAAACGGCAAGTAGTAGTTGAAAGCAACATGTTTTGTAAGCGAGTGGCTATAGGGTACCCTTTACAGGTAAATGGTTTTGTAAGGCGGAGAGCATAGGGTACCACACAAATCGCATTACTAATAATACATGAACTGGTAATATCATCTTACCAAGGTTTTCCTGGGTAATTTCTAGATTTATCATTAAAATTCACTTTTTTATGAATATATAACAATACAAGAAGGCATGTTTTTAATTTTTACAACAAAATTATATGTCTATATATGTTTTTTATGTTTAATACATTTATAAGTTATTGTGTTGTATACTTTTCTGTATTGTGTTTTAGGATCTTTTTAATTAAATGTGAGATTATTTTGTAGTGTTATTTAAGTGTTTCTTTTCAAAAAGTCGATTTGAAAAACAAATGCCGCCGGGTGTATGACAATATAGGTGAAATAAGATGAAATTTTATTTGAATTTTTTTTTTTTTATATTTCTTTTACATTTTTTTGTGGAATTTATTACAATGGTAAAAAAGCACAGTCATAAATTTGTGATTTTCTTTTTTATTATTATTTTATTATAAATTTATGCAATTTCTGCTGTTGTTTGCTACTGACAACTGTCACTGATATTATGTTGCACGTTTTATGGTAATCACAGTTATTGTGTCTCTTCTTAACATGAATGTGTGAACATGAAAAAAAGTCAAAATGTTGCAAGTAGCAACTTGTTAAAAAGAAAATATTTTTGCAGTTCATTAGTGTTAAAAGAGTCTGAGAAAAATTATTAAAACGAAGTAACGAAGTAGTAATTTATTAAATTAACCGTAGGGGGTGGCTGTCAGTAACTGTAGAATTTAGGAAAAAGTCTTGAACTCTTTTAGATTTTTAATTTATTGTTTAGGAAAATCAAACTTTGGGATCTTTCTACTAAAATATTTTAAAAATTTTAGGACACGCTATTTTCAAACAAGAGCTTTCATGTGGACAATAGAACTTTACAAACTTTATCGAAACTAATATATTGAGCTCTAATATGGACTGTAAAAAATCCTTTATATATGGATTTAAAAAAGAACTATGATTGACTATGTAATATAGGCTGAAACTGCAATTTCTAATGAGCCTTAATTTAATGAGCCTGCTGTTGAGCTTTAATGTAAACTAAAATAGAAACTATAATTGAGGTTTAATTTAAACTGGAATAAAACTATAATTGAGCTTCAATTTAGACTATAAGAAGAAATATAAGTAGCTTTAGTTTGGAATATAAAAACAGCTATAAATGCAGTTTAATATGAGATCTATAATTGGGCTTAAATTTTAGCTAGAAGAAGTATTATGCTCAAGCTTATCCATTTTTTTTTACTAAAGCCACAACTATCAGCTATTTATAACGGTAGTTGCTTATACGAGGGTAAATATTTATTTTGTGAGCCTTAGCAAGGTTATGGTAAAAAATATTAAACTTTCTAGGGGAAATGTCCGCACTAGAAAGTTCAATACTTTTCACCATAACCTTGCTTAGAACTTTTTATCGTTTGATCATTATTTGTGTTGCTTACAAAAAAGTGAAAGTTGTGTCACTAAAAAATGGAATTAACACGTGAAAATTTTCGGTCAGTGATTTATTACGATTTTCGACGTGGATTATCTAGACAAGGGTACACAGACAAATTAAATTCAACTTTTGGTGATGAAGCTCCATACTTTGCAACTATGAAACGCTGATACCAGAAATTTAATCGCGGACGTCCTTCGCTCCATGACAAATTTCGAGAATGTTGTCCAAAGTCAGTTGTTGTGGCAGAAAACATTTATGCTGTGCAAAAACTGATAATGCAAGATCTTCATACGACACACTTTGAGATTGAAGCTACCTTAAGATATGTACCACCACCATAAATAAAATATTGCATTAAAATTTTGCCGTACCCATGATTTGTTCTCGTTGTTTTCCTCATAACATAACAACAGCTCAAAAAGATGATCGGGTAATTGGTGCAAACAAATTCTCAAGAACTACAATACTGGTGCTTCAGAAAACGTGTATAAGATCATTGCAGGTGACGAATCATGGCTCTATACATATGAGCCTGAAACTAAACAGCACTCGACTGTTTCATGATGAACGAAATGAAACAAAAGTTATACGTTCTAGAAACTTCGAAACAAATGGTCTCCTGTTTTTTGGAAAAACTTGGTAATGTGACAACAGTGCCGTTAGAACAGCATAGAACAGTTAATTCTAAATGGTACACCATTATTAGTTAGCCAGAAATGTTTGGGGAAATGAGAAAAGCCAACCCCCAATCGAATTAATGGGTCATCCGCCGTATAGCCCTGACTTGGCACCCAATTACTCTCTCTTGTTCCCGCACATCAAAGATAAACTACGTGGCAACGATTTTGGTCAGCAGGAATAAGTCTTTATTTTTCTTCTTAACCTCAAACCTACTAAATTAGAATTAATAAAAATGCACATTAATTACAATATTAATTGCAGTTGTTCTATATGACGCGTTTGAAAAAACAACACTTTACTAAAAAAATGCCCTGTTGGCTGTCCGTCAGTCAGACCATACATCAGTGTGGCAACATTTACGAAAAAGGTGACACGGAGGAGATAAGAAGGTAAACAAAAAAAAATCTAAGTATGTGTTTGTTTGATCACTTCTGAAAGTAAAAACAATAACAGAAAACTGATTAGGAAAGAAAACTATGAAATAGATATACCATATTCAAGGCAGTACGTGGTTTAGATTACTATGGTTTAGATGGCTAAGCTGTCGTTTGTAATGAAGGAGTGCATGGGTTTGATTCCTATAGCCGACGGGTTGTTGAAAAAAATTATCATATAGAGACAATCTGACAATAAAATATAAACAATATTACAATTTAATGGAAAATCACTGATGAAGTGTGTCCATAGAAAAAGACAGAATATGGGTATAGTCTGATTTGCAAATTAATGTGCTTATAACTTTTGAAAAAATGTTTATTCCTCAAACCTACTAAAAGAAAAAAAAATATGTTTTGGAGGATTCTCACTCGGAATGAAAAAAAAATGCTATGACAGTTGTTCGAACGAATGCAAAAGTGAAAAACAATAAAAATATTTTCAATAAGAAATTTCTGTTTTTTCATTTTTAGGCTCAAAACATAAATAGTTACGCTTGTATGTATTGACATACTTGTATTAAGATTGACAGTACTGAGTACTTGTATGTTAATCGTGTACTGACCGACCGTATACACTTTACAGCCAAATCCAATAAATTTAAAATAGTCAGCAAAAAAGGAAAAATAAGTATATGGGTGATATCAAAAAATGTGATAAAAACCGTGTAACCACCTAATTTCTAATGCATGGATTACATTTGAGTTACATATTTCGATATATATCAGCGCATTGTCACCTGTTTTACAAAATTTATAACAATCTGACCAATTTTTGGTTAATACATAAAATTTGTGACCAATTTTATAGGCCAAATGTAAACTCCGTAACAAGTAACTCATAAAGTTTTTTAACTTTAATAGCTTATATTTTAATAACCAATAAAGCTAAACACTAACTGTAAGAATTTTTATGAAGAGGAAAAGTGCCGTTTTTAATAAAAATTAATACATTTTACAAAGTTTTTCGTATATCTTAGCTATCACGACTTCAACTCTGTAACGATTTTTCGTCATAATTTTTAAAAATACATATACCAGAATTTTGGAGTTATCTATTATTTATATTGCGAAAAGTATAATGTTATTTATACTCAAATGATCGCTGGACTGTCAGTAATCATCCAGTATAACAGACTTGAAGCTTTTCTGCAGTATGTAATATTCTCGAGATGAAAAAGGATGTCTTTAATAAGATTTGAAAAAATGTTGTAAACTCCGTTCCTAATTTTTACACCAAACTATTTAACAAGTAAGAAAAACAATGTCATATTTGGATTCACCTTGTAGGCATCATGCGATTTTGTTTCGGAAAAAAAATTCTGACAAAGTGTTTCTGAAAGAAAACGAAAAAGTAACCAAATGTAAACTCCGTACCTGAAAATTTCGTAACCACAATTGTTTGCATCAGGTTTCATTCAAATAAATGTAGATAAATGTTTAAAATATTTTGAAATAACCATAAACAGAGGTGATTCAACTAATATTTATGCGTCAAAAGACGATTCAACTAATAATTTTGCGTCAAATCAAAAAAACTTATCAGTTTTTTACCCTAAACTGCTGGAGCGCAAAACGATTGATTTTGCATTTCATTGGTTTTGAATCGATATTTCGAGTCATTACTGACATTAGTTTGACAAATTAAATTTGTTTCACACAATTAAAGAATTTTTTGATCGTGAAATGTTATGTTTTTAATATATTAATTTTTAACTGCGCAACCGCTATTTGGATTTTAAAAAATTTTATAGTTTTGGAAAGCATTTAAAAGGACCAAAAATACAAAATTAAAAAAAAATAAAATTTTTTTTCGCGGAATGAATTGTATTTTTATTCGCGAAACCGCCAATTTGATAAACACAAATTATATGTCATTGGAAAGCAAGTTGAAAACCCAAATACGAAAAACTAATAAATTGAAGAAAATTCGTACGCAATTTTTTTTGTTATATCTTTTTTTGCTTGCAGAAATGTAAACTCCGTTACAACAAAAAAAATTAAAATTGTGCAAAAAAAGTTATTGCGACAACTTGTAGATGAGATTTTTTGCAATTAGGTTTATAATGACTAAACTTACTGATTCCATTAAGAAAAAACCGAAATATTAACACTTTTTGCTTCTCACAAATTTGGCCCAAAAATTTATCACATTTTTTGATTTCACCCATATACAAAACAATCAGTTGTTTTTCAGCACGTACTGACTGCGTCCATCTTGTAAATAAAAGTTAAAGTTAAGCAAGGTAAAGAAGTATTTCGACACAAAGTAACTGAATGGCTGACTGACTTTGCAGATCGGTAAAGAAATAAAGAAAGGGGAAAAGAACTAAGTTAATGTTTTCTATCCCACTAAGTCGAACTTAAAATTGTCCTACAAATTTTACTAAAAGAAAACATTAAAGTGGTCAATAGAAATAATTGTATATAATTAACAATATAATTGAGCTGTAATATGGACTAAAATAAAGACTATCATCGATCTTTAATATATAATATAATCAGAACTGTGATTTAGCTTTAATTTGGATTATGACTTTGCCCATAATTGAGCTTTAATTTCCGTTAAATGAAGACCTATAATGGACTTTAATTTTCATCTTAGGAAATCAAATAGTTAAGCCTTAATATGGACTTAACGTAGATCTATGATTGAGCTTTAATTAAAAGCGTTGCACTCAAAAAAATTGTCCGTTACTGCATGATTGTTTTATGTAGTAAACAGTAGTTGTTATTTTCTACCGAAATTTCTGTTGTTTATCTATGGAAAAATATCACAGTTGGTTTAAAAAAAAAAAACAACTAACGAAAAGTACGGTATCTGATAACGGTTGTTTAATACAGTTTAGAATTATACACTAATAGAAAACAGTCTGTAAAAAATTTAGTTAAAACAACTACAAATTAGTTAAAAATGATGTTGCAGAAAAAACTGCTAAATTAGTAGATTATTTTTGCTATACATTAGTAAGATAGGAACCGCAAATATAAAACTGTTAAATATACAAAATTTTAGTTATATTTGAGTTAAATTTTTGTTAATATAAAATAACAAATTAACCTGCTAAGATCAGCAAAAAATTTTGCTAAATAATTAGTAGCCTAAAAAATCACAAAAAAAGTCGGAAGTTTTTTTTTCTATTTTTTTAAATACAAACAGGACAGATTGCTATTTGCAGTCTACTAATATTAAACAAAATTTTTTGCAGATTTTACAGTATAAATTGTTATTTTCCATTAACTAAAAATTAACTCAAATATAACTAAAATTCTGTGGATTTAACAGTTTTATTTTTGTTGTTCTTATTTTACTAGTATTTAGAAAAAAAATCTGCTAATTTCAGCAGTTTTTTTAAACTAATTTTTAGTTGCTTTTTCTGCTATTTTTACAGATTTATTTCTATGAGTGTATTAAACACCTACAAAAACAGTATTTATGCTTTAAACAGTTAGTTTTTGTTAGTTATGTAAGAAATTAAAAATTTTCACTAATTTTTTAACCACCCTTGTTTAGTTTAAACACTCATCGAAAAAGTCTAATTCTTGTTATTGCAGGAAATTTAACTACTTGCAGCCCTTCAGTATAACATATTTTGCTAATTTTAGTAATGCAATTCCTACTCAATGAAATTAGTAGAAAAAATTAGTAACCGCTACCAAATGTTAGTGAAATTGTTGTATAATGTAAATTAAAAATTATTTGCCAAAATTAGCAAGAAATTTTACTAAATATTACTATCACTCGAAGAAAAACCTCCATTATATTTATTGAAAGCTTCATAAATGTGATGAAAAACTAATTAATTGTTCGTCCTATGTAAAACTTGGTAAAGCTTTTTGTTAAATACAAAATTATGACATGTTTCTTTATATTTATGAAATGATATCGATGGTTTTATAAAAGATCATCATTTGTGTAATATTAAATTTGTAAGTAGAAATTTTAATTATTATAAAACAACAAAAATCCTTCAATATCCCTTTTTTAAATTAGTAGAATATTGTTCTAATTTTACCAACACGGTTTTCAAAAATTTTTAAATGTTTTTTTAAATTATTGTAGCAACGAAAATTAGTTAAAAATTCAGTAATTTATAAAATGAGAATAGCAAAGATTGCATGCTTATTCCAAAGATTAAAAAAAAATAGTGGTTGATTTAAGTGTTTTCTTTTTTTTAATATTTCCAAGAACAAACAATAATGAAACAATTCACAGTGATGATTTTTAAAGTGCTGTAAAAAATTCGAGGAATTTCGTTTTCACCAACACCAAACAAATTTTTTTTTGTAAATTTTTTCCAAAAATTATCTACAAAAGCTGGGTATTAACTGTATTTTAATGAAAAGTCTAAAAAAATTGTCAAAATGGCTTTTTTGGCAAGGATCCATAAAAATGGTATTTTTAAAAAATAATTGGAAATATGTCATTTAATGGCAAATGTCAAAAAAAAAATTTTGTTGGTTAACTGTTATTTTCCGTAGACTCTGCCAACAAACTTTTTTCATGAGACTTAACTGCGGACTTAAATAAAAACTAAAAATAAGCTTTATATTATACTATAAGAATAAATATCTTCTGAGCTTACTCGCAAAAAAAACATGGTTGGGATGACCATATTCGAAAAGCATCATATATTTTTGTGTTTATGATAGAGACAATCATATTATGAAATATCTTTTTTTTATCAGAATATGATCCTTAAATTACTACATTATGATTCCAAGATTATTCCAATATTATTACATTGTAGTCCAGCATATTAGAGCATTGTATTTTCTCAGCATTCTCTCGAAGCTTAGTTAAAAAGCTTAGCACGTTTTATTTTATTCAAAATAGTACATAACTTTTTTAATGACTTATTTACAGATTTAAATAATTTAAATTTATTTCAGTTGTTACTTATATAAAAATAAAAATATATTATGAAACCATATCACATAAGCGCGTGGTGTTAAAAATACCATTTCACAATGCATCCCAAGTCATCATAATATCCCAACAAACAATTCGTTCCGTTTACGCACCGTTTTCGGTCCGTCATAAACGGAATCCAACTCCGTATACGTGCCGTTTTCTGGATCAGTATACGGACCTGAAAACTGAACATAAGGAACATCGAAACTGATTCGAACCCGTTGAAAATCCGTCAATGACGGACCGTTTACGGACCGTTATGTCGTGTTAAAAACGGACAAGTCCGTTTAAAGTCCGTCAATGACGGACCGTTTACGGACCGTTATGTCATGTAAAAAACGGACTAGTCCGCTGAAAGTCCGTCAATACCGGACCGTTTCCGGACCATTATGTCGTGTAATAAACGGAGTGACTCCGTTTTTAGAATGCCGTTTTCGGACTTTTATATCTACCTAAATTGACACATTACTAACTTTAATATTGTATGTTTTTAATAGATTTATTAAATAATTTATTAGTTTTGTTAAAAATTAACTTCATTAATCGGCCTCAAAATTCGCAAATATCTACAAGCAAAAGAAACAATTTATTAATCGAGGTTTAATTAAATGTATTCACGATTGAGTTTTTTCATATGCAATTCGCAAACTATCGTGAAAAAAAACATAAAATTTCATAAACACTTACTATTTAATGATTCTATGTGAATTAAAGTCATATGGCTACTGCGGCAACGGCCAAGACAGGAGCTCGTTTTTGCGACCCGTATTAAATTATTTAAATAATTCAATTTTGCGGACAAAAATTCACGAATAAACTGAAGAAAGACGACACCGTTAGCTCAGGAGTTCAAACTGATGAAAATTGGTGAGGTCCGTATTTAACGGTGCAGAAACGGATACACCAAAACGGATTCAAAACGTATTATATTCGAAAATCCAAAAGTACGGTCCGTTATTGTTCCGTATACGTACAAGCTTTGACGGATACCTGTTTTACGGACCAATAATGTTCCGTAAAAGCCGGATTGATGATTCCGTACATGCCGGAGAGTCCGTAAAAATGTTTCTTGGGATGCTTCTAATGATCACATATAATATTATGGTAATGTAAAAAAATTTATTATTAGGAACATATTATGATCGTTTCCTGGACTTTTTAATTTTTTTTTTAATTTTTCACTTTCTTTAATTTTACTCATCAAATTGTTTATTCCACAAACATTGCCACTATTCAAATGAAAACCAGCAAATTGTTTTTCTATTTTATGTCTTTTTGTTTAATATGAATTATTTTACTTGACTGCTTACAAGTTCTTTTTACAAAATCTCAAACAAGAATGACGCTAACTAATCTATAACGCCCATAAAAAATATACTGACCATCTTATAGTTCTCTAAACTATACCAATGATTGTGAACAATATCTCTCGCAATTAAAATAATAATATGATTGTATGTAATTCGAAGACAGGAATATGATTGTCCAGATAATTTATTATTGTAAATAACATAATAATATAATAACCGAAAGAAAAGCGAGATTTTAACTATAAAATTATTATAGGCGACCATATAATTTGTAAAATATGATAAATTCATTACCGGTCAGTCGGGCCCTTGTTTTGTGGTGTGAGATCTTACAAATGGTAACAGGCGTTTTTTAAGCATTCTTCCCGATAAATTTCATCATATATTGTACCAGTTGTAAACAAAGGTTTCAATTTTCTTCCATAAACCAGGTACTTTTTCCTTTTTACAATAATCTGTACATCACCACGGCAAACGACAAGCATTAATTAAAGTTTTTTTTTATCACTTTTCTAACCGTGGAATATGGTACTTGAACTTTTTTGCTATAAATCGTATGAAAACTCTTTTACTTTTATTACACTTATGCAAAATGCGTTTTCCTTTTTCACTTTACAACCCTAAAAAATGAGATTTAGCCGCTAAAAAGCTGGACATGCTTCGTTTTCCTGACCTCTCTAGCAAATATACAAATTTCATTCAAATCTGGGGGAACTACATTCGCAGACCTTTCTTGCGAGACTTTAAGAACAAAATTAATTAAGCTTTAGTCTTTAATATTTAAACTGCCCAGCAAAAAAATTGCAAGTAGTGCTTTACAAACTACTTCTTTTAATGCTTCACAAGTATCCGTTAGTGTATTTTTACTGCTTTTTTAGAAGTTATTCTGAACAACTTCAAAAAATCACTTCTTTCATTGCTTCCCAAGTATCCGTTATTACATTTTTACAGCTTTTTTAGAATTACTTCTGAACCACATCCAAAAAATCACTTAAGTATTGCTTCTAAAGAGTAATTGTTCTAAAAGTGATCGTAAAAAGTGATTTTGGTATCATTTGGCATTTCCAAACAGAGGGTCCCGGGTTCGATTCCCGGCGGGACCAATATTTTTTTTTTTAATTTTTTTTATTCTATTAATTTTTTTTAATATTTATAATTAATTTGTTAAAATTCAACATTTTTTTAATTTTAAAATTTTTAAAAATATGTATATATAAAAAAAAAAATGGTGGGAAAAAATAGTACTGAAACCAATATTGAATTGGAGTGCACCTTTTACACTTGTTTAATAAGTACTTTTATTGAAGAGAATAAGGAACAATATCTCGCATTATGCCAGTCAACTTTCATATCAAAGAATAGCTCAGCGGTAGAGCTCAGCGACTAGCAATCGTGAGGTCGCAAGTTCGATTCCCGGTGCCGGCAATAAAAAAAACTTTTGTAAAATAAAAAAAAAAATATAATTTTTTTTGTGAAGAATTTTTTTTTAACTTTTAATTTTAACCAATAAAATAATATACAAAAATAAAATAAAACAAATACAACAACACATAGCGACATGACGCACAATCATTGTTTTCTACTGAAAAATTGTTAAATTTACAGCAGTATCGGATCTTTCCTATGACACGCACGTGTTAAATTCATTGATGGAAATGCCAAATTTGAACTACTTTTATTTTTGAGTTGTGTTTTTTCTGGAGCTGTTAGTAGTTCAAAATTTGGCATTTCCATCAATGAATTTAACACGTGCGTGTCATAGGAAAGATCCGATACTGCTGTAAATTTAACAATTTTTCAGTAGAAAACTATGCTTGTGCGTCATGTCGCTATGTGTTGTTGTATTTGTTTTATTTTATTTTTGCAATATCTTATTTTGAAGGTAGAGAAAAAAGTCATGCATTAAAAAGTGGATGTTCTCATTTTGCAGGGTTAAAATTAAAATATTATTTCTATGAAAGCTCATATTTGAACTTAAATAAGACTAATGCCTCATTCATACTGAACCCAAAACTAGTAGTTTTCAAATTTATTGTGTTTCCGATTGTCAAATCTCATACAAATTTCAAATCGAAAACTAAAAAAAAAACCGAAAACTTCTAGTTTTGGGTTCATTATGATTGAGGCGTAATAGCCATGCTTAAACTTTTAATACAAAAAGTTTGTAGCTTTAAACATTCCACAATAATTGTCAAACTTAATATACTTATCATTTCTACATTAAAAACTGAATATAAAACTCAGACTTACCAATTCCAATGATCAACATATAGTCGATGTTGTGCCGGTGTTGTTTTAAACATTTTGTAAAAAAAAGCGTGCGTAATTTGTAAATAAACATCAACACAGAAATTGGGTACTTTTTGGTTTTTAGGTGACTAGGCCAACAAAATTCTCTAAAAAAAAAAAATAAAAAAAACAACAACAAAGAGTTAAGGTGGGACTAAAACAACATATAATACTACACATAGCCACTTAAAATAAACTACAATGACAAAAAATCACGCACTTCTATATAAGGTGTTTTATTCGGATTTAATCAACCATCAAAAGTCGTTTCAGACGACATGTAAATTTTCCTAGAATTCATTTATTATTTTTTTAACTCTTTTTTTATTTTAACCCTGCTAATGACTTTGATCAAGTCTTAAATAACCATTAATTTGCTACCAACCAATCATTGATTGATGATTGACTGAATTTCATGACCAAAATTGGTGGTATTTAATATAAAAACGCCTTGTTACTTGTCAACAATTAATATTGTTTATAAATATTTTTTCAAAAAATTTATTTTTTATTAAGACACGTTAATGGTGTCTTCAATTAAACCATAAATGTTATTATAAACTTGACATTGAATGACTTAAATATTATGTTTAAAATTAGTTTGTTAAAAATTTTATGATTTTTTTATATGAATTTATAGATATTCGTTCATTTTAAAGCTATATCTTCATGTTAGAGGAAAGTGATAGAGATAGAGAAAAAAACACCAGTAAATTGCTCAATTGTGAATGATTTAAACTTATTAAAAGTTTTTTTTATCTATCTTTAGCAAAATGTCTCTCCTTAAAAGGATTTTTATAAATAGTAAAGATTTAAAAGATCTATCATGTTTATAAAAGGCTTTATTCATTTCCATACAATGAAATGTTCGATCATATTTATGAATCATTCTATTATATTTATGATATGTTTCATCAGATTTTTCAAATGTTAAATATGATAAAATTCTGTTATGAAACAGAAATTGATAAGGCTTTTCTTAATTACAATATTTTCAGATAATATTTTCAAAAAAGTAACGATAGGAATTACATGTGCTAAAAGCTCAAAACTTATTAAAAAAATTGTGAAAAATAATTTGTTGAAGGCAGATAATTTCACTCTTATCATATTTTTAGCTTAAATTACAAACTTAATGGGAATTTATTGTTCTCATCGTTATTTAGCATTTCAAACACTAAACGAAAAAACAAAAACAACAAAAAATAATTAACACAATTTGCTTTGTCATCTTCCAAAATCCTACTTTTTTACAGAGCTTACAATGTAGTCACATCTATTTCTGTATAAACAACCATCATATGTTCACAATAAGTGTCAGTTACATTTAAATTTGTACTAGCACCTGCATTTTTTTTCCACACATTTTCTATTTCTTTCTAATCTTAACTATTTTAGTTTGTGTGCTAAAAATTTTCTTGTTGCAATATAATTTTACTTTTACAAATTATCAAAGTCGGAAGTCAATTATAATCCCTACTCATATCTTAAGGAAATATCTATTTATTACATTTTTTATAATAACATCTAAGATATAATCGTTTTAATTTAGTTTTAAATACAAATTGCTACACTTATCTAATAACTAGCTAAAGATTTTTCATTATTTCTTTCATTAAAAATTATAATAAAGCAAAAACTTCGTGAGCAAATAAAAAACATTACATTGAATACTGCAGTTGCATTTTTAGTGCTTAATTTTTTTTTTGTAATTCGGCTATAATTTTTACATGTTTATCTAGTGCAGACTCACAAGGTAGCAATCCCGAGGCTGACTCGTATACCTACATGAAACTTGGAACTCTCATACCTGAATGAAACTTGGATATGCAATTAACTAATAAGTGTCTTTTAGCTGTCCAATCGCATATTTAAGGTTAAAAAATTAGGGGGAAATTTGCCCAATTTTTTTAATTTTTGGGGTTTTTGTGGATTTGTTTTAGAGCACTGTATTGGTATCAAAAGAATTAAATTTAAAAAATCCATCCACAAAAATTGTATTAGAGAAAAGTTATCAAACAAAACACTTTGGAATATATTCGATAACATTTCCCCCATAAAAATGAGAGAAACACCTCCAGCCATAAAACAGATTCGTGCTGCAACTGAATTTGTTTGCAATCTAATAGTTTAGTTGTAGCAACCAAATTTTCTGGTTGCGACTATCGCCAAATTTCTACTGTTATAGTCAAATTTCACTTCGTCTCTATTGGTTTTCTCTTGTCACAGCCAAAAACCTCGTTTAGCACAATCAAACCATTCTCTGCGTATATTTCTTACCGAATGCTTATTACTTTTGTCCACTCTAGCACATCTCCTAGTTTTATGAGATATTAAAGGGTTCTCCCTAGGAGACTTTCTTTGTCAGTTATATTTGTTGTGTTGAATAATTGTTAACTTTTTCTTTAATTTGCAAAAGAAATTTATATGATGGTTTGGCACTTAAAAGTAGCAACAAAAAATATTTATAAAAAACTAAATTTAAAAATAAACAAAATATTACTGTTATACCAAATTGGTTTAGCTGAAAAAAATTAAATTTATGTGTAGTTGTTAACATAAACAGTGGTTCGAAATTAAATATTTTTGGCAAATATTAATATATTTGAAAGTCTTTAGATAATTAAAACTAAAATATTTAAGAAAAATATAACTAAAGTTTAAGCTTTCAATTTAAGCTATACAGTAAATTTTATTTTAATTCAAATAAAAGCTCAATCATAAATTTTATCAATAAATTAAAAAAACGGTTGTTTTTAATGTACGGTATCATGCCGACTAAATTATAATCTACACCACAGTACAACTTGGGTGGGTCATATTTCGGAAAACGGGTCAAATTCCGCGAAGGAATTTCCATTAACGGGGAATGTAACGAAATATATGTATAATAATAGAAGTAATAAAAAGTGGTAGACATTAGGGCGGGTCGATAAAAAAAAGTTATACCAGTCAGTCACCCCCTAGAATTGAAGATTAGTTAAGGGGGATATCGACTCTATAAAAAATTTTGTTTCCGAATTTTTTTTATATTTTATTTGAATAGAGCATACTCTTCAGTATATGCTCAGAAAATATCAATATAAAATACGAAGAAATAAAATTTCCATATTTTTTTTTTTTAAATATATATTAGTCACAAAGTAATATTCTATGCATTAATTTGTACACAAAATTTTTTTGGCAGCGTTTTTTATCATTGTCTTTATTATAAATATTATTTCGCATAAAACAGTAGAACAAAACGAAAAAACTACATCCAAAGAGGCAAGAATTGCACGCAGTCTTAAAAGAAAAGCCAATGACGATTGCTCGATGGTGGGCGAAGGCACGTTATATGAGGCAGGTACTAATGGATTTTTATTAGCCATAAAAGTAATCAATTTATATAAGAAATAAAAAAGAAATACAAAACAAATTAAAAAATGTACGAAATAAAATTTTTTTACCGAAATGAAATGTTTAATAAATTCCCTACCATCGTTTTTAAAAATATTTGGGTTAATATATAAAATACTCGATTCTTCTCAAATTTGGTGCACATATAGAAAACTGCGAGATATAAATTTTGTTCACCCGTGTAAAAAAGTGATCAGATATTTTTGGATATAAATAGATATGATTGAATCTAATTAGATCCTGTACCAGATCTCATCAAATATGATCAGATATGGCATATGTGATAATACCTTATGGCAAGATCTGATCAGATCTAGTGCCAAATCTGTTCAAATCTAAAGTGATCTGGACAATTGCGCCAGATATGCCTAGATCTGATCAGATCTAATGGGATCTCGAATTTGTCCCTAATTTTGAGATCTAATTAGATCTGGTAAGAGATAGTAAGATCTACTGAGATCTGGCCAGATCTGATATTTTTCACACGGACATATACGTTTTTTTGAAATATTGCTGTTTTCTTAACGTAAAATTAATTGTAAATTTTAAACGTGTTTTCCCACAACTGTGAGTTCAAAATCGGCTGCCACTGTACAGCCAAGGCGGGTTAACCGATTTCGATCCGGGTTTTTTCTTTCATAGGCAACAAAAAACTATTCCTTTTTTTGAATTTTGGTGAAATAAATTTTATATCCCCGAGCAAATGTGATTTTTCTTGCCATTTTTGAAATTTTTAAGTTTGTGTGGCAACTTTGTTATACAAAAATTTTTAAAATAAAAATCAGCCCACGATAAGGACTATTGGCAGCCGATTTTGCCTTGTTTTAAAAAAGGCTAATAATGAAGTGGCAACTCTGGCGATTATGGCTGGGGAAATATGTTGTAATGTGATTAATTAGAAATTAAACGAATGTATTAAAAAAATAACGAAGAATATTTATTCAATAATTATAGAAAACTACTTATAACAAATTGTATGAAAAATCCCAAACTTAATTTTCAAAGCAAGACTGATAACATTTTCCACTATGAAAAGTAACAATGAAGAGAGTTGTAACATTCCTTCACAGCTAATTAAAGTCAAGGCGAATCTTCTTTCCGATACTTTCGGATCGCCTGGGAGTATTTTTTTATTTTTTTTACCGTTTTTTATTTCGTTGCCGTCTGAAAGTTTGTTGCCGGTCTAGTGGATGCTGTTCATTTTTTGCGGTACTTGAATGTTGAGATAAATCAGTAATGGGTAGTGGCTGCTGCTGATCAATGGTTTCTGGTTGATTTGCTATAGGACGCATAGTTTGTAATGGTTCAATGGCATGATGTTGGACATTTCCTATATATTGAGATTGTTGCTGTAGATTCTGTGGTAATTCGGGTAATGAAATGTCAATATCCAATTTTCTATTTTGTGGTTCTCGAGGTTTATCTGATTGTCGACATGGTTTATCCAACTGATTTAGTCTTGGTTTTATTTTTAAAATGGTGACAATCTATTCTTTCATGCAACTTACCACATGCAGGACAGGATGGAAAATTGTTCTATTTTGAAATATTTGAAGTACGATTTTGAAAATTTGGAAAACGATGAACTGCATTAACTTCTGTTAAAGTACCCGTTGCACCTTCCATTTCCTTACATGCATTCGTGGTAGCTTCATAAATTGTACAAACTTGCAAAACTTCCTCCAATGTTAGATTTGACTTTTGCAGACAAGTCGACCGTAAATTTTTAAGAGGTGTATGTATAACAATCATATCTCTTATTTTGTTGTCAATATAGGATTCTTTGCAATTTATATTTTCACACATAAAATTACAATCTCTGGCTGCTCCACGTAAATCTGCTACCCACTCAGAGTATGTTTGGTTCTCTTTCATCATTGTATGATTGTAAAATTTGAATCTAGCTGCCAAAACGTGCCGTTTCTTTATAAAATGATCATTCAGAGCGATAATTATTTCTTTGTATGGAATTTCCTCAGCTCTACCATTAAAAACTTTCTGCAATAGCTCCAGTATGTTACCGCCAACCCAACTCAAAAAACAATAACGCTTTGTTTCTTCAGAAGAAATTGAATTTGCTTTAAAAAATTGCTCCATTTGGAGGTGGTAAGTTGACCATCTGTCTGTTTCAACATTAATCTTTCCAAAGGAGGGTATTGGAAGACTCTGCTTGTTTGTTGAAACCACATTTTCTAAAACGACTTTGTTTTGGGCCAGAATTTGGCTGATAAACTGATTATTAGATTCTTGAAATTGTTGTAAAACTTGTGTTAGCACATTGATGTCCATCCTCGTCGCCAAATGTTGTAATGTGATTAATTAGAAATTAAACGAATGTATTAAAAAAATAACGAACAATATTTATTCAATAATTACGAAAAATCCCAAACTTAATTTTCAAAGCAAGACTGATAACATTTTCCACTATGAAAAGTAACAATGAACAGAGTTTTAACAAAATATAACACTGATATTTTTTAAAAATACTACAACAACATGATTTTTAAATAATAAAATTCTGTTAAGCCTCGAGTTCTAGTTTCCGAATTATTATTATTTTTCTTTTTACAATTTTATAATAAAAAATTAAAAAAAAAACACTATGAAATAGCAATGCAAATCGCTATAAAATAAAGCACGGGAGAAACAGATTAAAAGTTGGAACCAGATGTTCTATGGCAATGATCGTTTTTAACAATTTTCAAACACATTTATGTACCAAATTTCGTTTAATTATCTTCAGTTATGCCTGTAGGCGACGCCTAAGAAAGTGATTCGGAGTCGATCGGTATACTATAATGTAGACCTAGACGTTAATCCTAATAAAACCCTTATTACTGTCAAATATAAAAGAATAACGTGACTAACTGGCCCACTCACTCACTTACTGACTCCACATTGCACAGTGGGCCAGCATCATCGAACTTTGCCCAAAACTAGAATATTGAGTATAGGAGACT
The DNA here is from genome assembly GCA_949987735.1 of Leucophora obtusa. Classification (NCBI taxonomy): domain Eukaryota; kingdom Metazoa; phylum Arthropoda; class Insecta; order Diptera; family Anthomyiidae; genus Leucophora; species Leucophora obtusa. The sequence goes on along the minus strand of OX465299.1, from coordinate 64,494,627 downwards.
AAAAAGTCTCCCAAAGAGGAATTTGAAACTTTCTGATAATGATTCTGAAATAAAAATATTAAAATTCAAAATGGACTTAAAATAATAAATTATATAGGTCTAGGGTCCGCTGATTAAAAATCTGAAATTAAAATTTTTAATTTCAAAATGGCGGATCCAATATGGTGAGAATTCTTTCACTAAATTTCTTATGGGGTCTGATTTAAAATTTCCACCAGGGGAAGGTTTTGGGTAGTAAATTACGAATCTGAAATTAAATTTTAAAAATTAAAATGGCGGATCCAATAAATTTAAATTGTTATGTGTTGGAAAATAAATTACACTGTACAAAACAAAATAAGGTTCTCACAACTGATTCGGGCAGAGGGGACCAAAAAAAAAATATACGTGTATCGGCATTTTAAAAGTTTACGTTTGGCCCTATGTTCTTGGGGTAGGGGGTTAAAATGTCCCACCTTTTGCAAATGTTTACTGTGAATCGGCATTGGAAACCATGAAAATCTTCCAATTTAGGTATAGGATGTGTTCAGCGAACTTACGTAAAACACTACCCTGAGAGAATTATCTGCATGATATTAATAAATTTTTACATAAAATCAATGAAAATTCACTGAAACTCGTCCATTGAAACCTTTCATTGAATGAATGGAATTTTTCATAAAATATTGTCAAAAATTACATTTTATTTACTTAAAGTTTCATGCACTCAGTGAAAAAGTTTCATTAAAACTAGATTCATAAAATACATGAAGCTTTTTCATCAGATTTAAGAAATTTTTCATTCACTTTGTGAAGAAAACTTCATTAAAACTCGTCCAGAAACATTCTCTCTGTGTATGGGGGACATTTTTGTTGAACATTTTAACCCTCTAACTCTTTAATTAACCCTCTAATGCACAAGGCCGCCTAAAGGCTGTCTTCAGATTTTAAATAGTTTTTGGATAAATAACAATATTTTATTAAACAAGTTGTATTATATCCATAGATAACCTAACTATCTACTTTTTTGCCTTGAAACTTTTTTTTTTTGTATAAGGAACGGTTTTCAAGTGAGAAGCATGTAAAGTGAAAATTTAGAAAATTTTAAAAAATTAACTTTTTAAAACAGAAAAAAATATTTGAAAAATTGCCAAAAATACATTTACGATCTGGCGTACATTACCGATAATAACAAAGCTAGTTTAAAGTCTCTAATTGTAAAATCAGTTAAAATTTTTTCTCCAGGACTGACAGGATAACGGCAGGATACGTTTTACAAATATCTCTCTAACTCAAAAACTAGCCAACATATTTTCTTAAAATTAAACACAGATTATAAACATAGAGGTGGTAGGAATAGGAACTAATTTCGTCAAAATTTATTGATGTTTAGTGCCAAATTCGCCAAATTTCGTAATTTTCAAAAAGCGAAAATCGCCATAACTTTTGAAATAACTACAATTGATCAACAATTTTCGGTACGTGATTTTATTTTATTGATAGTGTTATTTACAGCAAAAACCGAAATTATTTGACCACTGGGTTTCAAGACACGTCGTCAACCTTTGTTGTGCTATATCGCCTAAATAAAGCGATAAATTAAAATTTTAATATTTGTTCCATAGTAGATTTTCAATGCCAAATATATGTTTTAAATATTATTGTAATTAGAGCATTAGAGAGTTAAAGGAACTTTTTTGAAGAGTTAGAGGGTTAAAATTTTCCGCAAAAATATTTATCATAAAATTCTACTATAAGTCTCTGAAGACATCAAAGTTGAAAATTTAGCTTCAATGCCAGAAATAAGTCAAAATTCAAAATGTCTTTAAGGGTTAATTTCGTACTGATTCAGAATTGGCGCTCAAATGTCATATTTTTGAGGTAAAATTAATCAATTTGTTACTCTTTCGTAAATATTTAATAGGGTTCTCTTTGTTTTGATACCTACCCAGTCAGAAAAAAACAAACGGGAAAGCGGTGGCAAAGCACTTTAACAGATGGTACAAGTACTGGCAAAAAGTGCTTTCCCATTCCCAAAATGATAACATCATTAGACAAAAGGACCGGCTGTTCAAAAAGCGCCGGAAAAGCACTAGAGGAACAAAATTTTTAAACGTTGGCAAAACGCTGGCAAAACCAATAAATAGGTGGTCTGGAAATATATTTTCCAAAATAAAATTTAAAAAAAGTTCATATGTATTTTTTTTTGGTCCTGCCGTGATTTGAACCCAGGCCATCAGATTGGCAGACGATTGCTCTACCCACTGAGCTAACGCGACATATAATATTTGATGGCTAAACACATAAATGTGTGATAATAGCTGGACAACTACTGGCTGTGCCAAAATGCTAGTACTGGCAAACAATTTTTTGTAACTAATATGCCAGTGTTGGGAGGGCAAAAAAAAAAGTTGGTCTTGAAGGAGCTTTCCCACAAACAAAAAAATTGATTTTATAAAACAAAAACAATTTTAAATTAAAAAAAATCCAAAAAAAATTTTTTGCTTGCAACCGGATTTGAACTCGGAACCTACTGACTACAAACATTTTTTAACGAAGCGTCAGCATTTTTATAAAATCATTGGTCTACCAGTGAATTGATTTTTGTACGCCTGGTAGCGTTGGCTAGGTAGCACTGGAAAACCACTGGTTGCAAACCTTGGCATATTACTCTATGCCAATTATTTGCCAGTGGTTTTTTTTATAAACCACCGAAATTTTTGTAAAACAAATACTGGTAAAACGCTTTTTGCAAACGCTGGCAAAGCGTCCCAAATGAGTGTTCTGCCAGTCATTTTTTTTTAACACCGTGGTTACCCAGTGGTATGCCAGCGCTTGATTTTTTGTACCACTGGCGATTTCTGACTGGGTAGTTTCAGTTTTGTAATTTGAGATTTTTTTTGGAACAAATTATTGTTTATGATTTTTCATTGTATCATTCTAAAGTAATAGTCACAAATAAATCTGAAATCTAAAATATTTGTTCCTTTAAGTATGGTCTCACCGACAAGGTATTTTAAATTTTTGGAACAGGAACGGGATTTCTGGAAATTCATACTTGGAGGGGCGCAAACGCAAAAAGTCTCCTCCTTGATGGCTTTTTTTACTACAAGTCAAAGCATGGACTCGTATACTGAATTTCGTTTTACCCATTTCCCTCCACTGTGCATCAGCTGTTAGTTACTGTTCACTCTCTGTTTTTTTTAATTTTTTTTTTTATTAGTTAGACGTACTTTTTGTTCATCCATGTGTAGTTAAAAGCAATGCAAGGTGGTTAATACATATGAAAACTTATAGATATTTTTGTTAAAGTTTTGTTTATACAAAAATTTTCACATCAAAAACGCAACTAACTTAAAACTGTCTATCTATCCAACCGTCCATCCGTCTGTTCGTCTGTCTAGCTGAAAACATAAGTGTTATACAAACCGCAACTAAAATATAAAATAATAGTTATAACTACAGAAATATAAAACAAACTTAAAACATATTTAAAAAACACTACCTAAGTTGTGAAAAAAAAAATCAATTTAACTAAACTTGCCAAGTTTTCTTTACAATAATACTAACGACTTTAATTTAGTTAAAAATTTTTTTAATTTAAATGTATAAACTGGCCATTGTATGAACTATTTCTGGCAGCTTAGTTAGTTCGAGTACCAACCAGCAGTAATATGTCTAGTTCATATGAATTACTCATTTGCTCACTCACTTTACTTACTTACTGTCTGTCTGTTTGTCTGCCTGCGTAGTAGTTACTACTTAAATATTATTAAGAGAAACGTCTAAAATGTGCATTGACACAAATTTCACTTTATTTTATTTTAACAATAACTGTGTGCAATTGTTGTTGTTAGTATAAAGTACTTGTACAATATTGAATACTTTTGTTACTTCTTTATCATTAACTTTACTATTGTTGCATGATAGTTGGTTGGTTGCTTGCTGGCTGGCTTGGTTGGCTAGTTGATTCATTGCATTTGCTTGTTAGGTGCATTGTGTTGCCAACTATACTTAACAACTTTGAAAAAACTGACTTTCCTGAAATGCTAGCCATAATTGTATTGTATATTGATATTAGAAATAGAAATATAATATATCATATGTAATTTTAGTTAATTATAATATATTGTTATACGAGTTGCAACACAATTATTGCAGAGGAAGAAACTATGTATTGTATTGTTAAAGAAAATAAATAGAGTTCAATTATAAATGACCAATCATTGTTATAATAAATAGTTTTCATTATAAAATGACCTCAAAAGCGTTATAGTTGTTGTATAAAGAAAACTTTGTTTCAAAAGGTTGAAAACTATTTAATTGGCATACAAATGGAAGTCTCAATTAAAGCGCATTTCTGTTTTTTTTTAATTATAATTCTTTTCAAAATCCTTCTCTTAGCTTGATCAAAGCTTTTTGAATTAAATAGTTCAAAATAGGTATTTATCGTAGTTCTTTTTATATGGATGCTTAGCTCAGCTAGAAGCTAAATTTATTTTAAAATACAAATTCAAACATAATTTTAGTTAATTTAATTTGTATTCAAAGTTACAGTATCAAGGAAACTACACAGTTATGTAACCTGCACATTAGACCGTACCTCAATAAAAAAGTTTGCCGTACACCCTCTAATATGAAGTATTTTTGGAAGGCGATGCCAAAAAAAAAAATTTTTTTTTTTTGCCGAACGTTGGGGTCGCCTTTTTAATTTTTTTTTATAGCTTTGGCATTTAAAATCAGATTTTAAAGTGTGATATATCGATTTTTTTGCCTCGAGGAGACCAATGTTTTGCTTATAGTAAAAATCCAATTTAAAAAAATTTTAAAAGGCGACCCCTACGCTCGGCAACCAATATATAAAAAAAATTTCTACTGGGTTTAGCGAAAAACTTCCTTAGCAAAAGTTTAATGATTTTTTGCGAGCTTTAATTTTCTGATATTAGGGTGATAGATTAGGGTCGTAGCAACTGAGATCTGGTGGGTAACTACTAGAACGGGATACTAGAGGTCAAAATACTGGTCTCCTCGAGAGAAAAACATCGATGTATCATACTTTAAGATCCGACTGTAAATGTCAAAGATATAACGAAAAATGTAAAATGCGACCCCTACGTTCGGCAAAAAAAATAAATTTTTTTTTTTGAAACCTCCTTACAAAAATACTTCATATTGGAAGGTGTACGGCGCACTTTTTTTTTTTTTGCCTGTAAGGTGGTACGCTCTACTGCACATCGTTGTTAAACTTGGATATAGTATTTTTAGACCAACCAAAAAGAGCTTTCGGTTTGAGGTTAAGAAGAAGAATAAACATTTTTCTCTAAAAATTATAAACATTAAATTTTAAATCAGACTAGATCTAGTTTCTGCCTTTTTGTATGGACAGGCTTTATCAGTGATTTTCAATTAAATTGTTAATTGTTTATATGTTTATTATCAGATTGTGGGATTAGAAAACATGTCCCCACATTACAAACGTAACTATACTAAAGTGCGACGACAGATTAGCCATCTCACCCAAGTAAGGCCTTGAATGCAATGTAAGTAATTCATTGTTTTCCTTTTCCTATTCAGATTTCTGTTATTGTCTTTTTACTCAGAAGTGATTAAACACAGACAGATACAAACATTCTATTTTTAGATTTTTGTTTATCTTCCAATCTCCTCCGTGTCTCCATTTTTCGCAAATGCTGCTGGTTTTTACGTTCAGGAGTAGTCAACTTGCATATATTGGAGACTGGTTGCCACAGGGAATTTTATAATGTATTTTAGTATAGTGTTGTTTTAACGTCATATAGACAGCTGCAATTAATATGTTAATTAATATGCATTTTTGCAATTTTAATTTAGTAAGTTTGAAGTTAAGAAGAAGAATAAGAATTTTTCTCGAATTATAAACATTCGTTTCTAAATCAGACTAGATCTAGTTTCTGTCTTTTCGTATGGAGAGGCTTCATCAGTGATTTTGCATTAAATTGTTAATTGTTTATAAGTATGTTTATTTTCAGATGTTTTAAGCACTTAAAAAGGCCCAAAAAATACTAAACAAAATAGTTAAAATGAAAAAACAGGCCTTAAATTTAATTTCTTCATTACTTTCGTCATTTAAATCCTTAAAAAATTAAATTTTGTATTTTACTTGATGCCACATTCCTTGAAATTTCTGGAGTCGAACAAGATTGTAACCATACATGGAATTTTTTTCACTTACATTGAAATTTTATAAAAAAAATTTCATTACCATTTAATGCTAATGAAATTTTCTGGCATTGGAATTTGTCTTACTAATGCTAATGAAATCACACTAATGTGGCGAAAAAAGCATTTGTTTACAAAAAGGATATATTAAGATTGCCTTACAGTGGCCTATTTGTATTAATGGAGTTGTGTTAATATTCCAAAGGAGCAACATTTTTGTCCGTTTTACGCTATCATGCTTAGTGTTCTAGATACGCGCCACTAACTAGATAGAGCAAAACGTAATTTTTTTTTGCAAGTTCGGCAGTGTTCACGCTTCTGTTATACAGGTGACGTAGGTCCGAAAGGGATCCCGAGGATTTAATTTTTATAATATAGAAACACGGTGACCAATTTTTTTTTAATTTATGTGACAATAGTAATGTAAATTAATACTCTGAGATAATATTAATACGAATTTCCTTCCCCGTTTCATTCCATTTCGTTTCCTATGACACGTGTTCCAATTTCACTTGTTCTCCCATAACGTTCCGATTTGTACCGATTTTTCCACCCATTATAGGAGTGTGTTAATTTGTGTTATCTCGTAAATTAAAAAAAAAAAAAAACAAAAATTACAAATGTCATCCTGTTGCTGTTATATAAAAATCGATCCCTCGGGAGCTCTCCAGGACCTTGCCTCTTTATATTATTGGAGTATATTAATATTCCGAATGAGCAAAAATATTGTCCGTTTTGCGCTTACTCGCCTAGTTTTCGAGATACGGGATAGTTTTTAAAATAGCCATTTTCAAAATGGCCTGCATCTCGAAAACTAAGCGAAAAATGGCCAACATTTTTGTAAGCTCTGTAGTGATTACGAAATCTATTGCCAATTATTGCTTATAATTGGTTGGCCTAGTAAAAGTAATGCGAACTTAAAATTATCGAGAAGGAATTTGAATTTTTTTTGTATTCGTAGTCGTAAGAAAATTTTATAGAATTTCTAAAAATATACAGTTTGTATAGATCCGATCAGTACTCGCTAAATTTTACTATGTAATTTGATAGAATTCGATATCGCTTATTTTTCATTAAAAGCCACGTCTACTTAAAACAAGTGACAAAATAAAAAAAACTGACGTTACGTTAAAATTCTGCACAATTTCTTGAACTATCTCCTCGCATTTTGGGGCGAATTTATACACTATTTGATCTTTAAAAATAAAGGCAACGAGAATAAAATTTAAAAAAACTTGAATATCCCTATTATATTTCACATCACTGTAGTTGGCAATCCCGATATATGTCTACTTATTTTATTCCACACGTCCATAAGGTGTATGTACCTTAGTAAGGTGTATTTATCTTAGTAATCCGATTACACTAATATTTTGTACACGTAATTTAACTATTTTTTAAAGGGTTTAATTAATAAATAAAGCTTAAAACATATATTAAAATTTTTCGATCTTTCCTAGGTATTATTATTTTGCACGACATATATATATAAAAGTAATGAGACAAGTAATAGGAAAAGTAACTAGTTACCATTACCTGTTCAACAAAATGTTCTATTCCAAAGAATCGGTTATATAACATAGACTTTTCCATTGCAACGCATTCTACTGTCTATTCTATTGTAAAGCCGATAGTTTTTGTTTGAAATTATCGCAAAAGCATAGAACATAGAAACGGTTCCCCTGGTTCCAGAATAAGTTCTATAATTTATCCTTAATGAGTTATACCTAACATTGAATTTCCGTGGAACCGGTTCTCGAATTAGTTCCATGTAATCGGTTCTATAGGAACTAGTTGTACTATTTTTGTTTAAATTCAAGCTCCAGCATTAAATGTATATTCTAATTATTTTTAACCTGCAGCATAAATCCATGTTGATAGTAAACAATTAGGCATTGCTAAAATTTCGTTGATGTTAGTCTAATTGAGTTGTGTATACAATAGTTTATTTGTTTCACAGTCAATATAAATAGACCATTATCGTGGATGCTGAGGATGGGTTTGTAGCGGGACCCGAAAATGCGTATTCTATCCTGCTGGCCTTAACGAATTTTTTCAATTTTTATTCTCTGCAATTTATTTGTATGATCTTAAAGTTAACAAAAAATATTCATTTAAATATAACTTTGTTCATAAAAAGTTTCATATACTCAATTAAGAATTTTCATTAAGAAACTAATTTCAAAAAATTATAAAGCTTTTCATAATTTTTAGTTAACTTTGTAAAGATGAATTTCTTAGTTTTCAAAAAAACTTCATTTCCTTTTCATGCAATAAAGATCTTTCTGAGTAGCTTGAAAATTAAAAGTATCTCTTAAATTACAGACTTATTAGCTTGTGTAAATTTTAAAGAAGTTTTATGTTTTCCAAAATATTGCATTTTTAACTCAACATCATGCAAAATTGATTTCGTATTCCGATTGTTTTTAAGGAAGTTATTTGCTGCATAAAATACTCGTATATGATATTTATTTAAATATTTTTAATGTATTTTTTTTGCAAGAAACGTGCTCAACGCCAACTTTTTGCTATAAATGTATAAAATTCATATTGAAGCGTGTTTATGTTGTTTACAGACATAGTTAAAAAAATATTAGCATGTGACCAACACCCAAATTTAAAAAAAAAAAAAAAAACGCGAGAACTGACAGCAGGTGAAAAAAAAAAAATTAAATATAAAATAACACAAAATTATGAATAAAAAAAAATATTTAATTTAAATGCATTTAAACTGGCAGACATTTTTTAAACTACATTAACATGCATATTGTACAACCTGTAACTAAAAATGTTAACAACATTAGGGACATTCCTGCATGGCTGAGATGTTAAAGAAAACAAAATCTATCATACCTTTGAATGAAAAATTATTACAAATGGGAGATTTTCTTCTCACTATTTTAAATGCCAAAAAATTAAAGTGAATTTTTGATTGATAATTTTCATATCAAAGAATCGCTCAGCGGTAGAGAGCTACTCTAGAAATCTTGAGGTCGCAAGTTCGATACGCGGTGGTGGCAATAAAAAAAATATAAATAAAAAAATATAATTGATGAAAAGGAATTTCCTTTGCACTAGTTCAAAAACTACTGAAAACATTTTGAAGTGGGAGTACTCCTCTCCCATGACAACTCAATGTTAAAATAATTAGTGATTCGGTTGAAAAAGAACTGCATCTAGATCATTAATTGTAGTGCTTTTTCTACTGCTTTGGCATCTCTTTTTTTTGTTGGTACAAATTTGAGAATCATATCAACTTTATAGTGCCAGTTTTATAGTCAGAACTACCCAGTGTAGAAACAGTAATGACATATCATTATTTTTTGGACTACCAGTAATGACACCCACTTACCTTGTGCATTATTTTAAAACATATAATAATGAGTTACTGATAATGACTTATTTTTATCATTATTTCAAAATCTGTAGACCCTGGTTCGATTCCCGCACCAGCAAATTTTATTAAAAAAAAAAATACAATAAAAAATATTTATTTTATATAATTTTTTTTTTTAAATCTATTTTTAGACTCATTATTTTCGTCAGTACTGGTAAGCACATAGGTAACGATATATTTTTTGATTTTTCGTATGCTGGTGTGTAACCATAACTCATTATTTTTCGCGACATCGTCATATAAAGGTAATAAGAAATGTAATAACAAAAGTAACCAGTTACCATTACCAAGTATTTAGTTATATAACCACATATCTGGTAATGATTTTCTACACTGGGTAAGATCGATTTTTTTCTTAAGTATTTTACATAAGAAATTTTCAAACAAAATTTCTCACTTAAGAAACGAAGAAAAAAGTAGATCTTAGTGCTTACTATAAAACTGACGCATAATTTCCAGCTCTGAGTATTAATACATATTTTTTAGTATTTATTTGATTAAAAAAAAAACGCTAAAATCCAAAACAACTAAATTGCAATTTGTTTAATCCATGTTATGAGTATTTTTCAAATTTTTTTATTGGGTTCCGCTTAAATATTTTATGATAAATATTTTAATATGCAACTGACTGACTGGTCAGTTAGACATTTTTTTTTTGCAATTGCACACAACAAATGCTCAGCATGTACTATTATATCTACACACAGGTGAGTATTTGCTGTCAAAAGTGCCTGACAGCTACAAAAAAATAACAGTATGGCATCGATAACTGCTTAAATAATTTGAAAATCATTATGGGTGTGTAACTGTGTATTGTTCCTCTGGTTTCCTCTATTAGATTCTCGTTTAGAAAAATGTTTATGGTAAAGTTTTTTTTTCTATAGATTTCAAACTCTCCTTTTTTAGGTTTCTTTTTTTTTTTATAAAACTGTAGTTATTTTTTCTATAAATTTTATACAAATTTTATGTATATTGTGGTATTAACACTTCAAATTTAATAGACAAAAAATTTCACTATCTCATTTTTTTTTTTTTTTTGGTGAATATGTGGTTTTCAGTTTTCTTTTAGTTTTATAAATAATTTTCTTTGGCATGTTTATTTTTCTATATGCGAATGGAAGTAAATTACTTTAAAATTAGTTTTCTCAATTGTTTTTGGGGTAATTTGAAAAGTAACATTCTTGTGTCTATCTAACTATGATTATGGTAATTTTTTTATATCTGGTAATTGTTTTCTTAGTAAAAATGCAAAACATAGTAGAAGTTTAGAAATTTTTGCATAATTTAAAAAAATAAACTTCTTATTTTAACAATAATAGAGCAGTTATGATAATATACAAATCAACTCAGAATTAGATTTGGGTCTCTACTTTTAACAAATTTGCTTTAATAGAATAACTATCAAAATGGGATCATTTTCTATTAATCTTTGAATGAATTAACATTTACACAAACCTTTCCACTATGCGTATACGTAATACGAGTATCTTATTAAAAATTGATCATACGCACCATAGTTAAGTGGCATCGTACATAATCGGGAAGTAATCAATACCTACTTGTGTATTATTTACTACCACGTACAAATATTACGTACTGGTACTTAAAAAATGGAATGTACAAGTAAAGAGTGCAGTATTAAAAAATGTAAGAAGTTTTGAGCGCTTTTTGGCATCAATGTTTTTCTTAGAATTACTGTCCAGAACTTTAAATCTTTTAAGCCCAAAGTTAGCTTTAACTCTGCGCATAAGGGTCTCGGAACATTACACGCGCAGTGCCATTTAGCGGCCCTCAATAGCTTCTCCACATTATTGGATTGATTGATTAGTGCCATCTCAGATATTTTGTTTTGTTCGGCATTATGTTAAAAATTTTCGAAATGCGATAAAAAATCGGCATAAAATTAATGTACTCGTAAAGCAGGGTAGAAAACATACGGCTAGTCGTACAACTTTTTGTCGGACAGAAAAATAGTTTTGAAATACACATTCAGACAGGTTCTATAGCATGCCATTTTAAAAAGTACAATATTTTAAAAGAGATGCATGCATTTTTGTGGGGACTAACATAAAATGAAAAATGTGATGTCAACTTTAGAAAACATTACGGACAGTCCGACTACAAAAGAGCGCTGAAAACGTTAAATGGAAAATTTGTAATTAAGAACAACAAACATATCTAAAAACGCTTTATCAAGCTATTTTGTAAGTTTTTTTTACCAATTAAAGTTTAAGGAAGTTTAATTTTTTTCCAATTTTTTTATTTTTTTATATTTTTTATGGATAGAGCATACTCTCCCTATATGCTCTGAAAATTTCAGTAAAAAATTCGGGGAAATACAATTTTTACATGTTTTTTTTTTTTTGTAAAATATGTTTTAGTCTCAAGTAATATTCTAAGCGTTAAATTTGTGTATAATATTTTTTGCAGTTTTATTTAATTTTATTTTTATTTAACTATTTTATTTACTATATCGCATAACAAAAAGATACTAACTGCATCCAAAGGTGCAAGGATTGCACGCAGTCTTTAAAGAAAATCCAATGACGATTCTTCGATGGTGGGCGAAGGCACGTTGTATAGGTCAGGTACTGATGGCTTTTTGTAAGCCATAACAGTAATCAATGTACATATATAAAAAATAAAAAACAAATACAAAACAAATTAAAAAATGTACGAAATAAATGCATCTTGACCAAAATGAAATGTCTAATAAATTCGCTAGCATCGTTTTTAAGAATATTTGGGTTAATATATAAATTTGGTACATATGTAGAAAAATGCGAGATATAAATTTTGTTTATACACAGTTTTTTGAAATTTGCAGTTTAAACGCGTTTTCCCACAATACTAAGTTCAGAATCGGCTGCCACTGTACAGCCAAGGTGGGTTAACCGATTTCGATCCCGATTTTTTCTTTCATAGGCAACGAAAAATCTAGCTCTTTATGTGGCCTTTTTTTTGAATTTAGGACAAATAAATTTTATATCCCCGAGTAAAGGTGTTTTTTCTTGCCTTTTTTGGAATTTTTAAGTTATTTTAAGTTAAAAATCTGGCAACGATAAGGACTAGAGAATTTATCTAGGATTAGAAATCACTTTACATTTTTATTTTCCGATAATTAATGAAGGCTGCACAGTAGACCGTACCACCTAACAGGCAAAAAAAAGTGCGCGGTACACCTTCAAATATAAAGTATTTTTGCAAGGCAATTCCAAAAAAAATCTTTTTTTGCCGAACGTATGGGTTGACTTTTTTTAATTTTTTGTTATAGCTTCGGCATTTAAAGTCGGATTTTAAAGTGTGATATATTGCCTCGAGAAGACAAGTTTATTACTATAAAGGAAAAATTCATTGAAAAAAAATTTAAAGAAGCGTGCGGCAAACAAAAAAAATAAAAAACATTTCTGCTGGGTTTATCGAAAAACTTCCTTTGAGAAAGTTTAATGATTTCTTGCGACCCATGTGAAAATCGAAATATATATGAGCATACATGATCATACATTGGCTCGTATGTGATCATACATGGGCATACATAGTCATATACGTACATGCATAGTTCAATGTATGATCATACATGATCTCATATATTTCCATATACCTTTGGATCCGAAATTTAAGGGTATATGGAGGTATATGGCCATATATGATCATATATGAGCATACATGAATCATATGTGAGCATATATGGTCATATATGAACATGTACGGTCATATACCCTCAAATTTCGGATCCAAAGATATATGGAAATATATGAGATCATGTATGGTCATACATTGAACTATGCATGTACGTATATGACAATGTATGCCCATGCATGATCATATACAAGTCAATGTATGATCATGTGTGTTCATATATATTTCGATTTTTACATGGGGAGCTTTAATTTTCTGACATTAGGGTCGTACATTAAGGTGGTAGCAACTGCGATCTGGTGGGTAAATACTAGAACGGGATACTTGAGATAAATGGTCCTTAGATCAAAACATTGGTCCCCTCGAGAATTTTTTTTTGAAACCTCCTTGCAAAAATAATTTAGATTGCACGGTGTACGGCGAACTTTTTTTTTTGAGGTACGGTCTACCGCACAGTGGCAGCCGATTTTGCCTTTTTTAAAAAGGCCAACAATGAAGTGGCAACCATGTAGATTTTGGTTGGCAGAATTTAAAATTAATATTTTTTCGAAATACTGCAGAAACATATATTTTAAATAGAAAAATAAAATTATAAAAATATTTTTATTTAAATTTTTGACAACCATTCAAATATGCACTTTAAAATGATGATGTTACAGTATTTAGCTACACTCAAAAAAAAAGTCAGTAAAGTCAGCAAAAAATTTTTAGTCAGGAGCGTGCTTGCAAAAAAGTTGGTAATTTCAGCAAAAGGTTTGCTGAAAATCAGCGAGCTGATTTTTACCAAAAAAATTATCTTCAGCAAAAGTTTTGCTAACACTTAGTCGATTGCAAATATTTGCTGAATATTAGTAGACTGAAAAATACTCAAAAAACTTATTTATTTGCTGAAAATTTAAATATAGAAATTGTGCAGAGTTGTTTTTCTTTTTTATCATTTCCGTTGTATGTACTACATCCAGACAAGCTGCGACATCTACATTTGTCTATCTGGTTGTCGTCCACGCTATAAATGCGGTTTTCAGCATAATTTTTGTAGCAAAATAAATTAGTGAAACATTAGTTCAAAATTAGTTTAGTGCTAAAATATAACTAAAACTTTTGCTGAAATCGGAATTTCAGCAAAAAAAATTGCTTAAAACTAGTACACTTGATATACAATACGTTTTACTAATTATACCCTACACCACTATGTGGTCAGGGTATTATAAGTTTGTGCTGATGTTTGTAACACCAAAAAATATTGGTCGTAGACCCACCTTATAGTATACCGATCGGTTCAGAATTTTTTTTTATTTCGATTTAACGACGTCCGTCTGTCCGTCCGTCCGTCCGTCCGTCTGTCTGTCTGTCCATGCAATCTTGTACGCACTCTACAGGTCGCACCTATTAAGATATTTCGATGAAATTTGGTACATAGACCTATGTTGGCCCAAGGACGAACAAGTTTGATTTTTTTGAACATCGGTCCATGTTTAGACCTAGTGCCCATATAAGGGTCCTACCAAAATTATATTGTTTATACGCTGCAGGTCGTAAATATTAATATATTTTGATGAAATTTGGTACACGGACCTATATTGGCCCAATAACGCAGCCTATTGATTTTGGTGAACATCGGTCCATGTTTAGACCTAGTGCCCATATAAGGGTCCTACCAAAATTATACTGTTTATACGCTGCAGGTCGTAAATATTAAGATATTTTGATGAAATTTGGTACACAGACCTACATTGGCCCAGTAACGCAGCCTATTGATTTTGGTGAACATCGGTCCATGTTTAGACCTAGTGCCCATATAAGGGTCCTACTAAAATTATATGGTTTATACGCTGCAGGTCGCAAATATTAAGATATTTTGATAAAATTTGGTACGCAGACCTACGTTGGCCCAAGGACAAAGCCTATTGATTTTGGTGAACATCGGTCCATGTTTAGACCTAGTGCCCATATAAGGGTCCTACCAAAATTATATTGTTTATACGCTGCAGGTCGCAAATATTAAGATATTTTGATGAAATTTGGTACACCGACTTATGGCAGCCGAAGGACGAAGCCTATTGATTTTGGTGAACATCGGTCTATGTTTAGACCTAGTGCCCATATAAGGGTCCCCCCAAAATTATATTGTTTATACGATGCACGTCGTAAATATTAAGATATTTTGACGAAATTTGGTACACAGACCTATTTTGGCCCACGGACGAAGCCTATTGATTTTGATGAACATCGGTCCATGTTTAGACCTAGTGCCCATATAAGGGTCCTACCAAAATTATACTGTTTATACGCTGCAGGTCGCAAATATTAAGATATTTTGATGAAATTTGGTACACAGACCTATATTGGCCCAATAACGCAGCCTATTGATTTTGGTGACATTAGTTGGCTTTTACCCAGACTGGTGTAGGGTATTCTATAGTCGGCATGCCCGACTTTAACCTTTTTACTCGTTTTTCTACTAACTTATTTTTTTGAGTGTACGCAAATATAAAACAAAATCCAATTTTCTGAACATTTATCAAGTTGGTTTTTAAAATTTTATTAAAATGTTTTTATATTTTCTTAAAAATTGTCATTTTAATTAGGAATTGTCATTTTATCAAAATAATGCGCTTTTTGCTGCACCCAAAAATCGCTTTATTGGCAACACTTTTACAAATGAGAAATTGACAGTTTGTCTGACGGACTTAAAAATACACCAGCGGACATGTCTATCGGACCAACAGAAAAATCAAAAAGTTTGGATTTTTGTTCGACAGCCCAAGAAAACTTGTGCTTACCGCCGACGCGTTTTGCCTACCAACGAGCATATAATTAAAAAAGGTACCAACTCACCCAAACTCTGTTAAATCACTCTCTTCATAATTTGTATCGAAAAATGTTGCTATAAGAATTACACATATCTGCAAAGGCTAACATTTTTCGATATAAAATGTTAATCTTCGAAAGAGGCGATGAAAACCGCCTGGTTGTACAACTACTTGTATCGTGTCTAGCCTGCTTAAAGTTGATACAAGCGTTGTCTATCTTTTCACTTAGGCTTGCCAAGTTGTTAAAAACTGCTTCAGTAAAAGTTCGTTAAAATCAAAGAAATCATGAATATCGAAAAAATCACAAATATGTGTTTGGTATATTGTTACGAAATTGGATTAGCCTAGTATGCAAGGTTCTGGAATTTTGGGGAAAAAAATATCCCAAGAGATGGCATTTACAAAACTTAAAATCAAACAAAGAGTGTGTTTTATTTTAATTGCAAAGAGCACCAACCCGGTTTATCTAAAGAAGATGAACGTACGTTTTTGAAGGTAGACGTAACGATTGGTGTCAGCAGTGGAATTGGTGATTTTGATTGCAAAAAAGAATCCGGTTTATTTAAAGGAAATAAATCAACGTTTTTAAAAAATAAAAACATAACAATATTTTTTCTTTTAACAACTAAATAAAAACACTACTCTAACATGTAAAAAACTAATATCGGGCATACCGACTTTGTGAAGCTACACCACTGTATAATTCCGGTCATATTACGGAAAGCGGATCAAATTCCGAGAAGAGAATTGCAAATAACGATGCAATTATAAAATTGAACAAAAAAAAAAAAATTGGAAGTCATCTTTTAAAAAACACTTCTTTTATTGCTTCAAAAGTTTCTGTAAGTGTATTTTTGCTACTTTTGAGAAGTAATTCCGAACAACTTCAAAAATTCACTTCTTCCATTGCTGCCAAAGTACCCGTTAGTTTAAGTTACAGCTTTTTTGGAAGTAATTTTGAACAACAACCAAAAAAAGAATTATTTCCAAACAGATGATCACGGGTTCGACTCTTGATGGAACCAATATTTTTAAACAAATTTTTAAAATTTTTTTTAGTTGTTTCTTAATATTTATAATTAAATTGTTTAAATTCAATATTTTCTTAATTTTTCCATATTTCCAAATATATAAAATAAAAATGATGAAAAATTTAGCTTTTTATGCGCCTGAATGCAGTGGACCTTTTGCACTTGTTTAATAAGTGCTTTTATTGAAGTAAAGAAGACATAACATCTCGCAATGACAAAGTGGTTTTTATGACAGTCAACTTTCATATAAAAGAATAGCTCAGCGGTAGGGAGCTAGATTATCAATCTGAAGGTCGCAAGTTCGATACCTGGTGGCGGTAATAAAAAACTTTACATATAAACACATTTTTTTTGCGAAAATATTAATTTTAAAATTTAAACTTACAATTGATGAAAAAGAGTTTCCTTTGAAGTGGGAGTACACCTCTCCTACGATAGCTCAATATTAATTATTTGGAAATGAATTTTGAAGTTCAAATAAAGATTTCTTCGACATTAGTATGCGAGATAAAGTAAAAATGGCGATAGTGAATTTGTCTTGATATTCCGTTTTCCTATGCCCAACTATGGTATCGTATTTATTACAAATTAACAATTTTTTTTTTAATTTTTTCCATCTGTTTTAATTGAAATCCAAGGTCTTTTTCAATCAAATAACAATCTGCATATGAAGCTTTCCATATCAACTGCCCTGCCATAGGAGAATTATATCGCCAAGCTTGAAGTATTTACTACCCCATACACTCACAATATATTTACGATAAAGGTACAACAGCTGTTTAAAAAGTGAATCAGTACAGGTGTTTCAATTGAATAAATAGTTAAATTACAAAGAAGTATATTTTTAAAAATTTTTTGTAAGTCATTCAATGAACAATATACACAAAAAATCGGACTTTCGGTATTAATTAATATATCCACTTAAAATTCCCTTTAAAAAAATATTGAGTATTAAAATAAAGGAAAAACTATTGTTATTACCGATTTTGTCAGTTAATTAACAATTAAAAATAAATGATAAACTATAATTGTTTTAAACGAAAAATAAGTAGTCTGTTTTTTAGTGATTCTCAACTGTTTTAATGTGCATATTGAAAAATGGTACAGTTTTTTTAAATTTCCCCAAAAAGTGGGCGTAGAAGGCCAGGTTAAATATTGACAAATTTAGCATTTTTTAAAACATTATTTATTCAATGTTTTTCTGTTCGGCACATGCCAGGATTCAATTTTGTCATTACAAATTCTATAATTTTATTATTAGTTGTTTTGAAAAAAATTAAATTTATTACGAGCTATAAACATTGTGGGTTTTACACGTTTCTCCCGAATACGATCATCGGAGGAATTTCAATATCGCTACGACAAGTAATTCTCTCGAAATTCCACCGATGATCGTTTTCGGAAGACTACCATGTCCAATATTTTTCGTTATCTTCGGCATTTAAAGTCAGATTTTAAAGTGTGATATATCAATTTTTTTGCCTCGAAGAGACCAGTGTTTTGTTATAAAGGTAAAATCCAATGAAAAAAAATTAAAAAGGCGACCCCTACGTTCGGGAACCAAAAAAAAAAAAAATTCTGCTGGGTTTATCAAAAAACTTCCATAGCAAAAGTTTAATGATTTTTTGCGAGCTTTAATTTTCGGACATTAGGGTTGTACATTAGGGTGGTACCGTGTAATGTCGATACCTGCTAATAATTTCAAATCTCTTTATTTATTCATTAAGTTATATTTAGTGAAATTTGGAAATTTTACTGTGTAAATAGAAAAGAAAATTTAAACAAGTTCTGAATATTTAGTGTAACATTATAACTCAATTAATCTAAAATTCCTTTTTATTTTTTATTTTATTAATGGTGCAAAACACCAGCAAATACTAGCAAATGTCATATAGGCTTGAAACTGTCTGAATCTAAATCTGAGCTTTTTTTTTTATAAAAATAAACAAAATAAAAATATTGGCCGATTTGTAGAAAAATTGTGTTATTATACTACAGAACCAAAACTAGTGCTGAATTTAAAAAACTTCTTTTTTTTACACTAAAGGAGAATACTAGAATTTTTCAAATTCCATTTATACTTAATCAAAAAGGGGCTCAAAAAACTGGCAGTGCTGTCAAACGTTGTTCTTGAATTTGGCGAAAACGATTTAATATTTTTAAAAATTTCTTTTTGCGTTTTGTTTAAAAACAGATCTTGTTTATTTAGAAACTTTACTAATTTCTCGGCAGTGACAAATAGAGAAGATACAAAAACTTCTTTATCGACAAAACGTCGCGGGGTTCATCCAAATGAGCCTTCTTTTTAGACTGAAATATGAGCCAGAAAAATGAATGTGTCAAGTAAAATTTTCCCCATAAATTATAGCCTTTTCTGAGTAATTTTTGAGTCCAAAATGTAATAGAAAACTCCCTCATAAATTGGATTCTTTTATGAGTAATTTTTGAGTCTAAAAAGAAAAATTGTTGACTCTTTTTTTGAGATTTTTAGATTGAAAATAACCCTCTGTTTATGCGTTTTTCAATTATTATAAATATCACGAGGTAAGGATTTATTTTTATTAAAAACAAAAAGAAATTATGTTACAAAATTATATGACTAATTACAACCAATATTTATGTATTTCCTTGTCTTGAATTACGTTGGAACCTTTCCTCTTTTATCTAGAATATAGTAGCCATATATTACATAGACCCTATGTTCCACTGGGAATTAAAGGATTAAATATATATATATTACATAGAACTCTTACTCTTTGATATTCGATGTCAGTGGACGTTTCGCATTAGCATGTGTTGGACATACGTCCTACACCTATACAAAAAAATATTTGAATGTGTGTGAAAAAATGTGTTTGGTGGCAAAAGAAGAAGAAGAAGAGCAAGATTTCTATATAATATATGATAGTGGCCTCTATTTAATTATTTTATTAAGTTTTTAAAGCGAAATTAACAAAAAATTCGCGGACAATTTCAATATTTTGTTTAATTTATAACTTCCAAAACAATATTTTTGGCAATTTTATAAAGGTTTAATGGCTCCAAAAAGAATATTTTTTGGAGTATTTTTGGATTGTTACAAAAACATTCCCATTCCCCTACATTTCAGAGCCATTTCTGACTCATTTTTTTGAGACAACAATTTCCCTGTAATAAATGTGTCATTTTCGTTCGTTTTAAGATTGCTCACTTTTAACTTCGAAAAATGAATCCTTTTTGATAAAAAAATATTTAAAATTTTCAAAAAAGGTTTAATATTTGAATCATTTTTGACTCAAAACTTGAAGGACTCCGAAAATAATCTTATTGTGGAGTCAATCAAGAGTCATAAATTTTGATGGCTCCAAATTTTGCTGGCCGGGAATTTTTATTGGCATAATAATATGATAAAATGTATATATTGACATTGTTTAGATATAAATTTTTATTTAATTGGATAGTTGATATCGAAAGCATTATATATATGTATACATTTTTTCCCATTATAAAATACAACTCAAAATACAATTGACCAGACAATTATATGGCCAATTGTAAGTACATAAACAAATAGCATAAAAAATAAACAAACATTATTGTATTTAAACGACAACATTCTATAACGGCAAATAGAAAATTGCAAATTTCCGTTAAATACATAATAAAACAAACACAAAACAAAAAGCTAATTTAAATAAACACAAGAAAAGAATATACACATAATCAGAACTTTAAAGGAACTCATTCCTATGAAAGCGGTTTGTTCAAAAAAGACACCCAGTGTGGTCATAAGTATCCTTTAAAACATCATATAAAACAAAAATTTCCATATAAAATTCATTAAAACCTTCGATCGAGCCGTTTCTGACGAAATCTTGTTTTTTGCAAAGAATGGAAAATTTAGAATTGTGTAGCTCAAAAAGGTTTGAATAGATCTTTTAAATTATTTATATATTCTAATTCTGTTACCATTTTCCAGATAAATTTTGACACAATTTCATTTCAAACCATTAAAATTTCGGGTCTACTTTAACTTTTAAATAGTAAAGTAAATATTTTCGATTTTTGATTAACGGAAGCCCTAAAAAAGCCGGCGAAAGTGAAAGTAAAAATGTTGGTGGTAATGAGCACATAGTGAATTGTGCTGCTTTCTTTTTCGCATTTACATATCTTTTGTATCATTCCTTCTCTATTTTAGTGCACTCCTTCCTTCAGACTTGAGTGCTCTATTAACCCTTTGAGTACCATACATTTCCTGCCGAAGCGATTTTGAAGATTTTGCTATTTTCATAATCTCTGACCTAATAATGGTTATGCCAAGAAAAATTGGCTCCGTAGAACCCCTCCTTACCCCTCTCTTCGCTTGCCAAAAATATTTGCCATTTGTCGACCCTGCCGTTCCGGACGAAGCGATTTTTATTATTAATTTGTTTTAGTGATCTGGAACTAAATTATGGATATGTTACAAAAAATTGCCGTCATAGAGCCCTTGCTTGCCTTCCATTTCGCTTGCTAAAGTTTGTGCTTTTTACCCTTAAATCAAGAATTCCAAATAACCAACTTCGAGGGCTTACAAGGCGAAAGCGGTACTAGGTAGGGATTTACCGCCTACCACATTTCTGTTCCCCCAATTCTCCTTTACAAATCACCTTTTGAAATATTTACTCTATCTTTTGTCTGGGCAATTATAAGTGCGAAAAACCCTTGGGCAACATACTTTCCTATGGTCGTCAAAGGGTTAATGTGAATACAGCTTAAATCATCTACATAATTGATGTTGCTTATTTTGTGATATTTTGTAATAGGAATTAGCGCAGTCTTTTTATTGGTTACTGCATTTTTTGTGGTGATGACAACCTCCTCATTTAATACCAAAAACCCATGCGACATTTGTACGAAAAAGTCAGCATATGTCTTTAAGTATTTTGTATGGGAGCGAATCAGCAAATTAGCAGGGACTATGGCCACTTCCACATTTGAGGAAATCCTCAAATAATAATAAGAAGATAAGTTTTATTAAAAAAAAACAAATCATTCTTTAACTTACTGCTTTACCAACTGCAAGCAACCTTATATATTAAAAAAATATTTGCTACCATGAAATGCCAACGGATACAAACCACGACATACAGAATGACTTCCAATTAACAATGGCATAATTGTATTAAACAAAAAACAAAATCAATGTAAAAGTAATAGATTTTTTTTTTAAGATTGTCATAAAATACTGTAATAAAAAATAAATTATACACTTATTTATGTTTGGATTTGTTTGAAAAGAACATAATTTGGAAATATTTAGAATATAATCGATTATAAGGACATACTACCGCACTTAAAATAGTTTGTAAGTTAAAACAACAACAACAGAAAATACCATTTAAAAGAAATGATTATTTGGATCAAATATTTTTTTTCCATTTGGATCAAATGGTTTTTGTTATTTAGTTTTAAATGTAGTTTAAGCAACTGAAAAAATCAATTGAATCTAAGTGATTATTCAGTTAAAAATAATACAAATTCAGTAAAATTAATGGTTATTCATTTATTTGAAATTGTTTCAGTTGTTTTTTATATTTTTTTGTAATCTCTAAAATGTAGACACAAACGCTACTAAAAAATTTTTATTAATTTGTTTGTTAATTACACTGTGAGACAAATGGTAGGGGTCAGTGATCGGGAAGGGTTCAAACTACCGGGGAAAGTTATATCGGTAAAAAAGAAGTTATACGTGTCCCGGCGTTTCGCTGGGTCACCCCTAGGAATCAAGATATATCGATTTGACCTTTGGTGGTCTTTTTTTGACATAACTCGAGAACCACTAGTCCGATTTTGCTCAAACAATTTAAAAAAAATTAAAATTACAATTCCTTTAATCTGTTCATATAACGTTTTTCTATATACTCAACAGTTTTGCCGGTAAAAATAAATGTATGAAGAAAAAAATATTTTTTGCCTAAAATATTAAAAAAAAAAGTAATAAACAAAAGGTTATTGATTTTTATGGTAGCGGTAACAAACATTTATTTTTACCGGCAAAACTGTTGAGTATATAGAAAAACGTTAAATGAACAGATTAAAGGAATTGTAATTTTTAGTTTTTTTAAAATCGTTTGAGCGAAATCGGAATAGTGGTTCTCGAGTTATTTCAAAAAAAAAGATATATCTCGATTCCTAGGGGTGACCCAGCGAAACGCCGGGACACGTATAACTTGTTTTTGACCGATATAACATTTCCCGTTGGTTTCATCCCATCCCGATTTTGACTGTCGGATAGTGTTATGAAAGATGTCGGTGAAATTAACTGCAGTTGTAGTTAAAAACCTATGCACTGCAATTACATTTAAAATTAACTGATAAAGCAGTTATTTTAACTACAGTTGTAGTCAAAAATAACTAAATTTTTAATAAATTCAAATGCGACATTTTTTTTAACTGTAATTGCAATTCATTTTACCGACATAATTTTCTGAGTGTATTTAATCAATTTGTTATCAAATTTTTAAATATATTCTTCAGTAGGTTAGGTTGAATGGGACCCCGCCAAACTGGCGAGTTCACTCAGAGGCCATTGCGATTCTCTTAGTTTTCCCCAAATCCATATGGAAAGAAAAAACGCGAGCCGATTGTCCAGGTGTTCTAAGTACCTGCTTCCCAGATATCTGAGTAGACGCTTCTTTAGTGCCTTACAATCATAAAGCAGATGCTGAAGTATCTCCTATTACTACTCCTCCTCATCCCTATAGGCCCTACAGTAATCCCCAGAGGAGTGAACCGAGCCCACAGCCATTCGGCTTATTCCGCAATGGGCCCTAAGAAAAAAAGCAAAAAACATCCGAAAATAAAATGATTTAATGAAATTTAAGAAATGCTTGAAATTTGACCATCTCAGCCCGCTCATAAATAATGTTTTTATATGACTTAAAAAACTGATTATAGTTTCCCAGCCAGCAATTTCGTTGCGCACTTTTTTTTTATTAGATAATAAGAACTCTCAGAAAACAATCTAAAAAGTTGTCTCAAACTAAGTGCTAATTTTACAGACTCAAAAAATATTCCGAAATTATTAAAATTTATGAGGAAAATTTAAATTTTATACGTGCTTTTTCCGCGTAATTTCTGAGTACACAGGTGGTTATTTTGGGCGACCACTTTCATAGCTAAAAGTAAAAAAATGTTTATGTTTTTGGAGCTCATTTTAAAGTCATTAATTTTAATCTTTTTTTGGTGAGTTTTTTAAAAATACTAAAGGTATTCATTTAAAGTATTTACGCCTCGTATACTGTGTATATGTTGTAAGTTTACTCGATTAATGTCAAAACTAGTTTACGAGCCCCGGTAAATATACGCTTAGATTTTTGTGTGTAAACTTTTTCGTATTTATACATACATTTGAATATTGTCAAAAATGAAATTATTTTGAATTTTTTTGTGAGTTGTTTTTTATTTTCTGTTTTATTTGTTTTTAAATAATACAAATTTAAAAAATTCTGTGTTTAATTTATGAAAATATCGAAAAAGTGTCTAAATGCAAAATTGAAATGTGAATAGTTGTATAAGGTGCGCTCATTCAAATAAACAGGTAAAGTAATAAATATACGCGATTACAAAAATACACGGTTTACGAGGGCATAAATCCAGTTAGATGAATACCAATGCTATTTATACCCTACACCACTATGTGGTTATTATACCCTACACCACTATGTGGTCATTATACCCTACACCACTATGTGGTCATTATACCCTACACCACTATGTGGTCATTATACCCTACACCACTATGTGGTCAGGGTATTATAAGTTTGTGCTGATGTTTGTAACACCAAAAAATATTGGGCTCAGAATTTTTTTTTATTTCCATTTAACGATGTCCGTCTGTCCGTCCGTCCGTCTGTCTGTCTGTCCATGCAATCTTGTGCGCACTCTACAGGTCGCAAATATTAAGATATTTTGATGAAATATGGTACGCAGACCTATGTTCGCCCAAGGACGAACAAGTTTGATTTTGGTGAACATCGGTCCATGTTTAGACCTAGTGCCCATATAAGGGTCCTACCAAAATTATATTGTTTATACGCTGCAGGTCGTAAATATAAAGATATTTTGACGAAATTTGGTACACAGACCTATGTTAGCCCATTAACGCAGCTGATTGATTTTGGTGAACATCGGTTCATGTTTAGACCTAGTGCCCATATAAGGGTCCTACCAAAATTATACTGTTTATACGCTGCAGGTCGTAAATATTAAGATATTTTGATGAAATTTGGTACACAGACCTATATTGGCCCAATAACGCAGCCTATTGATTTTAGTGAACATCGGTCCATGTTTAGACCTAGTGCCCATATAAGGGTCCTACCAAAATTATACTGTTTATACGTTGCAGGTCGTAAATATTAAGATATTTTGATGAAATTTGGTACACAGACCTATATTGGCCCAATAACGCAGCCTATTGATTTTGGTGAACATCGGTCCATGTTTAGAACTAGTGCCCATATAAGGGTCCCCCCAAAATTGATATTTTAATGAAATTTGGTGCACTGACTCACATTATAGAAAATTTTGACACAAGCCTCATTTTAACCCATTCGAATTTCGGATCCAAACATTAGTTGGCTTTTAACCAGACTGGTGTAGGGTATTGTATAGTCGGCATGCCCGACTTTAACCTTTTTACTCGTTTTTAGAAGAAAATATGAACCCTCAGAAAACAATCCAAAAATGTATCCCGATAATTTAAAAAAACTGTCTTAAAATGAGTGTTCAGACTCAAAGGAGATTCCAAAATTTTTCCAATTTGTGGGGAAAATTTTGATTTTATACATTCTTTCTTCTGAATCGCTTCTGAGTATACAGAGAGCACTTTTGGACGAACCACTTTCATAGGAAAAAATGTTTATATTTTTGTAGCTCATTTCTGAGTTATTAGTGATCATATTTGCTTGCTGGGATACCAGTAGAGTTTTGAATAGCAGTTAAAAAAATATTCATTTTTTTTTTTAATTCAGAACTATTGGGTGTATAACTTAAAAATGGTGGGTTCACAACAGATGGCGTATCTTTTACATACGGTTTGTGTCTTTAATAACTTTCATGGAATTTTGGAGGGTAAACATCTATCATTTATTCTCACTTATTAGTCATTGAAGGAAATACATAGTTTACAAAGTTTCTTTTTGCTTCGAAAATATCGAATTATGTGCCAACAAAGCATGATTTGTGGGAAGTTTTGCTTTACTTCTTCAATTTGAAGAAAAGTGCATCTGAAGCACATCTATTGCTCACCGAAGCTTATCCTGAATATGTTCCATCGATTTCAACGTGCGAGAAATGGTTTGTGCGGTTCATAAGTGATTTCGACACGGAAGACAAAGACCGCCCAGGTCAGTCAAAAAAGTTCGAAGATGATGAATTTGAAGAACAAGAAGAACTTGCAAAATCATTGGGAATCACTCAAACAACAATTTCAAAACGTTTTCAAGTAGCAGGAATCATTCAAAAGCAAAGAAATTGGTCCGAAATGCTGCTTGAACGCCATAAAAAGAAATCATTTTAGCATTGAATCTTTACTGGCGATAAAAACTGGATCTATTACGACAACCCAAAGCGCAATAAATCATATGTGAATCCCGGCCAACCAGCCCAACCAAAGTCAAAGCCCAATATCCATGGCACCAAGGTCGTGCTCCGTATTTGGTGGGACCAGAAGGTCCCATCTATTGTGAGCTGCTGAAAACAGGCCAGACGATCGGACATGATTAGGGTATTCAATTAATCGGCTTTTTATTTTAATCGATTAATAATGCAAATAATTATTCGGGTTTTTTTCTTCACCGGTTAATCGAGTGAAAATTTTCCACGTTAAAAACAACTTACGGTGCTTTACAAGAAAAAATCAGAACTGGTTGTGAATTTTAATTATATTAAATTTTCCATTAAAAACTCTATTGGCATAGTCAAATTTGTAGCATTTTTCAAATTCCATTAAATTATAATAAATAATATATTAAAAATAAACACTAAATTTGTCAATATTTAACCACGCCTACTCCGCCCACCTTTGAAAAAATTTAAAAAAAGTTGCTACGGTTTTTATTTGTATTATATAGACAAAAAATACTGTACACACAGAGAAAAAATATGCCATTTTCCAACTGAATTTTGGTTGCATCTACTAAAATAAGTTAGTACAACCGAATATTGGTTATCAAAACAAAATTTGTTTTATACAACTGAATTTTAGTTGTAATAACCAAAATCTTTACGAATCACATTCCAATATGGTTTCACCAATCGAATTTATTGGTTGTAGCAATCAAAATAGGCTTAGCAATTCGGTTGGCCATTTTTTTTCCTGTGTGTAGGTTTGACATTGATAAAACATGCCCTTTTTCTTAGCTTAGCTTGGAAAGCACCATATGGATGCTTCAGTTGCCAAATCGATTAGCTCCATAAAGAAAAATGAATGAGTCCCAAATGAGAAAAATTAGAAAATATTATATTTTGTTTATTAAAATTCCTGTTAAAATCCAAAAACTTATTTACAAATTGTGAAAAATAATTTTTTGAAGGCATGTCCCTATCCGAATTTCGTTCTTGCCTAAGGAAATCGTTAGAGGACGACGTTTTCAGAATTTATTAGCGTTATTAAACAATTAAAATTTCAAAGAAATAACAAAAAAAAAACAAGAAAAAATTTGCCACAATTTGCTTTGTCATCTTCCAATGTGGTCATTTAGTAGTGTTAGTGTCTTTTATTGTATATTATCAGTGAAATTCGTTTTGAATACTATACTTACAGTTAGGAGTCAGTAAAGTGTTTTGAAATTAAACATTTATAAAATTCATAAAGTGGAGTTAATCGATTTGTCAACTGAAGCATCCGTATATACTTCATAAGGCTTTTGACCAATAATTCGACATGTTAAAAATGGAATGAAAAACTGATCTCTCGTATATGTGGAGGATATAAATAAATAAATTGAATGTTTATAGTCCAGATTTTTCGTTAAATTTTAACGACAAAATATTATGAGTGTTTCCGCACTCGAAGGCAAATATTTCTTTGCCTTAATGTTTTCCAATATTTTTAAAAACCATATCCAATACTGTTAATTAAAATAACTTGTCAATTAACCAAAAATATGCATCCAAAAATGACAAAGAAAGTTTTTTCCCTGCCGACCACAATAAAATTAAAATTTTTTAACAATAAAAATAATTTACATGTAAAACTTACAAATAAAAATAACAACAAAGATCATCACGACTTTAATGTAATAACATTTTAAAACCTTTTTTATTTTAAACAATAAAGAAATTTATGAAAACAAAATAAAATAATGACAAAACTTATACAAAAGTTAAAAAAAGGTTAAAAAAAAGTGTTAAAAATAACGTAAAATAACAAATGCTTTTTAAACCATTAACATGGCCATTAGTTTGGTTTGAAGAAAAAGTGGTCATCGTCGTCTTTTGTTAAAAATATAAATAAATGGTGAATAATCGGTTTTTTTTTGCAACCTGGTCAAGTGGCGCATGCGTGCCATTTGACTTGGGCTTAACTTGGCATGATGGCTTTGACTGCTGTGTTTGATAAAATTTTATTTTAGTTTAAAAATACATTGTGGTTTTTGTTTACACTGTATGTTAAAACCATCATAGTATATGTTTAAAGAGTAAAGTGAAAGACTAAAACAAATTAACAGCAATTTATGTAAATTTCCATAGAATTTTTAAGTTGTCATAAATTTCTTCCTGTTTTGTTCACTCTTTGTTTTTCTTGAAGATTTTGATTTATACATCGAATTTTATAACTTTTATGGAAATTGTTAGTCATTGGTTTAGTTACAACTTATTAAGTTTTGGTTTTATTGTCGATACGTTTTAACTGTAATACTTTAAACTTATTTTTTCAAATGTGACATAACAAGTTTTAAAATGTGATCTTAAAAAAAAATTATCTAAGTGTATTAACATTTGAATTTGTTTGGGGTTAAATATGTTTTACTCTATATTGTTTTTATTATCGTGAATAGTTTTCTGAGAGAAAGTTATTGTGAATGATTATGTAACTAGTTTATAACTTTAAGGGCACTTCTGGTTGGTAGAGAAAACTGCTAGCGATGAAGTAATAAACATCTTTAATTATTCAGAGTGAAACTATTTAGATAACAGTTTCTATCCATCTGTAATAGTTTCTACCGCCTGGATATGTTCCTTTGTAGAAGAAGTACAGTGAGAGAATTATGTCGGTAATGGTGTGGTTGTTATGGTATGTGTCCACTGCAATTTAATTAAAAATAACTGATACTGCAGTTGTTTTTAACTTCAATTGCAGTTACAAATAACTGCGCTAGTAGTTAATTCAATACACTTGCTGTATACTCTTTTTAACTGCAATTGCAGTTATTTTTATCGACATAATTCTCTCATTGTACAGCAAAATTTTAATATTAGTTAATACTTTTGAAGTTGATGTGGTCATGTTCATGCCTATGGAAAATATCTTTAATAAATATTTTGTAGAAAAAGTATACTAGGAGAATTATGTCGGTAAATTTAACTGCAATTACAGTTAAAAAAGAGTATACTTCAATTAAATTTAAAATAACTGATACTGCAACCGCAATCGTAGTTAATTCAATGCAACTGCTTTGTGCACTTTTTTAACTGCAATTGCAGTTATTTTTATCGACGTAATTCTCTGAGTGTACAACAAAAGTGTGTTTGCCCACATATGGAAACCACAAACACTTTTGTACTATAATGCCAATTTTTAGAAATAGGATAGAAATACACTCGTACCCAGCGAAAAAAGAGATACCGAAGCAGTAGAAAAAGCACTACAATTGATGATCTAGATGTACTTCTTTTTTAACATAAACACTAATGATTTTAACATTGAGTTGTCATAGGAGAGGAGTACTCTGACTTTAACATTTTTTCAGTACTTTTTGAACGAGTGCAAAGGAAGCTCTTTTTCACCAATTAAAAGTTAAAAAAAAAATTCTTCAGAAAAAAAAATTATATTTTTTTTTTATTTTACAAGTTTTTCATTGCCGCCACCGAGTATCGAACTTGCGACCTCACGATTGCTAGTCACTGAGCTATTCTTTGATATGAAAGTTGACTGGCATAAAACACCACTTTGTTAATGCGAGATATTGTTCCTTATTCTCTTCACTAAAAGTACTTATTAAACAAGTGTAAAAGGTGCACTCCAATTCAATATTGGTTTCAGTACTATTTTTACAGATACATAAAAATCAATTTCTCACCATTTTCTTTTATATATACTAGGGATGCCGAACGGGACTGGTTTTTACAAATCCCGGGATTCGGGATTTTGAAAATTTAAATCCCGGGATCCCGGGATTTTTCGGGATCCCGGGATTTATCGGGATCCCGGGATTTTTCGGGATTTCGGGATTTTTCGGGGTTTCGGGATTTCCTTGTTTCATCATATTTTTAATTTTAAAAGTAAATAGCTGAAATAAAACCTAAAAATTTATATTATTCATTATAAATCTACTTATTATTTCTTGTAGTATGAAGAAATAAACAAATTAAGCCGAATTCACAATGCTGGAGTAATCCACGATGCAGAGTGGAGTGTGTAAAATAGAGATAGCATGATACAAAAAATATATAAGTGCAAAAAAGAAAGGAACAAAATCTACGCAGAGTGGAGTACTACAGCATTGTAAATCTGACTTTAAACAAAGACTACACTCATAGATATAAGTATGTAAAAATAGCAGAAAAAGCTACAAAAAATTAGCAAAAAAGGTCCGCGAATAAAACTACTGAAATCAACAGAACTTGTTTACTAAATAATTGTTAAATTTCCGAAATATAAGAAATATACTAATGACTTAAATTTAAGCAAATTGCAAATTACAATTTACCTCTGAAACTTTTAACCAAAAGTAGGTAAAACACTGCTATATCTACAAATTTTTATGGGGTCATTTTGTAACTCGAATGAAAAACGTTATTTCGTTTTCGTTTGAAACGTAAACGAAAATATTTGGTATTTTATAAAACGGGTAGTAGTTTGCGTTTGTTGCCATTTGCGAGTTATTATTGCCAGACAAAAAAAATAATATTTGTGACATGAAATTACAAATTATTTAAATAAAAATTTGTTCATAGAGTTTTCCAAGTCTGTTTAGCCTGATTGGTAAATGAGTTGTTATTATTAGTTCTAATATTTTTAGGGTCCAGGTATCGAATCCTGTGTGGGGCAATTTTTTTATTAGTAGTTTTTTTTATGATATATTTTTAGACATTTTTCCTAATAATATGAAACAAATATATTTAAGAAAAATTTTAAATTGTACAGAAAATCAACCTAATTAAGAAGAACCTTCCATTAGCGGATAGCGAAGGAGTACTAATTATGGTTTGTTAAGATGGCCCTTAAGTTTCGAATTGTCAGTTTTTAGTTTTAAAACCCCTCAGTTTGTTTCATTTATATATTAATAAAAAAATTTTTAAATGTAAATCGTGTCTTAGCGCATCTAAAATCAGATATTTTTAAAATTGCCCAAATTTTCACTAATTTGCATATAAATTTAAGTGCTTATGTATAATAATTTGATTTTTTATAACGATTTTTGTGTGAAAAATTTGTTTTATAAGCCGTTTATAAATTTAAAAAGTGATTATGCGTATGACCCTAAAAGAATTATTTTTTATTGAGAATAAAAAATATAGGAGTATCACATTTAACTACTTCATATTTTTAAACCCATATTTATACAATTTTTATTCCAAAAATTGCAATTACCTAACTTTTTATGCAAAAACTTTAACTTTTTAATAGGAAACGACAACTATTTCTGTTCGTTTGAATATGGCATAATATTCGTTTGCAAACGTTTACTTACTTCTTATAAAATACCGTTTTATTAAGGAGTTTGTCTTCGATTATAATATTGCCAGATTGAAAAAAAGATTTTGATTTTGAGTTTTACAAAATTTAAAAAAAATTTAAAACAAAAAAACGTTCAAACGAAAGCAAAGTTTCGTTTTACAAAATGACCCCATTAGTTATATTTGGCTAAAATTAATTGAATGCAAATACAAACTACTCTGCTGAAACCATCAGAAATATTTAGTGACTATTAGTTTTTTTAAATCAACTAACAAAAAATATTAAGCACATACCTCTGCTGATTTCAGAAAGGCAGATTGTTAGATTTTTCTAATTTAACAAAAATTTGCTGTTTTTAGTCGACAAAATTATTTTGCATGAAGTTATGATTTTAGCAAATCATCAATAAAATAAATAAAAACATGTCCGTTAAAAGCTAAATTACGATTTTCAAAAGTTGCACAGCTGAATAAAGGTTTTTAAATTATTAAGGTTTTTATTCAGATTTATTTAATCTGTAATCTATTATTTATGAATGGGAAAAATAAGTTCTTTAATACATTTAATAAGATATTAGATTTATGTGATTTAGGTCGAATGTAACAATGAAAACAAGTAAAAAAAGAGATAAAATATGCCAAATAATGAAATCGGAAATCCCGGGATTTTTTCAAGACCAATCCCGGGTTTTCGGGATTTCTAAATCCCGGGATTTTCGGGATCGGGATTTCGGGATCGGTATCCCTAATATATACATATTTTTAAAAATTTAAAAATTAAAAAAAATATTGAATTTAAACAAATTAATTATAAATATTAAAAAAAAAATTAATAGAATAAAAAAAAATTAAAAAAAAAATAAAAAAATATTGGTCCCGCCGGAAATCGAACCTGGGACCCTCTGTTTGGAAATGCCAAATGATACCAAAATAACTTTTTACGATCACTTTTAGAGCAATTACTCTTTAGAAGCAATACTTAAGTGATTTTTTGGATGTAGTTCAGAAGTAATTCTAAAAAAGCTGTAAAAATGTAATAACGGATACTTGGGAAGCAATGAAAGAAGTGCTTTTTTGAAGTTGTTCAGAATAACTTCTAAAGAAGCAGTAAAAATACACTAACGGATACTTGTGAAGCATTAAAAAAAGTAGTTTGTAAAGCATTAATTGCAATTTTTTTTGCTGGGTAGTAATAAATCTTTAAAAATAACAGTAAAAGTTAGTTAAAATGACCTTGCCGAAAAAACTGCTGAGATACTAGTAAAATAAGAACAGCAAAAATAAAACTGCTTCATTTACAGAATTTTAGTTATACTTGAGTTAAGTTTTAGTTAAATGAAAATTAAAAATTATACTGTAAAATTTGCAGAAAATTTTGTTAAATATTAGTAGACTAAAAATAGCTAAAACAAACTGCTATATCTATAAAAAATTTTTAGATTTAAGCTAAATTCAGTTGAATGCAAATAGCAGTCTATTCTGCTAAAATTAAAACATAAATATTTGCTAAAAAAAATAGTAAACTGCTAGTTTCAAATAGCTAAATTTTTATTTGCATTAAAAAAAGAATCGAGAAAAAACTTCGAAAAATTTAAATTTTTTTCTAATATTTTAAAATACAAATTACTTAGAAAATTTTTTTTTCCTGATTTTAGCAAGATAAGTTGTTATTTTCTATTAACAAAAATTTAACGCAAATATAACTAAAATTCTCTATATTTGACAGTTTTATTTTTGCTGTTCCCATTTTACTAATATTTAGCAAAAATAATCTGCTATTTTTAGCAGTTTTTTCTACAACGCCATTTTTAACTAGTTTTTAGTAGTTTTAATTAAATTTTTACAGACTTTAGCGTAGCCATTGAAGCAGTTTTATATTAGAAAAAAAAACTGATTAATTGACGAATTTTAAAATTATCATAGCAAATGTGAAGGAACCTTTAAAATCACGGATGCCACAATAGATCTTTTACTGCAATAATTGTAGATTATTTAATTCAGTACTTCTTCTAGCAGTTTATAATACCAAAACCTTAATTGATTTGATTTTTTTTTTATTTTCTTTTCAGATTCTATTCAAAATTCTTCTTGTGTTCTTCCTGAACCAATATATGCGCTAAAGGTATGTTAGTTTTTTTTATTTAAAGATAATAAACTAAATAATAAAAGTCTACAAGTCTTAAATTCAACTCTATATCGACATTATTATTATTAATATTTTATATTTTTTTTTAATATGTTAATCAAATACAAAATAATTGTCATAACTGGTCACACGCTTTTATATCTTGCATAATATTAAATATATTTTTTTAAATTTACATTTTCTGTAAAAAATTGTAGTAAAAAATACACATAATAAAAAATAATAAAATAATGCAAATTTAACCAAATAATACGCTAGAGGTATTTATATAATAATATTTATATCGAATTTTATATTTTCAAAAAACCAGTTATTAAGATTGGTATTTGGTTTATTTATGTTATCCCAGCAAGCATGGCAATACAAAGATTATTATTTGATTATATCGCCTGGAAGTAAATATTTATTGCTGACAATAACTATTTCGTATTTCAGACTCCTCCGTCTGGAGTATTTTTTACATTCAGCCAATATGAAAGCAATTCGCTGAGAAGCTAAATAAGTTAAGACATTTATTATCGTCAGGAAGATAAATCCTCGATATATTAAGACATTTTTTTGTCGGGATGATAAATCCGCGACATTAGCAACATTTTTTTTATTGCAAAATTATCGCTGGGAAGATTTATCTGTGACACTTTATTATTATTTATTATGTATCACTTATTACGACAACAAAAAAGAAGATATTGCCGCAATATCTTCTTGGCAACATATCTTCTAAATGTTTACTGGGATGTCTATTAAGTTTAGTTACACCAGATACAAACACACTATAAAAACTGAAAAAATAATAGCAAAAACAAAAATATGTAACATTTTTAGTCAATAGCAGACCCCATGTTAATCGTATTTGGCACAAAGAGTTATGGGCCAAATTTTAAATAGATTATTATCTCTACTTTAACGCAGAGAAAATATATGGTTGCAATATGATCACGGCTACAAAACTATATTCCCTACTGCCATACATGGTTGTTGCAATCAAATGAATAATATTTTAATTATACTTTACAAATTATATGGTCGCCTATAATCATTTTGTAGTTAAAATCTCTCTTGTTTTTGATTATCATATTATTTTCTCGTCTACAATCCGGATAATCATATTCCTCTCTTCGAATTACAATCATATTATTATCTGAATTGAGTCAGATCATGTTCCCAGTCTTTGATATAGTTTTTTTTTATTGGTTTTTGTAATAAAGAATTCGGTCTATCCAGGAAGTTTGGGCAAAATGTAAATTAACAATCATCATTTAAATATTATTAATTCAATAAAAAGTAATAAAAAGGAGATTTATTTATTTTTTAATTTTGTATACTACGAAAGTAGAATTGAAAAAAGTAAAAAGTGCATGAAATAATTACAATATCAACCTAATGATCCTAATGTGATCCCTATTGATCACAAAATTTTCTAAATGATCACTCGAGAAATACTATGATCGTTAAGAATATATGATCACATGATCACTAGAGAAATACTTTGATCATTAGGAATATATTTTCATTAGAAACATATTATGATCATTTCGGATGCATTGTGAAATTGTATAATGTGATCCCAAATGATCACAACATTTTTTACATGAATTTAATATGATCACTAGAGAAATAATATGATCCTTAGGAATATATCTTAATTAGAAACATATTGTAATCTTATCGGATGCGTTGTTAAATTGTTTCCATGATTTATTTCTCTTTATATGTGTATAAATGACTAGTAAAATTAATTTAATGATGAATTAATTTAAATGTATAAATTAGTCATTTGCATGTTAAAAAGTGGGTTATTTAGTTCAAAAATAAGCTGATGCAATTAAAACGTGTTATGAACTTATACGAATTCAGTATTAGGTTTATTATCAAATAAAATATTTGGAAGATTTGGAGAAAGATTTGTTGAAAGAAGATTTGTTAATGTCAGATTTGACTGATAGGAAGTCTTTGGGGTGGATGATTCTTGCCATGTGTATGTAAGGGTTTATGAAGTAAAAAGCATAAAGGCTTTACACTAATAGAAATAAAGATGTAAAAATAGCAGACAAAGTTACTAAAAATTGGTTTAAAATTATGCTGCAAAAACTGCTGTTAAATTTACAGAATTTTGGTTATATTTAAGCTAATTTTTAGTTAATTGAAAGTAACAAATTCTTCTGTTGAATCTGGAGAAAATTTTGCTAAATATTACTAGACTAAAAATATCAAAAATAAACTGTTATATCTACAAAATTTTTGCTATTTTTAATCTAAATTAAGTTGAATGCAAATAGCAGTCCATCCTGCTAATATCAGCAGAAATATTTGATAAAAATATTGTAAACTGCTGTTTTCGAAAGGCTCTATTTTTATTTGCAGTTAAAAAAGAAATCTAAAAAAAAACTTGAAAAATTTTAAATTTTTTCGTGGTTTGTAGGCTACTAATTACACTGCATGACAAAATCTTGACTTTTAAAAATTAATAGAGCTCTGAACATCAATTCTATATATCTCGGACATGCTGATTGCGTACTTTATTTTTCGATCAATGGTACAGATTTTTCGCTAAATGTCTTTAAAGTTTGGCGGTTGTCCATTCAGTTTTTTATATAAAAAATTTTTCAAATTCAATTAATATGAATTTTTTTGTGTTAAAATATAAGCACAGGACCTGTGGCCATATTTACGATATAAATGCGATGTGCTCATCTTGATATTTAAACTGCTACTTAGCGTTTAATATAGGTTTTTATCGTTTTTTGCTATTTCAGCGAATTTAGTCGCTGAATGCACAATCGACCTCAATAAATGTAAATATTTCAATAAAAAAATGTATTCATCTGTAGCGGCCTATACGTTAAAATCGCCATTTTTCAAAAATTTTGTATGACAGCATAGCTGTCCAAGATGTCCCCAAAGTCCAACTTTTAGTATAATATTGGGTCACCTCTAAAAACTGTTGTTGCAAAATTTCAAACGAAACAGTTTCCATTTGCAAAAGTTATCCCAATAAATACATTTTTTACTAAGGTTAGTATCGTACTTAAGACACTTTAGTATCTTGGAATACCCACACGGTAGATTGCTGTTTTCTTTCCGGCTCGTACGCTCCATGATTCGTCACCTGTCACTATTTTATACACGTCTTTTGAAGCACCACGGTCGAACTTTTTAATCATTCCCTTACACAAATCGATGCGAGCCTTTTTCTGAGCGATTGATAAATTATGCGGTATCCAACGAGAGCAAATTTTTTTTAACGACTAGGTGTTCTTGTTAAATCGAATATATTGAAGTGGAACTAATGTGCAAGGATGCCTCTATCTCATGATATGTCACATGACGATCTTGCATTATCAGTTCACTCGCTGCATCGATGTTTTGTGACACAACAACCGATTTTGGACGAACTACGACCACGATTGAATTGACTATACCAGCGATATACTGTGGTTTTTGATACTGCTTTATCGCCATACAAAGAACTGAGTTCATCGATACATTGTTGTTGAAATAATCCACGTCGAAAGTTGTGAAAAATAATCCAACGAAAACCTTCTTTTGAAATTTCCATTTTTTGGCCAAATTGAATTTCTTAACTCACTGTAAACAAAACAAATAGCACTTGTTTATCAAAACATTGTGAGTACGTTTATGCTAAAAAATGTCAAATTTTATTATGGTGTTGCCAGATTTTAGCTATCGACATTAGTGTTGCCAGTTCCCGAAATACAAATAGTACCCCTCGTAGTACTGAAAACAATACTGAATTGCAGTGCAATCATGAGGTCGCAAGTTCGTTACCCGGTGGCGGCAATAAAAAAAACTTTTGTGAAGTAAAAAAAATATATATTTTTTGCTAAGAATTTTTTTAAACTTTTAATTCGTGTAAAAGAGCTTCCTTTGTAAACGTTCAAAAAGTACTGAAAAAATGTTGAAGTGGGAGTATTCTTCTCCTATGACTACTCAATGTTAAAATCATTAGTGTTTATGTTAAAAAAGAAGTATATATAGATCATTATCAATTGTAGTGCTTTTTCTACAGCTTCGGCATTTTTTTTTTCTTTTTTTTCTGGGTAATTCAAGTT
This sequence comes from Leucophora obtusa, assembly GCA_949987735.1. Lineage (NCBI taxonomy): Eukaryota > Metazoa > Arthropoda > Insecta > Diptera > Anthomyiidae > Leucophora > Leucophora obtusa. The sequence goes on along the minus strand of OX465299.1, from coordinate 64,456,483 downwards.
TTTAGTTATAAAGTATTATTATGTCTATATATGTGTTATTAGCTATATTTTTTTGTTTTGGTGTTTTGTATAAAATTCCACAAAAAAAATATTTCACACAAATTAATTTTTCAAACACCAATTTGAATAAAAACATACGTCAATTTGGTAATCTTTGCGAAAAAGCAGACACGGAGGAGATTGGAAGATAAACAGAAATCTAAAAATATAATGTTTGTCTGTGTAAAACAATTAACAGAAAGCTGAATATGAATTAGTAACAATGCATTCAAGGCCTTACTTGGGTAAGATCGTTAAGCGATCGCAACTTAGTATAGTTACGTTTGTAATCCAGGTATAGGCACATGTTCGAATCCTACAGCCGACGGGATGTTGAAAAATTATCATATAGAAACAATAAAATATAAACAATAGGTGATACAATTGAATGGAAAACCACTGGAGCTTGGCCATAAAAAAGGCAGAAACTAAGACCTAGTCTAATTTGAAAATTAATGTCCCAGGAAAATTTTTTACAATCGGTAGCCAACCTCACCCATTCTACAACTGGTTCCACTGCAACCGATTCCATGGAACTGGTTCCGGAACCAGTTCCTGGGATCCTATATGGAAGGTGTGGGTGACGTAGAATCAGTTCCAGAACTAGTTCCAGAACTGATTCTAGAGCAACCGGTTCCACTTTGGAGCCATAGAAGGGGTTGTTTTTGGGACAATTTCAAACAAAAAGAATCGGTGTTAGAATCGACAGTAGAAGGGGTTGTGAATGAAAAGTAGCTATTGTACAACCGATTCTTTGGAACAGAAAATTTTCCTGGGGTGTTTATAATTTTTAGAGAAAAAGGTTTATTCTTCTTCGTAACCTCGAACCTGCTTAAATAAAAAAAAATAACATCGTTTATGATAAATATCATTTGTTGGTAAATTTGCAATTTTTGCCAAAACTGCTACCGCCGTTAAAAACACTGTGCGAACGCTTTTCCGTTCGTTTTATTTTAGCTGAACAGCTTTACAAATTTGATGCTTAACTTAAATTATTTACTTTAGACAGACAAATTTTTAATATAAGCAAAATTTCATTTTAGTTCGAGAAATAAAATACCAACAATGTCTGACATAAGAACTATGTTCCCAAACTATCAACATAGCCTATAAACACTTGACAAATATTTAAATCAAATCCTAAAATTCCTCACATTTATCTGCTTAAATCTTTAGATATAACATAAACATTAAGATACCATAAGTTTGTTTCTATAAAGGCCACAAAACTATTTGCATGCCTTCTAGCCATTTTCATGCAGTATGTAATAAAAAAAATGTTTATAAAGCAAAATAATAAAAAAAAAGAAAAAACAGCTGTTCAATGCAGTTTGTGGGTAACTAGTTTATAACCAACTTTATAAAAAACACAGCATACAAAAAAACCCAACCAAGATACCTAGTTCCAGATAGACACAGAAGCTTTAAGCACAGAGCACAATGGGGGAAGAACTAACATCTGTTAAATTTCTAACCGGGATGTTGTTCTTAACAATTTGCACAAATGACAAATATGTTAAATAATGTTTACTACATACTCAAGATCAGAAAAAATAATTTGTATCGCTTACACTAAGAGAATTATGTCGGTAAAATTAACTTCAATTGCAGTTAAAAAATGTACACTGGATGCCCATTTCAACTGATATTTCAGTTATTTTAATCACAACTGTAGTTAAAAAGAACTGCAGTTATAGTTAATGTATGTGCAATCGCAGTGTACACTTTTTAACTGCAATTTCAGTTAATTTTACCGGCATAATTCCCTTAGTGTACATTGAAAATTAAAAAAAAAAAAAAATGGTTTGTTAATTTATTGAGAAACACAATAAACGTATTTATAAATTGCAATTTTTTCCGTGATCGCAATTAATAAATACAATTACTTTATTTGTTATATTAAAAAATACACTCACAGTATTTTATCCTTAAAAACAACCTAAAATACATATTAAATTAGTTGAGAATACAATTAAAAAAAGGAGTACTGATTTTTCATTATATTCATACCATTTTGCTATCTATTTTCAAACATTGTTTAAACAATTCATGAAAGAAATAAAAATAATTGAAAAGTATGTTAAAACGATCTTCAATTTTTACCTGACAAAACGTATAAAAAAACGATTATGTAGTTTGTTTTTTCATATTTGAAAATTTTTGTTTAAATTTTCAAAACACTACACACACACGTTCATATTTTTATTTGGCTATGTTTGTGTGTATGAGTAAAGAATTTCTTGTAATTTGAAAGAAATTTTTGTAATTTTGTATATAAAGAAACTATTTTAACAAAAAAGAAAACCGAAAATATTTTCATTTTTTGTTTTAAATCGGAAAACAACGAAATTATTTAAATTATTTTTTTCTAAAAATAGAAAACTACAGACGATACGTATTTTTTTGTAGTTTGTTTTTTATTGACTTACACAAAAAGTTAAACAATATGTTTCCATGTATTTTAATTGATTCTTCAATTGAAAACAAACTTTACCTATTACTTTTCAAATAAACCTTAATCGGTTATGGAAAATATATTGTGAGTGTATTTAATTAAAAGTGAACCACCAACACAAATTATATTCCTTCTGTGTATTACAAAATATTACACACTTATGATTTTACGTTTCAGCGGAAAGACATTTGTAGAAATATGAACAAGCTTTATCATTAAATTAAGTCCATTTTTAACTTTAAGTCACGAGGCTCCCCCGATTTTAAATATAAAATCATATATACCTTTTTATCCGCTGAATCTCACGTTTGAGTTAGTTTTCTTGTAAGTCAAATTTTTAATCAGTTCCAAAAATTCGTCTAAGGAAGGTTCAGTATTTAAAACACTTTTAAAATTTTATCCCGTTTTTCGTTAATGGTTAGCGCGTTGAACTTAAACATAAGGTTGCGGGTTCGATCCCCAGTGACCGCAACATTAATTTGGAAAAGTAATATGTATGATTTTTGGTATTTCCATAGTACTTAACCCCATCGAAGTAAAATAATATAACAGCACTATGAATTATACAGCTTCAACAAATTTTCCCACCTCACCATCAGATGCCGCGCAACAACTTTTCTAATATGCAACATCTCGCGCAATTACAGTGTTGCGATATTTAAAGCCCTACATCATTAATAGGAAGGAGTTCTTGAATGCTGCTTCTCTTAAAAAAAATATCTTGACCCATAGTAAAAATTTTAGAATACCTAAGTCGTCAATTGCCATTTGTTGCTGCTAATATTTATAAATAGTATTGTATTCACTGTTTAGCACTCATTTTCATATAAACTTCCTTTTACCCCACTCCATGATTGAAATTTTGTAGCCATAGTAGTGTTTTGTTTTTTTTTTTTTTTACAATTTCAAGGTAATTTTAACTGTTTATTGTAAAGATATAAAGCCTTAATATTGGTGCTGCTATTGTGGCTAAATTGTCTAATCGAATACAAAATTATGAATGGTGATGGTGGTTATATGAAAATGTGGTTTGATTTGGAAAATAAAAAATATGCTTATTGCAGTTGTATACAACAACGACCTTGTCTTATTGTATACCATGAATAAGTAGTATAAAAAAATAATAATATTTACTGGAATAATAAATGTTTATGAATATTATTAACGATAAGCACCCACCATACATTTAAAATAAAGAATAATGAAATAATTACGACCACAAGTGTCTGATGCTAATTGAAATAGTAATTTTTGTTTAAACTTTTTATTATGTCTTACACTAAACTATAAAAAAACAGACAAAATTTATTAGCACTTTAAAGTCAAGTTTATAAAACAGAGTTGTATTTCAAGCAGAAATTGAAAAGCATTTGAGAATTTCAGGAATAGTTTTGAATTTGTGGTGTAATAGAGAAAACAATTTATCCAACAAATCGGAAAAAAATTAATTTTTTTTTTAATTTTTTTGTAAAGGCGTTCAATATTATTGATCAATGTTTTTAAAATCAACCAATCAGAACAAATTATTTAAAAATAAAATGTTCTGATTGATTGATTTTTGAAAAATGTATCAATATTGAAAGTGTATGCCCTACTTAAAAAAAAAAACGTTCACATATTTTTCTATCAATTCAGAAATTTTCAACTTGTTACTTATTCGAATTTGTTTTAGAGAACACTCATTGACTCGTAAATATTTAGAAAAAATTAATCCCCCTGATTATGTAAGGCGTAGTCGTTTTTTGGCGTTTTTACACTAAAATCGTTATAATAACTATTTTTGCAATATTTAGCAGTCAAAACTTATATTTCACTAAAATTGTATTAGATTTGTCAAGAATTGTATTAGATTTGTCAAGACAATCACCTCTTCATTCGAACCAAATCTCTTTCCAGCGAGCATTTTTTTAAAGTCTGAAAACAGATAAAAATCACTGGGAGCCAAATCTATGTGCTGAAGCAATTGAAAGGTAATCAAGGTAATCAATGCACAAATTCCAGCCGCATCCCAAAATACTGATGCCATAACTTTACCAGCTCACTGTAGCGACTTTGGCTTCTTCGGGCGAGGTTCACCAGTTGCTGTCCTCTCCGCTCACTGCCGATTCGACTCTGGGGTGAAGTGGCAGATCCAAGTTTCGTCCATTGTTACATACCGACCTTTTATCTCGCCGAAACAGCTCCAAACATCTTTCAAAATCGTCGACACGTTGTTGTTTTTGGTGCACTGTGAGTAAACGCGGTACTTTGTGGTATATTTACCATATAATGATTTGGTGCTGACGGTTGTTACTACACTCATAGAAATAAATCTGTAAAAATTGCAGAAAAAGTTACTAAAAATTAGTTAAAAATGATGCTGCAGAAACAACTGCCAACATTAGCAGATTTTTTTACTGTTAAATTTACAGAATTTTTGTTATATTTAGGCTAACTTTTAGTTAATTGAAAATAGCAAATTGTACTGTAAAATCTGCAGAAAGTTTTTGCTCAATATTTGTAGACTAAAAAAAACAAACATAAACTGTTATATCTAAAAAAATTTTGCTATTTTTAAGCTAAATTTAGTTGAATGCAAATAGCAGTCTATTCTGCTAAAATCAGCAGAAATATTAAAAAAAATCGAAAAAAAAACTTCGAAAATTTTAAATCTTTTGGTGATTTTTTAGGCTACTAATTATTAGCAAATTTTTTTTGCTGATTTTAGCCGGTTAATTTGCTATTCTCTATTTACAAAAATTTATGTCAAATATAACAAAAATTCTGTATATTTAACAGTTTTATTTTTGCTATTCCTATATTACTAATATATAGCAAAAATAATCTGCTAGTTTATCAGTTTTTTTCTGCAGGATCATTTTTAACTAATTTTTTAGTAGTTTTAACTAAACTTTTTACGGACTTTTTTCTATTAGTGTACCAAAAATACCAGATTTAGATTAATTTTTATACACTCACAATAACATTACCGTAAAAGTTCAACAGTTGTTTAAAAAGTAAATCGGTAAAGTTGTTTTAATTGAATAAGTAGTTAAATTGAAAAGAAATATATTTTTTATTTTTTTCTCTCAGTCATTCAATAAACAACCCAGTCAGAAAAATACAAACGCACTTTAACGGGTGGTACAAGTACTGGTAAAAAGTGCTTTTCCATTCCCAAAATGATAACATCATTAGACAAAAGGACGGGCTGTTCAAAAAGCGCCGAAAAAGCACTGGAGGAACATAATTTTTGAACGATGGCAAAACGATGGCAAAACGCTGGCAAAACCAATAAATAGGTGGTCTGAAAATATATTTTCCAAAATAAAATTTAAAAAAAGTTCATATGTATTTTTTTGGTCCTGCCGAAATTTGAACCCAGACCGTCAGATTGGCAGACGATTGCTCTGAGCTAAAGAGACATATAATATTTGATGGCTAAACACATAAATGAGTGATAATAGCTGGACAACTACTAGCTGTGCCAAAATGCTAGTACTGGCAAACAATTTTTTGTAACTAGTATGCCAGCATTGGGAGGGCAAAAAAAAGTTGGTCTTGAAGGAGCTTTCCCACAAACAAAAAAAGTGATTTTATAAAACAAAAAAAATTTTAAATTAAAAAAATTCCAAAAAAAAATTTTTGCTTGCAACCGGATTTGAACTCGGAACCTTCTGGCTACAAACTTTTTTTAACGAAGCGTCAGCATTTTTATAAAATCATTGGTCTACCAGTGAATTGATTTTTGTAGCCCTGGTAGCACTGAATAACCACTGGTTGCAAACCTTGGCATATCACTCTAAGCCAATTCTTTGCCAGTGGTTTTTTTATAAACCACCGAAATTTTTGTAAAACAAATACTGGCAAAACGCTTTTTGCAAGCGCTGGCAAAGCGTCCCAAATGAGTGTTCTGCCAGTCATTTATTTTTAACACCGTGGTTACCCAGTGGTATGCCAGTGCTTGATTTTTTGTACCACTGGCGATTTCTGACTGGGAAAATACACAACATACGTACTTTCAGTAGAAGTTAAAATATTCAATCAAAATTTTCTGTTAAAAACAATCAGTTGTTATAATACGATTAATTCTAAAATAAACGAGAAATCTATTATTTTTACCGACTTTGCCAGTTAATTAATTAACAATTAAAAATAAATCATTTTTTTAACTTATTTTCAATTGTTTTAATGTACATATTCGGTTGATTTTAAGGAAAAAATATTGTGAGTGTACCAATTCCCAGAGATTCATATCCGAAGAACAGATTGCCGATCACGCTATACTGCATTAGCATAGGTTCTAATTTATAGTCTACAGCCCGAGTTTTGCATAGAGTTTGACCTAGCAGCAGTATGTTATTTTCCTCTAAACTAGAACAGGCTGCCTTAAAACCGATTCTAGAACCAGTTATATGACTTCCCGGAATATAAAACAAATCATACTGGTGTGGGGTTCCATATATTCTGCATTTTTTTTTTTAATTTTTTAATTTTTTTTTTTTATAATAAACTGTACTTTCACAGGTTATTTTTAAATTTAAATGTCTCCTAAAAAATAAAGACTTAAAAAACTTTGAGAAAAATTGTATTAAAATTAAAAAAAAAAACGTGCAAGCTCATTGAAAATAATTTCTGTCTAATAGTGCTCAAAGGCCGACTCGACCATAACTTTGCTATTAAAACAGCCAGTTTGGCTAAATTTTATCTAAAAAAGAGGTTAATCTCCGCTACTGAGGGCCGCTAAAAAATAAAGTTTTCTTTAGTTCTGTATCCTCTATTATATATCAATGATCACAAATTCAGAGAGTTAAATTCAAACATGAGGTAAGCATGACGAACATCTTCTTTATTCTAATTACGAATTCTGAACTTATGACCATCTTAAATATCCCTAAAGACAACTTAAATATCCCTAAAGACAACTCTCATCGTATATCTGGCCAATTATAAATCTTCAGCTTTATGTATAATTCATAACAAGTGCTTTTGTGTGGTCTTTGACATTTTAATTTCTAATAATGTGAAAGTTAAAATTTTTAAAAGAAATAATTAAATTCTAGCATAATTTTGCCTAGGGCGGAGACGCACACACATAATATGAAAAATCCCCTTAATTAATAAAATGATTGATTTAGAAAAATTAATTTGGGTGTAAAACCTCAATAACGGAAATCAAAACAACTTAAATACCATAAGAAATAAATACATAATTATGAAAATATCCAGAAAAAACTAACAAAATTTACGTCACAAATTTATAAATTGATTAATTTGTTTGAAACTAAAAAGGGGGATAAGCTTTTAAAATTAATAAACACTCGTAAATGTTTTTTTTTTACAAAAAGAATAAAAAAGTTCTCATGATTTGTTTAAATATAATTTTTATAAATAATTTTTATCAATAACTGTTTGGGTTTTTAATAATATTCAAAATGAAAATAAATAGCCATTAAACAAAAATATATTTAAAAACATGTTCAACATGTTTTTTCAATTTTTTATTACAAAAAAAAAAAGAAAACATGACAAGATAAAATTAACAAAAAAATTTCAATATAAAGTGTTTTATATTTTAAAAGGTATTTTAAATTGCCGCATAACCTAAATTATTTAACAGCCAGGCCAACAACAAAGAGACCTGAAACACCTTACACTCCATTAACTTATAAGTGTGGTGTGGTGGTCAATACTAAATTACGACCGAATCCAAAATAACAACAACAACAACAAAAGCTCATAAAGCTGCAGTTTAAACATAATTATACCCAACAATTTTTTAAATTTTGTTGTTTTTTGGTCTTCCCATTTATCTATCTATCGATCATGGGGAGTTCAGTAACTTATACTTTAAGATTTTATAATAAACTACTACCAGCAGTAGTCAGATTTATTTATTTTTTTAATTCTCTTAACATTTAGAAAACATTTAGGCATTAGTAATTTCTATAAATTTTTCTAATCTAACAACGATTTTTGCTTAATTATTAAAAAAATTATTTTGTGAAAGAAAAAGCGCCTTTTATGTTAATGGAGTTTTGAAATGATAAAACAACTTTCAAGTTACCGTGCGTGTGTGTGTGTGTGGGGGGATATAAATCAAATCAGGTGAAATGATTTGTTTCTTAGTTTTTTTTAAAGCTTTTCTTACTTAACATGAAAACGCCTTTTAATTTTGATGAGAATATCTTCTAAAATTATTTTAAATTTCTTCATTATATAATATTGACTAATTACTTTTTAGAACATGTATGATTTTGTTTATTCATAGAGAATTAATGTAGAATGTGTTATGTAGAATGTGTTAATTGATTTTTGTCTTAAAGCTTTTTACATTAACCCTGTACTGCATGGCATTACATATACGTAACGAAAACTTACATGCAGCGCCTAATACTTCTTCGTTGGCAGTACCCAATTTTTATATCCTGCATCAATACATGGAAAGGCCATAATAAGTTTGTGCTGCTGTTTCGGACATCAAACGTAATGACCGTAGACTCACATGTAAATGTGGGTGGAGGGGAGGGGGCGGATTTGGAAATTTTGATTTATTACTCACATGTCATGACCAATAGGTCTGCTATATCAGTCAAAACATGTATAATTAACCTCCTGTTAAACATTTTAGCCGACTTATTTATCCACTGAGAATTTTGTGATTACCTTTGTAGGAAATGAGACCTACACTGAAAAAAATCCATGCTACATCTTACGAAAAATATACGAAACTTTCGTGAATTTTATGAAAACAAAGAAACCCTTTCTTAGAATTAACAATTATCTTTTTGTTACTTTACTTACACTTAAAGAAATAAATCTGTAAATATAGCAGAAAAAGTAACTAAAAATTAGTTAAAAATGCTGCTCCATAAAAAACTGCTTAACTAGCAGTTTATTTTTGCTATATATTAGTAAGATAAGAACAGCAAAAATAAAACTGTTAAATATACAGAATTTTAGTTATATTTGAGTTAAATGTTTGTTAATAGAAAATAACAAATTAACCTGCTAAAATGAGCAAAACATTTTGCTAAATAATTAAAAGCCAAAAAAAAATAGCGAAAAAATTTTAAATTTTCTAAGCTTTTTTCGATTTTTTTTAAATGCAAATAAAAATTGAGCATTTTGAAAACAGCGCACAGTGCTTTGTCCCATAGACAAAAATAAAAAAAATTTGTGTCTCCGATTTCGACGAAAATATTTTTTTTTGTATATATACTAAAATTACTTAATATTGTAAATATTATCCTTTCTGGTATAACTCATTCTGTCTACACTAGAGGTCGCTAAAGTCGCTAAATTTTTAACATAGAATGTAATGAAAAAGGATGAATTTTTTGGATCTTACAAAAAAAAATTGGTAAAAATTTATTTTTAGAGGTATCTTTAAAAAATTTTTTTTTTAATATTTGAATATATTCGAATCAATAAAAAATAATAAAATTGTAAAAAAAATCTACATTTAACATATCAAATTAATTTTTGAATTTTTACAATATTTTTGCTGGGAGTCTAAAAATACCAAAAGTTAAATGGAACTTTAAAAAAAATTATGTTAATTGATTTTAAAATTTTTTGTTATGCCCTTATAATTTTATATAAGAAAAAATAAAAAAAGGACCAATTTCTTAATTTAACTATAAAAAAAAAATTTTTCCAAGTGTCAAAAAATGTATTTTTGTAATTTCATCTTTTATGGGATACGAAAAAGTTTCCAACTTTCTTAAATTTTAATAAAATGTTATAGGTTTTTTTTCGAAAAATTTAGGCAATATTATTTTTTTTAAAAAAGTATAAAATTTTCAAAAACACCCCATCTATTTCATTAATAAATCCTTAAATATACCTAATTTTTGGTTATAATCTTAAAAATTATCAAAATTTTAAAATATATTAAAAAAATTATGTTAACTGATTTTCATATTATTTCTTTTTTTTGTTAGGAATAGACCTTTACTTAATATATTTAAAAGAAATATCTTCCAATTTTTTTATAGAAATTAAAAAAAAATTTTTTTTAAGGACTCTTTTTATATCTGATTCACGTAATAAAAGCTACATATATTTAATTTTTTAACTAAATTACCAGCTGATAAAAAAAACAAAATAAATTTTTGAACTTTGGGAGGAAATTCACTAAAGTATTACCGCTAAAAACACTAACAGGAACATTTTTGTGGAACATTCTAACCCTCTAACTCTTCAATGAAAAGGAATTTGTTGGCCCCTTTTTGAAAAGGGTCAGAAACGACCCGTAGTTGAAGAGTTAGTGGGTTAACATGTTCCACAAAAATGTTCTTCGTAGTGTTTTTTTACATAAGTTCACTGAACACATCCTATACCTAAAATGGAAGATTCCCATAGTTTCTCCCTAAAATCTAGGTTTGTGGGACATTTGAGCGCCAATTTTGAATAAGTAGGAAACTAAGCCTTAAACACATTTTAAGTTTTTACTTATTACTGACACTTAAGTTAAATTTTCAATACTGATGTCTTAAAAGACTTATAGTAGAGTTTCATGACAAATATTTTTGCGGAACATTTTAACTCTCTAACTCTTCAACTTACGGGTCGTTTTTGTCCCTTTTTAAAAGGGGGCTAAAAAGCCCCTTTAATTGAAGAGTTAGAAGGTTAAAATGTTCCACAAAAATATTCTTCGTAGTGTTTTATATAAGTTCGCTGAACATACCCTATACCTAAAATGGAGGATTCACATGGTTTCCTATTTTAATCCTATTTAATTTAATCCAAATTTGGCACAAATATGGCTTGACCTTACATGAATTCACGTGCTAAATTTCATGGCAATCGGATAATTTTTGCAGGTTTTATAAAGATTTTAAGATAAAGGATATATGGCAGGACTAAGAGTCCGATTTTGATAAAAATTGACACAAACGTTTCCAGTTTCATGTATACCAATGGATACTTTTTATAATTTTAAGTCCATTTATGTAGCTAATATAATATTTTTAAATTTCAGGACCTATGGGAGGTGGGCGTGTCCTTAACTCGATATTTCCAAAAATTTAAATTTTTCTTAACTAGGGGGTTCTATGTCAGTGTACCAAATTTCAAAACTCTGTCTCCACTCCTTCTATGTTTGTCCAATCGTTATATGGGATCAAAGCACTGTGCAGCGGTTTACAATTTTTTTTAACAAATAGTTCTGTTAATTTAACAAGTTGGACTGCTATTTGCATTCAACTAAATTTATCTTAAAAATAGCAAAAAATTTGTAGATACAACAGTTTGTTTTTGCTATTTTTAATCTACTAATATTTAGCAAAATTTTTGCAGATTTTACAGTACAATTTGTCATTTTCAATTAACTAAAAGTGAACTTAAATATAATTAAAATTCTGTAAATTTAGAAGTTTTATTTTTACTAGTATTTAGGAAAAACAAATGCTAATTTAACAGTTTTTTCTACAGTATCATTTTTAACTAATTTTTAGTTACTTTATCCACTATTTTTACAGATTTATTTCTAGTAGTGTAAGAATTTAAAACTAAAGGGTTACAAAATTGTTTCGCAGATCGGATTCGGGCTAAGAAAATATGAATATATGGGTTTCGCCCGCTACGTTATTAGCGTACCTTAAAGTTTATTTTATTCCAGTTTTTTTTTTTTCTTTGGAGGTAGACCTGGCAATTAAAGTGAATTCGAACACTCTGTTGGAAAAGTTAACTGCATTGGTTTCTTCCTCCGCTTTATTAATATATATCTTTAAAGTCCCATAGTTCGACCGGTAGTTTTAAATATCGGAATATATTTAGAACAAAATTACAAAGAGGTTTGGGCAAGCTTTTGAGGAGGAGGCTTTTCGTCTTTTCCAAAATTTCTATATCCGCGTATATCTACGACGGAGGAGGAACCTACATAACACAGCGTTATGGGCGCTGTGGTGTAATGGTTAGCGCGTTGGACTGTTACACGTGAGGTTGCGGGTTCGAGCCCCAACCAAGGCAACATCAATTTTTGAAAAATAGTAATATGTATGAGTTTTTTCTATCCCTCATACATATCGCAGCGTCCTCCTTCGGTGTTCCCATAGCACTTAACCCCACCGAAGTAAAATAATATAACAGGGCTATGAACTAAAATAAAAAGCTTCAACAAAGTTCGCCAACTCACCGTCAGATGGCGCGCAACAACTGTTCTAAAATTCAATATCTCGCGCAATTACAGTGTTGCCATATTTGAAGCCCTTCATCTTTCACCACCTTTCACTTCTTCTCTATCCCCTTTCCAAAGGAAGCAACACGTTAAATTATAGGAAGAATTTCCTGAGTGTTACTTCTCTTTAAAAAAAAAAAAAAAAAAAAAAAAAAGTTCTTAGTTCCAGCGGTTCGGGCAGGCCGTCAATGAGGAGATTTTTCCCCTTTGTGTCCCACTCCATAGGAATTTCCAAAAATCCCGTCTTAGCAGACATCTGCGACAGATGAGGAACGTTCTTGTCGAATTTTAACTTCCTAGCCCCATTTGTTTGCGCAGGCTACTTTCCCCTTTTGAAGCCCCATTTTTACCACTTTTCTGTCCAACATTGCCAAAAGTTAGCCCATAATCCAAGGAACACATGTTTTAATTTTCAGGTTTCTGTGCAAAGGGGTTTGGGCAGGCCGTCAAGGATGAGGAATATCCCTTTTTGCCACCACCGGAAAAAATTTAGAAAAATTCTCTCCACGCGGACGTTTTTGCCGTAGGAGGCTACTGCATACCGAATTTCAGAATTCTAGATCTAGCAGTTTGTGCAAAGGAGACATCAGCTCACCAAGTTTAAACTTCCTAGCTCAAGTAGTTTAGACAGGCCGTTAAATAGGGTACTTTTCCCCTTTGAAACCCAATTTTTACAATGTTCCTGTTTAAATTTCCAAAAAGTAACGTCAGAATAAGTTAGCCGATGCGCAAAATAACAAATATTTAAAATTTCAGATTTCTAGCCAATGGGCTAGAAATAATTTTAATAATAACCAATATAAACTAAACAAGAATTTTCAAAATATTCAACGAAATTTTTTATATTTTCAAGAATTAAAATAACTGTTAACTGCAAAAATAATTATTTGTAGTTTTTCATAGAGGAACAACTGTAATTGCAGTTAAAAACAACAACTCCTGATTACTACACAAACAACTGCCACGTAGTAACTATACAACTTTTTTGAGTTCTCTTCTGTAGCTAAAAACAGGTTTCCCTAGAATCAGTTCAGGAACTAGTTCTAGAACTAATTTTTCGTCAGTTATACCTTACATTTAATTTCCGTGGAACAGCTTCCGAAACTAGTTCCATGGGAACGGTTATAGTGGAACACTCAAAAAATTTGACAGTTACTACATGTCAGTTGATTGTGTAGTAATCAGCAGTTGCTGTTTTAACTGCAATTGCAGTTGTTTTTATGTACAAAGATGCAAAAAAAACAATCATAACAGTTATTTTAAAAACCAACTAACGAAAAGTGATTTATTTCGTAATGTTTTTTTAAAGCATTTTATAATTTTTAATGTTATAATGAACAACTACCAAAACTTTATTTTTACAATAGTTATTTTTGTTACCCAGCAAAAACAGAGCTGCCAAAGTAGTAGAAAAGGCACTACAATTAATAATCTAGATGTACCTCCTTTTTAACAAAACTCCAATGATTAAACATAGAGTTGTCATAGGAGAGGTGTACTTCTAATTCAACATTTTTTCAGTACTGTTTGCACTAGTACAAAAGAAACTCTTTTTTATAATTTTTTGTTCTTAATTTGGTATTAAAAGGCATTCAGCCAAAACTAATTACTTCGAAGTAATTGCTAAGTTGTATTCACATGACCCATTGTGTGTTATTGTCTTTAATAAAAGTGCTTATTAAACAACCGCAAATAATGCACTGAAATTTAGTATTTTTCCAGTAATATATGCACCTGTGAAAATAAAAGAAAGCGATTTTCGTAACTTTTATTAAAATATAAGTTATTTCTAAAAATTAAAAGATATTGAATTTAGAAAATTAATTATGAATTTAAAAAAAAATAAATAAAAAAAAGAACAAAAAAAATATATTTCTCAACAGGGATTGAACCTGCGATTATCTGTTTGGAAATAAACTGTCTAAAAATCAATTTTAGGGCCACTTTTAGAGAAATAATGCTTTAGAAGTAATGCTTAAGTGATTTTTTGGATTTTGTTCAGAATTACTTCTAAAAAACTGTAAAAATATACTGGCGGTTATGTTGGAAGCAATGAAAGAAGTGTGTTTTTGGAGTTGTTCAGAGATACTTAACTTAGCGTCTTGACGAGACATTGATTTGTTTGCCCAAAAACTAATCGTCAGCAGAAAACTGGAAAAAAATTTGTCTATTTCTTTTGGGTGGAGAATACGTAATGGCAGACAATTCATTATTTTTTGTTTTTTGTTGGAGTAGGTCACAAACTATTTATTTTCATGTTTTCAATGTGTTTTTCACTAATTTTTTTCCAATAAAAAATAGTAAATTGCATTAAATTCAATAATAATAAAAATTATTTACTTTTTCTTAACATTTTATTAATTTTATTTTATTTTCTTTATTTTTTAGTAATGCCACTAAGATCTGATCTAAGATCTGGATTAGATCTGGCATCGTGGTTGTTGTTGCACATAGTTGTGAGAACAATTGTGCTGACAACGTTGTCTGAACAAGAACAAAACATGAACAAGAGTGGTCCACACGAGACAAATTCATGGGCGAACAAGAAATTGTTCGTTGGTTGAACAAATCGATGTCTCGTCTAGACGCTAAGTAAAGAAGTGGTTTGTAAAGCATGACTTAAATTTTTTTTTTGGAAATTGATTAAAAAAATATGAGTTTTCTAAAATTATGTTTTTTTATATTTGCTATTCGTTATTATTAATATATCCGTAATTTGCAAAGAAAAGTCAAAAAAATTACAAATTTTTATGTAATCGAAAGAAAAAAATTTTCGTTATTAAATATACGTTTATATTTATAAAAAAGAACTTAACTGTTAAAATCAGTAATTTTACCCAGTTTGACAGATGTTTTAAAATGTCTGAAATAAAAGTTTGTCAGTTAATTTTACGACATTACTAGTCACTTTTAATACATTTGTTAGTTATTTTTTAAGCAGTTAAAAATAACAAATTTCTTTTTTATTTTACAGTTAAATGGCTTTATCGCCTTTTTAACTGTATATACCTTTGTTTTAACTGTAATTTTCAGTAGATTCTACCGACAAACTTTTTTAAGTGAACCAGTTGCAGAATTTGTATTGTTGGAAACCAATTGCCCACAAATTGCATAAAATTTTTTTTATTTGATATGGGGCAACGATTTTTTCCTGTGTATTTATTTATATTGTGTAAAAAGGCTATAAAAGCAAAAGTAAAAAAACTTGCAACAACAGCACTTTTTTTTTTAAAAAAAGTTCAAAGTTATGAGAAAAAATATTTTTTTATGAACAAGAAAAGCACTTTTGGACAAAACATCTTAAAAAGCAGTTTAGCCCAAAAGTCCAAAGAAAAAGCTATTTTAAAAAACGGAAAATCTGAAAAAAGCAAAAGGAAGCAACTAAGAGTAAAAAAAGCATGAAAAGAAAATTTGTCTTCGCTGATCATAACTATAGCACTTCTTATGCGAATTTAACAAAACCACAAGTTAGTATTACAAACCCCTACTACAGCAAAATATTAATAAAAATCCATTAATGAATTGAAATTGTTAAGCAAAAAAATGTAGGAGTAGCTTAAATACATTAAAAATTTAAACATTAAAAGAATTTCATTGAACAATACCGTCAATATAAGTTTCTAAATCTATTTAAAACTTAGTCAGCATCTTTTTATTATTACTGCAAATTAATTGTTCTACCTTCTAAGCTTAACAGAACGACAACTTCAAAACACACTTCAGATTTGAAATAATTGAAATACAAATTTATCAATTATATTTTGTTTAAGTAGATTTGAGGTAAGTTTTTTTTAACTGCTAACAATATTAAGGGTACTCACAGTTATGATAACGCAATAATTGTTAAACGTATGGAACTACAATATTGTCGACAAAATAATCACTCTATGACAATTTATTGCATTGCAGACTGTAAAAGCCTTAATAAAATATCTATATGAACATTTTTTAAATAAAAACTCGTTTTAAATAATCCATAAAATGTAATGACGTGCAAATTATTATGCTTGTCTACGCTAGAACTCAATAAAAATAATTAAAACTTATAATAAATGATCTTTAAACAAATTTAGATTTAAAAAAAATTATACAACTGTCACTAAATTATTCTTATCTAATTGCGATAAAAATAATTGCGTTGTAAAAAAATTGTGAATAATTATTTTTGCGTTTAGATTGAAGGGTTTTTATATCAGCTGATTTTGATACGATCACGTTTTTAGTAGCTTAAATTGTTTTGTAAATAAAAAATTATTTTTATATTTGTCATTTGAAAACTTTGTAAACAATTCAATTATATTTCTATTTAAGTAGTTTTACTCTAACTATAGCAAAATTGTTATTTTTCAACTTTTATCTTAGCTTTAGCAAAATGACATAATATCTGTCAAAAATTTGCATAAATTTTAGTTTTTTAGTTTGATTTACTATTTTGTTTCAAGCTGCCAATAAATAAATTAACGTTTTAGTTATTTCTTATTCGAACTCGGAGCGTGTTTTTATATTAAGTTTTTTTGCAATTAAAAAAAATATATATAGATAAAATTGTACACTAATAGAAAAAAGTCTGTAAAAATTTTAGTTAAAGCTACTAAAAAGTAATTAAAACTGATCTTGCAAAAAAGCTGCTGAAAATAACAGATTATTTTCGCTAAATATTAGCAAAACCAAACTATTAAATATACAGAATTTTATTTACATTTGAAGTAAATTTTAGTTAATAAAAAATAACAACTTAATCTGGTTAAAAACAGCAAAAAAATTTGCTAAATAATAAGTAGACTAAAAAATCACAAAAATTTTTATCGATTCTTTTAACCTAAATAAATATTTAGCCTTCTGAAATCAGCAGTTTACTATTTTTTGTAGTAAATATTTTTGTTGATTTTAGCCAGATAGACTGCTATTTGAATTCAACTACATTTAGCTAAAAAATAACAAAAATTTTGTAGATATAACAGTATGTTTTTGATATTTTTAGTCTACTAATATTTAGTAAAATTTTTTTCACATTTTACAGCAAAATTTGTCATTTTCAATTAACTAAAAGTTATAAATAAAATTTTGCAAATTTAATAAATAAAATTTTGCAAATTTAATAGTTTTATTATTGCTATTCTTATGTTACTAGTTTTTGTGAAAAAATTTGCTTATTTCAACAGTTTTCTTTCTGCAAGGTGATTTTGAATCAATTTTAGTAATTTTTTCTACTATTTTTACATGTTTATTTTATGTAAAACTAAATCAAATAATAATTAATATTAAAAAAAAACTAATCTGCTAAAATTAACTTTAGTTAAAATAAGTGCTCAGTCTAATTAAATCTTTATATAACAAATTTTGTCGTATAGTGACACTGTAGAAAATCATTACCAGAAATGTTGTTATATAACGTTAGTTACTTTCCCGAAAAATCAAAAAATATTTTATTACCTAAATGGTTGGTTACCAATATTGACAAAAATAATGAGTCTAAAAATAGATTTCCAGGAAAACAAAATTTTGTAAAAAAATGTTTTTTTTTATTGTTAAATTTTTTTAATATAATGTGCTTGTGCCGGGAATCGAACCTGGGTAGTCAGATCGCCAGTCGACAGCGCTACTATCTGAGCTATCTCGATATTTTATATTTGATAAATAAAAATATAAAACATAAGTCATTATGGGTAACGCATGTTTTTTGTTTTGAACTAATGAAAAAAGTGACTACCCAGCAAAAAAAGAGATGCCGAAGCAGTAGAAAAAGCACTACAATTGATGATCTAGATGTAGTTCTTTTTTAACATAAACACTAATGATTTTAACATTGAGTTGTCAGAGGATTGGAGTACTCGCACTGCAACATTTTGTCTGTACTTTTTGAACGAGTGCAAAGGAAGCTCTTTTGCACCAATTAAAAATTAAAATTCTTTACAAATGATTTACAAAAGTCTTTTTATTGCCGCCACCGGGGATCGAACTTGCGATCTCACGATTGCTAGTCTAGCGCTCTACCGCTGAGCTATTCTTTGATATGAAATTTGATTGGCATAAAAACACCACTTTGTTAATGCGAGATATTGTTCCTTATTCTCTTCAATAAAAGTACTTATTAAAACAGTGTAAAAGGTGCACTCCAATCCAATATTGGTTTCAGTACTATTTTTACAGGTACATAAAAATCAATTTCTGACCATTTTTCTAAAAATTCAAAATTAAACAATATTGAATTTAAACAAATTAATTATAAATATTAAAAAAAAAAATTAATGGAATAAAAAAAATTCAAAAAAAAAAATAAAAAAATATTGGTCCCGCCGGGATTCGAACCCGGGCCCTCTATTTGGAAATGCCAAATGATACCAAAATCGCTTTTTACGATCAGTTTTAGAGCAACTACTCTTTAGAAGCAATACTTAAGTGATTTTTTGGATGTGGTTCAGAAGTAATTCTAAAAAAGCTGTAAAAATGTAATAACGGATACTTGGGAAACAATGAAAGAAGTGATTTTTTGAAGTTGTTCAGAATAACTTCTAAAAAAGCAGTAAAAATACACTAACGGATACTTGTGAAGCATTGAAAGAAGTAGTTTGTAAAGCACTACTTGCAATTTTTTTTGCTGGGTAGTTATACTAAGTGACACATTATTATTTGTTTTAAAATAATGGAGAAAGTAAATCGGTGTCTTTACTGGTAGTCCAAAAAATACTTTTATGTAATTTTATGAATAAATGTGAGCTCATAAGCGTTTCACCAAACTCTTAAAGGTATCCAGTGTAGAAACGGTAATGACATAAAATTATTTTTTAAAATACCAGTAAAGACACCGATTTACTTTCTCCATTATTTGAAAAAAAAAAAAAATGTGTTACTAATTTATAATAGCAATAGTTTATTTACGAGTTTGTTAATATTTATAAATTATTAATTTTGTCTTATATCATCAAAATTATATAAATTAAAAAATATTTGTAAATCAACTCCATATTACAAATTTTATTTATTTAGCTTCCAGCAATTTTTGACGAAATCATCATAATGTGAAAGAGTCATTATGAATTGAATAATTTTATTTGAACAAATTTCTAAATTAAAATAATGATCGATTTCTATTAAGCTGCACCAATATTATTGACTTGTTTAAAAAAAATAATTTGAAATATAATTAGTTGGTTACCCAGCCAGCAATTCCGGAGCGCTCATAAATAAGATTTTTAAATGGCTCATAGAAATGATTATTGTTTTTTCGAAAACACTCTTTTTTTGGTAAAAAAATATGAACCCTCAGAAAACAATCCAAAAAGTTGTCTCTACAATCTAAAAAAGCTGTCTCAAAACGAGGGTTCATTTTTCGGACTCAAAGAAGATTCCAAAATTATTTAAATTTTATACGTTCTTTTTTCGGAGTCCTTTATGAGTACACAGGGGGCTCTTTTGGACGGACCACTTTCATAAGAAAAAGTGGACAAATGTTTATGTTTTTGGAGCTCAATTCTGAGTCATTAATGATCATCTTTGTTTGCTGGGTAGTTAAAACTTTCGCACACTCAAAAAAGTTTGTCTATAGGATTTCTGACTAACCAATACTGTAAAATAACCAATACTGTAAAATAACTTCAATGAATTAATACAACTGATCAAATTTAACTATAAAATATTTAAAAGAGCTGACCAAATTGGCAAGAACCTACTATATTTTTACAATTGATTTCTTTCACATTAGAATCATATATATTTATAAAAACTACAAGAAAACATTAATTTTCTTTCGATTTTATTGTGCAAACTGAGATTATGTCAGTAATAACAAACATAAACTAAACAATGATTTTCGGAAACTTAACGACATATTTTATTTTTTAAATAACTACACATGTGAAAATCGAACTATATATGACCATACATAGTCATACTTTGACTAGTATATGATCATGCATAGTCATACATGATCATATACGTCAGTACATAGTTCAATGTATGACCATACATGATCTCATATATTTCAATATATCTTCGGATCCGAAATTTGAGGGTATATGGAGGTATATGACCATATATGATCATATATGAGCATACACGAATCATATGTGAGCATATATGGTCATATATGAACATGTAGGGTCATATACCCTCAAATTTCGGATCCGAAGATATATGGAAATATATGAGATAATGTATGGTCATGCATTGAACTATACATGCACGTATATGATCATGTATGCCCATGCGTGATCATATACTAGTCCCTGTATGATCATGTACGTTCATATATATTTCGATTTTCACATGGGTAACAAAATTAATTGTTTACTGCAAAAATACTGTTTTGGTATACGTTTGTTACAATATTAAAAATAACTGCTTTAACCAACTTTTACGAAATACAGTATTTGTCCTTAGTTTTTTTTTTTTTTTGTAAGTAGTAATGATAGTTTTTTTCATAGGAAAACGACAGTAATTACGGTTAAAAATAACAACTACTGATTACTACACAAACAACTCTCATGTAGTAACTGTAAAATTTTTAAGTACCAGAAAATAGTTTTACTGATAAATAATATTTCATGCTTCAAACAACAGTTATGGTGGAACGGGAGCTCGTCAAATGGCGAGTTCGCTCCGAGGCCATAAGCCGCTTTGTGAATTTCTCACTCTCCAGAAAAAAAAAACTTTAAAACTCCCTTCAAAAAATCTGTGCGACATGACAGAGACACACACTCCGCTGACTGTCCAGATTATATAAGAAACTGCCTTCAGATATCTGAGAGGCCACAGTCGCGGATAATCATAAAGCAAATGCTGCGCAAGCAAAAATGTTGACATTTTCTTCATGACAGTTGTTGGAAAAATTTAAAACGACTATTGTGACTATTTTGAATAAAAATCTCAATAGTATGAAATAATTATATATCGGGTCCGTCTATTTAAAAACTAGTAAAAATAGTAAAAACTAGCATGTAAGCAAACAAATATATTATTTTGTAATGGAAAGAAAAATATAGCTTTTTTTTATTAAAATAAATTTTGTTAATATTAAAAAATGAAGGAACATACATTAGTTAACTTTCAACCAGACTGATGTAGAGTACCATATAGTCAGCATGTCTGACTTTAACTTTTTTACTTGTTTAATAATCATTTTGTCTACATAACTTTAGCCATAGAACTGATTAAAAAATAATGTTCAGAGAGTTTATTTCGTATATGATTTTCTTTATATTGAATACCAGTAAACCATATTGTTTGCTCTTCGGCCATGATATCGAAATAGCTTTATTATTTGTTAAATTTTAAGCTAAGCTGTTAACGGTTAAAAAACTTTCATTTTATAAACTGCGGTATAAAAATGTTTTTTTTTTTTTTATAAAATCTAATAACTAAATTATTTCGTATTTTTTATATATATTCATAAAATTACAATTTTCTGCTACCACGACCTTCATCAGAAGTGATAGTTTTATTAACCCCTTTAAATAATTTTATAGACAGATACTTTTAGTCAATCTATAACATCAGTAGCAATCTATAGATTTTTATAAATTCAAAAAATTTGCCGATAAAAATTAACCTGACCAAAGCAGCTTTAATCTCAATAATATTACACAAGAATTAATAATATTAACCGCAGATCAATAATAAAAAACGTTATAAACATAATTTTGCATAACAAGATCTGAAATAAACTAAAAAAACTCAAAAAAAAAACAATCTACACAATTAACAAAACATGCAGGGAAATTTAAATAAAAGCACTAAATGCATTAAAGGAATTAAAAGTGCTAAAATCCGAAAACTTCTTTAACAGAATGTAAACAATTGTCTGTTGAAGGCTATTCGGATTTCATACTCGCCTAAGAATATTAAATTACATACTCAATCGGAATTTCTGGTTCTTGTCTAGGAGCATTATTAATCCAGTGTAGAAAATCATTACCAGATATGTGGTTATGTAACTACATACTTGGTAATGGTAACTATGTAGTTACTTTTCTTATTACATTTCTTATTACCTTTGTATAGCGATGTCGCGAAAAATAATGAGTTATGCATACAAACCAGCATACGAAAAATCTAAAAATATGTCATTACCTATATGCTTACCAGTACTGACAAAAAGAATGAGTCTAAAAATAGATTTTCAAAAAAATAAGTTTTATAAAAAAAAATATTTTTTTATTATAAAATTTTTTTTAAATAAAATTTTCTAGTATCGGATTTGAACCTGGGACTCCAGGTTGCCAGTCAAAAGCTCTACCATCTGAGCTATATCGACATGTAATGTTTGATAGATAAAAACATAATTGACCTGCTGCAGACAAGTCAGCTTACTCGCCAACATACAAAAAATTAAAAAATATGTGGTTACATATATCCTTACCAGTGTTTAAAAAATATTGAGTCTAAAAATAGATTTCAAAAAATTTTCAAAAAGATCTAGAAAATTACTTTCTATTTAAAATAATGATAAAAATAAGTCATTATCAGTAACTCATTATTATATATTTTAAAATAATGCAGAAGATAAGTGGGAGTCATTACTGGTAGTCCAAAAAATTATGATATGTCATTACCGTTTCTACTATTTCAATCAATTCAGGATTTTTTTCATTTCAAATATTCATTAAAAATTTATATTTTTTTACATATTAGGGGATCTATTTCAATCTATACCTAAACTTTGAATTAATATAACAAGTATACATACAGAGGTACAAATTGATTATAGAATAAGTATATAAATTTTTATTGAATATTTGAGATATACAATATTTAACGAATATTTTCTCCGAAATGCAGCCGGAGAAAATATTGTGAGTTGATAGAAAAAGATCGAAACTTTTTGTAGAAAAAAATTGGACGATTTTTAGATAAAGTGAGTTACCTATTACAATAAGAAAAATCAAATTTCGAACATTTCCCAAATTACATTAAATTTGTAAATATTTAACCACGTCTACCTTGCCCTATTTTATGAAGAACTAAAAAGTTTTTACATAATTTATTTGTATCTTATAGAACAGGGGTGGCAAGACTTTTTTCGCTGCGTGCCAGAAACGGAGAATTTTTTTGTAAAAATTTCTCGAGTGCCACATTAATTTTAGTTGTCTTTTAAAAGTCCTTTTTTAAAATTTGGAAAATTTCTTTTAAAAATATCATCGCAGATGTACATATTTATCAGCGCTAAGGATAATCCCCATGAAATAACCCCAAAGGGAAAAATTAAATAACATCCAAGAAATGATGTAAACATGTTTGACAGTAATTTAATTTTTGGGGGTTTATTTAATCTATAAATATTGAGATTATTTCATTATGAAAAAATCCCCAATGAAATAAAATTAAAACAGTTTGAACATTATTGCCTTTTAATTTTTTGGGAGTTATTCCATTTTTGGTGGTTATTTCATTTTGTTAAAAAAAGTTAAATTATTGGGCGCCATCAAATATTTAAGTACATAAGAAACTTGTTGAAAATGTGCTTCGGGCAAAAATTTGATTTTGTTAAAATAAACCGCGCAGTTTTTATCATCATAATAATGAAAAAAAAGGCGCATGAACAGAGAAATTTCTATTTCAGATGAAATGGCTCTTCGAAACACGACCAAACCCCAATTTCAAATTCCGACAAAGGGGGTGATTTCATTATGAAACTTATTTTTAGCTTTTATTTTATTGAGGGTCATTTCGTAGGACCTATTTTCCTTTTAAAAAAACTTAATTTTTTAGATCCAATTTTATTACGAGTTGTTTTCCATTTTTGTGCAATTTTCTGGTACTTTTTATTTCTCCAATTATGAGGCATTTTCTAATCGAAACATTAAACTTCTTTCAATCTAGAATTTTAGAGATTTTCCCAGAATTTTCTGATAATCGAATTTGCGAGTTCTTTATTAACCATATTTCTTTAAACAAAATATGATGGCAATACAGAGTTTTGTTAATTTTAAAAGACAATTTACAAGCTCTATGAAAAATTTCACCATTATGGAGTTAAATCACACATTTTTATAACGAAATTTAACATTTAACTGAATTTTTTGCCGGTCTTCTAATAGTTTAAATTTTTTGAAAATAACCAACAAAACCTCGTGTGCCACCTAAAATCCACTCGCGTGGCACTACTGACACGCGTTTCATAGTTTTGTCAGCCCTGTTATAGAACAATAAATACCGTAAGTTTGGTATTGATATACCATATGCATTTTATTAGCTGGACAGTTGATATGGAAAGCCTCATATAATAAGCCACCTAATAAAACACCATCTCATACAACCGTTAAATTATTTTTCGAATCAAAACATTCAAAAATAATCCATTGGCAAAATTATAGCTATAGAAATTTTATTAATAATTTTAAAAAATTTTTAAATTAGTTACTTTTGGGGGTAGTACCCCAGCAAAAACATTGAAAGAAGTAAAAGAGAAGCAAGTAATGATTTTTACTAGTTCCACTGCTAGTTCTCAAAATTTAAAACTGCCAAACAAGCAGAATCAAAATAGCTTATAAGGAAAGGTTCTCCCCGATTTTAGTGAAGTTTGGATATACTTATGATAGAGGAGAAAAGAACAAAACCAAAAAAACAGACACGTTTAGGAAGATCAGAAACCAACATTGTTTTCTATGAGGACATGTCTGAAATTTACGAAATTTAGATTTATTTGAACACAGCATTAAAGAACTCAAGAAAATAAAAATTTTGATATCCATATCGCTCATGCCGTACACCCAGTGTTGCCCTATACCAAAGCCGAATAATAACGAATGTAGAAAAAACTTATTGTATTTTTACTGCTTTTTTAAAAGTAATTCTGAACAACATTAAAAAATCACTTTAAATATGACTCCTAAAGCATAATTGCTTGAAAAGTGATCCTAAAAAGTAATTTTGATACAGTTTATTTCCAAACAGATAATCGCGGGTACCATTTCCGGCGGGAACAATATTTTTTATTAATTAATTTATTTTTTTTTAATATAAATAAATTTTTAAAAATATTAATATATATAGGTATATATAAAAAAATTATTAAAAATTTCTTTTTATGCACCTATGAAAATAGTACACTCAGATAAAAAAGTTTGTAAAAAAATTTGTAAACAGTTTCCAATCGCACTATACTATTTTTATACTGTTTATTAGTACAATTTTTATTTTTAGTAATCATTTTTGCTATTCTCTTATTACAAATTACGGATTTTTTTTACAAATTTTCGCAGCTAATTTTAGCAAAACATTTTACTAATTTTTCAAAACCGAGTGCTA
Organism: Leucophora obtusa; assembly: GCA_949987735.1. Lineage (NCBI taxonomy): Eukaryota > Metazoa > Arthropoda > Insecta > Diptera > Anthomyiidae > Leucophora > Leucophora obtusa. Next base: position 64,430,582 of record OX465299.1, on the reverse strand, counting down.
AATTTAGCAGAAAAATATACTAATTTAAAAATATTCTTTTTTTGATTTTTTACAATTCTTGTTTAGTTTATATTTGTTACTATTGATATATTCTTAGTTTAGAAATAACACCCAGAAAATTTTATTGCATCTCCAATGCATAAAACGGCAATAACTGGAGAACCGTTTGCAATTTTGACTCCAAATTTCAACTACGATGAAATAATTATACTCTTGTTACAATCGAAAGAAAAAAATTTTTTTTTTTTTAGATTTTACAGTTTTTTTATTTTTTAGTAAAATTTTTTGCTAATTTCAGCAGATTGATTTTAAATTACAGTTTACAGCAATTTACTGAAATTTAGTAGCTGCAACTAATTATTTATACTAATTTCATTGTACTAAAATTATGATATTTAGTAAGTTTTTTAACTGTTTTTAGCAAATCGATTTTGAATTGTCTTTTACATAAATTTTACTAAAATTTAGTAGCGGCTACTAATTTTTTCTACTAATTTTATTGTACTACAGATCAGCAGACATGTGTTGCTAAAATTAGCAAAAAATACGGCTGGCCTCAAAACAATTAAATTTCCCGTAATAACAGCAAAATTTTCAGTAGCCATTACAGACTTTTTTGGTTGAGTGAACTGAAAGCAATATTGAATTGCAGTGCACCTTTTGTACCTGTTTAATCTCGCAAAAACAAAGTGCTATTTTTATGCCAGTCAACTTTCATATCAAAGAATACCTCAGCGTTAAAGAGCTAGACTAGTAATCTTGAGGTCGCAAGTTCGATACCTGGTGGAAAAGAGTTTCCTTTGCACTCATTCAAAAAGTACTGAAAAAACATTTAAGTGGGAGTACTTTTCTCTTATGACAACTCAATTTAAAATCGTTAGAGTTTATGTTAAAAAAGGAAGTACATCTAAATCAATAATTAATGATGACAAAGCAGTGCTTTTTTACGACTTTGGCATCTCTTTTTTTACTAGGTATATGTAAATTTGAAATAAAACCAATTATTTCCCATACAAATATGCTATTAAAAAAAGTAATTTAATAACGAAAAAAGTTGGGCATATTCGTACATTTTTGCATTCGTGTAGCTACTCCTCCATATAAGCTATATATATGTATCAGAGGACTGCAAAATCAACTTTTTTCTTAATTTAATCATACACTAAAATTCTTATTCAAATTTAATTACTCAACAATACTCAATTTTGGATAAAATAAAATATCATGCTGCTGAACGCGTAGTTCGGATCAGTTTGAGTCGTCTTCCGATCATGTTTTATTCACATTTAATCTCTCAAAAAACTCACTATTGAATAAAATCACCATCATGCTGCTGAACGCGTAGTCGGCTGATCGAACATTTGAACTCACATGAATAAATCATAGTATTATTTGTTTTATAAATTAAAAAAAAAAAGAAAACAAAATCTTATTGTTTTATAATGGGAATATACACCGTACCATTTATTAAATATGTTTCTACAAAATCTGATACTGTAAACCCACTCTTTATTGTTATGAAATTATTTTTCTTTTATTTGGTTTCAATCATGAATAAACTCATACGCGTTCATTTTTGTTTTTTCTGATTTATTCTACATCAAAATAATCGTATGAATGAAATGAATGGTATGAAAACGACCAATGATTAAATCAAAGATGCATTGATTGATTTAAAATCAGCATTGAATATATGTATTTGAGTACACTCGGCGCTTGAACACAAACGAATCTTTATTCGGGTGTTGATGGTTTTGCAATCAGAAGTTACAGTTCTCTGATATGTATGGAGGAGCAGCTTGTCCAACTTGTCTATTTTTCTTTGAAATTGTAAGGAACGAATTTGAAAAACCAAAACTTGGGTAATTTTGAACAAACTGTTTAAAACCTAAACATGATATTGGGCCGCTAGAAACAAATACTTGTATATTATTTGTTTTTTTATTTTTAAGTTAAATTTAGTCGAATGCAATTAGCAGTCTTTCCTGCTAAAAATTAACAGAAATATTTCCTAAAAACTAGTAGGCTGCCGATTTCAGAAGGCTAGATTTTTATTTGCATTAAAAAAATGGGAAACTAATTTTTTAAATTTTATTTTATTTTTTGTAATTTTTTGATCTACTAATTATTTAGCAATTTTTTTTTTGCTGATTTTAGCCGGTTAAGTTGTTATTTTCTATTAGTTAGTTAAATTTATTGAGCTTTTTTTTATTTTATTATTTTCTATTAACAAAAATTTAACTCAAATATAATTCAAATTCTGTAAATTTGACAGTTTTATTTTTGCTGTTCCTATCTTACCAACACATACACACAAATTATTTTGAAGGTAAAATTAACTAAAAATACAATTTAAAACGAATAAAATTCAGTTAAAAACCGGTCTACTCACATTTTCATTTAATTGAACAATTTTGTTATTTGTTTTTGACTATCAATAATTGACTATAAGAAACCGTAAAATCAACTTAAAGTTAATTTATTTTTACTATAAAAATAACAAGCAAAATGATGCGAAGAACTAAATTTATATTTGATTTTACTAAAAAATTTAAAATAAAAACAATTCAAATAATTGTATTGTTGTTTTTTTATTTCAAACAACTTTTACTACAAAATAGCTTTTTTTGGTTCATTTTTTTAGTTTTACTTTAAAACAATAAAAATTGACAACTGTTATTTTTAAAAACAACTCAACGGAAAAACTTCAGAAACAACTAACAAAAAGTGACAGTGTTTATTTTATGAGTGTAGAAAAAAATCTGCTAATTTGAGCAGTTTTTCCTGCAAGGTAATTTTTAACTAATTTTTAGCAATTTTAACTAAAATTTTGACGGACTTTTTCTATTAGTGTTAAATTCCACAATATCTAAGAATGCGAATCTTCTTTGTCATAGGCACACAAACAAGCCCTACTCGGTTTAACTCTCTCTTATAAACCTAAACAAGTTACGTATATTAGTCCTAAATAGTGTTAACAAAGTTTCAATGTTTTTTGACAAGCTGAAAAAATGCACACTTTGACCACTAACAGAACAAATAATGATATTGAAATTATACTGATGATCGTTTGGGAGCATGTGAAATCATGATATGGAAAATCACAATGTCTACAATAAATTTAATTTTCTTTACTCTTTCAAAAACCTAATAACAGGCTGTAATTTTCTCGCTGGGATGTCGTCTTAGTAGTCGTAGTTGTTATTCATAATCTTCGATGCTGTCTTAAAGATTATGCATATGAAATTATTTTTTAAAAACACAAATTTTTAACAACCTAAATAACAAGACAATAACATACACTTTATGTAGGTTTAACATACAATATCAGCGATTTAACAGTCAGTTAGCTAGACAGTGTGAGAGAGAGAAGGAGGAGGAGAGGTTAGGGAAACAACTACCAACTTATAAGTTGCATATAAATAGCAACAAAATCAAATTGCTAATATAGTTTTAAGGGGTTATGACATAGTTATGCATATTAAAAGAAAATTAATTAAACAAAAACAATTTACATGTGTATAACAATGAAAAGCAAAACAAAAACAGAGGCGTATAAAAAAATTTGAAAAAAGGAGTCGGATTGTATCGGCTATATGTATCTCGTCCCACGAACAACCAATATTTTCGGCCCTGAAAACTGTATAAAAAAAAAATTGGGAGCAACAAAATTGGAGCTGCTCCAACTGAATATCATAAGTAACATGCAAGAAATCACCTAAATTAACTTTGATTTTGTAAGACCAATAGTTTCAAGCTCAGATAGGGTGTTTCTGCAATGGCACTGGCACTGCCAGAAACTGCAAGTGGTACAAAAAATTAAGCACTGGTATACCACTGAGTAATCATGGTGTTAAAAATAAATAACTGTGTGTTCTACATTCTGGGACGCTTCGCCAGCGTATTTAAAAAGCATTTTAAAAAATCTGTATTTGTTTTACAAAAATGTCAGTGTTTTATTGGGATTTTTGGCAAATTTCATTTATTAGGAAATATTCATACAATATAAATTTATTTAAAGTATTGGCCAAGGTTACCCAGTGTAGAAAATCATTACCAGATATGTGGTTATGTAACTACATACTTGGTAATGGTAACTAGTTACTTTTGTTATTACATTTCTTATTACCTTTATATGGCGATGTCGCGAAAAATAATGAGTTATGGTTACAAACCAGCATACGAAAAATCAAAAAATATATCGTTACCTATGTGCTTACCAGTACTGACAAAAATAATGAGTCTAAAAATAGATTTTCAAAAAAATAAATTATATAAAAAAAAATGATTTTTATTTTATTTATTAAATAAAATTTGCTGGTGCGGGAATCGAACCTGGGCCTACAGATTGCCAGTCAATAGCTCTACCATCTGAGTTATATTGACATGTAATATTTAATAGATAAAAACATAATTGACCTGCTGCACACAAGTAAGCTTACTCGCCAACATACAAAAAATCAAAAAATATGTGGTTACATATATTCTTACCAGGGTTTAAAAAATATTGAGTCTAAAAATAGATTTCAAAAAATTTTCAAAAAAATCTAGAAAATTATTTTCTATTTGAAATAATGATAAAAATAAGTCATTATCAATAACTCATTATTATATGTTTTAAAATAATGCAGAAGGTAAGTGGGTGCCATTACTGGTAGTCCAAAAAATAATGATATGTCATTACCGTTTATACACTGGGTAGCTATGACCTTTGTCCATCTTTCTGGCAATATATAGATTCCGCATCAAAAGAACTGCTCATTTTTTGAGGCCAAGAACAAATCAATACAATTTCGGATACCCTGTTCTGAAGTGAAGCGTATTCCAGTGAGAGCGTTCTGCATCGATCGAATCAAATAGTAGTCGGACGGGCCAAGGTATGGACTAAAAAGCGGGTGATGCAAAACTCCCAACCACTATTTTCGAAATAGTTTTTAACCGGTTTTGCAACATGTGGCCGATAATGTCATGATGGAATATTACGGCTTCATATCTGGTCGCATATTCCGGGCATTTTTCAGCCAATGCTCGCTTCAACCGAATCAGTTTGTTCGGTACAGGTCCCCTGTGATCGTCTGGCCCGATTTCAGCAGCTCAAAATAGATAGAACCCTTCCAGTTCATCATCTTAGAACTTTTTTAGTTGACCTGGGCGGTCTTTTTCTTCCGAGTCAAAATCAACATTTTGTTGATTTTTTTAAAATTTTGTAGATTATCCACTTTTGAAAATCTTTTTTTAATTCTGGTGATTTTTACCCCCAAATTTGTCTTTTTTAATTTTAGCGATTTTTTCCAATTTTGTCGATTTTATTTCAATTTTGAAAATTTCTTTCAATTTTGACAAAATTTTGACGCTTTTTTAATTTTGGCGATTTTTTTAAAATTTTTCTGATTTTGTTAACTTTTGGCAAATTTTTGCGTTATTTTTAATTTTTAGGGACTTTTAATTTCTGACGATTTTTTTAATTTTAGTTGTTTTTTTCCATATACATAAATGGGCACGAGTGCATGTGCGAAATGCGATTAGTTTTTTTTCAATATCGACGATTTTTTAAACTTAAGTTTGGTAATATTATTTTTAATTTTGTCCTTTTTTAAATATAGAGTTTTTTTTAATCATGGCGTTTTTCCAATTTTGGCGATTTTTTTTTCATTACTGATAATTTTTAATTTGTGACGATTTTTTAAATTTCAGATTTTTTTCTTTAATTTTAGCGTTTTTTTTTTTTAATTTTGAAATTTTTTTTAATTTTTGTTTGATGTTTACAATTTTAGCGATTTTTTTTTATATTTGATGATTTGGTTTTCGAATGCCGAGGATTTTTTTTTGCAAATTTTGGCGACTATTTCAAAATTTAGCCAAATTTTTAAATTAAAAAATTTTTTTTCTAATTTTGACGATTTTTGTTTTTAGTTTTGACTATTTTTTTTAATTCAGGCGATTCGTTTAACCCTTATCTCGTCATATGACGACGCAACTTCAAGATCCGATATTTTTGAAAACGGAATTTGATATAACAACGCAGTAAGAAGCATAAGATAATATAAAAATTTAGCTATATCCACAAATAATAAATTTTGGAGTATCATTACAGGGTTACCATACTTTGATTTCAAATCTTAAATGCGTTTTTTTAAAAGCCTTTTTTAAACTAAATTTAAAAAAAAAAAAAAAAAAAAACCTAAAAATTGTGTATTAATTGTTTACGTAGATTTTTTATATAATTCAAAATTTAATATAATTTCGAAAAAATCTGGATCCATTGAAGAATGTCAGCGGGTTAACGCTTCGAATATAAAATGGAGAAAATCTTATTCGGGCATATAAATATTCGTTAAAAAATTCGCACGACTTCTTAATTTAGGAGAATATGGTTTAAATTTTGACGATTTTTTTCAATTTTGGCGACTTTAACATTTTTTTAAACTTTTGTTTTGGCGATTGTTAAAATTTGACGTTTTTTACATTTTAGCTGTTTTTTCCATGTGCAATCGTGCATGTGCGAAGTGTGAATACCAATTCGCGGATGCACACAAAATTTCTCACATCAGCGGTCATTACGAACCCTGATGTTTGTCGTGTAATTTAGTGAAACATTTTCATATTTTGTTTAACTCCATTACCCCTCTTTTTCCCCTCCATTGACTTCTAATTTGACACGGCTTATTTTTTGCATTTTTTTTAAACAACACATAAAATTATGTTAAATATTTTTATATAGTTTTTATGCAAAATATTTGATTTAAAAGAGGTGTTGAATGCAAAAAAAAATATACTTCCACTGCTCATATTGCACGTTTTTTTTTAAAGTTATTTTATATAAAAAAAATATATTTTGTATATAAAAAACAATAGCCAATAAGTAGGTTTTGAGGTCTTAAATGCTTAAAACTTTTTTCTTATTTTGTTGAACTTAAACTGTTATTTTTTTATTAAGGTTTTTAATGTCTGCCGACCAAGTTTATACCGAGATTATGGCATATTTCTTTTTCTTTTTTTGGTGTAGGTGTTGATGACAGATGACTTTAAAAATGTCAAGTCAATGAATGAAAAAATTAAAGTTCCAGCTAAAGAAAAATGATAAACCTTAATCAACCACTAATGGGTGTGTTATTAGTTGGAAATATTTACTAAATGAAGAATTAAATAAAAAAAACTAGTGAAAACGTGTTAAAGAATATTTTTTTTCTATATAAAAAATTAATGCTTTTTATGTAAAAAGTAATAAACAAACGTGACAGAAATCATGTTAATATGTTGGAAGAAATTTCTCATAAAAAATTCTTTGATAATTATGTTTTTTTCTGAAATTTATTAAGAAAATGTGTAAATGTTTTATATGCTAAAATATCAAGAAAAACAATCTTGGCTTCATAATGAAATTATGATTCGTAACACTTTCTTTTAGTTTTTTTTTACTTAAACTGTAAGATTAACTTTGTTAAATCTTTAGATTTTTTATTTTTTAAAAAAATATTAAAACTTTTTAATTATTTTTAATATGCCTAAAGGTTTTAGTTACTACATCTCCAATATTGTGTTTCAAAGCTATTGGGAACAAGGTTTTTTATAGTTCATTTAATTAAAACCTTTTTTTTAAATCTTTATTATTTTGATATTCGTGTACAAAAAAAAAACACAACTCAGATTTTTGCGTTATTAAACTATTAATCATAAATAAATACTCGTATTAAAAATCAATCAAAAGATTTGTTTTGCAAACAAAAGTTTTTTATTTGATTTCTCTATTTCTTTTAAAATTTCCTATTGTTTATTAGGTTTTTTTTTGGGTATTTTAATATTTACTGTTAGCCACGCAACTTTTTTTTTATAAAAGGTGTATTTATATGGTAAATTAAATTTTTTTTAGTAATATCGTATAACACATAAAATAACCTTAACCCGAAATCAATAATAATGCAGCATATAGTTATTATTATTTTACTTAAAATATTTTGTATATAAAGGCTACTGTAAAAGTATTAAAATTTCACTTAAAAACAGTACCACAAATATTTTATTAAAATTTAACTTACATTTTCTTTTGTTTTTGAGTGTAAATTTGTTTTATTTATTTTTAATAATAAAATGACTGAATAAACTGAATGTTACGAATTACGAATTCTGAGTATTTTATGTTGTTGTTTTTTTTTAAATTTAATTTACGTATATACCCAGTGTAGAAACGGTAATGACATATCATTATTTTTTGGAGTACCAGTAATGACACCCACTTACCTTCTGCATTATTTTAAAACATATAATAATGAGTTACTGATAATGACTTACTTTTATCATTATTTCAAATAGAAAATAATTGTTTAGATTTTTTTGAAAATTTTTTTAAAATCTGTTTTTAGACTCAATATTTTTTAAACACTGGTAAGGATATATGTAACCACATATTTTTTGATTTTTTGTATGTTGGCGAGTAAGCTTACTTGTGTGCAGCAGGTCAATTATGTTTTTATCTATTAAATATTACATGTCGATATAGCTCAGATGGTAGAGCTGTTGACTGGCAGTCTGTAGACCCAGGTTCGATTCCCGCACCAGCAAATTTTATTAAAAAAAAAAAAATACAATAAAAAATATTTTTTTTTATATATAATTTATTTTTTTGAAAATCTATCTTTAGACTCATTATTTTTGTCAGTACTGGTAAGCACATAGGTAACGATATATTTTTTGATTTTTCGTATGTAACGAAAACTCATTATTTTTCGCGACATCGCCATATAAAGGTAATAAGAAATTTAATAACAAAAGTATGTAGTTACATAACCACATATCTGGTAATGATTTTCTACACTGGGTAGTTAAAATTTAAATAAATGTTTCTATAAATGAATGTTTTTTCACTTAAAACAACGAAACTAAAATACTACTTAAAAAACTAACTAATTCTGACTGCAGAAGTTTCCTGAGTGTACCATTTTTTGGTAAAGCCTCATTCATACTGAACGCAAAACTAGAAGCTTTCGTTTTATTTTCAAGTTTTGGATTTAAATTTGTATGGGATTTGAAACAAAATAAATTTGAAAACTTCTAGTTTTGGGTTCAGTATGAATGAGGTATAAGAGTAAGAAAAATTTTAAGTTTTGAAATATGAAACAACTGCTTTAAATCAGGGTTGGCAAACTAAAATACCGTTATCTATTCAAAACTATTTCGACTAACTGCCGTTAGAATTAAAATACAGTTACCGAAATAACCGAAATACCTTTATTCTGAAAACACCATTACCGAAATATGTGAAATAACATTAACTTTAAAATACCGTTACCGAAATAGGTGAAATACCGTTGTACTTATAATACTAATAAATAATATAGCATTATCTTGAAAATACCGCTACCGAAAGAATCTAAAATAGCATTAACTTTACCGCTGAAGGCATTATATTATACAAGGCGGTCCCAGAACTACCCGGCCGAACAAAAAAAAAAAAACACAACGACCGCTATTGGATGGTTTCACTGTGTTTATTTTCAACATATACTACCTGAGATTATACAACTTATTGACCACGGTACATGGTAACTTAATATCCATTGATGTCACATACATCGCTCCAACATCTATAATATAACGCCATTTGAATTTGATGACGATTGTGTGTTGTATACCTCCTAGTACAGGTTGCTGGCTGGATAGCTGTCTATTCAATTTACATGTACAAGTAGCAAGTTTAGTCAGTAAAACTAGAAACACATAGAAAAAGCACTAAGCTTTATGATTGGAAATCAACTCTTATAAAAATAAATAAAAAAAACTATAGTCATCAAGCCCTATCACGACATACTCTACACTCGAGACGACAGTAACATTTGTCACTCATTTCCCTTGGATCGAGGTTGGGGAACAAAAGGCAAATGTAAAAATTTTGTGGTGAGAATTTGAGGAAAATAAGAAAAATATGTCAGTTAATAAATTAATTTACATCATGAGTTTTAATCAGCAATTTTTTACAGAATGGACGATGAAAAAAGTGCGTTCAAAAATAATTAAATATTTTCAACAAAACCAAACATGGACATTAGAGTGGGGCGATTTGTATGGACAAAAATTTTTTGATATTGTGCCATCGATTTTTCGATAGCTTTTGGCATGAGGAAAAACAAGTTCCACTACGACATATCAAACAAATCATTTTCGAGGCGCCCAAATTTCAATTTTTTGTAATTTTCTAATAAATGCTAGATTAGCGCCATCTTGCGGTGGCTTTTTGAAACAACTAATGAAGTTGTAAACAATATAACATTACAGCCTTTCCAGAAAGGTATTACTTATGAAAATCGGATAAAAAATGTGGCAACTAGAGGTAAAAGTATATAAGTAAAATTATTTTCTGCTTGTTTTCATCAAAATCATCATCATCATTTCATCATCATTATCATCATTTCATCATCAAGTAGAAAATAATTTTACTTATACATATACTTTTACCTCTAGTTGCCACATTTTTTATCCGATTTTCATAAGTAATACCTTTCTGGAAAGGTTGTAATGTTATATTGTTTACAACTTCATTAGTTCTTTCAAAAAGCCAACGCAAGATGGCGCTAATCTAGCATTTATTTAAAAATTGCAAAAAATTGAAATTTGGGCGCCTCGAAAATGATTTTTTTGATATGTCGTATTGAAATTTTTTTTTCTCATGCCAAAAGCTATCGAAAAATCGATGGCACAATATCGATTGCTAAATCGACCCACCCTAATGGACACACAAAAAAATTGCCAAAAAAACTAATGTATGACGCCAAACAGTTTTAAAAGTGGTAAAAAGGTATCTGGAACACCTAACAATTGAAAGAAAGCCGGGAACAGGAACAACGACTGGCTATCGTTACATTGGTAAGGCATATAAAGTTAAAAGCATCCTTAAGAGAGCTCCTAACACATCTGGCAGAAAAACAGCTCGGTTAGCCCAATGCTCGAATTTTTTTGTACGTAAAGTGAGACGTAAGGCAGGACTAAAGTCCTACAAAGTTCAAAAAGTTCCCGATAGAAACGCATTTAAAAATTTGGAGGCCAAAACCAGAGCTCGAAAATTGAAATCAAATTTTATACAAAAATACAACTGTTGTGTAATGGACGACGAAACTTATGTCCTGGCTGATTTTTCGCAGCTCCGTGGTCAAGAATTTTATGTTTCCGATGTTCGAGGAAATGTTGCGGAAAAATTTAGGTCGAAAAAGCAAACGAAATTCCCTAAAAAATTCCTAGCATGTAGCTGCGGTCAAAGAAGCCAGTCATTTGTGACATCTGGCTCTATAAACAGCGAAATTTATATCAAGGAGTGTTTGCAGAAGACTCTTCTTCCATTTTTGAGTCAGCACAATGTATCCACTTACTTTTGGCCCGATTTAGCATCTTGTCACTATACTCAACCAAAAAAGTCTGTAATGGCTACTAAATATTTTGCTGCTATTACGAGAAATTTAACTGTTTTGAGGCCAGCGGTATTTTTTGCTAATTTTAGCAACACATGTCTGCTGATCTGTAGTACAATAAAATTAGTAGAAAAAATTAGTAGCCGCTACTAAATTTTATTAAAATTTATGTAAAATGCAATTCAAATTCGATTTGCTAAAATTAGTTAAAAAACTTACTAAATAACATAATTTTAGTACAATGAAATTAGTATAAATAAGTAGTTGCAGCTACTAAATCTCAGTAAATTGCTATAAACTGTAATTTAAAATCAATCTGCTGAAATTAGCAAAAAGTTGTACTAAAAAATAAAAAAACTGTAACATCTTAAAAAAAAAATTTTTTTTTCGATTGTCACAAGCGTAAAATTACTTCATCGTACTTGAAATTTGGAGCCAAAATTGCAAACGGTTCTCCAGTTATTGCCGTTTTATTCATTGGAGATGCAATAAAATTTTCTGGGTGTTATTTCGAAACTAAGAATATATCAATAGTAACAAATATAAACTAAACAAGAATTGTAAAAAATCACAAAAAAAATATTTTTAAATTAGTATATTTTTCTGCTAAATTTAGCACTCGGTTTTGAAAAATTAGTAAAATGTTTTTCTGAAATCAGCAGCGAAAATTAGTAAAAAAATCCGTAATTTGTAATAAGAGAATAGCAAAAATGATTACTAAAAATAAAAATTGTACTAATAACACTGTGAGACAAATGGTAGGGGTCAGTGATCGGGAAGGGTTCAAACTACCGGGGAAAGTTATATCGGTAAAAAAGAAGTTATACGTGTCCCGGCGTTTCGCTGGGTCACCCGTAAGAATCGAGATATATAGATAGTCCGATTTTGCTCAAACAATTTTAAAAAAATTAAAAATTACAATTCCTTTAATCTGTTCATATAACGTTTTTCTATATACTCAACAGTTTTGCCGGTAAAAATAAATGTATGAAGAAAAAAATATTTTTTGCCTAAAATATTAAAAAAAAGTAATAAACAAAAGGTTATTGATTTTTATGGTAGCGGTAACAAACATTTATTTTTACCGGCAAAACTGTTGAGTATATAGAAAAACGTTATATGAACAGATTAAAGGAATTGTAATTTTTAATTTTTTTTGAAATTGTTTGAGCAAAATCGGACTAGTGGTTCTCGAGTTATGTCAAAAAAAGATATATCTCGATTCCTAGGGGTGACCCAGCGAAACGCCGGGACACGTATAACTTGTTTTTGACCGATATTACATTTCCCGTTGGTTTCATCCCATCCCGATTTTGACTGTCGCATAGTGTAATCAGTATAAAAATAGTATAGTGCGATTGGAAACTGTTTACAAATTTTTTTACAAACTTTTTTATTTGAGTGTACATCAAGAAAGCGCTGGAGTGGTATAATGACAATAATGTGGTTTTTGTACCAAGAGACGCAAATCCACCAAACTGGCCACAGCCCAGGCCAGTGGAGAGATATTGGGCTCTTGTTAAAAGAGAATTAAAGGGCACAAAAAAGGTCTCCCAGGACATGCAATATTTCAAACGTAGATGGACCACCTGCTCTATAAAGGGGACAGAAACTACCATAAAAGCTTTAATGGGAGGGTTTCCGGGAAAAGTGGATAACTTTGTTCGTAGTGGTTAGAATTCCATGCAGTTTTTTTGTTTGATTTTGTATTAAATTTTATTTAATAAAAATTTGGCTTGAAGTCTTAAAATTCAGTTGTTTGTTTTTTATTGAACTTTATGTGTGTTAACATTTTTATGATTTCACTCCTTAAATCACTGATTATGTTTTTAAATTAATCTCTTATACAATAAAATCTTTTTCTAGTTCCGCTATTATTTTGCAATTTTTAAAGTGCGTTTTTTTATTAAATTTATAATCTACAGACTATGATACCCATTTCTGATAAAAAGGTTTAGAGATTAGTTTGCAAAACAAATCGAGAAAAAACAATTTTTGCAAAAAGGTAAATGTGTATTTACATTGCTGATTAAGTGTTTGAATTAAATTTTTGCACCATAAAGTCTTTTTTCGTGTTCCGCCATTATTTTGCAATTTTTTAAGTTCAGTTTCTTAAAATTTATAATCTAGCCGCTATAATACCCATTTTATAAAAAAAGTTTGGCGGCTAGTTGTCAAAAATAAAATTCTTTGATAAAATTTCGCAAAAAGGAAAATGTTTATATCAATATATTCGTTTGCAGAATTTAAATCACTGACTGAGCTTTTTAATAAATATTTTGTACCATAAAGACTTTTTTCGCGTTCCGCTATTATTTTGCAATTTTTTAAGTGCGGTTATTTTAAATTCATAATCTAGGAACTATAACATCCATTTCTTATAAAAAAGTTTTTTAATTAATTTTTTGTACCATATACAATTTTCCACAATTGCGCGTTTTGAATATAAGGTATTAATTTATCGATCAAATTTGCGAACACCATAAAAACTAAAGAACGCGAAATTGCGGATTTAGTTATAAAGTTTGTGTATTTAGTTTTTTATTGTACGTTATTTTTTATTCAGTTAATCCATCAAAAAATGATTCAAAGAGTTATTTTTGATAAATTGCCAATTTTGCATATAAGACGCCATGTAAAATATTAATTTATTAATCAAATTTGCAAACACCGAAAAAATTAGAAAAAATGTGAAATTGCTGGTTTGATTTCAAGTTTTGTGTATTTAATATTTTTTTATTGTAAGTATTCAGGATTTTATTTTTTCATTTTGAATTGTTCAAATAACTATTCAAAGAATTTTATTCAAACACTTGTTAAAAATAAAATTCGCTAGATTTTCCAAATTTAAAATTCACACATTTTTGGGATTTTTATTTTGAACAAAAATGAAACGGTTCGTTGTAATTCATAAATATGTGTTATCATACACAGAGTTGAATGGAACCAGCTGCCATACTTTAAGAAATAAAGGTCAAAGCAAAAACAGTAATAACAAAAGGACCAAAAATAAAATTTCAAATATTTATGGATTTTTAAATAAAATTATGAATTTTTCCTTGCCTGGTTGAATACAACATACAAACATTTGCTTTACTGCTAAATGAACTTTGGTTAAAGCAACAACTATAACATAGAGAAAAGTAAAAACTTTGTAAGAAACGTGTGATTTTCGTTGTAATACATAAATAACTAACAAAAATTTTTGAATTTATTTCTCATTTCATTATTTACTTGGGAGTTTACATAAATACAAAAATTTAAATCTACATTATAACCTAGAGGGAACCCCATAAAAACAATCTGATGATAGTGCTTGGTAGTACTTGAAAATGCATTAATTGTCAACCATTGGTTCTAGGAAAGATTTTTTTCGTAAGTTTTTTGTTGTGAAATAAATTTTGAATTCTTTTTGGAATTTGTCACTCACTGTAACAATCTTCAGATCAACTAAAAATCTACGGTAAATATTCGTGTTTGGCATGCAAAAATTATTTACAAATGATGGGGTGAAAGATATATTTTTGTTAAAGCAAATTTCAAAAAATTTTCAGAAATCGAAAATATTGATCGCTGGACGCCAAGGGTTATTCGATTTTTTCAAATTCGCACTACATCAATTTTAGAACTAGTGCTACATTAATCCGAACAACATATGGAGATTTTATGAAAAAAAATTTCCTTCATTCGAAATATTCCGGTCTAATGTATATTAATGATGTTCTAGACACGAAAATCAGAAAACTTAAATTTTCAACTTTGATGTCTTCAGAAACTTATAGTAGAATTTCATGACAAATATTTTTTCGGAAGATTTTAACCCTCTAACTTTTTTAATATTTTTACATCTTATCAGTATATTTTGTTATTTGTAATGTGTAATATATCCCAATAAACATCGATTCAAGCATTAAAGAAATTTTAAATTTTCTATTTGATATCAAACGTTTACTTCAAGTCATTACCTATGAAACAAATATAGCCTTTGAATTTTCTTTGTGAAACATTTGTGAAAAATTACAAAACTATATTAGATATATTTTTAAAAACTACAAATTTGTATATTAATCTCAAGTCTAAACTCAAATGTGTTTCTAGTTAAAAATATGCTTTGAAATTTATTATTGATATTGAATCATTATCAAAGTGTTTAATATAATATTTTCTATCAACAATATTCCTCGATTTAAATTTTCTGTTTTCAAGTTTGAGAAAGATAAAATTCTCAAATCATTACCAACAATATTATAAAGTTAAATTATGTAGTAATATCGAGTCTAATAATTGATTGGAAAAATATTTACAAAAAAAGCTTGATATCAACAAGTCGTTTTTATTGAGAATCCTATAGTTCTCAGTTCGAGAACTACAATTTCTCTAAGGCTAATATTTGAAAAAATTATTGTTATAAAATCGAATTCAATTTAGTTTTAAGGGTAAATGTTTATTAGGATTTTTATCACTTTATTATTTTTTGTCTGGGTTTTAAGGGTAATTTGGAAAATTCCAAATATAATTGAATGTGGCAAACAGATGTAGACAATAAACATTTGGCCCTACACGCACACATGATAAGGTCGTACCTAAGCATGCGTACCTACTTATGTAGTTTAGTTTTAAGATTTTATATTTTGTAAATATTTTCAATATTTTTCAATAAACAATTACCCTGCAAGCATTTGGAAGATATCTTCCAAGAAGATATTAAAGCGATATCTTCTATTTTTCATTTGAATGAAAATAATCAAGTAGTATTTTAAAATTGTCTTTTATTATTTGGAAGATAATTTGGTGATATTTAGAAAAAAATAATTCAAAAATTGGATTTTTTGTCATAAGTTTTTATGATGATATTGCGGCAATATTACCTTCTTATCATCCTGAAGATAAAGAAAATTTGTTTGAAATTCTTTGTCATTTTGGAAATAATTAAAACAAAATTTGTATAAAAATCAAGATTTAATGCGCGGAAAAAATCGGTTACGATGAAATCAAGATAATTAACGTGTTGGTCAATGGATTATGTATGCAGATGTTCTTTTTCAGGCTTAAATTTAATAATGTAAAAATAAAACCTTTATATTGTACCGGGGAGTTTATTTGGCGATATCACCTTTTTATCTTCCAGATGATAACTTAGTGATATCGCCAATTTATCTTCCTGGGGTATTGCTTTCGTGTTACCTGGAAGTATTGCTTTCGGGTAACAGTTATTCCCGACGGAAGAAACTTGCGCAATACGAAATTGATATTGCCGGCAATAAATGTTTTCTTCCTGGCAATATGATCGGGGAATCTTCTTCGTATTGCCATGCTTGCTGGGTAGTATGAAATAGGAATTCATTTGGTAAACGTCTTACAAGCTTTTACCGTCAATTTTCAAGCGAGTGATTTACAACCACTCTCTTTTGGAGAAAATAAAGATTACTATTTTCTTCAATGCCAGAAATAAATCAAAACTTAAAATGTGTTTAAGCGTTAATCTCGTACTTATTCAGAATTGGCGATCAAATGTCCAACAAACCTGAATTTTAGGGGGAAATCATGCGAATCTTCCATCGTGTGTTCAGTGTGCTTATGAGGAACATATGTAGGAACTATGAGGAACATTTTTGTAGAATTTTTTAACCCTCTAACTCTGTAACATACGGGTCTTTTTTGTCCCTTTTTTAAAAAAAGGCTAAAAAAGCCCCTTTAATTAAAGAGTTAGAGGGTTAAAATGTTCCACAAAAATGTTCCTCGTAGTGTTTTACATACACTGAAAATATTATTACCGTAACTGACTGTAGTTTATTTAAAAAGTTATCCGTACATTTATTTTTAAATGATTATTCAGTTAAAATACAAAGAAGTATATTTTTTAACTGTTTTTGTTACAGTTAATATTTTCATTTAAAATGTTTTGTTAAAAAAAGAATTCCTTTTCAAATTCTAGGTCATTTAAAAAAATGAAATAAACTAAATATCCATTATTCTTACGGATTTTGTAGTTAATTTTTTGAAATTTAAAAAAACCAAATAAATGAAAAATCATTCTTTTTTAAGGATTTTGTAGTTTATTTATTAACATTCAAAAATAAATGAAAAGTTCTTTTGATATAAATGAAAAGTCAGTAGACCGGTTTTCAAGTGATTTTTCATTTATTTTAAATTACATTTTCAGTTAATTTAAACTACAAACTATTTTGAGTGTAAGTTTTCTAAACACATCCTATACCAAAAATGGAAGATTCGCATGGGATCCTATTCCGATTCCTATTCCGATATGCATTTGGAAACGGGGGGGGGAAATTTTAACCCCTTAAAATAAAATTCCGATGTGATCTTTCAAAAAGCCGGCACACGTATATATTTTTTTTCTCCTCTACCAGAATCCATTGTCAGAACACATAATTTTTTTAGTGCTGTACTGTGTATTTGATAGCTTTTTCTGTTATTTTTACAGATTTATTTATAAGAATGTAGGGATGTAACCGATTGTTAAAAGAGGGAGTCGTATTATAAAAATAATAAGACTCCCTTTCAATTAATTACAAAGGGCATCACAAACTGATTTTCCTTTTCCATATTGTAGGGATAAGTGTATAAAAAATAGTGTAAACTAATATGAGTCTACTCTACAAACACTATACTATGTAAAAATGTTTATAGTTTTTTTTTTCTACTTTATGGCACGCCTCAGTAATTTTGTACAACAGCGCAAATTGTAAAAAACTATATAGTTTAAAAATCTCAAAAACTTTATTGATTTTCAGCTGTTCGTAAATGATTCAATTTACATTTTATTTTAAAAGCATTTTAATCTTTGCCAAGCTGCTTTAATTTTCTTAGCATTGGGGTTTATTTTTCTACATCCAAACTATTTTAAATGTTTTTTAGTTTGTATTGAATGCAGTCAATGACAAACTAAATCATGATTTTGTATTTATTTGAAAAAAAAAAAAAAAAATACTGCAAGTGTGACAATATCTAGTTATTCGAGCCTCTTTTTTTTTTTGATCCAGTGTATTACAAACGTATTCGTATAAGTATTAATTGTCTTTATATTAACTGGGGTTTGTAACGATATATTGTTTTGTATTGTTGTTTTCATTTGTTCATTTATTAACTTATTATGGTTATTAAGTATTTAAGTGATTTTATTTGTTACAATTTTTTTCTTTCTTAATATTTGTAATATTTTTAACTTTATACTTGTGTTTTATATTTTGTCAATTAATAATGGCGGTGGTGCTGTATGTTCGTAAAATTTATAACTACAATTAGCAGTATAAAGTGGTTGTACTTGATTTTGTTGTGCTTTTTTTTTAATTAAATTATTTGGTTTATTTATTTTTATTAGTTAAAAAAAATATTGTGGTTATAAAGATAACACAGCAGAGATAGCAGATAATATATTTTAATGAAACCCAGCCAGTAAATGAGTTCAAAAACCATTGCTAAAAGATAAGAAAAAAAAATTATCATCTTTTTTGCATTTGAAAATAAATTGAAAGGAAAATTAGATAATATATGATCTCAAATCGAACGAAAATATTAAATTAAAGATAAAAATTTCATATGAAAATGGAGTCTGTTGAAAAGCACAGAAATATGTATTTGTTTAATTGAAATCATTTTTGATCCTAAAATAAGAACCTGCTAAAATTCTCAGAGTCGGTTACGTATCAGCTCTACAAGATTGATTTCCTGTTGAAATATTTTGAAATGTAACCCTCATATGCCCTTTCTTCTGTTGTATACCAGACAACAGAAAAGCTTAAAATTTAAAATTTTTTAGTGATAAAATTCTTCAAGTTTTTTTTGAAAAAAAAAAATACTTCATAACTTTTAAATAAAATTCTTTATGATATTTTTTTAAATTCAGTAAAGAGTTTTAAAGGAAAAATTCTCTATTGAATAGTATTTTGAATTTTATGGAG
Organism: Leucophora obtusa; assembly: GCA_949987735.1. Taxonomy (NCBI): domain Eukaryota; kingdom Metazoa; phylum Arthropoda; class Insecta; order Diptera; family Anthomyiidae; genus Leucophora; species Leucophora obtusa. The sequence goes on along the minus strand of OX465299.1, from coordinate 64,411,264 downwards.
TTTTATTTTCCTATAAAAAAATATACATATTTAAAATTGGTAAAAATTTAAATTTGTGATAAAGATTACCATGTCATTTCGCATTTAGCCATTATTTTGGAATTTAAGTGAGGTTATTTAAAATTTATAATCAAGAGACCATAATACCTTATACCAAAGTTTGGTAATTAGTTTGCAAAAAAATTCGCGAAAAAAAATCTTGAAAAAAGAAAAATGTTTGCATCATTCAAATTCATCTCTTTTACCATAAAGTCTTTTTTGGCGTTCCGCTATAATTTTTCAATTTTTTAAGTGCGGTTTTTTTAATTTATAATCTAGGGACTAAAATACTAATTTCTTATACCAAAGTTTGGAAGTTCGTTTACAATAAAAAATTCGCGAAAAAATATTTCGCAAAAAGGAAAATGTTTGCATTAATATTTTTGTATGCAGAATGTAAGCTGACTAAGATTGTTAATGAATATTTTGTACCATAAAGGCTTTTTTCGCGTTACGCCATTATTTTTAAATTTTTTAAGTGCGTTTTTTTAATTCATAATTTATTAACTTTAATACTCATTTCTTATCAAAAAACTTGGTGGTTAGTTTGCAAAAAAATTCGCAAAAAAATTTTTGCAAAAACGAAAATGTTTGTATCAATATATTCGCTTGCAGAATGTAAATCGTTGAATATGCCTTTTAGCAAATATTTTGTACCATACAGACTTTTCGCGTTCCGCTATTATTTTGCAATTTTTTAAGTGCGGTTATTTTAAATTCATAATCTAGGCGCCCTATGCTCCAGTGGGAGTTAGAGGAATATATATGTAATCTTGGAATAATAATACCCATTTTTTATAAAAAAGTTTAGTGGTTAGTTTGCAAAAATAATTCGCAAAAAAAAAAACGTTTTGCAAAAAGGAAAATTTTTGCATCAATATATTCGTTAGCGGAATACAAATCGTTGATTAAGTTTTTTAATTCATTTTTTGTAGCATATACAATTTTCCACAATTGCTCGTTTTGAATATAAGGTATTAATTTATCGATCAAATCTGCGAACACCATAAAAACTAAAGAACTCGAAATAGCGGATTTAGTTATATAGTTTGTATATTTAGTTTTTTATTGTACTTTATTTCGTATTCAGTTTACCCACCAAACGATTATTCAAAAAGCTATTTTGCGAAATTTGCATTAAGACGCCATATAAAAATATTAATTTATTGATAAAATTTGCAAACCCCGAAAAAATTAGAAAAAAATGCGAAATTGCTGGTTTGATTTCAAGTTCTGTGTATTTAATATTTTTTATTGTAGGTGTTTGGGTTTTTATTTTTTCATTTTGAGTTTTTCAAATAACTATTCAAAGAATTATTCAAACATTTGTTAAAAATAAAATTCTCTAAATTTTGAGATTTTTATTTTCCAAATTTAAAATTCATACATTTTTGGGAATTTTATTTTAAACAAAAATTAATTTTCAACTATTTATGGATTTTTAAATAAAATTCAGAATTTTTCCTTGTCTGTTGTATACAAATTTTTGCTTGAGGAAAATATAAATATATGGAAAATTGTCTAGTTGTAGATAAGAAAAAATTATAATAGAATCACAACTCTTCTAAGACATATAAAAAATACAACCGTTGCACTTATGTTAGCAGGTCGTTTATGTACGTCTTACGCAGCTGAGAGGTTAATAATAAAAAAAAGTGCAATTCGAGTCAATAAATTTACTAAAAACTCAATATGTAAGTATTGAAATGTCAAATAATATTTTTAGTCACTCCAAAATTGTCAACGCATCTTAGAAAAACTGTCACATGTAAGTAGTTGCGATTATAATCGATATTTTAAATAAGATTTCCATATTTTTTTTAACTAATTCCATTAAATCTCAGTATCAAGCCACTATCTCATATAATAAGATAAATCTGCTTTCAAGAAAATCTTTTTTAATTTCATTATTGTCATTTTTAATTTTCAAGCATATCAACACAATAATAATTTTAATTCACTATGTGAACATGTTAAAACATGCATCTTTTGTTTAATTTTATTTTTCTTTCATAAAGAAAAAGAAAGTGTTTTAGCAAGTTGACAATGTTTGTTCATACACTCAATATAATAAAACAGTAAAACCGTAAACAAACTGTGAAACTGTTAACAATTCACAAATAAATCGATATATTAATGGTAATCGAAATATTGGTATATCATCCTGCGTCTGAGACCGAAATTTTATGGAAGAATATTCTAACTAAATATATGAAAATATAGAAAGTCCGAAAAAACAACTTTTGTATTTTTAATGCAAAAATTTAGATGATTGTTGAAAATGTTTAAACTTTATGTGGAAAATACTGGGATATTTTTTTTTCATCTCAGTTTCTTTTATAATTTCTGTTGGGTATCTTAAAAATTAGGACAGAGCAAAATTGGACAAATAGTTTTTAGGACATGTTATTTAACAAATTATCAATATACTTCAATGAGACAAAATTTTTAATTTGATCGCAAATTTTTATTAATTTTTTACTGCACTCGTGGCCATCTACGCACAAAAAGACGAAAGTAATGTCAAAATAACGAAAACTTTGGTAAAAAGAACAAAAATTGGTTCATTTTACGAAATTTTCGTTAATGGGTTTTTATGAGTGTACAAAATTGTACAAAACTGTAGATTTACTTACATGCTTATTAAAATTAACTAACTTATTTTTACTAAAATGTAGCAGTAATTATTTTATTTAATTTATAATATTTTTACTTTGAGCAGTAGACTTTTCTATTAAATTAACTATATTTTCTTTTCATTTCTACTCACAATATTATTTTGAGTGTATGAAAACTTAAGTTTTTAATAAAGAAAAAGTAAAAACTTGTAATTTTATTTTCCACAGAAAATAATTTTACAACATTGTCTTGAAGTATTTTTTTTACATGTTAACAGAAAAATAAATAATTACATACATACTCTCTACAAATCTAATAAATTTGACAGACATTATGTCTGTCATTTTGTTATGATTTTGATAAGATAATAAGATTAAACTACAATACATATTTTTATATATTTTTTGTCAAAGTTTCTCTATTTTCTTTTGAATTTTTTTTTTTTGCAAATTAAATAAATAGCCTTGGTTCTTTAGATTTTGTAATTAATTTTAATGTTGCTGATGTTGTTTTTTTTTTGTGTTAAAATCTGGTTTTATATCAGATTAATTTTTCTTCTCACTTTCTTTAGAATATTTTATGTTTAAGCGAAAATTACCTTTTTGCATGTTTTAAGTTTAATGATCCCTTACAAAGAGTCAAGGTATAATAAACATAAATTATATACACTTTCTTCTAGTATTTAATCATATAGTTCAATCTAGAAGTTAACAAATAAAATTAAACCACTAATATATTTATTTCGCCGTCTTTAGGCACTGTTTACCTTTCACAATTTTTAATTTACAGTTTTTAATTAAAGAAGTGTATATAATTATTTTGTTAGAAAAAATAATTTACTGTATTTCCATTCCACAAATTTTTCATATACAGGCACTGTCTAGAAGTGAGAAAGACTTGAACTTAACCATTAAACAAAAGGAGATGTCAAAATTTATAAAGAAAACATCAACAAATTTTTCGATTAACTAATAGTTAACCCTAAATCTTCAGTATGAGATCCAGCCTCAAAATAAAAAAAAAGTACTCGAGTAAAATATTTTAATAATAATCATATTTGGCTTCACCTAATAATATATTGCCATTCTTAGTCTAAAATGTCTTCAAAGTATTCACAAGACCTAGGAAGAGTTTGAGGACAGTCCCCATACTAACCAAATGTCTCCAGACACACATATGTACATTAGGGTGTCCCTTAAAAACAGATTAGTCACTACACCCCCCCCCCCCCCCCCAGTTTTATTGGAAATGGTCCCAAATGGAAGAAATTGGTTTTTTATTTTTGGAAAACGTTAACCCGTGCCGAAAGTTGGAAAAAAAGTGTATTACTATTAAAAATTCCCAAAATTCGAAATTTATAAAAAATTATTTTTTATTTTATTTATTCATTTAATATAGTCAAGATGATTCAGATATGGAATTTTGACTTCATCGGCTATCATTAACCCGCTTTAGCTTGGAATCCAAAATGACACACGAATTTGATAAAAATGCATAAACGGGTGTTTTTTAATTAATTTTAAAGATTTCTTAAAATGCCTAATTTGGAGATCTCGATTGCTATTTGTACCACATAATAGTTGATATTACAGAAAAAAATAAACTGGAAAAATAATAATTCGAGTTTGTGTTGGGAGCGACTGCTTTCCAGGATCTTTTCATCAAATTTTACACAGTTTTCGGAAAACTGTGTAAAATTTTAGGCTTTAATTATCTTTATACTTTTTTAAAATTTTTTAACTCTTAGTGGCCTGGGTTCATAAAGGACCCATGAAACTTAATATTAATTATGACTACGAAATTGTAAATTTATAAAAAAAACTCAACCGGATAAAAATAATTATTTCATGTAACGTGACCCATATGGGGTTAATTTTTATCCTTTTGGCCAAAAACGCCCCACTAGGAAATATACAGAATAACACCTTTCACAATTTTCGGAAAAATATCACTTTGAATGAATAAAAAGAAATTTTTTTCCAAGTGATAAAAATTATTATTTTTAGTAACTTGATCCATATTGGGTTAATGTTCTCACTTTTCACAAAACAAAGACCCACTAGGAAATTTACAGAATAATATTTATCAGATTTTTATTAAATTGGGATATGCGATAGAGGGTACAAAACTAACGAACAAGAGCGATTCTCTATACCCTCAATCTTATTTTTAAGGGTTAAAAAGGTGGGGTCAAAAGTGTCCGTATGTTAATAGCAATTTTAGTTTTATAATCGTATTAGATTCAAATTAAAGGCTTTTGTTTATTATGCATTTATTGTTTTCTATTTGGAAAGACGTTATTCTGAAAATTTCCAAGTGCGCTTTTTTGCCGAAAAGTGAAAACATTAACCCTATATGGATCAAATTATTTTTTTTATTTTATTTACTTATTTAGATCAATACAGCACAACAAGAACTAGTCTTATATTACTTATTTGATCCATTTGAATTGATATTTTTCCGAAAATTATGAAAGATGTTATTCTGTAAATTTCCTAGTGGCTCGTTTTTGGCAAAAGTGTAAAAATTGACCCAATATGGATCATGTTACATAAAATAATTATTTTTATCAACTGTAAATTTTTTTTATCGCATATACAATTTAATAAAAATCTGAAAAATGTTATTCTGTAAATTTCCTAGTGGGGCGTTTTTGGCCAAAAGGATAAAAGTAAACCCCGTCTGGATCACGTTACATAAAATAATTATTTTTATCCGTTGAGATTTTGTTTATCAATTTAATGGCTTTATAGTCTCGTAGTCATAATTAATATTAAGTTGAATGGGTCTTCTGACCCCAGGCCACTAAGAGTTAAATATTTTTTAAACAAATATAAAGATAGCAATCGACATCCCCAAATTAGGCATTCTAAAAAAATCTTTAAAATTAATTTAAAAAAAAAACGTTTTTGCATTATTATCAAATTCGTGGGTCATTTTGGATTCCAGGCTAAAGTGGGTTAATGATATCCGATGAAGTCAAAATTCCATGTCTGAATCATCTTGACTATATTAAATGAACAAATGAAATAAAAAATAATTTTTAATGAACGAAAATCGACAAATCGTTAATTTAAGGGACATCCTAATGTACATATGACAATATATTGAAATTATTATTCATTATATTCTCCTTTAAGATCTATTATACACTTTTGCATGCGTTCGAACCACTTGTAATACATAACATTTCTTCCATTCCGCGTGAGACACCTCCTGACGAAAATCGTTCAGGGCTTACGGCGGATGGCCCATTAATTCGATCTTTTGAGTTCTCAAAAAGTCAGTTGTTTGAGCCAATGTGTGAGAGTTCGCATTGTAGTTGTGAAGAATTATCCGTTTTTGGGAGTTGGTTTTCTCATTTATCCGAATACTTCTGGCAAACAAATTGTGGTGTACCATTCAGAATTAACTGTTCTATGTTACCTTGTGTTAATGGCACTGTTGCCACATGTACAGTTTTTCCAAAAAAAAAAACAGGCGACCAATGGTTTCGAAGTGCTTCGAGAGCAAACAACTTTTTTTGGATTTCGTTCACTATGAAACACCCATAAGACATACTGCTGTATTTTATTTATGTTGGTGGATCTTATGTCCAAGGTAGCCTCAAGCTCACAGTATATCACATGACGATCTTGCACTATCGGTTTTTGCACAGCATCAATGTTTTCTGGTACAGCAACTGATTTTGGAAGACCTTCACAAATAATGCTCAAATGACAAAAAATTCTAAGCAAGGTTATGATCAAAAATCTTAAACTTTATAGTGGAATATTTTAAACTTTGAAGTGGCCCAGTTACTAAAATCAAATAAAGGGATGGAGGGAGTAGAGCAAAAATCAATTTTAAATACACTCACAATATATTTTCCATAACCGATTAAGGTTTATTTGAAAAGTAATAGGTAAAGTTTGTTTTCAATTGAAGAATCAATTAAAATACATGGAAACATATTGCTTAACTTTTTATACAAGTCAATAAAAAACAAACTAAAAAAAATACGTGTCGTCTGCAGGAGTTGATATTTTCAGTCAAATGTTCTATTTTTATAAAAAATAATTTAAATAATTTCGTTGTTTTCTGTTTTAAAACAAAAAATTCAAATATTTTCGGTTTTCTTTTTTTGTTAAAATAGTTTGTTTTTATACAAAATTATTTCAATTCAAATTACAAGAATAAATATATGAACGTGTGTGCTGCGTGTGTAGTGTTTTGAAAATTCAAACAAAAAAAACTTTCAAATATGAAAAAACAAACCACAAAATCTTTTTTTTCTAACTTTTTGTCGGTCAAAAATTGAAGATTGTTTTAACAGACTTTTCAATTATTTTTATTTCTTTTATGGATTGTTTAAACAATGTTTGAAAATAGAAAGCAAAATGGTTTGAATATAATGAAAATTCAGTCGTTCAGTAGCATTTCTTGTTCTCGTTATTAATGTATAACCCGATAAAAATAAATTTAGAAAAACTAATATGTAAGTGCTAGTGCAAATTTAAATGTTACTGACACTATAGAAAACATTGTTTTCTATTGTTGTTTAGGTATACATGAATGGATGTCACTATTTTGCTAGATCTGTCAAAACAACAGAGTACTACATTGGAAGATGACAAAGCATATTGTGGAAATTTTGTTGTTGTTGTTTTTTTTTTTTTTTTTTTGATATTTTAAATGTTTAACAACGCTCCTATACGAGAACAAGAAATTCTCATTGAGTTTGTAATTAAACTTAACAAATATTTCAAGAAATTCTAAAAACGTCGTCCCCTGACGATTTCCTTAGGCAAGAATGTAATCCAGATAGGGACATGCCTACAACGAATTATTTTTCACAATTTGATAAATACGTTTGGATTTTAGCACATTTAATTCCTAAAATGTTTTTTATTTAATTTATTTCTTGTATCAATTATTTGGGTCCTGTTTTTTTATGATATACTCAATATAAAAACGCTTTTTATTTACACTTCAAAAATATCAGTTGTTATAACCCAAAATGGGTTAAGTATTGCACTTCTATTGAGCTTATCTATTACTATATTTATACCAGCTGTTATTTCGTAACACATGGAGTAAAAAATTTCTAACTTTTCCCCGCACGAATTAATAATGGCCAAATTTTTGTAATTATATTTTAGAAGATTAATAGAAAAAAGTTGTATGAGCTAACCGCGGAATATTTTTTCTAACGTAATAATTATTCTAAAATTCTAGACAAATAAGCTTTCTTTGTAGTGAAAAAAAAAGAAAAATTTGTACATTTTTTCATCTTGTGATTTTAGTAATTTTAGTGTGTACTATTTGACCTCCCACTTTTTTTATCTTTCAGCCGATTCATTTTCAAACTTTTAGCTGATCCCACTAAAAAAGATTCGAGAAATATTTATAAACAAATTTTTAATTTTTTCTAAGGAGTGAGATCATAAAAATGTTAACACACATTTTTGCCTATAACTTTGGTTTAAAGACTCTCATATTTTTTTTCGGCAATTTACATTTTAAAAATATTTCAGTTAATAAATTAATTTACATCGTGAGTTTTAATTTGCAATTTTTTACACAATGGACGATGAAAGAAAAGTTCGTTCGAAAATATTTAAATATTTTTAACAAAACCAAACATGGACATACAAAAACATTGCCAAAGAGACTAATGTACGCCGCCAAACAGTTTCAAGAGTGGTAAAAATGTATCTGGAACACCTAACAATTGAAAGGAAGCCGGGAACAGGAACAACGACTGGTTATCGTAACATTGGTAAGGCATATAAAGTTAAAAGCATCCTTCAGAGAGCTCCTAACACATCTGGCAGAAAAACAGCTCGGTTAGCCCAATGCTCGGACTTTTTTGTACGTAAAGTGAAACGTAACACAGGACCAAAGTCCTACAAAGTTCAAATAGTTCAGAGGCCAAAACCAGAGCTCGAAAATTGAAATCAAATTTTATACAAAAATACAACTGTTGTGTAATGGACGACGAAACTTATGTCCTGGCTGATTTTTCGCAGCTCCGTGGTCAAGAATTTTATGTTTCCGATGTTCGAGGAAATGTTGCGGAAAAATTTAGGTCGAAAAAGCAAACGCAATTCCCTAAAAATTCCTAGTACGGCAAGCCATATGTAGCTGCGGCCAAAGAAGCCAGTCATTTGTGACATCTGGCTCTTAAACAGCGAAATTTATATCAAGGAGTGTTTGCAGAAGAGACTTCTTCCATTTTTGAGTCACAACAATGTATCCACTTACTTGTGGCCCGATTTAGCATCTTGGCAATACAGCAAGAAAGCGCTGGAGTGGTATAATGATAATAATGTGGTTTTTGTACCAAGAGATGCAAATCCACCAAACTGCCCGGAGCTCAGGCCAGTGGAGAGATATTGGGCTCTTGTTAAAAGAGAATTAAAGGGCACAAAAAAGGTCTCCTAGGACATGCAAGATTTCAAACGTAGATGGACCACCTGCTCTAAAAAGGTGACAGAAACTACCATAAAAGCCTTAATGGTAGGGTTTCCGGAAAAAGTTGATAACTTTGTTCGTAGTGGTTAGAATTCCATGCGGTTTTTTTGTGTGATTTTGTATTAAATTTCATTTAATAAAAATTTGGTTTGAAGTCTTAAAATTTATTGGTTTGTTTTTTATTTAACTTTATGTGTGTTAACATTTTTATAATCTCACTCCTTATTTCTCTTAAAATAATTCACCGGGGCAATGCATGGCTTTCGTCATACTCACTTTTTTTCAATTGTGTCTGTGTTGCTTTCCTGAAATGATGTGTATTGACAACAATATACTCATTTTTTGTGATTGCATTCAAAAGCATAAAATAAGGCACTCAAACCGTTCTCTGGTTCTTATAATGCGGAAACCTGTAGAATTGTAGTATCAACAAAACCGCCTGGTTGTGCTACCACCAATTTGATGCAAAACATTTTAAAAGTCAACGATATCTCAAAACAAGAAAATTTAACTTTTCAAATAATTATGTATATTTAAACAAATTTTATAAATTTAAAATAAAAATAATATTTTTGCATTTTTCTATCGGCTTTAGCCGAAAATTGGCTTAGCCGATTAATGTCGGCGGCTGAATCGGCTTGGCAAAGGTGTCGGCTGGCGGCGGCTGACCGGCTAAAGTCGGCTGGCTTGTATCTCTGATGTGCATCTTTCAACCTACACTCACAAACAAAACACAGACATTTTAAAAAGCCCACACAAATATTTATATTTAATATTCACAAATAAAACACACCCACTTAACCATAAATGGAGTAACCAAAAATTAATTCATTGAATTTTCAAAATATACACAATATCGCTATAAAAACAATATTTAATGAAGGTAATCATTAACAGTTCAGTGACAGTAATTAACCAACAAATACTAACAACAAATTGTGAAAAGTATAAAAGAAAAATATAGATAAAACAACTTATTTGGTCAACAACATTTGTACAAAAAAATGAAGACAAACAAAAACAAAACCTTTCACTTTCATTTAGAGTTCATGATCAAATTGAAAATAAAAATATATATGAATGTAGAAAAAAATAAAATTTCGCAACACATGTTTGATTCACATCAAACAAATGTCACAATTATTTCAAATTCTTCTCAATGTATTAAGATGATGAACGATGAACATTTATATGATTGTAACAAGGTGTGTATGTTAGTTAAAGCTACTTGCAACTATTGCCATGTTTAGACAATAAGCCATACAAAGTTGTTATAACAAAAATTGTAAGTATCGTAATTGATACCAAAATGTTAATATAAATCTTGTTAATGTTATTAACATTTGTGCCTAATGCACAGTGGTTTTAATGGAAGATTTTTAATAACATTTTGTACTTTTTTATGACCCTTTAAAACACTGTGTTGTATTCATAATGTTTGTAAATATTCTAAGAAGTTTGGAAAATACACAAATCGGTTCAGGGATTCAAAAATAAAAAGATGATCAAATCACTTTTCAAAAGTCAAATTTTCCTAAAATGGACAGTTTTGCTGTGACGGTGCCCAAGACATATTCATGCCGTAAATTAAATATTTTGAAATTATCATTACCAAAAAAAACTATTATTTTTAATTTTTTAAACAATTTATCAAATATTTATGTCTAATCACAGCTAACTGCACATTTAGGTTATCTAGCAAATTAACCAAGTGTTAAAATAAATAATGAAAAAAAAAACTCTTCTTTCAATTTAAAGAAACGCACTTAACTACTGAATGCAATTTATCAAAACTATGATGTTGATGATGATGATGTTACTCAATGATAGCATTAGAGCACGTTCCAACTATTTAAGATAAATATATTTTTCTTTTATTCAAAAAAAAAAAAATTAAATAAATTATAAATAATTTTCAAAAAAAAAACACAAACACAACATATAAAATGCATTAAACAGATAATTAAAAATAAATTTAATAAAGCAAGACACTTTATTTAACAGTAAATAAAAAGAACAACAACACAAATTTTTAATCTGCAAAAAGTGCAACTCTATATTATTAAAACGAAAAATTATATTATTGTTCATTAGGGTGGATCACAAAATTCACATTTGTTGAGTTTTAACGAGTAAAAGTTTTAAAATAAATAACGGAGATTAGAAGGCGGTTGGAAAATTTAACGATTCTTTCAGTTTTCTAAAATTTTTTTGCGACTTTAGCCATTATTTTAATTTTGGAAATTTTTTCCTTCGTTTTAGCGATTGTAAATTTAGTAATTACAGTTATTTTTTTTTTTAGAAAATACGAAACAACTATTGAAAATTACTGTATTTCGTAACAGTTGTTTAAAACAGTTTTTTTATTTATTTTATTTTTTTATTTTTTTTTTTTTTTATAAAGAGAAGCAACACAGGAAATTCTTCCTATTAATGAACGTGTTGCTTCCTTTGGAAAGGGGATAGAGAAGAAGTGAAAGTTGGTGAAAGATGAAGGGCTTCAAATATGGCAACACTGTATACTTATTTTTGATATTGTAATAAACAACTACCAAAACAGTATTTTTGCAGTAAGCAGTTATTTTTATTAGTTATTTGAAAAATAAAAATTTCGTTGTTTTTTCTATAATTCTTGTTTAGTTTATATTTCTTATTACTGATATATTCTCAGTTTGCAAATAAAAATCAGAAAATTGTAATAACTGAAAATTCGTTTGGAATTTTGACTTAAAATTTTAAGTGGGATGAAGATATTTCACATTTTTTTGTAATCCAGAGGAAAAACACGTTTTTTTTATTAAAATAGATTTGTATAATATGAAAAAAGGTAAAGGTTTTAAAATTAAGTAAATTCCGGGTTATTTTTCTTATAAAAAACTTTAAGGTTCTAAAATATCTATCTTAGAAAAAAATTTAAGTTAAATATTTATTAGGTACTTGAATAAATTTAAAATTTTGATAATAAAAAAATACCATAGCTTTGAAGATTTCTTCCGATGTTTCATATTAAAGAAATTGTCATTTTGATGGGGAAAATCGTCAAATTGTCATTTGGCTATTTTCGACAGTAAAAATCGTCAAAATGATATTTAAATAATCAACCCTGGCAACACTGCCTATAACATTATTAAAGTAAGGCTGCTTTATTGCACTGCTGAAGCTCTGAAAAAAGTTACTGATTTTGGTTTCGATGGGAAATTTGAGATCGTCATCTTGAGTTGGTCGCAACACGCAAAGAAAAAAACATGGTTGGTTTGACCATATTCTAGGAGCATCATATATTTTTCGATTTATGATTGCGACAATCATATTATAAAATACCTTTTTCTATTATAATATGATAAGTACCACATTATGATTCCAAAATGATCCCAATGTTATCATATTATAGTCCTGCATATCATATTTACTATGATGTCTATAGTATTTTCCCAGCATTCTCTTAAAGTTAAGTTTAGAAGTTTGTTTTATTCAAAATATTAAATTTATTTATTCAATTACTACTTTAGAAACTTGAATAATTTAAATTAATTTCAGTTACCATTTATATATAAATAAAAATACATTATGGTAACATGTGATAGCAGCGCCTAGAAAAATATTGTTAAAATACAATACATCCGAAATGATCATATCCCTAAAAACAATTTCACTGGAATTCAAGTTGAAAACAAGTTCAATTCCAGCCCTGTTTTCCAGTTTCAAGGCTTGAATAAAACTTTAATTACATTTTATTTCAATAGCATATTCCAGCAAAAGGGAAACAAAAATTCAAGTTTTTTTTTTAAATATACAAATCCTAGAATTTGAAATATACTTTACTTCAAGCAAAATTTAAAGCACTTGAATTTTTTAAACCTATGTGCTTTTTGGGATCATTATCCTAATGATCATATTATATTCCTAATGATCATAATTATATTATGATAATGTAGAACATTTTGTAACCATTTAGGATCATATTATGATAATTAGGAAAATAGTATGATCATTCGGAACTTCTTACATTTTTTAAATTTTTTACTTATTTTCAATTTTGCTTTCGTTCAAAACTAAAAGCTATCACAATTCTTATTATAGACGCTCTTAAACAATATTTTTTTTATGTGAGTACAAAAAATAAAAATAAAAATTAAAAAAGTTAATTACTTTTTTTTATCACTTTATACTTAATTTATAACACTAAGGTCGGTAACTTATATAAAAGTACGCTCAATTTAAAACTACCAAGAGTCATTTGAATGCAAATTTTATTCGTGGTTAAGGTTAAACACTGACTTCACTACCTTAACCAAGAGTAAAATTGTCATCAAGATAACTTTAAATAGTGTTAAAACAAACATTATTTTAGATAAGTTAGCCGACCTAAGTACTATTATGCATTTTATCTGAAGAGTGCCTCACAGTCTACATTTTTCCAGACTTCTTGGGTTGAACGAGTTCTTTCTTCCAAAAAATAGTGTCGCTATTAAAATGAATACCAATAAGTTCTTTTTCTATTTTTTATGCCTTTTTGTTTCACCCTTTAACGACCGCAGGCAAGTGTGTTGCCAAAGGCGTTTTCGAACTTATAATTGCACAGGCAAAAGATAGAGTAAATATTTAATGCAGTTAATGTATATCCCGATAAAATAAAATTTAAAAAATAATATGCAAGTGCTTGTGCAAATTTAAATGTTACTGACACTTCAGAAAACATTGTTTTCTATTGTTGTTTATACATGAATGGATGTCACTACATTGCTAGATCTGTCAAAACAACAGAGTACTACATTGGAAGATGACAAAGCAAATTGTGGAAAATTTTTTGTTGTTTTTTTGTTTTTTCTTTGATATTTTAAATGTTTAATAACGCTCCAGACGAGAACAAGAAATTCTCATTGAGTTTGTAATTTAACTTAACAAATATTTCCATAAATTCTAAAAACCTCGTCCCCTGACGATTTCCTTAGGCAAGAATGAAATCCGGATTGGGACATGCCTACAACTGATTATTTTTCACAATTTGTTAAATACGTTTGGGATTTTAGCATATTAAATTCCTTTAATGCAATTAATGTATATCCCGATAAAATAAATTTAAAAAAAAATGTCCAAAGGTGATTTGTAGAGGACGGTTGAGGCAACACAAGTGTAGTAGGCGGTAAATCCCCATCGGGTCCCACTTTCCCATTCCGAGCCCACGAAGTTGGTTAACTATAATTCTTCATTTGAGGGGTAAAAAGCACAAACTTTGACTAGCGAAATGAAGGGCAAGCAAGGGAGGTCAATTTTTTGTAACATATCCATAATTTAGTTCCAGATCACGAAAATAAAATAATAAAAATCGTTTCGTCCGGAACGGCAGGGTCGTCAAATGGCAAATATTTTTGGCATGCGAAATGAGTGGTAAGGAGTGGTTCCACGGAGCCAATTTTTCTTGACATAACTATTATTAGGTCAAAGATTATGAAAATCGCAAACTTTTCAAAATCGCTTCGACAGAAAATGTATGATCCTCAAAGGGTTAAATGAGTTACAATTAAAATTTGAAGTTGTTTTGACTTAAATCTCTATTTTCAATAATTACTAATATCACTATTTTTAATTTTATAGGGCCCTAAAATCACTAAATCCACTACTCTTTAATATTTATAAAATATGAACAAAAGCATAATAAAATTTAACTATAATTGCAATAATTAACGGGTGCAACAATGGCGCGGTATATTGCTTGGACAAGTTAAATTACAAATGTTGAAAACTTTATATATGAAAACAACTAAAATAATTTATAAGCTTAAATAAATAATAAATTAGAAACGCTTAGGTATTAATAACACAAACAAAACAAGCACTCACAACTTAGCGCTGTGAACGGAAATGCAACATTGCACTATTAAGACACTGCAACTACTTCTACAACTATTACTGCTGCTGCTGTGAAATGTAATTACACCATTGCCAAGATCTAAAAAAAGTTTCAAAATTGTATTATGTTTTTTCAAAAGTACAAAGTACAAACAACAAAAGCCCTATATGTGACCTTCTCCGAGAAAAGGGACCTAGTGTGTCAAAAAACGGGTTTGGACTTAAGAGTGGGAAAATCGATAAAAATGAGAAAAACATTAAAATTTTATGGTCTAACTCATAAACTTTTACAACAGTCTTATTGCAGGATTTTAAGCTAATTTGTGAAAAACAGTATTAATATATGCTTAAGCCCTGTTTAGATTATCACACAAGTGTGTTATACATGTCAGAAATGTGTTGTATAACGAAAATGTATAATAGTGTGAACACTGTTCGTTACACACATGTCAAAATGGGTGCACACATTTCAAAATACGGTCACACTTTTTTGACAAGATTTATTTTTTGAAATATTTCATAAAGTTACAACTTGTCTCAACACAAGTGTTGTGTTATTCACAAATAAATGTTAAACAAAGATTAAAAACAACTAGTGGTGAAAAAAAGTAATAATAGAAGAAAAAATTACTGTTTTAATTTATTTCTTGTGTGTATCGAGAACAGTCTATACACTGAAAAGATTTTCTTTTATACTTTTTTGACAACCAGACAATTTTAGCATACTTTTTGTCATACTTGTATGAAGAAAAGTATAAGCACTTGTGTGATAATGTGAACGGGGCTTTAATAACGAAAAAAATAATATAGGCTTATGTCGATACTCATTAACTTTAAACCTTTTATAAAGTTTGGAGTGACGAAGCCACCATTTAGTTCCCAGTGTAGAAACGGCAATGACATATCATTATTTTTTGGACTACCAGTAATGACACCCACTTACCTTCTGTATTATTTTAAAACATATAATAATGATTTACTGAAAATGACTTATTTTTATCATTATTTCAAATAGAAAATTATTTTTTTAGATTTTTTTGAAAATTTTTTGAAATCTATTTTTAGACTCAATATTTTTTAAACACTGGTAAGGATATATGTAACTACATATTTTTTGATTTTTTGTATGTTGGCGAGTAAGCTTACTTGTGTGCAGCAGGTCAATTGTGTTTTTATCTATTAAATATTACATATCGATATAGGTCAGATGGTAGAGCTGTGGACTGGCAATCTGTAGACCCAGGTTCGATTCCCGCACCAGCAAATTTTATTTAAAAAAAAAAAAAAATGCAATAAAAAATATTTTGTTTTATATAATTTATTTTTTAGAAAATCTATTTTTAGACTCATTATTTTTGTCAGTACTGGTAAGCACATAGGTAATGATATATTTTTTGATTTTTCGTATGCTGGTGTGTAACGACAACTCATTATTTTTCGCGACATCGCCATATAAAGGTAATAAGAAATGTAATAACAAAAGTAACTAGTTACCATTACCAAGTATGTAGTTACATAACCACATATCTGGTAATGATTTTCTACACTGGGTTGTTAATTATTTCATTTTCAGGCTTGAAATGATTTATTAAAGCCATCCCAGCCCTAGAATGTGTGGCTTCCAACAACTTGCATCCATCAAACTGAAAAAAGCTACAACAATTGCGTAGCCAATGACCTTTTTCTAAAAAAATGTAGAAACAAAATTAAAAAGAAAAACAAAACAATAGTGATGTACAGACTGTCAAAACATTATTCGAAATTCGATTACTTTTGTATGCTTCGAATAATATCCCTACGGGAAATTTTAACAAACTGTCACCGAACTGGCCCCTTTATATGAAATAGACTGGTCACTTTTACATGGCGTTGTCATAGGAGGGGGAAATTGACCTAGAACAGGTTACTGAACTCTCATAAAAAACAAAGTTCAGGGACCTGTCCTGGGATTTGTCTTGTGACATGTCACAAGGGGTCAATTTCCCCCTCCACTTTTTCTACAACTGGTTTAAATTTTATAGTAATCAAGGGACCATTTAATTCAATTTATGTAATTTAAAAATACTGAAACAGAATTTGCAGAAAGTTTGTATTTGTTATCAGTTCTTGTGGAATTAGTTTTGGAATAGATGGAGTTGAGTACCGACTTTTTCTTAAAAAAATAAAACATTAGTTCCGTTCGCTTTCACTTTAGTTAGAGATAGGGGGTTTTTCTTTTTTAAATGTATTGTGTGGCCCTTTATAATTTATGGAAAACCCACAATATGACCCTCGGTGATAAATCTGTCCTCACTCTTGGTATAAAATTTCAATATACCTTGCATTTGATACCCACCCAGCAAAACCACACGTTACCAAATAATATGTAAAGTAATGTGTTGTCTTCACTGATGAATTTTACAGGCGATGAGCCCTCAGGTAATGTATGGGGAGAAGGTGATAAAGTAATTGGTTACTTATGTGGTTACGAGGATTGGAAAAGTAATAAGTCTAAAAATAGATTTTCGTTAACAAAAATTTTATTTAAAAAAAAATTTATAACAAATATTTTTTTTATTAAATATATAAAAGTGCTCACGCTGGGTTTCGAACCTGGGATCCCTGGTTTTTAGCCGAGAACTCTTCCCCCTAAACTACCGACACATATAACATTTGATTGCTTTAAAAGTAAAGGAATTGTTGTGCTTGGTATTTTCATTCGTAATGTCGAAAAATATACACCTTACAAAAAAACAGAAAGTAAGTACAGTAGACGCTCGCAAATTAGAGCTTTCAGTAATTCGAACGTCCAGAAATTAGAATCAATGTTTGCAATACATTAAACGCTCTGAAATTCGAATTTAAAATTCTAATTTCTGAGCGTTTTTTTTTTTTTGGTTATTTGAATACACAGGAAATCCCCAATTTATTTTTATTCTGTTTGAATAAAGTAAAACTAAAAAGGGGAATCACCAAATTATATATATTTTTCCCTATTTGTTTTTTTTTGTTGCATTTATGTACATTTTTGGCTAGTTTATTTGTGAAATTTGATACCCGTGTACATATTATTTGGCAGTCTCTATTAAATAGTGAAAGTGTATCATTTAAAATGTTAAATAAACCTAAAAAAACACTTTATCATTGGAAACGAAACGAAAAAAAACGTCCAGAAATTAGAATAATTCAGAAATTAGAATTGCCTCAAAAACAAAGCGGTTCTAATTTGCGAGCGTCTACTGTAATAATAAAATAAGGTAACGAGGTATCATTAAAAGGTAATGCGTGAATATATCGCAAAGTTTTGCTGGGTAGTAAATATATATTTCAAAGCATTAAAATTTCGAAGTCATGAATGAATCATACGCTGGATTTCGTACTTGAGAGTTATATTTAACTGAATTATTAAACAAAAGAAAATGTCAACAAATTATATACCAAACAACGACAGATTTTTTGATTAACTAATATTTAACTCAAGAATCTTGAGTATTAAACCCAGTGATAGTTGAATTTTATTTGTATTCTTTTTTTAACAATCATTTGATCATAAAAATTATAAATGACTCATTATTTTAAGAAATTATTCCCATTGCTCGTATTTATGAGTAGTTTATGAGTCATAATACGTAGAAAGCGGGGATACTTAAAATAGGCAAAAACGTTATAGGTACTATTTATGTACATTCCCAAACAAAAATAAATGGAAAATTTTCTAAATTAATAACTTCTTTCGTTACATCACCGAGAAGAGAAGTTCTCCTTTAGAAAGGTTTTTTTAACAATATCCAAAGCTGCACTATATATGTTCTAGTCAGGAGTTCCTTTTCATGAGTGATAAAAAGTTAGTATTTTATATGGATGCTGCATGGGAACGTTCTACTGCCAACGTTTAAAATTTTGTTTCCCCAGTGCTTTTCCGGCACTGAACAGCTGGTCCTTTTATCTAATGATGTTATCATTTTGCGAATGGGAAAGCACTTTTTGCCGGTACTTGTACCACCTGTTAAAGTGCCTTGCCATCGCTTTCCCGTTTGTGTTGTTCTGACTGAAAATTTGTTTAATTTACAACGGTATCGGTTCTTTCCTATGAAAAGAAATTTTAAACCTCCAATTGATGAAAATGGGTCTCATTTGCACTTTTTCAAAAAACACTGAAAAATGGCAAAGTGGTATGTACTCCTGGCCTATGACAACTCAATGTTAAAATCATTAGCATTTCTATTAAAAAAGAAATACATCATCTTTTTTCTTTGCTGGAAACCGATACATTTATACCGAAACATTTATAGCATCCGCTTGAAATGCCAACAGTTGTAGTTTTAGACATGATGATTGGTTTTAATTAAAATAAAAGGAAGGAATTAGGAATAAAAGGACTTTGTTATCATTGATTCAAATTTATATCATTTCTCAGCAATAAAAGAGATGTTAAGCAATATAAAAAGCACTACAATTGTTAATCTAGACGTACTTCTTTTTTTAACCGAAACGCTAATGATTTTAACGTGGTCAGGGTATTATAAGCTTGTGCTGATGTTTGTAACACCAAAAAATATTGGTCCTAGACCCACCTTATAGTATACCGCCCAAGGACGAAGCCTATTGATTTTGGTTAACACCGGTCCATGTTTAGACCTAGTGCCCATATAAGGGTCCCCCCAAAATTATATTTTTTATACGCTGCAGGTCGCAAATATTAAGATATTTTGATGAAATTTGGTACACAGACCTATGTTGGCCCAAGGACGAAGCCTATTGATTTTGGTTAACAGCGGTCCATGTTTAGACCTAGTGCCCATATAAGGGTCACTCCAAAATTATATTGTTTATACGCTGCAGGTCGCAAATATTAAGATATTTTGATGAAACTTGGTACACATACCTATGTTGGCCTAAGGACGTAGCCTATTGATTTTGGTGAACATCGGTCCATGTTTAGACCTAGTGCCCATATAAGGGTCCCCCCAAAATTGGCTTGGTTACAAACTGCAGGTCGCCAATATTAAGATATTTTAATGAAATTTGGTTCGCTGACTCACATTATAGAAAATTTTGACACAAGTCCCATTTTAACCCATTCGAATTTCGGATCCAAACATTAGTTGGCTTTTAACCAGACTGGTGTAGGGTAGAGATGAGCGATATTTTCATACCGGTGATTTAATCACAGTTATTTATAAATCACTGGTAACGGCAGTAATCAAATATTTCAAGTCGCAGTCACTCGGAATGTCGTTCTTTTAATATTTTTGTACTATTCTTTCTTGCAAACTTCATTGTGCGCAGTAATACATGTTTTTTTTCAATAACAGTGACTTGCTTTCACACTCTTCGGAATAAAATGTCTCCTTCTATCATGTCTTTGTTACCAGTCGCAACTATTCTTCTTTTAAGGCCCAGTTTTTAGGAAGTGGATTATCTTTAAACTTAGTTTAATGCAGTTTGTAACTTGAATACTGCTTTTAAAATGTGGTTTATTTTGTTTTATTTCAATAAAGAAAGAAATTATACTCGAGAAAAAGTTTTTCCGGCAAATTTTTGTAAATAAACTTTGAAATGGCTGACAAAATTCGTTTTCGGTTTAACTAAACCAAGTTTAACTGACATCTTAAAAACTCGCCATAAATATTATTTCGTTTATTTATCAGAAAATCGCAGTCTTTTCCATAGAAAAACCGTGATCACGATCACAGTTTAAAAGAAAAGCGATTTGCAAATCACATTCACTGAGAACAATGTTACTGAAAAATCGCCGGATCGCCCATCTCTATTACAAACCCGTGATCACGGTCACTGTTTAAAAGAACGGTGATTTGAAAATCACTATCACTGGTAGCAGCGTTATTCAAAAATCACCGGATCGCTCATCTCTAGTGTAGGGTATTGTATAGTCGGCATGCCCGACTTTAACATTTTTACTCGTTTTTGTTTGAGTTTGTCCCAAAAGCAACAGGTGCTTCTTCTCCAAACTAGAACAGGTTGCTTTGGAATCGGTTCTAGAACCAGTTACAAAACTGGTGCTGCGACAGTGAAACTTAATATTTTGCCTCCCAGTAATCAGTTCTAGAATCTGTTCCATGAAACAAGTGGTAAAAAGACCTGTTCTAGATCAGATTCAGAGGTAACTAGTTCAAAAAAAATTTTGCTGGTTTGAATTGTTATAATAGGGCAGTACTCCCACTTCAATTTAAATTTTTTACTCCTTTTTCACAAGTGCACAAAAATCATTTTTCATCATTTTTATTTATTTTTAAAAATTAAAAAATATTGAATTTAAAAATATTAAATATGTACACTGATAGAATTTTGTGCATAGTATTAATGAATTTGTTCATTAATCCAATAATTTTTTTCATTGAAAAGTCCCCAAAGAACGCGTTCATTAGATCAATGAAACGTATTCATTAAATGAAAACTAATTTAAAAAAATATATTTTTTTGCGTTACTTTTGTTTGCAACCCTAGCGTTCATTACTGGAACATATATCGATTTTAGTAATTAGCAAATTCAAAACCCTTATAAAAATTATAGCATATCTTACGGGTTAGTTGAAAATATATAATGAAGAAATTCATTAAATTAATGAATTTTTCATTAACTCAATGAAATTTTTTCATTAAATCAGTTAATTCAGATTAATGAAATCGATTCATTAATAGTATGAACGAAAATTCTATCAGTGTACCCAAAAAACACTGAAAAACTAAAAATTCAAGTGTTGTAAAAAATACTTGAATTATGCTTTATTTTAAATGTTCTTTTCCATTGAAAATCCAGGTCATGCAAATTGAAATAATTTGTTTTTCTATTCTTGTCAATACTGAAAAATAAACAATTTAAAAATCATTTTTTTAAATGGAAATATAAAGGGAATCTGAATTTCTTCCTTGGAAATTAAAATGTTAATGTACACTGATAGAATTTTGTACATAGTATTAATGAATTTGTTCATTAATCCAATGATTTTTTTCATTGAAAAGTCCCCAAAGAACGCGTTCATTAAATCAATGAAACGTATTCATTAAATGAAAACTAATTGAAAAAAATATATTTTTTTGCGTTACTTTTTTTTTTAATTATTTATTTATTTTTTTTTTATTAATTTTTATTTGTACATACATATATTTCTTTTTTTGTTTTTACACCGTTTTTGACATCTCCATGAACTCGACTTGAACCCACAATCACCAGAATGTGAACACTACCGCGTTACCCATTGATCTAAATAGCCAAAACAAAATGATGTCATTATTTGGACTTTTATATTTAAATAATTTCAGTTTGCAACCCTAGCGTTCATTACTGGAACATATATCTATTTTAGTAATTAGCAAATTCAAAACCCTTATAAAAATTATAGCATATCTTCATTAAATTAATGAATTTTTTGAATTTTATGAATTTTCATTAAATCAATGAATTCAAATTAATGAAATCGATTCATTAATAGTATGAACGAAAATTCTATCAGTGTATGTATGACAAAATAAATAATATAACTGCAAATAAATTGCATCAAATATTACAATTATCGTGTTTTAATTGGCTTAATTTATGCTTGGAGATAGGGCTTGAATACAAGGGTTTTTAGTGTGTTGTTTGAACTTGAATTGGACTGTAATTCAAGGCTTGAATTGAAGCATATTTACAATGTTATGTTCGAAAGTTTGTTTCTAGGAAAGCTTTTTCATAAGTTTTTTTCTCTATTTGTTGTAAAATAAATTGTAAATTCTATTTGGAATTTTTAATATTTGATCTTAAACCCAACAAAACTAACACTCATTGATTAAAAAACTTTAAAGAAATTCGTTCCGCCAGGATTTAAATAAGAAATCATCTTTTCAGAAAAAAACTTCATGAAAATCACTTCTTAGGCTCACTTTTAGAGTAATAATGCATTACAAGCAATGCTGAAGTGATCTTTTGGATGTTGTTCAGAATTCTAAAAAAGCTGTAAAAATATACTAACGGATACTTTGGAAGCAATGAAAAAAGTGATTTTTTATAGTTAGTTATATAGAATTACTTCTAAAAATCCAGTAAAAATATACTAGCGGATACTTTGGAAGTAATAAAAGAAGTGGTTTGGAAAGCATGATTTAAAATTTTTTTTGCTGGGTTGTTTTTAAAAAGAACAACTTGATTCCTACGACAAGCCAATGTTAAATTCATCAATGAGAATTAGAATAACTTCCTAAGTTGCAGTATTTTATTTACTTCATTTTCCTCACTTGTTTTGCTGGGTAAAATTTCAAAAGAGGTTTATGAAACCTATACGACTCTTTTCAAATCAAACTAACAAAGAGAAAGAGACCTTTCATTTTCCAGGGAATAAATATGAAAAGAATACAAAACACGAATAACGTGGATTTTTTGACCCCACTTTTTAATTGTCAAATATTAGATTGAGCCGCTAATAATGCGAACATGCTTATTTTTTCTGTCATATTAACTATCATATATCCAAATATTCAAATCTGAGGAAAACAAATGCGGGATTACTCAACTTTGCAGATTGGAGTGTACTAAAATAGAGATCACATGATACAAAAGATATGTAAGTGAGAAAAAGAAAGCAACAAAATCATCTCTGCAAATGTTTAATCGAACATTTTAGTATGGTGACTTATATTTTCATTCATAACTTTTCATTCGCTGGACTGATTTTGCACATTTTCAATGGCAAACTGTTTCTGAGAATAACAAACATTTTAAGTAAAAATGAGATTCCTCGTTTGTGTATTTGCGGCGTGATAGTAATCGCGAATTTCACAGCCAGACTGATAAACTGCTATAAACTTTCCTGGGATTAGAAGGTGTACAAAGAATTATCTTTTGGAAATGGTGTAGCAATATATAAAGCTAAATTATAGTTAAATTAGCTTAGAAGCTAGTAAACTAACTGACTGACTGACCCACATTGAATAGCAATTAATAAAAGTGTTTAAAATAGTGTTTGACACACTTTGTACTTAATCTAAATTGTTACACATTTAACTTATTTTTATAATACTTTTTTAATTATAGAACATGAATGTACTTTAGTAGTGGTAAAGTACCTGATATTTTGTAATCATATGATACGAGTATGTTACAATTTATAGAAAATTGAATTATTATATAATTATAACGTCATTTTTTTATTTGTATTACTTATTTATAAAAATTAATTAAACTTATTTCTATTATTTGTTTTATTTCTCATTACAGATCACCATTTGTATGCGCCTTCCTTTCTGCGCTAGCTCGCTTATCAATGCCGTCACTGTACATTATGTCAACTTTATTATCCATATTTATTATCAACTAAAATAACAACAACAATAAAAAAACAGATGAAAATGCTTCATTAGCGTTTTAATTGCAAGACAAAACAGTCTTGTTTTTTTAAACACTTTCTGTACATTAATTTTGTGCTTTTTTCTATCTTCCGGAATATCTTTTTTTGATTATTCCCAGTTTTTTTTCTTAATATTTATCTATCAAACCAAGTGATATTGTCGTTGTAATTAATCATCATATTTTCATCATGCCATATTTTCCAAATATCAGTAAAACTAGCAATAAAATGAGCAGTAATACCTCATTGGATAATACATCAGATCAGGATTATAGTGAATTTTTAAATGAATATTTATTGCAAACACATTCTCCCCATAATGAACCGGAAATACAGTATGAAGGTATGTTGATTGAAATTATTAAAGGTGTAATTAAATGGAAAAAAAATTAATTTTCTTGTATTTTGTTTGTTATTTTTGCAGAAGGTGAATTAGAAGCCGAATGGTTAATATCGGCTGGTTTTCCACAACTAACAAAACCATTTGAACAGGTGAGTTTTAGTGTCATCATTTGTTATTATAACTAGGGCAAGGAATTCCATGCAAATGCATCCCAGTGTAGAAAACCATTACCAGATATGTGGTTATGTAACTACATACTTGGTAATGGTAACTAGTTACTTTTGTTATTACATTTCTTATTACCTTTATATGGCGATGTCGCGAAAAATAATGAGTTGTCGTTACACACCAGCATACGAAAAATCAAAAAATATATCGTTACCTATGTGCTTACCAGTACTGACAAAAATAATGAGTCTAAAAATAGATTTTCTAAAAAATAAATTATATAAAAAAAAATATTTTTTATTGTATTTTTTTTTTTAAATAAAATTTGCTGGTGCGGGAATCGAACCTGGGTCTACAGATTGCCAGTCAACAGCTCTACCATCTGAGCTATATCGACATGTAATATTTAATAGATAAAAACACAATTGACCTGCTGCACACAAGTAAGCTTACTCGCCAACATACAAAAAATTAAAAAATATGTGGTTACATATATCCTTACCAGTGTTTAAAAAATATTGAGTCTAAAAATAGATTTCAAAAAATTTTCAAAAAAATCAAAAAAATTATTTTCTATTTGAAATAATGATAAAAATAAGTAATTATCAGTAACTCATTATTATATGTTTTAAAATAATACAGAAGGTAAGTGGGTGTCATTACTGGTAGTCAAAAAATAATGATATGTCATTACCGTTTCTACACTGGGATATTTTAAAAAAAATTAATGTTTTTGCATATTTTTACTTTTAATGTATATTTGGTGCCTTTTTAATGCATATTTTATTGTTTTTAATGCATATTTGTGCATATTTCTAGTTTTTAGGAGCAATTTATAATTTGTAAAAAAATATAAAAATTTGATACGTTTTCGTGTTTTATTCAATCAAAATATTTATTATTTTTCTTTTTTTTCATTGTTTTTAAAAATACAATTTCTTAAAAACCTTATTGACCTATGCAGGCACGTAGCTAGGAATTTATTTCGGGGGGGGGGGGGATCTTTTCAAAAATTGTTTGTTTAATTTTTCCGTTTTTTTTTTTTGTTTACTGGGGAAGCTTATAAAACTCGTTATTTTAAGTTAAGTGTGCTCCTTTACTTTTTGTGTAAAGTTCAATAAAATGCGAGTAATCACAAAATCCTCTATCTAAAAGACAAAATTACCCAAAAGTACGGGAACGCACAAAATCACTTTTCTAACCCAAAACTATTTAAAAGAAAAAAATTAAAATGCGTATAGTTTTATTCTCAAAAATCGCACAGAAACACATATTTTTTGCATTTAATAGTTTTTTTGACTTCGTTCAGTTAATTTTTATATATAGAAGTTTTATTTTGTGTATTTTTTTGCTTAATTAAAATTTAGTATTTTCACAATGGTGTTATTTGTTTATCATTGTACCAGCTGTCCATTTTACAATTTATTTTAATAATAAAAAGAGAAGTTAATAGGAGACAGATGCTGAAATTTTTATAAAAATATCTGTAAGAACCCAAAAATATCTGTAAGGGCCTAAAGGTTTTTAAAACTTGTTTAATATTACAACTAAGAGTGGCTAATAACCATAAAAGAAAATTAATTTTCTAACGTTTTTTCTAAGTTCTAAACTAAATTATATATTTCAAGTGTAACTTGATTTCTATGTGATTTCAATTTTCAAAAATTTCAGTTTTTTGTCAATATTTAAAATTTTTATGTAATCCGTTTGTGATATGGAGTATATTGTTTTACCCATTTTCTGCCAAGCATGTATTCAGTGGGAATTTTCTGACAAAACTTCGTAGAAGGATAGGTAGACGTGTCTTTAGAGATATTTTGGTAAAAAATGGATTAAACAATTTAAATACTGTATCTCATAGTCTTGTCATTTTAGTACTTTTGGGACAAATTTTTAATTTATATGTGCGGTTTCCTTGTTCGATATTAGTTTTAAAAGGTCCCAGCAAAAAAACTTGGATGTAATGCTTTACAAACTACTTCTTTCATTGCTTCTAAAGTATCCGTTAGTATATTTTTACTTTTTTTTAGAAGTAATTCTGAACAACTTCCAAAAATTCACTTAAGTATTGCTTCTAAAGAATAATTGCTCTAAAAGTGATCGTAAAAAGTGATTTTCGTATCATTTGGCATTTCCAAACAGAGGGTCGATTCCCGGCGGGACCAATATTTTTTTTATTTTTTTTCCATTTTTTTCTTATTCTATTAATTTTTTTTTAATATTTATAATTAATTTGTCTAAATTCAATATTTTTTAATTTTTAAAATATGTATGTATAAAAAAAATGCTGAGAACTTGCTTTTTATGCACCTGTAAAAGTAGTTCTGAAAACAATATTGAATTGGAGTGCACCTTTTACACTTGTTTCAATTTTATAGAATAGCGGAAAGGTTAAATATTAAAAGTAAAGTACATCATTATTATTTTGATTTCCAATGGATTGCGCCATTCCAATATGATCTTAGACTAATTTCAAAGCGCAACAATAATTTCAAGCCCGATGGTTCCAACGCGAAATGAAAGTAAAATTCCAGAGGATTTTGCAAAGTTAGCTCGGTTTTTTATTTTATGACCTCTTGAAATATCTGCTTGGCGCGAAAGCGCGTTCACAAATAAGTTAAATTTGAACTGTTCTTTTCGGTTCTTTGATTTTATTCGGAATTATCAAACAAACCACTGACATAATATAATCTTATACTGATAGAAAATTCCTGAAAAAATAGCCAAAAAAGGTACTCAAAATTAGTTAAAAGGGGCCCTGCACAAAAAGCTTTTGAAATTAGTAAATACTTTTTGCTAAATATTAGTAATATAAGTACAGCAAAAATGCAACTGTTTTAGTAACATTTGATTTAAATTTCGTTTAATTGAATTGCAAATTTACCTTGCTAATATTGGCTAAAAAAATATTGTTGAATATTAATAGAAAAAAAAACAGTAAAGAAATTGTTATAACCCAGCCAGCAATTTCGGAGCGCTCATAAATAAGATTTTTAAATGGCTCATAGAAATTATTATTGTTTTTTTGAAAACACTCTTTTTTTGGTACCCAGCCAGCAATTTCGGAGCGCTCATAAATAAGATTTTTAAATAGCTCATAGAAATGATTATTGTTTTTTTGAAAACACTTTTTTTGGTAAAAAATATGAACCCTCAGAAAACAATCCAAAAAGTTGTCTCTACAATCTAAAAAGCTGTCTCAAAACGGGGGTTCATTTTTCGGACTCAAAGAAGATTCCAAAATTATTTAAATTTATGAAGAAAATTTCGATTTTATACGTTCTTTTTTCTGAGTCATTTCTGAGTACAAAGGGGGCTCTTTTGGACGGATCACTTTCATAGGAAAATGTGGAAAAATGTTTATATTTTTGGAGCTCATTTCTGAGTCATTAATGATCATATTTGTTTGCTGGGATATTCAAAAGTTAATTTATGTTTTAACTTTATTGAGTTGAATACAAATAATGAACGTTCCTGCTACAATAAATAGAAATATTTGCTAGAAAATAGTAAACTGCTTTCTGCAGTGTAAATTTTATTCGCATTACAAAAAATCAAAAAAAAAAATCATAAAAATTTTAAATTCTTTGTGATGGTTTAGTCGACTAATTTCCAGTAAATATAGCTGAAATTTTGTAAATTTAAGATTTTGTCTTGCTGTTTGTATCTGTACAGATTCTGCTGGATTCAGGTGTTTTTTCCGAAAAAAAATTTTTGAACGCTTTTATATTAGTGTATGAACAACTGAAAAAATTTCTCGAATGAACAGGTGAAATAGAAGAACACACTAGTTCCAAAATAAAATTGATTGAAATGAACTGTGAACTGTAATACCAAATTCTAGTCATTTTTATTCCGATTGTTTGTTTGTACAAAATGTTTTATTTTGTGTGAAAATTTCCGAGTGTCCTCTCATTTTTACTCACCATTTGAAGTTTTTTTACCATAGACTAACACTCAGGCGGGGGCATCGCTAGTACATTGTGTTAAAATTAGGAAAATAGAATAGATTTCGACAATTTTTAACACCAAACTGCCAATAACAAACAATATGAATAAAAACAACTGATAAGTAGTCTTTGTAACGAGAACGTGATTAAAATAGACACATGTTTCAAGAGGCAATCAAATTAAAATCTGAGCTAGATTTGTAAAAACCTTTGAGGGTTTTGTTTTGGCAACAGTGTACTTTCATTTCGCGTTTGAAACATTGATTCTGACCGCGATAATCATTTTGCAGGATCTTCTAAAACCGCAGAATATAGTTTTGTTAAATATATGGCAAGAAGCTTCTTGTGACAAATCCGAATTTATATATGTACCCAAAAAAATTTTCTGTTCCAAAGAAGGCGGTTGTAGAATAGCTACTTTTCATTCACAACCCCTTCTAATGTCGATTCCAACACCGATTCTTTTTGTTTGAAATTGTCCCAAAAGCAACCCCTTCTATAGCTCCACAGTGGAACCGGTTGCTCTAGAATCAGTTCTGGAACTAGTTCTGCAACTGATTCTACGTCCGGAACCAGTTTCATGGAATCGGTTGCAGTGGAACCAGTTGTAGAATGGGTGTGATTGGCTACCGATTGTTAAAAATGTTCCTGGGTATTTAATTTACAGTCACTTCCAAAATAAATTTATTGTTTCTCCTAAAGTACGCTTTTTCATGGACAGTTAATAATTTTAATTTAAAAAAATATTATGAAAATCCAACATTATAATGCTTAACTTAGGGTAGAAAAAAATTTTTAAATGTCGAATTATGCCAAATTATCACCCTATAGTAACGGCTTGTGCCTGCATGCAGTAAAAACCCGAGGGTTAATTTATCAATTTTATGTTTATCTTATAATAAAAATGACGAAAACTATTAGTAATAACAATAAAAAATAGCCACTTATCAATTGAAAGTTGGGAAAAAAATTTCTGTTTCCTATTTTCAGTCACATTCTATAAATTGTTTCTCAGTAAAAGAGAGGATTGCATTCTATTTATTTTCTAACCTCTTTGATTATGCCTAGCACACATACTATTCAAGATTTTTACAAAACAAAAACAATAAAAAAACAGTTTCTATGGCCACCAAAAAGCTTAAAAATTTTTTAGAAAATTGGATTTAAAGTCTATCCTATTTATGAAAGCTTAAGAAACTTGGTCATTTGGTATTTGATTCCAACAAAAAATAAATATTTTTTATTAAAATTTTTTAAAAAATGTTGTTGCTTTTGACTGATTTTGTTACGTGCCTGGACCTATGGAAAAGCTTGGAATTCAGTGTCTATTTGCAAAATAACTAACTTCCATATATTTTTTTATTTGAAAGTGCGTTATTTTTGAAAAATAATCGTTTTTAGTGCATATTTTTTTATGTTTTAATTAGGGTTTGGGGTTCGGGAATTCCCGGGGGGGAATTCCCGGGAAATCCCGGGAAAAGTTTGCCGGGAATTCCCGGGAAAATAATATATTTTTCCCGGGAAAACGGGAAATTTTAAAAATAATAAATTTTTTAAATTGTTTTTGTTTCGAATGGGATTTTTTAATTTTAGTCATAAAAAACATTTTAAATACCAAAACAAAAATGTCATTGTTAAAATCTTTTAAAAGGGAATACATTTATTTGACATAGAAATAAAATCTTTGCCAAGTAATTAGGAGCATTTCAACTAATAAAGATTTTTCGCATAACTTATTCAAAATTTAAGTAGTAAAACCTAAAAACTTGGTAAAATGTTTAAAAGAAATATGAAAAAATAGCTTTGTTTCTTACAAATAATCGCCCTTACTATCTAAATTTTTCAAATGTATAATTTAGGTAAAGTCGACTTTAGTTAAAATATTGGGTGGCAGTTACCTTGACTTGGTTTATTTTTGGAGCATTCTGATTGGTTAATTTATTTTTAACCAATCAAAATATTTGAAAATATAAATATTTTTGTAAGGTTTTCATACACAAAATGAACAAACCCGTTTGATTAAAAATAAAGTCGACTTTAAATTTAAAATACTCCTTTATATTAAGGGTCAATAATTTTATAAGTAACGTTTTCATTAATAAATATGAAAAGAAAAGACTAATGGTTAACGGCGGTATCTAAATTTGGTTATCCGACATCTAAATTTGGTTCACAAAAAAAAAAAAAAAAATTGATGGTCATGCAACTTCTCTTGAAGAAAACAACAACAAGAACAACGTTTCAGCTAAAATTAGCAAAGTACCCGAAGAAAAAAGTGTAAGCTGAATAGGAATTAAAGGTTTTATGGTAGGAGAAACATTTCCTGAAATGGTTCCAAATTAGCCGCTGTCAATCCGAACCATAACTAGATCTTCGTTTATTCGAGAAAGTTTTTATAATAAAAACCTGGCATTGCAAAAAAATGAAACCGATATAAAGAACATTATATTAAATTACTACAATCATATAATAGATATCATGATAAAAGAAATATCGAGCAATATTTCTAACAATAGGAGATTTACTATATTCTTAGATGAATGGACAAGAATATCACAAAAGAGATATTTGAACATATGTATAACCGGATATAATTCATTTTATAACCTGGGGTTGGTTTATATATCAGGAAGATGTAATGCTGATGAAATAAGAAGAATTGTAGAAATAAGACTAGAAGAGTTTTATTTGTCTTTGGCAAATAACATTGTGGCCACCATATCTAATGGGCCAAGTGTGATGAAACGGTTTGTTTCCGACAGTCCAGTAGTAGGTGCTTTCTGCTGGAATCATGCAATTCATTTGGCAGTGCTTAGAGTAATTTATGTGAAATCAAATGTTCAACATTCTGATATTTTTACTTTGAATTCTCACTACACAGACTGAATTTGTACTGAAATAGTGTTTTTTTTTAACAAAAATTACTTATGTACATATATAGGTGGTTTTCATTAACAATTTTGTTCAAAAATATTTCCCGGGATTCCCGGGAATCCCGGGAATCAAATTTTTTCATTCCCGTTTCCCGGGAAATAAAAAAGTCCGGGAAATCCCAAACCCTAGTTTTAATGCATATATTTTTTTTTTTAGCCGCATTTTTTAGGCGCATATTTTTGATTTTTAAGTGCATGCAATTCCTTGCCCTAATTATAAACTTTGAAAGCTTGTTTTTTCCATAAATCGATATTATACTAAAATTTCAGAATGAAATTTCAAGTATTTCAAATATAATTCTAGGCTTCGTCAAAACAAAAATTTCTTTGATTTTCGGATATCATCACTTTTTTTAAAGTTTTTGCATAGACCAAAAGAATAGCGTTTTTTTTCTTTTTTATTTCAACTCCTTCCACTGGCGCAAGTCGGCCAAAAACGCTGATTTGGAGACCCATTTTCTGCAGAGCAAAAACGGCTGCATTTCTGTGAAATCTGACTTTACCATTCGATTCGACAGCAAAAATTAATATAAAAAACATTTTTTTTGCGTTTTCTGAATACAGCAGATAGTCATTAGAGTGGTCCAAAAATCGACTTTTTTCAAAAATTTCAAAAAAGTTACTTTTTTATTACACACAATGAAAATGTATTCCCTGCTGAGAATATTGGTATAAAAATTTTTGATATACCGCGTTAAAAAGTTATTTAGTGATCAAATATGTTTAGTAAAAAAAAATCTCTGTAATAAACATTACAAAACTTACAAATTATTTTGTCATTACTAAAAAATAAATTTATAATGCGGCAGCGAGTATTGAAAGCTCCATTTAATAATTAAAATCCAAATTTGATTAGCTAATAACTTTTTAATGGTTCGCGGTATATCCAAAACTTTTGTACCCATGTACTCCGCCAGAAATACATTTTCATTGTGCGTAATAAAAAAATTACTTTTTAAAAGTTTTTGAAAAAAGCGGATTTTCGAACCACTCTAATGGCTATCTGGTGTATTTTGCAAATACAAAAAAAAAGTTTTGTGTATTAAATTTTGTTGTAGAATCGAATGGTAAAATCAGATTTCCTATAAATGCAGCTGTTTTTGCTGTGGAGGAAAAGGGTCTTAAAATTAGCGTTTTTGGCCGACTTGCGCCAAAAAGAAAAAAATACGCCATTCTTGTTTTCTATGCAAAAACTTTAAAAAAAAGTGATGATATCCGTAAATCAAATTTTTGTGACGAACTCTAATAATTACACTATGGAACATTTTTGGGATTATTGTCTGGGGGGTGAGAAATTCCAAGTCAGGGTGATGGTACTAGGTCAGTATAGTAAAACCCTCAAAGGGTTTGGCGTTCGTATGTGTCATTTTTTTTTATGACCTTTTAAATTTTTTCCTTATCTTGATGTTTTTTCGCTTAGTTGTAACTCGAGAACCACTTGTCCGATTTTGATGAAACAAATTTAGAAAAATTTAGAATTACAATTTCTTTAATCCGTTCATATAACATTTTTCTTTATAATCAACAGTTTTGCCGGTAAAAATAAATTTGTGGAGAAAAAAAATATTTTTTTGCCTAAAAATTAAAATTTTTTATGAATTTAAAAAAAAAAAATTTTAATTTTTAGGCAAAAAAATATTTTTTTTTCTCCACAAATTTATTTTTACCGGCAAAACTGTTGATTATAAAGAAAAATGTTATATGAACGGATTAAAGAAATTGTAATTCTAAATTTTTCTAAATTTGTTTCATCAAAATCGGACAAGTGGTTCTCGAGTTACAACTAAGCGAAAAAACATCAAGATAAGGAAAAAATTTAAAAGGTCATAAAAAAAAATGACACATACGAACGCCAAACCCTTTGAGGGTTTTACTATACTGACCTAGTACCATCACCCTGACTTGGAATTTCTCACCCCCCAGATTGGCTGTTGTACTGTGTTACAAGAAAGGGCCTTTACGTAAATGAAATTTAAGGTTGATTCATACACTAGCTGGACAGAAAAATTTGTTACTTTAACAAAATGTATTCCTGTTTTTTTGGCTTAAAATAAAATTTGTTGATTTTAACAAATTCATTTGTTAAATTTAACAAATCTAAATATAAGTAAAAAATTTATAAAACTACAGTTTTATCTGTAATTATACTGAGTCGTAGAATTTATCCAAATTTAGGGTCTCGGGACCCTCCCCTGTCCTACTCCATATCACGTGAGGGCATATAAGGGCACTCCAGTGGAGCAACCATTTTGTCCGTTTTGCTCTATCTCGCTTAGTTTTCGAGATATGGGCCATTTTATAAAGTGGAAAATTTTTATTAAAAATTTCCGAGGGTCCAAGGTCCATTTTTGCATAGAGATACCCTCTTTCGTGCGTGCTATACCAATGGGCAAGTACCCCTCCGTCTTTCAGGCGGAGATTTTCGCCATCTGCATATGTGTGAGAGAGTGCCTGCGGAGAGGCACGGTTAGATCCCGCATCTACATTCTTTCTGACAGCCAAGCTGCGCTAAAGGCTCTAGGAGCTTACGGGGTATCATCTGGTCTAGTCATGGAGTGTATGGGAATTCTAAACGAACTCGGTAGGAACAACTCCCTTACACTGGGATGGATTCCTGGTCATGAAGGGCATGAGGGTAACGAAAGGGCTGATTGTCTAGCCAATTGTGGAGCCCGTCGACCATTCTTCGGCCCGGAACCATTCTTTGGGATACCTAGGGGGTACGTTAGGGAAAACTCAGTCAATGGAGAGAGACTGAGTTTGCTAAGCATTGGGAAACTTCTACTGGCCAAAGGCAGGCCAAAAGATTTATTTCCTTGTCCAGCGGAGTATCAAGGCGACTATTGTCACTCGACAGGGGTAACCTTAGGACCCTGACGGGATACTTAACTGGGCACTGTGGGCTCAGGTACCAGCTTCACAAACAGGGCCAGTCAGACACTGATGTTTGCAGGTTTTGTGAGCTGGAAAGTGAGACATCGGAGCATATTCTCTGCGAATGTCCGAGACTGTGTGACAGGACACTCAGATTTCTGGGTGACCTTTTCGAACGTTTGGGGAAATTCTCCTAACGGGATTATTGACTTTATTGGTAGCCTGAATCTCTAGGGAATTCTAGGCAGCACAAAAGATCTATATTGGTCGCGGTGCGTAGTGCCTTCGTATCCAATCTAGGGGTAGTCGAAATTTTCATCAATTTTGCTCTATCTCTCTTAGTTTTCGAGATATGGGGCATTTAAAAAAATCGGGAGGGAAAGAAATAGCGCCATCTTTAAAACTTCGGATACATTGGTGGCTCCATCTAGCGGGTAATAATAATAACATGAAAATATTATATTTTAACAATAAATTCTGTAAAATTTAACGAATGGGTTCTTAAAAATTAGTTTTAAACAATTTTGAAAATTAACACTCAAAATTAGTTAAAGTACTGAGGATTTTTAGTATTGTATTAAATAAAGATAACTAAAATCTTTGTTTAAATCAGTGTTTCAACTGAAAATTTGTTAAAAATTAGTCAAATCGATTTGAAACCGGTTTTGCAGAGTTTTCTACTGACGTATTATTTTAAGTGTACTATTTAATAGTATTATTGTTACGAATTGTAAAATTTTTATTAATTTTCTTTTGAGAATGATATTTTGTATCCCCAATACTGGGAAATAGTAGACACATAATATACATATAGGTTACCATTTTACTCGTTTTCTAACCGCTTTATTGATCAAATCAGCTAATTTACCTACAGTGGTGGCAAATTTAATAGGAACGATTCAAGTTTTTTCTAATTTTTTTTTTCGTTGACTTTATTTTTAAAAATCAAACGAGTAAAAAGTTTAAAGTCGGGCATGCCGACTATACAATACCCTACACCAGTCTGGGTGAAAGCCAACTAATGTTTGGATCCGAAATTCGAATGGGTTAAAATGGGGCTTGTGTCAAAATTTTATATAATGCACCAGCGCACCAAATTTCATTAAAAGATCTTACTATTTGCGATCTGCAGTTTGTAACCAAGCCAATTTTGGGGGGACCCTTATATGGGCACTAGGTCTAAACATGGACCGATGTTCACCAAAATCAATAGGCTTCGTCCTTGGGCCGACATAAGTCGGTGTAATATTTGCGACCTGCAGCGTATAAACAATATAATTTTGGTAGGACCCTTATATGGGCACTAGGTCTAAACATGGACCGATGTTCACCAAAATCAATAGGCGTCGTCCTTGGGCCGACATAAGTCGGTGTACCAAGTTTCATCAGAATATCTTAATATTTGCGACCTGTAGAGTGCGCACAAGAATGCATGGATAGACAGACAGACGGACGGACGGACAGACGGACATCGTTAAATCGAAATAAAAAAAATTCTGAGCCGATCGGTATACTATAAGGTGGGTCTAGGACCAATATTTTTTGGTGTTACAATCGTCAGCACAAACTTATAATACCCTGACCACATAGTGGTGTAGGGTATAAATAGTGGCTAAATTCGCCCGGGAGGCAAATATGTGGTTTAGAATATTGTGCAGAATTTTAACGTAATGTCTGTTTTTTTTTTATTTTGTCACTTGTTTTAAGTGGGCGTGGCTTTCAATGAAAAATATCGATATCGACCTGTTATCGAAATACAGCGTAAAATTTAGCAAGTACTGATCGGATCTATGTATATAAACTGTATATTTTTGGGAATTCTACAAAATTTCCTTAACTTCTGCATTATTTTTATCTCGAAATAGTCGCCAGAATTGAAATGAGAGTGCATTAAACATAAAAAAAATGTTCTTTGTTTTTAGCGATTTTATAATAAAGTTAACCGCACTGAAATTTTTAATTATATATATGATGATTTTAGTAAATGAGGTCGTCAATCATTAAGGCATATGATGTCAATAAAATATCTTAAAAAGCTATTTTTTAAAAGTTTTTTCGCTCTCCTGAAAATCTATTAAATAACACATAGCACTACTTGCAGGCAAGCCGACGATATATATCTTTTTTTTTTTCAAATTGTTGAAACCATTTTTTTTTTGTTAACAACACAAAAAAAGTTTCTTTTTCATCCATTTATTTTTTTTTTTTTTTTTTTTTTTTTTGAAAGAAAATTAAAACAGAACAATTTTTTATTTTCAGCATGGGGGTATTTTTAATTAAATATTTCTTTCTTTTTATTTTTTGTACGTTTGAATTTTTATTTTAATACTTTTACGATAATTATATTTGATAAAAACCAAAAAATAAAAAGTTTCCGGTCCTTGGATAAAACTGTGAAATATACAGAATTTTAGTTATACTTACACTGATAGAATTTTCGTTCATACTATTAATGAATCGATTTCATTAATCTGAATTCACAGATTTAATGAAAAAATTTCATTGAGTTAATGAAACATTCATTAATTTAATGAATTTTTTCATTATATATTTTCAACTAACCCCTAAGATATGCTATAATTTTTATAAGGGTTTTGAATTTGCTAATTACTAAAATAGATATATGTTCCAGTAATGAACGCTAGGGTTGCAAACTGAAATTATTTAAATATAAAAGTCCAAATAATGACATCATTTTGATTTGGGTATTTAGATCAATCGGTAACGCGATAATGTTTACATTCTGGTGATTGCGGGTTCAAGTCGACTTCAGGGAGATGTCAAAAACGTAATAAAAACGAAAAAGAAATATATGTACAAATAAAAATTAATAAAATAAAAATAAATAAAAAAAGTAACGCAAAAAAAATATATTTTTTTCAATTAGTTTTCATTTAATGAATACGTTTCATTGATCTAATGAACGCGTTCTTTGGGGACTTTTCAATGAAAAAAATCATTGGATTAATGAACAAATTCGTTAATACTATGAACAAAATTCTATTAGTGTAGGATAAATTTTTGATAATAGAAAGTTACAAATTAACCTGTTAAATCAGCAAACAATTAATTAGTAGTCTAAAAATCACAAAAACTTTTAAATTTTCGAAGTTTTTTGCAATTTTTTTTGAATGCAAATAAAGCCTTTTGAAAACAGCGGTTTACAATTTTTTTTAGCAAATATTTCTGCTAATTTAACAGGATTGACTGCTATTTCAGGATTGACTGCTATGCTTTCAACCAAATTTAACTTAAAAATAACAAAAACTTTGTAGATATAACAGTTTGTTTTTGCTATTTTTAGGCTACTAATATTTAGCAAAATTTTCTGCATATTTTACATTACAATTTGTCATTTTTAATTCAATTCGCCATTTTACATTTTTCGTTATATCTTTGGCATTTACATTCGAATCTTAAAGTATGATACATCGATGTTTTTCTCTCGAGGATACCAGTGTTTTGCTTTAAGGGCCATTGACCTCAAGTATCCCGTTCAACCCCAATGTACCAACCTAATATCAGTAAATTAAAGCTGACAAAAAATCATTAAACTTTTGCTAAGGAAGTTTTTCGAAAACCCAGTAGAATTTTTTTTTATATTTTGGTTGGTGAACGTAGGGGTCGCCTTTTTAAATTTTTTTTCATTGGATTTTACGTTTATAGCAAAACACTGGTCTACTCGAGGCAAAAAAATTGATATATCACACTTTAAAATCTGACTTTAAATGCCGAAGCTATAGCTAAAAATTAAAAAAAGCTACCCCTACGTTCGGCAAATTCCCTACGTTTGGAATTACTTTCCAAAAATACTTTATATTGGAGGGTGTACGGCGAACTTTTTTTTTGCGGTACGGTCTAACATACATACATATCAAGCATAAAATAATCGCAGTACAAATGTACTAACATCTGAAAATAGTGAATATCTTAGAAGTCCCAATTGTTCGCTTGAACATTTTTATAGTGAATTATTTATATTCTTACATGGTTATTCACAAAAAACTTTTTGTCTTATTAGAGGCTAATTGAATGATTTTTGTGGTTGTTTTGCATGTTAATTTGTTTTATTAAACTGTAATAAAATTCAAAACATTTTTTTGAATACAAGCCTTCATGTTTTCCCTTGCCTTTGATTAGCAAAGATATAAAATATCACAAAAATTAAGAATTTTAATAAAAAAAAAAGAAAAAAATATTAGAAAAAGTAAATATTAGGCCTTTTTATAATCACGGGATTTATTTTGTTTTGTTAAAAAATACATATTTTGTTTTTTAATTTTCAAAATTTAATATTTTTATCAAAATCTAATTAATACTTATTCGCTAATATAATGTGCAAGAAAATCAATAAATTTTGTAAAAATGTGAACACAGGAATTGAATTAAGCTAAATCCAAACTAGATTTATAAAATAAATAAATCCGTTTTGGATTTAGCAAAATTTTATTCCAGAAATTGCATTTTCGCAAAATTTAATTTTTTTTTCACATTATATTAGCGAATAAGTTAGATTTAGATAAAAAATATTAAATTTTGAAAATTAGAAAACAAAATGTGGATTTTTAACAAAATAAAATAAATTCAAAAATAAATCCAGTAATTAAAAAAAAGATTAATTAAAAAGAAATGAAATTGTCTCCAGCCAACGGAAATAAAATGAACGATTAAACTAAAAGAGCGATTAGTAGTGAACTACCTAGATCTTTTGTGCAGTTGAGTGAATAGTTTAATTGAACTAGTTCGTTCACGAACGACACAAGTCTAATGAGGTTCTAAAATTAAAAGTCTTTCAATTTAATTACACAGCATCTGGTTTAAAATAAATAAAGATTACTCGATATCTTTTGTCCTTTCTTGAGATATCTAGTTGAGTTTCTTAGAATCAGAAATAAATTTCTACATTATATGAAATTATATTGAGAATAATCAATGATTGTGGTTTATACGATGAGAATATA
The DNA here is from genome assembly GCA_949987735.1 of Leucophora obtusa. Lineage (NCBI taxonomy): Eukaryota > Metazoa > Arthropoda > Insecta > Diptera > Anthomyiidae > Leucophora > Leucophora obtusa. The sequence goes on along the minus strand of OX465299.1, from coordinate 64,371,748 downwards.
TTTTTGTGCGTAATCTGAAGAGATTATTTGTAACAGTAGTGTACAAAATAATGAGTTTTATTGCGCTGTATTTTTACTGGATGAACTCGAAAATCAACTATTTAATTTTTGAGGGATTAGCTTTTTTTGAATTTGTTTTTGAAATTTTCGTTGGAGGCAATTTAACTTATTCGACCAAATTTTTGGCTCAGGTATATCAACTCAGTTCATAGACAATCAAAGTGTAATCAAACTTTATGAATACCCTCCATAAATCTTAACTTCCCCTAAATAAAATTTTGGAAAAATCTTAAAAAATATAAAGCCGGATTCACAATTCTGGAGTAGCCCAATCTGCAGAGTGGATTTTGTTTCTTTCTTCTTCATATTTACACATTTTTCGTATCATGCTGTCTCTATTTTAGAACACTCTACTCTGCAGAGTGGAGTACCTACTGCAGCATTGTGAATCCGGTTTAAGACTTAACGAAAATCTTTTTTTTAAGCATTGTGTCCATATTCCAATGAAGAAATCAAGATATATATTAAGAAAATCCGTAGATAAATTCCAAAGTCGAAAATTTTTCACTAAATTATAATTTTTTGGATACATTTTTTTTAACGTGCCACAAAAATGTGTCACGTTAATTGTAACAAAGATTTCCATACACGAATTTCTATAATTTCGGAATTTATCCATGGATTTTCTTAATATAGATTTTTATTTATTTATTTAAATATAAGTTGAATATGACTGTAAACTAGTGTATTTTATGATATACATAGATATACAATAGATCAATATAAGATGCGGTTATGACAAATTATTAGTTGTTAAAAGCAATTGCTAAAGTCTAGCTGTCCTAACATCAACAACTGCTTATAATTTCTTATACTGGATAATGAAACCTTTTCAAGTTACGGTAGTTATTGAGTCCAGTAGATTCGAAATGATCAATCACACAAATATTAAGGCTTGGGAAACTCTGCTTAAACTCTAATTTGATACTTTAATTCTGCCAAACAGAAGAATATTCGGTTATAATTTATATAAGTATATGCACCTTCAATTTAGTAGTCTCCAACTAAGAAAAATGACACTTGCAATGCATCAAATTACACAAGTTTTTTTAATTTCAATTTATCACATTTAACACAAATATTTTTGCATTGATCCATAAACAATATCCAAACCTTTAAACACATTTGTATAAATTTTGACGAATTAGACAATTCGTGTTAAACGATCGATCGATACTTTGCAAGTGTACAAGTTCAAACAGATTTCGTTGCAAAATGAAAAAAAAAAGAAAAATAAACAAAATATAAAATAAATTATTTACTACTATTGTTTTCAAAAAGAGACAGTTGTAAATTGACATTGATTTGCAATGAAAGTTTAATGACACAAACCGGAGGGAATTGACAATAAACGTTGAAGTTACGAAAAAATGTTTAAATTTGGCTTAAGGTTAAAAAAGAAATTTAATAATAAAAACTTTTTAAAATTTTTAATCATGTCTTGTGTGGTAGGATTGTAAGAAATTATGTATATAGTGGTTTTTAATAAAATTTTTAATATTTAATTTTTTACTTTTTAGGGTCTGGAATTGAGAACTTCTGAGCTGGAACCCATATTGGCTTCTTTATCCAAACCCCATGCTGATGCCATTAAACAAAGAGTACGCACTTTAAATCAGACCGTTAGAGGGCGCACTAAAAATCGTCAAAAACGTAAACCGGATATTAGAGATGTTTTTCGAGATTTTGATGTGAGTGGGATACAAAAAATTAGAACTTTTAGTAAAAAAATGTAAATAAACTTTTATTTTGTTGTTTACTTTTAGGAATCAAGCACTGGTACTAGATCTCGCAGTGCTACACCAGATTCTTTAGATTCCATACAAGGAGACGAGGTGTGGGGAAATACCTCCATGTAAGTTTTAATTAAAATCTAAAAATCTTTTTATATTATTTTGGCTGTCTAAAGGTACTAAATTCAGGAAATATGGGGTTCACAATCTATATGTTTTTATACAAACTGGATTTCTAAAGATACCAAAATTTCAAAATGGCGGGTAACAAAATGTGAAGATGTTTTATATAAACGTGGATTTCTAAAGGTACCAAAATCTCGAAGTCATAGCTACCAAAATTTAAAGAACTTTTTTTAGACTTAATCTTAGGTTTCTACAGGTATCAAAGTCTAGAAATTGTAGGTTTCAAAACCTTAGCAACTTTTTATACAGTCGTGGGTTTCTAAAGGTATAGAAATTTATAGATTCTTTTATACAATCAAGTGTTGCTCCATGTCCCAAAATCTAAAAAACTTTTTATACAATAGTGGGATTATATAGTTTCCAAAACCCAAACAAATATTTATAAAGAGCTTTTTATACAACAGTGGGTCTTTAAACGTGTAATCAGCTTTTTATACAACCAGGTATTATTACAGGTAACAAAGCCCAAAGAGCTTTTTATACAATCGTGGTTTTCTAAAGCTGGATTCCGCTCTGCAGAGAGTAACTTGTTCCGTTCTTCTTCGCAATTTCAAATCTATTGTATCATGCCATCTCTATTTATGCCCTATTTACTCTATCATTGTGAATCCACCTTGTAGGTTCCAAAATATAGACATCGAAGGTACAAAATTCTAGAAAACTTTTTATACAAAGGTGGGTTTTACAATTGTGTATTATTAACTTGGATTAACAATTCTGGAGTACTAAACTCTGTGGAATGGATTTTGTTCCTTTCTTTTTCGCACTGACATATTTTTTGTCTCATTCCATTTTTATTTTAGTACACTCCACACTTCAGAAATAGTACTCCAGCATTGTGAATCAAGCTTTGCAGGTAACAAGGTCTAAAGAACGTTTTATACAATAGTGGGTTTCTAAAGCAGTATTCGCAACGAAAGGGTACTCCACTCCGCAAAATGGATTTTGTTTCTTTCAGCTATAAAGCTGTATTCACGAATTGAAGTGTACAACAATAAGAATGGCATAATAAACGAATTTTTATGTGCGAAGAAGATTCATTTTGCATCTAGCTCTCCTCTTCGCACTTACAATTTTTTTTTTTCATCATGATATCTCTATTCTAACTACACTCAGACATTTAATTACACTCAGTTAAAAAAGTTGGTAAAAAAATTTGTAAACAGTTTTCAATCGCACTTTAATATTTTTGTACTGATTTTTAGTGCAATTTTTTTAGTAACAATTTTTGCTATTCTCTTATTACAAATTACGGATTTTTTTTTACTAATTTTCGTTGCTGATTTCAGCAAAACATTTTACTAATTTTTAAAAACCGAGTGCTAAACTTAGCAAAAAAATACACTAATTTAACAAGTGGGTACATTAAGGAAATCTTATTTAAAAGAATTCGTTGATTTTTTACAATTCTTGTTTAGCTTATATTTTTTATTATTGATATATGTAACCTTCTCCGAGAAAAGGGACCTAGTGTGTGAAAATGAAATTTTGAGAAGAACGCATTAAAGTTAAATTAAAAATAAAATTTTAATGTTTTTCTCATTATTATCGAAATCCGTTTTTGACACACTAGGTCCCTTTTTTCGGAGAAGGTCACATATTCTTAGTATGAAAAAATAAACTCAGAAAATTTTATTGTATCTCCAATGCATAAAAATGTAATAATAAATTAGTAGCGGTGAGTAATTTTTTCTACTAATTTTATTCTACTACAAATCAGTAGACTAAAATTAGCCTCTGTCCTCAAAACAATTAAATTTCCCGTAATAACAGCAAAATTTTCAGTAGTCACTACAGACTTTTTGGTTGAATGTAGAGATGGTATGATACAAAAAACAAAATCCACTCTGCCTAGTGCATTGTGAGTCAAGCCTTCACAATGTTGGAGAATACTCCATGTTGCATATTTAGTGGAGTGTAATAAATTAAAGAAGGCATGATATAGGAAAAATGCAAGCGCGAAAAATAAGGAAAAGAAACTCTACTCTGCAGAGTGGAATCCAGCAAAACAAAATGTGGAAATCGCGGGTACATTAAATCCAAAGCAATTTTTTTAGGACTTACTTTTAAGAAAATTTGTATACTCCGTGTGGTTTGCAAAGGTACCACAATCTATAAGTCACGGGTAAGGAAATCTGAAGAATTTATCTTATCGCGGGTTCCTAAAACTGCCAAAATCAAGAAATCGCGAGTTTATAATAGGTTTGTACGAATACACTTCTAGTAAAACTAGTAAAAGAGAAAAAATATTGATAAACTTGTCAAAATATTTAAAAGTACTCGAACAAGAAAATTGTAAAAATAGTAAACAAACAAAAAAAATTACCAAAATTGCAAAAAAAGTTCGCGGAGTGCAAACTTTAATGCGAATTATAAGACTTAATTAATTTCATAGCGATTCACATAAAAAACATATTACTAGTTTTTGCTGGAAGGAATTTTTAAAACTAGTAAAATTTCCCCTTAAATTTTTTACTAGTTTTTAATATTTTTTTGTACTCGAACGGATTTTTGAGTAAACCTGGTAAAAATTGTAAAGCTATTAAAAATAGTAAACAAACACTCTTAATGATAGAAATAGCAGACTTTTAACAGTAGAATCAAAATCTAGATACCGTGGGTATATAAAGTACCGAAATCTAGAAATCGCGTGTTTATAAAGGTACCAAAAATTGAGGGTTCATAACGGTAGGAATATTTGGTTTAGAACGAAAGAAATCGTGGATTTATAACATTAGAAATGATCGATTTATAAGGGTACAGAACGTGAATTTATAACTGTAGGAATTCTGGATTTAAAGCGGTAGATGTCTTGAGGTTAAAACGGTAAAAATCGTGAACTTAATATAGTAAAAATCATGGATTTATAATGGTAGAGATCGTGGGGTAGCACGGTAGAAGCTTTGTTTTTAATTCATACATGGGACTAATGAAGTAGGTAGAGTAATTAATTGATGATTTCATCATTTGAATTGATATCAAATCACCATAAGCAATGTTTTTTTAATGCAAAATATTTGATTACCAATAAATGGTAATCAAATTTTTTTTAATTGATATTAGTGTCAACTAATTATAAAGAAACCAACAACAAGTATTAACAGACTAAGAACTTTCCATGATTGTGTTTAGATACGGCTATAAAAGTACCCATTCTCTGTATGTCAGCCCAAAAAATAAAGTTTTTGAATTCGAAACACCCTGCTCAACTTTCAAAATATGATTTATTTCAAAATTTATGTTATTCTTTTATAATGTCTTCATTTTAATCATGTTTACATTTCTTTCTGGTTTATTTAGACCCAGTTTTGTTAGTATTTTTGATCATGGCAATACAGCGGACAATGGGAATGGTCATTCGCCATTGTTCTCAAGTAAAAATCTTAAACAAAAATTGCGACGTACACCAAGTGCTCCGCTAAAAGGTACTGCTACAGATATATTTCGTGGTTCTCATGTACGCTGTGATATACCGTTATATTCGGCCGATGGTATAGAATTATTGGGATTTTCCCGTATTGGCACTATACACATACCAAGGAATAGAATTCGTTCCGGCTCAGATCCATCATGTTCAGTGGGGTAAGTTGATATAAAAAGAAATATTTTTGTTGATAAAAGAAACTATGGATTTCAAATAACTTCACATACTTGACGATTTTAACTCAATACTTAGATTAAAGATTCCATAATATTCTTGAACATCTATCTGTGATCGTTTTATAATCGCTTATTTGGTATTTGAGTGGACGGATTAAAGTTCATTTTCTTTGTCCGAGGATTGTTATAAAAACTCAAACAATTTAAAACGCAACTGACACAACATGTTGGCACAGATGAATGAAACTGTTTGGCTGTCAAATCGATCAGAGTTAAAATCTTTAAAATCCTTTTATACCACATCTTAATTTATTTATTTTATACAAACACTTCGTTAAGCTTTCCTTTTCTTTACTACCCTTCATATTATTAGACGTGCCCGTGGTGAATTAATGACCCACGATTCTCAAAGTGATAATAACACCTCTTCAGGTGATTCCAGTGATGAGTGCTTATCCAATCACAATAGATTATCGAATTCTTCGTCGCCAGAATCATCACCACAAAAGATTTTAAATAAAATACACTTGGATACACCACCACAAAGTGTGCAAAATTCCCCCTCCTCCCGAGATGGTATAAGCTTTGAGAGTATGTGCCGTGAGACCTCTAGTCAAGATGGAGTGGTAAGTACTTACAAAGTTATCACTTACACAATTTTTGTATTTAAAACTTTTATTTTCTCTCATTTTTAGGATACTGTCGATAGCAGTGATTTATCTTTGGAATTTTACTCCGATATTGATACTATTAATGAAACCGATCTGAAGCGTTTACAACCTTTATTCTGGTTGGAGCTAGCTTCTATATTCGATCGTAATCATGTTCAGTTGGATAAACGGAAGCCTGTTAAACGCCGTCGCAAAGAAGAGGGCCACTTATTTGGTGTCTCTTTAAATGCCTTGATACGTCGTGATCAACATATAACGGGTACTGATTCGACATTGGTGCCGTTGTTTTTAGAAGGTTTGTTGGATGAATTAACGAAACGTGGTGCCCGTGAAGAAGGTATATTACGTGTTGCCGGACATAAACAAAAGGTGAGTTAAAGCAACAAATTAAGAAGGATAGAATGAATTCTTATAACTTCCTTTTTTTATTTTCTCTATTTAGACTGAATTACTTTATCAAGAACTTGAATCGAGTTTCTATCAAAAACCAAAAAAATTCCAACAACTTCTAAGCTGCGCTAGTGTGCACGATTTGAGTGCTCTACTCAAACGTTGGCTGCGCGAATTACCCCAACCCCTGCTAACCAACGAACTTATACAATTATTCTATCAGTGTCATGCTCTCCCGCCTACAGATCAAGCCAAAGCTTTGGCTATTATATGCCAAATGTTGCCACATGAAAATCGCAATACGCTGCGTTCGCTACTGCGTTTTCTCAACAATGTTATCGAACAAAAAGATTTGAATAAAATGAATTTACATAATGTGGCAACTATTATAGCACCCTCATTCTTTCCACCCCGTTTTGTACATCCCATTGATAAGAATAGCATAGAGGATCAAGTGAAAATGGCCGCTCAATGTTGCCGTTTAACGAATGTGCTAATAATGCGTGGTGAAACACTATTTCAAGTGCCAAATAATTTGATAGAAGAATCAAAATCATCGAACAAATCGAGACAGGTAAGACATAAAATTCTTCATATAAAATATATGAATATCAAAATATATTCCTTATAGCCTCCTGAAGAACTTGCTGTAATTTGGCAATAGTTTTGATCAGGCTCAACAATTTTTTTTAAGAGTAGATAGGATTGAAAAGTTTACCAAGAAGGTCATTAAAAAAGATGAGACTCCATCTATAACAACATGTATAATACGATCCCTTGAAGTTGAAGATAAATCGAATCGAAAACGAACTCATGTCAGCCATTTTCAAGTCTATTAACACACATTTTGCTGAAAAATGTTTGTTCCTTTAGAATTTTGGTCTTTATTGAAATAAAACAAAATTACTCGCTTTTCAAAAGCAGTGTTCCGTTAAACTAACCCAGTGTAGAAAAGTAATACCAGTTATGTAGTTATGTTACTAAATACCTGGTAATGGTTATTCGTTACTTTTATTACATTTCGAATTAAGGGCGGATTATGGGACCGTAAACGTAAATGTGATGTAACTGTACCGTGCCGTAGCTAAAAAGTACACTTATAGATTATCGTAAACGACATTATTATTTAGCATCTATTTCATGTGGTTTTATATTTTATTCTAAATTTTTCCATTTATTTGTTAATTTTTATTCCTTATTTGTTGTTTGAATCAATTTTCTTTATTCATTTCATATTTTTTCCGACTAAAATCATTCAGCTGTTTCGATGCCGGATAGAAAATTCTGATTTCAATAGAATGATCCGGCAAGTTCGTTTACATTTACGTGTTAGTAACCATTCGTATACATTTCTTCTTGTGGTATCGGAACAGCTGATTCGTTACAGATACGTTTACGGTTGGGTAACTCAGCCTTTACTTTTGTCGATTGCGATTTCATCCAAAATAATGAGTTGTGCTTACACACCAGCCTACAAAAAGTCAAAAAATATGTCGTTACCTATATTCTTACCAGTAGTGGGATTCTCTAACTTTTTAACGACAGAATTCGGAAATTGTCAGTTTACTAAGGAAACTTGCCAATTTAACTACCGAATTTTGTCGTTTTAAAGTTACAGAATTGCCCCTCAGAATATTGACAAAAATAATGAATCTAAAAATAGATTTTCAAAAAAATAAATTTCATAAAAAAATATTTTATTGAAATGTGTTTTTTTTTTAATAAAATTTGCTCATGCCGGAATCGAACCTTGGATTCCAGATTGCCATTTGAGCTATCTGGACATGTTATATTTGATAGATAAAAACATAATTGACCTGCTGCGAACAAGTATGCTTACGCGCCAACATACAAAAATTGTATTTTTTGTGGTTACATATATCCTTACCAGTCTTGAAAAAAGATTGAGTCTAAAAATAGATTTAGAACAAATTTACAAAAAATCTAGAACATTACTTCATATTTGAAATAATGATCAAAATAAGTGATTATTGGTTACACATTATTTTTTGTTTTGAAATAATGGAAAAAGTAACTGGTTATTAGTAACTCATTGTTATATGTATATTAGGGTGGGCCGATTTGTAAGGACAAAAATTTGTCGATATTGTGCCATCGATTTTTCGATAACTTTTGGCATGAGGAAAAAAAAGTTCCACTACGACATATCAAAAAAATCATTTTCGAGGCGCCCAAATTTCGTCCCAAACTCGTCTAAAAACCCCAAAAAAAAACATTTTTTTTCGAAAACATGACATTGCCATCGTTTAAGCGTACAATTTTACCTTGGATAGGATATATTTAAAAAATTTGAAATCGGCGAATTCTTTTTTAACAAACCAAATTTAAAAAACCTTAAAAATTAAAGCGTAAAAAAGATCGATTTTTCGACAAAAACTCGTCCAAAACCTCAAGAAAAACATTTTTTTTTTGGAAAAACTGCTATCGCCATCGTTTTTAGCGTACAATTTCACTTTGAAAAGCTAATATTTAAAAAAAATTAAATCAACCGATTTTTTTTTATTACCTACCAAAAAAAAACCTTAAAAATAAAAGTTGAGAAAAAGTCAAAAAATTTAAATTTGAGCGCCTGGAGAATGATTGATTGATATGTTGTAGTGAAACTTTTTTCCTCATGTCAAAAGCTATCGAAAAATCGATGGCACAATATCCTAATCCACCCTAATGTATATCTTAGTAGGTCATTGTCATTATTTTTAGTCCAAAAAATAATGATAACGTATTTCATGACTAACTCTACACTGGCAAGTTTAAAGATAATCGACATCTTAAAAATTTAAACCAAATGTTTAACCATTTTCGGCGCGTCAACATTATCATGATAAAACAGAATTTGCAGTTAAATTGCCGACAAAAATCGTTAAGTTCTGCCCAACGAGCCTTTCCGTTAATTTAGACCGAGCATTCAGAATACAAAAAGGATACGAAAATGGTGCAATAATCCGAATTTCCAAGAAGTGCAAGTACCGCTACTTCATACTTTTCAGAGTGCGAGAATACACTCAACCAAAACAGTCTGTAATGGCTACTGAAAATTTTGCTGTTATTACGGGAAATTTAACTGTTTTGAGCCCAGCGGTATTTTTTGCTAATTTTAGCCACACATGTCTGCTGATCTGTAGTACAATAAAATTAGTAGAAAAAATTAGTAGCCGCTACTAAATTTTAGTAAAATTTATGTAGGGGAAAGTCGTTTACCTTGGATCGGGTGTACCTTGGAACTTTGCATTTTTCTCTTATTTGTTAATGTTTTACTGTAAAGTCTTCTTCTATGAAGTTTTTTATTTTGCCCAATGATAATTTTAAACTACTTAGAGTTTCAGATAAGTATATAGGAGACCCTAAATATGGGTGCGTGTACCTTGGATCGACAAAAGTAAATTTTTGAAAAAAAATTTAAACTAATTTTTTTTTTAATAATCAAGATAATTTCAAACTTTTATCAATATAAAGTTTGTCGTTTTCTAAATGCAGTAACCAGTCAATTTCTTAACTATATTGTACAAATAAGAAAAAAATTATCTTTTTCGCAAAAATTAAAATGCGTGTACTTTGGAACTTTTTAAATATTTCCTCTTCTGTGTATCCAACAAATTCCAGTATATGATTAATTGAAGCTTCATCGGCTAATTGTACTTTTTAATTCCCTACAAACAAACCTTTGATTTAAGATTTTTAAAAAATTATGTTTTTATTCAAGTATTTTCATTGTCGCATTTCAAGTAGATATCAACTCTATTGCAAATAATGCAACAAATTTCATTATGGGACAGTATTTTTTTTTTAAGAAATTCCCTTCATTTTTTACGAGTTCCAAGGTACACGCCAATTTGTAATTTGGAGACCTTTTCGCTTTTCTAAAAAAATTGTAATTTCTTAAAATGCATAAGAATTATTAAAGTTTTTATTATTTCCAATCTATAACAACACCAACACTAATATTTCTGCATTTAAAGATTTTTCGCATCTATCTTAATCTTAGAGATATTGGCACAGAATTTTCAAAAGTACCAAGGTACACGACACTCCCCTAAACTGCAATTCAAAATCGATTTGCCAAAATCAGTTAAAAACTTACTAAATATCATAATTTTAGTACAATGAAATTAGTATAAATAATTAGTTGCAGCTACTAAATTTCAGTAAATTGTTGTAAACTGTAATTTAAAATCAATCTGCTGAAATTAGCAAAAAAGTCTTCTAAAAAATAAATAAACTGTAAAATCTAAAAATAATAAAAAAAAAACTTTTTTTTCTTTCGATTGTAACAAGCGTATAATTACTTCATCGTACTTGAAATTTGGAGTCAAAATTGCAAACGGTTCGCCAGTTATTATCTTTTTATGCATTGGAGATACAATAAAAATTTCTGAAAGTTATTTCCAAACTAAGAATATATCAATAGTATCAAATATAAACTAAACAAGAATTGCAAAAACTCAACGAATTCTTGTAAATAAAATTTTTTAAATTAGTATATTTTTCTGTTAAATATAGCACTCGGTTTTGAAAAATTAATAAAATCTTTTGCTGAAATCAGCAGCGAAAATTAGTAAAAAAAATCAGAAATTTGTAATAAGAGAATAGCAAAAATTATTACTAAAAATAACAATTGTACTAAAAATCAGTATAAAACGAGTAAAAAGGTTAAAGTCGGGCATGCCGACTATACAATACCCTACACCAGTCTGGGTAAAAGCCAACTAATGTTTGGATCCGAAATTCTAATGGGTTAAAATGGGGCTCGTGTCAAAATTTTCTATAATGTGAGTCAGCGCACCAAGTTTCATTAAAATATCTTAATATTTGCGACCTGCAGTTTGTAAACAAGCCAATTTTGGGGGGACCCTTATATGGGCACTAGTTCTAAACATAGACCGATGTTCACCAAAATCAATAGGCTTCGTCCTTGGGCCAACATAGGTCTATGTACGAAATTTCATCAAAATATCTTAATATTTGCGACCTGCAGCGTATAAACAGTATAATTTTGGTAGGACCCTTATATGGGCACTAGGTCTAAACATGGACCGATGTTCACCAAAATCAATAGGCTGCGTTATTGGGCCAATATAGGTCTGTGTACCAAATTTCATCAAAATATCTTAATATTTGCGACCTGCAGCGTATAAACAGTATAATTTTGGTAGGACCCTTATATGGGCACTAGGTCTAAACATGGACCGATGTTCACCAAAATCAATAGGCTGCGTTATTGGGCTAATATAGGTCTGTTTACCAAATTTCACCAAAATATCGTAATATTTACGACCTGCAGCGTATAAACAATATAATTTTGGTAGGACCCTTATATGGGCACTAGGTCTAAACATGGACCGATGTTCACCAAAATAGGTCAGCGTACCAAATTTCATCAAAATATCTTAATATTTGCGACCTGTAGAGTGCGCACAAGATTGCATGGGCAGACAGACAGACAGACAGACAGACGGACGGACGGAAAGACGGACATCGTTAAATCGATATAAAAAAAAATCTGAACCGATCGGTATACTATAAGGTGGGTCTACGACCAATATTTTTTGGTGTTACAAACATCACATAGTGGTGTAGGGTATAAATAGTATAGTGCGATTGGAAACTGTTTTCAAATTGTTTGCTAACTTTTTTATCTGAGTGTAAATATTAGACTAGTCGTTTGTTGTAAAGTTGCTCCGAATCCAGCTTCCCGGGCTTATTTTGTGATAAAAAACTAATACTAATTTCAGCTCAATCGAAGAATTTTTGAGCTTCAAAGTTATAAAATATGATTTACGAGGAAAAAAAATACTTTTGTCTTTTTCGGTGAAATCAACGAGCATAGAATCTCAAGAGTATGCATTAGACCGTACCTCAAAAAAAAAAGTTCGCCGTACACCGTCCAATCTAAATTATTTTTGCAAGGAGATTTCAATAAAAAATTTTTAATTTTTTTTGCCGAATCTTTGGCATTTAAAGTCGGATCTTATAGTATGATACATCGATGTTTTTCTCTCGAGGGCACCAATGTTTTCCTCTAAGGACCATTGACCTCAGGTATCCCGTTCTAGTATTTACCCACCAGATCTCAATTGCTACCACCCAAATGTACAACCCTAATGTCAGAAAATTAAAGTTCGCAAAAAATCATTAAACTTTTGCTAAGGAAGTTTTTCGATAAACCCAGCAGAAAATTTTTTTTGGTTGCCGAACGTAGGGGTCGCCTTTTTAATTTTTTTTTTCATTGGATTTTTCCTTTGCAGCAAAACACTGGTCTCCTCAAGGCAAAAAAATCGATGTCACACTTTAAAATACGACTTTAAATGCCGAAGCTATAACGAAAAATTAAAAAAGGCGGGTCGCCTTCGTTGTGCAAAAAAAAATTTTTTTTTTTGGAATTGCCTTTCAAAAATGCTTTATATTTGAGGGTGTACCGGGCACCTTTTTTTTGCCTATAAGGTGGTACGGTTTAGTATGCATGCATCTCTTCCTCTATTAACTAACTCTGTGCGACATTTGAAGAATTTTTTTAGAAGGTGATAGGTTAAGTTTAATGGTCAAATTTTAATAAATATTAAAGTATGCATAAGTATGCATAATATGAAAAAATATAATAAAAAAACTAGACCCGTTAACTGCAATTTAACTTCATGAAATATCAGACATAGCCAGTGAGAAGAAGAATAATAGTGGGTAAGCGACTTGCATAGAGCCTGGTGAAGTTAACTGCAATTGTAGTTGAAAAAGTTTACACTGCAATTACATTTTAAGTTAACTGATATTGCAGTTATTTTAACTAAAATTGCAGTTAAAAATAACTGCAATTGCAGTGTACACTTTTTTAACTACAATTTCAATTGAGTAAGGGATTAAAATTAACATCTGTACGCATTTCCTAATTGAATTTTCACAGTGGATCATCTAAATATCTGGATGTAAACCCAATTTTAACATTTTCTTGATTTTATGTAAATTTCTAAATATGATTTTTTTAATGTCTCTCTTTCCAGGGTAAACGCGGTTTACATAGACGTGTTAAGGCCACTACATCCTTATTGCATGTTAGCAATTCTTCCAATAAAAATAACAACAACAATACCAGTACCATTTCAATAGGTGAAAATGGCAATATGGTAACACGTCAACAGTCAATTAACCCAAGTCATGTACATCGCTTAATTATATGATTAATGATCATCAATTAAAACAAAAATGGTTGTTGTCTTAGCTCTTAAAATTAGACCAAAGTTGTCTTTTACACAAAAATATTAAACAAAAAAACTAAAACAAAGGTGTCTAATCTGCAAAATGAATTAAAAATTATAAAAAATTGTTAAATACTCAATTTACACTACACACAACAAATTGTTTGCCAAAACAATTGGTAAAATAGCTTGACTTTGCTAACTAAGAACTTGGTAAATGCGCACAAGTTTGTGTGGAACTATTTTAGAAATTGTTTGACAACCATTTGTTTTGTGTAAGTTAAAAATCCACTAGATTTATAGCAAGCTTAGTGTAAATTGGATATTAGAGTCTAGTTTTTTAGTCAATAGTTAAGTTTTGACAAAATTACTTGGTCTAATTGAGAAAAATTAATATGAGTGCATAGTTTTTAATAAAATTTAAATATTATATTTTATATACGTAGTATTTACTTATAAATGTAAAATTAGTTTTAGAAAACCTTAAATTTATAATAATAAAAAAATGTTATATTACAATATTAGAACAAAAAAAAAAAAACTAAATATAAATTAAACTCTTACAAAATTTATTTTTTGTTTTAGAAATTTTGTGGTTAAAAAATGTAATGCCTTTTTAAGCTTTATTTTCTTAATAAGAATTTTAATTAAACTTTTTTTCGTTAATTTAAACTCTTCCAATTTTTTTTTAGAAGTTTTGTGGTTAAAACATGTAATGCCTTTTTAAGCTTTATTTTCTTAATAAGAATTTTAATAAACTTTTTTTTTCGTTATTCATAATTTCGATAAATTTGTTCTATATGCGCAGAAAATTACAAATCTGCTTTGTCTGATTTCTTCCACAATTTTGAATTGGCTTTAAGTGATTACAATCTTATTGTTGCCGTATTATATATGTTTTTTTTTCAAAATATCTTCCATTAACTGATACGATCAAAATTATATTTAAAATATTTAATTTTTATTAATTTCTTTATATTTAAGTTTTCTTTTTATTTAGCTAAATATCAAAAAATAATAAATCTATTTTCGTTTAAAGTTGCAGTTTTAACATTTTAATCGTTTAGAAATATTTTAATTTAAATTTTTGTTTATTTTTCAGTTTTTTGTTTTAGATTTTAAAGTTTTTTTTAATGTCATTTATATTATATTAATTATAAAAAACAGAGCGCAAATATTTTGTTTAGTCTTATTTAATTTAAGCAACAATTAAACTAAATATAATATGTTTTTTTTATATTATTTTTAATTAATAGAAAGTGTGTACATCTAGTGTGAGTCTTGTGTACATCAGGAATATTAAACCAATAAATTGCGTACATGTTTTAAAAATTAAACAAACAATTGATATGTGTTTTTTTTTTGAACATTTGGCTGCTTTATGGGTATTTTTTGGTGGTTTTTACCTCTCCGTAAAGGGTGATTTTATGCCAAAACTCCTTTTTGAAAAACGGATATTTACAGTTTATTTTTCCGATTTCGCATAGTGCTTTTAATGTTTTTTGTACAAATTATATATGTCATATATAATTATATCTTATTTGATAAGTCCCCATATACAACGACATACAACTTGATCCGAAAAATGGGTCATCTACTTGTGTCTAATTATATCAAATAAGATATAATTTGATACAGTTTGATCCGAGATTTGTCCATATGCAGCACATCAAATTACATCTAATTCGATATAAAAATATCTGATTTTATGTAACATTGTCTAATAGTAAGTATACATTTTATGCATACCGGCTATTAAATTGATATTGAAATTTCTATAGCTTGAACAATTTTAAAGTCCCAAATTTTATAACATAAAATAAAAATTTTAATGCTTTTGTCTTCTAAATCGTACCCTTCATTTTTTAATATAAATTTTATATGCAAAAAAAATCACGTGAAAATTATTTAGCTAAGGAGAAATTAACTCTTAATTTATATTAATTTGTATGAGATCATATAGAAAGTTATATAAAATTACAAGAATATATTTTTAGTATGACGATACATACAGTGTTATATAACTTAGTACCGAACCATACATAATCATATCGGTCACTACATATATTTTGATTAGTTTTATATGGCTTATGTAGTTATATATGGAGTCAGATTTGGGGATATGTAATAATATCATTTACCATACAAAAAATTTGTTGAGAAAATAATATCGGGTAAGTATTTGTTTTCGTTTTATTGAAATTTTCTTGAATTTTCTTTAAAAGCAGAAAATTTAATATGAACTGCATAAAACCAGACCTTTGAAGAATTAATTCATTATTGAATTAATTTACACTAGGGATACCGATCCCGAAATCCCGATCCCGAAAATCCCGGGATTTTCGGGATTTAGAAATCCCGAAATCCCGGGATTGGTCTTGAAAAAATCCCGGGATTTCCGATTTCATTATTTGGCATATTTTATCTCTTTTTTTACTTGTTTTCATTGTTATATTCGACCTAAATCACATAAATCTAATATCTTATTAAATGTATTAAAGAACTTATTTTTCCCATTCATAAATAATAGATTACAGATTAAATAAATCTGAATAAAAACCTTAAAAATTTAAAAACCTTTATTCAGCTGTGCAACTTTTGAAAATCGTAATTTAGCTTTTAACGGACATGTTTTTATTTATGTTATTGATGATTTGCTAAAATTATAACTTCATGCAAAATAATTTTGTCGACTAAAAACAGCAAATTTTTGTTAAATTAGAAAAATCTAACAATCTGCCTTTCTGAAATCAGCAGAGGTATATGCTTAATATTTTTTGTTAGTTGATTTAAAAAAACTAATAGTCACTAAATATTTCTGATGCTTTCAGCAGAGTAGTTGGTATTTGCATTCAATTAATTTTAGCCAAATATAACTAAAAATTTGTAGATATAGCAGTGTTTTAGATACTTTTGGTTAAAAAGTTTTTTCAGAGGTAAAATGTAATTTGCAATTTGCTTAAATTTAAGTCATTAGTATATTTCTTATATTTCGGAAATTTAACAATTATTATAAACAAGTTCTGTTGATTTCAGTAGTTTTAATCGCGGACCTTTTTTGCTAATTTTTTGTAACTTTTTCTGCTATTTTTACATACTTATATCTATGAGAGTAGTCTTTGTTTAAAGTCAGATTTACAATGCTGTAGTACTCCACTCTTCGTAGATTTCGTTCCTTTCTTTTTTGCACTTATATATTTTTTGTATCATGCTATCTCTATTTTACACACCCCACTCTGCAGCGTGGATTACTCCAGCATTGTGAATTCGGCATAATTTGTTTATTTCTTCATACTACAAGAAATAATAAGTAGATTTATAATGAATAATTTAAATTTTTAGGGTTTATTTCAGCTATTTACTTTTAAAATTAAAAATATGATGAAACAAGAAAATCCCGAAACCCCGAAAAATCCCGAAATCCCGAAAAATCCCGGGATCCCGATAAATCCCGGGATCCCGAAAAATCCCGGGATCCCGGGATTTACATTTTCAAAATCCCGAATCCCGGGATTTGTAAAAACCAGTCCCGTTCGGCATCCCTAATTTACACTACCAATCGAATTCAATTTTCTTTAGAATTGAATGAATTCCTTTTGCTAAGTAATTCACTGAATTCGTTCAATCAATTAAATTGCTATAGTTATTTTCATAAAATCAAATGAATTAATTCAATGGTGAACGCGTTCAATTTTATAAATAGAAGGGATAAAAAGTGATTTAATTCCTTACTGAATTCCTTATTGAATTAATTCACCACTGAATTCGTTCAATTTCATTTTCGTGCAGTGAACTAAAAACAAATTACGTTTAGTGAATTGAAAAAGAAAAAAAAAATTACGTTCACTGAATTCAAACTAAAAAACATTCATTTAGGAAAATTTCTAGGTTAAGTATCAGTAATTTTTACCTGATTTTGACAAAACTTAGCACATGTTTATTAGTTATATTTCGATAAAAATAAAAATTAGCCACACACAATATCTTCAGACATATTTAAAAATAAATTCGTTTCACCGAAATAAACATAGACTACACTCAAAAAAATAAGTTAGTAGAAAAATTAGTAAAACATCTTGTATATCAAGTGTACTAGTTTTCAGCAATTTTTTTGCTGAAATTCCGTTTTCAGCAAAAATTTTAGTTATATTTTTTAGCACTATACTAATTTTGAACTAATGTTTTACTAATTTATTTTGCTACAAAAATTGTGCTGATAACCGCATGCATAGCGTGGACGACAACCAGATAGACAAGATGTAGATGTCGCAGCTTGTCTGGAAACGGAAATGACAAAAAAAGAAAAACAACTCTACACATATTCTATATTTAAATTTTCAGCAAATAAATTAACTAAAGTAAAATTTCTCTACAAGCTTTTTGAGTTTTTTTCAGTCTACTAATATTCAGCAAAAAGTTTAGTGATTTTAGCAAGGATTTTTTTCATTTGCAGTTGACTAAATGTTAGCAAAACTTTTGCTGATGATTACTATTTTTGGTAAAAATCAGCTCGCTGATTTTCAGCAAACCTTTTGCTGAAATTACCAACTTTTTTGCAAGCACGCTCCTGACTAAAAATTTGCTGACACAGCAACATTTTTTTCTGACTTTACTGACTTTTTTTTTTGAGTGTACGTAGCACAGGACATAGCAATGACCATTCATTAAAAATTCAACTGGTAAAGCTTCCTTCAAATTTTTCACTGGTTTCGAAGTTAAAGCAATCGGTGTGTTCGTTTACTCGAATTTCTTACTTTACTACAATTGGAAAGTTTTGTTTACTTTTTGTATTGAATTTTTTCAGCTGTAGTAAAATTAGTAACTTGTAGTAAGTAAACGAACACGCCTAATATGAACAAAAACTTCCTATGGAATGTCAACTCTCTCTAGGGTTGCCATATTTTGAAACTATTATAAAAAACAGGTAAGCTTCGAATCAAATTTGGGTAAAAAAAAGTCTGAAAGAGCAGCTACAAACCAGTCAATTTGGACCAGTATTTCCCAAGTTATTCGAAAAGGGGTGAAGTAAGTAGTGTGGATATGAATGAAAAAAAACCGAAAATAATAAAAAACTGAAAATGATAGAAAAAAAACTTGTTTTATTTCTTTCTTGGGGGCTTGAAATTATTTTGACCGAAAAATTTTTTTTTTTTGGAACCGAAAGGAAATTTATAGGGCATCCAATAAAAATGCTTTTCAGTGCCAAGTATCTTTTAGTTTTTGAGATAATCAAGATTAATGAAAATCGATCACGAAAACTTCATTGCAGCAAATTTTCCAAAGAATTATATATTGTTTAATTGGCCTTGAAATCCCCATTCATTTGAGTATAATAATTGAAATTTATAGGGTATCCAATAAAAATAGTTTTCAGTGCTAAATTCCTTTTTGTTTTTGAGAAAATGAGAACTAACCAATATCGATTAGGAAAACCTCATTGCAGCAAATTTTCCAAAGAATTATATACTGTTTAATAGGCCTTGAAATGCCCGTTGATTTGAGCATAATATTGGGAGTTTATAGGGCATCCAATAAAAATG
The DNA here is from genome assembly GCA_949987735.1 of Leucophora obtusa. Taxonomy (NCBI): domain Eukaryota; kingdom Metazoa; phylum Arthropoda; class Insecta; order Diptera; family Anthomyiidae; genus Leucophora; species Leucophora obtusa. The sequence continues at coordinate 64,352,363 of OX465299.1, read as the reverse complement.
GTTTTCAGTGCCAAGCTCCTTTTAGTTTTTGAGAAAATGTCAATTAACGAATATCGATTAGGAAAACTTCATTGCACGGAATTTTCCAAAAAATTATATACTGTTTAATAGGCCTTGAAATGCCCGTTCGTTTGAATATAATATTGGGGGGAAATTGAAAATAGTAAAGTTCGATTGGAAACTGTTTACAAATTTTTTTACTAACTTTTTTATCTGAGTGTAGTCAAGAAATTTTGGTTTTACTTTTATACTTCTTGAAATTCTAATAAATGCTCTTTCAATTGATATACATATTGAGTTTCCCGTTCTGTCTTTTCATTTAAAAGTTAATAAAAGAAACATTAGTTGCGATTTGAATTGAACCGTTCTGTAGAAAAATGTGGGCGCTGTGGTGTAATGGTTAGCGCGTTGGACTGTTACACGTAAGGTTGCGGGTTCGAGCCCCAACCAAGGCAACATCAATTTATGAAAAATAGTAATATGTATGAGTTCTTTCTATCCCTCATACATATCGCAGCGTCCTCCTTCGGTGTTCACATAGCACTTAACCCCATCGAAGTAAAATATAACAGGGTTGTGAACTAAACAGCTTCAATAAAGTTCGCCAACTCTTCATCAGATGGCGCGCAACAACTACTAAGATTCAACATCTCGCGCAGTTACACTGTTGCCATATTTGAAGCCCTTCATCTTTCACCACCTTTCACTTCTTCTCTATCCCCTTTCCAAAGGAAGCAACACGTTAATTAATAGGAAGAATTTCCTGAGTGTTGCTTCTTTAAAAAAAAAAAAAATCGACATTTTTTATTTCATAAGACGTATTTACAAATAAATAAAATATTTAATAAATAGCTTAAATAATGATTTTTTTTGGAAATAAACGCTTTTTTATTTTAATTGGAAAGAACAAGTAAGTATATAAATAACTAAATATTAGAGTTTGTCGACAACTCAATAATTCAAAAGAAATGGAATTCTCGTTAGGTTTAATACTGTTTATAGATCGAAATTTTATATTAAAATTTGTGAAATTGCCAACAATTTAGATTGGAAACAAATTTTCTAGTGTATTTTGTTCTCTGTATCGATTAAGGGTACACCACTACGTATACTCAATATGAATAGGTACAATAAATATAACTCATACGTAAAAAAAATGTAGAAAATAAAAGTTCATACGATTTCCCCGTTTTTTGAATATCTCGGGAAATACTGGTCCAATTTGGCTGGAAAACCTACTGTTCCAGATTTGCGATGCTCTTTCAGAATTTTTCACCCAAATTTGATTTTAAGCTTCCCCGTTTTATATTCCATTTTCAAAATGCGGCAACCCTGGATAGTGTATGCTTTAAATTTTCTTTTAATTGGAATAACTTAGAAACCGTTGGAGATAATTGACCGAAATTTTCGCCAAATGGTAGAATGAAATTTAGGCTATTTGCTAGATAGTCTTTGTTTCGCCCATTACTACGCAATCTACATTGATTTTGGCAGAAAAAATTTTTTTTTTCTTTTGGTCAAAATTATACTCAAACGAAAGGAAATTTCAAAAGCAATTAAAAAACATGCTTTTCAGTGCGAAGCTCCTTTTAGTTTTTGAGAAAATGACGATTAATGAATATCGAGACAAAAAAATCATGATTAATGAATATCGATTAGGAAAACTTTATTGCACGGAATTTTCAAAAGAATTATGTACTCTTTAATAGGACTTAAAATGCCCGTTCCTTTGAGTATAATATTGGGAATTTATAGGGCATCCAATTAAACCAGTTTTCAGTGCCAAGTTCCTTTTAGTTTTTGAGAAAATGAGAATTAACGAATGTCGATTAGGAAAACTTCATTGCAGCAAATTTTCAAAAGAATTATATACTGTTTAATAGGCCTTGAAATGTCCGTTCATTTGAGTATAATATTGGAAATTTATGGGGCATCCAATAAAAATAGTTTTCAGTGCCAAGTTCCTTTTAGTTTTTGAGAAAATGAGAATTAACGAATATCGATTAGGAAAACTTCATTGCATCAAATTACCCAACGAATTATATACCGTATAATAGGCCTTGAACTGTCCGTTCATTTGAGTATAATATTGGTAATATTGGGGGGAAATTAAGAAAAAACTATTTTTCGGTTATAAAAAAAGACAGTGTATAGTCTATTGATTTTTTCGGCCTAAAAAAAAATTTCTTTTTTTTGGTTAAAATTATATTCAAACGAAAGGAAATTTATAGGGCATCCAATTAAACCAGTTTTCAGTGCCAAGTTCCTTCAAGTTTTTGAAAAAATGAGAATTAACGAATATCGATTAGGAAAACTTCATTGCAGCAAATTTTCAAAAGTATTATATGCTGTTAAATAGGCCTTGAAATGCCCGTTCATTTGAGTATAATATTGGAAATTTATAGGGCATCCAATAAAATTAGTTTTCAGTGCCAAGTTCCTTTTAGTTTTTGAGAAAATGAGAATTAACGAATATCGGTTAGGAAAACTTCATTGCAGCAAATTACCCAAAGAATTGTATACCGTTTAATAGGCCTTGAACTGTCCGTTCATTTGAGTAAAATATTGGTAATATTGGGGGGAAATTAAGAAAAAACTATTTTTCGGTTATAAAAAAAGACAGTGTATAGTCCATTGATTTTTTTGGCTTAAAAAAAAATTCTTTTTTTTTGGTTAAAATTATATTCAAACGAAAGGAAATTTATAGGGCATCCAATAAAATTAGTTTTCAGTGCCAAGTTCCTTTTAGTTTTTGAGAAAATGAGAATTAACGAATATCGATTAGGAAAACTTCATTGCAGCAAATTTTCAAAAGAATTATATACTGTTTAATAGGCATTGAAATGCCCGTTCATTTGAGTATAATATTGGAAATTTATAGGGCATCCAATTAAACCAGTTTTCAGTGCCAAGTTCCTTTTAGTTTTTGAGAAAATGAGAATTAACGAATATCGATTAGGAAAACTTCATTGCAGCAAATTTTCCAAAGAATTATATACTGTTTAATAGGCGTTGAAATGCCCGTTCATTTGAGTATAATATTGGTAATATTGGGGGGAAATTAAGAAAAAACTATTTTTCGGTTATAAAAAAAGACAGTGTAGTCCATTGATTTTTTCGGCCTAAAAAAAATTTATTTTTTTTGGTTAAAATTATATTCAAACGAAAGGAAATTTATAGGGCATCCAATAAAAATAGTTTTCAGTGCCAACTTCCTTTTAGTTTTTGAGAAAATGAGAATTAACGAATATCGATTAATGTTTCCAATTCGGTTAATCGATTAACCGATTCCTCGATTAATCGCCTCTATTTCAGTTAATGTCGAAACAAATAATTTAAAACTCAAATAATTATTCGAGCCGAATAATCGGTTAAAATAGGTCGATTAACCGGTTACATTTTTTATATGGAATTTTTCCTTTGTTTTCCCAAAATTTTATAATTTTTTAGCTAAAAAATTGCAAGAAAAGCTCAGAAAAATAAATACTAACGAAAATACCATCAAAATCTTTAAAAATCGAGTGAAAGTCCTTAAAGCTTTAGATACCTTTTCTTGAGCAACGTTTTTTTTTTTTTGCGATTTTCGTAAATTTTTTTTTGTTTGGTAACTATTTTTTTTTTTTAATTTTTTTGTTCGTTTACTTTTGAATATTTTGACAACTTTATCAATACCTTTTCTCTATTACTAGTTTTACTAGAAATGTATTCTTACAAACCTTTTGTATCTAAAGTTTTTCAGATTTTTAAAATTTTTCTAAAGAAATAAAAAATCTACATTAAATTTTCATTTGTAATAGTTTTAGGTTTGCTTTCCTTAACCTACTAATATTTGACAAAAGAAATGTAATTTTAAGTAGCTTTAGCAGCATTTTTACACAACTTTTTCTACTAGTATCGTATAAGAAATATTTCAATTTAAAAAATCTCAACTTTTCAGCCTAGAATATGAAAAGTTTTTTAAATACATCGAGTTAAGTAATATGCCACGTTGATATATAACAAAAAGAGGCAGCTTTTTGTATTTTTATTTATAAAAATATTAAGGAAATACGTTTTTTCAAACGCGTCATATAGACCAGCTGCAATTAATATTGTAATTAATATGCATTAAACGATTAATCGATTAATCGCCAATTTTTCGAATAACCGAGCCGAATAACCGGTTAATCAATTTTAGTGATTTTTCGAATAATGCTCTAACCGGTTAACCGCCTACGTCGAATAATTGGAAACAGTAATATCGATTGATTTGGCTAAGCCAGTGCAAAAAACCGGACCAGATTATTGCAAATATGCAAAATCTCAATTATCACATGCGAATATACTTTAACCTTTTCACCACTGAGTTTGTTTTCAAAACAGGTCTACACTCTGGGAATTATGTAGGTAATGACAAATGACAGTTAAAATAACTGAATTTGCAGTTAAAAAAGTGTAGACTACATTTGCAAATGCAATTAAAACAACGTACATGCAAATTATTGTAAAACTGTACAAACAACTGCAAATGTAGTTAAAATAACATAAATATAAAATATTCTAAAAATTATTAATTTAATAAAACAAATTTATGTAAATACTCTGAACTTAATTTTATTTCATAATAAATTTAAAATTGAGAAATCAAAATTTACACTTAATATCACTTTTATTGTTCACTATATTGTTCTAAATGTCCGTCTGTGAGGAATGAAATATTGCTTGGCTTCCTTTTTTTCTCCAGGTAAAAAAGTACTGAAAATATAAAAGAACTGAAAGAAAATAAATACAATATATTTTAATATTCCCGTAATAAATTTATATATTATAAAACTTAACTTGTTATTTTAATAATTTAATAAAATATATAACCTTTTCCGTATTACGCGTCATCACTCTTTAGTGTTGTTTTATGACTAACATGTTCATGTTCTTCTCATGTTCTACCACTAGAAATTTGTAAACAAATGCTTCGTACACACATTCTTCTTTGCTTCGTACACATAAACACTTGAAAATTGAAGTATTTGTATCAAAATTCAAAATAACTGCATAAAATAATGTTACTACAATGTAGTAGTTTTCTTTTTTTAAATAACTGTCAAAAACATTGAAAAATGTGGCTCTAAGTAAATTAACTGCAATTGTAGTTAAAATAACTACAACCGAATTACTACACAAATAACTGTCATGTAGTAACTGCAGAACTTTTCTGAGTGTACTGATTTGTAGTACAATAATATAAGTAGAAAATATTAACAGCCGCTACTAAATTTTAGCAAAATTTTTGTTAACTGCGATTCAAAATCGATTTGCTAAAATCAGTTTAAAAATTTGCTAAATATCAATAATTTTAGCTCAATGAAATTGGCATAAATAATTAGTAGACGCTACTAAATTTCAGTAAATTTTAATCTGATGAACAAAAAAGTGTACTAAAAAATAAACAAATTGTGAAATCTAAAAATAAAAAAAAATTATTTAAAAAAAAAACATTTTTGTTTTTCTTCGATTGCAAAAAATTGAATAATCAATAATCGTACTTTAAATTTGGAGTAAAAATTGCAAACGGTTCTCCAGTTATTACTTTTTTATGCATTGGAGATTCAATAAAATTTTCTGTTTTATTTCAAAACTAAGAATATTTAATAATAGGTTCATTTTGTTCCTATATGTGTTAGATATCCTATATAAATTTTGACATTGGGCATTTTAAGTGCTAACTCTCAATTTTTTCAACGTCGATAATTTACGGGCAACTGTCAGATTGTATACAAAAATATGTTGACGTTTTTTTCGTATTCATGCACGCAAAAAATAAAAAGTGGATAATTGCCAAAGTACTTCGGTAAAATACAACTTCAAAAGTTTTCTGCTAAGTTACAATCCTTTAATTGAAATATAATATTTTCTAAGACAATTTATAAAAGAAAAAACTTAGTTAACATATTTTGAAGTGCGTGAAAATGGAATAGATCAAAAACTAAGGCAAGTTGACAAAAATCAAAAATTGGTAAATCCACATGTATTTTTTTACTAACTTACAAAATATACTTTTGAAGTTGTATTTTACCTAAGTACTTCGATAACTATACACTTTTTATTTTTTCCGTGTGATAAGTGTTAGCAACAAAACAAGGCTAATAATAAATATAAACTAAACAAGAATTCTAAAAAATCAACGAATTCTTATAAATAAAATTTCCGTAAGTTGCATCTTTTGTTAAATTAGTATATTTTTTTTTTGCTAAGTTTAACACTCGGTTTTGAAAAATTAGTAAAATGTTTTGCTGAAATCAGCAACGCAGATTAGTAGAAAAAATCAGTAAGAGAATACAAAAAATTATTATTAAACGAGTAAAAAGGTTAAAGTCGGGCATGCCGACTATACAATACCCTACACCAGTCTGGTGTATTGTTTGGATCCGAAATTCGAATGGGTTAAAATGGGGCTTATGTCAAAATTTTCTATAATGTGAGTCAGCGCACCAAATTTCATTAAAATATCTTAATATTTGCGACCTGCAGTTTGTAACCAAGCCAATTTTGGGGGGACCCTTATATGGGCACTAGTTCTAAACATGGACCGATGTTCACCAAAATCAATAGGCTTCGTCCTTGGGCCAACATAGGTCTATGTACCAAATTTCATCAAAATATCTTAATATTTGCGACCTGCAGCGTATAAACAGTATAATTTTGGTAGGACCCTTATATGGGCACTAGGTCTAAACATAGACCGATGTTCACCAAAATCAATAGGCTGCGTTATTGGGGCAATATAGGTCTGTGTACCAAATTTCATCAAAATATCTTCATATTTACGACCTGAAGCGTATAAACAGTATAATTTTGGTAGGACCCTTATATGGGCACTAGGTCGAAACATGGACCGATGTTCACCAAAATCAATAGGCTGCGTTACTGTGCCAATATAGGTCTGTGCACCAAATTTCGTCAAAATATCTTAATATTTACGACCTGCAGCGTATAAACAGTATAATTTTGGTAGGACCCTTATATGGGCACTAGGTCTAAACATGGACCGATGTTCACCAAAATCAATAGGCTGCATTATTGGGCCAATATAGGTCTGTGTACCAAATTTCATCAAAATATCTTAATATTTACGACCTGCAGCATATAAACAGTATAATTTTGGTAGGACCCTTATATGGGCACTAGGTCTAAACATGGACCGATGTTCAAAAAAATCAAACTTGTTCGTCCTTGGGCCAACATAGGTCTGCGTACCAAATTTCATCAAAATATCTTAATAGTTGCGACCTGTAGAGTGCGCACAAGATTGCATGGACAGACAGACAGACGGACGGACGGACAGACGGACATCGTTAAATCGAAATAAAGAAAAATTCTGAACCGATCGGTATACTATAAGGTGGGTCTACGACCAATATTTTTTGGTGTTACAAACATCAGCACAAACTTATAATACCCTGACCACATAGTGGTGTAGGGTATAAAAAATTGTACAAAAATAGTAAAGTACGATTGAAAATTGTTTACAAATGTTTTTGCTAACTTTTTTATCTGAGCGTAGCAGATCATAAAAATATTACTCTTTTTAAAAAGTCGTTTAAAATCGAAAAAGTTTTCACATGCACCGTGAAGTTTCGTCTGAAACTGACCAAACCAGTGTTGCAAATAAATTTGTTAAAAAATACCTACACTAAACAAAATAAATCCCCCTAAATAATTCGTGGAAGTAGGTGATTCCACAAATTATTTTCCCCTACAAAAATTCCTACGGATTATTTTGTACGAAATATGTGTTTAAAAATTGTTTCCATTCAATTTTATCACGGTATTTAGAAAGTTTATATTCGAAAAATATTCATAAATTGATCAAAAATAATTTTTTATAAAATATAAATTTGTTCAAGCTCGTTGATACTAGATTTTTTCTTAACTTTTCTTGGGATTTTTAGGGTTTTTATTTGATTTTTTTTTCCTTTTTCGGAAATAACCAAAGTCTTTTAGAAAAACACTAATAAAGTCAAGAAAAAACCTAGTGTCAGAAAGGCTTTACCTATTGAAAACTTAATCCAGGCATAGAAGACATCTGAGGAACATTTTAAATATTTCCAACAAATATTTTTGAATATCAGCACTAAAACTGTCAGTATTTTCGGTATTTCATTAAAATCCACCAAAAAAGTTATACCATCAATCAAAAAGTGGCATTTTATACAGACAGAAATTTTGTACATTGTCCTAACCTACAACATAATTTAATATTATCTGTCTGAATATGCTTATTTCATGGAAATGTGAAAATAACAGTTTTTTTTAAAGATTTTTATTAATTGGAAAAAGCACCTACATTTCGTCTATTTAAAAAGATCTGTCCCTTTTTCCCTACGCTGTTATTTCTTAACCAAAAAAACCTATTTGTAGGGAAATTCCCCTACTCCTGGCAATACTGGACCAAACAATAAGAAATTGCTGAACGGCAGAAAACAGCGCTTTAGAATTCAGTGAACGTAATTTTTCGTTTTTCATTCAGTGGAAGTAAATTTTTGTTTTTTCATTCATTGAACGTATTTTTATACCCTACACCACTATGTGGTCATTATACCCTACACCACTATGTGGTCAGGGTATTATAAGTTTGTGCTGATGTTTGTAACACCAAAAAATATTGGTCCTAGACCCACCTTATAGTATACCGATCGGCTCAGAATTTTTTTTTATTTCGATTTAACGATGTCCGTCTGTCCGCCCGTCTGTCTGTCTGTCAATACATTTTTGTGCTCACTCTACAGGTCGCAAATATTAAGATATTTTGATGAAACTTGGTACACCGACTTATGTCGGCCCAAGGATGACGCCTATTGATTTTGGTTAAAATCGGTCCATGTTTAGACCTAGTGCTCATATAAAGGTCCTACCAAAATTATATTGTTTATACGCTGCAGGTCGCAAATATTAAGATATTTTGATGAAATTTGGTACACAGACCTATTTTGGCCCAAGGACGAAGCCTATTGATTTTGGTGAACATCGGTCCATGTTTAGACCTAGTGCCCATATAAGGGTCCTACCAAAAGTATATTGTTTATACGCTGCAGGTCGCAAATATTAAGATATTTTGATGAAATTTGATACACAGACCTATGTCAGCCCAACGACGAAGCCTATTGATTTTGGTTAACAGCGGTCCATGTTTAGACCTAGTGCCCATATAAGGATTCCCCCAAAATTATATTGTTTATACGCTGCAGGTCGCAAATATTAAGATATTGTGATGAAATTTGGTACACAGACCTATTTTGGCCCAAGGACGAAGCCTATTGATTTTGGTGAACATCGGTCCATGTTTAGACCTAGTGCCCATATAATGGTCCCCCCAAAATTGACTTGGATACAAACTGCAGATCGCAAATATTAAGATATTTTAATGAAATTTGGTGCGATGACTCACATTATAAAAAATTTTGACGCAAGCCCCATTTTAATCCATTCGAAATTCGGATCCAAACATTAGTTAGCTTTTACCCAGACTGGTGTAAGGTATTGTATAGTCGGCATGCCCGACTTTAACCTTTTTACTCGGTTTTTTTTTCAATTCGCTGAACTTATTTTGCGGCCCTATGCTCCTTGCAGGAGTAAAAGGAACAAATATATATATATTTTTTTTCTTTAATTCACTTAACGAAAATTAAATTGAACGAATTCAGTGGTGAAACATTTTAGTTCGATTTTTACCCGTTCGATTTATAAAATTAAGGGTGTTCACCAATGAATTAATTAATTTGATTTAAAATTTTGGAAAATAATTAAGCTCCAGGTCAGTTTATTTTCCAATATTTTAAATAAATATATAAAGGTCGAAAAACAGCAAAATATCTATATATTAATTAATTTGATTTAATAAAAAGAACTATTGCAATTGAATTAGTTCGTAATAAAAGAAATCGAACGAAAACAAATATGAATTAATTCCATTCATTATATTAGTCTTTGTGAATTAATTCATTGAATTTATAATTCATAATTAAAAAACTGAATTAAAGAATTAATTCTTCAAAGCTCTGCATAAATGATGATGGAATGATAGGTCGGAATCATTTTTTGTAATTTTTATAAATAATTTAAACTGAAAATTTCAAGCTTTTTAGGCATATAAAGGGTTACTGCCCAGCTGAAAATTGTTTCTTAAAGATAATGTCATTTGCGACTAATTAAATACAAGTCATCAGCTAAGGACATTTTACTTAAGACGTCTTAAAGACATGTCGGCATTTTGTATTCTTTTTTTAAAACGCTGACTAACTGCAGACTTGTTAGCATTGGACAACTAAAGTATGACATTAACTACCTACATGGCAGCAATAGTACTATTTTTTTTATTTCAATAAGTTGTTAAAAATTGTAAATTTTTTTTACTAAAGAATATTTTTGGGATTTTTATGTTTTTTACGACAAAATGCTGTCATGTCAAATAGACGTTTATAGGAAATATCTTAAAGACCTCTTAGTGAGATATTATGAATAAGTTTGTACTTGTGACGGACTGCTGAGTAGTCATGAGGTGTCATCCGTTTTTGTGGAAACAATTCGTCCAGACGTCTTAAGGATATGTCATCATTTAATCCGCGTAAAGACCACTTGATGATTTGTCGTGATGACATTTTTACATTTGTATGAAAATGTCACCAGGTGTCTTAAGGTTATTATATGGGACCGGATCAGCAAGTCAGCAGTGACAGCGACATGTCACTAAGCCGTCTTAAAGACGTCTTCATGATATTTCCAACTGGGTGTATATTCAAAGAATTAAATTTTTTTATTTTGGTAATGCAGATTTTTAGAAATTATTTCTGTCGCAATATTTTTAAAATTTTCTTAAAAAGTTTGGCATTTTTAGACATTTATAAAAATTGTTATTTGACAACTCTAATTACTCAGATTTATGATGCAAAAAATAAAAACATATTAATATCCTCAATACTTTCAATTTTACAAATACGGAAACCCCTTAATACATACTAAGCGAAGAAATGTTGTTCCACAAGTCTTTGTTGAAACCAGCATATCAGTTTTATTAAGCCAAAATTTCTTATATTTTTAAATATTTTTTTGAAAAATGCTTTATAGTTATTTTTAAATCATTATATGGGAATCCTGAACTAACAATTTTTATAATTTTTTAAATCGCATTTATAGCCAAGGCCTTAAATATTTTCGTGTTTTTTACTGGGGTGTTATATCGCCTTCGTTTCCAAAGTTATAGGCTCTTAAATGTAGACGTATCTCTAAAGACACATTCGTAAATTCTGTCTTCAGAAGATGGCAACACTGTTGGCGAGAAAATATGAGTCTGCTAACGAAAACTAGTGTCTTCAAATGCAATAAAAAATGTAACTCGAAGAAGTTATTTTAAATGTCTAAATGTTCAGTTTTCAATATTGATAATTATCCGCGTTAAATTTAGTTGAATGTGAATAACAGGTTATTTTAGTAAAATCAACAGAAATATTTACTAAAAAATAGTAAACTACTAACCTCAAAAGGCATTGTGGTCTTTGCATTAAAAAAACAATTGGTTTTTAAACTTGGAAAATTTAAATTTTTTTTGTGATTTTTTAGCAAAATTCTTTGCCGATTTTACCAGGTTAAATTGTTATTTCTATTAACTAAAATTTAACTCAGTTTTATTTTTGCTGTTTCTATATTATTAATATTTAGCAAAAATATTCTGCCAATTTCAGCAATTTTTCCTGCAAGCTAATTTTTAACAAATTTTTAGTAGTTTTATTTTAAATTTTTACAGACTTTTTTCTGCTAGTGCACTGATAATGAAATCGTGCAAAGTTTATTTCCATGAAAAATATAGTATTGCCAGCTATTTTTGTTCAAAGATTAACGCTGTTTTAAAAAACAGAGTTGTTGAATGGAATTACAGAGTTGTTAATTTCCTCCATTCCGCAAATTTGCACACAAATTTCCTCTACTTTCCTCTATTTTCCTGTCAACACACGATAGAGGAAATTTTCCCCTCAGGGCGAAGTAGCACAGGGTTGGCAAAAGAACAGTGCAGTGATGGCACCTATATTTAGAAGCGTTGTATACCTAGCCGCCGTCGATGTTAACGGCTAGTTTCTGGTTATTTTGTCGTTAAAGCTAATAAATAATTTGTTATAAATACATCGGTTTAAGCCGACACTAAGCCGCCGCCGATAATATTTTGCTTCGATGCCGCTGCCGACTATTTTGCATCGTCTTGTATCTCTGGTATAAATGATAATCATTTATCATACATGGGGATTTTTCATTACCATTGAAATTTCATTACCATTAGTTCATACTAATGACATATTTTTCATTAGAAAAATCATTATTAATGGTAATGAAATTACACTAATGTATAAAAAAAACTAATTACAATTGATTAAAAACCATTTGTTTACCAAAAAATTCAGACAAATGAAAACGAACAACGGGTTTGGCCGGGGAAGTTATAAAACATAATTTTTTAAGGAGGATCCATTCCATTCCGTTAAACTTTATCTGGATACAAATAACAATGGAATGGAAAGTAAGATTTAATTTCAAATGAGCATGAGCCTGAATGAGCATATCCTATTTTCGATTTCAGCGAGTTTTACTCCATTTTTACGTTTTTTTTTTGTCAATGGCAATTATTTTTATTAATTTATTCATTATCAGTGGTAATGAAATTTAAAATCATTGTCATTAATCAATGAAATTAAATTTTAGAATCATTACCATTAATTTAAAAAAATGGTAATGAAAATAATTTCATTACAATTGATATCAATGTAATTGTAATGAAATCATCAATTAATTAGTCCACCTAATTAATTAGTCCCATGTATGTCATTTATAAATCGGCCACAAGTTCGCAGTATTTTGCTTGTAGAATTGCTTGAGTCCAGCTCCGTTAACGTACAAGCACGCTATCGACTGCTTGATACCAATTCCATTACTGTTCAAACACGCAATCAAGCAAAAAAACGCAATTTTTCAAACAAAAATAGCGCTAAAACGATAAAAAATCGTCGTGTTTGCGAACACGAGACATGTTCGCGAACACGACGATTTTTGTCGTTTTTAGCGCTTTTTTTTAGAGTGCTACACCTTTTACTGTTATTTTGGTTGTTGGCGTCACTCACATGGTACTTTTTAATGGGAATTGAATGGCACAAATGGCCAATAACAAACAACAAAAGTTGCCAATATTATACACCAGATGGCAGGCATTTCCAAGTAACGCTAACGAGTACTATTGAATAACGCTTATGAGTACTACCGGAAATCGTTATTAAAATAATTTGACAAGAGAAAAAAAAAACACCCTACACTATAAATAAATTCAGTTAATATAAAGGTTATTTCTCGGTTTGCAACATTAAAATATAAATATGAAAACAAAATAGTCGCACAAACTAATTAACATTTTGTAACACAAAGTATGTTATTGTAACTGAAAATCAACTTTTTACAATTATGATTATAATACTAAATTTCTTTTATATGGAATTTACATGGTTCTTGTGTTCGCTGGATTTAAATTTGAAATAAGTTATTTTAATATACAACTAACGAAAACTACTACGTTTCATTAGCAATTAAAATATTTACCCCTCAATTCATAAATGCTTTGTAAAGTTATAGCCGGTTTACAAAACGCCATTTTCATACAAAATTTGTTCATTAAACCTCCTATAATTTTACAAAGTGTTTATGAATTTAGGGGTTAGTTTTTAAACATTTTTCATTTATCTGTTTGCATTTTAACTCCCGTGTTACTTTTTAGTAAAATTGTTTGTTAATACACTTTCCCCGAAATGTAGAAAAATATTAGTTTCAAGTTGACAAAGACAAAACTAAATGTTGGAAAATTTGATTGCCCTTATCAGCTGTTTTTTATAAAAACAAATTTATTTGGCAATTTTTACTACATTTGTAGTTGCTGTATTTGTTAATAATTGAATTTTTTTAATTGTTAAAATAACTGCAATAGTCAATTAATTTAAAAACATCTTTTTACTGTAGTTATTTTCATTGTAATTTTCACTTAATTTTACCAACATATTTCGACACTCATAGTCAAATACAAGATTTTATGAACTGCAAGCTAAATTTTGTATAGGTGTATTGTTGTGTAGAAAATATTAAATATTGTTTTTAAGTTTATAAATGTAAAAATTAAGCTGAAATATAAATGGCAATTTCACAACTTATTTGTTTACATACACTCATAAAAGTTCGTCGGTGGAATCTGCTGAAAATTACAGTTAAAACAAAGGTATATGCAGTTAAAAAGGCGACAAAGGTATTTACCTTTAAAATAACTAAAACTTTTGTTATTTTTAACTGTTGAATAATAACTAACAAATGTATTAAAAATAACTAAAAATTAACTGACAAATTTTTACTATAAAAATTTTAAAACAACTAAAAAAATATTTAAAACTACTGTTTTTTACAGTTATTTCTTTTGGTATTATAAAGAACATTTTAATAAAAAAAACATTTTTTTCTTTCGATTACAAAAATATGTGTAATTACTTCAGCATATTTAAAATTGGAAGCAGAAATTACTAGCAGTTCTCTAGTTATTACGCTTTTATTCATTGGAGACACAAGACAAGCTTCTGATTTTTATTTTCAAACTAGGAATATATCAGTAATAAGAAATACAAACTGAACAAGAATTTTTAAAATTCGATGAATTTTTATTTTTTTAAATAACTAACAAAAACAACTGTTTACTGTAAAATTGCTGTTTTGGTAGTTGTTTATTATGATTTTAAACAACTGTTACGAGATTATAGTAGTTAGCTGTTTTTTAAATAACCTTCATAACAGTTGTTTTGCATTTTTCTATAGAAAAACAAATGTAATTACTGTTAAAAACAGCTGTCATATCATTTTGTATATAAAAGTATATTTTAATAAGAAAAAAATAATTTTTTTCTTTCGATTAGAAAAATATGGCGGTTATTTTGTAATACGCAACGCCTTGCGTTGCGTTGTTCTCCATACAAATTGTTTTTCTAACAATAACAATTTATACACAAATCAACGTTTTACAAAATAGCCCACTATGTGTTATTGCTTCAGCCTATTTAAAATTCGAAGTAAAAATTCAAACCGTTCTCCAGTTATTATGCTTTTATGTAATGGAGATACAATACAAGTTTCTGATTTTTATTTGCAAACTAGAAATATATCAATAATAACAAATATAAATTAAACAAGAATTTTTAAAATTAAAAAAATATCAACGAATTTTTTTATTTTTTAAATAACTACCAAAAATAAGTTTTTACTGTAAAATTACTGTTTTGGTAGTTGTTTATTATGATAGTAAAAATAATTGTTTTAAACAACTGTTACGAAATTACAGTACTTTTCGTTAGTTGTTTTCCTAAATAACCGTCATATCAGTTGTTTTGCATTTTCTATAGAAAACCAAATGTAATTACTGTTAGAAACAACAACTACTGATTACTACACAAACCACTGTCATGTAGTAACTGTCAAACTTTTTTGAGTGTGTCAAACTTTTTTGAGTGTGTCAAACTTTTTTGAGTGTATATTCTTTTTAACACACACAAATCACAAATGTTTACCAAATTTTGTCTTTGAAATATTTCTAGTTCAACCCAAAGACTGAGTCGGAAATTGAATGGTATAGGGTAACATATTTATTGTAATTTTTGTTTTCATTTGAACAAAAAGAAATCTATTTTCCTACAAAAACGTTTTAACACTTATATTCTCATGGATTCTTTTACGGTTCAATTTTTATACCCTACACCACTATGTGGTCATTATACCCTACACCACTATGTGGTCAGGGTATTATAAGTTTGTGCTGATGTTTGTAACACCAAAAAATATTGGTCCTAGACCCACCTTATAGTATACCGATTTGCTTAGAATTTTTTTTTATTTCGATTTAACGATGTCCGTCTGTCCGTCCGTCCGTCCGTGCGTCTGTCTGTCCATGCATTCTTGTGCGCACTCTACAGGTCGCAAATATTAAGATATTTTGATGAAACTTGGTACACCGACTTATGTCTTATTAATATATTTTGATGAAATTTGGTACACAGACCTATTTTGGCCCAAGGACGAAGCCTATTGATTTTGGTGAACATCGGTCCATGTTTAGACCTAGTACCCATATAAGGGTCCCCCCAAAATTGGCTTGGTTACAAACTGCAGATCGCAAATATTAAGATATTTTAATGAAATTTGGTGCGCTGACTCACATTATAGAAAATTTTGACGCAAGCCCCATTTTAACCCATTCGAATTTCGGATCCAAACATTAATTGGCTTTTACCCAGACTGGTGTAGGGTATTGTATGGTCGGCATGCCCGACTTTAACCTTTTTACTCGTTTAGTATATACACGATAATTTAAACGATTTTTTTATTAATATAATTAGAAAAACACTACAAAACAATAATATTTTTCTTAAATTTAAATTTGATTTGAATTTATATTTTTTTGTTTTGATTTTGATATTTTGATTACCTGCCATATTTGTTTGGAGAGAATTTTCAAAATAATGACAGAAAAATGCAGTCACAATATCGCCATCTGTTGGAAATTTTTGGAACTAAACAGGGTTGCATTTTGTTACACTTTATATTTGACGTCTTTGACATATGGTGATAAGATTTTCAGATTTAGATGGCAGCACAAATTTGTTTTAGAGCCGTTACAAAGTATTTTTATTTAGAAAAAAATTTAATCAAGTTTAACTAGAGTGTTGCAAAAACAGTAATTTTCGGGATTTCCGATTTTATTAATTAGCGTATTTTTACAAGTTTTTGTTATTTTAGGTATACCACTACGTGGACAGTAGAGCACCCATGAAGTATATGGGATGTGCAAAAGTGTTATTTTTCCACCTCCCCACGTAGTTTTCGGAAGGTTGGGCGTAAAAAATAATATCCCCGGAAAAACAGACCCTCTCGGAACATGCCAGTCACCCGCGGCCCTAAAAATGGACTAAAATTAGTTTTATCCATGAGGATACATTTTTGCGGGGATATTATATTTTACGCCCAATCTACTGAAAAGTGCGTGGGGATGTTAAAAAATAACACTTTTGCACATATCGGTGCTCTATTGAGCGCCAATTCTGAATAAGTACGAAATTAACTCTTAAACACATTTTAAGTTTTAACTTATTTCTGGCATCGAACCTAAATTTCAAACTTTGATGTCTTCAAAAACTTGCAGTAAAATTCTAGTAAAGCTACATTCACAGTGATGGAGTACACCACTCTGCAGAGTGGAGTGTACTAAAATAGAGATGGCATGATACAAAAAATATGTAAGTGCGAAAAAGAAAGGAACAAAATCCACTCTGTAGAGTGGAGTACTCCATCACTGTGAATGTAGCTTAACTCTTCAACCTACTGGTCATTTATGTCCCTTTTAAAAAGGGGCTAAAAAGTTCCGTTAATTGAAGAGTTAAACGGTTAAAATGTTTCACAAAAATATTTGTCATGAAATTCTACTGTAAGTCTCTGAAGACATCAAAGTTGCAAATTTAAGTTCAATGCTAGAAATAAGTCAAAACTTAAATATTGTTTAAGGGTTAATTTCGTAGTTAAAATGTCCAACAAACCTGGGTTTTAGGGGGAAACCATATTAATCTGCTATTTTAGGATGTGTTCAGCGAACTTAGTATGTAAAAAACTACGAGGAACATTTCTTTGGACTATTTTAACCCTATAACTCTTCAACTTACGGGCCTTTTTTGTTCATTTTTAAAAAGGGGACAAAAAATCCCTTTAATTGAAGAGTTAGAGAGTTTAGATGTTGCAAAAAAATGTTCCTCGTAGTGTTTACATAAGTCCGCTGAATACTCCTATACCTAAAACTAAAATGCAAGATTCACATGGTTTCCTATGCCGATTCACAATAAAACACCGTAAGTTGTTTGAAAGCTGTTATACTCCATATAAAAAAACTAATTTTTCACGACAATGAGTTTCACGTGAAAATTGTGTAGACTTTGTTTTCACGCAAATTTAATATACAAGACTATTATTTTTCTTGTGAAAAAGTGACATTTTGTGTTTATTGTGATTGTTGCTTGCTAATTGCATTAAAAAAATTTTCATTTTCAGAATTTAAAGTATTATTTAAGGCCTTTAAAATTTGAGCGAAAATTTTCCACGTGAAAAACAACTTACGGTGCTTAGACATTTAAAAAAGGAGGGAAATTTAAACACCACCTAAAATAAAATTCCGATGTGATATTTCAAAACTCTGACACAAGCGTACTTTTTTTTGGTCTCCTCTACCAGAATTCATTGTCAGAACACCGTTATTTTGTTTCGTATTGTACTGGAAAATTATCAGCCTGCCAAAATCACAAGAAATTTTAAATTTTGGAAGTTCTTTTTTAATCTTTTTCTAACGCAAATAAAAATCGAGCCTTTTGAAAACAGCAGCTTGCAATTTTTTTTAACAAATATTTCCGCTAACTTTTGCTGGATAAACTGCTATTTGCATTCAACTAGTGCAGGTAAAAATATGAGTACTGGATATTGAGTATCGAATATTTGTCTTTTTGTTTGGGCACTCGATACTCAAAACTACTACTCGATATTTTCAGAGTTGCATTTTGGACAGACAAAATATATAAAAATGTGACTCAGCTAAAATATTTACCACAAAAATGTGGCTCCGCTAAAATATTTATCACAAAACTACAACTCTGCTAAAATAAAAATCAGAAGTAAAATATTTAAAAGTATATGTTAAAACAACTATGAAAAATGCAATGAATAGTTGCTGAAAAATTTTAAAAATATGTTTATAAATTTAAATATTCAATTAACGTAAACATTTTCAAAGAATTTTGCTAAAAAATTTTAAAAAATTTCAAATTGAAAAACCGTTAAAAGTATCGAGTAGTATCGAGTATCCAAATCAAAAATATCGAGTAGTATCGAGTTTTCAAAAGTAACCGAATTTACCAGCACTACATTCAACTAAATTTAGCTCGAAAATTTTGAAGATATAACAGTCTGGTTTTACTATTATTACTTATATTTAGAGTTTGCTAAAAACCGAAAAATTTGGAAACCGCGGTTTCGGTTTTTTAAAATTATAAAAACCGCGGTTTCGGTTATTTTTCGGTTTTCTTGTGATATTAATAGAATTGTTTTAAAATAATTAAATATAACAATATTCCAATATATGATAATTAAATATGCATAAAAATTAAATAGTTTATTACGTCCTTATAGTTTAATACGTTTATCTTATCTTTTAAAATTTGATTGAATTTCTCACTCGAATATTTAAAGGCATAAACGCCATTTCGAAACCTTTCCGGGAGAAGAAATAAATGCAGGAACCCGCTATAAATTAAATTTTTTCTTTTTTCGACAACTAAAGCTATATTTTAAAGAGTTTAAATTTAAGCAATTTGTTTAATACTGCATTTAGACTAGTTTTTGGCTCTTTTTAGGTTTTACTTGTCAAAACGCATATATAAAAAACTATCAAAAACTACTTTTGTACGAAAACTAGGTAGTTTTTGCTCAGTCTAAATTTACTATAAAACAATATAATGTTAAGATTTTATAAATTTCGCGGAATACGAAATAAGGCTTTTTGAAAAATACGCGGTGAAACTGAATATGTGAAACTCGAGAAGGGGATTCATGTCAGAAATTTAGGACTTGTAAAATTGCGAAATTGTAAAATTTTCCTCAAACACACCAACAAACACATGTGAATAATTTTACACAAACCTGGCAATTTCGCAATACCCACTAAAATTTTTGTAAAATTTTGGTCTTGCAAAAGTGGAAAATTGCTACTTTTAATAGTGTTGCCAGTAATTACCAAATTTCAAAAAGAATACAAATTATATGCCAAACGTACTAAAAGTATGTAAAAAGTACTAAAATTAGCAGCACTGTATAAATATTAAATTTTTTGCATATGTTGTTCTTGGAAGTGAAAAAATTATAATTAAAAATATAAATAAATAAAAAATAAACTTGATTGACATAATACAGTGTTGTTTTAATCTGATAATGTAGTGTTTGTAAAAATTTTGCTCCATTAAAATTTTAAAAGGGGCGCTCACGTCATCGAAGGTGCAATTTTCCAATTTTGCATTTTTGCAAGAGTAAATTCATTGACGTGAATACCCTTAATATCTCTTAAACCACTTGAATTTTTGATGCAATTTTTTTACTAAAATTATAAGCCTCAGTTATGTTATCCGTAATAACAATTATATACGAAATTTTGTAAAATAGGAGCTGAGCCTTTTCAAAATTCAAGATTCAATAATATGCAATTTAATTAATTATTTAAATTGGTTAAAGTATTTGTTAAAAACCGACTTATTTTTTTCGGTTTTCGGTTTCGGTTTTGAGGCTTGGAAAACCGCGGTTTCGGTTTCGGTTTCGAATAAAACCGAACAGCAAACTCTACTTATATTTATCAAAATTTTCTGTATATTTTAAAGTACAATTTGTCATTTTAATTTAACTAAAAGTTAACTTAAATATAACGAAAATTCTGTAAATTTAATAGTTTTATTTAATTTCAATAGCTTTTTTTAAAGTTAGTTGTTAGCTACTTTTTCTGTTATTTTTGCAGATTTATTTCTAGGAGTGTAATGAATTATTTTAATTTGTAGCGTTTATAATTACCACCATACACCTTTTCACTGGTTGATGGCACATCACTTAAATAT
Source organism: Leucophora obtusa (assembly GCA_949987735.1). NCBI lineage: Eukaryota > Metazoa > Arthropoda > Insecta > Diptera > Anthomyiidae > Leucophora > Leucophora obtusa. Next base: position 64,331,637 of record OX465299.1, on the reverse strand, counting down.
AAATAAGCTGTATTTTTTCCTATTAGCATTGAATTGAAATTAAATTTTTTGTTAAACGATCTTTGAAAAGTTATAGCGAAATAGGATTGCGAAAACTGTTTAGTTAATATCTAGTAAAGGCCTGCACGAATGCATTTAAAACAGGCTATGAAACATTCACTACAATTTTTGGAATTCAGAAATCTTTAATTGAAATTCAGAAAAGCAGTTAACATGAATTAAATTACTAATAAAAAACTAAATAAAACTAGAGTTTTTATGATATTTAACTGATGACGATTTCCTGACGATTTCTCATAAAATGGCTGACGATTTTGACGATTTATTTTTATATTTGGTCTGGTACCACTGCCTACAGTGACCTTGAAACCTAAAAACGGTTGCCATATAAAGTGTTCCACTTAAAAAAATTTGTGACTTTTTTTAGAACAATTTAATTGCAAAAACACGAAAATGAGAAATTGTTAAAAAAGCACTAAAAGCACTAACCAAAAAATAAAAAGGCACTATTTTAGTGCTTTTTTTTGTTTTGGCACCATGAGCAAAATTTTGGCGTTTTGGATCATCAAAAAGCACCATAAATAGTGCTTGAAGCACCAAGTTGGCATCATTGCTTCTAGGCTGTTTCTTATTCTATCTCTCCCGCTCTATCTCACTCTCTTTATCTTACTAATCCAACTAAAGTTCTGTTTCCCTTTCCTTGTATTTTGTATTTCCCTTTCCCCTCTACTAATTTTTCCCTTTCCATCCTATATTGTACTATTGAGTACGATATAGATCAAATTTCATTTCGTTTCATTTGAGTATTCAGTATCGTTACAGTGTTATGCATAAAGTTTCGAAACAGTTCAATTACACGATTTTAAGCTAATTTGGTAAAAACAATATGCATAATTCATTTAATAACCATAAATTTAACAATTTGTTAAAGTAGGGAAAGCCTAAAATTAGCATTTCATAAAATTTGGAAAATAAAAGTATCAGTTTAAACTACAAATACTGAGTTTTTATCCATTTAAAGACTTTTTCAAGGGTCATCCACCCAAGAATATATAAAACCCAACATCTGATATACAACAAAATAAAAAAATCTGCAACAATTGCACAATTTAAGTCCTTTTCAATTACATTTTCTCAAATTGGTGTACAAATAAAATACAAAATAAATTATTCAAAATAGTGATGTTGATTTAATCAAAATATAATTGTCATTCGAATACATTCAATATACGTATTATCAGAATAATTTTAAAATATTATTTTTCCATTGCTACTTCACAGTTATGCAGAAACATGGTTTTTTTATCATGTTTAAATTTATTATAAATTATTTTTATAAATAAAATTTTCAAATCAACATTATTCACCTATGATTACTAGTCAATCGTTCACTAACTTTATGAATCACTAACAATTTATTTGAAAGTGGAGACACATTATATAAGCGTGTTGCCAGAATAAAACGAGATATTAACAAACTTGCTAATTTTTGTGGCAACCGATAATTTGGTTGTCAGAACCGAACTGCAATCTTTTAATATTTTTCTTTGTGTCGGTGTGAGATTGTTTTGGAATAAAAATAATAAAAGTTATGAAAATTTAAAAACAACCAATGTGTTTTTTTTTTTTTTTTAAAATAGATTTTTTCGTAAGACAATAGTTGAAAAGTTCCATTTTTATACCCTACACCACTAAGTGGAGAGGGCATAATGTTTGTGCTGATGTTTGCAATACCAAAAACCTAGACTCACCTTACACTATACCGATCGACACAGAATCACGTTTTATTTCGATTAACGATGTCCGTCTGTCCGTTCGTCTGTCTGCCTGTCCATGCATTCTTGTGCTCACTCTACAGGTCGCAAATATTAAGATATTTTTATGAAATTTGGTACATCGACTTACGTCGGCCTATTGATGTTGGTTAAAATTGATTTTGGTTAAAATCGGTCCATGTTTAGACCTAGTGCCCATATAAGGGTCCCTCCCAAAATTGGCTTTTTTACACCCTGCAGGTCGCAAATAAGAATATATTTTAATGAAATTTGGTACACAGACCTATGTCGGCCAAAGGACGAAGCCTATTGATTTTAGTTAAAATCGGTCCATGTTTAGACCTAGTGCCCATATAAGGCCCCCCCTCCCCCAAATTGGCTTGTTTACACGCTGCAGGTCGCAAATACGAAGGCATTTCAATAAAATTTGGTACACAGACCTATGTTGGCCTAAGTACGAAGCCTATTGATTTTGGTTAAAATTGGTCAATGTTTAGACTTGTCGGCTTGTTCACACGCTGCAGGTCACAAATACGAAGACATTTCAATGAAATTTGGTTCGCAGACTTACATGGTCCCAAGGACAAAGTAATTGATTCTAGATAGGATTGATCCATATTTGGACCTATCGCCCACTTTGTTTTATATAAAAATTGTAACACAAGTCCATTTTAACCCATTCGAATTTCGGATCCAAACATTAGTTGGCTTTTAACCAGACTGGTGTAGGGTATTATATAGGTGGCATGCCCGACTAACTTTTTTACTCGTTATTTAAATATTTTTTCTTATCACGACTAAAATTTCTGTCGTCCGAATTCACAGTTCATTTTATGTGTTTATATGATATGTATGTAACATAGGAATTTTCATAAACTTAACATTTTTTTTGATAATAACATATTTTAGATCTGTCAATGTTATGTGTATAGAATAAAGGCTCCATTTCTTTATATTTTTCTACTTAGGGCATGTTAAAATATGACAATTTATATTGTACTGATCACTGACTTATTTTTTCTTCGGTGATACATTCGAACAAAATACCTTTAAGAATTTAAGTTAAGTTTTAGTAACAACAACAATACATGCATACTTCTGTATTATTTTTCTCTTTGTTTTCATTTCGCATTTTAGTTTACGCGCTATTTTCATACGGTACGGATGTACGCTAATATTGTTTTCATTTAAATGCAATTTGTGTAACATTTATTCGTTGGTAAAATATAAAGAAAGTTTAAACAAATATTTTGGCATAAAAATTAAGTCAGCCGTAGCTAGTTTTTTTTATAAGAAAACATACTTTAAATGTTAAAATATAATTTGTGAAAAAGGTTTATAAAAATATTGCATTGAAAAAAAAACACGCCTGTATGCTGTTTTCTTTTGTTCGGTAGTTCGTTCGTTATATAGAGAAAATGAAAGTGCTATGTGTTAGTATTAGTTATTTTAAAATCTAATTAGTGTTTAAATATTATTGTTAAAAGTTAATAGTATATTTTATGTCAAAAACTTATCGGAAAAGGGAATAAAAAAGGTAAGTTAACAAAATATTAAACAGTGGTACATTTAATTAATATCGTTCATGTTTTTAAATTATTTTAACTATATTTTACTTTATTAATTATGCACAACTAACACGAAATTTTAATTATTTATATTTAAAAGGCCTGCATGAATGCATTTAAAACAGGCTGTGAAACATTCACTACACTTTTTGCAATTCAGAAATCATCAATTGAAATTCAGAAAACATAATATCTATTTTAATTCATGATTTCTTTATTTCAATTGATATTCTCTGAATTTCGATTAAAGATTTCTGAATTGCAAAAATTGTAGTGAATGTTTCCCAGCCTGTTTTAAATGCATTCGTGCAGGCCTTTACTAGATATTAACTAACAGTTTTTGCAATCCTAGTTGGCTATAACTTTTCAAAGATCGTTTAACAAAAAATTAATTTAAATTCAATGCTAATAGGAAAAAATAAAGCTTTTTTATATTTAAGTGATGTGCCATCAACCAGTAAAAAGTTGTATGGTGGTAATTATGGATGCCAAACATGACTGGTTTTTACAAATCACGGGATTCGGGATTTTGAAAATTTAAATACCGGGAACCGGGATTTTTCGGGACCACGGATTTTTCGGCACCAGGTACTTTTCGGGATTTTTTTTGATTCATCATCTTTTTTATTTTAAAAACAAATAGCTGAAATAAACGCTACAAATTAAAATAATTCATTGCACTCCTAGAAATAAATCTGAAAAAATATCAGGAAAAGCAACTAAAAATTAGATAAAAATCAACTTAAAAAACTGCTGAAATTAACTATTTGTTTTCCTAAATACCAGTAAAATAAGAGCAGCAATAATAAAACTATTAAATTTGCAGAATTCTAGTTATATTTAAGTTAATTTTTAGTTAAATGAAAATGACAAATTGTACTGCAAAATTTACAGAAAATTTTGCTAAATATATGTAAGTAAATTAAAAATAGTAGAAAGAGACTGTTATATCTACCCGACTAAAAAAGTTTTCATATAATCTTATATGATTTGATATAATTATAAATGTTTATATGACCATATACATTTATATTAACACTTTGGTTTTATAAATATGTTTGATATGACGTTATATATAATCATATGCAATTTGGTCTCCAGTCATATATTAAAAGATCTGCAAATATAGTTTATACATAATTATATATAATGGCGTATAAGCTTCTCTAAACAATCTTATATCAAAAAATATAACAAAGTTAATATAAAATTGTATTCATTTTATGTATTACTTTATCTGACATGATATCTTATTATACAAAATTTTATAAAGTTTAATTGCATCCCAAGAAACATTTTTACGGACTCTCCGGCACTTACGGAATCATGAATCCGGCTTTTACGGCACGTGAATGGTCCGTATGCACGTATCCGAAAAAGCTTGCACGTACACGGAACATTAACGGACCGTGTAAACGGATTTTCGAACACAATAGGTTTTGACTCCGTTTTTTTGTATCCGTTTCTGTAATAGTAAATACGGACTTCACCTGTGTTAATTTGTTTTCAAATAAAAGTTTTTAAATTAGTTTAAAAAAGAGAGCTCAGCTCTTTAATAGTTAAAAAAATATTATTGAAACTTAATATTAGCCATAATACTCGTAGCGTGACTTCGTCCTAACCAGCGAAAAGGAAACTTTCGTAGAGCAAAACCGTTCACACACAAATGACTTCATCTTGCATTTATTAGATGGTAAGTATTTATGAAATTCCAAAGGTGTTTTCACGATGTGTGCAATGAATGCTATGGTGCAAAAAGAATTACTTGCTAATTTGTGTCATGTGTAAAAACTCCAATGTAAATACCATTTGTTTAACCTAAACTAATTAGTTTTTTCTTTGTTTTTATCAGGTATTAAATTTTATAAAAGGCCTAAATTGCAACGTAATGATGGATGAAGGTGCAAACTGTTTTAAATCTATATTGTGTTGTTATTTTCCCTATTTTAATAAACAAAAAAAATTATAATGTACTACTCAAAATTAATAAAAAATGGTCAGAATTTAGGTAGATATAGAAGTCCGTTTTTGTTTTAAAAAACGGCGCAGATACGGACTGGAAACGGAGTTTAAAAAAAAATTGTTTTTTTCGACCTTTTCAATTCATTAATTAAAAATTTATTAATTCAGTTCGAGGCCGATTTCCTTATTATGAATTAACATAATAAGTACTTTTTTCAAAAACTGTTTTTTTTTTCTTCATCAGGATACTCTCCTGACAAATACTTTTGCTTTCAAAAAACCTCTACACTTTCAGGAATGAAAAGACGATCGTTTCGGGGATTTTCTAGGTCCCCTTCATCAGTTTTCTTTAGAAAGTGGTGGCGTAATCCCCGAAACGATCGTCTTTTCATTCCTGAAAGTGTAGGGGTTTTTTGAAAGCAAAAACTCTGTGAAGTATTTGTCTGGAGAGTATCCTGATGAAGAAAAATAGCAGTTTTTGAAAAAAGTACTTATTATATTAATATTAAGTATATAGGAAATTGGCCTCGAACTGAATTAATAAATTTCTAATTAGTTAATTTTTTATTTTATAAGAAAGACACACATTTTATAAGAAAGACCAAAACTCTAACCTAGAAAAAGTTGTTCCGACAAATTTTTGTAATGTTTTATTTTGTTAGCAAAAATTGTTCTAAACATCTAGCATTAGTATTTAATATGAACGAAATAAGTGATCTCAATAATATTTACTAAAATTTTCTTCGAAAATCTTCATAAAATTATATGTATTTATATATAATGTGATGCAGTTAGATAGACCCATTTTTCGGATCAAATTGTATCAGGTGAGATAACATGCTTATCTCGCTTGATATAATTATATATTCCAATATTCGGATCAAATTAGATATGGACGTATATATGGGTTTATATATGGTGATATATGATTATATAACATATTTTTTAGTCGGGTATAAAATTTTTAAGCTAAATTTAGTTGAATGCAAATAGCAGTCTATTCTGATAAAATCAGCAGAAATATTTGCTAAAAAAATTGTAAACTGCTGTTTTTAAAAGGCTCGGTTTTTAGTTGCATTAAAAAAAAAAATTAAAAAAACTTCGAAAATGAATTAGGGGTATGTATAATTGATCTTTTTATTTGGTAAATGAATGTTTTTAGTTCGATTTTTAAATCATAAATTAATAACACTTTCTGTTTAAATTACACTGCATGACACTCAAAAAATTAATGGAGATCTGACCATCAGTTCTATATATTTCCGACATGCTGATTACAATGGCGTACTTTATATTTCGATCAAAGGTACAGATTTTTCACAAATGTCTTTAAAGTTTGGCGGTTGTCCATTCAGTTTTTTATATAAAAAAATTTTCAAATTCAATTAATATGAATATTTTTGAGTTAAAATATAAGCATAGGACCTACGGCTATATTTACGATATAAATGCGATGGGCTAATCTTGATATTTAAACCACTACTTAGCGTTTTATATAGGTTTTTATGGTTTTTTGCTATTTCAGCGACTTTAATCGCCGAATGTACAATCGACCTCAATAAATGTAATGCCTTAGTGAGGAAGCAATTAAAAGGAAAATATTTCAATACAAAAATGTATTCATCTATAGCGGCCCATACGTTAAAATCGCGATTTTTCAAAAATTTTGTATGGCAGCATAGCTTTCCAAGATGTCCCCAAAGTCCAACTTTTAGTAAATATAATATGGGGTCACCTCTAAAAACTGTGGTTGCAAAATTTCAAGCAAAAAAGTTTCCATTTGCAAAAGTTATGGCAATAAATACATTTTTTTACTAAGGTTAGTATCGTACTAAAGATATTTTAAGATACTGAAGTCTATTAGTATTTAGCAGTTTCAGCAGTTTTTTCTGCAAGGTAATTTTTAACTAATTTTTAGTTACTTTTCCTGCTATTTTTACAGATTTATTTCTATGAGTATATAAATGTAAATAAATGAATCTAGAATTTCGAAACTAATTTTTAAATTTTATCTTAATTTTTAAATTTAATCTTTTGAAACAGAATAGGTACAAAAATGGTTCAAAATTAATGATTTAGTAAGAAAAACAAAAAGCGGTCATGGGTACTTACCAAACTAGTTCAGGAGTGACTCTTTGCTAACAGTAATATATCCGTTGTTTTGAATCTCAATTCAATTCAAAATAAGAACTGGAAATATTTATTTGCAAACTCTGAGTTTTTTAGTAGCAAATGTAAACAAAATAAGAATTTGAAATCTCGTATTTTAATTTAGGTAATTTTTTAAATAGTCCCTACATACATAAATCGTATTAAAATAGTACAAAACTAGTTCAGAATGATTATTTTAAGAACTAGTGATAAAATTACTAGTCGAAAACCTACATTCAACAAAAAAAAGTCTGTAATGGCTACTGAAAATTTTGCTATTATTACGGGAAATTTAACAATTCTGAGTCCTGCCTTTGCTACAAAATTTAGGTAAAGCTATTGTAAACTGTAATTAAAAAATTTAAAAAATTATTTGCTAAAATAAGCGGCAAATTTTGCTTAATATTAGACCATTCGAAGAAAATCTTCCATTATATTTATAGAAAGCTTCCTAAATGTGATGCAAACAAAAATAAAACTTGACAAATATGATAGTTTTTTTTTGCTAAATGGAAAATTATGACATGTTTCTTTATATTTATGAAAATATAGTAATTGTCAATGTCGATTGTTTGGTAAAAGATGAGCTTTTGTTAATTTTAAATGCGTAAGTAAAAGTTTTAATTATTATAAAAAGAAGAAAAAAATTCCCTAATATCCCTCTTTTAAATTAGTAGAATATTTTGCTAATTTTATCAACACGGTTTTCAAAAATTTGTAAAATGGTTTGGAAATTAGCAACGGAAATTAGTTAAAAATTCAGTAATTTGTAAAATGAGAATAGCAAAAATATATATTTTTCTAGTAACATTTTTTTCTGAGTGTAGAACTTTTTAGAACTAGATTGACAATATGCTACTGGGACATTTTGAGAGTGTACATTTTATATCAAAGCAATTCCGTTGTGCAAACCGCAGTGATTCGATTGCCCCAACCGAATTCAGTTGTGGCAACCGATAATTTGGTTGTCAGAACGGAACTGCAATTTTTTAATATTTTTCTTTGTGTCGGTGTGAGTTTGTTTTGGAAATAAAATAATAAAAGGTATGAAATTTTGAAAGCAACCAATGTGTTTTCTTTTGTTTGAAAAAAATAGATTTTTTCGTACACTCAAAAAATTATTATTAAATTTTTGGGAATTCATTCCAAAAAGGAATTAATTCTTTAAAGCTCTGCACTTGATATACAAGACATTAGCTGTGTTTTTGCGGCAAGCTATCAACGTTGACTCATGTCATTCCCATACAAATTTGACATTTGTAACGTTGAGAGTTAACATTAAACGTTGGCTAATGTCAAATTTATATGAGAATGAAATAAGCTAACGTTGATAGCTAGCCGCAAAAACACAGCTAATGTCTTGTATATCAAGTGCAGAGCTTTAAAGAATTAATTCCTTTTTGGAATGAATTCCCAAAAATTTAATTCAATTTTTTAATTCAAGGAATGAATTCATCAATAAGACATAAGCAGGAATTAGTTCCTGTGAATGAATTCAAAGAATTCAAATTTATAGAATGAATTCCCTGACCAAAGCGTAAAGAATTAAAATTAAATAATTCATTCACTAAAGAATTCATTCAACACTATTTAATTCAATTTGTAGTCAAGGAATTCATTCAATTCTAGTTAATTCAACTTTTGGAGAAGGAATTCATTCAACTGTGCACTTAATTCAACTTTTGATTAAGGAATTCATTCAATTCTAGTTAATTCAACTTTTGGTCAAGGAATCATTCAATTCTAGTTAATTCAGCTTTTGGTCAAGGAATTCATTTAAGTTCAACTTTTGGTCAAGGAATTCATTCAATTCTAGTTAATTCAACTTTTAGTCAAGGAATTCATTCAATTCTAGTTAATTCAACTTTTAGTCAAGGAATTAAATTTATTTCGTTTAATTCCCTATGGAATTAAATTTTTTTCGTTTAATCCCTAGGAATTAATTTTTTTTTGTTTAATTCCCTAGGAATTGAAGACTTAATTCAGGGAATTAAACGAAAAAAAATTTAATTCCTAGGGGATTAAACGAAAAAAATTTAATTCCTTAGGGAATTAAACGAAATAAATTTAATTCCTTTTACTAAAAGTTGAATTAACTAGAATTGAATGAATTCCTTGACCAAAAGTTGAATTAACTCGAATTGAATGAATTCATTGACCAAAAGTTGAATTAACTAGAATTGAATGAATTCCTTTACCAAAAGTTGAATTAACTAGAATTAAATGAATTCCTTGTTGAATGAATTCATAAAATTTTATGAAGGCATTAGAAAAAAATTAATGAATTCCTTTAATATAAATCGAATGAAAAAAAAGGAATTCATTCAATTCCTTAAGTTTGGTCAGGCAATTCATTCCCAAAATATAAATTCTGTTCAAAAAAAGGGAATTAATTCTTCGAAGCTCTGATCAAGTGTACTAGTTTTCAACAATTTCAGCAAAATTTTTAGTTATATTTTTTTAGCACTAAACTAATTTTGAACTAATGTTTTACTAATTTATTTTGCTACAAAAATTGAGTTGATAACCGCATTTATAGCGTGGACGACAACCAGAAAGACAAGATGTAGATGTCACAGCTTGTCTGGATGTAGTACATACAACGGAAATGATAAAAAAGAAAAACAACTCCACACAATTCCTATATTTAAATTTTCAGCAAATAAATTAACTAAAATAAAATTTCGCTACAAGTTTTTAGAGTTTTTTTCAGTCTACTAATATTTACCAAAAAGTTTAGTGATTTTAGCAAGGATTTTTTTCATTTGCAATCGACTAAGTGTTAGCAAAACTTTTGCTGAAGATTACTATTTTTTTGGTAAAAATCAGCTCGCTGATTTTCAGCAAACCTTTTGCTGAAATTACCAACTTTTTTGCAAAGCACGCTTCTGACTAAAAATTTGCTGACACAGCAACATTTTTTGCTGACTTTATTGACTTTTTTTGAGTGTAAGACAAAGTTGAAAAGTTTCCTTTTTAAAAATATTTTTACTTGTCACGACTAAAATCTTCTGTTGTCCAAATTAACAGTTCATTTCATGTGTTTATTTGGCATGCAACAAAGGAGTTTCCATAAACTTAACAGTTTTTTGATAATAACATAGTTTAGTTCTGTGAATGTTAACTGTACAGAATTTGGGCATCACTTATTTATAATTTTGAATTTTAGGGCATGTTAAAATATGACAATTAAAATTGTGCTAATCATTGACTACTTATTTTTTCTTCAGTGATACATACATTCGAACAAAATACCTTTAAGAATTTAAGTTAAGCTTTAGTAACAACAACAATACATACTTCTGTTGCTTCTGTGTTATTTTTAGTACATTTGTATTTCTCATTGTTTTTATTTCACAGTTTAGTTTACGCGCTATTTTCATACGGTACGGATCTCCGCTAATATTGTTTTCAGTTAAATGCAATTTATGTAAAATTTATTCTATGCTCGTTGGTAAAATATAAAGAAAGTTTAAATAAATATTTTGACATAAAAAATGTAAGTCAGCCGCAGCTAGTTTTTTAATAAAAACCCTTGAAATGTTAAAATATAATTTGTGAAAAAGGTCTATAAAATGTTGCATTGAGAAAAAAAACCATATTTGCCTGTCGGCTGTTTTCTTTTGTTCGGTATTTCGTTCGTTCGTTATGTAGAGAAAATGAAAAGTGCTATGTGTAGTATTAGTTATTTTAAAATCTTATTAGTGTTTAAATATGTACTGTTTAAGTGCATTATCAAAAATTCTGTTTTATTTATTTGGTGCAAAAACTTATCGGAAGAGGAAGTGAAAAAGGTAAGTTAACAAAATATTAAACAGTGGTACATTAATTAATTATTTTTCATGTTTTTAAATTAATTTAACTATATTTTACATTTTCTTTGTGTTGTTTATTATATTCTCAACATTAATTATGCATAACTAATATGAAATTTTAATTATTTATATTAAAAAATAATCATTAAAAATCACTAGACATTAAAGGCCTACATGAATGCATTTAAAACAGGCTGTGAAAAATTCACTACCCTTTTTGCAATTCAGAAATCATCAATTGAAATTTAGAAAACATAATATCTATTTTAATTCATGATTTCTTTATTTCAATTGATATTCTCCGAATTTTGATTAAAGATTTCTGAATTGAAAAAAGTGTAGTGAATGTTTCACAGCCTATTTTAAATGCATTCGTGCAGGCCTTTACTAGATATTAACTAAACAGTTTTCGCAATCCTATTTGGCTATAAATTTTCAAAGATCGTTTAACAAAAAATTTATATTCAATGCTAATAGGAAAAAATACAGCATATTTATATTTAAGTGATGTGCCATCAACCAATGAAAAGTTGTATGGTGGTAACTAGGGATGCCGCACTTGACTGGTTTTTACAAATCACGGCATTAGGAATTTTCAAAATTTAAATACCGGGATCCGGGATTCTTCGGGATCCAGGGATTTATCGGGACCAGGTACTTTTCGGGATTTTTTTTATTCATCATATTTTTTATTTAAAAAACAAAAAGCTGAAATAAGCGCCACAAATTAAAATAATTCATTGCACTGCTATAAATAAATTTGTAAAAATAGCAGAAAAAGCAACTAGAAATTAGTTAAGAAAATCAATAATAAAACTATTAAATTTAAAGAATTTTAGTTATATTTAAGTTAACTTTTAATTAAATGAAAATGACAAATTGTACTGTAAAATTTACAGAAAATTTTGTTAAACATAAGTAAACTAAAATTAGTAAAACAGACTGTAATATCTACAAAATTTTTAAGCTAATGCCCGTATTCTAATAAAATTGTTACCTGTGACAATTTTTAGGCAGGTCTTAGAAGCACTGTATAAAAAAAATCAAGTTTTCCAAACTTTTATTGTTCTAAAATAATTTTTTTTTTTAATTTGAATTTAAGCAACAAATTTTCAATGCCTCAGCTGCTCAATTGGTAGAGCTGTTGTGTACAAAAATGTTGTTTCTTTACAGGCCTGGGTTCGAAACCCACTGAGGACTATGACAATTTTTTTTTTATTTTTTTCTTTTTTTTGTTATATTCCACAAAGCACATGACAATTCGTTTCATTGCTAAAAATAACTTTATGAAATTATAAAAAAAGAAATAAAATTTTTGTCCTCGCCGAATACCATATTGAAAAAAACCCATAGAATTTTTTTATTTATTTGGTGTAATAGTTTTGCATTCACAATTTAAAATTTTTAAAATTTTTTATTTTACAGCATTTTTTTTGCAAAATTATAAATATTTTAAAGATTTTGCAAACGCTAATAGAGTGTAAAAATAATAATCATTTTAATTTGTTATAGACTTAAGTAATTAAGCAATTAAAAATTCAATTAGCGAAATAACAGAAATTTTTTCCAAAATGCTGCGGGCCTTAGCTTAGAAAAATATTTTGAATAAAATTTCATATAAAAATTCATTATGGGTAGAAAATATAGTTGATTTCAAATTAAGCTAATTTTGACTCTGCGGGCCTTAGTTTGCAAATAAAGACGATTTAAAGATTTCAAATAAAATTTTATATAAAACCCATTTTGGGTTGAAAATATCAGTAATTTCAAAGTAAGCTCCTTTTCGCTCTGCAGGCCTTACTTTACGAAATATATTGTATACTTGCTCCCGAATAAAAAAGATACACCCAATAAAATTTCTAAAAGTCTAGTTTTTTTTAATTGTTGAAAATTAACTAACAAATGCATTAAAAATAACTAGCAATGTAGTAAAATTAACTAACAATTTTTTACTATTTTTTACTAACTGACAAAAGAGATACAGTGCAGTAATTTTTTTTTTGATAAAAAATTTTATTTTAATAAAAAACAACTTTTTTCTTTCGATTGTAAAAAAATGTATAATTTCTATATCGCACTTGAAATTTGAAGTAAAAATTCCAAACAGTTCTCCAGTTATTAGCTTTTAAGATACAGTAAGATTTTCGGAATTTTATATATCAATATAAACAAATATAAACTAAACAAGAATCTAAAAAAAGTCAATAAAATTTTTTTATTTTTTAAATAGCTAACAAAACTAACTATTTGCTCTAAAAATACTGTTTTGGTAGTTGCACTGAAAAAATTTTGACAGTTACTATTGTACATAACAGTTGTTTGTGTAGTAATCAGACTAACGAAAACTGCTATAATTTCGTAACAATTGTTTAAATCAATTATTTTTAATATCGTAATAAACAACTATCAAAACAGTATTTTTACAGTAAACAGTTGTTTTTACTAGTTATTTAGGAAATAAAACAATTCGTTGAGTTTTAAAAATTCTTGTTTAGTTTATATTTGTTATTGTATTATTGATATATTCCTAGTTTGCAAATAAAAATCAGAAACTTGTATTGTATCTCCAATATAGGCCTAATAACTGAAGAACGGTTTGGAATTTTTACTTCAAATTTTAAATAGGTTTAAGAAATTATACATATTTTTGTTATCGAAAGAAAAAAATTGTTTTTTTTATTAAAATATACTTTTATAATACGAAAAGAATTAACTGTAAAAACAGTAGTTTTTACCCACTTTGTCAGTTGTTTTAGCATTTTTGTAATGAAAATTTGTCAGTTCATTTTACAACATTGTAAGGTATTTTTAATGCATTTGTTAGTTATTTTTCAACAGTTAAAAATAAAAATTTTTTAGTTAGTTTAAAGATAAATACCTTTTTCGCCTTTTTAAATGCCATTTTCAGTAGATTCTACCGACAAACTTTTTTGAGTGTGTTCATTGTAATATTAAAAATAACTGCTTTGAGCAACTGTTACGGAATTACAGTATTTTTCGTAACTTAATTTCTTAAATAACTGTCATAATATTTGTTTTGCCTTTTCCATTGAAACACAACTGTAATTACAGTTAAAACAACAGCTACTGAATACTATACCAACAACAGTAGTGTAGTAACTGTAAAAAATTTTGAGTGTACCAGAAATTGGTGATTTTCTTATCCAATTTAATTTCCATACAGGTTGTTCTCAGATTTATTTTCTCATACATATGCAAATTTTATAAAAATCAGAAAATTTTGCTTGGAATACTTCCCTTGTTAATGTTTTCAAAGTCGATAATTGAAACCTCTTTTTTAATTATGAATCACCATGAAATATCTACAATTCTCTTAAATGTAACAAATATCATTAGATTTTTGTATTGAATTGAATATTAATGACCTCCGATTAATCATCTGCTCCATAAAAAAAATCAATACAAATAAATTGTTATTAATCCCCATTTTCAGTCTTATCATGCATAGACGTCGCTAATGCATAGACGACGTTAATACCCTTTTATGTATATATGAAAATTTCAATAATCCCAATATAATCTTCAAATTAACTAAAAATAAAAAAGAGACATAAAACACATTAGATGACAAATTACTGCACATTAACAGATCGATTTCAAATAAAAATTAATTAAAAGTAATGGAAACGAGGAAATAAATAATTAACGAAAAGTAGAAAATAATTTGATATGCATAGAAATTTAATGGAAATATGAGATAATGAATTTTAGACTGTTTTTTTTTAAGTTTTGTTATACAAAACGCGATAGTTAAAAAAAAAAAGATTAATAATCCTAACACTTTTGAAAGCTTCTAATACATATTTGTATAGAACGTATTAGTTAATAAATATATAATATACTGACTAAAGTTAAAAAATTTTTTAAAATTTATACAATAACAGTCATTATTACTGAAAAGTTCTTACAATAAAAGTGTCTAAATGGAAATTAATTATCACAAAAAGAAAATAATATATCATTGATACCCAAATACGAATATTCAACAAAAGATTTATTGAAAAATTTAGTTTTAACAACAAAAAAAAAAAAAATAATTTGATGGTTGAATGAATAAATGAATTCTTAAAATGTTTATTTACATTTCTAAATAAGATTATGACACCATGCCACCACAATACTGCTGCTAGCAGTGAGGATAGTGTTGCCACTCTAAAAAATTAAATCCCTAAAAATTCCCAACATCAAATGAGATATCCTAAATTTATACCACCCATAGGATGATCATTTATTTTTGACTTGAAATCAATAAAAAATTAAAAAAAAAAAATGTACAAAATTATAGATGGATAGAATACTTTCCTACAGAAAAATTCTCAGATTCTAAAGTTTTTCCCTAAAAAAAAGATCAGGTTTTTAAAAAAAAATTAGCTACTACACTCAGAAAAGATCTCAGAAAAACATGATAAATATTTGTGTAATACAGCGTTTAAAGATATTTTAACTGTTATTCAGTTTTTTTCAATTCCAATATATTTGACAGTTGTTATTAAAAAAAAACCTATTGCATTTTGATTACATTTAAGCAGTTATTACAATTTGTTAACAAAAAACTGCCAAAAAAAGTTTTTAAGTGTGTGTTTTTTGGTCAAATATTTCACCACTTTTGGAAGCTTAGCGATTTTCTCGTCAGATTTAGCAATTTTAATTTGCATATACCAGACAAAATTATCGAGCTGTTAGCCAAAAATCTAGCGATTTCTAATCGTAATATCATTTTTAATAGAAATTTGTGACTTCAAAAATACAAAATTCTCACTCACAAAAGTTTGACAGTTGCTTGTGTATTAATCAGTTTTTGTTGTTTTCAACTGTAATTACTGTTGTTTTCTACGAAAAAGTACAAAACAACTGTTATGCCAGTTATTTAAGAAAACAATTAACTAAAAGTACTGTAATTTCGGAAACAGTTATTTAAAGCAGTTATTTTTATTATCATAATAAACAACTACCAAAACAATATTTTTATAGTAAGCAGTTATTTTTATTAGTTATTTAAAAAAATAAAAAATTTCGCTGATTTTGTTTTTCTTAATTCTTGTTCAGTTTGTATTTTTTATTATTGATATACTTTTAGTTTGCAAGTAAAACAAATCATAAAATTTTATTGTATCTCCAATGCACAAAAAGGTAATAACTGGAGAATGGTTTGGAATTTTTACTTGAAATATTAAGTACGAAAAACTAACTACACATTCTTTTTTGTAATCAAAAGAAAAATACGGTTTTTTTTTTATTAAAGTTTACTTTTGTAATGAGGTTATTTTGTTCGGTTTAAGATCATATTATCAAAAATTCTATGGGAAATTAAAATTCATATGGGAAAAACATTTTTTCTGTTGTGTCTTTAGTCACAAAAAAGAAAATAATAATAAATAAAATAATGTAAAGAAACGCATGCAGTTATACATTTTATCAAGTAAATAAATCGGTTAGTTTTATACTACAAAATATTATCCCAGCAAAATCTTTCATTACCAAATAAGTACCCAGTCAGAAATCGCCAGTGGTACAAAAAATCAAGCACTGGCATACCACTGGGTAACCACGGTATTAAAAATAAATGACTGGCAGAACACTCATTTGGGACGCTTTGCCAGCGTTTGCTAAAAGCGTTTTACCAGTATTTGTTTTACAAAAATTTCGGTGGTTTATAAAAAAACCACTGGCAAAGAATTGGCTTAGAGTGATATGCCAAGGTTTGCAACCAGTGGTTATCCAGTGCTACCTAGCCAATGCTACCAGGCGTACAAAAATCAATTCACTGGAAAACCAACGATTTTATAAAAATGCTGACGCTTCGTTAAAAAATGTTTGTAGTCGGAAGGTTCCGAGTTCAAATCCGGTTGCAAGCAAAAATTTTTTTTTTTGATTTTTTTTAATTTAAAATTTTTTTTGTTTTATAAAATTAATTTTTTTGTTTGTGGGAAAGCTCCTTCAAGACCAACTTTTTTTTACCCTCCCAATACTGGCATACTAGTTACTAAAAATTGTTTGCCAGTACTAGCATTTTGGCACAGCCAGTAGTTGTCCAGCTATTATCACTCATTTATGTGTTTAGCCATTAAATATTATATGTCTCGTTAGCTCAGTGGGTAGAGCAGTCGTCTGCCAATCTTACGGCCTGGGTTCAAATCACGGCAGGACCAAAAAAATACATATGAACTTTTTTTTAATTTTATTTTGGAAAATATATTTCCAGACCACCTATTTATTGGTTTTGCCAGCATTTTGCCAACGTTTAAAAATTTTGTTCCTCCAGTGCTGTTCCGGCGCTTTTTGAACAGCCGGTCCTTTTGTCTAATGATGTTATCATTTTGGGAATGGGAAAGCACTTTTTGCCAGTACTTGTACCACCTATTAAAGTCCTTTGCCACCTCTTTCCCGTTTGTATTTTGGGTAGTTACATAATGAAACTAAAATTTTTTACTACTTATAATTCGGCGTCAGTACTAGTTATTTTTGTTCGGCGAAGCTGATTTTATAAGTAGTCTAGCCTACGCGCGACTACTTATTTATAAAGATAATGTGAATTTGGTAACTAATTATTTTTTAAACACTAGTAAGTATATAAATAAGTCGTATTATTTAACAACTTGTAACCATTTATTTTTTAACTGCGTATAAGTACACGAATAACTACTTATTTTGGTAACTACTTATTTTATATACTTTTGTAATGCAGCGGGTAAGCGGGTGCACAAATTTTGTGCGTTTTTTCATGCAGCGAATATGGACAACTACTTACAAAGACGACGTTGTCGAACAAAAATAATGAGTTTTGACACCGAATTATAAGCACTACACCCTAATTCTACTGCTTATTATTTAGATATTAGTAATGAGCACCCATTACTGAGATTTTGCTGGGTATGTTTCTTTTCTTTCAAATCTTTAATATTTTCATTTAATAATATTAATATTTAATATTACCCTACACCACTATGTGGTCAGGGTATTATAAGTTTGTGCTGATGTTTGTAACACCAAAAAATATTGGTCGTAGACCCACCTTATAGTATACCGATCGGTTCAGAATTTTTTTTTATTTCGATTTAACGATGTCCGTCTGTCCGTCCGTCCGTCTGTCTGTCTGTCCATGCAATCTTGCACTCTACAGGTCGCAAATATTAAGATATTTTGTTGAAATTTGGTACGCAGACCTATGTTGGCCCAAGGACGAACAAGTTTGATTTTGGTGACCATCGGTCCATGTTTAGACTTAGTGCCCATATAAGGGTCCTACCAAAATTATATTGTTTATACGCTGCAGGTCGTAAATATTAAGATATTTTGACGAAATTTGGTACACAGACCTTTGTTAGCCCAATAACGCAGCCTATTGATTTTGGTGAACATCGGTCCATGTTTAGACCTAGTGCCCATATAAGGGTCCTACCAAAATTATACTTTTTATACGCTGCAGGTCGTAAATATTAAGATATTTTGATGAAATTTGGTACACAGACCTATATTGGCCCAATAACGCAGCCTATTGATTTTGGTGAACATCGGTCCATGTTTAGACCTAGTGCCCATATAAGGGTCCTACCAAAATTATACTTTTTATACGCTGCAGGTCGTAAATATTAAGATATTTTGATGAAATTTGGTACACAGACCTACATTGGCCCAATAACGCAGCCTATTGATTTTGGTGAACATCGGTCCATGTTTATACCTAGTGCCCATATAAGGGTCCTACCAAAATTATACTGTTTATACGCTGCAGGTCGCAAATATTAAGATATTTTGATGAAATTTGGTACACAGACCTATATTGGCCCAATAACGCAGCCTATTATTTTGGTGAACATCGGTCCATGTTTAGACCTAGTGCCCATATAAGGGTCCTACCAAAATTATACTGTTTATACGCTGCAGGTCGCAAATATTAAGATATTTTGATGAAATTTGGTATATAGACCTATGTTGGCCCAAGGACGAAGCCTATTGATTTTGGTGAACATCGGTCCATGTTTAGAAATAGTGCCCATATTAGGGTTCCCCCAAAATTGGTGCGCTGACTCACATTATAGAAAATTTTGACACGAGCCCCATTTTAACCCATTCGAATTTCGGATCCAAACATTAGTTGGCTTTTACCCAGACTGGTGTAGGGTATTGTATAGTCGGCATGCCCGACTTTAACCTTTTTACTCGTTCTACCTGCAGATGATAGAAGGAGAAACCGAACAGATAGAAATATGGCAAGAATTATCTTAAAAAATATCGAGAAAAGTGACTGAAAAGCGATTATTTAGATTTAAATAATATTTCACAATAATCTAATTTATTTGAAAGTAAATAAGGTACATTTGCCAAATGATTTTTAACATTTAAAAATTACTTCATATAGTAGCTGTTTTAAATGAAAATGTAGTGTACAACTTCAACTGAAAATAAAGTTATCTAATTTTCACTTGATTCTGAAACAAGAAATTTTCAAACAAAATTTCTTACTTAAGCAATATTTAAGTTAAGTATTAGTTAAGCCCCGTTCACATTATCACACAAGTGCTTATACTTTTCTTCACACAAGTATGACAAAAAGTATGCTGAAATTGTCTGGTTTTCAAAAAAGTATAAAAGAAAATCTTTTCAGTGTTCAGACTGTTATCGACACACACAAAAAATAAATTAAAACAGTTATTTTTTCTTCTATTATTACTTTTTTTCACCACTAGTTGTTTTTAATCTTTGTTTAAAATTTATTTGTGAATAACACAACACTTGTGTTGAGACAAGTGGTAACTTTATGAAATATTTCAAAAAATAAATCTTGTCAAAAAAGTGTGACCGTATTTTAAAATGTGTGCACCCATTTTGACATGTGTGTAACGAACAGTGTTCACACTATTATACATTTTCGTTATACAACACATTTCTGACATGTATAACACACTTGTGTGATAATCTAAACGGGGCTTTAGGTGTAAAAAACTGGCTCTTAATAGTTTTTTTTTTTACAGAAACGCTTAAGTTTTGAATCGATTGTAAAAAAATTCACTTTTCATTTAAAATATACTGCAAATCTGGGAGTGTTTTCGTCTGTGCTACAACATCAACTAATGCGGCAAAAAATTTATAGAGTTTTTAATAGCATTTCTATAGAAACACTCAAAAAAGTAAAATTTATATACTTATACAGCTAAAAAAGCGACAAAGGTATTTACCTTTAAAAATATAGTTATTTTTAACTGTTGAAAAATGACTAACAAACGCAATAAAATAACTAAAAATTTCGTTAAATTAGCTGAAAAATTTTTACTAAAAAAGTTTTAAAATAACTGACAAAATTGGCAAAAACCACTCTTTTTTTACAGTTAATTTTTAGGTATTATAGAAGTATATTAAAAAAAAAAAAACAATTTTTCTTTTGATTACAAAATATGAATAATTTTTTCATCTGTACTTGGTAGATATTTATAATGATAATAAAATAATTAAATTTAAACAACTGCTACAAAGTTAAAGTTGTTTTATATTTTTCCATAGAAAAACAACTGTAATTTCAGTTTAAATCAACAACTGCTGATTAATACACAAACAACTGTCATGTAGTAACTCTCAACGTTTTTTGTGTGTATATTCCGTTTCATTTCATATAAACAAATTAAGATATAGTCCTCAAATAACACTGTACAACAAAATCAATTTTTTTCCAAAATAATAGTAACAAGGTTCTGAAAATTATTGAGGAAGAGGGGACCAAAAAAATATCCCTTTATCGGCTTTTTAAAAGTTTACGTCTGGCCCTATGTTTTTTTGTGGGGGTTAAAGTTTCCCCCTTTTTAAAATGTTTATTGGGATTCGTCTAGGAAATTCCTCATTTTAGGTATAGAATATATTCAGCGAACTTATGTAATACCTTATGAAGAACATTTCTGTAGAACCTTTTAACCCTCTAACTTGTCAAATAAAGGAAATTTTTTGACCCTTTTCATAGAGGGACAAAAGAGACCCATAAGTTCAAGAGTTAGAGGGTTAAAATATTTCGTCATGAAATTCTACTATACGTCTCTGAAGACATCAAAGTTGAAAATTTAACTTCAGTGACAGAAATAAATCAAAACTTTTTAGATGAAACCCCCAAATCTGGCAACCTTGGATATGGCATACGATGTGATCTAAGCAAAAGAAACAAATTAGTGCCCATTGGGCTTGTGACAACAAACACTGTGAAAATTTCAACAAATGATCTTATGCTCCAGTTACTTCCTCCTCTGCAGTAACAATGGTCACATAGAATTTTTTGTATACACTATGGACGTTATTAAGTTTATGTAGGTGGTGGTTTGGAAGAAGTGGTTGGTGGTGGTGCTGGATATTGTATATCATTGTGTCTTATATGATCTCGTACTTTTATAAGATCTTTTTATAGGAAATATTCTTTATGGATTTTTTAATCATATTAAACAAAACAATAAAGCTCATACTGTGTGTAAGATTGTTGGTCTTGTTGTTGTTAGTTTTAATCAAATGAAATTGAAATTTGACGAAATTTTTTTCTATATTTCTTTCAAGGCATATTAGGAATGATCTATGGCTACATATTACTCTGCTTATTTGTTTGTAGTATTTCTATGGTTGTGTTTTCTTAAACATTTTTAATAAATGAGGGGGATATTAAATGTTATTAGCAGGGCAAGGGACTTTATATAAATATACATATGTTTGTTGTAATTATCTTTTGAACAACATAAACTACCCAGGGAAATTTTTTACAATCGGTAGACAACTATACCCATTCTACAATTCGTTCCACTGCAACCGATTCCATGGAACTGGTTCCGGAACCAATTCCTGGGATCCTATCCTATTTATGACGTAGAATCAGTTCCAGAACTAATTCTAGAGTAACCGGTTCCACTTTGGAGCCATAGAAGGGGTTGCTTTTGGGACAATTTCAAACAAAAAGAATCGGTGTTAGAATCGACAGTAAAAGGGGTTGTAAATGAAAAGTAGCTACTCTACAACCGATTCTTTGGAACAGAAAATTTTCCTGGGGAGGTATCGATTTGTTGGAATATTTTGCGTAAAATAAATGTTTTTGCATATTTTGTGAAAAGTACATTCTTAATTGTATATTTTCTTTTGATTTACTCAAAATTCAATATTTGGTGATATTTTTTAGTAATTTTGAAATGCGATTGTAGTTATTTTAACTTCAATTGCAGTTGTTTTTCAATGCTTTTGACACAATTTGCAAAAACTACTGCATTTTAGTTATATTTACTTTATTTAGTTACATTTGGCGTAAAATTGTAATTTTTCAATGCCATACTCGTGGATCTGCCATTTTATACCCTACACCACTATGTGGTCAGGGTATTATAAGTTTGTGCTGATGTTTGTAACACCAAAAAATATTGGTCCTAGACCCACCTTATAGTATACCGATCGGCTCAGAATTTTTTTTTATTTCGATTTAACGATGCCCGTCTGTCCGTCCGTCCATGCATTCTTGTGCGCACTCTACAGGTCGCAAATATTAAGATATTTTGATGAAACTTATTAGACCGACTTATGTCGTCCCAAGGACGAAGCCTATTGATTTTGGTTAAAATCGGTCTATGTTTAGACCTAGTGCCCATATAAGGGTCTTCCCAAAATTATATTGTTTATACGCTGCAGGTCGCAAATATTAAGATATTTTGATGAAATTTGGTACACAGACCTATGTTGGCCCAAGGACGAAGCCTACTGATTTTGGTGAACATCGGTCCATGTTTAGACCTAGTGCCCATATAAGGGTCCTACCAAAATTATATTGTTTATACGCTGCAGCTCGCAAATATTAAGATATTTTAATGAAATTTGGTACATCGACCTATGTCAGCCCAAGGAAAAAGCCTATTGATTTTGGTTAACAGCGGTCCATGGTTAGACCTAGTGCCCATATAAGGGTCCCCCCAAAATTGTATTGTTTATACGCAGCAGGTCGCAAATATTAATATGTTTGGATGAAATTTTGTACACAGACCTATGTTGGCCCAAGGACGAAGCCTAGTGATTTTGGTGAACATCGGTCCATGTTTAGACCTAGTGCCCATATAAGGGTCCCCTCAAAATTATATTGTTTATACGCTGCAGGTCGCAAATATTAAGATATTTTAATGAAATTTGGTATACCGACCTATATCAGCCCCAAGACGAAGCCTTTTGATTTTGGTTAACATCGGTCCTTGTTTAGACCTAGTGCCCATATAAGGGTCCCCCAAATTTGGCTTGGTTACAAACTGCAGGTCGCAAATATTAAGATATTTTAATGAAATTTGGTTCGCTGACTTACATTATAGAAAATTTTGACACAAGTCCCATTTTAACCCATTCGAAATTCGGATCCAAACATTAGTTGGCTTTTAACCAGACTGGTGTAGGGTATTGTATAGTCGGCATGCCCGACTTTAACCTTTTTACTCGTTTATGTTAAATTTTTGGTTTCAGATACACGATCAGTGACCTAAAGTCATACAAATGAGGTCGTTTTTGATTTTTACAACTCACGGTCGCCATTTTCGATCCGGTGTAGGATATAAGTAAAAATAGTGAAAACTTGGTGTTTATATCAATGGGTTTAACATTAGTTTGTCATAGGAAAGATTCGATACTACTGTATATTAACAATTTTTCAGCAGACAATTATGCATGTGCATTAAATCTCTATGTGTTTTTGTAGTTGTAGTATTTTATTGTGGCATTTTCTTTGCTCAAGTATTCGTAGATTAAATAGTCATGCATTTTAAAGTACTCCGTCGTTTTTTTTCTGAGTACCTGCATAGTTTCCTGATTATACAAATACTGTAGAAAATTGCTAGATTGTTCTAGAAAAATTCTTTATTTGAATAAATAAACAGTTCTTAAATATAAATCAAACACATCAGAGTATGATTATTGGAAATTTTTAAAATAAAAAATTATATGTACATAAAACACTACATATTGTGCATGAACTTCCTAACTCTAGTTATTAGTTAGTGTATGTTAGTAACCACTAGTAGTTAAGATTAATTTAAATTCTTAGCATTTAATGTTGATTTAAATAGGAATTTGTACTAATTTTCTTGTTTTATTAGTATTTAACATAGATTACGAATAGATTTAATGAATTAATGTAAATGTTTAAAACAAGTTACGTTAATTAAATATATGAAACTTCTTCGATAATTGACGCAATTTTTAAATTTTAGCCACCACACACATATTTATATTTAACACCAAAGAGATTTAATTCTCAAAATTTTACATCAAAATATTTAAAATATTGACCATCTTTAAAATTTGGGCGATTTTTGTGATCGCTTTGTATTTGGAATCTGCAACTAAAGCCATGTCAAAAAGGCTCTTAGCTTCTAAGGGAAGTTCTTTTAAACAACTTGCCATTAAAAGTTAAATTGTATCACTTTTAAATGCAGTGATTTCGAAATACTTTTTCTCATGTGTTTTTAGAACTCATTTAAAAATAACTAATTTTCGATTTTTTCTGATTTTGTTTTAAATTTAAAAAAATTTACAATTGAAATTTTTGAAAATGCTATAATATGTTGAGTCTTGTGAAATTGAGGTATTTGTGGTTAATTGAGTTTTCAGAGAATAACCGCCTCATACACTTTAAATTGCAAACAAGAAAAATTTATTGTTGGCTTAACAAAGTAATTTAATAGCAAACTTTTCAAAATTTAAATAAAGAAGCCATAATTTTCTTTGCTTTATCAAGGTATCGCAGATTTGGGATGATCTTGTGCAATTCTAGTAGAATGTCTGTTCCCTACTTTACCACAGTAACCCAAAGCAGGAAAATTGGGCGCTACAACTAACACAGAGAAAAAATGGTTTTGCTTTATTTCATTTTAAAATCTGAAGATTATTTCATTATTAAAAAAGCCCTAATGAAATAAACTTCAAAGTGAAAATCGTTTGTTTCAGTTCTTTTTGGGAGTTATTTCATTTAATTTAAAGTTAAATTTTTTCAGTATTTGTTACAGTTAAAATATAATAATTTTTATTTTTTCGTTTCAATTGCTGCTCATCAACAACGAATATTTCCAAGATTTTATCAACCGCTTAACTGGTCAATTAATTTTTGAAAATACAAAACCGTATTC
Source organism: Leucophora obtusa (assembly GCA_949987735.1). Lineage (NCBI taxonomy): Eukaryota > Metazoa > Arthropoda > Insecta > Diptera > Anthomyiidae > Leucophora > Leucophora obtusa. The sequence continues at coordinate 64,306,237 of OX465299.1, read as the reverse complement.
ACGAAACCAGCTTGAAAATATAAATTTAATATCACAAATGAAAAAGCGCTGTACACAAGAAATAAATCCGATTTTTTACCCCTTTAACGTAAATTTTGCTTAATTATACCCTAAACCACTATGTGGTCAGGGTATTATAAGTTTGTGCTGATGTTTGTAACACCAAAAAATATTATAGTATACCGATCGGCTCAGAATTTGTTTTTATTTCGATTTAACGATGTCCGTCCGTCCGTCCGTTTGTCTGTCCATGCAATCTTGTGCGCACTCTACAGGTCGCAAATATTAAGATATTTTGATGAAATTTGGTACGCAGACCTATATTGGCCCAATAACGCAGCCTATTGATTTTGGTGAACATCGGTCCATGTTTAGACCTAGTGCCCATATAAGGGTCCTACCAAAATTATACTGTTTATACGCTGCAGGTCGCAAATATTAAGATATTTTGATGAAATTTGATACACAGACCTATATTGGCCCAATAACGCAGCCTATTGATTTTGATGAACATCGGTCCATGTTTAGACCTAGTGCCCATATAAGGCTCCTACCAAAATTATACTGTTTATACGCTGCGGGTCGCAAATATTAAGATATTTTGATGAAATTTGGTACACAGACCTATATTGGCCCAATAACGCAGCCTATTGATTTTGGTGAACATCGGTCCATGTTTAGACCTAGTGCCCATATAAGGGTCCCACCAAAATTATATTGTTTATACGCTGCAGGTCGCAAATATTAAGATATTTTGATGAAATTTGGTACATAGACCTATGTTGGCCCAAGGACAAAGCCTATTGATTTTGGTGAACATCGGTCCATGTTTAGAACTAGTGCCCATATAAGGGTCCCCCCAAAATTGGCTTGGTTACAAACTGCAGGTCGCAAATATTAAGATATTTTAATGAAATTTGGTGCGCTGTCTCACATTATAGAAAATTTTGACACAAGCCCCATTTTAACCCATTCGAATTTCGGATCCAAACAATACACCAGACTGGTGTAGGGTATTGTATAGTCGGCATGCCCGACTTTAACCTTTTTACTCGTTTTTAAATATCGTAAAAAAACGACGCAAACAGTTAACCGGTTTAATATTTAAAAAATATAAATGTATGTGACTGAATTTAATTAGATCCGGTGCCAGATCCAACCAGCGTTATTTAATATTAAAAAAATTGGGTCATTTTGACACCAAGCTCGCAAACAGGTTAATTTTGATCTTTTTTTCTACAAAATGTTTAATTAAAAGTTTTTATGCCGCTTTTCATGTCAAATGTCACTTTTTATATTTTAAAAATTTGGTATCATTTTGGCCCCACGTGCTTATAAGGGTTAATTTCTTATTAGTTGTTATTATATATAAAATTTGTTGCTAACAGAGTTATTTGGACAACTTTCTCCAAATTCCGCAAGAAACAGCAGAATTCAAGAAAAATCGAAAATTTTCAAAAATTTCATTTTTGACCTTCCCGAGTAAAAATAGTTATATATTGTCATATATCATGTGATTGGGCTATATCTGACAATGAATGGAGTCACATTAAGACAGATATTATTTTTTCAACGAATTTTTTGTAAGGTAATTGATATTATTACATATCCCCAAATCTGACTCCATATATAACTACATAAGCCTTATAAAACTAATCAAATTATATGTAGTGATCGATATGATTATATATGATTTGATACTAAGTTTTATAACACTGTATGTGTCGTCGTACTAAAAATATATTTTAATTTAATATAACTTTTTATATAATCCCATACAAATTAATTTATAGTTCAACATCAAAATTAGTTATCTGTAAATTCAGAGTTAATTACTCCATAGCCAAATAATTTTCACGTGATGTTTTTGCATGTAAAATCATATTAAAAAATGATGCGTACGATTTAGAAGACAAAAGTATTCAAATAAATTTTTATTTTATGTTTTAAAATTTGGGTCTTCAAAATTGTTAAAACCATAGACATTTCAATGTCAATTTAATAGCTGGTATGCATAAAAAGTATGCCTACTATCAGACAAAATTTTATAAAATCAGATATTTTTATATCCAATTAGATATAATTTGATGTCCTGGATATGGACAAATCTCGGATCAAACTGTATCAAATTATATATAATTTGATATAATTAGACACATGTAGATGACCCATTTTTCGGATCAAGTTGTATGTCGTTGTATATGGGGATTTATCAAAAAAGATATACCTATGTATGACACCATATTAAGATTTTTACCCGGGTTGCTAACGAAAGGGTTAACGATGTCGGAGTTTCACAAAATTTTCAAAAAATAATCTCTTTTATCCGAGTTAAAAAAATAGGAAGTGATTTTGTCACTACTAAGTTAAAAGAGGGATATGTGTACTCTTCAGTCAAATTATTCTGTGAGGTGTTGTTAAAAAAACTCCACTCACAATATTTTATCGTTAAAAACAACATAAAATACATATTAAATTAATTGAAAACACAATTAAAAAAAGGACTACTTATTTTTCATTATATTCAAACCATTTTGCTATTTATTTTCAAACATTGTTTAAACAATCCATAAAAGAAATAAAAATAATTGAAAAGTCTGTTAAAACAATCATTAATTTTTAACTGACAAAACGTAGAAAAAAAAAACGATTTTGTGGTTTGTTTTTTCATATTTGAAAGTTTTTTTTGTTTGATTTTTCAAAACACTACACCATACACACACGTTCATATTTTGTTGGCTATCTTTGTATGTATGAGTATAGAATTTCTTGTAATTTGAATTGAAATAATTTTGTATATAACAAACTATTTTATCAAAAAAAAAAAAAAAAAACCGAAGATATTTGAATTTTTTGTTTTAAAATAGAAAACAACGAAATTATTTAAATTATTTTTTCTAAAAATAGAAAACTAAAAATAGAAAATTTGCCTGAAAATAATTTGTAATTTGTTTTTTATTGACTGATAAAAAAGTTAAACAATATGTGTGTGTTCGTTTACTCGAATTTCTTACTACTTTTACTACAATTGGAAAGTTTTGTTTACTTTTTGTATTGATTTTTTTCAGCTGTAGTAAAAGTAGTAACTTGCAGTAAGTAAACGAACAAGCTTTATGTTTCAATGTATTTTAATTGATTCTTCAATTGAAAACAAACTTTACCTATTACTTTTCAAATAAACCTCAAAATTTTTGTAGTTAAATAAGGATGTAATTTTAATAAGTGACAGAGGGGACAGAAGAAATAAAAATTTAAAAAAAATATGATCTTAATTATTCAATTTTTTATTTTTAAATTAATGTTAGATTTGAGATCATACAAGTACAGAGACTAAAAATTTAAAGAAATCGATAAGGCCAGCAGGATGGAATACGTATTTTCGGGTCCCGTTACAGACGCATCTTCAGCATCCATGTCTTTGTATTCTGGCGAGAAACCCCATATCCATTGACTTTGCGTTGGACTTAAGCATGCTTCAGTTGCATAATTTAATTTACGTTTTGAGTTCTTTAAGTTCAGGGTAAAACTTTTTCATTTGAAACACAACATACTATGATTTAGTTCCAATTTTCTCCACTAGGAGTGCTTCATAGTTTTTGATATTTAAATTAAAATTGTTCTTAACTTAATTCTATTTAAGTTAACGATTTTCACAAATCTTGCTTAAAAGTAAAAATGGATGGAAAAACCAACAGAAAGAAAATTCTAGTGAAATTTTATACACAAATTAGTTTTTATTTGTATATGATGCAATTTGACGCCACTTTATATTTATGTACAAGTTGCTCTTTTTGTACGACCGTCTGTCTGACTTGTTTCGTCCCCATAAAGTGTTTATGATAAAAACCAACAAAGCGGTCACAATAAAACAAAGAACCATTACGTGAGAAAACAATTAACACCTTTTTTTCTCTAGTAATTTACCAGAACATAAGTTACAAGTTGGAGTGAGGCGACATAAAATGGGCAAAACGAGAAACGCATATTACAGACTGCATTTGGTAACAAAAAAAAAAAGAAGGAAAAACGAAAGAGTATAAAACATTTAACTGCATTTTTTTAATACATATTCGTAATTGTTGGAGTAGACATTATTCAACAAGTACTCATAGTTGAGTACGTGTAATTGTTTGAACTAAGAAACTATTTTATAGTACTATGATTGTTGCAGGGAATAAAAACTTTAATTAGGATGACCATTTGTTTAAAAAAAAAAATGTATGTGGGTTAGGGTTGAGGAAGCAACATTGTACCTAAGCTGATAAATATCGAAACTAAGATAAATAGCCAGACTTAAGGCATAGATCAATGTACTAGATGTCCGACAAGAGATATTCGTTAACCCAGGGAAGAGGAAATAAAACTATATACTCGTATTTGAAAGCTCGAACAACATCAAAAGACGGTGACAGTAGTATACTAATACATGCATAAAAATACGAAATTAATGTCAAAACAACAAAAACTTTCCCAAATTAAACCATTTTTCGTATAATTTACGAAATTTTTTGTTATTTTGACATTTTTTTCATAATTTAATGCATGGATTATTACACTATGGAACATTTTTGGGATTATTGTCTGGGGGGTGAGAAATTCTAAGTCAGGGTGATGGTACTAGGTCAGTATAGTAAAACCCTCAAAGGGTTTGGCGTTCGTATGTGTCATTTTTTTTATGACCTTTTAAATTTTTTCCTTATCTTGATGTTTTTTCGCTTAGTTGTAACTCGAGAACCACTTGTCCGATTTTGATGAAACAAATTTAGAAAAATTTAGAATTACAATTTCTTTAATCCGTTCATATAACATTTTTCTTTATAATCAACAGTTTTGCCGGTAAAAATAAATTTGTGGAGAAAATAAAATATTTTTTTGCCTAAAAATTAAAATTTTTTATGAATTTAAAAAAAAAAAAAATTAATTTTTAGGCAAAAAAATATTTTTTTTTCTCCACAAATTTATTTTTACCGGCAAAACTGTTGATTATAAAGAAAAATGTTATATGAACGGATTAAAGAAATTGTAATTCTAAATTTTTCTAAATTTGTTTCATCAAAATCGGACAAGTGGTTCTCGAGTTACAACTAAGCGAAAAAACATCAAGATAAGGAAAAAATTTAAAAGGTCATAAAAAAAAATGACACATACGAACGCCAAACCCTTTGAGGGTTTTACTATACTGACCTAGTACCATCACCCTGACTTGGAATTTCTCACCCCCCAGATTGGCTGTTGTACTGTGTTATCAGTGCACCAAATTATCTTAAGTTTTGGCAAAAAGTCTTGTAGAAAAGAGGACATAGGTCATTAGGGGTAATTTTTGCCAAAAGTCGATTTCTATGTATTTGCAAAAACGGAAAAAACAGTATATTAGTCAAACCCGTTGTAATTATAGAATTGGTGTGGTTGGCAACCGGTAGAAAAAAATGTCCTAGATAATATTGACGTTTAAAAGTTCATGACGCCATATTGGAACCGCCATTTTTTGAAGTTTACAAATTTTAAGCAGTACACCAATTTGCAGAACAGGGTATACTGAATTTGTGCTGATAGTATAATGGTCATAGACCGATCTTATACTATACCGATCGATTAACAAGCGAAAGCGATTTCAACTGATATCTTGCACAGGACCTACATAATTTTATTTATCAATCAAATGCTGCTAATTCCGAGAAAAAAACCTAGGTCATACTTTTAAAGATAAAAAGCTGAAGCTCGAATATATTGTTTCTTGCTCTATAATGATTTTTTCGTTTATTTCGTATATTACATTTATTGCATCGTTAATTGATATTCCCTTCACGGAATTTGATCCGCATCCCGGAATAAGACCCAAATCTTACTGTGCTGTAGGGTAAAATCGGCACACAGGACTTTAGTTGGACTTAAATTTAAACTTATTAACGCGATATTGAATTAAATGTTTTGAAATTGTTTGAGCTAAATTTCAATACAGCTCGAGGCAATTTTAACTACAGGTAATGCTTTAACTTAGAAAACCGTTTTTCAGGAACTTTATGATTATATTATTCCGACATTTTTTTTTTATTATTTTATTTCCTGTTTTAGAACTGGCAACCCTCTAACCCCTTTAATGCAAATTTTCAACAACACTTGTTGCCGCCATATTGAAAACGTCTCTATGATGATAATAGAATAATATTTTCTCAGTGGGGCATATAGACCCAAGCAGCACTTAAGGGTTAATTTTCTGAAATTAGATTAACACTGGGTCTCATACTACAGGGTTAAGTTTAATTTAACTATTAAACAAGAGAAAATGTCAAAAAATTGTTTACAAAACAACCACAAAATTTTGGGTGAACTACACTCACAATAATTTTTCCTTAAAATTAACCGAATATATGGGTGATATCAAAAAATGTGATAAAAACCATGTAACCAGCTAATTTCTAATGCATGGATTATATTTGAGTTATATATTTCGATATATATCAGCGCTTTGTCACCTGTTTTACAAAATTTATAACAATCTGACCAATTTTTGGTTTATACATAAAATTTGTGGCCAATTTTATAGGCCAAATGTAAACTCCGTAACCAGTAATTCATAAGGTTTTTTAACTTTAATAGCTTATATTTTAATAACCAATGTAGCTACACACTAACGGTAAGAATTTTTATGAAGAGGAAAAGTAACTTTTTTAGCAAAAAGTAATACATTTTACAAACTTTTCCGTATGTCTATGCTAACACGACTTCAACTCTGTAACGATTTTTCGTCAAAATTTTTGATAAAAATGCATACACACGAATTTTGGAGTTATCTATTAATTATATTTCGAAAAGTATAATGTTGTCTATACTCAAATCATCGTTGAACTGTAAACAATCATCTAGTATAACAGACTTGAAGTTTTTCTGCAGCATGTGACATTCTCGAGATGGAAAAGGATGTCTTTAATAAGATTTGAAAAATATTGTAAACTCCGTTCCTAATTTTTACACCAAACTATTTAATGAGTAAGAAAATCAATGGCATATTTGGATTCAGCTTGTAGGCATCATATGATTTTGTTTCGGAAAGAAAATTCTGAATTCTGAAAGAAAACGAAAAAAGTAACCAAATGTAAACTCCGTAACTGTAAACTCCGTAACCACAATTGTTTGCATCAGATTGCGTTCAAAAAAATGTAGGTAAATGTTTAAAATATTTTAAAATAACCATAAACAGAGGTGATTCAACTAATATTTATGCGTCAAAAGACGATTCAACTAATAATTTTGCGTCAAATCAAAAAAAAGTTATCAGTTTTTTACCCTAAACTGCTGGAGCGATAAAGTTTGATATTGCATTTCATTAGTTTGACAAATTAAATTTGTTTTGCACAATTTAAGAATTTTTTGATCGCGAAATGTTATGTTTTTAATATATTATTTTGTAACTTCGCAACCGCTGATTGGATTTTAAAAAATTTTATATTTTTGAAAACCATTTAAAAGGAGTAAAAATACAAAATTAAAAAAAAAATTGTTCGCGGAATGAATTGTATTTTAATTCGCGAAACCGCCAATTTGATAAACACAAATTGTATATTAATGAAAAGCATGTTGAAAACCCAAATACGAAAAACTAATAAATTGAAGAAAATTCGTACGCAATTTTTTTTGTTATATCTTTTGCTTGTGAAAATGTAAACTCCGTTACCACAAAAAAAAATTTAAAATTGTGCAAAAAAAGATATTGCGACAACTTGTAGAAGAGATTTTTTGCAATTAGGTTTATAATGCATAAACTTACTGTTTCCATTAAGAAAAAACCCAAATATTAACACTTTTTATTTCTCACAAATTTGGCCCAAAAACTTATCACATTTTTTGATTTCACCCATATACATTAAAACAATAGAAAATAAGTTAAAAAAAGGACTACCCACTTTTCGTTTAAAACAATAGTATTTTGTCATTTATTTTTAATTGTTATTTAATTAACTGGCAAAGTCAGTAAAAATAATAGATTTATCGTTTATTTTAAAATTAATTGTATTCTAACAACTAATTGTTTTTAACAGAAAATTTTGATTGAATATTTTAACTTCTACCGAAAGTCCGTATTTTGTGTATTTTATTTATTGAATGACTGATAGAAAAAGTTAAAAAATCTATTTCTTTGCAATTTAAATACTTATTCAATTAAAACAACTTACTGATTTACTTTTTAAACAACTGTTGAACTTTTACAGTAAAGTTATTGTGAGTGTATAAATTTTATAGCTAACTCATAAACCGCGTCTATGAGATCCACCGTAAGCATATTATTTAAAGACCTAGAAAAATAATATCAAGAAGTTTCAACAACACCAGCTCAGAAATGCCTGTTAGATTGAAAAAATCAAAAAAAAAATCAAAATCCAGGGGTATGGCATCACCAAAAAAATAAATTATAAAAATATCGTTGTCACTAGATGGCACTTTGTTCAAAAAATTGGCAATTTTCTTTTTTTATTTAAATTTAAATAATAACAAACAACAACGCCAAAAAACAAACGGATATCTCAAATTTTATTATTTGAATATATTCCGAGCTAGTTTTTTTCCTTATTTTGAGCAGTTTTAGCAGTTTTTGAGTTTTAAAATATAGGCTCAGCTGATACTAATCTGATACTAAATAATTGCTCAAGTAATACTAAATTTAAGCGCCCTCCATCGGTGAGTAGTGTTTTGTTTTTAATTTCCTATCTCTATAATTAATAGTCTCTATCAAAAACTTCTAAAATTTGACATTTGGCCCTAAACAGGGGCTATTTGACCTTAAACAGGATTGAAGTATTCGACCTTATGCTGTAATATTCTGGCCTAAAATTGGAATTAAAAAGAAAAAAAAAACTTGCCTAAAGATGAAAAAAGAAAATCCTACAATTTTTAGAGTTTTTCATTGCTAATATATTGTTGCAAAATTGGATTAATTAAGTATAGAAAATTCGGGAATTTTAGAAGAAAAATAACCCGAGAAACAGGAAGTCCTAATCCCGTTAATGTGGCAGCACTACATTTAATAAATTTAAGTATAATATTAAGTGGTTGGGGCTCTGCTATGAATAACATAAGTGTTACAATTTTGGTACCACTGGAATTTTCTAGTATGTTCTACAACCATGACCTTTACTATAAAAGGGCTGCTACTTAACGTTAAGGAAGTTAGTTGCGCATTAGCGTTTATGTAGTCAATGGCGTATCAGCCTTGTAGAGTGAGTTGCGCAATAGCGTGTTTATAGTTGTGTGTGTGTTGTATTGTTGTATGTAAAGTGCTAAATAAATAAGCTTAGTATCAAGAGTGTGCACTCTCAGAACAATTCCGTTGTGACAACCGAATTTTTTCCAACCGAATTGACTCGATTGCTGCAACCTCGTAATTCGGTTGCCTCAACCGAATTCAGTTGTGGCAACCGATAATTCGGTTGTTGCAACCGAATTGAAATCGAATTCGGTTGTCGCAACCGAATTGAAATCTAATTCGGTTGCCACAACCGAATCAATTCGGTTGGCAAAAAATTCCGTTCCCACAACGGAATTGTTTTGAGAGTGTGTGGTTATTTTGATTGCAATAGAAAAGAACCCGGTTTATTTAAAGGAAATAAACCAACATTTTTAAAATGAAAAAAAAAAACTAAGTTCCTATTTTTATAAAAAGAATCAAACGAATTCGTTAAAATATTTGCCTAAAAAACACAAACTTAAAAACATCTTTCTTTAAAAAAATTTAGCCGCATCTCTTCTACATAGATGTCTTAACAAATTTGTGCAAAAAAATTTAAACAAAAACGTTTTCAAATTATTGTTTTTCATACAAATATTTTAACGAATTCGTCTGATTCTTTTTATAAAAACACCCAGTAAGAATATCCTTAACAAAACATTATTGTTGATTTTTTAAAATTGTGTTAAAAAACTTTTTGGAAATACAAAATTGGAGATATGAAAACAGTGTTTCAAAATTCAAATCTTTTTGGCATTAATTTTAACCGAATTAGCAAAAGACAAAATGAAAAATACTTCTTATCTGAGTATCTTGGAATTTATAGAAAAAAAAATGTTTTTGAAGTAGATTATTAATTATAAATCTAAAAATTTGTTGCCTCTTTAGATAAGATAATTTTGTGCTAATCACGATTTTTTAAACTTTTTGATTCGAATGAATAGAGATGGGGCAAAATTGACGAACATTTAGACTACCTCTAGCAATGTAAAATCCCCGTGCAAAGGTTATCTGTATTCAAAAATGGACTTTGGTGGGGCCTTGGACCCTCGGAAATTAAAAAAGAAATTACAATTCATAAACGGCAAAACGGACAAAACGTCCTCCCATAGCTTTTGAATGATATGGACCAGGCCTTGGGACGCTCCTGAGTCCCTATAATTTAAACAAATTTTACGCTCTGTATAATTACCAGAGAAGACAAAAAAAAGCAAATTCCAATGTGTTTAAAGCCAAAATATGTCGGAAAAAAGCAAGAAAAAGCAAAAGTAAAAAAACTTGGAAAAACAACAGTTTTTCAAAAAAAATTCAAAGTTAAGAGAAAAAATATTTTTTTGTGAGCAAAAAAAAGTATTTTTGGGCAAAAAGTCTTAAAAAAAGCAATTCAAAGCTCTAAAATTTTAAGAAAAAGCTATTTTAAAGCTAAAAAATGAAAAATCCAAAAAAGCAAAAACAAGCAAATATGAGCAAAACAAGCAATAAAAAGCATAAAAAGAAAAAAACACCAATTTTGTCTTCTCTGATAATTACACACAAAACTGTAGTTTAACTAATTTTTTACTTAAATTTAAATTTGTTAAATTTGTCAATAAATGTGTTACAATCAACAAATTTTATTTTAAGTGAAAAAACAGGAATACATTTTGTTGAAGTAACAGATCTTTTTCTGTTGGGCCAACAGACATATTATTTTCAGTGTGTCGACTCAGAATCAATTTTTGATTAGATTTTTCTATGTCCGTCTGTATATTCATATATTCATGTAGCCACGCTGGAAGTCGTGCGAAATTTGGTTTATTAAATTATATCGGCCCAAGAACTCCTATAACGCCCATATAAAGACCCCCTAAAAATAGGCTCCTAAGGTAATTCGCACGCATTCTGGACGTCCAATTTTGAGCCACTTTTTCGAGCACTGCTGGCCGTATGTCACGAATAACACGAACAATGCTGTCCTCCAAGGCATCAATTGTTGCTGGTTTATCAGCATAAACCAGTGACTTCACGTAGCCCCACAGGAAATAATCGAGAGGTGTCAAATCGCACGACCTTGGAGGCCAATTGACAGGTCCATTTCTCGAAATCAACTTATCGCCAAATTTTGATTTCAATAAGTCGATGGTTGCGTTCGCCGTATGGCACGTAGCGCCATCCTGTTGAAACCACATCTCCTCCGGATCAATGTCATCCATATTTTCAAACAAAAAATCATTGATCATGGTGCGGTAACGATCTCCATTGACCGTAACGCGAGCTCCGGCCTCATTTTTGAAGAAATAAGGTCCGATGATGCCACCAGCGTGAAAACCGCACCAAACGGTGCATTTTTCTGGATGTAATGGAGTCTGTAGGGTCTCTTGTGGATTGGTCTCACTCCATATGCGGCAATTTTGCTTATTAACAAACCCGTTAAGCCAAAAATGCGCCTCATCGCTGAACACAATTTTGCGTCTATAAGTTGCGCGAATCGACGACTGATTTTCAAAGTAAATTTGGATAATTTCGTAGCGTTGTTCAAGCGTGAGTCTATTCATGATGATTTGTCAGAGTATACTGAAACAAATAAAAAAAAATGTTTCATCAAAATTTAATTTTTTGTGTTACTTTTTACAATTTAAAGTTCTATCTAGCTTAAAAAAACACCCTTTATAAAGGTCCCCCAAGAATTGGCTCTTATGCTTATTTACATGCTATTGAAATTTGGTACGCTAACTCACATGTACTTAAGGATACAGCCTATTTATTTTATATACAGTCATTTCATATTTGGACGAATTTCCGATTTTCTTTTAAATACACCTGACAATAAGCAAGTTCAAAACTTTTTATTGCTTTTCTAACTTTTTGCTATTTTACAGACAAATTTTGAGTTGGCTTTCAATCAGAGCTTTGAAGAATTAATTCCTTTTTGAATGAATTCACTACCAATCGAATTCAATTTTCTCTAGAATTGAATGAATTCCTTTTCTTAAGTAATTCACTGAATTCATTCAACTGAATGCGTTCATCAAACAACAAATTCAAAGAATTAATTCAATTGCAATAGTTCTTTTTATTAAATCAAATGAATTAATTCACCGGTGAACGCGTTCAATTTTATAAATCGAACGGAAAAAAGTGAATTAATTCCTTACTGAATTAATTCCTTACTGAATTAATTCACCACTGAATTCATTCAATTTTATTTTCATTCAGTGAATTAAAAAAAAATTAAAATTACATTCAGTGAATTAAAAAAAATTATAAGTTCACTGAATTGAAAAAAAAAATAAAATAAGTTCACTGAATTAAAAAAAAATAAAATAAGTTCACTGAATTCAAAGCCTGTTTTCTGCCGTTCAGCAGAAGCAAACAATAATGTACAAATAAAAGTTTTAAATAAGCAATTTTACAGCGTGTGCTAGTAACAAATTAGAAACCGGATGCTGTTTATTAACCTACATGATTAAAAAATAAAGCCTTTTACTATTAAAAATAAAAACTTTACAGATATAGATAAATTGGGGGAAAAAATATAACTATATAACTAGTTTGAAAAATTAATATTATATATTATTTTATTTTTTTTTAATTCAGTGAACTTATTTTTTTTTTCAATTCAGTGAACTTATTATTTTTTTTTTAATTCACTGAATGAAAATGAAATTAAATGAATTGAGTGGTGAATTAATTCAGTAAGGAATTAATTCACTTTTTTTTCCGTTCGATTTATAAAATTGAACGCGTTCACCGGTGAATTAATTCATTTGATTTAATAAAAAGAACTATTGCAATTGAATTAATTCGTAACAAAATAAATCGAACGAAAGCAAATATGAATTAATTCCATTCAATATATGGTGCTTAGTGAATTAATTCATCGAATTTTTAATTCAGAATTGAAAAATTGAATTAAGGAATTAATTCTTCAAAGCTCTGCTTTCAATTAGACTGGTGTAGGGCATCATATAGTCGGCATGCCTGACTTTATATTGTTTACTCGTTTTTTATTATTTTTGAAACGATAGACCTCGACGCCTCTATGTGTATTGTGGTTTAGCTGATTATCGGTTGTGTTGACATAACCCTCTTCCATACAAAATTTCAGACTTCAGTCTACTGCAAGAAGGGTATAAGACTAGGAGAAACAATCGCTATCGGATCGCACATCTCCTAGTATTATACCCTTCTTGTCGTTTATAGAACGCCTGGGTATAAATAGGTTAAGACAATAAACTAACTCGAAATTGTAATCTCTAAGCAATAGTTTTTCCTACAATTTAATGATGCTGATAATAAATATTTGAATGACAAATTCGTTAATGGGTTTGAGAGCACAGAACAATCAATGACCCGTTCTTCGGTGTACCATAAAATATTATTATTTCTGGCCACCTTAGATTTTTATGTCATATTAATGACTTTATGTGACATAAAAAAAAACAATAAACAACAATAAAAAATACTCAACCAACTTTTGAACACACACGTTGATTGCATACAAAATATGTATGAGTTTGAGTACTACATGTCCAGTTTAGTCCATACAAACAGACATACACTTTTATACACGTTTATTGACCATACACACTCACACTGGTAGTAAATCAACAAATCACGGGTTTTGGACAATATTAAATGGAAAAAGTCCATAGGTACGTATGTGTGAGTATGCCATAAAACAATAACAATAATATCCTGTATTATTGACCAACTTAATATGCATTTGACTACAAGTACGACAATTTTTATTGTTTCAGGTAGTAAATTTTGACTCTGAGCCATTAACTGATTTATTTGTTTTTGTTCGTTTGGTTATTTCACAGGTTCAATGGTTGGTTTTATTATTTTTTTGGTTGAAATTAAAAAAAAAAAAAATAAATCTCGAATTTATTGTTTATTTTACTTTAACAAGGTAAAAGCATTAAATATTCTTAAGAATACCAAAGTCCAGCTTATATAAAATGATTTATAAAACAGTAAGTTGGAATAAAAAAATTAAAATATATTCCGAACAGAATGCAGAAGATAAACCAGAACAAATGGTTTTAAAATCAACAACAACAAACACAATCATTGACCAACAACATTGTTGGTAGTAATAAAATAAAGAAGAAGAAGAAGTTAAAATCATTGTTGTAATATTTTTCTTAATAAAGCTTTTTAACTGAATAACAATCATTATTACACATACGATAAATAGTGGATGAAAACAGTGGTTCAAATTGTCTATTTGCTGGGATAATGTCAAAATTGCGGTCGGGTCCAACAAAAACTACTAATTTTATTTAATTCTTTCTCTGATTCCGGACAGGCATTTTTCTAAAGCGTTGATTCAAATCATAAATATTATGTGTACACTTAAAAAATGCTTGTGATTTTACTACTATAAAAGGGGTAATTTTTATTTAAGAAAAGGCATAGTGAGTAAATATAAACACAAAATGCGTAACATTATTTTGTACACACTTTCATATACAATAATATGTATGCAGAGCGCATACTCCGGGGACATTTTTTCGATCCACATTTTAGTCTGGAGACATCTGGTTATTTTGCGGACTGTCCTCAAACTCTTTCTAGATCTAGCATATAGTATGGAGATATTTTTGACTAATATACAGCATAGTTTGAGCACATTTTTGGCCATGTCCCCGAACTATGCGCTTTACATACATACATACATATATATATTAGACCGACTAACCTTATATGGATAGAAAAAAGCAAAAAAGTGCCCTTGGTTTGTTTTATAATGATTCCCAAAATAATTCGGGTCTTGGAATGAGATCTCACGAGCTGGACCGTTTATAAAAAAGGTATTTTTTTAGATTTGGCTGAATTTTGGTATTTAGCTAAAGATCACATCACATGATAGGTTTTTTTTAGGCGCGTCGAGGGGTACATAAAACATGTTCTATCATTCCTAGAAATGTCCTGTTTGCAAGGATATTCTACAAAAAAAACAAGTTTTTGACTCTTTTGTAAGAAGAATTTTGCGATTTAAATGTCAATCTTACATATCTTAATCTCTAGTCGATTTAAGTGAACACGTGTTTCAGGTTTTTTTGAGATTGTTCGCGTTTTATCAGAAATTCAATATGCTGGAGAAAATATGTTTAAAACAGTGGTCGGCACCCATAGCCACCAGTGGCCGATCATAATCGGCTTTTCACACGTACACAACACGAATGGCAACAAAACTCTCAACTAAGAGCATAATAAATAAAAATATTACATTTAGTAGCATGGTAGCTTTCAACAAAGCAGGTTGATGCCGCTTTGTTTAAGAAATTTTAGAAAAATAGTACACTTAAAATTTTTCAATTATACGAGAACAGGAAATTTATTATGAATTATTTCTTTAATTCATTCATTTTAATTTAAATTTACTAACTAATTGAATACTTTTTTAAGAATAAATAATTTATACACAAAAAGTAAATATTTTTTAAATAATATGTTTAATAAACTTTATTATGAATTATTTTTATTTCATTATTTTATTATTATTTATATTCATGCAATCATTCATTCATGCATACATTCATTAATTCATTTCTTCATTAAGAAATAAATTACAATTAATTAAAAATATAAATTTAAAAATTATAAAATAATTTCTTACAGTGTAAAGACACCCAATACAATCACATTCTCTCTTTCTGCCGACCACTGGTTTAAAATAGGGCAATATGGATATAAAAACTTTCCTTTTGATAAGTAAATAATCGCTAAGTGGATATAGTTTAGAATTTTGCAAATTTAATCAATTTTTCACGGTGCTCTGTACCAAATTTAATAAAATTTGGAGTTACCCCAATTCCATAAAAAAATTTTATGAAATTTTTTGTAGGATTATTATTAAATAAAATATTTTATTGAAATACGCGTGTCTGTAATTTTTTTAAGAAAACTCTAAATATATGCTGACCCTAAATAAAATTTTATAAAATTTTTTTTTCGCGAAAAAAGATATTCCGTCAAAAAAAGCGCGTGTTGGATTTTTTCTGTTAAGTTGCATTTTTATCCTAACATCTAGTAGAAACTGAATTAAAATTATTATTAAAATTTTATAAATTTTTTTTGCGAAAAAAAGATATTCCGCCAAAAAAATCGCGTGCTAGATTTTTTTCTGTTAAGTTGCATTTCTATCCTATATCAACTAGATACTGAATTCAAATGCAGATTGCAGTAACTCAAAAATTTCAACAAAATTTGGTCCAGAGCATCATGCAAAATGTATGAAATTTGCAAGATTCCGAACTATATCTACTTAGCGATGATTTACTTTTCAAAAGAAATGTTTTGGTATCCATATTTCCCTATTTAGAACACATTTTTTCCTCTACATTGAATTTCTGATAAAACGCGAAAAATCGCGAATTTCAAAAAAATCTGAAATACGTGTTCACTTAAATCGTCTATAGATTATGATATGTAAGTTTGACATGTCAATCACAAATATCTCTCTACAAAAGGGTCAAAAATTAGATTTTTTTTATAGACTATCCTTGAAAATAGGACATGCCAGGATATGCTTGAACATGTTATATATACAGCTGGACGCGCCTCTAACCTTTCATATGATACCCATATTGAGTATGTTGCCTACAGCTGAAATGCAAATTTCTTACAAAAACTAAAAAAAATACCTTTTTTAAAAATTGTCCAGCTCGTGAGATCTCGTTGCTAGACCCGAACTATTTTGGGAATCATCATAAAACAAACCAAGGTTTATTTTGAGGGGGCACTTTTTTTTCGTGAGTCGGTCTAATATATATAATGTAGTAATAGACATTTAGCGTTTTTTTTAATCACCTGGATTTAGAATTTTTCATACAAAAAGGGGATTTATTAAATCCAAAAAAAGCTGGATTTAATAAATCCACAATAACAGCTCAAATATATGAAACATCCTATTAATTTAATGTCAGAAAAAAATACGAATGAAAATTAAAAGAGAAACAAAAAAAATTTAAAAACTAACAAATAAAAGGTTTTTATTAAATTTTTTTTGTGAAATATGTTTAGAAATAGCTCAAATAGAAATGGCAATTTTTCACTCTACTGTAAGTAATTTAATTAAATACAATTAGTAAATATTAAATATTGCAATGGAATTTTTCAATTGTGTAAAAATATAAATTAAAGTGATAAAACTGAAAAGGCAGACTGTCTATCGCTGTTTTATATAAAATATAATTAAAACTTAAAAGTTAAAGTAAAATCATTCATCATCGAATTCGGTATTAAAAATTAGGGTGAAAGAAGTGTCGGACAGAAAATTCTTTTTAAAATAGGGAGAATCTAACCCCATCTGTTGATTAAAATCATTAAAATCCAAAGATTTTTAATGAGCAGAAGTGTTCAGAAACTAAGAATCCTCTATGGACTTTATAAAAAAATTATCAGAAAATCCTGCGAATTGTCAAGTAATTTCCCTATAAAAAATGTATGTGGCTCCGAGAACTTTTTCTAAAGAAAAAGTCTAAGATTGTGATGAATTTTTCCTGTGAAAAGAAACCCCAAGATCCTGAGGACTTGTTCCAACAGAAAAATTTTGTTATTCTAAGGACTTCTTAATAAAGAAAAACAATCAGATTCTGAACACACCTACAGAAAACTGTCAGATTCTGAGAACTTTTACTCCAGAAATATTGACGGCATTTTCCTATTGGAAACTTCCTTGATTTTAAAGAACTAAATAAAGCCCTCAGATTCCGATAGCTTTTCCTAAAGAAAAATTCTCAGATTCAAATAACTTTTTCCTTTAAAAAGCATCCAATTCTTAGGACGTTTTCCAGTAGAAACACTTTAGATTTCTGGTACATAATCTAAGGTATTTTCTGTAGAAATACGGCTTTTTCTATAGGAAAAAGTCCCCATAACCTGTTATTTTCTTAAAAAGTAGTGCCCAGAATAGAAGGATTTTCCTTTAGGAAAAACTACTGAGGCTTTTTTTGTAATAAAAACTGCTCTGAAGCTAAGAGTTTTCATGGAGAAATCTCTCAGAATCTGAGGCTTGTATTAGGCTTAAATATACCATAATTACGTCCCGGTTAAAAATGTTTTTAATATTAAAAAATTATTTAATTGTAAATAATTTCATAAACATAAATAAAACGAGTAAAAAAGTTAAACGAGTAAAAAGTGCCGACTATATAATACCCGACACCAGTCTGGTTAAAAGCCAGCTAATGTTTGGATCCGAAATTCGAATGGGTAAAAACGGACTTGTGTCAAAATTTTCTATAAAATGATAAAAGAAGAGAAAATCGAAAATATAGCCCATATGGGCAATAGGTCAAAATATGGACCGATCCTATCTAAAATCAATAGACCATGTGTGTCAGCGAACTAAATTTCATTGAAATATCTTCGTATTTGCACCCTGCAGCGTGTAAAAAGCCAATTTTGGGGGACTTTTATATGGGCACTAGGTCTAAACATGGACCGATTATAACCTAAATCAACAGACTTCGTCCTTGGGCGACATAGGTCTGTGTACCAAATTTCATTGAAATATCTTCGTATTTGCGACCTGCAGCATGTAAAAAAGCCAATTTTGGGGGGACTCTTATATGGGCACTAGGTCTAAACATGGACCGATTATAACCTAAATCAACAGACTTCGTCCTTGGGCCGACATAGGTCGGTGTACCAAATATCTTAATCTTTGCGACCTGTAGAGTGCACACAAGAATGCATGGACAGACAGACAGACGGATATCGTTAAATCGGAATAAAACGTGATTCTGAGTCGATCGGTATACTATAAGGTGGGTCTAGGTCCAATATTTTTTGGTGTTACAAACATCAGAACAAACTTATTATACCCTGACCACATAGTGGTGTAGGGTATAAAAATGATTTTATTCTTTTATTTTTGGGTATTATAGCGTATTGTATTCGGTAAATTTACTTACAAAAATGGTAAAATTAGACATAATTTCTTACATTGTTTTTACTCATTTTCAATGAGTGTAATTAACTTACGCATAATTTGTGTCATTTTTATTCATTTACGCACTCTGAGTAAATTTACCATATTTATAGTAGGAGTTTAATTTTTTTTATACTCCTAGGGTCTACTTCTGCCCTCCCTTTCGGGTCAGTTTCCCTTCTAGAAAGGAATGGGACAGGAGGGATCACACGGAGGAATTCGACGTCAGAGTGTACACCGACGGCTCAAAGATGAAATGTGGAGTGGGCTCTGGAGTCTTTTGTGGTAAATGCGATATACAAAGCTCCTTCAGGTTATCTCGTCATGCTAGTGTTTTTCAGGCGGAGATTCTGGCTATTAGGGAAGTCTGTGGGCTCTTGTGTGCATTCGAGGCTCAGTGAAATGTGGGTATCTTCATTAATAGCTAGACGGCGCTTATATCCTTGAGCTTCTACACTACATCTCCTATCCTCGTCGCTCAGTGTAGGGAGGAACAGTCTAGCCTAAGTCGTCAGTCTCTGGCCATAGACTTTTACGGTAATAAGCGGGCAGACAAGTTGGCAAGGGCTGCCTTGAATGTCTCTACAGCGATGACAGCCGCTACACCGCTGGGAATCATTAAGTGTGATATTTTCAGGCTAGCATCTTGGACTGGATATACGAAGTCTTAGCTGTGCCATTCCAGGTGAAGAGGAGACGGTAAGTCATATCCCCTGTGATTGCCCGGTTATATAGGACATCCGACATAAGGCCTTAGGCGATCATATACCAGACGATCTGTCAGTGATAGTCGAGGTAAGATTAGGTGATCTTATCCACTATCTTAATCTTACGGGTTGGGTCCAGTTCTTAGGATATCAGCTCCTTATGGGTAGTGTGGTCTTGGGCGTGAGTTGCCAGTTAAACCAACCAACCAACCAACCAACCGATTGTTCAGTTTCCTATTATAAGTAACGGTATATTTAAACAAAAATTAATTACAAGGGAACTGTTTTTTATTAATACATTTGAAAATATTCTTGCGAAAGTTCACTTCTTCTATTTCAAACAAGTGCAAATGATAGTCAGGCATCACAATTCTTTTACTCAAATATATAAAATTTTGCCGGATCCCGACTTGCACGTTCATACCATAGCTCTATATGAGTTTTTATTTCGAACAACTAATCTATATGCAACATTTCTTTAATCTGATATGAAAGGCCTACAAGAAACATGTTAACTTATTTGGAGTATCTCTTATACTGCATAAGATATTCCAATTTTAAAATTAATATTTGTATTTGAAAGGAAAATGGAATTGAACGAGGTTAAAGACTGTAGCTCTGCAAAATTATTTAATTAAATCCATTAAAATCTCAATCCGTACCACTGTGCGTTGATGCATGTTTATATAAAAGATATTGTTAAATTTTATTGCTGCATTTCTATAGTAACTTTAAAGTTATTCACGTGTCTTTCTATTTACGCTGAAGAATGTATTTTACGTTTTAGTGACATTTTAACTTTTAATGGTCAGAGACATCTGTAAGTCATTGAACAAAAAAAAAACGTATGAACAAATACTTCAATATCAGATTGTTTATGAAGACGCGGACATTAGACATAATGTCGCAAGATCAAAAAAGTATTTCATGACGTAAAAACTTGTAGCGTTCATCAACGACGTAATAAGCTTGAACAAAGATAAAATATTTGTATATCAGTATATCTACAATGTACACATCACTGTGTAATGAGATTTTAAAGCAGGGGAGAACAAATTTAAAGAATATTTAAATAATCTAAATCTGGTAATAGTAACAAAGACCATACAATTAAAACACTTCCCAACTCTCTCAAATTTCTTTGTTTTGTATTTACATGTATTGTGCATAGTCTAACATAGTTCGATTTAAATTTTCAATTTTCGAAGGCGAGGGACGAAGACCGCCTGATAATAAACACCATTTGGAAGTTTTATAGCTAGTCTGCACTCAAAGGAAAGGCTTCATAAATATGACGAAAACTTCGTGGATTTTCATAAAATAGAATTTCACAAAACTGTTGTTGAGATTTTCCCTTACGGAATTTAACCTTGACCTGACTCAGTTTTATTATGTGTTAGTCTCCAATAGACTAAACTATTTGTACGTTTTGCGCAATTTTTATCAGCTTCCTAAATATGGGTCAATTTACAAAATAAATATTGAAAACATTTTCTATGAAATGGTGAAGAACATGTTTCATAAAGCTGCCTACACACTAGGGAACATGGTTGAGGGAACAAAAAATATCAAAAAATTTTGTAAACACGAAATGCACGCTCTCAACACTTATACAAACACAAACGCACTCACACATTCACAAAAAATGCTCTCTTTTTTTAAGTATGTTCCCTAGTGTGTAGGCAGCTTAAGAATTTATAAAAACTTCACTTGATTATGAAAACTTCATAAATATAACAATTCTTCATAGATTTTCATACAATGTAACTGTTTTATACATATGATGAACTATTCTTATGTTAAAAGTAATGAATTGTAGTTAATTTAGTCACGCGGACCTTAAGTTTGACTTCCAGATGTCCAGCACATTTCTGTCCATATAAAAATGCATTTCAATGCTTTTTCTATACTTCTTTGAGGAGTTTTAAGCCGCACATACAGTTTATTGTCAATATAATCTTTTAACAATTGTTTGAATGCTGCTGCTTTTTGTTTTTCTTTCAAGATACACTCAAAATAAAAAACTGTTTAAAAATAAGTTGTTGACAAAACTTAACTAATTTGAAGTAGATTTTTCTTTAATATTTGTTAAAAAAAATTAAATTTTACAGATTTTCCCCTAAATTCATAAACGCTTTGTAAAATTATAGGAAGTTTATTAGACAAATTTTGTATGAAAATTTCGTTTTTTAAACCTCCTATAATTTTACAAAGCGTTTATGAATTGAGGGGTTTGTCTTTAAATTTAAAATTTTCTTAATTCCAAACTTAAAAAAAAATTGTCACTTAAACCTGATTCACACTTCAAAACTATTGTTTTTAAAAACTTTTAGTCGATGGTTCCAAATTTGTATGGAGTTTGTCAAATATAAGAAGTTTTCAAAAACTAATAGCTCTAATTTGAGCAGAATGTGGTTTCGGACTATCCGAAATTGAGCTAAACGTAAAGTTTTGTATCATAACCAGAGAAGACAAAATTGCTATTTTTGATTTTTATGCTTTTTATTGCTTATTTTACTCATATTTGCTCCTTTTTGCTTTTTTTGGATTTTCCATTTTTTAGCTTTAAAATAGCTTTTTCTTAAGATTTTTGAGCTTTGAATTGCTTTTTTAAGCAAACATAATTTTTTGCTGACAAAAATTTATTTTTTCTATTAACTTTGAATTTTTTTGATTTAAAAACTGTTCTTTTTTCAAGTTTTTTTTTACTTTTGCTTTTTTATTACTTTTTTGACAATATTTTTTTTTTTGCTTTAAACACATCGGATTTTGCTTTTTTCTGTCTTCTCTGATCATAACCTAAAGAATCTCTACTTTCAAAAGTCAAACAGGTAACTATGGTGAAGCCAATATAGTGGGGCAAGTTGAAATACTCAAGAGAAGCTTACAACATGTAAAGGAGCAACAGAATGTGCTTGTGATTTATTAAGTCGAATCTGGTATTGGATTTTTAAAATTGCAGATCCAATATGGTGGATAATTTTGAGAAGTTTCAAAATGTACATTAATATTAGTATTAGTTTTTGGGTTCGTTGAATACTAATCTGAGAAATCAAAATTTAAAAATGGCGGGTCTAATATGGCGGATGATTTTTTTTTTAAAGTAATTGAATTTGTATCAAATATTTTTTAGGAAAATTTAGGGGGTACCTGAATACGAATTTAATATCAACTTTTCAAAATTTACTTAAGCTGTTCCAATATGGCTAATAACTTTTTTGAAAAATTATCAGTTTTGTTGTAGAATATATATCGAAAAAATTTGGAGGTAGCCAAATACGAATTTGATATCAGTTATATGAAATTTGTAATGGCGGATCCGATTTGGCGAATGTTTTTTTTTTAAGAGATCGGAATTGTTTGAATCGATTTCATTAAAAGTTATTTAGCCGAAAGGATTTGGAAACGCTTAATATGAATCTCACATAATATTTTTAAAATTTAATACCTCGTGTAAGAAAGATCCATTAAATCTGATTGTCCAGATCTGATTAGTTCTTAAACTGGGAAAATGTGCTATCTAATTAAATCTGATCAAATCTAGCCAGATCTGGCACACACATATACAGTCATATCAAATTTGATCCAAACTTATAATATATTATCGATGCTTTTGAATACGGCTCAATGGCTAAGATCTGGTATTCCGTGTAAAAGAGATCAGTTCTGACCAGATCTCATTAGATCTGATTGAACCAGATCTAGTTAGGGCTGTAAATTGGGGACAAATTTCAGTTCTAATTAGACCTTATCAGATCTGGACAGATCTGGCGCACCATAACTAATCAGAACCAATTTTATGTGGACTGAACTACATTATCGATAAAACGAAGACTTTAAAGTAAAAATTAACCGCTCAATTCATAAATGCTTTGTAAAGTTATAGCAGGTTTACAAAACGTCATTTTCATACAAAATTTCTAAAATAAACCTCCTATAATTTTACAAAGCGTTTATGAATTTAGGGGTAAGTATATATCTCGAAAACTAAAAGAGATAGAGCAAAATTAATGAAAATTTCGACTAACCCTAACCCTGCAATACCCCAGCGAAAGGGGTTATCTCTATCCAAAAATGGACCTTGATGGGACCTTGGACCCTAGGAAATTTTTAATAAAAATTTTCCGCTTCATAAAAATGGCGTACCATATCTCGAAAACTAAGCGAAATAGAGCAAAACGGAAAACCCTTATATGCCTTCATATGATATGGACTAGGCCCCGGGAGGGTCCCGAGACCCTAAATTTGGATAAATTATACGACTCAGTATAATTACAGATAAAACTGTAATTTTACAAATTTTTTATTTAAATTTATATTAGTTAAATTTAACAAAAGAATTTGTTAAAATAAACAAATTTTAAGCCAAAAAACAAGAATAAGTTTTGTTAAAGTAACAATTTTTTCTGTCCAGCCAACATACGTATTATTTTGAGTGCAGAGTTGCAATTAAATTTCAATACGTGATAAAAGAGATAAAATAAAAGTACATGTCACGTTTTTAGTGGCTCAATCTTGTATTAAGAAAGTAAAAATGGGGTATAAAAATGAGATGTTTATAGTATTTTTGCATTTTTTTAGGTATCAACCAAAAGGTATTTAGGAGGCCAATCTTAAAATTTATAAAACTTGAAAATCTATAAAGTTTTGAACGTTTTGTATCCAGTGTTTTGCCCTTAGATTTAAGATTGGGCTGCTAAAAATGTAAAGTTAGTTTTCGTCAAAATCGGGACACCAAGAACATCTTCTTTGTAAGTAAGATAGAAAATTTAACTAAGCAACAAATATCCCCGTAGGATATCGATATAGAATTCCTCAGATGGGCGTTGTTTAGGCCCAGGACCGAAAGGTGATTATATTGACACTACAAATACAATTGTAGTTTAATTTGTTAGTTGAATTTAACAAATATTTATACCCTACACCACTATGTGGTCAGGGTATTATAAGTTTGTGCTGATGTTTGTAACACCAAAAAATATTGGTCCTAGACCCACCTTATAGTATACCGATCGGCTCAGAATTTTTTTATTTCGATTTAACGATGTCCGTCTGTCCGTCCCTCCGTCCGTCTGTCTGTCCATGCATTCTTGTGCGCACTCTACAGGTCGCAAATATTAAGATATTTTGATGAAATTTGGTACACCGACATATGGCAGCCCAAGGACGAAGCCTATTGATTTTGGTTAACACCGGTCCATGTTTAGACCTAGTGCCCATATAAGGGTCCCCCCAAAATTGGCTTGGTTACAAAGTGCAGGTCGCAAATATTAAGATATTTTAATGAAATTTGGTTCGCTGACTCGCATTATAGAAAATTTTGACACAAGTCCCATTTTAACCCATTCGAATTTCGGATCCAAACATTTGTTGGCTTTTACCCAGACTGGTGTAGGGTAGTGTATAGTCGGCATGCCCGACTTTAACCTTTTTACTCGTTTTTACTAGAATTATTCTAGTTTATTCCGGAAAATCGTAAATTTTTCTAATAAAGTAAGAGATCTTTCAGTTTATTTCTAAACACATTTTATTTTCAGTGTACTTCATCCAAAGCAACATAGGCACACATGACAAGAGAATAGAGAATATTTTCGTATACAAGTTTTTATGATGATAATTTAATTGGGTTTATTCTTTGATTATTATTTTTTTATTTTTTTTTTGGAAATGTCAGCTAAATTTAAAGTGAATTGTATGACAAATAAACTTGATTCGAATATAGAGAATTGAAACAGTATATAATAAAAATCGTAAATTTTTCATAGAATTCTTCTAAAAAAAATTTGGATTGAATTTGATTTTGAAAGGAAAAATTCAATAAATTAAAAAGCATGAAGTATGAAAAATTAAAGTAAAATTGATTTCAAAAGAAAATTATTAAGAAGGAGAATAAAATCATATTGTTAAAGAAAAATACTTGTATTTAATCTTATAATTGAGGGACTTGTGTAGAGAATTTGTTATGCACCCATGGCATGCATGAATACGAATATATACATTATTTTTGTTGCAGTTTTTTTCTAGTAGTTTTTTTCATATTTCCTAAAGGACTTTTTCTTTACGTTTTGTTTTGTATTGTTTTTTTTTTTAAACCTATAGAAAACAGCATGAAAAATTCATATATTTTTCTATAACAACGCCCTCAGGTGAGCACACTTGCTCTAAATACTTTTGCAGTTCTTCCTTTTTAAAGATTTTCTTTTTGTTTAGACGTGCATACGTTGTTTTGATCTTGTACGGTGTTTACACTACGGCTATTTTTAATAACATTTATATTGCAAACAAGAGCTTAGAATATATGGTAGCTTTCAATTAAAACATTTTCTCAGAATTTAGCAGGGTTTTCTAAGTTAAACTCCTTACAAAAAATCTTACAATATTGATTTTTTTAGTGAAAAATGTTTTCAAAATCTGACCATTTCCAGAAATTTTTTTTGGGAACAATTCCCAACACAATGCGTTCTAGAACAGGTAATTTAATAACTACTCTTCGTTTTCGTACCGATTATACAACATCAAATAAAATTTTTTTTTTATAATTTAATTACTTTTTTAATTAATTCGTTAATTGCAACAATTTTCTATTTTCACAAAAAAAAAAAAAAAATATTTAGGAAATTAAATTAAAAAATCTGCCGTGGAATGTTAAAACTAAAATAGAAAAACAGAATTTTGAAAATCGATTAAGAATTGTGGCTTGGAAATTTTATTTTCTAAAAAACAAAATGCATTTGGAAACACTGCGCGTAAGTCGAACTCATGAACATCAAAAAAAAATGTTGCCAATATCATAATTGTTTCAAATTATAATTAAAAGTATATATTGCAGCAATCTAAACACTGTATACTAGATTAAAAAAATATATTAGGGTAACAATTAGAGGCGTTCAGTAATGTATGGAGAAATTTTTCAAAATTAATTTGAAGAGTTCTGCTTGGGCTAATTTTTTTCCATATAAAAACAACTAAAAAAATTGAAGTTGGGCATGCCGACTATATGATATCTTGCACCATAAGTATGATGTGGGTCACATTCCGGAAAGCGGACCAAATGCTGTTAAACGCATTAAGCAAAAAGATAATTTATAAGGAACATTTTTTTTTTTTAATTTTTTACTGCCACTACCCGGTATCGAACTTGAGACCTAAATATTGCTAGTCCAGCTCTCTATCGCTGAGCTATTTTCTGATATGAATATTGACTGACATAAAAGCACCACTTTGTCCTTGCGAGATTTTGTGTCTTATTCTCTTCAATAAATGTACTCACCCAGCAAAAAAAATTGCAAGTAGTGCTTTACAAACTACTTCTTTTAATGCTTCACAAGTATCCGTTAGTGTATTTTTACTGATTTTTTAGAAGTTATTCTGAACAACTTCAAAAAATCACTTCTTTCATTGCTTCCCAAGTATCCATTATTACATTTTATAGCTTTTTTAGAATTACTTCTGAACCACATCCAAAAAATCACATAAGTACACTCAAAATAGTTTGTACTTTAAATTAACTGAAAATGTAATTTAAAATAAATGAAAAATCACTTGAAAACCGGTCTACTGACTTTTCATTTAAATCAAAAGAACTTTTCATTTATTTTTAAATGTTAATAAATTAACTACAAAATCCTTAAAAAACAAATGATCATTTATTTCGTTTTTTTAACTTTGAAAAAATTAACTACAAAATCGGTAAGAATAAATGATATTTAGTTTATTTCGTTTCTTTTTTAACAAAACATTTTAAATGAAAATATTAACTGTAACAGAAAAACCGTATTTATATGTAATTTATTTTTTAAATAAACGACAAAAACAGTTGAAAAATGTTTTTCTTTTCATTTTAACTGTATAATCATTTAAAAATAAATGTACGGATAACTTTTTAAATAAACTACAGTCAGTTACTGTAATAATATTTTCAGTGTATTGCTTCTAAAGAGTAATTGGTCTAAAAGTGATCGTAAAAAGTGATTTTGGTATCATTTGGCATTTCCAAACAGAAGGTCCCGGGTTCGATTCCCGGCCGGACCAATATTTTTTTATTTTTTTTTTTAAATTTTTTTTATTCTATTAATTTTTTTTTTAATATTTATAATTAATTTGTTTAAATTCAATATTTTTTAATTTTAAAATTTTTGAAAATATAAAAAAAATGGTGAGAAATTGATTTTTATGTACCTGTCAAAATAGTACTGAAACCAATATTGAATTAGAGTGCACCTTTTATACTTGTTTAATAAGTACTTTTATTGAAGAGAATAAGGAACAATATCTCGCATTAATAAAGTGGTGTTTTTATTCCAGTCAACTTTCATATCAAATAATAGCTCAGCGGTAGAGCTCAGCGACTAGCAATCGTGAGGTCGCAAGTTCGATACTCGGTGGCGGTTATAAAAAAACTTTTGTAAAATATAAAAAATATAGTTTATTTTGTAAATAATTTTTTTTAACTTTTAATTGGCGAAAAAGAGCTTCCTTTGCACTCGTTCAAAAAGTACTGAAAAAAATGTTAAAGTCGGAGTACTCCTCTCCTATGACAACTCAATGTTAAAATCATTTGTGTTTATGTTAAAAAGGAAGTACATCTAGATCATCAATTGTTGTGTTTTACTACTGCTTCGGCATCTCGTTTTTCGCTGGGCACTAAACAAGTGCAAGGTGCACGCAATTCAATATTTTTCTCTTCCACCTTTTTTTACAATTGTGCAAAAAGTAATCTTTCAACATTTTTATTTCATTTGTTTTTAGAAATTGAATGCTTAATTTCAACACACTCATCACTGTGCCGACCGTGGTGTATCACGTTAATAGGTGATGCTGCAAGTCGTAGCCTGTGCAGAGGATGGCCGGTTCGATTCCCGGTCATGGCATACACGAAAAAATTTTCATATAGAGACAAATTAACAAATAAAAGTACTATGATCAATTGACACATAAAGTAACTGATGAGTATTTGGGTGAGACAAAAGTGTGGCAGTCTGGTGATTCCGTTGTGTCTGTTAAATTTTTCAATAAAAAATGTTGTCTTCATCTTCTTCCTGTAAAATTAACTTGGGAAAAATATTGAATTTAAAGAAATTATTTGTAAATATTAAATAATTATTCTCCCGACATGGTTCAAATCCGAGGTTATCTGTTTGGAAATCACTTCTTAGGATCACTTTTAGAGCTATAATGCTTTAGAAGCAATAATTAAGTGATTTTTTGAAGTTGTTCAGAATTACTTCTAATATTTACCTGGCGTAAATATCGGCTCGACAGTTTCCGATATAAAATCAAAATGGCGATCGTTAAGTTTTCAGGTTTTTCGATTTTATGTTGGATCCTTGAAATTTGACACGTCAAACTTTTGGCTTTCTAGACATGAAGGCGTTCAAAAGTTAGTATATCAGTTACGCCTCGAGTTGTACAGGCTAGCCCAAAAACATTCAACCGATGTTGTTTTGCTATATCTTTGAAATGAAACGACATGTTTAATTAAATTTTTTTTTTGAAATGTTTATTTTAGTTTTTTTCCATTAATTTTTGAAGATTATATCGGACGATCATGATATGATGATAATTTCCATCGTTCTGAAGAGAATTTAGAGGGCGATAAGTTCTGGAACTCTTGTTGGCTATTCCCTTTGAGAGCTTCCAGAGTGTGTGGCTTGTGCACATAGATCCGTGACTTCAAAAACCCAAAAAGAAAAAAGTCAGGAGCGGTTAAATCGGGCGATCTCGCTGGCAACTACAAATCGCCAAAACAAGGCATTTGGCGACCCGGAAAAGCGTCCTTCAAAATCTTCATTATCGCGTTTGTTGAGTGCCGTTCTGTTGGATCTACATGTCCTCCAGTCCCAATTCATTAATTTGCGGAAATAAAAACTCATTGATCATGGCCAAGTACGTAGGATATCGTCTGGTCATCGCTGCCGGCTCATTCAAGACATCTTCAGACGCAGCGGCGATATTATCGGCGGAACGAGCACTATGATGTCTTTCGGCTTCTTTTATGCCACTTCTTGTTCTAGTCTCATCGAGGCGAGCAGCTAAATTCCTAAGCGTACGATTCATACAACAATTTTGAACACACAAAAAATCTTTGCCAAGTAATTAGGAGCATTTCCACTAATAAAGTTTTTTTTTCACAACAAAATCTGTCAGTTATGAAACACTGATTTAAGCAAAGATTTTAGTTATCTTCATTTAACACAATACTAAAAATCCTCAGTACTTTAACTAATTTTGAGTGTTAATTTTCAAAATTATTTATAACTAATTTTTAAGAACCCATTCGTTAAATTTTACAAAATTTATTGTTAAAATATAATATTTTCATGGTACTGTTATTACCCGGCAGATGGCGCCACCAATGTATTCGAAGTTTTAAAGATGGCGCTATCTCTTTCCCTAACCGATTTTTTAAAATGGCCCATATCTCGAAAACTAAGAGAGATAGAGCAAAATTGTCGAAAATTTCGATTACCCATAATTGTATAACATCTTGAAAAAGTTATCTCTATCCAAAACTGGACCTTGGCGGGGCCTTGGCCCCTTGGACATTTTTGATAAAAATTAAAAGATCAACCTACATACATTCATACAAAAATTTTCAACTTCATTAAATAGCCCATATCTCAAAACTAAGCGAGACAGAGCAAAACGGACAGAATATTTGTTCCTTTGGAGTGCCCTTACTTGTTAGAATTATTGAGAAAACACTTCTATTATTTAACAACAAAATACTTTGTTCACTTTTTAACATAGAAACATTTGAAAAGAAAATTGTTTGTAAAATTTGTTTTCAATAAAATTTTTCATTCTAACATTAAAATTGAATCAACTTGTGTGTAAAATCTTTGGGTTCCAATATTACTTACCCTCAAATGATATGGACTAGGCCCGGGGAGGGTCCCGTGACCCTAAATTTTAACAAATTTTACGACTCAGTATAATTATATATAAAACTGTAGTTTTACTAATTTTTTACTATAATTTAGGTTTGTTAAATCTAACAAAAAATGTTTCAAAATTAAAAAATTTTATTTTAAGCCAAAAAAAGGAATAAATTTTGTTAAAGTTGCAAATTTTTCTGTTCAGCCAACAGACTTATTATTTTGAGTGTACTCAAAACCCTTTCAACTGACTACCGTTATCCTTAAAATGGCGTTACCAAAATACCGTTATCCTTAAAATACCGTTACCGAAATTATTGAAATACTGTTATCCTTAAAACACCGATACCAAAATAATTGAAATATCTACAGCTTTAAAATACCGTTAGTAAACTAAATGAAACACCGTTATCCTTACAATAGCATTACCTATTCCTATTATTGGCTATGATTGTGTATATGTATGAGTAAAGAATTTATTGAAATTTGAATTGAAATAATTTTGTATATAACAAACTATTTTAACAAAAAAGAAAACCGAAAATATTTGAATTTTTTGTTTTAAAACAGAAAGCAACGAAATTATTTAAATTATTGTTTCTAAAAATAGAAAACTAAAAATAGAACATTTGACTGAAAATATCAACCCCTACAGACGATACGTATTTTTTTGTAGTTTGTTTTTTTATCGACTGATACAAAAAGTTAAACAATATGTTTCTATATATTTTAATTAATTCTTCAATTGAAAACAAACTTTACCTATTACTTTTCAAATAAACCTCAATCGGTTATGTAAAACATATTGTGAGTGTATATATAATGATTTTTATTTGAAGTCCAAGATCCTAATAAACTTAGTTACAAAAAAGTATAAAGTTTTTTTTTTGCATTATAAATTTTTATATCGTCGCTGCGCCTAAGAAAATAGCTATTTGTAGAAAAACTTTTTTGTGAGGAGTCCTACAAAACAGCTTTTTTGCTGCCTTTCGCGAAACTTTTATAAATTTTTTTTTCACACATATATAAACAAGACTCCAAACTTTCCAATTATGAAAGAATTGCATCCAAAAATCATAGCCAAGTTACAAAATAAAGACCTAATTTAGGTGCCTCACAAATAATTTTTGAAAACAAATAGCTAATTTCGGAGGCGCAGCAACGATATATTCTTTTAAAGTTATGTACACTGTATTAAAAATTTTTATTTATTAAAAATTTGATACTATTTAAGAAAAAATTTCATTAGAATTATGAAGCTTTTTCTTAAGATTTAAGAAATTTTCTATTCACTTTGTGAAGAAAACTTCATTAGTTTATTGAAAAATTTCATTAATACTTGTCCAAGAAAATACTCTCTGCTTTTGTTAATTTAAAACTATGAATGAATTTTAAACTATGAGGTCAAAGTTTTAGTATTTTTGAACAAATAAAGAAATATTTTCTTCTGTCTTCTCACATATAGTTTCAAATAGAATTTAGTATGCTGAACACGAATATGAAAGCATTTTTGAAATCGCGAGATATCGTAATCTCGCTTTTCAGCGCAATTTGGAGGATATTTCTAAGGCTGAGCTATTTTAAAATTATTTTTATATTCGTGTTCAGCATACTCAATTGTATTTGAAACGATATGTGAGAAGACATAAGAAAATATTTATATTATATCTGTTCCCGTACTTTACCGCGGTTACCCAAACTGCCCAAAGGCGTTCCCGTACTCAAAATTGCGTGTAAATTGTTGTTGTTAAGGCTGTTTTGGGATCCCGCGGGTACCCGCGGTAACGTACGGGAACGCACATATTATTTGTTTAAAGATTCCGAAATTTTGACCTCATGGCTTCACAATACAATGCCACAAGTTATTAATAAATAATTTTTTTTTTTTTGGATTTGCTTCAAAATATCGAAAATTTGTCCTAAAAGGTGCACATTTCACGCTGAGCTTCATACTTACGGTTTATGAGTGAACTATTTGTTAACCCAAAGATGTTGTGTTCTATACATATAATTTTTTTGACATTTTCTTTTGCTGTATAGTTAAGTTATAGTTAACTCTGCAGTATGAGACCCAGAGTTAGTGTAACCCGATTTTGAGAAAATTTGCTGCATCATATGCGTTTTAGACTATTCAGAAAAAAATATTTCTCCATACATTTCACTGACGCCCTAATGTATGTGTATAGTATACCCTAGAAAGTTTTTAGAGCTACTGCTGCTTGATTTAAAATACAATAGGAGTATGAGTACTAACCACAATACTTCCATAAAGTAGGAGTAACAACTGTTATACTCATAAATAAAAGATCAATGGTTTAAAAAGCATGAAATGTGTTAAAAATTTTGTACGTTTGTTCGATTTTCTTTTTGCTTAATCATATAATGTTCTATAATCATATAATGTTCTATAAAGATTTCATATATTTGTTGAAATACTGATAATGATCATCATGATCTTTCTTATTGATACCATATGTTCAAGCGATATAAATTAACAAAGCCCCCTTTAATACTTTTTTTTGAGGTTAATTTGGGAATTAAGCGTAATTTAATTTTCCAGCATATGACTTTAGTTAAGAAAGTTAACATTTCATTAACAAAACTCAACCCTTTCTTTGAAAGCGGAAGTTTTTTTTTAATTTTCTCTATAAATACTTAATATTGACAAGCAATGGAGCGTAATATTATATTTATATATTTATACCCTACACCACTGTGTGGTCAGGGTATTATAAGTTTGTGCTGATGTTTGTAACACCAAAAAATATTGGTCGTAGACCCACCTTATAGTATACCGATCGGTTCAGAATTTTTTTTTATTTCGATTTAACGATGTCCGTCTGTCCGTCCGTCCGTCCGTCCGTCCGTCCGTCTGTCTGTCTGTCCATGCAATCTTGTACGCACTCTACAGGTCGCACCTATTAAGATATTTCGATGAAATTTGGTACATAGACCTATGTTGGCCCAAGGACGAACAAGTTTGATTTTTTTGAACATCGGTCCATGTTTAGACCTAGTGCCCATATAAGGGTCCTACCAAAATTATATTGTTTATACGCTGCAGGTCGTAAATATTAAGATATTTTGATGAAATTTGGTACACAGACCTATATTGGCCCAATAACGCAGCCTATTGATTTTGGTGAACATCGGTCCATGTTTAGACCTAGTGCCCATATAAGGGTCCTACCAAAATTATACTGTTTATACGCTGCAGGTCGTAAATATTAAGATATTTTGATGAAATTTGGTACACAGACCTATATTGGCCCATTAACGCAGCCTATTGATTTTGGTGAACATCGGTCCATGTTTAGACCTAGTGCCCATATAAGGGTCCTACCAAAATTATACTGTTTATACGCTGCAGGTCGTAAATATTAAGATATTTTGATAAAATTTGGTATACAGACCTACATTGGCCCAGTAACGCAGCCTATTGATTTTGGTGAACATCGGTCCATGTTTAGACCTAGTGCCCATATAAGGGTCCTACTAAAATTATATGGTTTATAAGCTGCAGGTCGCAAATATTAAGATATTTTGATAAAATTTGTTACACAGACCTACGTTGGCCCAAGGACAAAGCCTATTGATTTTGGTGAACATCGGTCCATGTTTAGACCTAGTGCCCATATAAGGGTCCTACCAAAATTATATTGTTTATACGCTGCAGGTCGCAAATATTAAGATATTTTGATGAAATTTGGTACACCGACTTATGGCAGCCGAAGGACGAAGCCTATTGATTTTGGTGAACATCGGTCTATGTTTAGACCTAGTGCCCATATAAGGGTCCCCCCAAAATTATATTGTTTATACGATGCACGTCGTAAATATTAAGATATTTTGACGAAATTTGGTACACAGACCTATTTTGGCCCACGGACGAAGCTTATTGATTTTGATGAACATCGGTCCATGTTTAGACCTAGTGCCCATATAAGGGTCCTACCAAAATTATACTGTTTATACGCTGCAGGTCGCAAATATTAAGATATTTTGATGAAATTTGGTACACAGACCTATATTGGCCCAATAACGCAGCCTATTGATTTTGGTGACATTAGTTGGCTTTTACCCAGACTGGTGTAGGGTATTCTATAGTCGGCATGCCCGACTTTAACCTTTTTACTCGTTTTTAAATAGGGCGCACTTTACTAAAACTATTGTCTATATTTTAATTTAAGCAATCAGTAGTGGGATTCTCTAACTTTTTAACTACAAAATTCGGTAGTTAAATTGACAAGTTTTCGTAGTAAACTGACAACCTAACTACCGAATTTTGTCGTTAAAAAGTTAGAGGATCCCACTACAGAGGGGCAATTCTGTAACTTTTTAACGACGAAATTCCGTAGTTATATTGACAAGTTTTCATAGTAAACTGACAACTTAACTACCGAATTTTGTCGTTTTAAAGTTAGAAAATCCCACTACAGAACAAGAGTTCTATAACGCCAAGAGTCGTTGTTTACTTATTAAGTGCGTTCTCGTACTTTATCGCGGATACCCAAACTTACCGAAATTTACCAAAAAGCTTTCCCGTACTCGAAAATTGAGTAAATAAGAGTATATTTGTGTTTTTCTTTTTACCAAAATTTACCTAGACTTATAAAACCAACCAACAAGTGCAAAGATAAACAAAAAACAATTGTGAAAATAAATTCAAAATTTTAATTAAACGAGTAAAAAGGTTAAAGTCGGGCATGCCGACTATACAATACCCTACACCAGTCTGGTGTATTGTTTGGATCCGAAATTCGAATGAGTTAAAATGGGGCTTGTGTCAAAATTTTCTATAATGTGAGTCAGCGCACCAAATTTCATTAAAATATCTTAATATTTGCGACCTGCAGTTTGTAACCAAGCCAATTTTGGGGGGACCCTTATATGGGCACTAGTTCTAAACATGCACCGATGTTCACCAAAATCAATAGGCTTCGTCCTTGGGCCAACATAGGTCTATGTACCAAATTTCATCAAAATATCTTAATATTTGCGACCTGCAGCGTATAAACAGTATAATTTTGGTAGGACCCTTATATGGGCACTAGGTCTAAACATGGACCGATGTTCACCAAAATCAATAGGCTGCGTTATTGGGCCAATATAGGTCTGTGTACCAAATTTCATCAAAATATCTTAATATTTGCGACCTGCAGAGTATAAACAGTATAATTTTTGTAGGACCCTTATATGGGCACTAGGTCTAAACATGGACCGATGTTCACCAAAATTAATAGGCTGCGTTATTGGGCCAATATAGGTCTGTGTACCAAATTTCATCAAAATATCTTAATATTTACGACCTGCAGCGTATAAACAGTATAATTTTGGTAGGACCCTTATATGGGCACTAGGTCTAAACATGGACCGATGTTCACCAAAATCAATAGGCTGCGTTATTGGGCTAACATAGGTCTGTGTACCAAATTTCGTCAAAATATCTTAATATTTACGACCTGCAGCGTATAAACAATATAATTTTGGTAGGACCCTTATATGGGCACTAGGTCTAAACATGGACCGATGTTCACCAAAATCAAACTTGTTCGTCCTTGGGTCAACATAGGTCTGCGTTCCAAATTTCATCAAAATATCTTAATATTTTCGACCTGTAGAGTGCGCACAAGATTGCATGGACAGACAGACAGACGGACGGACGGACAGACGGACGGACGGACAGACGGACATCGTTAAATCGAAATAAAAAAAAATTCTGAACCGATCGGTATACTATAAGGTGGGTCTACGACCAATATTTTTTGGTGTTACAAACATCAGCACAAACTTATAATTTTGTGATAGTAGTTTGTGCTTACTCTCATTTTACCATACTTTACCTAAAATGTAAAGGAACACTCTTATTATTAGCTACAGTCTTGTTATCTTAAACATGTTGAGGTTTGTAGCGTGTAGTTTTAATTATAGCTTGTCTTACTATCCTTAATTTCAATTATATATTCTTAACGGAATAATTATTGTACTACTAGTATTTATGCGTGCCTACCAACGAATCTATAAATAATGTGGAGTAGGATGTTTGGCAAGCATTAAATATAAAATTTTTACAAATTAGAATGCAAGTAGAATAAATAGGTATAGCTGTTTCAGAGGAGTCTTTTATTTATTGTAAAAATATTATAAATTGCAATTGCAACAAGTAGATCATAAACAGGGACGGAGTTTTAAAGAACTGAGAACTAAAAGAAAAAAGAGCCTCATAAAATACTAACCACAGAATTGCAAAATAATATTCTATGGAAATTTATAAGGAATTTTCACAAAATTGGTTTTTTTTTTATAAAAAAGGGAAAAAAGAACACATCATAGAACTAGCCTGGGATCATTCACCAAAATGCTTCTTTTAGAGGAGTTTAGTTACAGGCAGATCTTCGAAGAATGAATTCTATTTTGAATGAAGTCAACAAAAATACTATTCGATAATTTGTAAATCGATTGAATTCATTTTTAACCATTCGCAGAGACTTCATTCTTTGCAATTCATTCGATCGAATTCACTTTTAAGGAATTCAATCAATTTACCTCATTCGATTTTGTCGATCTTTGAATTCAATCGTTGGCAATTCATTCGATTATTTACTCATTCGATTAACAATTTGGAAATTCAATTACTCAATCGATTTTGTATCATTTGATTGAGCAATTTGGTGATGACATTCGATTTTCTTCATTCGATTAAAAATGTTGAAAACAAACTACTACGTTATTACATACAAAAAAAAAAACATATTTCAATCACGAAAACCGCCTATTCAATAAATTTTATCGTTGAAATTCCTCCAATCACGAAAATTGTTCATTCAATTAAAAATTTGTAGTTCTTTAATTGAGTAAATTTTCAATAAAATAGATACATTTGATTAGGATTTTTATTGATTTTTTATATGAGTTTGATTAAAAATTAATTCATTGGATTAAAAATTGACCAATATTATGTACCTTCTAAATAACACATTATATGCATTTCATTAAAAATTAATCTATTGGATTAGAAATTTTTCAAAATTGTAGAACTTCTAAATAAGACTCTAATCAGTTGGATAAAGTGATAATTGCCATTCCAACTATAAAAAAATATATTTCTTTATTTTTAGCTTGAATTTCATAAAAATAAAACCTGCATGCAATTTTCATTAAGTTGTTAGATTTATATATACTTATGTGAAAAGTTCTCTCGCAGAGATTAGTTTTCTTCTTTTTTCTGAAGCATAAGGACTCTGTTAAATTTTTTTTTTGAAAACTAAATAAAATATATTTTATTTTAAATAATTTTTAATTTATTTTTTGCTATTTTTTGTTTAAAAAATTTTTTAACTTTTTAAACAAAATTTCAAAAAGTACATTACTATTTTACAGTAATGTTCTAGAATAAATGAGTATTCAGATTTAATATGGCAAATAAAATAATAAACTGAACGAGAATTTATAACCATACGTCAGTGTGGAAACATTTGCGAAAGGTGACACGGAGGAAATAAGAAGATAAACAGGAAATCTAAAGTAGAATGTTTGTATATGTCTGTTTGGTCACTTCTGAAAGTATTCATATAGAGACAATCTGACAATAAAACGAGTAAAAAGGTTAAAGTCGGGCATGCCGACTATAGAATACCCTACACCAGTCTGGGTAAAAGCCAACTAATGTCACCAAAATCAATAGGCTGCGTTATTGGGCCAATATAGGTCTGTGTACCAAATTTCATCAAAATATCTTAATATTTGCGACCTGCAGCGTATAAACAGTATAATTTTGGTAGGACCCTTATATGGGCACTAGGTCTAAACATGGACCGATGTTCATCAAAATCAATAGGCTTCGTCCGTGGGCCAAAATAGGTCTGTGTACCAAATTTCGTCAAAATATCTTAATATTTACGACGTGCATCGTATAAACAATATAATTTTGGGGGGACCCTTATATGGGCACTAGGTCTAAACATAGACCGATGTTCACCAAAATCAATAGGCTTCGTCCTTCGGCTGCCATAAGTCGGTGTACCAAATTTCATCAAAATATCTTAATATTTGCGACCTGCAGCGTATAAACAATATAATTTTGGTAGGACCCTTATATGGGCACTAGGTCTAAACATGGACCGATGTTCACCAAAATCAATAGGCTTTGTCCTTGGGCCAACGTAGGTCTGTGTAACAAATTTTATCAAAATATCTTAATATTTGCGACCTGCAGCTTATAAACCATATAATTTTAGTAGGACCCTTATATGGGCACTAGGTCTAAACATGGACCGATGTTCACCAAAATCAATAGGCTGCGTTACTGGGCCAATGTAGGTCTGTATACCAAGTTTTATCAAAATATCTTAATATTTACGACCTGCAGCGTATAAACAGTATAATTTTGGTAGGACCCTTATATGGGCACTAGGTCTAAACATGGACCGATGTTCACCAAAATCAATAGGCTGCGTTAATGGGCCAATATAGGTCTGTGTACCAAATTTCATCAAAATATCTTAATATTTACGACCTGCAGCGTATAAACAGTATAATTTTGGTAGGACCCTTATATGGGCACTAGGTCTAAACATGGACCGATGTTCACCAAAATCAATAGGCTGCGTTATTGGGCCAATATAGGTCTGTGTACCAAATTTCATCAAAATATCTTAATATTTACGACCTGCAGCGTATAAACAATATAATTTTGGTAGGACCCTTATATGGGCACTAGGTCTAAACATGGACCGATGTTCAAAAAAATCAAACTTGTTCGTCCTTGGGCCAACATAGGTCTATGTACCAAATTTCATCGAAATATCTTAATAGGTGCGACCTGTAGAGTGCGTACAAGATTGCATGGACAGACAGACAGACGGACGGACGGACGGACGGACGGACGGACGGACGGACGGACGGACGGACAGACGGACATCGTTAAATCGAAATAAAAAAAAATTCTGAACCGATCGGTATACTATAAGGTGGGTCTACGACCAATATTTTTTGGTGTTACAAACATCAGCACAAACTTATAATACCCTGACCACACAGTGGTGTAGGGTATAAATATAAACAATAATACAATTTAATGAAAAATCACCGATGAAGCCCATAAAAAGGCAGAAACTGGATATAGTCTGATTTGCAAATTTAATGTGTTTATAACTTTTGAAGAAAATGTTTATTCTTCTTCTTAACCTCAAACCTACTAAATTAGAATTGATAAAATTTTATAAAAAATAATTTAAAATATCAGTTACTAATACATAAATATTTATAAAAACAACTACATAAATAAAACAAACGAAACGAAACACAATAACAATATGCGAATGTTTTTCTCTTGTTTTATGAAATGCTTTTGAGCGATAGAATAAACAAAAATGTCAAGCAAATTGCAGTGTTGAGCAACTATTTAATCTATTGGATTAATTTTTAATTGAGACCTTTTGAAATAATTTAACACATCGTTTTAATTAAAAAAAATTGAACAATATTTTTTTGTGTGTTAGTTTTTTTTAAGGGGTAATATTGGAATTAACAGTTAAGACATTTAAAGAAAAAAACAAAAACACAGCTTAAAATGTTCCCATACAGTCATAAAGCACAGTCGTATATTTAAAAAACCTGTACATTAGAGCGTACCACCTTACAGGCAAAAATAAGTACGCCGTACACCCTCCAATATGAAGTATTTTTGCAAGGACATTTCAAAAAAAAATTTTTTTTTTTTTGCCGAACGTAGGGGTCGCCAATTTACATTTTACGTTATATCTTTGGTATTTACAGTCGGATCTTAAAGTACGATACATCGATATTTTTCTCTCGAGGAGACCAGTGTTTTGCTCTAAGGACATTTTGACCTCAAGTATCCCGTTCTAGTAGTTACCCACCAGATCTCAGTTGCTACAACCCTAATGTACCACCCTAATGTCAGAAAATTAAAGCTCGCAAAAAATCATTAAACTTTTGCTAAGGAAATTTTTCGCTAAACCCAGTATAAATTTTTTTTATATATTGGTTGCCGAACGTAGGGGTCGCCTTTTTAAATTTTTTTAAATTGGATTTTTCCTTTATAGCAAAACACTGGTCTCCTCGAGGCAAAAAAATCGATATATCACACTTTAAAATCCGATTTGAAATGCCGAAGCTATAACGAAAAATTTAAAAAGGCGGCCCCTATAATACCCCTACGGTATTGAGCATTACTTATTAATGCTTTCGTTTAATATCATCATTTATTAAGATCCTATAAAATAATAATTTAAAAATTGGTTATACATAAATAGATGTCACTACATTGCCGGACCTGTCAAAATAACAGAGTAGTATTTTGGAAGATGACAAAGCAAACTGTTACAGTTTTTTTTTTTCTTTTTCTTTGATGTGTAAGGCACTCCTAGATGAAAACAAGATATTCTCATTGAGTTCGTAGTTTAACCTAACAAATATTTCTAAAAATTCGTCCCCTGATAATTTCCTTAGGCAAGAATGATATCCGGATAGGTACACCTCAATAGCACATTTTTTTACCAATTTCGATTAATTGTCCCAGTGTAGAAAATCATTACCAGATATGTGGTTATGTAACTACATACTTGGTAATGGTAACTAGTTACTTTTGTTATTACATTTCTTATTACTTTTATATGGCGATGTCGCGAAAAATAATGAGTTATGCTTACACACCAGCATACGAAAAATTTAAAAATATGTCATTACCTATATGCTTACCAGTACAGACAAAAATAATAAGTCTAAAAATAGATTTTGAAAAAAATAAATTATATAAAAAAAATATTTTTTATTGTATTTTTTTTTAAATAAAATTTCCTGGTGCGGGAATCGAACTTGGGTCTACAGATTGCCAGTCAATAGCTCTACCATCTGAGCTATATCGACATGTAATATTTAATAGATAAAAACATAATTGACCTGCTGCACACAAGTAAGCTTACTCGCCAACATACAAAAAATCAAAAAATATGTGGTTACATATATCCTTACCAGTGTTTAAAAAATATTGAGTCTAAAAATAGATTTCAAAAAATTTTCAAAAAAATCTAGAAAATTATTTTCTATTTGAAATAATGATACAAATAAATGATTATCAGTAACTCATTATTATATGTTTTCAAATAATGCAGAAGGTAATTGGGTGTCATTACTGGTAGTCCAAAAAATAATGATATGTCATTACCGTTTCTATACTGGGTGGTTACATTTATATGGAGATGTCGCGCAAACTAATGAGTTATGCTTACACTCATAGAAATAAACCCGTAAAGATAGCAGAAAAAGCTACTAAAAACTAGTTAGACATTGCAAAAAAACCTGCTGACATTAGCAGATTATTTTGCTAAATATTAGTAAAGTAAGAACACCAAAAATAAAACTACTAAATGTATAGAAATTTAGTTATATATAAGTTAAATTTTAGTTAATAGAAAATGACAAATTGTACAGTAAAATGTGCAGAAAATTTTGCTAATTATTAGTAGACCAAAAGTAGCAAAAATAAACTGTTATATCTACAAAATTTTTGTTATTTGTAAGCTAAATTTAGTTGAATGCAAATAGCAGTCTATCCTGCTAAAATCAAAAGAAATATTTGCTAAAAAATTGTAAACTGCCGTTTTAAAAAGACTTAATTTTTATTTCCATAAAAAAAGAAAAATAGATGATAAACTTCGAAAATCTTAAATTTGTTTGTGATTTTTTGGGCGAGTAATTCTTTAGCAACGTTTTTTTTATCAGGTTAAGTTGTTATTTTCTATTAGCAAAAATTTAACTCAAATATAACTAAATTTCTGCATATTTAACTGTTTAATCTTTAGTAGTTTTATACATTTTTTTACAGACTTTTTTCTATTAGTGTGTAATTGTGTAAAATTTCATAGTAATCCAAACTGTCGATTACAAGTGGTGTAATTTCTTTCAAAATATTTAGTTTCTGCCCCATTGTGTTATGATAAATTCTCCCTAGTACTTACAGAGTTCAATTACATTAAAACAGTTAAATTAAAGGAAATAAATGTGCTAAACTCCCAAAACGTATTCAAGAAATTGTGAAAAATAATCTGTTGAAGGCATGTCCCTATCCGGATTTTATTCTTGCCTAAGGAAATCGTCAGGGGACGATGTTTTTAGAATTTCTAGAAATATTTGTGAAATTAAATTACGAAATCAATGAGAATTTCTTGTTCTCGTATTAAACATTTAAAATCAGGGACGTAACAGTTATAACTTTTATTCAAAAAAGTGATTGTTTTACAATTATTTCTTGTTTGAGTATTTTTAATTTTCTGTTTATTTGCTCTGTTTGATTTTTATTTTAAATTCAAACAAAAACAATCCAAACACGATTTTTATTTTTTCAAAAATAATAAAAGTTATTTTGTGATTTTTTTTCTTTATCAAAAAATAACAATTAAGAATACAAATCAAAAGCCATAGAACCAATGACTTCAACAATTATAATATCCTGATGATGTCAACTAGTGTTAATAAAAGATTGAACAGTGATTTAAAGTGAGTAAATATGTATATTCCATCACCTTCCGGCATTCAATTTAGGTCAATTTTTAATTTTTATTTTATTATCAAATAAAAAAGTTACTGCTTAATTTTTTCAAAAACATCATTCTGTAACTTTTATAAAAAGTTTTAAAATAAAAATCAAAAAACAACAGAAATTTATAGAGTAAAATATAAAATTTGAAAAAATTAAAATCTTTGCCAAACTTTGTGATTTTTTTGTGCAATATGATTTATAAAATATAGTGCATTATTGAAATATTATAATTAAATAAATTTGGGTGGTGACTTTTTTAGAAATACAACAGTTATTTTGGGTCTCTGTTTAAAATATCAAAGAGAAAACAAAAACAACAACAAAAAATGTACCACAATTTGCTTTGTCATCTTCCAATATACTACTCTGTTGAGGTTTTTGCGCAATAAAAGTCGCTTGTTGCTAACGAATTTACTTCTTTGAAAAGAACTTTTGTTTTCACAATTAAATATATTTTATTTCATTGTGAAATAGTAATATTTTCAGCCTCGACAATCAAGAATTATCTTCAATATTTCTCTTAGCTAAGAAAAATTTCAAGTCAAGTTTCTTTAAAAATTCTTAAGCCAACTCTGTGTTTAACAATTCCAATTAACTTTGTTGCTCTCACATAATTGTCTATTTGTTTTGTTGAAAAACAACCAACCAGTAATACCAGAAACATCCTACCAATGTAACAACAATATAATCAATTAAGTCTTAATTTTGTTATCTACCTCATACGTTCGATGCTTATATGGGTGTGCAAAAGGAGCGTCAATTTTTGCAAAAACTTACAATAAACACAACACTGCTGAAACTACAAATTATTTAGCACAGTGTGCAGAGTTTGTGTGTTGTAAATTGTGCCTTTGACAGTTAAAAGCAGACACATACTATACACAATGTTGCTATGACAGGAGGCAGATAGAGCAGAAATATAGATAGACATGGTAATAAGTAAGTTCCTGCAGGAAAACATTGTTGAAACAAAATGACAAAACCACATAGTAAAAAACTACACAAAATAATAGAAGTAACTACTTGAAC
This sequence comes from Leucophora obtusa, assembly GCA_949987735.1. Taxonomy (NCBI): domain Eukaryota; kingdom Metazoa; phylum Arthropoda; class Insecta; order Diptera; family Anthomyiidae; genus Leucophora; species Leucophora obtusa. The sequence continues at coordinate 64,261,917 of OX465299.1, read as the reverse complement.
TGCTACTTAGTTAAAGTTACACAGACTTAAATTACAATCTAACATAATAGCAACCGAAAAAACAATATAACAACAGGTACATACGTGTAAGTAAGGTGATACTCTAATACACATGTAAAGGTGGGATTTTCTTGTGCAATAGTTGGTAGTCTCTTGTAACAAGAGGGTTATGGGTCTTTGTTCCAAAAACAATGATTGCACAATCAACTTATTGTATGAGTTTTACAAAAAGGATATAACACACATTTTATAGTCAGGCAGGCAGGCAGGCTGGCAAGCTGACGGGAAGGCAAATTGTAACTGCTCATTTGTTGAGTTTTTGTTTTGTTTTTTCTGTTAAACTGCAGTTGATGTACTGTTAACAGTATTTTTCTTGAGATCAACCGAAGATGAAAATTCTATATAGAGCCGAAGGCCAGACAATTTATTTGTTGAGTTTTTGTTTTGTTTTTTCTGTTAAACTGCAGTTGATGTACTGTTAACAGTATTTTTCTTGAGATCAACCGAAGATGAAAATTCTATATAGAGCCGAAGGCCAGACAATTTAAGGTGATTGAAATAATAAAAGTTGTGCGGGTTCGATTCGCAGCGATGGCAACATTAATTTAGAATAAAACTGTCTATTCGTTTACGTATGTCGCAGCGGCCTCCTTCGGTGTTCTCATACCACTTAACCCGACTAAAGTAAAATAACGTAACAGCCTCCGTCAAATGAAAAGTTTCAGCAAATTCGCCAAATGAGAACATCTAATTGTATCAAATTAGATCGTATTATGGTCATATTAGATCTAATTTGACACAATTAGATCTAATTTGATGGAATAAGATATGGTTTCATACAATTTTATCCGGATTTTGTCCTCATCCAAGTGTATCAAATATAATATAATCATATCCAACTAGATATAATGGTATATAATTCGATACAATTATACATAATTATATGCGGCATATGTAACTATATATAGGTCTATATATAATTGGATATTGTAATATGTTGAACTATATATTGTGCAATATATAACAAGATATAGTTATATATTTAGGATGTAATTTGGTAAAACTTTATATAATTATATCTTAACCACTTTTCACCTCCACTTTATTCCTTTTGAGAATTTGGTCAAAGTTATATGTTGCCTCTTCTAATAGGACCTCCTTACGCAATGACGTCTTACCAAGATAATTTCTTAACTCGTGGAGTAGTTGCTCCAAACCGAAAAAGAAAATTGAAATAGCTATTACCATATCTAAACAACTGGGCCGATTTGAATACAATAAACCACTAACAAGGAAGGTATGCCAATAGATTCTGTCCGATTTTAATGAAATTCGGATATTTGCTAGAGGAGAACAAAATAACAGACACGTATTATTTTTTAGCGGCCCAATCTTACGTTCAGGGGTTAAAAAGTGAGACCAAAAACTAAAGCCTAAACCAGATAAAAGCCCAAACTACATAGTGAAAGTGCCAGTGGACAGTGTAAGTGCTGTCAAACTTTGTTCTTGAATTTCGTGAAAACGATTTAATATTTTTAAAAATTTATTATCGCGTTTTGTTTAAAAACAGCTCTTGTTATTTAGAAACTTTTCTAATTTCTCGGCAGTGACAAACAGAGCAGATACAAAAACTGCTTTATCGACAAAACGTCGCACTGCGGTCGACACTGCGTTTATGTGGTTTAGGCTAAACACAGTGTCGGACGTAGTACGAAGTTTTGTCGATAAGGCAGTTTTTGTATTTTCTTTATTTGTCATTGCCGAGAAATTAGAAAATTTTGTAAATAAGCATATTCAATTAAAAATTCTTAAACATATTGAATAGTTTTCCCGAAATTCAAGAATAAATTTTGACAGTACTGCCACTGTTCACTGGCACTTTCACTATCTGGTTTGGGCTTAACTCATTTTTTTATATAAAAACATACATATTTGAAATTTATGAAATCTGGATTTATTTGTTCACAGCGTTAAAGTACTTACCAAAATTAATGAAATTACACTATATTGACCGTTTTGTAGACCTATAGTTGCCACATAATTCAAATATTTTAAATATTGGTGAAAATTGCATTACGGGAAAGTCGTTTTGAAGCCGAACCGGAACGAATATCGATAACAGCTCAGACAACCCCTCGATAAAATTCAATATGCATTATTCTTAGGGTATTTAATTAATTTAATTTAATTATTAATTTTATTTTATTTAAAATAATATAAATATACATTTTTTGAATTGTATTTTTAATCATTTTAATTAAAAAAAAGAACACAAATTATTTTATTAAGTCTTTTACAATTCGTAAAAATAAAAAAATATAATAAAGTAGGTTTGAGGTTAGGAAGAAGAATACACCTTTTTCTGTAAAAATTATAAACACATTAATTTTCAAATCAGACTAGCTCTAGTTTCTGCCGTTTTCTATGAACAGGCTTCATCAGTGATTTTCCATTAAATTGTATTATTGTTCATGTTTTATTGTCAGATTGTCTCTATGTGATATTTTTTCAACAAACCGTCGGCTGTAGGAATCGAACCTGTGCCTATTCCTACATTACAAACGTAACTATACAAAGGGGACAAGTAGAGTGCTACAGGGACCCTGAAGCGTTTTAGCAACTCTATTGATGTTGCCTCAGCCTCTCATGGGATCCAAAGACCGTCCATGCGTGGTGAAGAGCCACATCCGGCTAGAGGTGTCCCTGCTTTCGCAGAACATGGCGGATCTAGAGCGGACACTCGATAAAAACCCGTAATCCCCGGTGTTATCCAACCGTGCCCATGGGATGAATAGCACTACGTTAGTGTGTTTTTGAACGGTGGCCTCCAGGACGAGGCGAACCCTGGTTGTATTAGCCCGCTGGCAGTACAGGGCTCTGCTGCCGAGCGTACTGTTCTAATCCCTATTTTTGATCTTATTTTTCAGATGGACATAAATAACCAAAAAACAGAAAAAAAGCAAGAGAAGGTCAGCGCAGACCTATCCTCAGCAGTCAAAGGGGCGTTATGCCCATATGATGCTAAGGACAAACTGGACATGATTCAGCCGACAGAAGACGTTTACAGTCTTAACGTGGCTGAACCGATGGAAGTTGGAAATATAACTGAGGACCTCTCGGATCCAAGTATAGTTATCAACACCAATATCCCAACGGATGAAGAGGATGAACTTCTAAGTTCTCAGCCCAAAAATGCTGAAACAGAGGAAGTTCCAGGCGAAAAGTCGAAACCAGTGACTGAAAGGGTAAAGCTCTGTGGGGCTGCTCGTAAACGCCTGAGGATGTACCTGGACGAAGGAATTGACCTAGAGGCAGCGCGGAGACTATGTCTGCTACCCATGCGCGAAGCCCGTAAGGAGGTCAAAGAACTCGCAGGTATCAGAAAGAGGGTACGATCAGATGGCTCAACGCCGCCTGGCTCCGGACACCCTGCAAAAAGGACCGCTGAGATGGCTAGTGATGGCACACCTCTAAAGGTTGGTAGTGGCACATTACCAAAGGCAGCCTTGGTAGCCCCGGTAACACAGCAACGAACAGCGGTAGTATCCTACAAGGAAATTGTTGCGACGACGAAAATTGGCGTTATTCCGCCTGATTTCCCGGCAACTAGATGGACTGATGAACAGCTGCAGTCCATCCAAAGAGCTGTTTTGTACAAAATAGCGGAGCTGAGAAAGGGGACCATCAAGCCCTGCTTCTCGAGTTGCTCCTTTAAGCCGGGGTGGCTTAGTTTTGTGTGCCGCGATAAGGACACAGCGCAGTGGCTGGAGACGCATGTCCCCACGCTAAAGCCATGGAGTGACGCTGTGCTGAAAGTCGTGGCGGAGGACGAAGTGCCGAGGGCCCAAGTGTTCGTGGGATACTTCCCGGAGAAAGAGGACACGTCCAATGACTTGATTCTTGGACTGGTGGAGGGCCAGAACTGTGAGCTTTCGGTTGAGTACTGGAAGGTGCTGAACAGGGTCATTAAGGGTGGAATAGTGGAATTAACCCTATCTATTGACCCAATCTCAGCCGACCTACTCAAACGAAAGAACAACAGGGTGAATTTTGGATATGGAACAGCGCTGGTAAGACCTACAGGAAGACAAGAGGTCGGGCGCGACATATCCAAACAGGTAAAGGCAAGCACCTCAGCAGCTGCGGCTAAATCCGATACAAGAGTCTCTAAGGACTCAAAGTCGGATGAAAAACCGGGCTGCTCGAGGGACCTTGCCAAACCTAATTCTACTGAGCCCAATGCCAAAAAGTCGGCCAGGCTTATGGCTCCCAGCAGGCGCAAAAAGTGGGAGAGGAACTCGTCAGAGGAAGCTGCTCTGCTGAACACCAATCGGGGCAGAAAGGTGGCAAAGCGTGCTACCAAACTTGCTCGCAGGTAATGACTGCCATAAGGGGCAGAACACCAAAGCACCTAAGGTGCTTGCAAGTGAACCTTCACCATGCCAAGGCGGCATCTGATGTTGCCAACAGAAGGTTCACCGTCGACGCTCTGGATGTGATGTTCATTCAGGAGCCGTGGGTACACAATGGGGCCATTAAGGGGCTGAACGCGAACCATGGTAGGTTGATCTATGATTCCAAACATAGCAGGCCTAGAGCGGCCATCCTTGTGAGGAGCAACCTAACATTTCTTCCAATTTCGGGGTTTATAATGGGAGACCTGGTTGCAATCTGGGCAAAAGTGCCTTCCCTGGCCGGGGAGCATGAGGTGATGTTGGCCTCTGCGTATTTGCCTGGCGACAGCGACGCGGCACCAACCGCGGAGGTCTCGGCCTTTGTGGAATATTGCCGATTGAGGGGTCTGAGCTGGATCCTCTGCTGTGACGCCAATGCTCATCACACAACGTGGGGAAGCACCAATGTCAACAAACGGGGTGAGTACCTGCTTGAATTTATATGTGGTAATGGTATTAACATAGCAAATAGGGGCGACGAACCGACATTTAGGAATGCTATTAGGTCAGAGGTTTTGGACCTCACTCTTACTAGTTCTAACCTTTCGTTCGCCATCTCTAACTGGCATGTATCCAACGAACTATCAATGTCTGATCATCAACACCTGGTCTTTGACGTTGTTAGTGCGCTGGACTCGTGCCAGGAATATCGTAATCCCAGATGCACAAACTGGGAGAACTTCCGTTGTCATCTGGAAAGCGATGCCAATATCTCCAAAAGGTTGATTCTGAGTCCTATGAGGAGACTATTCAACAAAGCCAAGGAAACAGGTGACTGGGTCACCTACAAGACGGCTCTAACTGAATATAATAGGGAATTACGTAGATCCAAAAGGTCCACGTGGCGCAGCTACTGTGAGAAGATCTCAGATCTTCCGGAAGCTGCGCGACTTCAGAAGGCCCTTTCACAGGATCACACGAATGGTCTTTGCACTCTCAGGAGACCCGATGGTTCCTACACTGGATCTCCTGAGGAAACATGTGAACTATTGTTAGACACGCACTTTCCAGGCTGCGTAGCCTCCCGCGGGTCTGTAGCGATTCAAAGAATCCCAAACCTTACGGGAAGGTATGTACGCCTAACTGGTGCCGTCTTTCGAGAGGACAGAGTGAAATGGGCGATTAATGGATTTAAGCCCTTTAAATCACCGGGCCCCGACGGGATCTATCCATGTCTGATGCAGAGGGGGGTGGATATAATAGCCCCACAACTGGTTAGGATATTTAGATCCAGTCTTCTGTTGGGTCATGTTCCGACGAATTGGAGGGGGGTTAAGGTGGTCTTTATTCCAAAGGCGGGGGGGAAATCCGAACAACTGCCTAAATCGTATAGACCAATTAGCCTCAGCTCTTTTCTTCTTAAGACAATGGAGAAAGTTTTGGACCACTTCATTAGGGACACGTATCTCGGGCGTAAGCCGATACACGAGCTACAGTTCGCGTATCAACGGGGTAAGTCTACAGAAAGTGCTATCCATCATGTTGTCACGGTGATAGAGAAGGCACTGGAGGCAAAGAACATTGCCCTCTGTGCTTTTATTGATATACAGGGCGCTTTTGACAACACGTCCTACGATGCGATCGGGCTATCTATGATGAGAAAGGGCATATCTCCAATGATCATAAATTGGACATTGGAGATGCTCAGCTCAAGAGAGATCACGTTCGGCATAGGCTCTACTAGTAGAACCGTGAATGCGACCAGAGGATGTCCGCAGGGAGGTGTGCTATCGCCTTTACTGTGGACACTGGTCATTGATGAGTTGCTTGAGGGTCTGAACGACCTTGGCTACAGGACCTATGGCTACGCCGATGATCTTGTCATATCCGTTGTCGGCTGGGATGACAGGACCATCTCTGATCGTATGCAGCAGGCTCTGAACTTTACTCACTCATGGTGTCGGGAAAAGGGGTTGACTATCAACCCAACGAAGACGATCCTGGTACCGTTCACAAGGAGAAGAAGGGTCAACCTGACCGAACCTGTTGTTGGGGAAAAAACGATAGGCTTCTCGGATAGTGTGAAATATTTAGGGGTGACTCTGGACAAATCGCTTACGTGGAATGATCATCTGGACACCGTAACCAAGAAGGCCACCAGGGCATATTATGCCTGTCAGAGGCTCTTTGGGAGAACATGGGGTCTAAGACCACACATGGTCTACTGGTCATTCGACACCATTGTAAAACCTATGATCACTTATGCTGCCTTAGCATGGTGGCCAAAGGTTGAGCAGTCAACGGCAAAGGATACTCTGAGGAAGTTGTATCGGCTGGTGTGTACTGGTATTACGGGGGCTGGGGGATCGTGCCCAACAGATGCCATTGGGGCCATGTTGGGTATTCCACCATTGCATATCTCCGTGAAGGAAGCTGCAAGCTTGGGCTCACTTCGTCTCCGGGGGGTCGGGGACATGAGGAGCGGGGACCTAAAGGGACACATGAAGATCGCCGGGATCTTTATAGACGACCCAATTTTAAGGGTCGCGGACAAAATGATCCCAGAGCAGATCTTTGTCAGGTATTTTGACATCATGTCATTTGACAGGCATATGTGGACCAATCGGACTTGGAAGCCCGAAGAGGGGGCTCAGATATGGTTCACTGATGGCTCGAAACAAGCTAATGGTGACACGGGGGCAGGTGTCTTTGGACCCAGATTCCAACGTGCTCTACCAATGGGCAAGTACCCCTCCGTCTTTCAGGCGGAGATTTTCGCCATCTGCGTATGTGTGAGAGAGTGCCTGCGGAGAGGCACGGCTAGATCCCGCATCTACATTCTTTCTGACAGCCAGGCTGCGCTAAAGGCTCTTGGAGCTTACGGGGTATCATCTGGTCTGGTCATGGAGTGTGTGGAAATTCTCAACGAACTCGGTGTGAGAAACTCCCTTACACTGGGATGGATTCCTGGCCATGAAGGGCACGAGGGTAACGAAAGGGCTGATTGTCTAGCCAATTGTGGAGCCCGACGACCCTTCATCGGTCCGGAACCATTCTTTGGGATACCTAGGGGGTATGCTAGGGAAAAACTCAGGCAATGGAGAGAGACTGAGTTTGCAAAACATTGGGAAACTTCTACTGGCCAAAGACAGGCCAAAAGATTTATTTCCCTGTCCAGCGAAGTATCAAAGCGACTATTGTCACTTGACAGGGGTAACCTTAGGACCCTGACGGGATACTTAACTGGGCACTGTAGGCTCAGGTACCAGCTTCACAAACAGGACCGGTCAGACACTGATGTTTGCAGGTTTTGTGAGCTGGAAAAAGAGACATCGGAGCATGTTCTCTGCGAATGTCCGAGACTGTGCGACAGGAGACTCAGATTTCTGGGTGACCGCTTTGTGTCATCTTCGGACGTTTGGGGAAATTCTCCTAACAGGATTATTGGCTTTATTGGTAGCCTGAATCTATAGGGAACTCTAGGCAGCACAAAAGATCTATATTGGTCGCGGTGCGTAGTGCCTTCGTATCTAATCTAATCTAATACAAAGGTGCGACAGCTTATCCATCTCACCTAGGCTTTCCAGTACCGATTTCGGTAATACCGAAATTGTCGAAATTCGAGCCATTTTAGCGAATTCGAAATACCGATTTTAGAACGATACCGATTTCGGTATTGCATACAATTTTTTTTTTGTTTATTATTTTAAAATTTTATGTCTTTTTTAAGAGAAATTTTAACAAATTTGACAATAATTCTGTTTTTGTGTTTGCAATTCTTTACAAATTTTATATTTTAAAGATCCAGTCATTAATAAATACGAATATATTGCATTTTTACTTAACTAGAACTTTGAACAACGCAAAAACTAAAATTAATCCAGAAAAATTTTATGATTATGATTACACTGAAAATATTATTACAGTAACTGACTGTAGTTTATTTAAAAAGTTTTCCGTACATTTATTATTAAATGATTATTCAGTTAAAATACAAAGAAATATATTTTTTAACTGTTTTTGTCGTTTATTTAAAAAATAAATTACATCCGTATTATTGATTTTCTGTTACAGTTAATATTTTCTTTTAAAATGTTTTGTTAAAAAAGGAATTCCTTTTCGATTTCTAGGTCAGTTAAAAAAATGAAATAAACTAAATATAATTTATTCTTACGGTTTTGTAGTTAATTTTTTGAAATTTAAAAAAACGAAATAAATGAAAAATCATTATTTTTTAAGGATTTTGTGGTTTATTTTATTAAGATTTAAAAATAAATGAAAAGTTCTTTTGATTTAAATGAAAAGTCAGTAGACCGGTTTTCAAGTGATTTTTCATTTATTTTAAATTACATTTTCAGTTAATTTAAACTACAAACTATTTTGAGTGTACTTATAAATAGTATGACTTTTGCAAGGATTATATCCACGAGTCTTAATTAATTCAAACATAAAAAGAATGTTTTCCTAAAAGTTTTCTTGTGAGAAAGTCAAAAGATTAAAAAATTAGTCTAATAAACATTTGCTCACTTCTGTGTCTACGATTTCCCAGTAATGGTGATGGAAATTGTAAAATTTGTCCAAATTTTCTTTCTAAATTTTCTAAAAGAGAATAATAAAAAAATTATTTTTGATTATGTCGATTTTCTTGATTCCCGCGAATAATTTTTTTTTATTAAGGATTTAAAAATGTTTTTATGATTTGCGAATTAATTTTAGACAATAATATCTTTATATTTTTTGATTCGCGAATTTATAACTCAGTTTTTTTTATCTTTGAAAATAATTATTTTAAATCTCTTAAAACAAATTATTCAGTCGAATCAAAATTTAATCGTTGTAAATTATACCATATCATTTCTCACTTTGTTCAATATCAAATCATTGATTTAAAATTATTTTAGAAATTCTTAAATTCGTATTAATTAAAAAAAGAATTATCTTTTTCTAGCTCTGAATGAAACACAAGGGAGAAGATTAAGCCTGCTTGGAATCAGTAATTTTCGTATACAATTTTGAAATTTTGAGATGTGCTATATCTAAGTTTACGCGCTAAATAAGAATATTTATATAAATACCTAAAATACCGAAAATTCGATACTGGAAAATTTTCAATACCGAAATACCGATTTCTCAATACCGATTCGGTATTGGAAACCCTAATCTCACCCAAGTAAGGCCTTGAATGCGATGTAACTAATTAATAGTAATAATAATAATGAGATAATAAATGTAATGAGATTATAATTTACCAAAATTTTTATTTTTTCTGTCCCCTCTGTCACATATTCAAATTTTATGCAAATCGAAGGTAACCACACCGCCGACCTTTCTTTTAAATTTAGCATTTGATAAGGTTAAGTCTGAATTAGTCAGACGTAAATATAGTGCTCTATAATATGTTCAATGAGTTAAAGAAGAATAGAAAAACTCATATATTAATTTATATCTGTTTCGTATGCATTGAACACATAAAAAATGTAAATGAAGAGAGAAATTCTGTTGAGAATTCAATTTCGCTCTACTTTTAAGCCCCTTCATCCCCATTATTATATTAAGAATGCATTATTATATTAACAAGCTTTATTATATTGAGCATTATTTATAATTAAATAACTATAATAATTATTAATTCGATGTAGTAATTACACTATGCGACAGTCAAAATCGGGATGGGATGAAACCAACGGGAAATGTTATATCGGTCAAAAACAAGTTATACGTGTCCCGGCGTTTCGCTGGGTCACACTTAGGAATCGAGATATATCTTTTTTTTGACATAACTCGAGAACCACTAGTCCGATTTTGCTCAAACAATTTTAAAAAAATTAAAAATTACAATTCCTTTAATCTGTTCATATAACGTTTTTCTATATACTCAACAGTTTTGCCGGTAAAAATAAATGTTTGTTACCGCTACCATAAAAATCAATAACCTTTTGTTTATTACTTTTTTTTAATATTTTAGGCAAAAAATATTTTTTTCTTCATACATTTATTTTTACCGGCAAAACTGTTGAGTATATAGAAAAACGTTATATGAAGAGATTAAAGGAATTGTAATTTTTAATTTTTTTAAAATTGTTTGAGCAAAATCGGACTAGTGGTTCTCGAGTTATGTCAAAAAAAAGACCACCAAAGGTCAAATCGATATATCTCGATTCCTAGGGATGACCCAGCGAAACGCCGAGACGTATAACTTCTTTTTTACCGATATAACTTTCCCCGGTAGTTTGAACCCTTCCCGATCACTGACCCCTACCATTTGTCTCACAGTGTTATTAATGCTTTCGTTGAACATTAATTGTGAAAAAATAATTAAAAATTACATTTGCTAAATCTGACAGAGTATTATTTTGGAAGATAACAAAGCAAACTGTGATAATTTCTTGTTTTTTCTTTGATATCTGAGATGTCTACAATAAATTATCTAGATGAAAACAATAAATTATCGTTAAGTGTAAGCTAACAAATATTTCTAGAAATTCTGAAAAGTCGTCTCCTGTCGATTTCCTTAGGCCCGAATCCCAGCAAACAGTAGACATGATATTAGAATCACTGCAGTATTACAAGCACATTTTTAAACCATTCTCTCTCTTCCAAAAATGCTGTAAAATAAGGCAGAGTTTTTGATGTTGTTTTTTGTTGTAATTGTTTGCTTCTAAGTGGGGCATTGGGAACAAGAAATATTTTATGCTATTTTCCACTAACAAAAATTTAATTCAAATATAACTAAAATTCTGTATATTTAACGGTTTTAATTTTTCTGTTCTTATTTTACTAGTATTTAGCAAAAAATCTGCTAATTTCAGCAGTTTTTTCTGCAGCATCATTTTTTAAATAAATAAAGGACATATATACATATATATCATTTTGAAATAATTTTTAGTAACTTTTTTTTTTTGCTATTTTTACAGATTTATTTCCATTAGTGTAGGTAAATAGATCACTGCATTCTTAGGTATTAGATATTAAAGGAGCTAAAATGTCAAAACCGAATTTAAGTATTCGGCGAATCACTAGAAATTCAGTTCTTTGCATTCTTAAAGCATTCTTCTACTACCCCTAAGGGGAATAATTAAATTTCTACATACTCGTCATCAACACTATCACAGTGATTATTTCTGCTTCCTGGCTGAAATTTATAACATAACATCAGTAATATTTACTTCCAGCATGCATGAAGTGACATGATTTTTTAGTGATTTACTCTTTCAACAGATTTCTTTTTTAATGGATGAAAAAGTAGTAAAAATACATAAAATATTTTCGTAAATTAAAGTCAAGATTATTGTTCACAAAAGCGCAACAAATTTAATTAGACAGGTACGGAGAGTAACCCGTAGCAATAATCATCAACAGCCAGACAAAAGCCTGGAAATAAAAGAACAATAAAAAACTCAAGTGATTATTTGTGTTTAAGAATTCACATTAAGATAGTGAGAAGTTAGTCAGACAATCTAGCAGGCAGTCAGTCAGTTGGAGAGTCACATACTCCTTAAGTGTAGGTACATACATATATGTTTTTTATTTATTTATATTTCTGCCGAAAGAAAAGGTTTTTTCGCATTTAGATTTTTTTTACTTACTGGTGCTTTTGATAATAATAAACCATTAAAATAAATAAAATATTTATGTAACTTTTTTTAGTGGTTACTATTTAGCTATAAAATATTTGACATGATACAAATTCATTCAATTATAAGATTATTTTTAACTTTAAGGGGGACCATCAATTTGGCTATATTGCTCAGCTAAATCACACGAGATGGGGCAGGTGGAGATGGGTCAGTAGATGTTTCTATAAATATAATAGTTTATAAAGCGTGTACACAGCCTTTTAAACAACTTTTTCAATATCCTTGCTTTCTTAATCCGAAATATTCTCAAAGTAGAGTTAATTTAAATTTTTGTTCCCCTCACTGGAGAGTACGAGTACTGCTCCGAACCTACCTTATATTTTTCTGTGCTCGATACTGTTCTATATTTAGCGGTTTTTAAATTTTTAATTATTTTAATAAAACGTTACTGCATTCTGTCGTACAGGGTATATTGAGGTTTTGATGATGTTTGTAACTACCAAAAAAAGTCCATATTTGTTAAGCTGGTTGCTACAATTCTCAAAAACCCCATTTATCATCTCTGCACTGTACCAGTTGGCTACGACCTAAATTATACAGATAAAAAACGAAGGTTCTTTCTTCAATGAAACGTAGATTAGACCGATAGTTTTATCTTACTGAGATAAATATGTAGGTACATTTATTTTTAATTATAAATTTATCAAATTTAATTAAATATGTACAACATTATGGAAGCTGTAATTTTTTTTCGCAAAAACATTTTTTTCTGCAAATAAAAAGTACAATGTTACGTTATTTTGTCTATATTCAATAAGGTTTAGAAAAATATTCAATACAGTTAAGAAAAAAAAAATCTTAAAAAAATCGCGAAAAAGAAATCTTTACGGGGAAAAAATTGGGAAAAATTGTATATATTTAACAGAGTTGGATTGATTTAAATTCAAAAATGATCCCGAAAGTAAGAAAAATATCGTTTTATGGTACTTTAGTATTGAAATTTTAAATCGCGAATACGAGCGCTACTCAAATTAGCTTTACCAGTAGGGTGCCCAGCTTGTTAAAAAAAAATGTCATATTTATTAGAGCATAGTGTAATTAAAATAAATACATAAATGAAATCCGGATAGGGACATGCCTGTAACAGATTATTTTTCACAATTTGCCAAATAAGTTTTGGGATTTTAGCACATTTAATTCATTTAATGCAATTATTGTTTGTCCCGATGAAAATAAATTCGAAATAAAATATTTTGTATTTATGATACTAATCAGAATAAAAATTTTAGTTTCCCAGCCAGCAAAATTTGGATACTTTTTTGAGAGTTCTTATTCTATGAATCAAATAAAACACATTATTTTGAAATTTTAAAATTTTTTGTCAAAAATTGCACATATTTCAGACGAAAATAATGAGCCTTCTAAAATGAATCATAAGAGACACAAAAATTTCAGCCAAATTACTAAATCCAAAAAATGGTTCAGAAATGACTAAGAAATGTAAACAAATTTGAATATTTTGTGAACAATTCAAAAAAGACTCAAAAAAAAGAGATACATTTTAGAGCCTTTCGAATTTTTTAAATCTTTTTTTGAATTGTTTTCGAATCAAAAAAGAAGGCTCTTTTGGATGAAATTTAAACTTTTAATAATATTTTTTGAGCTTTTTTATGATTCAGGAAAATAGGCAGCTGTATTGCTACTTATGGTAAATTTACAAAACTACTTCTAGAGTGACTCTTTGGCACCAGTACTGTACCAGTTAATTTGCACCTCAAATCAATTCACAATAAAAAAAAATTTAAAAAGGAAACAGGGAGACAAGGAGGAGATTGAAAGAGAAAAAAAAACTAAAAATAGAATATTTATATGTTTCTATATTTGATCACTTTTGAGTAAAAACAATAATAGAACGCGGAATAGGAAAGAAAACCTTGAATTAGTTACATTGCATTCAAGTCCTTACTTGGGTGAGATGGCTAAGCGTTCGCACCTTAGTATAGTTACATTTGTAATGTAAGAACAGGCACATATTAGAATCCTAATTCCCTCCCCCCCCCTCCCCCTCAGTGAAATCGAAAAAAAAGGAGAGAAAAAGAAGAGAAAAAAAGGAAGAAGAGGGAAAAAGGAGAGAAAAAGAGGAGAAAAAGGATAAAGTGAAAGAAATACAAATTTGTTATGAATAATAATATGAAATATAAAATTTTTTCCTTATTTTCATTTAACCAGTCGTCATTTAAAAAATCTCAATAGATTTAACAAATTCATTAAAAAACTGATAATTTTGATTATAAAAAAAATTAAGTTTGTGGAAAAATGTAGATAAAAGATCAAATTAGATTTTCAAAATTGTATTTATCGTAGATCAATTTCGTTTGAAATTTTTCTAATTTCAAATAACAAAAAGAAATTTCATTTTAAAATTTCGCATTTTTTAATACAAAATTCCAATTTTAATTGAAAATTTTTTAAATAAAAATAAACGCCCTTGCTATTTAAATTTTCCAAATGTATATTTTTGTTGACTTTAGTTAAAATTTTGGGTAGCATCATGCTTTGACCTAGTTTATTTTTGGATCATTCTGATTGGTTAATTTATTTTCAACCAATTAAAATATTTGAAAATGTAAATATTTCTTTAGGATTTTCATACACAAAATGAACAAAGCCGTTTAAATATAAAGTCGACTTTAAAAGTAAAATACTGTTTGATAGTAAAGCACCGTAAGTTATTCGGATTTCACGTGAAAAAATTGTTATACTCCTCCATATAAAAAAATGATAAATTTCAACGACAATGAATTTCACGTGAAAACTGAATAGATATTGTTTACACGCAAATTTAATTTACAAGACTATTATTTTTCTTGGAGAAAAATCACATTTTTTGTATATTGTGATTGTGTCTTTGATATAAAATTGAAAAATCGTTAATTTTTATAATTTAAATTAAAATTTGAGTAAAATTAAAGTTCGAGTAAAATTTTTCAACGTGAAAAACCACTTACGGTGCTTTTGGGAAAAAGACTAAATTTTATTTTGAATTTTTTTCATTAAAATTGCAGAACTGAACTTCTAATGGAATTTTCTAAATTCGAAGTGGTAAATGCTACTATATTTTAGAATTTTTTCATTTCGAAATAAAAAATCGAAATTTCTCTTAAAATTTTCTCAATATTGAAAGGAAACAATTAATTACCGTTATTTTTGTTCAGATTTAAGATCAAATTTGACAAATTCCAAATAGAATTCACAATTATTTTCACTTGAAATTCTCCAAATTTCATTCGGAAAGATATGGTGGAGTTCTTTTTCAGGTCTTTCCAAAGGATCGTATTGAACTTATACCAGTCTGTCTTTCGGAAATCCTGAGTATACATGTTGATATCGTAGAGTATGTAGTTATGTTCCTGAAATAATTTCTTTTGAAATACTCAATTTTTGATTGCCTGCGAGTAATTGAATAGCGTTAGATCCTGCACTTCCTCCCAACCTGCAAAGTGATTTAATTTTAAAATACGGAATGTTGGTGTAGCGTCAAAGCAAAATTGGCCAGTAATTCTTTTTGTTAATAACGACATCTGACTCCCACAGCTATGCCAAAACCGATATGAGAATTTAATTACACAAAGTTTTCCAAATGTTGATCACGAACCCCTGAGCGTCCCTAAGGAGTTAAAATTTATAACTGAAGTATAAAAAATCAGCTTTTAATAAATAAAGTGAATATAAAAATAATGAAAACAATTTCAAAACTTTTCAGGAAATATTAACTTTTTGTATTGTTGTTAAAAAGTAATCTCTGAGTTAAATCCTTTTAATTATCTCAATCAAATTTTGAGGACTTTTCAGACTCCGGTGACGTTTTTCGTAAAATTTTCAAAGTTTAATTTAATGAAATCCGCGATTTAAATCGTCATATGTATATCGAAAAATGGATTCTTTAAAATTTATGAAAAAATATATGCGGTGTGCTCGATTAGTCGAAATTCTTACTACTTTTACTACAATTGGAAAGTTTTGTTTACTTTTTATATTGAAATTTTGCAGCTGTAGTAAAAGTAGTAACTTGTAGTAAGTAAACGAACACGCTTATGTTGTTCCTCATTACTTTATTTTTGCCTTTACGAAATCTTATACTGCCACTCTTATTGGGTCTTTTTTCATACAAATGCTGAAAAATCGAACTGTTTTTTTTTTATTTAATACTATACTATAACTCAGGAACCAAAAGGAGTACCAAACTGATATTTGACAGTGTCATTGATAAAAAACTAAGAACTAATACAAAAATATTAAAAGTCTACAATAAAGTATCCCGAACAGAGAAACAAGCCAGCCGCCGTGAGCCGTTTAAGCCGCCGCCGCCGGTCATTTTTGCTTCAGCCGCCGCCGCCGATTTTTTTCGGCTCATTTCGGCTGGAAGTATCAATTTTCAAATATAAAAAATTTAAAAATAAATATATTTTTTAAAAAGAATTTACTAATTCATTAAACTTGAACAACCAGAGCTAAAACAATTTTTTTATATGAAAAGAAAAAAGTTAAAATCTTCTAAATATTAAATTTTTATAAATATAATTTTTTTAAGCTATAAAAGCTTATGTAAATTTATACTGTGAAAAAAATTTAAAAAAAAAGTTCTTAATGGGTTAATATAATACTTCAGAATGCAACTCTTTGCAGATGTGTAAAAAATCAATTAATAAAAAAACATAGCTGCTTAACTTTGCATTTATAACTCAATATATGTATTTGGTGTATGCATTTTTATTAAAAATTATGACGAAAAATCGTTACAGAGTTGAAGTCGTGTTAGAATAGATATACGAAAAAGTTTGTAAAATGTATTAATTTTTGTTAAAAGCGTTACTTCTCCTTTTCATATAAATTCTTACAGTTAGTGTTTAGCTTCATTGGTTATTAAAATATAAGCTATTAAAGTTAAAAAACCTTATGAGTTACTGGTTACGGAGTTTACATTTGGCCTATA
Organism: Leucophora obtusa; assembly: GCA_949987735.1. NCBI lineage: Eukaryota > Metazoa > Arthropoda > Insecta > Diptera > Anthomyiidae > Leucophora > Leucophora obtusa. The sequence goes on along the minus strand of OX465299.1, from coordinate 64,244,953 downwards.
AAATTGGTTACAAATTTTATGTATTAAACAAAAATTGGTCAGATTGTTATAAATTTTGTGAAACAGGTGACAATGCGCTGATATATATCGAAATATATAACTCAAATATAATCCATGCATTTGAAATTAGCTGGTTACATGGTTTTTATCACATTTTTTGATATCACCCATATATATTTTTCAATTCTAAAATACATTTTTAAAAATGGTCCAGTTGAATATTTTGGATAAATTAAACATTTTGTAACAAATAAATTAAAAAGTAAAGATAAAAGATATTGTAAAATTCTATAATATTTAGAAAAGGACACTTTTACGGATAAAATGCTGAATCCAATGTTCGAATTGATCACATAATTTAATCATTTAAGGACATTATTGATTGGGCATCTAATTCAAATGGGTCCCTACAAGATATGTGCATCCTGCCCAAACTTTCTAACAAAGCCTCCATTCAAAAGTCTTCAAACAAGTTTAATTTCTTAAATCAATCGATATGTATTTTTTCTATGGTCTTTGTTTATTCCTTAATTTGTTAAAATTAAAAAAAAATAATTTAAAAAAATTGATTCCCAGTATGCTTTAATTGTCTGAAAATTCTATAAGAGGCAAAAATTGTTTTGAGTTCCAACAAAGAGTATACATAATAAAGAGATTGGGGGACTCTCTATCCCTGAGAAAGCAATTGTTCTATTATGTGCCTTGGAACAGGAACATACTCAAACCAATATCACCCAGCAAACATGGCAATACGAAGAAGATTCTCCGATCATATCGCCAGGAATAACACATTTATTGCCGGCAATATAAACTTCGTATTCCGGAAGTTTCCTGCATTAGAAACAAATGTTACCCTAAAACAATACTTCCAGGCAATACGAAATAACCAAAGCAATAACTCATATGGAAGATGAATAGGTGATATCGCTAAATAATCTCTCGGGTACAACAAAAAAAAGATTTACTGTTTTCATTATTAAATTTAAGCCTGGCAAACAATATCTGCATACATAATCCATTGACCAACTTATAAATTATCTTGATTTCATCTTAGTCGATTTTTAATTCCTATATATCTTTCGATTGTTTTTCTACAAATTTAGTTTTAATTTTTTCCAAATTGACAAAAGATTTCAAACAAATTTACTTTATCTTCCAAATGATACAAAGGTGATATTGCCGCAATATTATCATAAAAACATGATAAAAGATAAAAGTTTTTAATTATTTTTTCCAAATATCGCCGAATTCCAAATGATAAAAGGAAGACAATTTCAAAGTAAATACTACTTGATTATTTTCATTCAAATGACAAATAGAAGATATCGCGTTAATATCTTCTTGGAAGATATCTTCCAAATGTTTGCAGGGCCATTACGTGCGCTCTTTGTATGACTCAAAACATCGATTGTAACCAGGGATGGAAAATAATAATTTAGTTATTATAAAAATCAAGAATGGAACCTTAATTATATTATTCCAACAGTATTATAGACCGAGATTATGAATTTTAAAAAACCATACGTAAAAAATTGCAAAATAATGTCGGAATGCGAAAAAAGGCTTTGGGGTTCAAAAAATTAATTAAAAGACTTAATAAGGGATTTACATTCTGCAAACGATGCCAAAATTTTCTTTTTTGTAACTAACCACCAAACTTTGTTTTATGAAATGGGCATTATACTCCGTAGATTATAAATTTAAAAAACCGCACATAAAAAATTGCAAAATAATAGCGGTACGCGAAAAAAGACTTTGTGGTAGAAAAAAATAATTAAAAAACTCAATCAGCGATTAACAATCTGCAAATGAATACAGTGACGCAAAAATTTTCCTTTTTGCAAATATTTTTTTCGCGATTTTTTTTTGCAAACTAAGCACCAAACTTTAGTGTATAAAATTGGTACTATATTCCTTGGATTATAAATTTTAAAAAACCACACTTAAAAAATTGCAAAATAATCGCGGAAAGCGAAAAAGGCCTTATGGTACAAAAAATTAATTAAAAAACTTAATCAGCGATTTGATTTACATTCTGGAAACAAATATACTTATGAAAAAATTGTTCCCTTTTTGCAAATCTTATTTTTCGCGATTTTTTTTTTTTGCAACTAGCCACCAAACTTTGTAGAATGAAATGTGTATTATAGTCCCAAGATTATAAATTAAATTTTTTTTCGGGTTTTTTTTGCAATCAACCATCAAACTTTATTGTATAAATGGGTATTATAGTCCCTAGGTTATATATTTAAAAAAATCGCACTTAAAAAGTTTGCAAAATAATTTCCCTTTTTACAAATGTTTTTTTTTTTCGCAATTTTTGCTAATATTTGCTAATATCTAAATATTTAATTTTAATTTTTTTTAACGAGCCAAAGAGGAAGCTATGTTTTCGTTACTTACATTTTTACATATGTAAAAGCGATCTAACATTTTTTGGTATAAGAGCCCGATTCTGTTCGAAGCCGCATACTATTTTTCCCATAAAAAATATTGAGAGAGTTGCAAGGCCATTGGTTCCAAGGGGGTTACATTTTTCCAATGTTGGGATTACTTTTTAGCCCTTTGAAACAACAAATAAAAATCTAATATGACAATATCATATTAGAGTTTGGACTTGAGGTAGAAGAATATTCTAACTAAATATATGAAAATATAGAAAGTCCGAAAAAACAATTTTTGTATTTTTTAATGCAAAAATTAAAATAATTGTTGAAAATAAGCACACCACGGCTAAAATCTCATTCAAATATTTATTTTGTTTTGAGTTTAAAATTAGTTGTTTTTACAAAATGTATTGACAACAGACATACATATAAATAGTACCCAAAGGGTACTTTTATGTAATTGTTGCTTTCAAAAAGGAGTTGATTTATAACTGGTTTTACCAAATCAGACAGTTCATATACGAAAGTACAAAATTCTCATCCCGTTGGTTTTTTGTACCTTATGTAATGTCTCGTTTTGAGTAGGAAAGTTATCATTTTCTTAGCGGACAACTGAAGAGTAGAGTGATGTCTACGAAACAATTGTATTGTCTATCATGAAAATGATCAACCCTTTTTGAAACAACAAATAAAAATCTAATATGACAATATCATATTAGAGTTTGGACTTGAGGTAGAAGAATATTCTAACTAAATATATAAAAGGGTATGTTTATAAATTATTAAATAAAACTTGTATGTTATATAAAATATTTAGGACCATTTGTTAGATATAGTCTTGACTAGCAATGGATCTGTGCGAACATGAAACAAATCACACGTGAACCAACAACAAATTTTATATAAATTGATTTTATATATATTTTTTGCGAGTGATTTTCTGACCGTGATAAAGTGCACCGTTAATTGTGCTCTCTTTCTATAATTCTATTTAAAATTAAAAGCAATAAAATTTGTTATTGTTTAAAGAAAAAACTTTTTTTTTAATGCATTGTATCAGTGTACCATTAGGCGATTTTCTCGTCAGATCTAGCGATTTTATTTCGCCCCTAGCGGGAAAAAGTGTCCTGTAGCTATTAGCCAAAAATTTAGCGATTTTTTTATCAGCCGTAATAATTTTTAAGACTCGGTTTTATGTTGAAAAATATTATAAAACTCGCACATTGATATTCCTTAATTATAAAACACAACATCTAAAAAAACTCTAAAAATACACATTTCGATAAAATATGGGTATGCACTTTTTCATCGTACAACGCCCTCTATTGTGTATTCTCAATACTAAGATTAATTCAATGAAAATCAGGACTCATTATTTGAAGATTAATCGTAAAATTTTCCATTACATATTTAAAAGTTTATAACACTTCTTATTAACATATTAAAGAAATTTTTGAGTAAAAACTGCTTTAAGTACCATTTTTCAACAATCTAGCGATAAAATCGCTAAATATTTACACTGTTTATAATCTAGAGATTTTCTAGCGATTTTTGGGTCTGATCTAGCCATTTATTTTGAAAATTTGTTGGCAACACTGCATTTTATATTGAAATCAACAACAAATTATTACTTATTATTAAGTAGTAAACAAAGGGATTAATATTCTGCTACACTAATCCTCTGCTGTTACAGCAGAATGGATAGTAGCAGCGAGTCTACTGAAGAAAGCGATATTGTCTGGTAGACAGTCGCTGAAAACAAAACAACGAAACGACGACAAAATCGATCACCAGAATTAGTTAAGCATGCAATCAAAATAACAAAAACTACCAACAATGATGATTAGGGCAAGGAATTCCATGCAAATGCATGTTATTTCTCGATAGTCCAAAACTAATATGGACTAAACATTTATCCGACTCATCAAATTTAGAACAAACTGTCATCGATTTGTAGTTGCATATTTTGACATAAATGCATGTTTTTGCATATTTCGACTTTAAATGCATATTTGGTGGCTTTTTAATGCATATTTTGTGCTTTTTAATGCATATTTGTGCATATTTTTAGTAGCATTTTTTATTTTGTAAAAAAATATAAAAAATTGATACGTTTTCATATTTTTATTCAATCAAAATAAACATTTTTAAAACTTTATTGACCTATGGGAAATCTTCGAGTTCTGTGTCTGTTTGCAAAATAACTAACTTAAATATATTTTTAAGTTTTAAAGTGCATTATTTTTGCAAAAATTATAGTTTTTAGTGAATATTTCTTATATTGTGAGTGCATATTTTTCTTTTTTAACCGCATATTTTTCATTTTTAAGTGCATGAAATTCCTTGCCCTAATGATGATATACCAAGTACCTACTAGCAACAACATGTTTGCTGCACTTGATGTAGACAATAATGATGATAATTATATTAACGATAATGCTAACAAAGAGCTTTCTGAAGAAAAACCACCTTCAATAATTATTCCAAATGTTTCAGATATAAGAGCGATGATGAATAACTTTTCAAAAATAGTAAACCTTGAAGATTATTCGTACAAATCTTTGAGAGATGGTCAGGTAAGAGTAATGGCAAAAAATGTAAAGGCATATAGAGTGATAGTAAAATAGCTATCTTTCGTAAAAAAAACTTAAACGTTTTCAAATCACATTACAAAATGTTGTTTTCAGCCGATCAAGCCGCCGCCGCCGCCGATTATTTGGTTGCGCCGCCGCCGCCGATTTTTATCCGGCTCAACCTCAATCGCCGCCGCCGCCGCCGATTTTTTGCTTGCGCCGCCGCCGCCGATTATTTTGGTCGGCTTGTTTCTCTGATCCCGAACCGCGTATTAAGATAAAATGGCTTTAGACCTTTGATAACGATAAATGGTTAAAATTCATTTCAAAATAGTAACTATTCACGTGGCCCAATCATAGCTTCAATTATAAAAGGATACAAACAATTAATTAATTGTAGAAAAATTCTCAAAAATTTAAATTTTTTTAATAAATCAGATATTATCAAATTAAAGAATGAATTGCAGACCAACTTCGGGCACGCTTTTAGAAGCTTTAAAGTGATATATCAACCAGTCACATAGCTAAAATAATACAAAAGTTAGACCCAAATATGTACTGAAAGTCTATAGCAAATTTGATAACTTTCCCCAAATTGAACACCAATTTTAGCTATACAAAGTATTCCAAGTTACAGCAAGTTTCACACAATTCAAAAAGAGTGCGGAAATTTCAATTGTTGATTTTATATGTTATTTAATATAAACTTTTTTAGGCATTACTAACCCATCCTTGTTGGATGTCAAATACGTATCAAATATTAAAGTTTTTGATGAAAAATATAACTTAGAATTTTCCGTTGGACTTTATATTGTCTTTTATACCTAAAGCGTCGCTCATAAAATCGTTAACCTTGCGCTGCGGAGTCCAAAAACGTCCAACAAGTAGTGAATGACCAAATCAAAAGGAGTTAAAAAATTTTTTTTGTGAAAATTTAAAAAAAAAAATTTTTTTTTTGGATGTTGTTCAAAAGTAAATATTCCAGTGTAGAAACGGTAATGACATATTATTATATTTTGGATTACCAGTAATGACACCCACTTACCTTCTGCATTATTTTAAAACATATAATAATGAGTTACTTATAATGACTTATTTTGATATAATAATGATATTATTTCAAATAGAAAATAAATTTCTAGATTTTTTTGAAAATTTTTTGAAATCTATTTTTAGACTCAATATTTTTTCAACACTGGTAACGATATATGTAACCGCATATTTTTTGATTTTTTGTATGTTGGCGAGTAAGCTTACTTGTGTGCATCAGGTCAATTATGTTTTTACCCAGTGTAGAAAATCATTACCAGATATGTGGTTATGTAACTTCATACTTGGTAATGGTAACTAGTTACTTTTGTTATTACATTTCTTATTACCTTTATATGGCGATGTCGCGAAAAATAATGAGTTGTGGTTACGCACTAAAGGGCTGAACGATTCATCTTAAATGAGATTTCAAGACACATGATAGCCTACAAGCCATAACGAGTTGTGTAGTTTTACTTTTCATAACGATTGAATCAGTACAAACAACAACAACAAAAAAAAACACCATAGCAAAAAAGCATATGAATAGTGAGACGATTCAAATCATGAATCGTTTAGCGAGAATGACCACAATATATTACCACATCATATCATAGTATATTACCACATCATATCATTGTGAACTTAAGCAATCAACACCATATCAACACCATGGTTTTAGTATTATTGAAAACTTATGTACAACAGTGTTGTCAGTTTGGGGGATTTATCCCCAAATTGGGAAATTTATCATCAATGGGGATAAAAATTTCCGTTTGTAGAACTGGGGATTTATGGGGGATGATACGAAATTTTAGGGGATCATTTGGGGATAAAATATATTATTGCTTTTTCATATTTTTATGAATAAATTCTAAATATTTATATTTTTTTTAAAAATGATGATAATAGTGAATGATTTTTAGCTACAAAAACTTGAGTCTGGCAAGGTAATGTTCGTAGAAACTTTAATTCCTCTTGGTGAAAATTCGAATTTAATAAGAGTTATAAGAAGCTCTTCTTAAATTAATTGTATACTTTACAAGTTACTCAATTGTCAAAAGTTTAATCCATCTGCTGAAATGCTAAAACTTTTTAATGCAGTACCATACACAACAAAATGTCTGAAGCTGATGAATCAGACAATTTTTATTCTTAAAAAATTAAAATGAAAAATTTTGGTTCAAATTTTCTTTGCTGTTATTTAAATTTATTTGTTCTTTTTTATAATTTGTTGCAAGCACAAATTTATTGAGTCTGAGTGTACAACTTACCGCAAAAAATAAACGAATATGGTATTTTTCAGAGTAGGGTTCCTTAGCCGAACCTTATCCTACATGTAGTTTACAGTTTATTTTCCTACTCTGGTATTTTTACTCTAATTTTTCGAAAAATTAACGAAAACGAATTTTTACAGAAAATAAAAGTTGGGGATTTTTTGGGATGGCAAAATGAAAATTGGGGATAAGGTATGAAAAAACTGGCAACACTGATGTATGTAACCGAAATACGTACCTACTTTGTTGAAAGCTATCATGCTAATGAATGGAATATTTTTATTTGTTATCAGTGTTGCCAACTCTTGAAGGCAGGAAAGCACCGTGAGCATTATGAAAACGGGTAAAAAGGGTTAAAATTTACCAAGAATGGGGTAAAAAAGCACGATATTACTTTTTAAATTTTAATAAAGAATTTAAAACACATTTTAGCTTTGTAAAATCGTGTAAAAAAGGTTAAAAAAATAACAAAAAAGGTGTAAAAAAGCACCAAACTAATATTTAAAAATTTTTAAGTTTAAATATAATGAATTTGCTATTTAAAATTGTACTACAAACATTGTGAAAAAATGTATTTCTTGTATAGTTCGTATTATTTTTTCAACTTTAACAGAAAATTCAAGAAAAATTTAAAAAAACGATAACAAATACCAAAAATATAAACTGTACAAAAAGCACTAAAAGCACTGACAGAAATCTGAAAAAGCACTCACGGAAAAAATAAAAAGTGTATAATTATCGAAGTACTTAGGTCAAATACAACTTCAGAAGTATATTTTGTGAGTTAGTAAAAAAATACATGTAGATTTATCAATTTTTTATTTCTGTCAACTTGCCTTAGTTTTTGACCCATTCCATATTCACGCACTCCAAAATATGCTAAGTTACCTAAGTTTTTTCTTTTATAAATTGTCCTAAAAAATATAATATTTTAATTAATGAATTGTGTAACTTAGCAGAAAACTTTTGAAGTTGTATTTTACCGAAGTACTTCGGCAATTATCCACTTTTTATTTTTTGCGTGCTGTAAATACCCGCTTTTTTTAAACGGGTATTTGCGAAAAATCACCGGGTACGGGAAGGAAAAAAGCACCAAAAAATACCCGAAAAGCACTGAAATTGCAACACTGTTTGTTATGCTCTTAATTGAGAGTTTTGTTGTCATTCGTGTTCAGTGGTGTCAGATGTGACGATTTTACGTCATTTTGACGATTTTTTTGGTCAAAATTTTACAAATGACGATTGACGATTTTTGAATAAAAACTCCATATGTTTTGACGATTTAGGAAAATTGCTGCTTTTTTAACGAATTTTAACCAAAACTATACAGAAAAGCGTTTAAAAATCCTGGAAATTGTTCTTTTCGAATCATATTTTTGGAATTCGCAGTACTCGTCGGGTCTGAGTGGAAAAACATGTTCCTGATTGAAAACAATTAACAAACAAAAGTTGGAGCTAGGTTAGTTTTTAATTTACACAGATTTACAAAATAATTTATTTGCAGGGATTTAAACTTTCATAGATTTAGGCAAGCTGATTATAAATCTGTTTTTCAAATGTCTCAAATACGTCATATTTTTTTGTAAATCACTGTTAAAAATTCCGAAATACACTGCATTTGGCTTATGTCTAAATTATAGAACAATTATGACGTGCCTGAAAGTTTTAAGAACAGAGTTCGAAATCATGAACTTAAAGTCTAAAATAAATATATTATTTATGATGATTTTAATCGCAGAACACATGATGAGGTATTTTATCTGTAATTAATCGTAGAATAAATACCACCTTTTAACAGATGAAGCGAAAAATAACGTTCAGTTATTATATAATTCGAATTTATAAAAGTTGTGTTATACTATATAATTCGAATTTATAAAATCTTAAGAGCTGTAATATAGAGGTAAGCAGTTAAAACGAATTTCAAATAAAAAAAAATTAAACTAATGTTTTTGTGATATTTAACTGATGACGATTTCTTGACGATTTTTAATAAAATTGTTGACGATTTTGAAGATTTATTTTTACATTTTTGACGATTTTTGAACAAAAAGGTCTGACAGCACTGTTCGTGTTGGCTATAGGTGCCGACTACTGATATCGAATATTACATGTCGATATAGCTCAGATGGTAGAGCTATTGATTCCCGCAACAGAAAATTTTATTTAAAAAAAAATACAATAACAAATATTTTTTTTATATAATTTATTTTTTTGAAAATCTATTTTTAGACTCATTATCTTATATTTTTTGATTTTTCGTATTCTGGTCTGTAACCATAACTCATTGCTTTTCGGGGCATCGCCATATAAAGGTAATAAGAGATGTAATAACAAAAGTAACTAGTTACCATTACCAAGTATGTAGTTACATAACCACATATCTGGTAATGATTTTTACACTGGGATACTAACGGATACTTCGGAAACAATGAAAGAAGTGATTTTTTGAAGTGATTCAGAATTACTTCAAAAAAAAAAACAGTAAAAATACATTAAAGGATACTTGTGAAGCAGTGAAAGAAGTAGTTTGTAAAGTATTACTTCCAATTTTTTTTCATATCAAATGCTTCGGCATCTCTTTTTTTGCTGGGTGCTTAAAAAGTGTGAAAAACTATTAATTTTATGTTATTGGTTGTCTCTGGGGCACAATCACCAGATGGCCGCTGTAACTACAAAGAGTTGGTGCTTTATAAGACTTTCTCTATATATAAAATATCATTAATAATAAATTAGAACAATCGTATTCAATTTGAAATTTATATTTCAGATTTTTGTAATTTTGAAAAGTAATTATGTTATAGTTTTAAATTCTTTTTTTGTAAATATAGTGTACATTTTTTGAATCATATATCTTAAAGAACTTATTCTAAATTATTTTTTCTAAATTATAATCTATCATTAAAAAAATAATAGAAAATATACAAAAAAATAGAATAAAAATTACTTTAAAAAGTTTGGTTCCTTTGTTTTTAAATAAATACAAAAAAAAACATGTAGAAGTACATGAGTAACATTAGTAATGAATAACATTAATTGCGAAATTTATTTAAAAATAAAATTAGGTGTTAAGAGTATTAACATTGTGTTTGTAATTTTAGCAACAATTTTAACTAACGAAAACTGTAGTTTTTCAATTTTACAATAACTTTTATATATACTATTTTAACTGCATTTTTAGTTGTTTGTACGGTTTTACAATAATTTGATGCATATTGTTGTAACTACATTTGTAGATCTTTTTACTATATTTGTCAGTTGACTTTTAACCGTTGAAAATAACTACATATTGCAGTTGATTTAGCTGCAAATGCAGGGTACACCTTTTCAACTGAAAATACAGTTATTTTAACTGTCATTTTTAGTTGATTCTACCTAGATAATTTCCTGAGTGCATTCCCTTTAGTGCACCCACCAATCTGTTCTAACATATACTGTCGGTATCCAGCGTGAAGCAACGCATATAAGCTGCTCCCGGGAATCTTCTCGCCAGCCTTAATCAGTGTATCTCTAATCTTCTGACTCCCATCACCTTTTATCTTCAAATGCAAGCGACAGAGAGTATCCAATAAGGTTCTTAACTCTAAAGCGTTATGGTAGTATGATATCACACCGTCCCCAATGGACGCAAGGATATCATTCCTGTTTCGATAGCCTATTGCCCTAGCCTCCTCAGAGCGTGTGCTAAGCCATTCACTGTGTAAGGCATCGGATGGCATTAGTACCCCTACCACCTGCACACCAATGACTTCTGCCTGCTCATAGGAGTGCATAAATATAAACTTATTCTCCACACGGAAGTCATATAAACGGAGCGTTTCATGTAGTTTCCGGGCCCAAAACTTATTATGGGCATTCCAACACAGGGAAGGGTGTCCCGCAATTACCTGGGCATGCAACTGCTTCCGCATATCCAGAAGCTCTGCATCTACTTCAGAGGAAGTAACCAAGTCTACATCAATTTGGTTGTACTTGGTGGACAAGCTACTCTTACCACCACCGGCCGGTATTATTATTGCATACAATCCTTCTATTTTACTCATTATACACGCTCTAGTCAATTATGTGTGCCGTCGAAAGTTCTTGAATGTTTCTTTTTTCATACATATATATCTACATCATACATGGGACTAATTAATTAGGTGGACTAATTAATTGATGATTTCATTACCATTGCATTGATATCAATTGTAATGAAATTATTTTCATTACCATTTTTTTAATTAATGGTAATGATTCTAAAATTTAATTTCATTGATTAATGACAATGATTTTAAATTTCATTACCATTGATAATGAATAAATTAAAAAAAAAAATGCCATTGACAGAAAAACGTAAAAATGGAGTAAAACTCTAGGATGGAATATGCTCATTCAGGCTCATGCTCATTTAAAATTAAATATTACTTTCCATGCCATTGTTATTTGTATCCAGGTAAAGTTTAACGGAATGGAATGGATCCTCCTTAAAAATTATGTTTTATAACTTCCCCGGCCAAACCCGTTGTTCGTTTTCATTTGTCTGAATTTTTTTGTAAACAAATGGTTTTTAATCAATTGTAATTAGTTTTTTTATACATTAGTGTAATTTCATTACCATTAGTAATGGTTTTTCTAATGAAAAATATTTCATTACCATTAAATGGTAATGACATTTTTTTCATTATCGTTAGTATGAAAAATTCCCATGTACGATCTACATCTACTCGCGTCGTTTAGTTTTTTTTTAGATTTATTAATTGCTCCCAAAATTTGTGAAATATTATTTCACAGATTAGTTTATTTTAATAAAACATTTATTTTATGAAATAATATATTAAGGGTCATATGCATAATCATTTTTTAAATTTATAAATGGCTTATAAAACGAATTTTTCATACGAAATTCATTTTATAAATATGTTATAAGATTTTCAAATTATTATGCATAAACACTTAAATAGTTTATTTATTACTTATTTAAAAGATTTAATATTAGGTTTTACACTTATACTTTCCGTCGTTCACGTCTGCTCTTAACGAGTTCAATTCAACAACTGTCCGTCTGTACATACAATACAAAAATTTAAGGTTCCATTAGTTCCGCAACGTTTCTGTAACATGCCATGCCGCATGGCTCTTTTGTGTATTTAGCATTTTCCGTAACAACGTGTTACGTTGTATAATATTAATTGCACAAATTATACCAGATATGAATCAGCTGATTTGGGCAATATGGCCGACGGAAAATGAGCAAAGCAAAACGCAAAAATTTAAGAAAAACACAAAGGATAAAGAACAATAATCTAAAAAGGGACAGATATATACAATAAATACGCAATACAAAATATATGGAGATTTTATATTGTTATCTCCCTCTTGACTTGACTTCCATGTAAACAAAACCATACGGTTCGAGAATACTTTTTTGACACCTGTCATTAGTTTCACATCTGGTATTAATCTGTGGCTAATTGCTTACCAGTTTTTAAGTAAAATCTTAGCAGAGATCTGCGCTAGCCAAATTAATCGGCTGCGATGGCTGAAGGAAAAAATGACAGCGGCGCACAGTGGGATGAGCGGCGTGCAAAGTGGCGATTAATTCAGGAAAGCCGTAATTTTAAATTTTGTTATTTTTTATTGATGTATATTCATAAATACATAAAAAACCAGAATTTAAAAAACAAAAAAGGTGGAACATTTTCTTTAACCTTTTATTAATTGTTTTGTATTTTGGAAATATGGTCTTATTTCACAATTTTCGCTTTAACTTTGGAATGAAAAACGATAAATTAATAAATTAAGTTGCAAATATGTGCATACTTAATGTGCTTTTAGAAAAAAATATGTTTTTAAAAAATAAAAAGGAATAAATATTTAATATGTATTTATATTAGTAAAATTTTAAATTAAAATACGACGTTTTTCGAAATTCCATAATTCCACAAATTTGACTAAAAAAATTAGAAAATATTACTACTCTTTAAGTAGGTTTGAGGTTAGGAAGAAGAATAAACATTTTGTCAAAGTTATAGACACATTATTAATTTGCAAATCAGACTAGATCTAGTTTCTGCCTTTTTTTTATGGACAGGCTTCATCAGTGATTTTCCATTAAATTGTATTATTGTTTATATGTTACTGTCAGATTGCTTCAATATGATAATTTACCCTCAGAAGTGATCAAACAGACAGACAAACATTCTACTTCAGATTTTTTGTTTATCTTCTTATCTCGTCTTTGTCACATTTTTCACAAATGTTGCCACACTGACGTATGGTTTTTACGTACAAGTGTATATCGGAGACGAATAGGGCATTTTTATTTTTCCAGTAAGTATTTTATATTCACCAATATTCATAATCACAAAACAAACAACAATTTCAGAAAAAAATATTTAAAAAAGAAATAGAATTGTTAGGCTTTTCTATTTACTTCATTTCATTAACTTCAAAAGTATAATTTACGTCATAATCATCATTTACTTCATAATCATCATTAAATTCATTAAAATAATCTTCCTCTTCATCATCATCGTCGCCATTATCATTTCATTGTGGGGAAGATTAAGTAACTCCAATGCAGACTGTGGCATTTGCTATATTTTCTTTTTACAACTATTCGTCATGCTTAAAATGATCAGAACTTAAAAAATCTATTAAACACGTCTTCTATTGTATTAACCCCAACTGCATTTACGCGAACAGTGCTCCCTATAACTTTTGAAGTGCTTATTTCTGCCTGAGATTTTTCAGTTAGTTGACCAATAGGCAATGGTGAAAGCGATATAATTTCTGGCCCGTGAATACAGTATTTATGTAGAGTAAGCCTGGCAGTGTCATTAGCAAAATTTTAAAATCTTTCAATATTGTCAATATCACTAGAAACAACTATTAATATTGTGTGCATATTTTTTTATCAACTGTAAATCAATTTCTGTAATTTCTGCAGATACTTCGGCATTCCTAAAAAAACGCCTTGCAGTAAATATTACCATCGTTTGAGTTTCAAAGCCTGGTTTTGGTTGATCAACAATCAATCCAATTTCCTCTCTAAATTCCCTTTGAATGCGATTTTTTGTATCATAACATCTAGTTTGCCATTTTTTAATCTGAAGTTTATATGACAAGTGAATAAGACACTCAAAAAAGAGTGTGCCTGAGTAACATAGACTTTTCTCATGTAACTCATATTTTTAAACGAAGCTTTGTAAGTAATTTTTGCATTAGTCTAGATTTCAGAGTTTAAATGTGTAAAATATATATAGAGTACTAAGCTTTAATTATTTATGCATTATGCTTTAATTAAATAAATATTTACTACTTACGAGATAATTTCTCGCTCGTGAGTGAAAATCAAACTCATTATAGCATGAATATGTGAAAACCAGAATTATTTTTTTTTTGTGAGTGTGCTTGATTTAAAATTACTCACGCACCCTTCTCTAATAAACACCACACTCATTAGCTGCAATATCAACTACCATACGGAATATAAAGATAATAAATATAAGATAATAACAACAACTTGTTTTTTTGTTTGTTTTTTTTCACATAGGTTTTTAGCAACTAGAGTTCTTTCACAAAAACTTTGATAAGTCAAAAGCTGCAAAAAGACATTCGGGATATATTAGCTTAAATCTCCTATTTTAAGAGCATATAAGCGGTTTTTCCCGGAATCACCTAGAAAGTTGTTGAAACTCAACACATATATCAAAAATATCTTATTTTTAGAGCAATTTGATTTTTTTTTTCAATATTTCCAAAACATTTATCTAAAGAAAAAATAATTTATTATTTATTTATTTCATTTCATTTACAGAATTAGATTCTTACAGATTACTATACAAAAGAAAATCTTACAAACTAGTTAAAGTGTTCAAATAAAAAGAATTTAAACTTCCCAGCCAGCAATTTCGGAGCGCTCATAAATAAGATTTTTAAATGGCTCATAGAAATGATTGTTTTTTTGAAAACACTATTTTTTTGGTAGAAAATATGAACCCTCAGAAAACAATCCAAAAAGTTGTCTCTACAATCTAAAAACCTGTCTCAAAACGAGGGTTAATTTTTCGGACTCAAAGAAGATTCCAAAATTATTTAAATTTATGAAGAAAATTTCGATTTTATACGTTCTTTTTTCTGAGTTATTTCTGAGTACACAGGGGGCTCTTTTGGACGGACCACTTTTATAGGAAAAAGTTGAAAAATGTTTATGTTTTTGGAGCTCGTTTCTGAGTCATTAATGATCATCTTTGTTTGCTGGGTTATCTTTATTTAAATTAAAATTTAAAATTGGAGAGAAACTATTGCATAAATGCATACATCTTGCAATCGGCTCATTTTCAGCGTAATTAAATCTATGAACAGATTCCTCGAAAACGTGATTTACTCTTAAATCTCTTCGAGGGCGATACAATATAAAATGTTCACTAATATCAGAACAGTTTATTTCACCCGACAGAACATTAAAAACGAACAATATTGCGAAATATGATCTACGATCGCTTAACGATTGTAAACCCAATAATTTCCTCCTAACATCATAGGATGGTAAATCATAAGGCCAAATTAATTTCAAAGCCGGCTTTATAAACACTTTTTGAATACGCTCAATACGATTGGGTGCACCTGCTTGATACGGACTCCAAATTATTGAACAATATATGCTCAAATACCTGAAGTAAATGGTTCCATTATAAAACTTTTACTTTTAGAAGTCTTAATAAGAAAAAAAATAATCACTTGAAATATCAAAATTTTCATTTTTAACCAATGTGCGCAAAAATAATAATAATTATTGAAATTTAAATACACACTGCAAATAAAGTAAACAACTTAGAACTTTTATTTTTGCATTTAGTGATGTAGAATTTTATCTATTTTCATCCGGTACTAAATACGGTTGTGAAAGTTAAAGTTTATATTTTGAATTAATCGCCACTTTCGATTGATTTCGCCCCTCTGTGCGGCGTTTTAAAGCTGGCTGTGAGATAACAGCTGATCGGCTAGCCGACTTTTAGTCGACACATACAAAACATCGTCTTAACGGTAAAAAAGACAATTTAAAAAAAATTACAAAAATTATAATTCAACAGTTATTTTAACAGATAAAAATTCTTTTTTAGATTTTTTAGATATTTTTTCGTGTAAACATTTTTTTTTCACTGCGCCGGTTACCAAAATTAGATGGCGGTTCGGCTCAAACGCTTTTTCATAAAACAAAAACAATGCAGCTGATTCTTTAATTCAGCCTTTAATTTTACCTTACATATCTGGCCGTTTATATAAATACAAAGACGTTAAAGTCCGTCTGCAAAATATCGTTAACCTTCGTCCGTCCGTATGGTGCAAAATAACCCATTCCTACACCACATATATATAATTATATCTAATAGTCTACATTATATATATTTGTATCAATTATATACAATTATATCGGGTCTAGATTCCACCACTTTTCATATAATCCGATTAAAATTTTTGTAAATAGGGATAATATAAAGAAGAAATCTAAACGTTTTTCTGTTTAAAACTACTTTCAATTTGAAGGTGTTTCGAAAAGAAATATTGGAAAGATTCTGAGAGCGTTATACGTATCCCAGCAAACTCAGAAATGAGCTCCAAAAAGATAAACATTTTTCCACTTTTTCCTATGAAAGCGGTCCGTCCCAAAGAGCACCCTGTGTAATCAGAAATGACTCAGAAAAAAGAACTTATAAATTCGAAATTTTCGTCATAAATTTAAATATTTTTGGAATCTAGTTTGAGCCCGAAATATAAACCCTCATTTTGAGACAGCTTTTTAGATTGTAGAGACAACTTTTTGGATTGTTTTCTGAGGGTTCATATTTTCTACCAAAAAAGGAGTGTTTTCAAAAAAGAATAATCATTTCTATGAGCCACTTAAGAATCTTATTTCTGAGCGCTCCGAAATTGTTGGCTGGGATATTAAAAAGTTTATAAAAGCATTTTATTCAGCAAACATTTTTAGAGTCTTGAAAAGTTTTTCTACAGAAGGAAGCATTTAAAATTACAGTAGTTTTGATTTAACTGCCTTTTTCTTAAGTGCACATTTGCTATAACTGCACAAAATTTTGGTTTCAATTCTATTTTACAAAATTATGTACGCAATTGTCTTCTTTAAGTGCACTTTTTGTACCTGCGCATTTAAGATAACTGCCTCATATTTTTGGCAGTTTTACATTATTTTCATAAAAAAGATCACCGTTAGCTGTCTCTTGAGTTTTGCTTTGTTTTTCAATTCTAGGAAAAAAAAAACACACATAAAATAAATGTGTTGTCAACTTTTCTTGTGAAAAAAATATCCTACTTTAGTCGTTTTTTAACCATAAAAATCGAAAGAGCTGAGGCAAAGCACAAAGTTGTCATCATTAGCTTCATTTGTTTTGTTTGTTTTCAGTCTGTATTGGTATACCTGCACATTAAGGAAGGTAAACTTGACTTAGCTGCGTTTTTGGCTTACCTACACAAAATTGCAAAATTTGGCTGTGCAGCTAAGTCAAAATTACTCTAGATGGTTTCTTTATATCAAAAGTATTTTCTTGATCGCAAAAGGCATCCGAATCTAAAGATTTATCAACATAAAAAAATTTAGAAAATCTGAAGCCTTTTCTCTTCAACACTTTTTGAAAAAGTTCACAAAGGAAAAAACCCTCAAGATCTGAAATCTATGGGAATTAAATTACAACTTAAATACGCTACTAAATTATAATTTTTTTTTATTTCCTATACTAATTTCAAGCCAGAAATAAATGACGGCGCTATGCATGTGTTGTTTAAAAAAGTAATTTTTTTTATGAAATTCGTTGTTTTTGTATTAATAAGTAAATCTTTTTATTTATCATTAAAAACTCATAGCATCTGCAAAAAATCTACTTAGCACCTTTTCTATCACTTTCTATTTGTGATCTAGCGACGATCTATCACTTTTTCGCTTTTGTCTACTGGCAACACTGCATAAAAAACATAAATGTAGAGAGAAATTCCATTGCGAATTAATTTTTAATCTACTTTTACGTCCCTCCATTCCTTTATTTGATGTTAGTAACAATTTCACAGGAAAAGACGTTGTAATCAATTTAGTCGAAATTGTTTCTAAGGGAGTTAGCTCAACTGTCTTCTAAACGAGTAAAAAGGTTAAAGTCGGGCATGCCGACTATACAATACCCTACACCACTCTGGTGTATTGTTTGGATCCGAAATTCGAATGGGTTAAAATGGGGCTTATGTCAAAATTTTCTATAATGTGAGTCAGCGCACCAAATTTCATTAAAATATCTTAATATTTGCGACCTGCAGTTTGTAACCAAGCCAATTTTGGGGGGACCCTTATATGGGCACTAGTTCTAAACATGGACCGATGTTCACCAAAATCAATAGGCTTCGTCCTTGGGCCAACATAGATCTATGTACCAAATTTCATCAAAATATCTTAATATTTGCGACCTGCAGCGTATAAACAACATAATTTTGGGGGGACCCTTATATGGGCACTAGTTCTAAACATGGACCGATGTTCGCCAAAATCAATAGGCTTCGTCCTTGGGCCAACATAGGTCTATGTACCAAATTTCATCAAAATATCTTAATATTAATACCTGCAGCGTATAAACAGTATAATTTTGGTAGGACCCTTATATGGGCATTAGGTCTAAACATAGACCGATGTTCACCAAAATCAATAGGCTGCGTTATTGAGCCAATATAGGTCTGTGTACCAAATTTCATCAAAATATCTTCATATTTGCGACCTGCAGCGTATAAACAGTATAATTTTGGTAGGACCCTTATATGGGCACTAGGTCTAAACATGGACCGATGTTCACCAAAATCAATAGGCTGCGTTATTGGGCCAATGTAGGTCTGTGTACCAAATTTCATCAAAATATCTTAATATTTACGACCTGCAGCGTATAAACAGTATAATTTTGGTAGGACCCTTATATGGGCACTAGGTCTAAACATGGACCGATGTTCACCAAAATCAATAGGCTGCGTTATTGGGCCAATATAGGTCTGTGTACCAAATTTCATCAAAATATCTTAATATTTACGACCTGCAGCGTATAAACAGTATAATTTTGGTAGGACCCTTATATGGGCACTAGGTCTAAACATGGACCGATGTTCACCAAAATCAACAGGCTGCGTTATTGGGCCAATGTAGGGCTATGTACCAAATTTCATCAAAATATCTTAATATTTACGACCTGCAGCGTATAAACAGTGTAATTTTGGTAGGACCCTTATATGGGCACTAGGTCTAAACATGGACCGATGTTCACCAAAATCAATAGGCTGCGTTATTGGGCTAACATAGGTCTGTGTACCAAATTTCGTCAAAATATCTTAATATTTACGACCTGCAGCGTATAAACAGTATAATTTTGGTAGGACCCTTATATGGGCACTAGGTCTAAACATGGACCGATGTTCAAAAAAATCAAACTTGTTCGTCCTTGGGCCAACACAGGTCTGCGTACCAAATTTCATCAAAATATCTTAATAGTTGCGACCTGTAGAGTGCGCACAAGATTGCATGGACAGACAGACAGACGGACGGACAGACGGACATCGTTAAATCGAAATAAAAAAAAATTCTGAACCGATCGGTATACTATAAGGTGGGTCTACGACCAATATTTTTTGGTGTTACAAACATCAGCACAAACTTATAATACCCTGACCACATAGTGGTGTAGGGTATAAAAACTCATATATATGAAAAGTTATTTAGTCCTCTTTAAATGTCCTAAATATTAATTTTAACTATAATCTTGTTAAAAACTTATTTGTAAATTTTTTTATTTTACTTTTTAAATAGTATTTAGAAAAACACCTCCATATGATTATTTGTCTTTTAAATCGACCTTTATTACTTCGGATATTATGGCTTTGGGTAATATCCTTTGCTAACGGATATTATGAATGCAGGGTGCTAAATACACAAGCTTTATTATATTTTGCATTAATTATAATTAATAATTATAATAATTATTAATTTAAATAAATATTATTTCTTTAATTTGGTAGGTTTGAGGTTAAGAAGAAGAATAAACCTTTTTCTCTAAAAATTATAAACACATTAATTTGCAAATCAGACTAGATCTAGTTTCTGCCTTTTTCTAAGGCAGGCTTCATCAGTGATTTTTCATTAAATTGTATTCGAAACTGTGCCTATTCCTCCATTACAAAATTAACCATACTAAACTTAGCCATCTCACCCAAGTAAGGCCTTGAATGCAATGTAGCTAATTCATAGTTTTCTTTCCTATTCAGATGTTCTGTTATTGTTTTTTTCTTTAGAAGTGATCAAACAGACACATTCAAACTTTCTACTTTTAGATCTTTGCTTATCTTCGAATCTCCTCCGTGTCTCCTTTTTCGCAAATGCTGTCATACTGACGTATGGGTTTTACGTTCAAGAGCATGCAATTTGTGTGTATTAAAGATGGAATGTCAACAGGGTATTTATACCCTACACCACTATGTGGTCAGGGTATTATAAGTTTGTGCTGATGTTTGTAACACCAAAAAATATTGGTCGTAGACCCACCTTATAGTATACCGATCGGTTCAGAATTTTTTTTTATTTCGATTTAACGATGTCCGTCTATCCGTCCGTCCGTCTGTCTGTCTGTCCATGCAATCTTGTGCGCACTCTACAGGTCGCAACTATTAAGATATTTTGATGAAATTTGGTACGCAGACCTATGTTGGCCCAAGGACGAACAAGTTTGATTTTTTTGAACATCGGTCCATATTTAGACCTAGTGCTCATATAAGGGTCCTACCAAAATTATACTTTTTATATGCTGCAGGTCGTAAATATTAAGATATTTTGATGAAATTTGGTACACAGACCTATACTGGCCCAATAATGCAGCCTATTGATTTTGGTGAACATCGGTCCACGTTTAGACCTAGTGCCCATATAAGGGTCCTATCAAAATTATACTGTTTATACGCTGCAGGTCGTAAATATTAAGATATTTTGATGAAATTTGGTACACAGACCTACATTGGGCCAATAACGCAGCCTATTGATTTTGGTGAACATCGGTCCATGTTTAGACCTAGTGCCCATATAAGGGTCCTACCAAAATTATAATATTTATACGCTGCAGGTCGCAAATATTAAGATATTTTGATGAAATCTGATACACAGACCTATATTGGCCCAATAACGCAGCCTATTGATTTTAGTGAACATCGGTCTATGTTTAGACCTAGTGCCCATATAAGGGTCCTACCAAAATTATACTGTTTATACGCTGCAGGTCGCAAATATTATGATATTTTGATGAAATTTGGTACATAGACCTACGTTGGCCCAAGGACGAAGCCTATTGATTTTGGTGAACATCGGTCCATGTTTAGAACTAGTGCCCATATAAGGGTCCCCCCAAAATTATATTGTTTATACGCTGCAGGTCGCAAATATTAAGCTATTTTGATGAAATTTGGTACATAGACCTATGTTGGCCCAAGGACGAAGCCTATTGATTTTGGTGAACATCGGTCCATGTTTAGAACTAGTGCCCATATATGGGTCCCCCCAAAATTGGCTTGGTTACAAACTGCAAGTCGCAAATATTAAGATATTTTAATGAAATTTGGTGCGCTGACTCACATTATAGAAAATTTTGACATAAGCCCCATTTTAACCCATTCGAATTTCGGATCCAAACAATACACCAGACTGGTGTAGGGTATTGTATAGTCGGCATGCCCGACTTTAACCTTTTTACTCGTTTTATTATGTCCCTACGGGAAATTTTAACAAACTGTCACGGAACTGGCCCCTTTATATGAAATAGAGTGGTCACTTTTACATGGCGTTGTCATAGGAGGGGGAAATTGCCCCTTGTGACATGTCACAAGACAAATCCCAGGACAGGTCCCTGTACTTTGTTTTTTTATGAGAGTTCAGTAACCTGACCTAGGATTTGTCTTGTAACATGTCACAAGGGGTCAATTTCCCCCTCCTATGACAACGCCATGTAAAAGTGACCGCTCTATTTCATATAAAGGGGCCAGTTCGGTGACAGTTTGTTAAAATTTCCCGTAGGAGTATTTTAGTCCAGTGTTGTTTTAATATAATAATATATAAAATGGTACAAAAATTATTTAAAAATTGGTTGTACCTAAATAGATACCGCTACATTGCTTAAATCGACTAAAACCTTTCATATGATACCCATGTTGAGTATGTTGCAGAGATACAAGCCAGCATGAAAACTTGCGGTAGCAGAACTAAGCGGTTTTTGTTTATACCATAATCTTAGGGGTTTCCGCATTGTACATCGCAGAAAGATTAGGCCCTCATTATATTAATATTTTTGAGCAAGTTAACGCTTAAAAATTAGAGATTCGAATAATTAATTTCTTAATTTAATTTGTGAGTTCTGAATAGGAAATTTAATTAATTTGTTCATAAATACTATACATTAGGGTTTCCAATACCGAATCGGTATTGAGAAATCGGTATTTCGGTTTTCATATGAATATTCCTATTTAGCGAGTAAACTTAGATATAGCACATCCCAAAAATTTCAAAATTGGGTACGAAATTTATTTATTCTCTTGTGTTTCATTCAGAGCTTAAAAATTTATTAAATTTTTTTTAAATCAATGGTTTTTTTAAATCAAGTGGGAATGATCTGGTCTAATTTACATTGATTCGATTGAATACTTTGTTTTAAGATATAATTCACGAAGTATAAATCAAATCAAAGCTTTGAAGAATTGATTCAAAAGAATTACTTTCAAAGATGGTTAAAAAAGCTGATTTAAGGGTAAATCGCAAGAATTATTTTTATATTTTTTGATTCGCGAATTGATATCGATTTCTTAATTCGTTTGTACGACTCTATTTCAAATTAAAACATTGATTTATTTGGTATTGAAAATTATTATTAAATCAATGTATTCAATAAAAGTTTATTTCTTTCAGACATATTATGGACTAAAATTAATATGCAAATCATAAAAAAACAATTTTAAATCCCGAATGAAAACAAAAAATTTTAATAAATATTTTTTTTAAATTCTTTTTTTAGAAATTGAGTTATTACTGATGATTGAATTATTTTTTTAAAGATTCTGAAACATTTGCGAAAAGGTGACACGGAGGAAATAAGAAGATAAACAGGAAATCTGAAGTAGAATGTTTGTATATGTCTGTTTGATCACTTCTGAAAGTATTCATATAGAGACAATCTGACAATAAAAATATAAACAACTAGCAGGCGCAGCCCGCTACGTTGTTAGCGTGCCTTAAAATTTAGGGGGGGCGCAATTTTTTTAAATTCGCTTTTTATTTAAAGTACAGTTTTTATAATAAAAGCCTTCACCCAGCCACCACAAATAAATAATTCTCCACAACAATGGGTTTAAAATAAATAAATATTTGATCACTTTTTCTCATGAAAGTGGATTGTTAGTAATGAATCCATAATAAATTGCAATATACGTGTGTATGTTAAGATAATTTGGTAAAGTGCGAACTTAGGTAGATAGACCCGTAAGTAGTTTTGTTCATTTGTGTTTTGAATGAAAATAAATAACGTAAAGCAGGGTTGGAAAGCATTTTATAATATTAAAAATAGCGGGCAAAGCCCGCTACGTTGTTAGCGTGTCTTAAAGTTTTTTTTTTAATTCCAGTTTATGTAAAGGTAGACCTGGCAATTCAAGTAAATTCACAAATTCAGTTGGAAAATTTACTGCGTCGGTTTCTTCCACCGGTGCTTCGTTACATGAAGTTTAAATATCGGAATATATAAGTTCCATTCCTTTTCTAAGGTTTTTTCTCTTTTAGGAAATTTGTTTAACTTTTTCGAGAGTATGTTTCAATGCTACATAAGTTTCATATTCCGTGGATAGTGTTTGTACAGGTAATTCCCTCTTCCAATCCATTTGCATTGTCTATAATTTCAATTCCACTCGTTCAACGTTTATATCCATTTCATTCCACTTGTGTAGTGTTTCAATTCCACTCGTTTCCTATTTAGTTTCTTAATTTTAGTGTTTCATATACACTTGTTCTTTAAGTTTTAGGTTTCTAGCTAAAGACGCAGACGTTAAGGGGGGGCGGCAATTTTCCCCTTTTGAACCACCATTTTTACCACGTTCCTGTCCAAAGTCCTAGAAATGCCTTGTCGATAAGTTAGCCCATACTCCAAGGAAAACATATTATATATTACAGGTTTCTAGCCGAGGGTTAGGCCATCAAGGGGGAGAATTATTCCGTTTTTACCCCTCCCGGTAGGAATTTCCAAAAATTCCGTCTTAGAGGACGTCTGCGTTGGAGGAGGAACCTACTACATACATAATTTTAGGTCTCTATATCCAGCAGTTTGGCCAGGCCGCCAAGGGGGAAGTTTTTTCCCTTTTTACCCCTCCCGGTATGAATTTCCAAAAATACCATCTTAGGGGACGTCAACGTTGGAGAAGGAACCCAAATACCGAATTTAAGCTCCCTTGTTCCAGCAGTTTGGCCAGACCGTTAAGGGGGAGACTTTTCCTGTTTTTGACCCTACCTGTAGAAATTTCCAAAAATCTCATCTTAGCGGATGTCTACAATAGAGGAGGAACTTTAATACCAAATTTAAACTTCCTACCTCCAGCGGTTTGGGCAAGCCTTTAAGCGGCACTTTTCGCTTCATTAATCTCCATTTTTGCAATGTCCCTGTCCAAAAAGCACCTTCCCGGTAAGTGAGCCCATACTCCAAGTAACATATGTTTTACATTTCAGGTTTCTAACCAACTTTTACTATTTGTGCCCCTCTCGGTAGGAATTTCCGAAAATCCATCGTTAAGGGGCAACTTTCCCTTTTTGAGCCCCCATTTTATAACGACCCTGTCCAAAATTCAAAAAAGTATCTTTCTAATAAGTTAGCCCTTACTCCACATTTTAAGCTTCAGGTTTCTAGCCGAAGGGGTTTTTACAGGCCCCCAAGGTGAGGCTTTTCTTCTTTTTGCCCCTCCCTTTAGGAATTTACAAAAATTCCATCTTCGCGGCTATCTGCGATGGATGAGGAACATTCATACCAAATTTCAACTGCATTGCCTAAGCGGTTTGGGCAGCCCGTTAGTGGGGACATTTTTCCCTTTCAACCACCATTTTTACTATGTTCCTGTTCCAAAATAGAAAAATTACGTTGCCGGTGAGTTAGTCCTACACCAAGGAACACATATTTAAAATTTTAGGTTGGCCAAAAGGGATTGGGCAAGCCGTCAGGAGGAGACTTTTACCTTATTTCCCCTCCCGATAGGAATTTCAAAAATTCCGTCTAAGCGGACGCCTACACAGAAGGAGGAACTCACATACCGACTTTCCTTTTGGGATATCCTGTAGGGAATTCCAAAAATACAAACTTAGTCGATGTCTACTACAGTGGAGGAACCTTTATACCAAATTTCAACTTCTTACCTCCAGTGGTTTGGGCAGGCAATTTTCCAATTTGTGAAACTGTTTATGGGGAGACTTTTCCCCTTTTTGCCCGTTCCGGTAGGAATTTCCAAAAATCCCCTCTTAGCGCACGTCTATGCCGAATATCAAGAAACCTTGTTTTAGTGGTGATATCCGTGGGGGGAGGAAAAAAAGTAGTTTTTTTTAAATTATATATTATTTTAAATGGTACTTTTTGGTAAAACGAAATTTTTTGGAAAAAGATACTTTGTTTTTACAAAGTACTTTATTTGTACTTTTTTTCGAAAAGGTATTTTTTTTAAAAAGGTGTTTTTTTTTGGAAAAATGTATGTTTTTTGGAAAAAGGTACTTTTTTTGGAAAAGGCACTTCTTTTGGAAAAGGAAAATTTTACTTTTTTTTGGGAAAGGTACTTTTTTTTGGAAAAGGTACTTTTTTTGAAAAAGGTATTTTTTTGAAAAAGGTATTTTTTTGAAAAAAATTTATGTTTTTTGGGAAAAGGAACATTTTTTTAGAAAAAGGTACTTTTTTTGGGAAAAGGTACTTTTTTGGAAAAGGTACTTTTTTTGAAAAAGGTATTTTTTTGGAAAAATGTATGTTTTTTGGGAAAAGGTACTTTTTTTTTGGAAAAGGTACATTTTTTGGAAAAAGGTACTTTTTTTTGGAAAAAGGTACTTTTTTTAGAAAAAGGTACTTTTTTTAGAAAAAGGTACTTTTTTTGAAAAAGGAATTTTTTTTGGAAAAAGGTACTTTTTTTGGAGAAAGGTACTTTTTTCGGGAAAAGGTACTTGTTTTGGAAAAAGGTCCTTTTTTTTGGAAAAAGGTACTTTTTTTGGAAAAAGGTACTTTTTTTGGAAAAAGGTACTTTTTTTGGAAAAAGGTACTTTTTTGGAAAAAGGTACTTATTTTGCAAAAAGGTACTTTTTTTTGGAAAAAGGTAATATATTGGGAATCATCATAAAACAAACCAAGGTTTATTTTGAGGGGGGCACTTTTTTTACTTTTTTTCTGTCCATATATCGGCGTTTTAAAATTTTATGTCTGCCTGTATGTTTTTTGGGAGGTTAAAATTTTTCCCCTTTTGCAAATGTTTATTGTGAATCGGCCATATGAATCTTCCATTTTAGGTTTAGATATGTTCAGTGAGCTTATGAAAAATACTGCAAGAAACATTTTTGTGGAACATTTTAACCCACTAACTCGACTAACTTTTTTGGCTCTTTTTTAAAAATGGACTAAAATGATCCGTAAGTTAAAGAGTTAAAGGGTTAAAATGTTCCATCAAAATGTTTCTCGTAGTGTTTTACATAAGTTCGCTGAACACCCCTAAAATCCAGGTTTGTGGGACATTTGCACGCTAATTCTGAATAAGTACGAAAATAACCCTTAAACACCTTTTATGTTTTGACTTATTTCTGGCATTGAACTTAAATTTTCAATTTTAATGTCTTCAAAGATCTGTAGTAGAATTTCATGACAAATATTTTTGCGGAACGATTTAACCCTCTAACTCTTCAACTTACGGGTCTTTCTTGTACCTTTTTAAAAAGGTGCCAAAAAAGTCTTTTTAATTTAAGAGTTGGAGAGTTAAAACGTTGCACAAAAATGTTTGTCGTAGTGTTTTACATAAGTTCTCTGAACATATTCTATACCTAAAAGTGAAGATTCACATAGTTTCCTATGCTGATTCAGAATTAACATTTTCAAAAGGTGGCAAACTTTGACCCCCCAAAAAACAGACGTTAACTTTTAAAACACCGATGCCGTTTACATGTTTTTTTGGCCCTCTCTGCTAGAATCAATTGTCAGAAACTTGTTATTTTTTTTTGTGTTGTACAGTGTTATTTGTACCAATTTTAATCGTGCGAAAATGTAATACAGCTCCCTTATATTGTTTCCACCTTCAAAGCACAGCAAGCCGTCGGCTACTGATTTTTTAGCCGCCGCCGAGATTCGTTTTCGTTAGCCACGCCGACCATTAAGCCGAGCGTATACGGTCAATATAATATTTAAATTTTATTGATCTTTTCACACACACTTTCAATGTTATTAGAAAAATATAAATGAAATTAAAATTGATCAATATTTTCCATCCTACCAAAAATTGCAAAATTTTGAAGATTTTTACATAAAACCACGTTTACAGTGATTATTTTTTAATTTTGCAATAATTTATATGCTTTTTTAATTTTATTTATTTATTTTTCAACAACAAAAAACAAATTAAAAAAAAAAAACATTTCAATATTGGCCACACACTTTTCAATAATATGAATTTGAAAAACAAAAATCCAAAACATCAGAGACTATTAATTATAGAGATAGGAAATCAAAACTTACACTACTCACCAGTAGGGGCGCTAAAATTTAGTATCACTTCAGCAGCTATTTAGTATCACTTAATATCAGCTGAGCCTATATTTAAAAACTCAAAAATTGCTGTAAACTGCGCAAAATAAGGAAAAATCAAGCGCAAAATATATTTAAATAATAAAATTTGAGAATTCCTTTTTTTTCTTTGCTTTTTTGTTTGTTATTATTCCAATTTAAATAAAAACAGAAAATTGTCAATTTTTTGAACAAAGTGCCATCTAGTGATAACGATGTCGTTATAACTTTTGTTTTTGCTGATGCCATACCCCTGCAAAACATTTTGAATTTTTCAATTTAATTGATAAACTTTCAATACAGGGTACAGACCTTCAATTAATTTGTAAACAATTAAAAATTGATCAAAAATATTGAAAATGTATATTGCACTTTAAGGCTTCAACCGGCAGGCGGATGAGTCTTTTGTTTAATCTAACTTTTTTGCAAGCACAATTTAATTCGATCAGGCAAACATGCCTGAGAACGGTCAGTTTGTCATTCCTCTCCAGCAAAAAAAATTGCAAGTAATGCTTTACAAACTACTTCTTTCAATGCTTCACAAGTATCCCTACTGCTTTTTTAGAAGTTATTCTGAACAACTTCAAAAAATCACTTCTTTCATTGCTTCCAAAGTATCCGTTAGTATATTTTTACAGTTTTTTTAGAATTACTTCTGAACAACATCCAAAAAATCACTTAAGTATTGCTTCTAAAGAGTCACAAAAAGTGATTTTGGTATCGTTTGGCATTTTCAAACAGAGGGTCCTGGGTTCGATTCCCGGCGGGACCAATATTTTTTTATTTTTTTTAATTTTGTTTTATTCTATTAATGTTTTTTAATACGAGTATTTATATTGTAATTAATTTGTTTAAATTAAATTTTTTTTAATTTAAAAATTTTTAAAAATATGTATATATTGAAAAATGGTGAGAAATTGCTTTTTATGCACCTGTAAATATAGCACTGAAAACAATATTGAATATTGAATTGGCACCTTTTACCCTTGTTTAATAAGTGCTTTTATTGAAGAGAATAAGGAACAATATCTCGCAGTAACAAAGTGGTGTTTTTATGCCAGTCAACTTTCATATCAAAGAATAGCTCAGCGGTAGAGCACTAGACTAGCAATCGTGAGGTCGCAAGTTCGATACCCGCTGGCGGCAATAAAAAAACTTTTGTAAAATAAAAAAAAAATATAATTTTTTTTGTGAAGATTTTTTGTTTAACTTTTAATTGGTGAAGAAGAGCTTCCTTTTCATTTGTTCAAAAAGTACTGAAAAAATGTTAAGTCGGAGGAGTACTACTATGACAATTTATTGTTAAAATCATTAGTGTTTATTTTAAAAAAGAAGTACATCTAGATCATCAATTGTAGTGCTTTTCTACTTCTTCGGCATCTCTTTTTTCGCTTGGTGCTTTCCATATACCTTGGTCAAAGTTTCACAGAAAACCAAATAAAAAATTAAATTTTTAGGAAGAGATTTAAAGCGCTGAATTTGTTATAGAATTTTGAAACATTTTTTTTAAATAATTCCTAGAACTGCTTAAACATTTTTTATCCATATTTTTGTAAAATTTTTATATTTTTTGTTTATTTTCAGATAAGGCCCTACAACACGAATGAGTTGTAAGTATTGAATGAAGAAAATAAAAAATTCTTATTCCCATATTGCAAGTTTACCTCAAGATTTGCTTTAGTCTCAAACTAATTTATAAAAATTTTATTTGACAACGAAATTTAACACTCTTAGTCGTAGTAATCGGGATTAAGTATCACTTGCACATGGTTTAGTTTCTTTCTGGAACTTAAACTGATACATTTGTTATTGTTGAAACTTTAAAATTTGTATTTAACTGTTTCTTAAATTTTACCGGGGCAATTAGTACTCGGTCCTATCGGATGAGTCATATCGGACCATATAGTGAAGTCATTTAGCATTCTTAAAATAAGTGGTAATTTCATCATCAGTTACGAGTTGTCAACTTATGACCATCAAAATATACAATTCCAGTGACGGAAATTTTGCCATATTTGGGAATGTATTATTTTCATTATTTAAACTTAAATACTATTTCATCATTGATAAAGAAATAAAGTAAATAAAGAGAGACGAATTAAGGCTCGATGAGAAATATTTCTATTGGGCGCCATTTTTAGAATACATTAAAAAGTCTGTTAATCTAAGTTTTACCTTAATTTTATAGATCGATGTGATCCGTAGATTAAATGCTCTATTACTATCACATCTGCTTTGAAATCAGTTTGGCGAAACTAATGCTTGGTAATTTTTAGACTTTGCTGAGATCAAATTGGAAATATGAAACATACGCTTAAGATAGCTAGCTTTATATAATATATTGCTGTCGCTTGATTCAGATGTTATCAAATCAAATCTTTTTTTAATTAAATTGCACAATCAGCAATGTAAAAATTGCTACATTTGATCTAACAAATGCCCAAAGTGTGACTCAATAATACACTTAAGACAATATTGAAATAAAGACAATTATGCACTATCATTGAACAGACATTTTTAAGAACAGAGATACATAAAACCTAATGGGCCAAATAAATGTTATGTACATGTTCAAATAAATGTATGTAACTACAGACAGCTGTAAAAATATAACAACCAGAATAAAAAAAAATCCCGTCTAAATGTCTGTCGTTTACAACATTGCATCAGCAGCAGCAATATTACAACATGCCAAGGAGATCAAAAAAAAAAAAACTTTAAAACAAACAACAATCAGCTTTAAACATGTTAAACATGAATAAAAACATAAACTATACTTTAAGAAATAAAAGTTCAAAACACAAGATAAAGAGGATGAACAAAAAAAAACAGAGCAGAACAGAACAATTATAACAAACTCCAACAAAACTACAACAAAAAACAGAACAAGACCAAGACTACCAATGGCCTCTTTCAGATGAGTAACTTTTTTTTTGTGGCCAATGTCAATGTCAATTTTTTTTCCTAAAGCAGCAAATGGCAACAATAACAACATTAAAGAAATTGTTAATGTTACAAACGATATAACATACGTGTATGTATGAGAATCATACTCGATGTGATGTCTGGAATGTTGTAACATTCATTCATTATCCAATGGATAGTTGTGGTGGTGTTAGTGGGTAATCGTATAATGCATAGAATTGTATTTATTTGATATGATGTTGACAGGGACGCAATGGCGGTATTTTTAAAGTAGGAAAAGTTATAGTTGTTTGCCAATGTAAGTTTTACCTGCAATAGGGTTAGATGGATGTTAAAATTGAATAAAAGAAGTTGCATGAGAGATATTCACGACCTCATTGCTTTTTTTACGAGTCTAGCAATGACATTATGTGTTATATATGACATCGTTCAATCGCGACTTCGATAGTTGGGGCACATCCGCAAGATCCAATTTTCGATGGCG
Source organism: Leucophora obtusa (assembly GCA_949987735.1). Classification (NCBI taxonomy): domain Eukaryota; kingdom Metazoa; phylum Arthropoda; class Insecta; order Diptera; family Anthomyiidae; genus Leucophora; species Leucophora obtusa. The sequence goes on along the minus strand of OX465299.1, from coordinate 64,213,456 downwards.
CATAGAGCAGGCTGAATCTGAGCGATGGCACGGATTATGTTGACTTTAAGGGCACTGATCATTAGAGTGTAGCACCTTACAGGCAAAAACAAAAAAAGTGCGCCGTACACCCTCCAATATGAAGTATTTTTGCAAGGAGGTTCCAAAAAAAAAATTTTTTTTTTGTCGAACGTAGGGGTCGCCGTTTTACATTTTTCGTGATATCTTTAGCATTTACAGTCGGATCTTAAAGTATGATACATCGATGTTTTTCTTTCGAGGAGACCAGTGTTTTGCTCTAAGGCCATTGACCTCAAGTATCCCGTTCTAGTAGTTACCCACCAGATCTCAGTTGCTACCATCCCAAATGTACAACCCTAATATCAGAAAATTAAAGCTCGCAAAAAATCATTAAACTTCTGCTAAGGAAGTTTTTCGATACACCCAGCAGAAATTTTTTTATAAATTGGTTGCAGAACGTAGGGGTCGTCTTTTTAAATTTTTTTTAATTGCATTTTTCCTTTATGACAAAAAACTGGTCTCCTCGAGGCAAAAAAATCGATATATCACACTTTAAAATCCGATTTTAAATGCCAAAGCTATAACAAAAAATTAAAAAAGGCGACCCCTACGGTCGGCAAAAAAAAATAAATTTTTTTTTTGAAATCGCCTTCCAAAAATACATCATATTGGAGGGTGTACGGCGAAATTTTTGTTTGAGGTACGGTCTACTGTGCAGCCTTCATTAATTATCGGAAAATGAAAATGTAAGAATCACTTTAAATCTAAGTGAGTCTCTGAATAATGTTTAGGGACAATATTATTTCCGTCTTGATTTCCCGATTCCATATTTGTTTTGATCAAATTGTTTTCTTATCAAAGAAGAGAAAATTTTGAAAAATAAATTTGTAATTAGTAGATCAAATTCTTTAACGAAAAAATATTTTCCTTTTGAATGAAATTTTAAAAACTAGTCAGAACAACTATTGCTACTTCTCTGGTTATAACAGCAAAAATAAAAGAAAAACCCCCATTGACTATAAATAAAATCAAAAGAATGGTATCAAAATGAAAGAATACTTATATATATATAGAGAAAAAACATTTACTATATATTGTATGCACAAAACCTACAACCAAAAGAACAAACCTAAAAACCAAGCAATCAAGCAACCCACAAATAAATAAGTAAACGCGAAAAAAATCTGTGTTCATATTGTTTGTGAAGATTCAATAAAGGAAATTGAAATTCGATTTGGAATTGTGCTATTAAATTGAACACAAGATTGCACTCAACGACTGAGCACCACAAGCAACAACAACAGTAACAGCAAACACACTTCTACAACAACATCAGCAAAAGTAATCGAATAAAACAAAATACAACAACAACATCGCCACAAGGAATTGATGCATGGTTGCATTTAGCCTGGGTTTGTTTAACCAACAGAAGCCTCCAACAGCCTCCAGCATCAGCAGCAGTATCCAACAATTTTCACAGCAGCTCTTGTTGAGGTTTAAGAACTTTTTCTTCCAATCCCTGTTACAATCTGTTTTAATATAGTTTTTTTTTTTTTGAGCCCCTTTCCTTGTTGTGGCATGCTAAAGCAATAATAATCATTGTACGAGTTGAAGTAGTTCTTTCATACTATTTTGTTGTTTTTGTTGTTGCTGTTAAGTTAGAGTGTTGGTGGTGACAATATGGTAAAAGTTTACTCATTCATTTATCGGTCTAATGATTTTCACTGATGCATGTTGCTGTTTGTAGATACATTAAGGAAACATTTGTTTTACAGGCGTGTTGTCAGAAATATGTCGATTGCTACAACTATTACTTCAGAGCCGGACAGTACGTAATTTAAATACGTAATTTTTACTAAAATTATATTATAATTGATGTAGCAGGACTATAGAGTCTTTTTCCTATGTAAAAATTAAGACCTGGGGGGAAATTACCGCAGTCTGCTTGTTTTCATCAACGTCATCATCATCATTTCATTATCAAGCAGAAAATAATTTTACTTATATACTTCTACCTCTAGTTGTCACATTTTTTATTCGAATTTCATAATTAATACCTTTCTGGAAAGGTTGTTTACAACTTCATTAGTTGTTTCGAAAAGCCACCGCATGCCAAAAGCTATCGAAAAATCTATGGCACAATATCAAAAAATGTTTTTTCATACAAATCGGCCCACTCTGATGTATACTGATGACTTTGAATATTCCTAGCCCTGAGTTTGAATATATAACATTGAATCGACGCAAAGACTCCCGCACGGTAATGCTTTCGACGCCGCAACAGAAATCTCTCCAAGACTTTCGCTTCGCCTCACTGAACAGTCTTCTGCACTCAGCTCTTGTATTGGAAATATCAGAGTTCCACCATGGTGGCTTGCTGTTACCTCTGCGAATAACGTGCTTGCGTGCCCTTGACGTCACCTCGTTCAGCATTTCAGTTAGCCTTAGCAGTTCTTGTCGGTTAACCAAGCCTGGTGCTAACACCTGGTTAACCGAGGTTTTAGTAGCATACAATTCACCACGGAAACCGCCACTGTGAGAATTGGGTCTCCGGAGATTAGGCCCTTAACAGAATACTCAGGGACTTTCTTCTTTTTCGTATCATCCATATTAGTTACTACCGCCCCCTTTGTTCAACCAACGTTTATTAAATTACACTGCATGACAAAATCTTGATTTTTAAAAATTAATAGAGCTCTGACCATCAATTCTATGTATTTCGGACATGCTGATTACAATGGCGCACTTTATTTTTCGATCTAAGGTACAGATTTTTTGCTAATGATATGAAATAGACTGGTCACTTTTACATGGCGTTGTCATAGGAGGGGGAAATTGATACCTTGTGACATGTCAGAAGACAAATCCCAGGACAGGTCCCTGAACTTTGTTTTTTATGAGAGTTCAGTAACCTGTCCTAGGATTTATCTTGTGACATGTCACAAGGGGTCAATTTGCCCCTCCTATGACAACGCCATGTAAAAGTGACCAGTCTATTTCATATAAAGGGGCCAGTTTGGTGACGGTTTGTTAAAATTTCCCGTAGGGATACTAAAGTATATTAAAACGAGTAAAAAGGTTAAAGTCGGGCATGCCGACTATACAATACCCTACACCAGTCTGGTGTATTGTTTGGATCCGAAATTCGAATGGGTTAAAATGGGGCTTTTGTCAAAATTTTCTATAATGTGAGTCAGCGCACCAAATTTCATTAAAATATCTTAATATTTGCGACCTGCAGTTTGTAAGCAAGCCAATTTTGGGGGGACCCTTATATGGGCACTAGTTCTAAACATGGACCCATGTTCACCAAAATCAACAGGCTTCGTCCTTGGGCCAACATAGGCCTATGTACCAAATTTCATCAAAATATCTTAATATTTGCGACCTGCAGCGTATAAACAGTATAATTTTGGTAGGACCCTTATATGGGCACTAGGTCTAAACATGGACCGATGTTCACCAAAATCAATAGGCTGCGTTATTGGGCCAACATAGGTCTGTGTACCAAATTTCATCAAAATATCTTAATATTTGCGACCTGCAGCGTATAAACAGTATAAATTTGGTAGGACCCTTATATGGGCACTAGGTCTAAACATGGACCGATGTTCACCAAAATCAATAGGCTGCGTTATTGGGCCAACATAGGTCTGTGTACCTAATTTCATCAAAATATCTTAATATTTACGACCTGCAGCGTATAAACAGTATAATTTTGGTAGGACCCTTATATGGGCACTAGGTCTAAACATGGACCGATGTTCACCAAAATCAATAGGCTGCGTTATTGGGCCAATATAGGTCTGTGTACCAAATTTCATCAAAATATCTTAATATTTACGACCTACAGCGTATAAACAGTATAATTTTGGTAGGACCCTTATATGGGCACTAGATCTAAAAATGGACCGATATTCACCAAAATCAATAGGCTACGTTATTGGGCTAACATAGGTCTGTGTACCAAATTTCGTCAAAATATCTTAATATTTACGACCTGCAGCGTATAAACAATATAATTTTGGTAGGGCCCTTATATGGGCACTAGGTCTAAACATAGACCGATGTTCACCAAAATTAAACTTGTTCGTCCTTGGGCCAACATAGGTCTGCGTACCAAATTTCATCAAAATATCTTAATATTTGCGACCTGTAGAGTGCGCACAAGATTGCATGGACAGACAGACAGACGGACGGACGGACAGACGGACATCGTTAAATCGAAATAAAAATAAATTCTGAACCGATCGGTATACTATAAGGTGGGTCTACGACCAATATTTTTTGGTGTTACAAACATCAGCACAAACTTATAATACCCTGACCACATAGTGGTGTAGGGTATAATTAACTAGATATCTAGAGTGGCAGCATTGCGGAGGGCACTATGCTTCGTCCCATAGACAAAAATTAAAAAAAAATTTTGTCTCAAATTGTGAGTAAAGAAGGATTTTTTTAAAGATAAGAAAGTAACTAAAACCAATGTGAAAAAAAAAATATTTGGTGTGATTGCTTTTGCCGCCAAGAGAGGGCGATAAACTCAGAGAATTTTATGCAAAAATGACTTAACATAAAAATGGGTTTTAATTGTTTTATGAAAATAGTTCTCAAAAATAAATTTTTTTAAAAACTTCTTCGAAGATTTTTTTTTTAATTACATTAATATATTTGTAGTTAAATTAAAATATGGATTTTAGTATATGTTTACAAAACAATTGTTTTTTATTGCTCTGAAAAACACATTTTTTTGTTGGAAATCCAAAAATTACTTAAGTTTAAAATTACTCGTAGTGTTTTACATACACTCGCTGAACACATTCTACACGTAAAGTGGAAGATTCCCATGGTTTCTCTCTAAAATCCAGGCTTGTGGGAGATTTGAGCACCAATTCTGAATAGGTATGAAATTAACCCTTAAACACATTTTAAGTTTTTACTTATTACTGGCACTTAAGTTAAACTTTCAATGCCGATGACTTCATAGACTTATAGTAGAATTTCATGACAAATATTTTTGCGGAACATTTTAACCCTCTAACTCTTCATCTTACGGGTTGTTTTTGTCCGTTTTAAAAACGGGCCAAAAAAGTCTCTTTAATTGAAGAGTTAGAAGGTTAAAATCTTCCACAAAAATATTCCTCGTAGTATTTTACATAAGTTCGCTGAACATACCCTATGCCTAAAATGGAGGATTCACATGGTTTCCTATTTTAATCCTATTTAATTTTTTTGTTTTAGAAAAATCATTTTAACCATTTAAAAGCCATTTCTTGCGAAAGGCATTTTTTTATTACTAATGAATTGATTTCACCCAAATTTAGCACAAATATGGCTTGACCTTATGTCAATACATGTGGTAAATTTCATCGCAATTGAATAATTTTTGCAGGTTTTATAAATAAAAAAATATAAATGATAAAAATTGAGACAAACATTTCCAGTTTTATGTGCATCTCAATGGATACTTTTTGTAATTTTACGTCCATTTATGTAGCTAATATATTATATTTAAATTTCAGGACCTATGGGAGGAGGGCGTGTCCTTGGCCCGATATATCCAAAAATTTAAATTTTTCTTAACTAAGGGGTCCTGTGTCAGTATACCAAATTTCAAATCTCTGTCTCCACTCCTATTTTTGTCCAATCGTTATATGGGATCAAAGCACTGTGCCATGGCTACCTGGTAAGACCTTGTAGTCGAAGCTACCTCTACTTGAGCCCGAAATAGCCCGGGAGATTAAAGAGGGATGCATTAGGAATCTCATTAGTCAATATGTTTGTAACAATAAGATTATCCAGGATTGTCTTTGGATTAAAATAAATTCGTAGCAGATTACGGGGTATTTCAAATGAAGGACTTTATGCGCAGCCTCAGATAAAGAGAAATTACCCACCAAACAACAATAGTAAACGAAAATAATACCCTGACCACATAGTGGTGTAGGGTATAAATATTGATTAGGCAAACACTAGGCTACTCCGAAACTATTACGTTCTGGAACCCAATAGTTTTTCAACTAGTATTTTCATAGTATGTCATTGAAAATTCTAAGTTTCAAATTAAATCTTACCCTAATAAACGTGTTCTGTTTAAACTCTTATGCTCAAACAAACATATAAGAAAATTGAAAAAAATTGAAAAAGCACACTTCAAATCAAAGGGAAAAACTTTTTATAAAAAAGAAATCAGGTTTGAATGTTCGTACACCTACAAGTTGGTCTTTTGGGTGTCTTTTATTTGTTAGTGTATATTGTATATTGAAGTTTTGCTTATAAATTCGAGACAAAGTGTTAAGGAAAATATCTTAGGAGGAACAAAAAAAAAGAACAACAATATTCATCTCGAAAATGCATTTTCTTTTAGTGTTGGTATGTTTAATATGTACGTTATGCCACATTGGAGTTTCAACAAACCATAAGGTAAGTTTACAATGTTGTTGCATATCAGGAACGTACAATAGGTTTTGTGGAAGGGGTGCCTTTTAGATCAGATGAAAATTGTAAGCTGATGTATCATTATGTAACTAAATAACGTCTTTGTCATCTTAGTCAATTAACAAGCACCATAAAATCGATTTTTTATGTGAATAAATAAATCAAAAAAAAAAAAAAAAACGTGCTTCCTTATTAACGGTATATTCTGATGATTATGGATTGATAAACGGAGTCAGAAATATCCCCATATTTTTCAATCAAACTGCATAAATTGTTTATCAAAAGATGTATCTAATGTTATAATATAAATATTAAAAAAATTTTAAACAAAAAAATCAAATAAGGTTTCAGCTACATTTTCCCCTAGATTTAATAACACTATGCGACAGTCAAAATCGGGATGGGATGAAACCAACGGGAAATGTTATATCGGTCAAAAACAAGTTATACGTGTCCCGGCGTTTCGCTGGGTCACCCCTAGGAATCGACTTATATCTTTTTTTTGACATAACTCGAGAACCACTAGTCCGATTTTACTCAAACAATTTTAAAAAAATTAAAAATTACAACTCCTTTAATCTGTTCATATAACGTTTTTCTATATACTCAACAGTTTTGCCGGTAAAAATAAATGTTTGTTACCGCTACCATAAAAATCAAATAACCTTTTGTTTATTACTTTTTTTTAATATTTTAGGCAAAAAATATTTTTTTCTTCATACATTTATTTTTACCGGCAAAACTGTTGAGTATATAGAAAAACGTTATATGAACAGATTAAAGGAATTGTAATTTTTAATTTTTTTAAAATTGTTTGAGCAAAATCGGACTAGTGGTTCTCGAGTTATGTCAAAAAAAAAGACCACCAAAGGTCAAATCGATATATCTCGATTCCTAGGGTTGACCCAGCGAAACGCCGGGACACGTATAACTTCTTTTTTACCGATATAACTTTCCCCGGTAGTTTGAACCCTTCCCGATCACTGACCCCTACCATTTGTCTCACAGTGTAATATGCTACTTACCCTCTACCACATATTGAAATTACTTGACATGAGAATTTGCCCCAAAGTAGTTGCCTTCTAAGTGTGGCATACTCTGCCTTCCTGCCAAGGCTGTAGTTGTCTGAAGGGATTTCTTTTACATTATTTTCATTGCATTTGTCGTCATCGTAATGTTTGAGATGTAATCATATGTAAGTAGTATAAATATATATAAAATATTTTTTTCCTTTAAACTTAATATAACATTGTATGGTTAGTTTTATAGCTTATTTGAAGTAGTAGTAGTAGTAGTAGTTACACTAGTAGTTAGTTGATTGTGGTCACATCGTAGTAACTTTGTCTACTTATTTGCAGTATTAAAAGAGATTTTCAGTTGAATTTTAGTATTATTTTTGGTACCATTATCCTGCATTACTAAGTGATTAATCTTGTGTGATGTGGTCCATTGATTTCAAATATTTAGAAAAAAAGATTTAGTTGAAGTTTCTTTTCTTCTTAAGCAAATCTAAAGGAAGTTTAAAAGGAAATTGGTAATATAAGAAGGAAGTTGAATTTATAAATTAAATAATAAATTTGAAAATTTAATTTAGTTATTTCAGGGATTTAAAGAGGTGGTTGAGAAATTTAAAATAATAATTTTGTTTTAGATTTACAGTAATTTACATTAAACGACAGCACTGTGGGCCAGCAACACCATATTTTGGCAAAAACTACATTTCAGGTGTATCGAAAATTTAATTATGTTTTCAAAGTGTTGGATATTATTATGTGAGTAAAGTATTAACAAGAATTTTCCTTTTTTGGTGATCACAGACAAATAACTTATAGCCAAATCATAAAGCAAAAATGGAAAACAGCTGAATATTTATAAAAAACTTATTATTTTTTTATTTGACTATTAGAATGGAACATTTTGTTGCAAAACCTGCTTTTCCAAAAAGAAGTTCCAAAAAGTTCTAATAGTTATTGAAATTTTTTTAACGCCAGTTTGTTCCCCAAGATGTCTTCTAGATATACCGAGCTAAACTAACTTTTTATAAACTTTCTTGATTTGTACCTAGAACTCAGAAATTACCTTCAGATCTTGCTAATTTCCAGCATCCTAGAGTTTTAGTAAAAATTAAAAAAATGGGACTAAAAATTATCTTAAATGAAGGTTCTGGTAGCTGATAATCACAAAAATGAAATCGGAATTAAAAAATATTAAATAGCGGATCCAATATGGCGGGCTTAGGTGTCTATTTTTAAAACCTGCTGACGTCCGATTTTTGATGTCAGTGGATTTTGCGACCAAACCTTGTGGAAATGCAAACCTATGCCAACAAATATTTATTAATTTTATAGCTTAGCAGCACCCTATAGCGGAGTTAATTGAAACTAAATCAAGGGAGTTTTTAAGATCAGATCAAATACGAAGGCACTACGCACCGCGACCAATAAAGATTTTTTAAGTTGCTAAAAAACTTCAAGTCGACTCATTATACTAATTGCAGTATGTCACCTTTTTATGAAAAAGGTGGCCCTCCGCGTGGTGATCCCCGGGTAATGTCAAATTTACAGAAATTTGACCGCGAAAATGAGCGGCGCAATGGTTGGGATTGTTTGAGACTATGTAACAGTTTTCACCATTGGATTATAATGTTGATAAAACTAATTTAAGTTAAAATTATTTTCAATATTTAATCAATATAAGATGTATTATAAACATTTTTATATACATATATTAGTCTGTAAGATAATTATGTATCGGTAGACTGAATAAATAAATAAATCTCAAACTCCTAATGCTGTGGGTCCCGGATGGGTTAAGATTTTTTAAAATATTTTAAGTTAATGTATTTTCTATGGTTATGGCATTGTCAGAGAACATTATGGCGTTGTCTGACAAAGTCATAATTTTCTCTCCGATGCACTGTGGGCCAAGATCGCCGTTTTTTGGCCAAAAGTACAATTCAGGTAAAGGGAAAATATGTTTATATATTAACCCCTAAATTCATAAACGCTTTGTAAAATTATAGGAGGTTTATTGAACAAATTTTGTATGAAAATGACGTTTTGTAAACCTGCTATAACTTTACAAAGCATTTATGAATTTAGGGGTAAAAATCGAGGATTCTTGAATATTTTGTGAGTGAAATATTGTATCATTATGATTACTCGTTGTTAGTTGGTGAGAGTTTGAAGTCAAAATTTTATAATTTTGTGACCTTTTTTATTTTGTAATGATACCAGGGGTCTCCCATGGTCCTGATGAATGGCAACACCGGTTTTTAATGCAACAGATGGCGCTGACTGCTGTTTTGTTTTTCTGGCAATACTGTTTCATTTTACTGGGGAGAAGTGTTGCCCAAAAAGTTTTAGCTTATTCCCATTTTATATGTTTAATTCCCCAATGTTATACCCAATTCATTTTAATTTAAACAAAAACTCAAAAAAAGGAGCTAAGTTAGCATCGCTCTTAAGTTCAGAAAATTATTAAGAAATGAGTGAGCAAATTAAATATAATTGGATATTCTACGAAGAAATATTTTCGTTTTCACTCGAACTTTAAAGGCCTCAAATCTTTGTTAAAATTGTGAAACTAAAAAAATTTTATTATACGAAAGACAAATCACAATTAAGCTGAAATGTCACCGTTTTAAAATAAAAGTCGTATATTAAATTTTCGAGAGAAAAAAATCGACACAATTTTCACACGAACTTCATTATGGTGAAGTCTTTTTTTTTTAAATTTGTAAATCTGGTAAGGTAAGGTAAGTTTTAGGGATCGTAAACTCTTTTGAACATTAAGTTTGCATAAGTTGAGTTTACACGATTCAGAAGGTACATAAGAGGTTATATGGAAACCCCTGGTACTTTTTGAGACTATACAAAAATTATTTTTTCTGAGTCCTTTGCATGTAACAATTTCAGTAATTGGAAAATAGAAATTTTTTTGATTAATTATTGAGCTTGGTTGCTTTTCGTTATTTCAAGATTTATAAATATTTGGAGAACATTTCTTCAATAATACAAATATTTTGTATAAATTTTTAAATTCTTTAAGAGACCTAATTTCATCGACTTTAATTTGAAATATTACGCATAAAATTTATACTAAAATTCTTCTTATTTTGGGCCTAAAACTTAATCTTTTAAAATTTACAAATTTTTTAATCTGTCCCCAAAACGAAGTCGAAATCCCTAATTTGGGCCCAAATCCCCTTACCTAACAACTCTGTAAAACCTCATTTGACATAAAAAATCCTCCCTTGAGAAAATTTCCCAAAATAAAATCCTCCTTTGACAAAATTTTCCACATGCTAGCGACATCTACAGTTTGTTTACAAAATTATCGATGTTGCATCTCTATATTATATATCTCTGAATGATACAATAAAAAAATCATAAATAAACAATAATTTGTTCCAAAAATAATCTCAAATTATAAAACTGAAACTAGTTATAAAAAAATAGAAACCTGTTAAATATTTACGAAAAAAGTAACAAAATTATTAACTTTACCTCAAAAATGTGGGGTTTTTTGGAAATCCTAAATTTCAATAAAAAGCTCCAAGATGTTCCAAGAGATATTTGAAAAACTTGTATGAGAATGTGTTTCCTAAGATGCCCTCTACCTAGGTTTTTACGACCGTTTGCGACCGTTCATAAACTTTCGAGATTTTGCCCTTTAACTGAAAATGTACCTTCAAATCTCGCTGATTTCCAACATTCCAGAGTTTTATTAAAAACTAAAAAATAGTACTAAAAATTACCATAAATGAATGTTCTGATTTTTTTCATACAGACTAACTCCCTAAAGTCCAGGTTTGTGGGACATTTGAGCTCCAATTCTGAATAATTGCGAAATTAACCCTTAAACACATTTTAAGTTTTGACTAATTTCTGACATTTAAGTTAAATTTTCAACTTTGATGTCTTCAGAAACTTAAAGTAGAAATTCATGACAAATATTTTTGTTGAATATTTTTAGCCTGCCTCTAGCTCTTCAACTTACGGGTATTTTTTCACACTTTTTAAAAAGGTTCAATAAAGACCCTTTAATTGCAAAGTTAGGGGATTAAAATGTTCCATAAAAATGTTCCCCGTAGTGTTTTACATAGATTTGCTGAAAACGTCCTATACCTAAAATGCCGATTCGCAGTAAACATTTGCAAAAGGAGGAGAAATTTTAACCCCCCAAAAACATAGAGCCAGACGTAAACTTTTAAAGCGCCGATACAAGTACATTTTTCTTAGGTCCCCTCTGCCAGAATCAGTTGTCAGAAGCTTATGTTGTTTTATTTTGAACAGTGTAATTTATTTTCCAACACATAAGAATTTTAAATTTATGGCCGCCATATTGGAACCGCCATGTTGAGCTTTTAATTTCAGATTCGTAACCTGCTACCCAAAAACTTCCCCTGGTAGAAATTTTAAGCAAATCAGACGACTTAAGAAATTTAATGAAAAAATTGTTTGTCGTCATATTGGATCCGCCATTATGAGTTTCAAAGTTTTAATTTCAGATTTGTAATTAGCGGACTCTAGGCCTATATAATTGATTATTTTAAGTCCAATATATTAAAAACAAAAATTCATAGCCGCCATCTTGGATCCGCCATTTTTAATTTTAAATATATTATTTCAGATTCGTAATCAGCAACTCCCAAACCCCCTTTGTGATACTCTTTAGTCTCATATATTCAATATTCTAGTTTTGGCCAAAATTCCAAGATGCTAGCCCACTGTGCGACGTCCGGTCCGATGTGTGATCCGAGCAATTGTATCTTCTAGTTATATATGCTTCTTTGTGATACCACCAATTTAGAAATAATTTGGTATACAAGAAAGAAAATATACTCTTATTGGTATTTTCTGAAAGAAATATTTGTTTTCCTCTTGGGAAAGGTGCGCAATATATGAAGCCTAAAAGAAATATATGAAGAAAGAAAAACTAGAAAAGAAAGCAATATTAACACACACACAAATATAGTGGAAGTGCCGTGAATATGCCCCCGATTGACAGGTTATGGGATAGGTCCTTTAATGGCAGCTGACTCGTTTTTTGCGTTGGCCATAATTAAATTAAAAAATCAATTAAAAATTAGAAAATTACCTCAAAAACTCTGATAATATAAAAAAATGAATGGGGGAAAATATAATTTAATAACATACATTTAAATTTAAATTTAACGGTTCGTTGTAATTCAAAAATCTGTGTTTATCATACACAGAGTTGAATAGAATCAGCTGAGATATCTTAAGAATTAAGGTTCAAAGCAAAAAAGAGTAATAATAACAAAAGGATAAAAATAGCATTGTTAAATTTCGTTGATGTTAGTCTAAGTTGAGTTGTTGATAACAAACCCGATTTGCTTTCAACAGCCACATAAGTAGACGATTATCAAAATATTAACCCACTCAAAGGCGAAAGGCACTGATGATGGCTTTGTAGCGAAAGCCGAAAATGCGCATTTTGCCTTGCTGGTCTTATCGAATTTTTTCAATAATTTTTATTCTTTGTAATTTACTTGTAAAACTTGTATCATCTTTCTGTGATTTAAAAATAATTTAAACAGAAAGTGATATTAATTTATGATCTCGAGTCAAACTAAAATAACATTCATTTAATATAAAAAAAATTTAAAAAATTCCCCTTAAGTTAAAAAGAAAAATTAAATGAAATACCAATTGTTAAAACTAAAATATTAAAAAAAAACGTTGAAAACACAAAACATAAATTTCTTAGCAAAATATTATGGAAATTTAAAATAAGAGCTAAAAGAAGCAAATCGTAAAAAAAATAAAGTGAAAAATAATTAAAAGACTAAAATAAATAAAAAAAATATTTTTAAAAATATCCAGCGAATTTTGTTTTTATTTTAAAGCAACAGTGAAAATAACGGATCACAAAATACTTAGGAAATTAATTCATTCTCTTTTGTTCATATTTGTACTAATTTAATAATATGCCTTCGGTTGACCGGTCACGGGATAGGTTCTTGGAGGGCAATTGACTCCTCATTCCCCATAGGGAACTCTTGGATTCTGAGGACTTTTTCTATAACAAAATTCTTGGATTCTGGGAACTTTTTCTTCTAGAGAAGTTTTTGGAATCTAAAGACTTTCCTGCAGAAAAATTTTAGATTCTGAGGCCTTTTGCTAAAGAAAAAAGACCACACAATCTAAGGCTTTTGCTAGTTAATTATTTTTTTCTATAGGAAAAAGTTTTCATAATATGATATTTTTTAGGAAAAAGCGCCCAGCACTTCTAGGTAGCATTACGTATTTTATTAGGTAAATTTACGAAAACAAATGTACGCAGTTCAAATTTAAACTTAGAGATTTTGTGTTTAATTAATTTACACATCAAGTCTTTAATTTTTTTCATTTACACCTGGGATTAAATTTACCATATTTAAAGTAGGAGTCCAGTTTTCCAAAAGGTGAATACACCAAAATTGCGAGACTTTGGAAAACTTATAACTTACTCAAAAAAATTTATATATTTTAAAATTCAAATTCCCTGAGTAGGCCATGACCTAAGTTTCACGAATGAGAAATTTCATTCGAATTTGACTTTTATTTTCATCAAAAATGACCACCGAGTTAGAAACGAGGCAAATTATTTTGCACGAATATATAAAAATCCGGTTCTCAGTGCGCGTAAAATTGCGAAAAATATAAAAGTTCACCACTAGACAGTTTCCAGGATTTTACATCGCTACAGAGAAGGTCTGACAATTGCTAGAAAGCCTGGCAGCGGAGATGAGCATGACCAAAGTGATATAAACAGTGCTCGGAAAGTCCTCAGGTCATTTTCGCAAGATCCGAAGAATTCCTCACGTTCTATTGCAAAATATGTACGAAAATCGCAGTCTTTCGTACAAAAAGTAAAGCGGCAAACTTCACTGAGAAGTTTTAAAGCTCAAACATCACCAGATCGAGACGCAAAGCGGAATGTTACGGTGAAATCTCGCAGCCGCAAGTTGTACGAATCCCAAATCACGAAATATGAATGCATTGTCACGGACGACGAAACCTACTGCTTTCAAAATTTTAAATATATTGCTGGCCAAGATTTTTATACTGCTGCAAGTCGTAAAGATGCTCCTGAAAGCTGTAAATTGAAAATGAAGTCCAATTTTACAACAAAATACATGGTATAGCAAGCCATTTGCTCCTGTGGTCGTAAAGGCAAACCTTTCATCACATCTGGAACAATGAACGCTCAAATTTATCGGGATGAGTGCCTCAAAAAGTGTCTTCTGCCATTTATTAAGAGTCACGTCACCAAATGACTGTTCTGGCCGGACCTGGCAAGCTACCACTATGCCAAGGACACATTGCAGTGGTACAATGTAAATAAAATCGATTTTGTACCTCGCGACTGCAATCCACCCAATACCCCAGAGCTAAGCCCTATTGAGGAATATTGGTCAATAGTGGTGGGAATATTGAAGAAGACAAGTGAACTGGTAAAAGATATTGTAGAATTCAAAACCAAGTGGTTGTCGGCGTCGCGAAAAGTCGATGATGCACTCGTGCAAAAGATGATGGCGCATGTTCGACGAATAATAACTAATATTTTAATACTTTTATTACCTCTAAACTTCAAGGTATTCGAATGAAAAAATAAAAATTATTTCAAAGCCATCTAGGTTTTTTCTGGTATTAGTTTCTAAGTGTCGCAATTTTGGTGTGTTCACCCTTTACTATAAGTTGGCTAAATTAAAACAAAAATTTATAATAAGATTTGAGGTTAAGAAGAAGAATAAACCTTTTTCTCTAAAAATTGTAAACACATTAATTTCAAATCAGTCTAGATCTAGTTTCCGGCTTCATGAGTGATTTTCCATTAAATTGTATTAATTATTTATATGTTATTGTAAGATTGTCTGTATATGATAACTTTTTTCAAAAACCCGTCAGCTGTCGGATTCGAACATACGCCTATGATCAACACAAACACATACAAACGTACTGTTTTTAGATTTCAATTATCTTACAATCTCCTCCGTGTCTCCCTTTTTCGCAAATTTTGCCAAATTATCTCAAACTTGCATGTATATTTAGACGGTTTGCCACAGGGGAAATTTCATAATATATTACATTACAGTGATGTTTAACGTCATATAGACAATTGCAATTAATATGCAACATGCGGGCAATATTTCAAATTAAAGAAAAACACAATTTCTTTAACTTCGGTTTTCTTTCCTTTGACGATTTATGTCGATTTTCTAATTTTCCTATTTTGACGATTTTAATCGATTTTTTTTTATCGATTTAAGTGATTTTTTTGGTCAATGTTAACGATTTCTTCTTAATATTTTATCGCCTTGTATTGATTTTACATTTGCTTTTTTTTATTGTTTTTAATAGTTATTATCTTTATTTACTAGATTCCACTTTATCTTCACATCCACATTTCTGTCTGTGTCACCTGTAATTTTCATCTTGTGTGATATTCTAAATATTACCTTGACTTGTTTTCTTGCTATTAATAAATTTTACATATTTATTGATAAATTAATAGACTTTAGCTTGCTATAAATCACTATAAATATTCCATAATTACAGATTATTAAAAGAACACGCCTCTGTATCTTTAAATTGTTTTTTAAAATATCATAAAAATACCATCGGATTGGCATCTATATTTATATTACTAAAGCATAAATAATGGATGTCTTCCTCAGAAAATTGGCAGTTTATCATATTAATAACGTAATTAATATACAAACATTTTGTAGCGTTTAAAAATTGATATCACAAAGTAAAAGATACAAAAGAAAAATACAAAACAGAAGCAAAAACCCACAAAAGAACAGGCTTAAAGAAAGGCAACGAAAATCGCATAAACGAAAACTCGATCATACTCAATTTAAATTAAGTTGTATAAACAAGTTGCACATGCGCCAGAAATCCAATTTAGTTATGAAATTAAAATTTATATAGAACTTGCTGTTGGTCAATTTTAATTGAAGTTTCTATTGAAATTCGAAATAAAATGTGAAATTTATAATGGCTGCAGTTAGATTTTGCAATTCTTGAAAGGATTTCAGATGATATTAGGTAATTTTTAGGGAAAAACTTAAGGTCTTTGGCTCTTCTCCTTTTAGCCTTACTAAGCAGATTTATTTATATTTTAATCAATCAGCTATTTCAGAACGAATAATTTCAATATTATCACGCTTTTTAGAATTTCGTTTTCAATTTAAAAACTCCTTTCTGATTACAGGAACATTTCCATAAAAATATTCCCATTTTTTGGGGCAAAATCAAAAATTGATGTTGTATGTCTTGGTTTTCTTCGAATAGTCAAATTTTTATAGCGTACATTACAAGATTAATTGAAAACAATACGAGTCATACAACAAGTCATTAAGAATTTTCATTATCTTCTTTCCTTTATTAACCCAATTTTAAATGTTAAAAATCATCGATTATAGCAATTATTTATTTGCATATTTTTGTTTCATTAATATTTACCAAAACTAATTACTTGCATTACATTTTTGCGAACAAGACTCTTTTTGAGCCAGTTATACGTGAGGCGAACTGCTATAAAAACCATTTAACAGCTTAAGGGCATTTTTGGGGACATTTACACATTTAACCGTACGTTCGATCATTTGTCGGTCGATTCTTTCAGTTCTTTTCAGCCATAGTACACAGCATACACTCATAATAAACCAATTTTACACCGTTGTTATGACAATGTTTTTTTGAAATTGATTGGCCAATACAAGTACACGAGTAATTTTATGTTTAAAATATAATATTTAACATATGCATGTATTGGCTAAGGGAAATAATTATTTCAAAAGCATTTATGCTGCAACCCAGCAATATCTTTCATTACCAAATAAGTGTTTATATAATGAAACTTAAATTTTTTACTACTGATAAATCGGCGTCAGTACACTTAAAATAACATATTAATACAAAAATCTGTCAAATGGGTTTCAAATTGATTTGACAAATTTTTAACAAATTTTTAGTTGAAACACTGATTTAAACACAATAACACTAACAATAACACAATCCTAAAAATCCTCAGTGCATTAACTTATTTTGAATGTTTTCAAAATTATTTATAACTATTTTTCTAAATCCCACCCAGACAGAAATTGTCAACTGTACCAAAAACAAAACACTGGCAGATCACTGATTTTATGAAAATTACTACGCTTTTGTTAAAATAAGGTAAAGTCAGAAAGTCTCGAGTTCGATTCCGGTAACGAACATACAATTTTTTTAGTAAAGTGTTGTTTTTTCAAAGGCATCATAATTTTAATATTTTAATTAATATGCATTTTTATTAATTTTAATTTAGTATGTTTGAGGTCAAGAAGAATAAACATGTTTTCAAAAGTTATAAACACATTATTAATTTGCAAATCAGACTAGATCTAGTTTCTGCCTTTTTTATGGACAGGCTTGTATTGTATATAAATTGTATTACTGTTTATATTTTATTGTCAGATTGTCTCTATATGATAATTTTTTCAACAACCTGTCGGCTGTAGGAATCAAACCCATTTACTCCTGCATTACAAACGTAACTATACTAGAGTTCGACAGCTTAGCCAACTCACCCACGTAAGGCCTTGCTTATAGTGTGGCTAATTCATAGTTTTCGTTTCTATTTAGATTTCTGTTATTGTTTAAACTCTCAGAAGTGATCAAACAGGCACACAAGCATTCTACTTTAGATTTTTTGTTTATCTTCTTATCTCCTCCTTGTCCTCTTAAGGGTAAATTTTCTGAAATTAAATTAAGAATATTATTTTTAGGCCTAGAAAAATAATATCAGAAAGTTTCATCAATATTCGCTCAGGAATATCTGTTATATTAACATGTTTAAAAAAATTAAAATCTCCTAAAATTTGACCTCTGACCTTACACAGCGGCAATTTAGTGTATTTATATTTTGCCCTAATATTCAGGATTGAAGTATTTAATCTTGTGTTGTTATATTCCGGCCTAAATTATTTGAAATTAAAAGAAGAAAAAAGAAAAACTTGACTAAATGCTAAATAAATACCAAAAATCGCTGTTTTCCCGAAATCCGCTAAAATTAAATCTCTTCCCCAGCCAAATGAAAAAAGGAATTCCTACAATTTTTGTAGTTTTTAATCTACAATATGTTCTTAATAAAACCTTAAAGTCCAATCGTTGATTTTTTAAAATTTCTTTAAAAAAATTTTTAAAAATGTAAAATTGTAGATTTGAAAACAGTGTTTAAGAATTCCGACCTTTTTGGCACTAATTTAAAACGAGTTTGCAAAGCACATGATAAAAAATACTTTTTAATTGAGTACATTGGAGTTAATAAAATAAGAAAATGTTTTTGCATTACACTATTTCTACAAATTTCAAAATTTTGGCTCGAACTTCTTGATTAAGCGTTCTATGACACATTAGTTGCCAGAGGCAATTGTAATAACTTGGTTTTTTTTTAACCGATTTTAGTTTTTATTGCCTTATTAGAAAGATAATTTACTGTTTATTACGATTTTTTAATCCTTTTAGTCCAAGATTAATTTAAAATATTAAAAATTTTAACAAATTAAAAAAAAGTCATATTTTTCCCATATATACCGTTTTTCAAACTTCAGGGCCGTTGAGGCACGTGTTCCTCTTATCCGATTGTCCTAATTTTTTGCGAGACGTAGTTGTACAGCCAAATACATATTTTAAGGGGGGGCCCAGTCAATATCTCACAATTTTTTTTTTTAAGCACCCTAGTGTATAGCCATTGTCTGGCAATCTGACGGCCCAGGTTCGAGTCAGAGCCTGACAATGTTTTATTTAAAATATTTATAATTAAAATTTTTATTCTAAATAATTTTTTTTTCGGAAAAAAAAGTTTTTTTTAATTTTCTAAACCATACATTTTTTGGTTTTTCCAACATTATGGCAATGTTGGCCGCTTAGTGTTAACCAACCTTTTGCCGACGCTAGTAAGTTAGCTACAACTGCTCTTATCATTGATCTAATTTTTTACTTATTAGTTATTACAAGTCTTGTTAAATTAGTGTGTAGAGATCGCGCCTGACAACTTGGCGGCCTGGGTTCAATTCCCATCAGAACCATGTTTTTTTTTTAAATACTAAAAACAATTTTTTTTAGTATGAATGAGGGGAATGTTTAGTTAATATCTTATTTTAGTAAATGAATGTTCTTTAGTTTGACTCTAGATCAGAAATTAATATCACTTTCTGTTTAAATTATTTTCAAAATTAAAGAAAGATGATACAATTTTTACAAGTAAATTAAAAAAAAATTGCAACGTTGTGAAAACGCCAAGTTAGCGCCAACCAACGTTTGAGCGCTATTATCAATCCGGTAACAGGACAATACTCTCAATATTGTTAATCCCACCTTCTGCCAACGCATAACCGACCATCACCAATGGTATGCCAACATTGTGACGATCTTATTTTTCTGCCTGCATATTTGTTAAATTTTACAGAATTTTTTTATTAAAATATGACATTTTAACGATTCTTCTATAGTCAGATAAAAAGTTAGTAAAAAAATTTCTAAACACTCTTTAATCGCACTTTACAATTTTTGTACTTATGTTTTGTACAATTTTTTTAGTAATAATTTTTGTGATTCTCTTATTACAAATTTCGGATTTTCTTTTTACTAATTTTCGCTGTTGATTTCAGCAAAACATGTTACTAATTTTTCAAAACCGAGTGCTAAACTTAGCAAAAAAATATACTAATTTAACAACAGGTGGATACTTAAGGAAATTTTACTGACAAGAATTCGTTGATTTTTTAGAATTCTTGTTTAGTTTATATTTGTTATTATTGACATATTCTTAGTTTGCAAATAAAACTCAGACATTTTATTGTATCTCCAATGCATAAAAGGGTAATAACTGGGAATCCGTTTGCAATTTTTAATCCAAATTTCAAGTGTGATGATGTAATTATATATTTTTTACAATCAAAAGAAAACAAAAATATTTTTTTTTATTTCTTTCTTTTTATTAAATTTGATTTTAATTTTTTATTTTTAGATTTTACAGTTTGTTTATGTTTTAGTACACTTTTTTTACTAATTTCAGCAGATTGATTTTGAAATGCAGTTTACAAAAATTTACTAAAATTTAGTAGCCTCTACGAATTATACTGTACAACAATTTGAAACTTTTTCCAAAATTACGGGGTTCTGACAATGGAGTCTGGTAGAGGAGATAAAAAAGAAAATAAATATACGTGTGTCGGCTTTTTGAAAGATCACATCGGAATTTTATTCAAGGGGTCGAGGTTAAAGTTTCCCCTCTTTGTCCTGTTTGTGTAGCATATCGGTATGTGAAACTATGTATTCTTCAAATCTGAGGGGTAGGGTGTGTTCAGCAACTTTGTAGAAAATATTAAGGCAAATATTTTTGTTGAACATATTAACCCTCTAGCTCCCCACATAACGGTAATTTTTGGCTCTTTTCTAACAAATCTTAAAAAACAGCCGGATGAAATTTTTTACAAAAATGTTGGACTTAAAATTTTCAGAATTTTTGTGTCAGTACACACCAAAGCCCAAAACTTAACAAAAACAGAAAAAACCAATCAAATTTAAGATTGCCTATTAAGGGTTATTTTAGTTAGTTTTCACATATGTAGGCCATCCCATCTCTGACGAAAAGGTTTGATACTCAACTACCGAATACTTTTGTATCTATGTATGTCACTTTGACTTTAGTTTTGTTGCTTTTGTTCTTCTTAATTCTTTTTGTCATTATCTTTTTGCCATACAAAATTGCCATAAGTGAATTTAATTTTTATCGTTTTTTTTATTGTCCCACAATGGAATTTGTAAGAAGAGAAATGCCTTATTGTTTGGAAAAACTTTTGCTGTGTCTGCGGCAAGCATACCCTTAAGGAATACAAGGTAGCATTTCATTCAATAGTAAAGTGGAGGATATATATAAACATTATTTTAAACTGAAATTTTTTCCAGATGAGCCATGGGTGCCAAAACATATTTGCCAAAATTGCTATAATGGCTTGATGCTGTGGTCTAGAGGTAATACAAGTTTTGATTGATATTCTTAGCACGACAGTAATTTTGTGAAATTATTGGTTTAGAAGAAGCCATGTGAGTACGATGAGACTACATGTCTGGGTTGTATTTAAAAAACTCTATGGGTTGAGCACTTTTTTTATATTTTGTTGAACAAAATTAAAAAAAAACTCAAAATTAGAGTTTTGCAAATTTATAAAAAAATAATCCCATCTTTGGCCATACCTGGGGCTATGTTAGCATAATCCAAGAGAGACAAGCATTTATATCTGAATATTTGTAGATCTTGGAAATGAAACTAGAGGATAACATTGTAAGTTTTTGAATCAAATATTTAATTTGTTTACGATTTTCATAATTTATATCATTTTGATCCTACAATGGTCTGGGGTATAATTACTTAAAAATTTTCAACCAATTTTGGATTTTTATGCATTGCTAGGAAGATAATTCAGCTTTGCTTATGATTCAGTATCAGTGTTCTGTAACTATGTGAGAAGTTTCTCACATAAAAATTGCAACTCTGCCATATTTAAAACAGAGTGAGTATCATAATGTCAAATTTAGCCATAGGTATGTAAAAAAAATTTACTTATATTCAGTTTGAAATTTTGTGACTCACCCTGTTTTAAATATCGTAGACACATCGTAGAGTTGCAATTTTATGTGAGTAACTTCTCACATAGTTACAGAACACCGATACTGTTGACATTTTCCAGAAATACAGTTATTTAAAGGCCAGTATTTGCAAGAGAAGCATAAAAAAGTAATTTTTCCCTTTGTAAATCATATTTCAAACTTCAGGATCGATGCGGCACGTGTTCCAGTTATACGATCACCTTAATTTTTTGCGTGATATATTTTTATATCCCAACTGACATTTTTAGAGCGCGGGGGGGGGGGGGGGAGCGGCTTTAAATCGCAAGTTGAAAAATAAGGTCCACCATAATATACATATTTCAATATGTATAATAATTAAACAATCGTTAAATAAAATTCCCATCCTGGTAATTACAGCGTTTCCCAGAGTATAACCCTAATTGCGCTATGGTGTAGGGTTTCCTCTTATACCGATCGACTCGGAATCAATTTTGGAGTCGATTTGGTTGAGTCCGTCAATGCATCCATCCGTCCGTATGTCTGTCTGTCCGCCTATCTGTGCATGTATTCTTGTGCGCACCTACCAATCCTATTGATTTTCGTTAGAATCGGTTCTTGTTTAGATAAAGTGGGCATATAAAGGTCCGCCAAAAATTGGCCTATACTTGTTTGCAAGCTACAGGTGTCAGCTATAAATATATTCTAATGAAATTTGGAACAGAGACTCATATAGGCCCAAAGACAAAGTCTATTGATTTATGATAGAATTGGTCCATTTTCGGACCTAACTCCCATATGGACAATATTTTTAATTTTCTTTTATTAGGCAATATCAAAAATGTCTTATTAATTTTCTACTTTTTTATGAATTTATACACCCAGAAAACAGATTCAGTTCTGATAACCGCATTTGTAGGCAATCGCATGGATCGGTTGTGGTAGCCGAATTTTTCAGTTGTGGCAACAGAAAACCAATTGAGACAGGACTAATTTGATTGTAGCAACGGAATTTCAGTTGTATCAAGAATAATTCGGTAGCCGCAACCGAAAAATTCATTAGATGAAACTGAACCATTCGATTGGCAACAAATGGGGGTGTCAGCATCGAATCGGTTTTCTAGGTGCAGGCAAATTTTTTTTCCATTCAACCCTTTAAAATTTCGTATCCAAACAATAGTTGACTTTTAACCAGACTGGTATAGAGTATAATCAGGGGGTATCCATTAAGGTGTTTTAAGAGCTCGTAGTTTCCCAAAAAATTTCACACACAAATGAGAAGAAAAACACAAAGACCGACTTCAACTTTTTTACTCGTTTTTACCAGGGACGTAACAGTTATAACTTTTATTCAAAAAAGTGATTGTTTTACAATTATTTCCTGTTTGAGTATTTTTAATTTTCTGTTTATTTGCTCTGTTTGATTTATATTTTTAATTCAAACAAAAACAATCCAAACACGATTTTTATTTTTTCAAAAATAATAAAAGTTATTTTGTGATTTTTTTTTCTTTATCAAAAAATAACAATTAAGAATATAAATCAAAAGCCATGGAACCAATGACTTCACCAATTATAATATCCTGATGATGTCAACTAGTGTTAATAAAAGATTGAACAGTGATTTAAAGTGAGTAAATATGTATATTCCAGCAACTTCCGGCATTCAATTTAGGTCAATTTTTAATTTTTATTTTATTATCAAATAAAAAAGTTAGTGCTTAATTTTTTCAAAAAAATCATTCTGTAACTTTTATAAAAAGTTTTAAAATAAAAATCAAAAAACAACAGAAATTTATAGAGTAAAATATAAAAATTGAAAAAATTAAAATCTTTGCCAAACTTTGTGATTTTTTTGTGCAATATGATTTACAAAATATAGTGCATTATTGAAATATTATAATTAAATAAATTTGGGTGGTGACTTTTTTAGAAATATAACAGTTATTTTGGGTCTCTGGTTTTTACTTGTTTTTTTAATTTTCTATTTTAAACTCTTTTCATATTCCACAGTGTTCAATTTAAGGCGGGTTTTATAATTTTCAAATAAAATTTCTTACTTAAGTAATATTTGAGACAAAAATCGTACTTAGTTCTGAGTTTTAACTGGCGCTTAGAACCTAACCCTAACTCGCTGACTTAATACTTTTGTAGATTTGAATATCAAGTTAAGAATTTTTAAGGATTCTACATTCTTAGTTAATTTTATTCCTATTATCGTGGATCGGCAATTGATGGTTGCTATTTTAGCGATTCTCTAGTGTAGTGTTCCTATGGAACATCATTTTCAAGATATTAACATACTGTATCGTGGAACGTATTTGAGAAATATAGTTATATGACGATAACTTTACCTTGCTAGTGATGAACTTGATCAATTAACATTGTTCAAAAAAATATTCTTTTCTCCATGAAAATCCTTTTTCCCTGACCTAGTATCAATACAAATGTAGCTATCCATGTGAGTGTGTATTACTTACTACATGTGATAGTTTTTGTTGTTGTAGTTAAGATATTTGTCTTAATAAAATCCACAGATTCCAAATAGAGATTCGCGTAAATAACTTACATGTGGTTATTGAGGTTTTTGTATATATAAAATTAAATATCCATACGATACAAACCCATATATCCACCTACCCATACCCAGACATGCATACTATTACAAAAAAATATTCTTGTTATCAAGGATGGCAACTAAAACGAATATTGATTATGGTTTTAATATTGTTATAATTTTGATCTCTATTTCGATTACGGTTAATATGTAAACTGAAATGATTATAGCTTATGGTTTTCGGTTTGGGTTTTTAAAAATTAACAGTTATGGCATATCAGTTATCTACGGTTTTAAATTTCAATAAACATTTTAGAGGTTACGAGTGTTTAGCGGTTGCGGTTTCCATCCTAGCATGTTATACATATGCATGTTGCATGGATGGAAGCATGTGAGTAAGTAGTTGCTTGTAGTTACTTGTGTTTTTTCTCGCCACAACGAACACATGCCACACTTAATGATGATGACAACAACCGTAGATTTTACTTGAATTTCATTTTATTCAGCTGTATGTGACATTGATGACAACATATCGTTTTATGTACAACAACCTGAAGAAAATGATGATAACAACAACGACGACGACGACGACAACGATATTGTGATGTCGAGGACAATGATGATAATGGCAAGTGTTTGTGGATAAACTACAACATCGACCACCTTTACTCTTGTAAATTGCATGCAGCAATATGCAATTTACAGTATAGACTTTAGTAGAAGCAAAAAATATGCAAAACCACAAAAAATCAAAAACGTTCTAACCACAGTAGATGCAAATGCCAATTTGTGGATGTCTGGAGTAATGGTAGTTACTTAAAAAAAAAACTCCTATAAACCACAAGATGACTGAATTATGCTCTAGTAAATAAATTAATGCTTAAGCAATATATTTTGCAGAAAAAAAACATATTAAATTTCTTTTAAATTTTAAATTAAGTGTTGCGGCTACAGAAAACTACAGATTAATTATTATTGCTTTTGGAGCACTTGTGCTTGTTGGGATTAATATAAATACTAAAAACGAACTGTATCCATGCTATCCTTAATCAAAGATGTTAAAAATTCCTGCAAATTATTAAGGATTATTTTCAGTAAAGGGTGCACATAGATAAATAAATGGCGCCCAACCTAGAAATTGTATGGTAAGAAGGAAACAAAGAGAAGTTATTTTGAAATTAAAATTTAAGTAACAAAAATCTCTTCTAGAAATTCTTAGTTGTCTTAAAGCTCCTATAGCAATGTGGCAATTGAAGTCGGTTGTGACAACAGAAACCGCGGCAACCGAGTGAATTGATTTGAAAAAAATCTTTAGATTTTTTATGATATTAAATGAATCGAAAAAAGTCTGCGAATGGTATTTCCTGGAAAGAATTAATATACAATAAACTTATAAAAAAAGTCTGTAAAAAATTTAGTTAAAACTACTAAAACTTAGTTAAAAATGAACTTGTAGAAAAACGTGCTGAAATTATTTTTACTGCATATTAGTAAGATAAGAACAGCAAAACTAAAGTCGGTTGTGACAACATAATGTATGGCAACCGAATCAATTAGTTTGGAAAAGATCTTTCGATTTTTTACCAGAATGAAGGAATCAGAAAAAGTGTGATAGTGGTAATTCATGGATAGAGTCCATATACAGTACCTACGTTGCTGACCAATGTGCGACTTCTTGCCGCAAACAACTCTGCGTAATATCACACAAAATTTTGTCTTGTATTATCGTTCTTTAGACAAGGTACATATTAGGATGGCCCTTCATTATATGGAAAAAAAGTGTTCAAACTCTCGGTCTCACCCCCTAGAAATATGCAAAAAAAATTAAGATATACAAAGTTTTGGACCAATCGAAAAATATTTAGAGGTGGCTCAAAGCGACTGAAATCTTGAAACACGATATACAAGAGAAAAAAATTACTTTTTGGATTATTTGGAAAATACTGGCTCCTAAATAATATTATTTATAAAAATGTTAATAGAATCTAGACTAAATTACCTTTCTAGAAATGCATACAAATGCGATATCGGTTGGAAAATATTTAAGTAATTGCAAATTCCCCGGAACATTGTAGCGTTAAAATGAGATAAATTATAAAAATCGAAAAAAATTTATTTTTTTTTTACAAAAACTTACAATGTTATACTCTAGTTTCATTTCTAAGATCAACAAATATTCAGATATCAATTTTTGTCTCTCTTGGATTATGCTAACCTAGTTCCAGGTATGGCCAAAGATAAGATTTTTTTTTATAAATTTGCAAAACTCTAGTTTTGAGTTTTTTAAAATTTTTTTCAACAAAGGCAAATGGGGTCGACATGACCCCAAATTTTTAAAATGTAAAAAGTGCCATTTGGAATGATAATCGATATAAAAACCTTTAATTAAGCATTTTCTAGAAAAAAATCAAAACTAACCTATTTCAGAGCACTGTTTCAAAATGACCCATTTTTTATGTTAAATGACACTGGTTGGCTGAAAAATTTGCGAAAAAGGGGACACGGAGGAGAGTAGAAGATAAATAGAGACTCTAAAGTAGAATGTTTGTATGTGTCTGTTTGATCACTTCTGAAAGTAAAAAATAATAACAGAAAAGCTGAATAGTAAATAATGCTATGAATTAGCTTCACTTCATTCAAGGCCTTACTTGGTTTAGATGGCTAAGCTGCCGAACTTTAGTATAGTTACGTTTGTAATGTAGGAATGCATGGGTTCGATTGCTGCAGCCGACTGGTTGTTGAAAAATTATCATATAGAGATAATCTGACAATAAAATAAAAACAATAATACAATTTAATGGAAAATCACTGATGAAGCCTGTCCATAAAAAAAAGGCAGAAACTAGATCTAGTCTGATTTGCAAATTAATGTATTTATAACTTTTAGAAAAAAGGTTTATTCTGCTTCTTAACCTCAAACCTACTAAATTGTGTTAGCTTTGTTCGGTTTTAAGATCAAATATATATATTGTTTTTTTTTTTTAAAGAGAAGCAACACTAAAGAAATTCTTCCTATTAATTAACGTGTTGCTTCCTTTGGAAAGGGAATAGAGAAGAAGTGAAAGGTGGTGAAAGATGAAGGGCTTCAAATATGGCAACACTGTAATTGCGCGAGATATTGAATTTTAGAACAATTGTTGCGCGCCATCTGATGGTGAGTTGGCGAACTTTGTTGAAGCTTTTTAGTTCATAGCCCTGTTATATTATTTTACTTCGGTGGGGTTAAGTGCTATGGGAACACCGAAGGAGGACGCTGCGATATGTATGAAGGATAGCAAAAACTCATACATATTATTTTTTTTCATAAATTGATGTTGCCTTTGTTGGGGCTCGAACCCGCTACCTCACGTGTAACAGTTAGGGTTTTTCTTTTCCCGGACTTTTTCATTTCCCGGGAAAGCGGGATTTTTTTCTGAATTTCCCGGGATCCCGGGAATTCCCGCTCGTTAGAAAATTAATATATCCGACGTATGTTTACTTGAAAAACTCGATATCTATTAAAAAAACTTACGACAAAGTTCATCTTTTGGTTGCAGTCATGAGAAAATCTACTTAATATACATATTCCGAAATAAGGGCTTAATATAAAATATCCATATCTTCCACTTTTTCGAGATCAATTCGTTTAACAGTTTAAACAGCGAATTAATATGCAGGTAATATATTTGTATGGACGGCCGTCTTAATTTTAAAACAACTCTTCGAAATACATTAATTAAATATTAAGTCGCGGTTTAAACGGTTAATCAAATTGAATCATAAACTCTTTCATGATATAATGGAATTGTTAATGGGTGCAAATTTGTATCGGACCAGCTTTAGAATCAGAACTACTATCGATTTTTTGATTAAATATGGAATCCAAAAATTTATATTTCTAGATATTTTGTTTCTATGCCGATTTTCAGAAGTATTCGTCTATTTTTATTAAAAAGTTTAAAAGTGAGTATTTTTCACACAAATTTTTAGGCAAATCGTCTAAATCTTTTTATAAAAATAGACACTAAAATATTACTAAATAGTTTTATAACTTTAATTGGTATTTTTTGAATATGTAGTAATTTTTTATGGCACAACTACTTAAAAAAAATTATTTAATTTTAATTGTTGCATTTTTTTTAAACTACCATATAAAAAATCCAAAATAATTTGAAAAAGCATCTGATGCATTATTTTAAAAATAATAGTAAGCTTTAAGTGCAGCGAGAAGTTTTCAACTCAGTCCCGTTCAAAAATATATTTTTTAATATATTGTATTTTTTAAATATCCCTCTGATTTGCGATGCAAATCGAAATATCGGAAGAAAATTAAAAAATAAAATATTGAAAAATAAAATACAAAATATTTGTATTTTAATTTTTTTTAATAAAAAACAATACTAAAAATCTAACAAAAACACAAAATTTGAAAAATACAACTTAACCAAAAGAATAACAATTAAAATTTAAAGGAAATTATTTGAAATAATAAAACTCAAAACACATCAATTAAAGATACGAAAATATTATATTTTTTGTTTTTTTTTTAATTTTAATGCCGAGTTTTTTTTGGAGGTATTTGGAGCTGAAATACTGATTTTGAAATGTTGTGTATGAATATTGCTTTATTTGAACAAAGACCATCAATAAAAAATATAAAATTTCCGAGGTACGAGTATTTTTGTTGGTATTTAAACTTGATAATGTCTAATAAAATTTGTTTTCGGTTTAACTAAACCCAAAAAATTCGGCCTAAGTAATATTTTTTATATTATATATTATATTATTAAATTTTAAATCGCATTTTTTAATTTTAAATATTTTTTATTTAAATTATTTTTAAAACAATGAATGTTTTTAATTGAAATAAAGCTTCCAAAATTTTAATATACTAGCTAAAATTTCTGTAAACGAATAAAAAAATCCCGGGAAATTCCGCACGAAATTCCCGGGATTGCGGGATTGAAAAAAGGGCGGGATTCCCGGGAATCCCGTCCCGGGAATTCCCGGGACATAAACCCTAGTAACAGTCCAACGCGCTAACCATGACACCACAGCGCCCACAACAAATTTCAAATAGAATTTACAATTTATTTTACAACAATGAGAGAAAAAACTTATGAAAAAAAAACTTGCCTAGAACCAGTGGTTGACAATTAATGAATTTTTATAAATTTTTTGACAGTTAGTGATTTCCCAGATATGTAAGTATGGTTGTAATTTTTGCACTTATGTAATTTTCCTAGGTTTGCACTATTCTCCAATAATTTATCAATATAAAACAAAACTAGTGCCATACGGGCTTTTTTTCGATATATTGTGTCTTATTCTCTTCATTATAAAAGTACTTATTAAGCAAGTGCGAAAGGTGCACTGCAATTCAATATTTCCTTCAGTATTCTTTTCACAAGGGTATTTTTCATCATTTTTATTTTATTTATTTTTAAAAATTTTAAAATTAAAAAAACATGAATTCCATAAATTATTTAAAAAATTAAAAAACATAAAAAAATTAAAAAGAAATAAAAACGAGTAAAAAGGTTAAAGTCGGGCATGCCGACTATAGAATACCCTACACCAATCTGGTGTATTGTTTGGATCCGAAATTCGAATGGGTTAAAATGGGGCTTGTGTCAAAATTTTCTATAATGTGAGTCAGCGCACCAAATTTCATTAAAATATCTTAATATTTGCGATCAGCAGTATGTAACCAAGCCAATTTTGGGGGGACCCTTATATGGGTACTAGGTCTAAACATGGACCGATGTTCACCAAAATCAATAGGCTTTGTTCTTGGGCCAAAATAGGTCTGTGTACCAAATATCATCAAAATATCTTCATATTTGCGACCTGCAGCGTATAAACCATATAATTTTAGTAGGACCCTTATATGGGCACTAGGTCTAAACATGGACCGATGTTCACCAAAATCAATAGGCGTCGTCCTTGGGCCGACATAAGGCGGTGTACCCAAGTTTCATCAAAATAGCTTAATATTTGCGACCTGTAGATTGCGCACAAGAATGCATGGACAGACAGACAGACAGACAGACAGACAGACAGACGGACGGACATCGTTAAATCGAAATAAAAAAAAATTCTAAGCCGATCGGTATACTATAAGGTGGGTCTAGGACCAATATTTTTTGGTGTTACAAACATCAGCACAAACTTATAATACCCTGACCACATAGTGGTGTAGGGTATAATTATTAAGGAATAATTTGTATGCAAATCACTTCCTTGGATCACTTTTAGAGCAATAATGCTTCAGAAGCAATAATGTGGTGATTTTTTGGATGTTGTTCGGAATTACTTCTAAAAAAGCAGACAAAATATACGAACTGATACTTTGAAAGCAATGAAAGCACACTCAACCCAAAAAGTATGTAATGGCTACTGAAAATTTTGCTATTATTACGGGAAATTTAACTATTTTGAGCCTAGCGGTATTTTTTTTGCTAATTTTAGCAAACACATGTCTGCTGATCTGTAGTACAACAAAATTAGTAGAAAAAATTAGTAGCCGCTACTGGTGGTGATTCCCTTGTGTCTGGTAAATGAATTTTCCATAAAAATATATTTCTTCTTTCTAGAAATGAGTTTTAGAAACAATTTGTGGTAATTATTTCTAACATTAATTATGATTTTCCTATCCGACGGCAACAAACACTACTTAAAAACAGTGCAAAAAATTTTCTTGTCGGCAACGACATCGCCGATCAACACTTGGTATCCAACTAATTGAATCGAATAAAGCGAATCATAATGTGATCATTACTTGTGAAAAGGAGGCAATAGTCCAATTGAAAAATAAATTGGTCATGTATTAGTTAATTCTGGCTGCTTTGATTACAAAACATACATTGTGTGGCATGTGTAGAGAGTTACCGGTTCGATTCCCGGTCACTTAAAAGTTTTTCATATAGAGACAGTTTAACAATTAAAAATACTTCGATCAATTGATACATAAACTAACCACTGACGAGTCTTTGGGTCAGAAGAAACTGCTGAAGTCTGGTAATCTTGTGTCTGTTAAACTTTTCAATAAAAAGTTTTTCTTCTTCTTCTTCCAGGAAATTAGTTTTAGAATAAATGGAGTTAAAAAGGGTTCTCCATACAAAAAACAAAAAAATCTGCGCTAATAGGTGCGCTGAGACGATCGGTACTCTTCAAAGTGGGTATAGTCTAATATTTTTGATATTATAAACATCAGCACAAACTCAGTACGAGTACATCATATCCACGCAGTGATTTAGAGTACGAATATTTCGAAATATTTTGTTATGTATTTTAATGGGATCCGATTTGACCTATATTTTTACAATTTTATTCTGGGCCAAATTTAAACAATCGAAATTTTTCTTGAATTTTACTTAAGAAATTTTGAAACAAACTTCCTTACTTAAGTAATATTTAAGACAAAACTAATTCGTAGTTCTAGAAAACTGGGGCTCAGGAATTTCTCTCATTTGCTGCCATCTGACACTGACAAAACAAGTAAATAAAGTATTAAACCTAGACATAAACTTTAACTTCAACCCACGTATGGGGCAAACAATTTCTTTAAACTTTGCAATTAAAACTGGAATTTTTTGCTGTTGTATTTTACTTTAGCTAAGCCTGTCAAAAGATCACTTTTCTTAAAGAAAACGTTCAACATATCGCATAGATGCAATAACGAAAAAGCGCAACTGCTTTGGACCAGACCAATGGTAATGTTCAAAGAAAAGATGCTTGCACGTAATATCATCGACTTACAATTTCCTGTTTTCGTTTGACCACATTTTAAAACCATGGCTAACTATTTATTGTTGAGACCAACAAAAACTAACCAAAAGCATCATCATCATCATCATCATCCTCTAGAGCATCATGTGGCATTCTCAAAATCAACTTTATGTTCAATGTTATTTGGTTCATGTAGACAACAGTGTAGTAAAATTGTTGCAACATGAATGTTTGTTTGTTTATTTGTGTGTTACTTTGTGGCATGGATAGCATTGTTTGTTAGAATTCGAGTACAGATGTACAATGTGGCATGCAGTCCAGTCCAGTGGATTCGATTTGTATTGTAGTGTACTTTAGTTTTTCAATTTTTGTATTATTTTTCATATGTCAGTGAATGGTCAGTATTTGTACTAATATATGTTTTTGTAATTAAAAACTTTTCTTCTCCTTCCTTTTTTTTAAATATTTATGTTGTGGCATGCCTACTATATGGATTACTTATTATACTAGTTAGTTAAAAAAGTGTTGCCAAATTTTTTTTCAATCAAATTTTTTTTTAATTTAATGCTAGACACCAAAGCAGACTTGTTTTTGGGAAATTTCTATGAAATTTTCGACAAAAAACTTGGAAGTCGTGCTTTACAAACCACTTCTTGCATTGCTTTCAAAGTCTCCATTGATTGTTGTATTTTTACTGCTTTAGAAGAATTCGAAACAACTTAAAAAATATAATTTCTTTTATTACTTCACAAGTATCCATTAGTAAATTTTTACAGCTCTTTTAGAAGTAATTCTGAACAACATCCAAAAAATCACTTAAATATTGCTTCTACAGTACTACTGCTCTAAAAGTTATGCTAAGAAGTGATTTGGATACAGTTTATTTCAAAACAAATGATCGCTAGTGCTCATCCTGGCAGGACCAATATTTTTATAATTTTTTTTTTCACTTTTTTGTATTTGTAATTAATTTGTTTAAATTCAAAATTATTTTAATTTTTCAAATATAAAAAATAAAAATGATGAAAAATTGCTTTTTATGCAGCTGTTAAAAAAGTACTGAAAAAATATTGGATTGCAGCGCATCTTTTGCACTGGTTTAACAAGTACTTATATTGAATGGAATAAGATACACTAATAGAAATGAATATTAGTTAAAAATGATGCTGAAGAAAAAACTGCTGAAATTAGCAAAATTAAAACTATTAAATATCAGAATTTTAGTTATATTTGAGTAAAATTTTTGTTAATGGAAAATATCAAATTAACCTGCTAAAATTAGGAAAAAAAATTTTTATAAATAATTTGTAGCCTAAAAAATCAAAAAAAAAATTAAAATTTTCGAAGTTTCTTTTTAGATTTTTTTAATGCAAATAAAAATCGAGCATTTCAAAAACAGCAGTTTACAATTTTTTTTAGCAAATATTTCTGCCGATTTTAGCAGGATAGACTGCTATTTGTATTCCATTAAATTTTGCTTGAAAATAGCAAAAATTTTGTAGATATAACAGTTTATTTTTGCTATTTTTAGTCTACTAATATTTTGCAATGTTTTCTGCAGATTAATTAACCAAAAGTTAACTAAAATTCTGTAAGTTTATCAGTTTTAATTTTGCTGTTCTTATTTTACTAGTATTTAGCAAAAAATCTGCTAATTTTAACAGTTTTTTCTGCAGCATAATTTTTAACTATTTTTTTAGTAACTTTTTCTGCTATTTTTACAGATTTATTTCTATGAGTGTACAACATCTCGCAATGACAAAGTGGTGTTTTATGACAGACAATATTTATATTAAAATATAGCTCAGAGGTAGAAGGCTAGAATAGAAAACTTGAGTTCGCGAGTTCTATTACCAGTGAGGGCAATGCAATCCAGTGTAGAAAATCATTACCAGATATGCGGTTCTGTAACTACATACTTGGTAATGGTAACTAGTTACTTTTGTTATTACATTTCTTATTACCTTTATATGGCGATGTCGCGAAAAATAATGAGTTATGCTTACACACCAGCATACGAAAAATCTAAAAATTTGTCATTACCTATATCCCAGCAAAATCTTTCATTACCAAATAAGTGGTTATATAATAGAAATTTATAGCTCCGCACAACTTATTTTTTGGCGTCTAAACTCATTATTTTTGTTTGGCGTGGTCGTTTTTATAAGTAGTCACACTTACCCGCTCGCTTATGAAAAAATGAGAAATAATTAGTTATGAGATTTTGAATAATAAGTGGTTACACACATGCTTACAAAAAGTAGAATTATAAGTGGTTATCCGATTGCTTACTTGATTCTTAAAAATAAGGAGTTAAGCAAATACTATTAGCTTAAGGAAATACATTCAGAAAAATTTAAGTTTTCTGTAGTGTGTAATTTTAGGACTCGTCATAAAAATTTAAACATAAAACATGTTTACATGTAATAAATAAAAATGTATAAAATTTAACTGTATAAAAAGTACTTATTTAAACTATTACGAGTAAGTCATTATTATATATTTAGAAACAATGAATACAATAGGCCGTTATTAGGAATTCATTATTTTATATTATAAAATAATGCAAAAGGTAATGATATATCATTTTTGGTAATGCAGATAATAATGAGGTGTCATTACCAAAATTGTGCTGGGATGCTTACCAGTACTGACAAAAATACTCGTAATGAGTCTAAAAATAGATTCTAATAAAAATAAATTATATAAAAAAAAAATTTTTTTATTGTATTTTTTTTTTTTTTAATAAAATTTGCTGGTGCGGGAGTCGAACCTGGGTCTACAGATTGCCAGTCAATAGCTCTACAATCTGAGCTATATCGACATCCCAGCAAAATCTTTCATTACCAAATAAGTGGTTATATAATAGAAATTCATAGCTCCGCACAACTTATTTTTTGGCGTCTAAACTCATTATTTTTGTTTGGAGTGGTCGTTTTTATAAGTAGTCACGCTTACCCGCTCGCTTACGAAAAAATGA
The DNA here is from genome assembly GCA_949987735.1 of Leucophora obtusa. Taxonomy (NCBI): domain Eukaryota; kingdom Metazoa; phylum Arthropoda; class Insecta; order Diptera; family Anthomyiidae; genus Leucophora; species Leucophora obtusa. The sequence continues at coordinate 64,178,139 of OX465299.1, read as the reverse complement.
GAAATAAGTAGTTATGAGATTTTGAATAATAAGTGGTTACACACATGCTTACAAAAAGTTGAATTATAAGTGGTTATCCGATTGCTTACTTACTAATAAGGAGTTAAGCAAATACTATTAGCTTAAAGAAATACACTCAGAAAATTTAAGTTTTTTCTAGTGTGTAATTTTAGGACTCGTCATAAAAATTTAAACATAAAACATGTTTACATGTAATAAATAAAAATGTATAAAATTTAACTGTGTAAAAAGTAATTATTTAAACTATTACGAGTAAGTCATTATTTTATATTTAGAAACAATGAATACAATACGCCGTTATTAGGAAGTCATTATTTTATATTATAAAATAATGCAAAAGGTAATGATATATCATTTTTGGTAATGCAGATAGTAATGAGGTGTCATTACCAATATTTTGCTGGAATGTAATATGCACACAAGTAAGCTTACTCGCCAACATACAAAAAATCAAAAAATATGTGGTTACATATATCCTTACCAGTGTTTAAAAAATATTGAGTCTAAAAATAGATTTTTAAAAATTTTCAAAAAAATCTAGAAAATTATTTTCTATTTGAAATAATAATAAAAATAAGTGATTATCAGTAACTCATTATTATATGTTTTCAAATAATGCAGAAGGTAATTGGGTGTCATTACAGGTAGTCCAAAAATAATGACATGTCATTACCGTTTCTACACTGGAAAGTTTTTAAAAAAATTAAAAAAAAATATTTTTTTTTGCAAATTTTTTTATTTTCAATTGATGAAATAGAGTCTCCTTTGCACTAGTTCGGAAAGTACTGAAAAAAATGTTGAAGTGGGAGTGTTCTCCTCCGATGAAAACTCAATATGAAAATCATTAGTGTTAGATCATTAATTGTAGTGGTTTTTCAACTGGTCCGCTTACTTTTTTGCTGGGTTGTTAAATTAAATTAACTACCGGAAACAGATCTGCCACTTCATGGAGTTAACATTGATGATTAAAACTGACTCCTTGTGACATGTCATCGATCTATCACCCAACTGTCCTAAAAACCACAGTACGGTGACCTATTCTAGAATCTGTTAACTAACTACAGTCATGTCACGGAACTCTCTAAATAGAAGTTGTTCGGTGACAGGTTAGTTTTGTAACACAAGAGATTTGAATTATGCACTTGCACAGTGGGCCACCATTATGGAATTTTGGCCAAAACTAGAATATTGAGTATATGAGACCAAAAAGTATCACAAACGGGGGGTTAGGGAGTTGCCTATCACGAATCTGAAATAAAAAATTTGAAATTCAAAATATTTGATCGTGGCCGCCGAATTTCTAGTTTTTAATATATTGGACTTAAAATAATCAATTATATAGGTCTAGGGTCCTCTGATTAAAAATCTGAAATTTAAATTTTGAAATTCAAAATGGCAGATGCAATATGGCGACAAACGATTTTTTCATTTAATTTCTAATGCCGCCTGATTTATTTAAAATTTCCACCAGGGGTAGTTTTTGGGTAGCAGATTAGAATCTGAAATCAAATTTAAAAAACTCAACATGGCGGATCAAATATGACGGCCATATATTTAAAATTGTTATGTGCTGGAAAATAAATTACACTGTACAAAGCAAAATAAAATAAAATAAATAATATAAAATGAAATAAATTGCTCAAGTATTAGTTAATTCTGGCTCTGATTGAAAAAACTTCAATTAGCCACACTCAGCGCTATGCCGACCGTGGTGTATCTTGTTAAGAGGTGATACTACGAGTCATAGCCTGTTCAGAGGGCTGCCAGTTCGATCCCCGGTCATGGCAATACACAAGAAGTTTTTTTATATAGAGACAAATTAAAATTTAAAAATTACTTTGATCAATTGAAACATAAACTAACCACCACTGACTAGTCTTTAGGTGAGGCGATACTGCGGCAGTCTGGTGATTCCCGTTTTCTACTTCTTTTTCCTATAAATCAACTTTAGAAACAAAATAAGGTTCTGATAACTGATTCTGGTAGAGGAGATCAAGGAAAAATATACAAATATACGTATATCGGCATTTTAAAAGTTTACGTCTGGCACTGTGTTTTTGGGGATTAAAATTTCCCCTTTTTTAAAAATGTTTATTGTGAATTGGCATAGGAAACCGTGTGAATTTTCGATTTTAGGTATAGGATGTGTTCAGTGAACTTATGTAAAACACTACGAGGGATATTTTTGTGGAACATTTTAACTTTCTAGCTCTACAATTAAAAGGTCTTTTTTGGCCCCTTTTTAAAAAGTGTCAATAAAGACCCGTAAGTTGCAGAGTTTGAGGGTTAAAATGTTCCGCAAAAATATTTTTCATAAAATTCTACTAAGTCTCTAAACAAAGTTGGAAATTTAACTTCAATTTCAGAAATAAGTCAAAACATAAAATGTGTTTAAGGGTTAATTTCATACTTATTCAGAACTGGCGCTCAAATGTTCCAAAAACCTGGATTTTAGGGGGTTAGTCTGTATAAAAAAATCAGAACCTTCATTTAACGTAATTTTTAGTACTATTTTTTTAGTTTTTACTAAAACACTGGAATGCTGGAAATCAGTGAGATCTGAAGGTACTTTTCAGTTAAAGGGCAACGTCTCGAAAGTTTAGCCACGATTGCAAAAGGTAGCAAAAATCTAGATAGAAGACATCTTATGGAACACATTGGCATTCAAGTTTTTCAAAAATCTCTTTGAACATTTTTTAGCTAAAACTTAACATTTTCAAAAAAACCCATATTTTTGAAGTAAAATTAATAATTTCATTGTTTTTTACTAAACGTTTAACAGGTTTCTATTTTTTTTATAACTAGTTTCAGTTTTATAATTTGAGATTATTTTTGGAACAAACTATTGATGGAATTCACAGTTCGTACTATTTTAAATAGTAAATTAATATTTATCGTAAATCTGACAACTTTATATGGGTTAAATTTCAAAAATCATGCTATTTTTCAACGTGCTAACTTTAGCACTTAAACTGTGAATTCCCTCATTGTTTATTTATAATTTTTTTTATTGTATAATTATAAAATAAAAAATGTCACAAAATTATAAAACTTTGACTTTGAACTCTCACCAACTAACAACGAGTAACCATAATGATACAATATTTCACTCACAAAATATTTAAGAATCCTAGATTTTGAATATATACACATGTTTTCTGTTTACCTGAATTGTATTTTCGGCCAAAAAAAAACAGCGATCCTGGCCCACAGTATCTTGTGATGTATCATAGAACTAACCTAGTAAAGCTCCGCGATTTTTTCATCGGTCAAATCCTAAGGATTGCCAAAGAGCTAACCTGGTACATATCATAATAGTTTCACTTCCTTCTCCCATGAAAATTTCTCAAAATGAAATTTTAATGATTATTTTTTACTATTAGGCATCACTAAAATGTTTAAAAACAACAAACTTATCAACACTGTTAATAAGGATGATTGGACAGACAGATGGTCCAATGGATGGACAGACATACAAAATTGAACAGCTTATCATATTGACTGCGTAGGTTAAAGCTTTTAGCTAAATTATTTCGATATCATGTTGCGCTTTTCATTCACAATTTCAAATTTGTGTGATGATTTATGACAAGTATTCATTTAAATTTTGATGTTGATTCGTTTTTCTTTCTTTGCAAGGAAAGTATTCCAAGCAAAACTGTACGGTTTTTATAAAATTTGGTTATGCGAAAGAAAATAGTAAGGTAAAATAAGGGAACGAAAGCCCATGATTTTTTTTTCACATAACCAAATTTTATAAAAACCGTACAGTTTTGCTTGGAATACTTTCCTTATGTGAAAGAAAATAGTAAGGTAAAATAAGGGAAAGAAAGTCCAGGATTTTTTTTTACTATTTTATTTGGAAGCACATCGAAAATTTAGTAACAATTCTACATTTAAATAAAGTTCCTTATGATAAAATTGCATAAATACTACTGAAAATCAAAAAGACAGCGATGGGTCCAATTTTGGGTGCCATTTATACCCTAATAGATCATAAACAAGTTTATTCAAATCGGAGTATTAAGCTTACGTTACTTTCCTTATTTGTATCCATTTGGAATTTTCTACATAGTTTTATGTGGTTTTTGTGGTATCTGGGCGTTTTTTCCCAATTCGTATCTGTTAGTTGCTTTAAGTTGGGGTATGCCTATGGAGCGCCATTGGTAAAGATTTAAGATTTATTGCAAATAAATAAATGCAACTTCTAATACTATAATTGCGTGACTTGTGCAAATGTGAAATTTGTGTATTTCGAGGTATAACTATTAGTTCGTTTGTGTTTGTCTGCATAAATATTTACTCATTTTCTCATTTAGTTTTGGTTTCGTTTTTTGTCTTATTTGACCACAAGAGGTTTATTAACAAATACAGTTATGTTTTTTGATTTATTGAAAAGTTTAGGAAACATTGTGGTATGTTAAACATTCGAAAGAATTGTTTGGGAGGGGCATTCATCTTTGTAAACACTTTTTATGAGCCGAATGAGTGGTATAATTTTCGATTTGGCAAGAGTTTATCTTTAATTAATTTTAGTACTTTGAGCTTTAATGTCTGTTACTTAGTATTATGGAGCTTAAATAATATTCGTATAGTGTTCCTTGGAAGTCATTATACATTTATTATATCTATGTATAGTCTGTGACCAAGTCCCTCAATATGTTGTGGCCGACTCCGAATGGAATTTTATCACACCAGTCGGTGACGATAATAAAGAAAATGTAAAATTTACATCGTTTCAGCATATTTCCTAACTTCCTAACGTTTGGACAATTTTTTTAGAAGCATTATTTGGCTCAGCTCAACGATTTTTTACTTGCTTCTTAGCGAATTAAATCTGTCATAGGTTAGGTTGGGTTTGCTTGAACTGGTTACACCCTTGCAAGCTTTGTTTCCTCGACGACAATGTTGATGTCGTTGCGTGGTTGGTTGGTTATATTACTTGGAATGAAATATTCTATACAAATTTCAGCCAATTATGGACCTCACATTGACCATTGGGTCCCTAGCGGTACCAAATGTGAAATGACTACCCCAATGCAAGGTCAAAAAGATAAGAAAGCACCCAGAGTATCCCACACTCTCTTAGCAAAAGCCTGATGTCTTAAGATACCGATTGTATAGTTTTCCCCCAGATCTCAGAATATATGATCTACTAACCAACTAACCTTGAATCGCGCAAAAATCAGACTGTGGCACACGATATGCTCCACCGAATCCCAATGCCCAGGTACCACACAAAACATACAATTATTACTGCAGTCGCTTCTGGTTAAGGATTGCAAAAGTCCTGTCATCTAAATTTCGACAGTCTTGACGTTTAGGTATTCCCCAAACCGCCTCAGGTCTGCTTATTATAGTGGAGTTTACAACCCATAGCACCATAGTGGCACAGCACGCGCTGTGGTGTAATAGTTAGCGCGTTGGACTGTTACACGTGAGGTTGCAGGTTCGAGCACCAACCAAGGCAACATCAATTTATGAAAAATAGTAATATGTATGAGCTTTTCTATCCCTCATACACATCGCAGTATCCTCCTTCCGTGTTCCCATAGCACTTAACCCTACCGAAGTAAAATAATATAACAGGGCTATGAACTAAAAAGCTTCAACAAAGTTCGCCAACTCGCCATCAAATGGCGCGTAACAACTGTTCTAAAATTCAGCATCTCGCGCAATTACAATGTTGCTATATTTGAAGCCCTTCATCTTTCAACACCTTTCACTTCTTCTCTATCCCATTTCCAAAAGGAAGCAACACGTTAATTAATAGGTAGAATTTCCTGAGTGTTGCTTCTCTTAAAAAAAAAAAAAAAAAAAAAAAAAAGTGTACCTGAAGAATCCTTACGCTCTTGGACAAGCGATGAATACACCAGATAGGCGGAGATCGTCTTAATCGCCGACTGACTGTTAACGCAGAAATTAATATAAGAAGCAGCCATCTCAGGTATATTTGCATGGTCAGCATCCATTTTGGCTGACACGACTTCTGCCTGATAAAACCTTCAGTCATCGGGAAGTTTATAGGATTCCTCGATACTTTGCTTCCGACAGAAAACAGCAGCACCGACTTCCCTCCATCTTAGATCCATCCGCGAAGAAATTAAACAAATTAAAACCTGACAACCACCGGTATTCCCTCATAGTGAAGTCCCCCTTTAAAGGCCATCGTAGGGATACTGAAGTCACTGCTACAATTCACAATGACCCTCCCTTCTTTAAAAGGCCTATATACAAACAGCCTCGTAGTCCCCAAGGGAATAACGGATTTTATTGCCATCAGTTTAATTGGTTGTAAATTCATGATTACATCCAGAGCCGCAGTTGATGTACTACACAAAGGGAATTTTGCTCGACGGGTTTTAATGAAATTTTTCATTAAACTTATGAAGTTTGCTTCATTATGTAAATGAAAAATTTTTTAAATTTGATGAAAAAGCTTCATATATTTTATGAATCTGTTTCAATGAAACTTTTTCATTGAGTGTATGAAACTTTTAATAAATAAATTGACATTTTTCACAACATTTTACGAAAAATTCCATTAATTCAATGAAAAGTTTCAACGGACGAGTTCCAGTAAAACTTCTTTGGTCTTACGCAAAAATTCATTAATATCATGCAGATAATTCTCTCAGTGTACGCAGTTTGCCGGTGATGCATACTTCAGCAAACCACTGAGCACTCTTCAGGCGCTCGCAGTAGACTCTCTTCTCCAATGCAGTCCAAAAAACAAGTACTCCAAAGAGCAGCATTGGCCTAGCAACTGCAGTATAAATCCAATGCTTGAGATTAGGTGACAGACTCCAAGTTCCACTAGGCCAAAAGGTTATTGTTGGTTTAATATCGCCTGATCTACCTTAGTCACGAAACGCTTCTTTACGAACAACATTTTGTACTAAAGTTCTCTTTGCTCCACATGGTAGGAAAACCCTTTGGCCACTCTTTAAAATAGTAGAGGATAATGCTAGTTCATCTATTTCAACTCTTATAAGCGATTACCTAATATTCACTGAACCGGTTGATAAGGCTAATCTCTTAGCTGAGGTGCTTGCCGGTTATTCATTCTTACCGCAAAGCGTTCAACCAATGCACGAGCTTGAAAAAGTATTGTGTAAGACCTCTGCCAGATAATGAGACTGTGATGCCCAGGAGACGAAAGCGCTTTATTCCTACGGAACTAACTGTTGGCTTTTCCTGACGTGAAAATTTATTATAACTGTTTTTTTATTATTAACACTTAACAAAATTGAAACATACTAATGTTAAACATAATTATCTTAAGTAATGATTTAGGATAATTTAACACCCAATAACTGTAAAGTTGCATTTACATCTGCACCCAAATTCTGAGATTTCCCCTAAAATTGAGATTTCAATGAAAATCTCATGTGAAATAACGAGATTCCCCACACAAATGAAATCCCGTAAATTCGCGAGATTTCTAAGAAATCTCATGGAAATCTCACAAATGTGGAGACTTTTGAAGAATAGAACACTGCGTTTCACATAATTTTTAGAGTTTTTGCATGAAAAAGTGGCAACGCTGGTCAACAGGTGACTAAAAAAATAACCTCAAAATAACAAAAAATAATAATAAATAAAATAGTTATAAAAATATTTTTAATAAAGGCAAATTTAGGCCCAACGGAAATGTACTAATAAATATAAGAAGTGTTGCATGGTTCTAATTTTTGCTTCCCGCGAAGCATATCTATGAAGAAACGATTGAAAAATGCATGTATTCCTTCTTTCAAAATATTGAAAATTGTTGCTTCTAGCTCATCGTCTTTAGAAAAAATCAATTTTACTAACATAATTAGCGTCTGATCTTTATGTAAAACAATGTAATTGTGCTCCGGCAATGAATAAAATGGTTTTTTAGAATATTTTTAATTTGAGGTTATTTTTTTTTATCGTACTTTCCCAGCCAGCAAGTTCGGAGCGCTCATAAATAAGATTCTTAAATGGCTCGTAGAAATGATTATTGTTTTTTTGAAAACACTTTTTTTTTGGAAGAATATATGAACCCTCAAAAAACAATCCAAAAAGTTGTCTCTACAATCTAAAAAGCTGTCTCAAAATGAGGGTTCATTTTTCGGACTCAAAGAAGATTCCAAAATTATTTAAATTTATGAGGAAAATTTCGATTTTATACGTTCTTTTTTCTGAATCATTTCTGATTACACAGGCGGCTCTTTTGGACGGAATTTTTCATAGGAAAAAGTGAAAAAATGTTTATGTTTTTGGAGCTCATTTCTGAGTCATTAATGATCATCTTTGTTTGCTGGGTTGTTAAAAAAAAATAAAAATGAGGTTCTCAAACCAAAATGTCGCTACTGTTATAAAGTGCAAATGTAAACGGTCAAGATTTCCATTGAAATCTCGGGATTTGAAAACAGATATGTGAACGCAGCATAAGATAAATTACTTATTATCAATTATTGACTGGCGCAATTAAAATTGGGATATAAAAAATAACATTTCTGAAACCAAAAAATTAAAATGACTTCCTTTAGACTAAGTGAGGCTATGGTGAACCAAAATTACTCTACGGAAATTTTTAAAATAGCTCTACTTTGTCCAAAAATTTGAGAAAACAATTTTCAAAAAAAAAAAAAATTCCACTACAGAGGACAACTTCAAATGCCTCACAGTGGCACATTATCAGAGATGGCTGCCAAAAAGCTCGTGCCGTTTTTTTCCTAAATAAATAAGACAAAAAATAGAATTTGTTTTAAAGCAATTTATTTTAATTTAAAATTTTTTTTCAGTGAGTCACACGCACGAGACTACGTAACCAGCTAATTTTTTATGAAAATTTTGAAGGAATTTTACTCCAAAAAGTGAGGCATATTTGGAATATTTGGAACTTACAAAAAAATATATATATATATGGATGAAATCAAAAAATGTGATAAATTTTTGGGCCAAATTTGTGAGAAGCAAAAAGTGTTAATATTTCGGTTTTTTCTTAATGGAAACAGTAAGTTTAGTCATTATAAACCTAATTGCAAAAAATCTCTTCTACAAGTTGTCGGAATAACTTTTTTTGCACAATTTTAATTTTTTTTGTTGTAACGGAGTTTACATTTCTGTAAGCAAAAGATATAACAAAAAAAAATTGCGTACGTATTTTCTTCAATTTATTAGTTTTTCGTATTTGGGTTTTCAACTTGCTTTCCAATGATATATAATTTGTGTTTATCAAATTGGCGGTTTCGCGAATAAAAATACAATTCATTCCGCGAAAAATTTTTTTATTTTTTTTTAATTTTGTATTTTTGGTCCTTTTAAATGTTTTTCAAAAATATAAAATTTTTTAAAATCCAAACAGCGGTTGCGCAGTTACAAAATAATACATTAAAAACATAACATTTCGCGATCAAAAAATTCTTAAAGTGTGTGAAACAAATTTAATTTGTCAAACCAATGTCAGTAATGACTCGAAATATCGATTCAAAACCAATGAAATGCAAAATCAATCGTTTTTCGCTCCAGCAGCTTAGGGTAAAAAACTGTTAATTTTTTTTTTATTTGACGCAAAATTATTAGTTGAATCGTCTTTTGACGCATAAATATTAGTTGAATCACCTCTGTTTATGGTTATTTTAAAATATTTTAAACATTTATCTACATTTATTTGAATGAAACCTGATGCAAAGAATTGTGGTTTCGGAGTTTACAGTTACGGAGTTTACATTTGGTTACTTTTTTCGTTTTCTTTCAGAAACGCTTTGTCAGAATTTTTTTTCCGAAACAAAATCGCATGATGCCTACAAGGTGAATCCAAATATGACATTGTTTTTCTTACCCGTTAAATAGTTTGGTGTAAAAATTAGGAACGGAGTTTACAACATTTTTTTAAATCTTATTAAAGACATCCTTTTTCATCTCGAGATGTAACATTCTCAGAAAAGTTATACTGGATGATTACTTACAGTCTAGCGATCATTTGAGTATAAATAACATTATACTTTTCGGAATATAAATAATAGATAACTCCAAAATTGTGGTATATGCATTTTTATCAAAAATTAAGACGAAAAATCGTTACAGAGTTGAAGTCATGATAGCTAAGATATACGAAAAAGTTTGTAAAATGTATTAATTTTTATTAAAAACGGTACTTTTCCTCTTTATAAAAATTCTTACACTAATAGAAAAAAGTCCGTAAAAAATTTAGTAAAAACTACTAAAAATTAGTTAAAAATGATGCTGCAGAAAAAAACTGCTAAATTAGCAGATTATTTTTGCTATATATTAGTAATATAGGAACAGCAAAACTAAAACTGTTAAATATACAGAATTTTAGTTATATATGAGCTAAATTTTTGTAAATGGAGATTAGCAAATTAACCTGCTAAAATCAGCAAAAAATTTTGCTAAATAATTAGTAGCCTAAAAAATCACCAAAAAATTTAAAATTTTCGAAGTTTTTTTTTCGATTTTTTTTAAATGCAAATAAAAATCGAGCCTTTTGAAAACAGCAGTTTACAATTTTTTAGCAAATATTTCTGCTGATTTTAGCAGAATAGACTGCTATTTGCATTCAACTAAATTTAGCTTAAAAATAGCAAAAATTTTGTAGATTTAACAGTTTATTTTTGCTATTTTTAGTCTACAAATATTTAGCAAAATTTTCTGCAGATTTTACAGTACAATTTGCTATTTTCAATTAACTAAAAGTTAGCCTAAATATAACTAAAATTCTGTAAATTCAGCAGTTCTAATTTTTCTGTTCTCATTTTACTAGTATTTAGTAAAAAAATCTGCTAATTTTAGCAGTTTTTTCTGCAGCATCATTTTTAACTAATTTTTAGTAACTTTTTCTGCTATTTTTACGGATTTATTTCTATGAGTGTACAGTTAGTATTTAGCTTTATTGGTTATTAAAATATAAGCTATTAAAGTTAAAAAAGTTATGAGTTACTTGTTACGGAGTTTACATTTAGCCTATAAAATTGGTCCCAAATTTTATGTATGTATGTATGACATATCATTATTTTTTGGACTACCAGTAATGACACCCACTTACCTTCTGTATTATTTTAAAACATATAATAATGAGTTACTGATAATGACTTATTTTTATCATTATTTCAAATAGAAAATAATTTTTTAGATTTTTTTGAAAATTTTTTGAAATCTATTTTTAGACTCAATATTTTTTAAACACTGGTAAGGATATATGTAACCACATACTTTTTGATTTTTTGTATGTTGGCGAGTATGCTTACTTGTGTGCAGCAAGTCAATTGTGTTTTTATCTACTAAATATTACATGTCGATATAGCTCAGATGGTAGAGCTGTTGACTGGCAATCTGTAGACCCAGGTTCGATTCCCGCACCATCAAATTTTATTTAAAAAAAAAAAATACATTAAAAAATATTTTTTTTTATATAATTTATTTTTTAGAAAATCTATTTTTAGACTCATTATTTTTGTCAGTACTGGTAAGCACATAGGTAACAGTATATTTTTTGATATAAAGGTAATAAGAAATGTAATAACAAAAGTAACTAGTTACCATTACCAAGTATGTAGTTACATAACCACATATCTGGTAATGATTTTCTACACTGGGAGGTGACAATGCGCTGATATATATCGAAATATGTGACTCAAATGTAATCCATGCATTAGAAATTCGGTGGTTACACGGTTTTATCACATTTTTTGATATCACCCATATGTATATTTATGAAAAAGTATATCAAAATTTGAATTTTAATAGGGTTAATAGCTAATGTACCATCCCAGTGTAGAAACGGTAATGACATGTCATTATTTTTTGGACTACCAGTAATGACACCCACTTACCTACTTCATTATTTCAAAACATATAATAATGAGTTACTGATAATGACTTACTTTTATCATTATTTCAAATAGAAAATAATTTTCTAGATTTTTTTTTTTAATTTTTGAAATCTATTTTTAGACTCAATATTTTTTAAACACTGGTAAGGATATATGTAACCACATATTTTTTTGATTTTTCGTATTTTGGAGAGTAAGCTTACTTGTGTGCAGCAGGTCAATTATGTTTTTATCTATTAAATATTACATGTCGATATAGCTCAGATGGTAGAGCTATTGACTGGCAATCTGTAGACCCAGGTTCGATTCCCGTACCAGCAAATTTTATTTAAAAAAAATACAATAAAAAATATTTTTTTTTATATAATTTATTTTTTTGAAAATCTATTTTTAGACTCATTATTTTTGTCAGTACTGGTAAGCACATAGGTAACGATATATTTTTTGATTTTTCGTATGCTGGTTTGTAACCATAACTCATTATTTTTCGCGACATCGCCATATAAAGGTAATAAGAAATGTAATAACAAAAGTAACTAGTTACCATTACCAAGTATGTAGTTACATAACCACATATCTGGTAATGATTTTCTACACTGGGATATTATGCAAAAAAATTTAGCAGATAAATTGATATAACGTTTTTCTATATACTCAACAGTTTTGCCGGTAAAAATAAATGTTTGTTACCGCTACCATAAAAATCAATAACCTTTTGTTTATTACTTTTTTTTAATATTTTAGGCAAAAAATATTTTTTTCTTCATACATTTATTTTTACCGGCAAAACTGTTGAGTATATAGAAAAACGTTATATGAACAGATTAAAGGAATTGTAATTTTTAATTTTTTTAAAATTGTTTGAGCAAAATCGGACTAGTCGTTCTCGAGTTATGTCAAAAAAAAGACCAACAAAGGTCAAATCGATATATCTCGATTCCTAGGGGTGACCCAGCGAAACGCCGGAACACGTATAACTTCTTTTTTACCGATATAACTTTCCCCGGTAGTTTGAACCCTTCCCGACCCCTACCATTTGTCTCACAGTGTAATTGTTGTAATTAATGATTATTATAATTATTAATTATAATTAATGCTCAATGTAATAAATCTTGTTTAGTGAGCACTCTAAATTAATAAAATAAAGGGATGGAGGTACGGAAACGTAGAGGAAAAATCAATTCGCAACAGAATTCCCCTCTACATTTACGTTTTTATGTATTCAATGCATACGAAAGAGATACAAATTAATGTACGGGGTCTTATATTCTTCTTTAACTCTTTAACTCATTGCGGTGTGGTTCTCCCCGATTTGGATAAAATTTTAATATTTGAAAGAAAAAAATAATGACAAAATCTGATCACAATTATTAAATTTTTTTATTTTTATGAATTTTAGAAGATTACAGAATTTATTTTTGTTCCTTTTTTAAATAAAATTTAAATAAACACAAGAAGTATATGTATATTATTTTACAGACAATTTTTTCGATTAATCGATTAATTTTAAAATGTTGTTCGTATAACCGGTTAAGAAAAAAACCCGAATAATTATTTGCACGATTAATCGATTAAAACAAAAAGCCGATTAATTGAATACCCTAATTCTGAATGACCCTGTTCGAAGTTATATAAATAATTGATGCAGAGATTTTAATTTGTGGCTCCTGAGGTTCTTAAGCATCATCTTTAATATGAGCTACATAGTTTCTAAATCTGAGCTACTAAAAAATTGACTTTTTGCCGTCTTTTGAAATATCTGCGCCGCATCTGAAAATACACAGTTTATATTTTAAAAAAATTTAGCAATCAAATTGTGAAAAAAAATTGTTTCTTCTTGTTAAAATTTTAAAATGATAGGAAAAATTCTACATAAATAGATGTGTCTGTGCTAGTACTATGTTACATTATTATTTAAAAAAAAACCCGATTCTCAAAATGTGGCAGTTAGGCCCTTATTTCCGTCAACTCTTCAAATGTATTTGTTTTAAGTATTTCCTGATAAAAAAGTAAATAGTATTTTTTGTATCAATAATTTCCTAACAATCGCATTTAAAAGCTATTTAAAGGTAATTTTGCATTTAACTATCCTTTTTAAAAAAAAAAAATACATACATTACTCTATGATGGTTGTTAAGTTGGTTTGTACGAAACAGTTTTATCATCATAATATAATCAACGGGAAAAATAATGGGCAACTGCAATTGCCACCTGAGTAGAAAAACAAAAACAGACAAGATAGTTAAGTTTAAATTATGAAGGAACTGCCTATAAAATCTGTTTTTTAAATGTCTGCAAATAAAAACTTTTTAAACATAATTTTTCTTATGCTCATAAATTGTGGCCTGGCCCCGAGAGTTGAAAAAAGCAAAAAAGAAAACCATACCGAAGGTGTATACTGATTGTTGTAATTAAGATAATTGCAATAAGATATGCTGCAGCATTACAAATTGAAAACCAACCATGTCTTATGGTTGAAAATTCAAAAAAAAAAAGTTGTACAAGATAGAAATACAGCTGTCATCACTAGGCCAACAAGACATTATAGCCAAAACAATACAATTAGGTTAGGTCAAGTTTTGTTATTTCTATCTTTATTTGATTTGGATTTTAGTTAGCAAATTGAAAAGAAAACAATACAAATACATTTGAGTGATGGTTAAAAGGAAGCTGATACTCTTGTGAAAAAAATATTTTTTTTTTGTTTGCATTATAAAACTAAATACAAAGGGATTGCAGTAAAATATTAATATGGGAGCATGGGGTAAATTCAAAACAGTTTTAATGAGGCTTACAAAAGAACCTATCAATATTTTATTTAACCTTTTATAGAATATATTTCGTAGTGTTGTTCATTGGCGTATTTTCTGCCCTTTTAGAAAATAAATTCATTTTTATTTTGATTGGATTTTTGGTAGATTTTCGAAACAGGTAATTCTGGTGTAAATTCGAAATAGGTAAAAGTTGGATATGCTTAAAATATTACCTTAAAAAATTAAATTGCTTATTAGCTTACATGGGAAAGTAGCGATGTGAACAAACTTGGTAAGAACGAGCTCCAAATTATATGTAGTAACAATATAAACATAGTGAATAGGGGTGACGAATCGACTGTTAGGAATAATATTGGGTCAGAGATTTTGGACCTCACTCTTATTAGTTCCAATCTTTATTTTGTCATCTCTAACTGGCAATGTCTGACCATCGACATTTTGTTTTGATGTTTTTATTGTTTAATAATGCCAAATTTATCGGATTGGGGGAATTTCCGTTATTGTTTGGAAAGCGATACCAATGTTTATGAGGGGCTCATTCTGAGCTCAAGTCGGATTGATTATGAGTCATCTGAAACTCAGTCGAGCTACCCTCAAAAGACCAGAAAAACGAGGAGAGACATTCTGTGGTGGAATGATGGTCTGGAGAAGCTCAAAAGCCAGAGTATATGGCTAAAGAAACGGGGGATTCGGTCATCTATACGGCAGTAATTACCCTGAATATAAAAATGAACCACGCAGATCCAAAATATCCACGCGACGCAGCTACTGTGAGAAGATCTCTGATCTTTTTGGTTCGCTAAACCAAATGCTTTTTGTAATTCGTTTAGTGCCATTTTCTCAATAACCCCTTTTTTTAATCACTTGGATTTAATAAATCCAAAAAGTAGTTTTCAAAGTGCTCAATGGATGGAGCTAGCTTCCACCTATTTTAACAGAATTTTTCTATCCGACCTTTCATCCTAATTTTTAGTAATAAATACGATGATGCAGGATTTTATTGTAACTTTAAATGCTTTGTTATATTTTATACAAAACAGCAAGAAACTTTTACTTTTGAGTTTCATCACTTCAATTTATATTTCTACACAATCAAAATATTCCAGTGCAATATTTAAATTTCACCAATTGGATTTAATTAAATTACTTACAGTAGAGTAAAAAGTTGCTATTTCTATTTCAGCTATTTCTCCTTGTCCTGGATGGAAAATAATTATTCGGTGAGGTGTATTTTTTTTTTCAAACATATTTACCACAAAAAATTTAAAGAAAAAGCTTTTGTTTGCTAGTTTTTTTTTTGTTTTTGTTTTTTTGATTTTCATTCGTATTTTTTGCTGACATTAAATTAACAGAATGTTTCATATATTTGTGTTTTTTTTTTAGTTATGTGTAAACCCAGATAAATATATCCAACTTTTGTTTTGGATTTAATAAATCCACTTTTTGTATGAAACACTCTAAATGCGCTTAAGACTAAGAATTTGTATATCAAAAAAACCTAATGTACCAGAGCATCAAACATGAGGCTGTCTCAGAAGTACCCGACCTGAAGTAAAGATGGCGACAGTAGTTTGAAAAAAAAAGAAATTACTTTGGTGAAAAGTGGCAACCTTGTAAAACATATGTTTTTAGTTCGAATTCGCCACGTTGTTTAGTTTTTTTTGGAGGTATAAATGGTAAACGATATCAGTGAATTTGTAGCGAGCTAAAGGGAGACAATGTTGAGAAATAATTTTTTTTTTCCAAATTTCCCTACGGGGAAAGGGACCCGTCCCAGGTGACATGCAGGATAGTTCCCAAGGGGGCGGAGACAGGTCGTTGATCGGTCTTTTTTTTGAAAGAAACATATCATTTTAACATATCGTTGTCATTGGAAATGACTATTTGCCACAGTTTAGACACATTGTGGCAGTAAGGTGGTGTGTCTAAAAATACCCTACGGGGAATGAGGAGTCAATTGCCCTCCAAGGACCTATCCCGTGACCGGTCAACCGAAGGCATATTACTAAATTAGTACAAATATGAACAAAATCTACTTGGCGTCGAAGTAGGGCTCGATAACACTATAAAATTGCGCCTTCCTACATTACCCCACTTCCCAGTACACACCATGTCCCCTATTAAGAAAAAGTTGCGGTTAATTTATTTATTTTTGTTTTTTTTTGCTCAAAAGTGGGTTGGTTTATGTTGAAAGAGGTTATGATTTTGATTTATACCTAAAAAAAATATGTTGCTTAACCGTACCTAATTACACTAGTTTACAGCCACTGAACGTAGATATTGTTTTCTATATATTCTTGCCTGTTCAACACGAAAATTCCTATAAAATTTTTGTATGGTTTAGTTTTTTAAATGAATGATTTTTTTTTTATTTAGATCATATTAAATTTTCTTTACATTATTTTTCAAATGATGGAAATATGTTAAAATCTACAACCAGCCGTCTAGAATATGATTTTTCTGGCTTCGCTGCAAACCCATTTTCAGTATCCATTTGTAAAATTTTAGAAATTTTCCAAAATCGTGCACTGTAAATGCCATACATCACTGGTTAACGCCTCCCAAAGATTTTTTTACTTTTAATTTAAGAATGAGTGGAATAAATCTGGCGATTGTAAGCATTGAAATTTGACAATTCGTTTTTTAAGGAACACAGTGTGAGCTGCCACTTAAACCAACAACCCTCGGCAGCAGCACAAATATTCCTTGCCGATTTTGAAAGCAGAAGGTTTTCTTCTATGCTGTATATTTCGAATAACTTAACAGCAACAAACGTTACGAAAGTTTTATATTTTTTATCATTATTTGATTTCTTTCACACTATAGTATACTAACACTTGACTTCGTGATATTGACCCCATGGCATTTATATTTCTACTACAATTACTCTATCTGCCACCGAATTAGTATTTTCATAATTTAAATTCACTTCAGTAGCTAGTATGATAAAAAGCGGTTGGATGACTTATTCCTTGGGATAATTTTTATGAAAACTTTTTTTCCGATTAGTTTGGTTAAAGTTCCTTCACGTCCGTTCTGTATTAGATTTTTTTGCCTCAGTTCTGTGACACTTAACAGAGCGCAATCGACCCCCACCTTGGACAACCCCATGTAAAAGTAACCGGTCTTTCTGATATATAAGACCCGGTCCAAGGATCGGTCACGCGACATGTAGGTACTGTAGCCGGTCCCATTTTCCACAGGGTTCATAAAGCTATGACCTATAAAAAAATGATTAAGCAATTGTAATTTAATTTTTTTTTTTAGTTTTATTTTATCGGGATATACATTAATATTTCATGAAAATAATTCATCAATCATATAAAATTTTCATAACGTTTATATAAAAACGAGTAAAAAAGTTAAAGCCGGGCATGCCGACTCGAAACCAGTCGAATTTGTTGAAATGGACTTGTGTTAAAATTTGTCTCTAAAATGATAAAAGAAATTTTGAGTATACCTAATACTAAGTGGATTTAAGAAAAAATCGCAAATATAGTCTATATGGGAGATATCTCCAAATATGCACCGATCCTATCTACAATCCATAGGCTTTGTACTTTGTTAAGTTTTTACCTTGTACAAACGTTGCACTGTGGGCCGGAACGTCGTTTTTTGGCCAAACGTTCAATTCAAGTAAAGGGAAAATATGTTTATATATTCAAAATCTAGGATTGTTGAATATTTTGTGAGTGAAATATTATATCATTGCGGTTGCTCGTTGTTAGTTGGCGAGAGTTCGAAGTCAAAGTTTTTTAATTTTGTGACAGTTTTTATTTTAAAATGATACTATAAAAAATCAAATCAAATCAAATAAACAATAATTTGTTCCAAAAATAATCTCAAATTATAAAACTGAAACTGGTTCTTTAAAAAAAGTAGAAACCTGTTAATTATTTACGAAAAAAGTAACAAAATTATTAATTTTACCTCCAAAAGGTTCCAAGAGATATTTGAAAAACTTGAATGCCAATGTGTTCTATAAGATGTCTTCAATCCAGGTTTTTGCGACCGTTTGCGACCGTTCATAAACTTTCGAGATTTTGCTCTTTATCTGAAAAAGTACCTTCAGATCTCGCTGATTTCCAGCATTCCAGAAGGTTCTAGTTTTCTCACACAGACTAGTGAGTGCCAAATCTGAATAAGTACGAAATTAACCCTTAAACACGTTTTAAGTTTTGACTTATTTCTGGCATTGAAGTTAAATTTTCAACTTTGATGTTTTCAGAGACTTATAGTAGAATTTCATGACAAATATTTTTGCGGAGCATTTTAACCTTCTAACTCTTCCACTTATGGGTCTTTCTATACACTATTAAAAAAGGTCCAAAAGAGACCCTTTAATTGCAGAGTTAGAGGGTTAAAATGTTCCACAAAAATGTCCCTCGTAGTGTTTTACATAAGTTCGCTGAACATATCCTATACCTAAAATGGAAGATTCACATGGTTTCCTATGCCGATTCAAAAGAGGGGTAATTTTAACCCCCCAAAAACATGGGCCAGACGAAAACTTTTAAAACGCCGATACACTTATACTTTTCTTTGGTCCCTCTGCCAGAATTAGTTGTCATCAGAACCTTTTTTTGTTTTTGTACGGTGTAATTTATTTTCCAACACATAACAATTTTAAATTTATGGCAGCCATATTGGATCCGCCATTTTGAATTTCAAAATTTTAATTTCAGATTTTTAATCAGCGGATCCTAGACCTATATAATTGATTATTTTAAGTCCAATATAATAAAAACTAAAAATTCATGGCCGCCATATTGGATGCGCCATTTTGAATTTTATATTTCTTATTTCCGATTCGTGATCAGCAAAAACCAAACCCCCCTTTGTGATATCTTTTAGACTCATATACTCAATATTCTAGTTTTGGCCAAAATTCGAAGATACTGGCCCACTGTGCGTTGGTTTATTTACTTTAAATAAACCGGGTTAGTGCTCTTAGGATATAAAAATAACACGCTTTCTTTAGTTTGATTTAGCTTTACACGTATTTATTTAGCACTGTATTACTTTAAATACAACAATATAACGCACACACAAACTCTAATAATTAACTGACTATACAGCACAAATGTTAAAGAACAATTTCACTCCACAAATGTTAATGCGCAACTTCCTCTTCCTTCATAAAGTTCAGTTTTTTATAGTTTAATGGTCGTTGTTTGTAGAACAGTTTCTTTATTCTAAACAAAATCTTTGTTTATTGGGTAGTCCACAGTTTTTGCCCATAAAATTAAAACATCAAAATTTCAGTGCAACCCGTGGGTGAACCAATTGATACTTTTCTTCTCAATACACTTGTTTGAATTTCCCTTATCGATTATAATTTATATTTAGAAATTAAATTTTGACAAATTTCAAATCAACCATGAATGAAAAATAAAAGCAGTAAAAAATATAATCCAATAAATCTAAATTTCACATCAAAAACACATAAATTTTAATATATTTCATGTGTTTGTAGAATGTAAAGCGCAATAAATTCGAACACACACACACACACACATTCAAATATATTTACACACACTGGCACACTTTCGGGCTTATTAAAGAAGAAATACATTAAATTCACACATAAATTATGTATTTTTTTTATTACTGAGTTGTTGTTGCTGTTGTTTTTTATTTTTTATTATTATTGTATTTAACCTTATTAGGTAAAATTAACAAAACCACAAATTTAAAACAAATTATTGTATTAAGGCGTATGCATGGTTTTGTTGCTTTTTAAATTTACTATAAAAAAAGGAAATGTTGTAAATCTACTTGCAGTTACAGACGAATTCAAATTCTTTTTTGTTTTTTTATTAAGGTTTTCATTTTTAAGCCGGAGCTACATTTCAGTATGAATACTTCGATTGTCTGGACATGCATTAAAAAAAAACTCTATATTGTACCCCCCGCATTGTTATGAATAGAATAAATTAACAAGATTACAATAAAATGTTTTTCTTTCTTGAATAAATAAAACAAAACTTTAAACATTGATTTAGTGGATTTAACATGACTACCATTTGGGTATTAGTTTTTTTAGTGGGATATCTGAGTTTTGTCAATATTTGAACAGGTTCGTGTAATATGTGGATGCATATTAGGGTGGGTCGATTTAGCAATCGATATTGTGCAATCCATTTTTCGATAGCTTTTGGCATAAAGTAAAAAAAGTTCCACTACGACATATCAAAAAAATCATTTTCGAGGCGTCCAAATTTCAACTTTTTACAATTTTCTAATAAATCTTAGATTAGCGCCATCTTGCGGTGGCTTCTGGAAACATCTAATGAAGTTGTAAACAATACTACATTACAACCTTTCCAGAAAGGTATTACTTATGAAAATCGGATAAAAAATGTGGCAACTAGAGGTAAAATTATATAAGTAAAATTATTTTCAGCTTGATGATGAAATGATGATAATGATGATGAAATGATGATGATGATGTTGATGAAAACAAGCAGAAAATAATTTTACTTATATACTTTTACCTTGCCACATTTTTTATCCGCTTTTCATAAGTAATACCTTTTTGGAAAGGTTGTAATGTTATATTGTTTACAACTTCATTAGTTGTTTCAAAAAGCCACCGCAAGATGGCGCTAATCTAGCATTTATTAGAAAATTGTAAAAAATTGAAATTTGGACGCCTCGAAAATGATTTTTTTGATATGTCGTAGTGGAACTTTTTTTCCTCATGCCAAAAGCTATCGAAAAATCGATGGCACAATATCAAAAAATTTTTGTCCATACAAATCGGCCCACCCTAATGAATATGCAGATCAGTGATTCACACTTAATAACTTATAAAAAAAAACATCGGATTGTAAATTTTAATACGGTTAAGAACAATTATGTTAAGTGGAAATTTAAGTTGCATTTTAACACAAAAAGAACCACTAAATGCTTAACAATTGCTTTAAGACAAAATTATTATGGACATTTAGATCGAAAAATAAAATACCAAATAGATCATACTGAGATATAAACTCAAAGAAATTTATCGATAGAATCTGCTGAAAACGACAGTGAAAACAAAGGTATATACAGTTAAAAAGGCGACAAAGTTATCTAACTTTAAAATAACTAACTGTTGAAAAATAACTAACAAGTGCATTAAAAATAACTTGTAACGACGAGTTTTCCTCCGCTAACTGAGGTAAGCTAGCGGGAGTAGGGATCGTCACAAAATTTTTTTTGATTCACTGACTTAGAGTAAAGGCATGTTTTAAAATGTTACAAAACTTATGTTAGAAGAACACCTAAGGTAAGGTCTGTGAAAGAAAATGAGAGAGGCGTGGTTCGCCTTTGTTTTCGCCTGGTATCGACGGATGTAGGGGATTCCAGGCTCTTCGTAGGGTACTCGGAAGTGACATACGAACGGCACGATTCCTGGATAATAATTTCGTTGAAGGACCTTCGCAGAATACTCAAAGGATATGCCGGGATACTCAAGGGTCGTGGCGGAAAGTGATATACGAACAGGATACTCAAAGGATGTGGCAGAAAGCGACCTTTGATGAATGTTACCTTCAAAAGACCTTCGCAGGATATGGCAAGATACTCAAAGGATTCCCCAGGAAGTTACCTAAGAACAGCTCGCATCCTGGATGCAAATTATGTTCAAGGACGTTCGCAGAATATGACAGGATACGCAAAGGATATGGCAGGATATTCAAAGGATGTCTCAGAAAGTTACTTACGCTTCCTGGATAAAAATTATATTCACGGACCTTCTTAAAGATAGATACTTAAAGGATATGGAAAGTACGTAAGGGATATGCCAGCATACTCCAATGATGTGTCAAGAAGTGACATATGAATGGCACGCTTCCCAGCTGAAAATTATATTCCAGGACCTTCGCAGGATACTCGAAGGATATTCAAAGGATGTGTCAGGATTTTTGGATAAAAATTATGTTGGAGGTCCTTCGAAGGACGTGGAAGGCTACTCGAAGGGTACTCAAAGTACGTGTCAGGAAGTGACCTACAAACAGCACGCTTCGTGGACGCAAATGATGTTCAAGGACCTTCGCAGCAGGCAGGAAGTCACCTACGTACGGCACGCTTCCTGAATGGAAATGATGGTCCAGGATCTTCGCAGGATATAGCAGGAAGTGACCAACGAACGGTACGATTCCTGCCTGCAAATGATGTTCAAGGGCCGTAGTAAGATATTCAAAGGACTTTGAAGGTTTTTCCAAAGACCTCGAATGATATTCGCATGATACTTGAAGAACCTCAGAGGATGTGACCCACGCACGGCATGGGTCACTAATCTCTTTTTCTAACTAAAGAGCTAGTAAGAGAGATTAGTAGAAATTACCTGACCCAGATTTCTGCTGTGCTGCGCTTTATATACCTTTGAGTGTGCCGAGGGACGTCTGAGGATTACTAGGAAAACCCACGAAGTGTGTTTGAGGATTCCCGGCCAAGGAATAACCGGTATTAGTTTCAATTTAGTATAATTCGTAGTAGTAGTGTTGACAAAAGTGTGGTGTAATACTAAGTACGTACACTCAAATAAAAAAGTTAGTAAAAAAATTTGTAAAAAGTTTCCAATCGCACTTTAATATTTGTTGGGTTTTAATTTTTATTCAAAAAAATAAAAATTGTTTTTTCGACCTTTTTATTAATCAATTAGAAATTTATTAATTCAGTTCGAGGCCAATTTCCTTATTATGAATTAACATAATAAGTACTTTTTTCAAAAACTGCTATTTTTCTTCATCAGGATATTCTCCTAACAAATACTTCACAGAGTTTTTGCTTTCAAAAACCTGTAACACTTTCAGGAATGAAAAGACGATCGTTTCGGGGATTTTCCAAGTCCCCTTCTTCAGTTTTCTTTAGAAAGTGGTGGCAATAGTGCAATGCAAATTGAAACATCAAAATTTCATATTAAATAAATTTCATTCCTAAAAGTGTTAGAGGTTTTTGAAAAAAAACTTGTAGCGAAATTTTACTTTAGTTAACTTATTTGCTGAAAATTTAAATATAGAATATGTGTAGAGTTGTTTTCCTTTTTTTGTCATTTCCGTTTCCAGACAAGCTGCGACATCTACATCTTGTCTATCTGGTTGTCGTCCATGCTATGAATGCGATTATCACCACAATTTTTGTAGCAAAATAAATTTGTAAAACATAAGTTCAAAATTAGTTTAGTGCTAAAAATATATAACAAAATTTTTTGCTGAAAACGGAATTTCAGCAAAAAAATTGCTGAAAACTAGTACACTTAATGTACAAGACGTTTTACTAATTTTTCTACTAAATACTTTTTTGAGTGTACGCTTGTTACAATCGAAAGAAAAAAATATTTTTTTATTCATTTTATTTTTTAGATTTTACAGTTTGTTTATTTTTTAGTACACTTTTTTTGCTAATTTCAGCAGATTGATTTTAAATTACAGTTAACAACAATTTTCTGAAATTTAGTAGCTGAAACTAATTACACTATGCGACAGTCAAAATCGGGATGGGATGAAACCAACGGGAAATGTTATATCGCTCAAAAACAAGTTATACGTGTCCCGGCGTTTCGCTGGGTCACACCTAGGAATCGAGATATATCTTTTTTTTGACATAACTCGAGAACCACTAGTCCGATTTTGCTCAAACAATTTTAAAAAAATTAAAAATTACAATTCCTTTAATCTGTTCATATAACGTTTTTCTATATAC
Organism: Leucophora obtusa; assembly: GCA_949987735.1. Classification (NCBI taxonomy): domain Eukaryota; kingdom Metazoa; phylum Arthropoda; class Insecta; order Diptera; family Anthomyiidae; genus Leucophora; species Leucophora obtusa. The sequence continues at coordinate 64,153,829 of OX465299.1, read as the reverse complement.
TGAACAGTTTTGCCGGTAAAAATAAATGTTTGTTACCGCTACCATAAAAATCAATAACCTTTTGTTTATTACTTTTTTTTTTAATATTTTAGGCAAAAAATATTTTTTTCTTCATACATTTATTTTTACCGGCAAAACTGTTGAGTATATAGAAAAACGTTATATGAACAGATTAAAGGAATTGTAATTTTTAATTTTTTTAAAATTGTTTGAGCAAAATCGGACTAGTGGTTCTCGAGTTATGTCAAAAAAAAGACCACCAAAGGTCAAATCGATATATCTCGATTCCTAGGGGTGACCCAGTATAACTTCTTTTTTACCGACACGTCGGGACACGTATAACTTCTTTTTTACCGATATAACTTTCCCCGGTAGTTTGAACCCTTCCCGATCACTCACCCCTACCATTTGTCTCACAGTGTTATTTATACTAATTTCATTGTACTAAAATTATTGATATTTAGTAAGTTTTTTAACTGATTTTAGCAAATCGATTTGAAATTGCAGTTTACAACAATTTTGCTAAAATTAATAGCGACAACTAATTTTTTCTACTAAATTTGTTATACTACAGATCAGCCGACATGTGTTGCTAAAATTAACAAAAAATACCGCTAAGCTCAAAACCGTTAAAATTCCCGTAATAACAGCAAAATTTTCAGTAGCCATTACAGACTTTTTTTGTTCAGTGTACTTTATGACACAAGTTCGCACCTTTTGCAAATCAACATTTTTTTCAGTATATTTTTATTAATTTTTTTATATATTAAAAAAAAATATTGAATTAAACAAATTAATTATAAGTATTTAAAAAAAAAATTAATTATTGGTCTCGTCAGGGATCGAACCCGCGGTCATCTGTTTGGAAAAAAACTGCATAAAAAAATCACTTTTCAATGCTTTAGAAGCAATAATTAAGTGAGCTTTTGAATACTGTTCAGAATTATCTCTACAAGAGCTGTAAAAAGATACTAAGGGATACCTTGGAAGCAGTGAAAGAAGATTTTTTGAAGTTCTTGAGAATTACTTCTAAAAAAACAGTAAAAATACACTAATTGATACTTTTGAAGCCAAGAAATAAGTGGTTTGTAAAGCATAACTTCCATAAATGCGAAGTAGATTTTTTTTAATCGGAGTGTTTAATATGGAGTAACTTTTTTGCACCCAGAAAACAGATCCGTGCTGACAACAAAATTTGTCGCAAGTGGGAATTGTTATGGCTATCGGTTGCCAGCACGAATCTCTGCCTATGAGCAAAAAATCTCATTAAAGTTTTATCACAATATGACATTTAAAATCACAAGAAGCTCCGCTATTGACAAAACAGAAGAGAATTTCTTCGTACCATATACTCGTAATACTATTTAATTTGGTTAATGAAGAAGATATTTTAACAGAAGTAACATGCTAATTAAATTAGCTGACAACATGTTAAAACTTAAATCATTACTATGAGTTTAATCAATTAACATTTTATATTCCTTCCCCGCTGGGTAGATTTAGCAAATAAATATTCAACTTCATATAATTGATTTACTACTGCTCTTGTAGATATTCTTAATGTTGTTGTTTGTGCAACTTGGTTTGATTACACCAAATTACACTTAAATTAAATTCTAATCAATACGAATCATAAATCGAAAAATTATGTAAATAAACATTATTAAACGAGTGAAGAAATTTAAAGTTTGGTTATGGACGAACATGATATGCACTGCAACTTTAAATTATGTGAAATAAAATGAAAACTTTTGATATGGTGTTAAGAAAGAAGCGTTAAAAAAGCTTTGAATTAACACTGCGATAAATGCTTAGTGGAAAATTTACGGATAACAAACAATCATTTCACATAAGTAGTTCTTAAATGATTTTCTGATTCGATCTGAAACCAGACAAAATAATTCTGTTTCAAAATTTAATTCATAAGAACGTAACATTACAAAAGCGGAATATTAGGCAAACTGAAGCACAACGCGGGATGCTGCAAGCACTTAAGCTAGAGATTTTTTGATTGTTAGGTTCTTTGGTGGATGTGATTCTGATAAAATTTGGCAGACTGATTTTCAAATTATTGTAGAGGAATTAAAAAAAAAATAATAATAACAACGGACGTTTACAGAGTCGTGTTTTGTCCAAATAACCTATCCTGATCCTGATATTGCAATTTATAGTATATTCAAACATAATATTACCAACACATTGATTTTCTATAACTTGTACTTAAATTAATTTAGTCAATCAGTATGTCAGTAATGCTTATGTATTCTCACATTCATGAATGTTTAAGTGTACGTTAATGAATGTACACATACATATAAATATATGTGTGTGTATGCTTGTTAAAATAGTTATGCTATAGTTTGTGTACTAACAATGTTTAAATGTACATAAGCTTCAAGCATAAGTACACACGTTTTGTACTTATATTGCATTATTTTAACCATTACAACTCACTTCAACGAAGTATAATTATTCAACAAATAACCAGTGGCTGCTGTTACATATATAACATATGTACGTACATTACTAAATGGTTATAATAGCATTAGCTTTATTAAAATGTACTAGTATTCGTTGCCAATATATATCTACGTGTCTGTAGGTGTTTTGATATTAGTAATGCACAATTTTCACTAGATATCTTCAAACAATTACACTAACGCTGTAAAAACCTAGAAAAATTAATTTAAAAACAAATATTAACAAACCAAAGAAGAATGTTCATAAAGTTTCAGTACGAAGAAAAAGAAAATTTTCAAAAATATTCAAGTGTTTAATATAATTAAAATAGTTGCAATTTCTTTCAACAGTAAGTGCAAGATTACAATAATTCTGTTAGTGTTTTTATTTGGCGCCCAACGTTTCAACAAAGATTTACTTTATCTAAATGTAAGAGACTATTTTCGTCACATAAACGTCATCACTTAAGAACCAAATTCAGTTTGGACTTATGAGGGATGCCTTAGGCCATATGAGACACCAATCAGTTCTGTAACACTATTCGTTAAACATAGTTTCAAGTCTGAGAACAAAAGTTTTATGTAAAACTTTAATATGTAGTTTTTTAAATTTTATTTTACCGGGATATACATTAATTGCATTAAAGGAATTAAATATGCTAATATCCTAAACGTATTTAACAAATTGTGAAAAATAATCCGTTGTAGGCATGTCCCTATCCGGATTTCATTCTTGCCTAAGGAAATCGTCAGGGGACGACGTTTTTAGAATTTCTGGAAATATTTGTTAAGTTAAATTACAAACTCAATGAGAATTCCTTGTTCTCGTCTAGGAGCGTTATTAAACATTTAAAATATCAAAGAAAAAACAAAAACAACAACAGAAAATTTTCCACAATTTGCTTTGTCATCTTCCAATGTACTATGTTGTTTTGACAGATCTAGTAATGTAGTGACTTCCATTCATGTAGAAACAATAATATAAAACAATATTTTCTAAAGTGTCAGTAACATTTAAATTTGCGCAAGCACTTGTATATTAGTTTTTTAAATTTTATTTTATCGGGATATATATTAATTGCATTAAAGGAATTAAATATGCTAATATGTAGCATTAAAGTAGTACGTAAGATTTAATCTATCGCCGTAACGTTCATCGGTAAATGCAAAATTACCATAATTGTGTTGGTGTCATTTTTGGCGCCCAACGTCAAACGTTATTTTTATGTTTAAGACTGTTTTCGGAGATTTACATTTGCGCAAGAGCGAAGTACAAACAGAACAAGAAAATACTCAGCTCTATATTACCCTTTGTTCGAGTTTTAAATCTTAGAATAAAACTTATATGTACCCATGTTAAGTTCACATACGATCAAAGTTGGAAAAAACAAGTAATTTCCAAATTACGATAATTCTGTTTATGTTACCTTATGGCGCATAAAGTCATAACAAATACCCGTATAAAAAATGTTTATATCTGATCAGAATTGCTAAGATCTTTTAACGCCGCAAATGTAATTATATTGAATGAAATTGGATCTAGTTCCAGAACGGATCATATATGATAAATATAGCATATGTGATACACTTTGTCACCAGATTTAATCAAATCTGGTGTCTAGAGAGATCTAGAAAATTGGGTAATTTTATCAGAGACATATAATATTGATAACTTTTTAAACAAACTGTATATGTCGCGAACATGTAGGAAATTTTGTCAAAGGAGGATTTTATTTTGGGAAATTTTGTCAAGGGGGGCTTTTAAAATGAGGTTTTAACAGAGTTATCAGGTAAGGGGATTTGGGACTGACTAAAAAATTGTAAATTTTAAAAGATTTAGTTTTAGGCCGAACATAAATTAAAGTCGATCAAATAAGGTCTGTTAAATAAAGTATTAAAAAATTTCTACAAAATATTTATAATGTTCTCTAAATATTTATAAATCTTGAAATAGCGAGAAGCAACCAAGCTCAATAATTAATCAAAAAATTTTCTATTTTCAAAATACTGAAATTGTTACATGCAATGAACCATACATGGGAATTTTTCATTACCATTGCAATTTCATTACCATTAGTTGCCACTAATGACAATGAAAAAAATTTCATTACCATTTAATGATAATGAAGTATTTTGCATTAGAAAAAACATTACTAATGGTAATGAAATCACACTAATGTAAAAAAAAAAACTAATTACAATTGATTAAAAAACCATTTGTTTACAAAAATCTTGATATATAACATAAGCTACAATTAGGGATAGAAAAGCCCTCAAGCGAGCCAATAATATAAACATTTTTCTAAAAAGCTAAGAAGTGGAACACACATCGACATCGAGATGTGCACACATGTGCGCGCACATGGATGCAAAAAATCACTGAAATTAAAAAAAGTTTCAAATACCAGAAAAAATCGCAAAAAAAATGCAAAAATTGGAAGAAATCGCCAAAATTTGAAAAAATGCCAAAATTGAAAAATTTTGAAAAAATCGTCATAACTTGAAAAAATTGTCAATATTTTAAAAAATTCCCTAAATAGTCAAAATTTAAAAATAATCTTCAAAAATTAGAAAAAATCGCCAAAATTGCAAAATATCGTAAAAATTTTGAAAAAATCATCTTGAAAAAATTGTCAATATTTGAAAAAATTACCAAAATCGTCAAAACTTCAAAAAGTCGTCAAAAATTGGAAAAAATTGCCAGAATTGAGAAACTTGTAAAAATTTGTGAAAATCGACAAAAATTCGAAAAAATCGCCAAAATTAAAAAAATAGTCCAGGTATTAAAAAACGAAAATAAAAGCCCTCTTCTCTCTACGACGCTTAGTTTTCGAGAAAAACGGGATTTTAAAATCTAGCAATGCAAGTCAAAATTTAGTTTCGGTATCGGGGTATTGGTGGTGGGTTTTGACTTTTGGTGCAGTCATTTTTCCTCTAACTCTTCTAGTTTTCGAGATATGGACGATTAAAATTTTATTTAAGCGATTTTCACATTTATTTTTCCGCAGATGACTCACTGTTTCAAAACCGTTGTCCGTTTTCATTTAACTCATTCAGTTTTCGAGATATGGGGGATATTCCAAATAAAAGCCAATTTCTCTCTACGAGGCTCAGTTTTCGAGAAAAACGCAATTTTAAAATCTAGCAATGCAAGTCAAAATCTAGTTTCGCTACCGGGGTATTGATAGTGAGTTTTGACCTTTGGTGCAGTCATATTTTTCTAGCTCTTATAGTTTTCGAGATATAGACGATTAAAATTTTATTTAAGCGATTTTCAATTTCGAACTTTGGCGTTTTTTCAATTTTGTAAAACCGAAATTTTGGCGATTTTTACTAATTTTCGAAATTTTGAATTTCCGACAGTATTGACATATATGCAATTTTTTTAAATTTTGACGATTTTTTCGAAATTTAATTTTTTTCAAGTTTGACGATTTTTTTTTTAAATTTTTGACGATTTTTCAAATTTTGACGATTTTTCCAATTTTTGTAATTTTTCTCAAATTTTGGAAATTTCGACGATTTTTTTAAATTTTGGCGATTTTTGCAAATTTTTGACAATTTTTTTTAAATTTTTGACGATTTTTCAAATTTTTACGATTTTTTTTTAAAATTTTTGTGATTTTTTCCAATTTTGGAAATTTTTTAAATTTTGACGATTTTTTGAATTTTTGACGATTTTTCAAATTTTGACGATTTTTTCCAATTTTTATGTTTTTTTTCAATTTTGGAAATTTTTTCGAATTTTTGACGATTTTTAAAATTTTTGTGATTTTTTTCAATTTTGGAAATTTTTTCAAATTTTGACAATTTCCAACCCTGATTTCAGTGAATTTTCTGCATTTTTACGTTCCTCGGAAAGCTTATCTGTCAATGGTAATTATTTTTTTTTTAATTGATACATTATCAATGGGAATGAAATTAAAAACCATTGTCATTATTCAATGAAATCAAATTCCAAAAACATTAACATTAATTTGAAACAATGGTAACGAAAATAATTTCATTACCATTTATATCAATCAATGTTAATGAAATCGTCAATTAATTAGTCCACCTAATTCATTAGGCCCAAGTATGCAATGAACTCAGAAAAGTAAATTTTGTGTAGGTTCAAAAATACCAGGGGTTTTCATATAACCTCTTATTTATGTACCTTCTGAATCGTGTAAACTCGAAATATGCAAACTTAATGTTCAAAAGAGTTTACAAGATTTACACTTAACCAAAAACTATTAGTTTTTGAAAACTACTCGTATTTACTTGTGAAATTCCATACAAATTTTAGAAAAAAAGACTTTTCACCATAATGTGTGAAAATTGTGTAGAATTTTTTCTCTCGCAAATTTAATGTGCGTCTTTTATTTAGAAACAGCTACATTTCAGCTTAATTGTGTATAATAATTTTTTTTTTGATTATTTTAACAAAGATTTTAGGCCTTTAAAGTTCGAGTGAAAACGTAAATATTTCTTCGTAAAATATTCAATTTTACTTACTTTGCTGACTCATTTCTTAATAATTTTCTGGACTTAAGAGCGATGCTAACTCAGCTCCTATATTTTTCTTTTAAATTGAGTTTTTGCTTAAATTAAAATGAATTGGGTATAACATTGGGGATTTAAATATTCATAATGGGCATAAGTTAAAACTTTTCGGGCAACACTGCTCTTCACTAAACAGTGTAGTATTGCCAGAAAAAACAAAACAGCAGACAGCGCCATCTGTTGCATTAAAATCAGGTATTGCCATTAATCAGGAACATGTGAAGTTTAAAAGTTTGAAGCTAGATATAATCACGTATGATCATATCTGGTGGCAGATTTATTTATGTCACTGACTAGATCATATTTTTTTTTGTAAACTTAGGAAGTTCTTTCTGTTAATTAATGTGTTGTTTTCTTTGGAAAGGGGACAGAGAAGAGATGTGATGATAGATAAAGAGCTTTAAATATGGCAACACTGTAATTGCTTCGGTGGGGTTAAGTGCTCTAGAAACACCGAAGAAGGACGTATGATGGATAGAAAACTCATACATAGTATTTTTTCAAATTGATGTTGCCGTAGCTGGGGATCGAACCCGCAACCTTATGTGTAACAATCCAATGAGCTAAGTTAGCGATAGAACGACGATTTTCTAGTCAAATCTAGTGATCTTAATTTACCTTTGGCGCGGAAAATTGTAGAGGAGGTATTAGATAAAAAATCCATCAATTTTTTATCAGCCTTAATAAAATTTTTAAAGCAAGTTTTATATTGGAAAATATCGCAAAACTCACATATTGATATTCTTTTGTTACAAAATATAACCTCTAAAAGGATGTGAGCTTTCATTATATTTAAACCAATTTGCTATTTATTTTCAAACATTGTTTAAACAATCCATAAACAAAATAAAAATAATTGAAAAGTCTAACTCACAAAACGTTTTAGAGTTAGACTTTTTTTTTATTTGAATTTTTTTTTTTAATTTTCAAAACACTACGCCATACACAACACACACGTTCATATTTCTATTGCCTATGTTTGTGTGCATGAGTAAAGAATTTCTTGTAAGTTGAATTGAAATAATTTCGTATATAAACAAACTATTTTAACAAAAAAGAAGACCGAAAATATTTGAATTTTTTGTTTTAAAACAGAAAACAATGAAATTATTTAAATTATTTTTTCTAAAAATAGAAATCTAAAAATAGAATATTTGACTAAAAATATCAACTACAACAGAAGATACATATTTTTTCTAGTTTGTTTTTTATTGACGAATATAAAAAGTTTAACAATATATTTCTATGTATTTTAATTGATTCTTCAATTGAAAACAAACTTTACCTATTACTTTTTATATAAAGCTCAATCGGTTATGGAAAATATATTGTGAGTGTAGCTATTGGTTTCGACCATATAACGGAGTTTAACTCTGTTGAAAGCACGTTACGTATTACAGAAGCATCACCAAGACTGCGAAATAAGGGCGCTACGAAATAACTCCCAAACGAAGAAATTAAAAGCCCAAAAATTAAATAAATAAGACCCAAGAGAAAAAAATTAGGAATACCCAAAAAGATTGATTTTTTTCTCTCACAGAAAGTAAATAATTTTTTAAATTTTTGTTCGGTTCAAGATCAAATATGACAAATTCCAAATAGAATTCACAATTTATTTTTACAACAGACAGAGAAAAAACTTATGAAAAACTTTCCTAGAACCAATTACGATAACGATTACTAATTCCTCAATTTTAAGAAAGAATTGGCATTAGTAAACGTCACTTTAGAGATTGAATAATCATTGCCGAGCTTGCAAATGGCCATTTTCAAAAATTACCAATGCAAAATGGACAAAATTTTTGCTCCGGCGGTGTACTAATACAATCCTATAATTCCAATAAGCCAGGTTTAAGAGAGCTCCCGAGGGATCCATTTTTCTACAACAGAAATTTTTAATTTTCGTTTTTGACAACTAACGTTATAACACAAATGGATTGGAACATCGGTGCAAATCGGAACGATATGAAATGAAATGGGGAGCGAGCGAAACTGGAACATGTGCCGCAGGGAACGAAATGGAATCAAACCGCGAACGATATTCTTATTATCTTAATGTATTAATTTCTATTATCCTATAATTGGAAAAAATGCGTCACCCTGTGGCTGTTTTATAAATATTGATTCCTTAGAATCGCTTTCGGACCAACCTCATGTGAATAATAGGAGCGTAAACATCGATAGAAACTTGCAAAATTTTTGTCCGTTTTGCTCTATCTTGCTTAGTTTTCGAGATATAGGCCATTTTATAAAATGTCGGTTTTTTTAAAATGGCCCGTATCTCGAAAACTAAGCAAGATAGCGCAAAACGAAGAAAATTTTTGCTACCGGGAGTATTAACGCACTCCAATAATATAAATAGGCTAGGTCTGTTAGAGATCCCGAGGGATTCATTTTTGTAAAACAGCCAATGTTAAGCAATCTAACCATCCCCTTTTTTCAGTTATAATTTTTTTTCCCATTTGTTATTAGTTTCTAAGGCATTAGTAGGACAAATTCTAATGCCAGAAAATTTCAGTAGCATTAAATGGTATTAAGATTTTTTGGGCATTGGCATTAGTCAACTAATGGTAATGAAATTTCAGTGCCAATGAAAATTCCTTTGAAAAAATACCAAGTTTGGTTACAACTAATCGTATACAATTTTTAGTAATGAATAATATCATTTTAGTGATAGTTGCAAAATCAATTAAAATTTTAGTTAATATAATCAATTTCGTAATTAAAACTCGTTTTTAGTGTTAGGAGGAGGACACAAATTATGAAATGAATTTAAACTTTTTCAGTATATTTTAAGAATGAAATTTTGTAACAGCCTTCCTAAATATATAGAGTTTATAAATGCATTTTTGTAATTTCTACGATTTTATATTGCTTTTAATATGCTGCTAATGATGATGATGATGTTTATTTAAAGTTGTATATTATCATAGAAATGTAAGTACGAGTAGCAAGTAAAAGCATTTTGCTTCGACAATTATATGGATAAGTAATACTCAAACAATACTCGTATAAAAATAGCAAATTTAAATCAGTGTAGGGGAAAAATTAACACTTTTACACAGTTTTATATTGTACACAATATTTTTTTTTTTTGTATTTATCACGGAGAATAATACATTTTCCCATTAACATTATAACTCCTACATTAAAATTGTTATAGAAGAAGGCCCAACAGAAATCGGGCCTTCAAGTTTATTGTACATAAAGATAGCAGCAATATCGGAAAGAAAACCCGCTTGGTGCTTAAAATCAAGCCGACTGGGTTTAAGTATAAAAATAAAGAGGATATATTGAAATCTGAAATCAATACCATTAATGATCAAATCTAAACTACCCGGGTAAAAATCTACATATATGGATTCATACATGATTAATGTATGTTCGCGCATGATCATAAACACGAATGCTTTTCTATGCATGGATACATAAATCTCCATACATGCATCCACATATGTTCACACATGAGCATTAACGAAAATTGAGGTAATATCTACATGTATGTACACAGAAAAAAATAATTCATACATGGAATGAATTTTTTCATAAACTGTATGAATCGAACATGATTTATTTTTCCCAAAACTTTTTCATTCTCAGTAGGAATTTGTTCATACATATTATGAATTTGAACATAACTTTTTCCCTGAACTTTTTATTCAGATTTTGATTTCTGCATACATATTACGAATTTTTTCGTAACATGCGGTGATAGAATTGCTAAAAGTGTGAATCTTTTAATCCCCTAATGAACTAGTATATAAAAATATATTTTGCATAAAAAGTGCAATTTTATTAAAAACATGAAAACATAAATAAAAATCATATCAATGGATTAAAAACGTAAATATAAAGTAATAATATGGTGGATTTAAAGCACGGTTACTGGACGAAACATTGTTCTTAATAACACTGTGAGACAAATGGTCGGGGTCAGTGATCGGGAAGGTTCAAACTACCGGGGAAAGTTATATCGGTAAAAAAGAAGTTATACGTGTCCCGGCGTTTCGCTGGGTCACCCCTAGGAATCGAGATATATCGATTTGACCTTTGGTGGTCTTTTTTTTTGACATAACTCGAGAACCACTAGTCCGATTTTGCTCAAACAATTTTAAAAAAATTAAAAATTACAATTCCTTTAATCTGTTCATATAACGTTTTTATACCCTACACCACTATGTGGTCAGGGTATTATAAGTTTGTGCTGATGTTTGTAACACCAAAAAATATTGGTCGTAGACCCACCTTATAGTATACCGATCGGTTCAGAATTTTTTTTTATTTCGATTTAACGATGTCCGTCTGTCCGTCCGTCCGTCCGTCTGTCTCTCTGTCCATGCAATCTTGTGCGCACTCTACAGGTCGCAACTATTAAGATATTTTGATGAAATTTCGTACGCAGACCTATGTTGGCCCAAGGACGAACAAGTTTGATTTTGGTGAACATCGGTCCATGTTTAGACCTAGTGCTCATATAAGGGTCCTACCAAAATTATACTGTTTATACGCTGCAGGTCGTAAATATTAAGATATTTTGATGAAATTTGGTACACAGACCTATATTGACCCAATAACGCAGCCTATTGATTTTGGTGAACATCGGTCCATGTTTAGACCTAGTGCCCATATAAGGGTCCTACCAAAATTATATTGTTTATACGCTGCAGGTCGTAAATATTAAGATATTTTGATGAAATTTGGTACACAGACCTATATTGGCCCAATAACGCAGCCTATTGATTTTGGTAAACATCGGTCCATGTTTAGACCTAGTGCCCATATAAGGGTCCTACCAAAATTATACTGTTTATACGCTGCAGGTCGTAAATATTAATATATTTTGATGAAATTTGGTACACAGACCTACATTGGCCCAATAACGCAGCCTATTGATTTTGGTAAACATCGGTCCCTGTTTAGACCTAGTGCCCATATAAGGGTCCTACCAAAATTATACTTTTTATACGCTGCAGGTCGTAAATATTAAGATATTTTGATGAAATTTGGTACACAGACCTACATTGGCACAATAACGCAGCCTATTGATTTTGGTGAACATCGGTCCATGTGTAGACCTAGTGCCCATATAAGGGTCCTACCAAAATTATAATGTTTATACGCTGCAGGTCGCAAATATTAAGATATATTGATGAAATTTGGTACATAGACCTATGTTGGCCCAAGGACGAAGCCTATTGATTTTGGTGAACATCGGTCCATGTTTAGAACTAGTGCCCATATAAGGGTCCCCCCAAAATTGGCTTAGTTACAAACTGCAGGTCGCAAATATTAAGATATTTTAATGAAATTTGGTGCGCTGACTCACATTATAGCATTTTTAACCCATTCGAATTTCGGATCCAAACAATACACCAGACTAGTGTAGGGTATTGTATAGTCGGCATGCCCGACTTTAACCTTTTTACTCGTTCTATATACTCAACAGTTTTGCCGGTAAAAATAAATGTATGAAGAAAAAAATATTTTTTGCCTAAAATATTAAAAAAAAGTCATAAACAAAAGTTTATTGATTTTTATGGTAGCGGTAACAAACATTTATTTTTACCGGCAAAACTGTTGAGTATATAGAAAAACGTTATATGAACAGATTAAAGGAATTGTAATTTTTAATTTTTTTAAAATTGTTTGAGCAAAATCGGACTAGTGGTTCTCGAGTTATGTCAAAAAAAAAGATATATCTCGATTCCTAGGGGTGACCCAGCGAAACGCCGGGACACGTATAACTTGTTTTTGACCGATATAACATTTCCCGTTGGTTTCATCCCATCCCGATTTTGACTGTCGCATAGTGTAATTAGAATCATTCTGTTGACTTAAATTTTCGTAACAGTCATAATATCCGTAACTGGGATAGACAGGAATATGTACCTTGTAAAAAGTGATGACATTTTGTTGATGTTCATATTCTTTTCCATTAATTAAGTGCCATTATTTCCCATTTTATCCCAGATGAACAGAAAAGCAATCTTCAAGATTTTGTATTCTAAAAATTGGATAAAATAAGGAGAGTTGTATTAAAAAATAGTTTTGCACATATAAACCAAATTTCGCATACCTTTTCCATATTAAACAATGAATAATCGCTATTTGCCCCTTTTTGTTTCCTTAATTTTATTATTTTAATATTTGATATATATATAATTGTTTTGTCAATTTTTGTATTTCAAACTTACTTGTTATTGATAATTTTTTAAAATTAAATTAAAAAGGAAAAAATTCATAAATGGTATGAATTTGTTCATACATATTATGAACTCATATCAATGTATGCCATTCATAGTATTTATGAACAAATTTGGTTCTGTGTATATTTATGAACATACATGAAGACGCATTAACATGTATGACAATACATGCAGATTAGAGTGGTCCAAAAAAACATGAAAGTTGGAATTCGCGATCTCCACAATGTTGCCCCTATTCCTTCATGTCTAAAAACTCTCTGTGCCAAGTTTCAGCTAAATCCGCTGTTATTTAGAGGTAGCACAAAAAGTTGTCTTTTAAGAATTAGTAATTTATCTCTAGAGTAATTTATACAAAAAGTAGGCTTGACTTTAAATTTAATTATTTCTTAACCTGTACGCTATTATTTAACAATTTTTTTTAAATCTGGTCTTAATTAATGTGAATATAAGGAATTTGAAATCAAAACTTAAAAAAATTAAGTAACTTTTAAGTAATACGCGGTTTTTTTTTAAATTTATACAAAAAAATACATATTTTAGTCAAATTTTCGAAATTTTCCGAAAAGATGTAATTAAAACTTCAACTTGTTTTTGCCTTGTATGCGCAAATTTCTCAAATCTGATCTTTATTTTAACGAAGATTATGAATCAGCAATCGAAATTTAAAAAAAATTTGTGGTTTATGAATTATTCGCGGTTTTTGGAAATTCAAAAAAACTCAAGTTTTTTGAGATATTTTCCTAATTACCTGTAAACGGTGTTATCGAAAAATGCAATTTATTATACTTTTGCAATTCACTTACCAAGGACCTTCATTATATATAACACTGATTTTAATTTTAAAAAGGATAACAGATATCCTTGCAAATTAACTTAAAATTTGACATTTTTTAATATTTCGCTATTATTTAGATTGCTATAATTTTATTGCTACCAAAAACCCTATCTCACATAATAGGACATTTAGCAGATATATATTAATGCAAAAACGAAATTTTCATATTGGTAAATATAAGAAAACATCCTGATTGAAGTTGATCCTTTTTTGTATGAAATTTTAAAATTTCGCGAAATCCGCGACTCCGATTTCAATTTTGATTTCATATTCGTAATGTACACCTAAAAATATATTAGATTTGATATGTCGCGATCATAATAATTATATTTAATTTTTCTAATTTTTTCCATTATTTTTAATTAATTAAAAATAATAGAACAAGTACAACCTCGAAACTTCAATTGCGATGTGCTACCTCTAAACAAAACTATTTTGGTGATTTTTTTGATCAGACTACATTTTTTTTCAAAGTGGCATATTTGTAGGGTTGTGGAGCGTGAAAATTCCAACTTTTTTTTTTTTTGGACCACTCTAATGCAGATATTACCTCAAATTTCGTTAATGCACAAGTATGGACGTATATGGATGCATGTATGGAGACTTATGCATTCATGTATGGAAATGCATGTATGTTTATGAGAATGCACGAACATACATTAAACCTGTATGGAGCCATATATGTCGATTTTTACCTGGGTAATCATTATTTTTTTGGTTTTCCTCTTACAATACTCGTATATATCCTATTGCCAGCATATACATAACAATTATTAAATCAATTTTCCATAGTTGTTCTAAAAAGTATTTATGACCCCCCTTAGTTTATTTCTTATGGTCAATCATTAATTTTTGTTTTTTTTTTAATATTTTCTGTAACAAAAAAAAAAATCTAATAAATATACGTATAAGTACATAAAATTTCTTTGCACATATATGCATTTATTTATAACCAGGAAAATTTATCAAGGTATACTCGATTGTATGTGTTCTACTCTGAAAAATAAAATATAAAATAATCTTATAACAAAATCATAAATTTATTTTCAAACGTAGACTTTAAACACACATAAATAGTAAAATAACTTATTGAAACCTATGCCGGTCTGTAAAATAAAACTATCCATATACAACAACCTAAAGAGGTATTATAATGTACAATATTTACCTCAGTTTTTCTTTTTTGCATAGGAAGGAAAATCCAACAACTACAACAAAAATCCTATGGTGCTACTTATCAAACTGTAACGATCTTCTTCTATGTCAAAATTTAGGTCAACGACTCTATGTAGAAAACTCTACAGATTTTTTTTTGCTATTTTTGCAAAACTCATAAAAATAAACAAAGTACACTCGAAGGAAAATGTTGGTTGGCAAATAAAATTTTTATTAAATATATATAAAACTTTTCAAAAAAATAATCAAATTTTAGTGAATATATCGTTTATTAATTTCGTAATTTAATTAAATGATTTCCTATAAATTATTTTTAAATTCTGTGATACAATTTCTCGAATTCTATTTTCGGTTCTCGACATAGCACTCATCTTCAGTATCCATTCCCGTGTGGGGGTAATAATGATCTATCTGCAAAATTTGTTCCACTCGTAATATAAATAGATCATCGTACTGAAGATGGATGCTGTGGCGAAAAAGAAAATTTGCTATGATCTCAAATCGACCAAAAATCATTCATTTACCAATTAAAGACCATAAACTTAATTCATAATTTCCCATTATCTTAAAAAATCCCTAAATGTAGAGTTTCTAAAGAAAGATCTGAATTCGCAAAATATTCACTATGATGTATAAAAGCAATAGAACTTCACTACTACCCTTATTTTCAAAACTCTTAAATTTTCAGTTTCAATTGTGAATTTCTAATGTTAACAACGTCAAAAATTTGATAAATATCCCTTAATTTTCCATGAGTGTATCAACATAAAATATTAGTGTACTAGTTAGTATGTATAAGCAATTCCTCATTATATCATGTGGAAAAACTGTAATAAACTCAATCGAATGAAATCCTCTTAGAAAAACTATGATGTGAGAAAAAAAAGCTGAACCGAACGAATGAAATAAAAATCCTTCACTTGAAAATGCAGTTACGTTTAAAGCACTTGACACCTGGACATGATGAACGTAGTACGTACATAAATAAATATACAGAAAAAATGCACCACGGTTTCTCCTCAATATTGCCTGAAGGAAAGCCCTTTTCTGGAAAAATTAA
Organism: Leucophora obtusa; assembly: GCA_949987735.1. Taxonomy (NCBI): domain Eukaryota; kingdom Metazoa; phylum Arthropoda; class Insecta; order Diptera; family Anthomyiidae; genus Leucophora; species Leucophora obtusa. The sequence goes on along the minus strand of OX465299.1, from coordinate 64,137,548 downwards.
AACATACAAACACAACACATCTTATTTGTTCACAAGGTTTATTTAGGAAAACAAATAAACAGCACAAGAGGTTTGGAAAATCATAAAACATGAGATAAAAAAAAAAAACAAACAAAAAAAAAAAAATAATATGACAACAATTGATTCATAAAACTAGGGAGGAAAGGGGGTAATGGTAACTTGGTACCATATGCCTTAAATGTACTATTTTAAAAGGATTTTGGGACCACAGTTGAAACGACTAGGAGTCCCAATATCTATCGGACCGCACGTCGAACAAAACATTATAACGTTGTCACACACACAATCCACAAATGGTCAACAAGTGAAGTAAGTAAAAAAAATATATGGGTGAAATCAAAAAATGTGATAAATTTTTGGGGCACATATTTGAGAAGCAAAAAGTGTTAATATTTTTTTTCTTAATGGAATCAGTAAGTTTAGTCATTATAAACGTAATTGCAAAAAATCTCTTCAACAAGTTGTCGCAATAACTTTTTTTCTACAATTTTAGTTTTTTAGTGGTAACGGAGTTTACATTGCCACAAGCAAAAGGTATAACAAAAAAAATCGCTTACGAATTTTGTTCAATTTATTAGTTTTTCGTATTTGGGTTTTCAACATGCTTTTCAATAATATATATATTTTGTGTTTATCAAATTGGCGGTTTCGCGAATAAAATTACAATTCATTCCGTGAAAAAAATTTTGTTTTTTTTTCAATTTTGTATTTTTGGTCCTTTTAAATGCTTTTCGAAAATATAAAATTTTTTAAAATCCAATCAGCGGTTGCGAAGTTACAAAATAATATATTAAAAACATAACATTTCGCGATCAAAAAATTCTTAAATTGTGTGAAACAAATTTAATTTGTCAAACTAATGTCAGTAATGACTCGAAATATCGATTCCAAAACAATGAAATGAAAATCAATCGTTTTTCGGTCCAGCAGTTTAGGGTAAATAATTGAAAACTTTTTTTGATTTGACGCAAAATTATTAGTTGAATCAGCTTTTGACGCATAAATATTAGTTGAATCACCTCTGTTTATGGTTATGGAATGCCATCTGATGCAAACAATTTTGGTTACGGAGTTTACAGTAACGGAGTTTAAATTTGGTTCCAGAATTTTCTTTCCGAAACAAAATCGTATGATGCCTACAAGGTGAATTCAAATATGCCATTGTTTTTATCACTCGTTAAATAGTTTGGTGTACAAATTACGAACGGAGTTTACAACATTTTTTCAAATCTTTTTAAAGACATACTTTCTCATCTCGAGAATGTTACATGCTATAGAAAAACTTCAAATCTGTTATAGTAGATGATTATTTACAGTCCAACGATCATTTGAGTATAAATAACTATACTTTTCGCAATTTTTGGTCAGATTGTTATACATTTTGTAAAACAGTGACAATGCGCTGATATATATCAATATATATATATATATATATATATATATATTTTTTTTTAAGAGAAGCAACACTCAGGAAATTCTTGGTGAAAAATGAAGGGCTTCAAATATGGCAAAACTGTAATTGCGCGAGATGTTGAATTTTAGAACAGTTGTTGGGCGCCATCTAATGGTGAGTTGGCGAACTTTGTTGAAACTTTTTAGTTTATAGCCCTGTTATATTGATTTACTTCGGTGGGGTTAAGTGCTATGGGAACACCGAAGCAGGACGCTGCGATATGTATGAGGGATAGAAAAAACTCATACATATTACTATATTTCATAAATTGATGTTGCCTTGGTTGGGGCTCGAACCCGCAGCCTCACATGTAACAGTCCAACGCGCTAACCATTACACCACAGCGCCGACAAATGTAATCCATGCATTAGAAATTAGCCGGATAGGTACATGGTTTTTATCACATTTTTTGATATCACCTATATATTGTTTTTTTAAATTCCTGTGAAATTACAAATTCTGTCATTTAGTAGTGTTAATATTTATTGGCAAATAATTTTGTTTTGAATATTACGCAGTTAGGGGACAGTAAAGTCATTTGAAATTAAACTTTTATAAATTTCAGAAAGTGGAGTTAATCGATTTGGCAAGTGAAGAATTCACATATTGTTAAGTGGTTTTATTTGTTTTTAATGAAAAAAACATTAATAACTGCATTTATTTTCATTACCCAATAAAAAATCTCAAAAACGGAAACTTTGCCTAAAGTAGGCAACTGTTACTTTATTTTCTCTCCTGGATGACAGTGCTGCCACTACGAACTAAAAAAAAACGGTATCAACTTTATTTGCTTAATAATTAAATAAGGTAAACCAATATTAATTTTTTTTATAAAATTGATTATTTTAAAACAAATCCTTTAATTTTTTTTAGTATTTGCGAACACAACGGTCGAAAAGAAATGATAAAAACCTCAAAAAAATGTGGTAGCATCCAAGTAGTAAAAAGTTGGCACCTTTCACAGCTAATAAAACTCATTGTGAATGAAAATAGGAATTTATTCACAATCAAAGCAAAATTATTCTTTTTGTGAGCAGCTTTTTGGAAAATTTTTTCTATTTGCAATTTTATTCTATTTCAATTTTGATTTTATTGGGAACAAATACGATTAAAATTAAGAAAAAAGATAACAAAAAAATATGAAAATATCGAAAATAAATAAAAATTAATGGGTAATTTCATTCTAAAAATTATTAATTTCACATATGGTTTAGCGGCATGCCTTAGGCCTAGTTTTTGGGATGTCAGTTACACCGAAAACGAATTTTGTCGTATCGGAAACCCTATAAAAATATTCATATTTTCAAAGACTTTGTTTGATTGAAAATAAATTAACCAATTAGAATTCTCCAAAAATAAATCAATTCAAGGCATACTGCCACCCAATATTTTAAGTCGATAAAAGTCCGCTTCAATCCCAATAAGCACATATGTTTTAAAAATTCAAGTGCTTTAAATTTTGCTTGAAGTAAAGCATATTTCAAATTCTAGCACTTGTTTTTTTAACAAAAATATTTCAAAATTGAATTTTTGTTTCCCTTTTGCTGGAGTATGCTATTGAATTAAAATGTAATAAAAGTTGAATTCAAGCCTTGAAACTGGAAAACAGGGCTGGGATTGAACTTGATTTCAACTTGAATTCCAGTGAAAATGTTTATAGGGATGCGAATGCTTATTAGGAGCTTATAAAAAAAAATAATAAATGTGAAAATTATTATTCAGAGGAAGCTTAGGTTAAAACAAATTTTCTAATTTTAAGTAAAAATTAAATCAAATAGACACACTTAATAATTAACAATAAATAACGATGACGATATGAGGGCTGTGGTGTAATGGTTAGCGCGATGAACTGTTACACATGTGTTTAAGGTTCGAGCCCCAGCTACCGCGACATCAATTTGGAAAAATATCTATCCCTAATACAGTGTCCTCCTTCACTATTCCCATAGCACTTAACCTCACCGAAGTAAAATAATATAACAGGGCTTTGAAATAAACAGCCTCAACAAAAGTTTGCCAACTCACCATCAAATGGCGCGCAACAACTGATCTAAAATTCAACATCTCGCGGAATTACAGTGTTGCCATATTTGAGGCCTTTCATATTTTACCACCTCCTATCTCTTCTTTATCCCCTTTCCAAATAAAGCAACACGCTAAATAAAGTTGGATTAGATTTGGTTTGGTTAATGCTATATGTGCTGCCTGGTTGTCATAGTAATGCCAATGCTTGGTTGTAATAGCAACACGAAAATTTTATAAGATAAGATAAGATAAAATAAGATAAAATAACATATGATAAGATAAGATAAGGATTAAGATTAGATTAGATAAGGTTGGATTATATTAGGTGGTTGGCACAGTAACGCCAAGGCCCGGTTGTCATAGCAACACGAAAATTTTATATGTAGGGACGCCCTAATCGCCTAGCGGTATGAAAAATACTTTACGACCTATTCTCATACCTACCAAATACACATATACGGTTTTTAATGCAACAGATGGCGCTGACTGCTGTTTTGTTTTTTCTGGCAATACTATTTCATTTTATTGGGGAGCAGTGTTGCCCCAAATGTTTAAGCTTATTCCCATTTAAAATTTTTAAATCCCCAATGTTATACCCAATTCATTTTACTTTAAACAAAAACTCAAAAGAAAAAATAGGAGCTAAGTTAGCTTTGCTCTTAAGTTCAGAAAATTATTAAGAAGTGAGTGAGCAAATTAAATAAAATTGAATATATTACGAAGAAATATTTACGTTTTCACTCGAACTTTAAAGGCTTCAACTCTTTGTTAAAATTGTGAAACTAAAAAAAAATTATTATACGAAAGACAAATCATAATTAAGCTGAAATGTCACCGTTACAAAATAAAAGTCGTGTATTAAATTTTCGAGAGAAAAAATTCTGCACAATTTTCACACGAAGTTCATTATATTGAAAAATCTTTTTTTTTTCTAAATTTTGTATGGAACTTGACAAGTAAATACGAGTAGTTTTCAAAAACTAATAGTTTTGGGTTAAGTGTAAATGTAGTAGGTGTAAGTACTAGGTCTCGTAAACTCTTTTGAACATTAAGTTTGCATAAGTCGAGTTTACACGATTCAGAATGTATATAAGAGGTTATATGAAAACCCCTGGTACTTCTTGAGCCTACACAAAACTTATTTTTTCTCAGTCCTTTGCATGTAACAATTTCAGTATTTGGAAAATAGAAAATTTTTTGATTAATTATTGAGCTTGGTTGCTTTTCGTTATTTCAAGATTTATAAATATTTGGAGAACATTTTTTCAATAATTCAAATATTTTGTAGAAGTTGTGAAATTCTTTAACAGACCTAATTTGATCGACTTTAATTTGAAATAATACGCATAAAATTTATACCAAAATTGATCTTATTTTGGGCCTAAAACTAAATCTTTTAAAATTTACAAATTTTTTAATCTGTCCCCAAAACCAAGTTGAAATCCATAATTTGGGCCCAAATCCCCTTACCTAACAACTCTGTAAAACCTCATTTGACATAAAAAAATCCTACCTTGATAAAATTTCCCAAAATAAATCCTCCTTTGACAAAATTTCCGACATGCTAGCGACATCTACAGTTTGTTTAAAAAATTATCGATGTTGCATCTCTATATTATACGTATGTCTCTGCTAAAACCACTAGAATAACATTCACATTTCTTTTTTTGTATGATGAATGGGAATCCATCTGCAATGTGATGAAAAGAAATTAATCTTCAGTATAATGGGTGGTAAACCATTCCCAAACGTGATGGTTGGAAGGCCCCACTGTAATTGATGGGGCCTTCCAATTGTGATGGATGGGAATCGATCCCCGAGTGTGATGGATGTTAATTCAATAATTGATTTATGAAGGTTTAATCATGGACTAATAAAATTTTCGTTTTGTCGGCTCGATCGTATCTTAATAAGCGCTTTCTTCTATCAGTAAAACCAAGGATTTATTCAATTCAACTGTGTGATTCAACTGTGGATTCATAAAGGTCCCGTTGTGAATGAATGAGCTCTTCATACCATCGGTTCAGTCGTGGGATTATAAATTTATTTACTATTCCACGATAGCAAGAATTGAACTAATATGAAAAAGAGTTTATTAATCACGAAGAGTCTATTAACGTATGATTGTACGTAGCGCGAAGAGTTTATTAATCCACAACTGAAATTTTATAAACCTACGATTGAACCAATATGACGAAGGGTTTATTAGATTAGAAGACGTTCGTTGTCAAACGAATGAGTGACTACATTTATTTTGTTTTTATATTGCATGTATTTTGTTATTGTTTTTTCATTCCGGTGAAGCAAAACGTCATCTAGAAACACCACCTTAATCTACGATTGATTCTTTACAAATCTACGACTGAATCTTTATAAACCCTCAATTGAACCTAAAACACGTGGTTGAATCCCACGATAAAACATTTATAAATGCAAGATTTAATCTTTTAAAACCCGCGAATTAATCTTTGTAAACCCTCGTTTTATTCTTTATACACCCACTATTGAACTTTAATAAACTCCCGACCTACGATTGAATTTTTTTTTTTTAAATATCAAAACAGGTCTATGAACTAAAAATATTCAAAAAATTTCAACAATTTTTCATGAAATGGCGCCCAGTAACTATTCTTTTACCACCTTTCATTTCTTCTCTATCCCCTTTTCAAAGTAAACAACGAGCTAAATAATAGAAAGAATTTATTAAGTGTTGTTTCTCTTCAAAAAAAGAAAGCAAAAAAAATCTACAACTGCAAAATCTTATAAACCATTTAACACCCATGATTGGACTTACGTGATGAAAAATATATGAATCCACAACCCAACAGCTTTAGCCTATGAATAATCCCTTTTTAAACCCAAGGTTGAACCGATAGAATATTGGTCTTCAATTAAATAAGATGGGATATTTAAACGCATAAATGGGTCTTTATAAAAATAATTTTTAATCTATATGAACTCACGATTATATCAACATATATAAACCCACAACTGCATCTTTATATAATTCATTTTTGTAAGCCCACGATTACAGTTTTATGGCCGAAGAGGAATTTTTTAAAGGATGAAGACTATTAATCAACTACTTAACTTTTAAATATCAAAGATTGGACTGATGGGATGTAGAATTTATTAATCCACGATTATGGGTTCATTCAAATATGATTAAAAATTTTTAAAACCATGATCGGAATTTTTCTAAGCTTTGGTTGAATAAAAGGATTATTGTACTTTGGTAACTTTAGAAACCTATGATTAAAAATATTTAAACCCAAGATTGAACCTTTTATAAACACGCGATTGAACATAAGAATAATTGGATTTTTATTATTATAAAAGTATAAATCCTCGATTGAATAAAAGTATTACTGAATTTTGGTACTTTTATTCACTCACGATTATAAGGAAGGATTGAAAGCGTTTCCTGTGTTTATTAACCCATAATCTGATCGATCGATGTAGGGGATTTTCTATATTTATCGAACCACGTTTAAGTTGAAAACTTAACAGTTTGTGATAGGTTTACTAAGTCACGATTGAAAGGAAGGTTTTAGTTACTAGATGGAGTGGTTTTCCTAAGTCTATAAACCCACGATTGAAACTAAGGCTTAACAGTTTTTGGTAGTACATTAGGCCACAACTTGGTGCCTTTAGCAACCCACAATTGCATTGAAGGATTTTGTGGCTTACGGACCCACAATTGTATTCATAGAACGAGATGCTTTGCTACCTTTTTTAACCACAATTGCATTGAAGTGTTAAATAATTTTTATACCTCTTCATATCTCTGATATTAACCCTCTAATGCCCAAGGCCGACTTTTGGCGGTCTGCAGATTTAAAATAGTTTTTAGCTAAATAACAATATTTTATTAAACAAGTTGTATTATATCCATAGAAAACTTAACTGCCTACTTTTTTTGCCTTCAAACTTTTTTTGTGTAAAGAACGGTTTTCAAGCAAAAAGCATGTACATAAAGCGAAAATTTAGAAAATTTGAAAAAATTAACTTTTTAAAACAGAAAAAACTATTTGAAAAATTGCCAAAAATTCATTTACGATCTGTCGTACATTACCGATAATAAAAAAGCTAGTTTAGAGTCTCTAATTGTAAAATCAGTTAAAAATTTTTATCCAGGACTCACAGGATAACGCCAGGATACGTTTTACAAATATCTCTCTAACTCAAAAGCTAGCCAACAGATTTTCTTGAAATTAAACACAGATTATATACATACTTAGAGGTAGTAGTAAGCAAAACTAACTTCGTCAAAATTTATTGATGTTTAGTGGCAAATTCGCCATATTATGTAATTTTCAAAAAGGGAAATCGCCATAACTTTTGAAATAACAACAATTGATCAACAACTTTCGGTACTTAATTAAATTTTATTGATAGTGTTATTTAAAGCAAAAACCGAAATTGTTTGACTACTGGGTTTCAAGATACGTCTTCAACGTTTATTGTGCTATATCGCCTAAATAAAGCGATAAATTAAAATTTTAATATTTGTTCCATAGTAGATTTTCAACGCCAAATATAATCAGAAGAAAGAGCATAATGAAGGGAATTTTAAACTTTCTAAACCCACGATTGACCAAAGAGGTTTAAGGGCAGTAATACGGATATGCCCCACGATTGCGTCGAAGAAGTGAAAGCTTTGAAAAAATATTATAAATCATTGATTGGACTCAACGACTTACCGAACGACTTACTTTTAATTTCTTCTAAAGCCCGCTTTTAAAATAAAATACTATATTCTTATGTTTATAATTCAAATAAAATTAATGTTAAAACTGAATGATTTAGTGCGATTGAAAGTATACGCAAATGTACTTATTGTACCGGTGTTATCATGACTGCTTTGTAATATGGGTTTTTTTCTTTTTTGGTTCTCCTGTAACCGGAGGGCAATTGAAAGTCATGCATTTTCACAAATGATTCAAATGGTTGGTTGGTTGGATGGTTAGTGGATCCGTTCATTTGGTTTTGTTTGTCCATTTTTTGTGTGTGTCAGAATCAAATTAATGTGTTTAACAATGAAATGTGAAATGTAAAAAGGGTGATAATCACCCGAAATGAAAGAAGAAAAAAAAAAAATAAGATGTATTAAACATAAACCGAAACGAAGACTGTGAGAAATGCAAAGAAAACAGGACAATATGCCATGTGATGCAATGCTATGCAATAAGGGACATTTAAAGGTTTTTTGTTTCCCAACTCTTCTTTCACTTATTTGTTATGAGTGCAATGCAACAACAACAACAATAACAACTACAACATAAAATTGAGAAAGTACGAGTTTCGTCTGACAAACTATATGGCATACCATGACATGTTGGTATTGGTTTGATGATAATTACCATGACATTAAAAATGATGACAATGATAAAGCACATCGTAGTGTTATATATTGAACAACAACAACAACAATAGTGAAAATAACAACTAAAATAAGACATGGGGTACAACATAGTGTTAAGAAATGAAAAACTGTTAAGAAAATTATGTGTATGTGCGAGACTATAGATAACGAAAAAGTTGAAAGACTTATTGATGGATAGAGAGACCGACGGATAGAACATTATACATCCATAGGTCAGTTATGAAGATTTTTCTTAAATTAGAGTAACTTTAGTACATCAGTGTATAGATTGATAGCACGTCTTAAATTCAAGGCAGGAATTATAAAACTAGGAGATACAATCGCTATCGGATCGCACATCAGACCAGACATCAGACAGAATACTATGACGTTGTCAGAGAACATTATGGCGTTGTTTGAAAAGGCCATATGCTTTAGTCTTCTGAGCACAGTAGATTTTTTTATGAAATCACTCAAAATAATATGTCTGTTGGCTGGACAGAAAATTTTTTACTTTATTAAAATTTATTTGTTGATTTTAAAACATTTTTTGTTAAATTTAACAAATCTGGAAAATGGAGAATTTTTATTAAAAGCTCCCGAGTGTCCAAGGCCTCACCAATGTCAATTTTCGGATAGAGCTAACCTTTTCAAGGAGGTATTGTATAGTTAGGGTAGTCGAAATTTTCATCCCTTTTGCTCTTTTTTTTAGTTTTTGAGATATGGACCATTTTAAAAAATCGGGAGGGTAAGAAATAGCGCCATCTTTAAAATAGTTTTGAAAATTATAGTGTTTCCAATTCGGTTAATCGATTAACGGATTCCTCGATTAATCGCCTCTATTTCGGTTAATGTCGAAACAAATAATTTAAAACTCAAATAATTATTCGACCCGAATAATCGGTTAAAATAGCTCGATTAACCGGTTATATTTTAAATATGTAATTTTTTGCTTTATTTTTTCACAAAACTTAATAATTTTCTAATCTATGGCTAAAAAATTACAAGGAACGCTTAGAAAAAACCAAAACTAACTAAAATGTGTTCAAATTCTTTTAAAATCGATTGAAAGAGAAGTGTTTTTTGAGCAACACCAAGCAAGTCGACATTGAACCAGCGAGACACATCATGGATTTTAAGAGACTCCTTACAAAGGACTTATTTTACATTATCGCAATTAATTTTTAATAAAATTTTTTTGAATTTTTTTTAACAAAATAATAAAGTTTCTTTAGTAAAGTGTTGTTTTTTCAAATGCATCATATAGACCAACTGCAATTAATATTTTAATTAATATGCACTTCTATAAATTCCAATTTAGTAGGTTTGAGCTTAAGAAGGAGAATAAACATTTTTTTCAAAAGTTATAAACACATTACTAATTTGAAAATCAGACTAGATCTAGTTTTTGGCTTTTTTTATGGACAGGCTTCATCAGTGATTTTCCATTAAATTGTACACTAGTTTATATTTTATTGTCAGTTTGTTTTTAAATATATGATAATTTTTCAACATCCCGTCGGCTGTAGGAATCGAACCTGTACCTTTTTCTACATTACAAACGTAACTATACAAAGGTGCTACAATTTAGTCATCTCACCCAAGTAAGGCCTTGAATGCAATGTAACTAATTTATAGTTTTCTTTCCTAATCATCGTTCTGTTCTTGTTTTTTCACTCAGAAGTGATCAAACATAGATACATACAAACATTCAACTTTTAGATTTTTTGTGTATCTTCCAATCCTCTTCGTGTCTCCTTTACTTACTTACATATGTTTTTTATGTTCAAGATCAGGCAGCTTGCGTATATATTGGAGACGGGTTGCCAAGGAACAATTATTTTAATTTTTGCATTAAAAAATACAAAAGGGGATTTTCCGGACTTTCTGTATTTTTATTATAGCGATTTCCTTAAAATAGCGATTTGTCGATTTACGTTCATTACACCCCCCAGTTTTATTGGAAATGGTCACAAATAGCAGAAATCGAGTTATCTTTTTTTTTGGAAAACGTTAACCCGTGCCGAAAGTTGGACGAAAATGGCCCATTTTGGAAAAAATTTATTACTATTAAAAATTCCCAAAATTCGAAATTTCGCAAAAACAATATTTTTTATTCCATTTATTCATTTAATATAGTGAAAAGGATTCATATATGGAATTTTGACATAATCGGATATCATTAACCCACTTTAGCCTGGAATCCAAAATGACCCACGAATTTGATAAAAATGTAAAAACTTTTTTTTTTTAATTGATTTTAAAGATTTTTTAAGATGCCTAATTTGGATATCTCGATTGCTATTTGTACCATAGATGATATTAAAGAAAAAGAAATAAATTGGAAAAATGATAATTCGAGTTTGTGTTTGGAGCGACTGCTTTTCACGACATTTTACAAAAATTGCTCATTTTGTCAAAAATTAAACAAAATTTCAATGTTTTCATCAAATTTTACACAGTTTTCCGAAATTTTGGTTAGACTATAATTATATTTACATTTGTTTAAAAAATCTTTAACCCTTAGTGGCCTGGGATCAGAAAAGACCCATGAAAATTAATATTATTTATGACTACGAGATTGTAAAGACATTAAATTGATAAAAAAAATATATCAACTGGATAAAAATAATTATTTTATGTAACGTGATCCATATGGGGTTAATTTTTATACTTATATGCCCCACTAGGAAATTTACAGAATAACATCTTTCATAATTTTCGGAAAAATATCACTACAAATGGATAAAAATTTTTTTTTTTTCATTTGATAAAAATTATTATTTTGTATAACTTGATCCATATGGGGTTAATGTTTTAACTTTTCGGCAAAAAAGTCCACTTGGAAATTTTCAGAATAACTTCTTTCCAAATAGAAAGCAATAAATGCATAATAAACAAAAGCTTTTAATTAGAATCTAATACGATTACAAAACTAAAATTGCTATTAACATACCGACACTTTTGATCCCATCTTTTTAACCCTTAAAAATAAGATTGGGACTATGGAGAATTGCGCTTGATCGTTAGTTTTGTACCCTCTATCACATATCCCAATTTAATAAAAATCTGATGAATGTTATTCTGTAAATTTCCTAGTGGGTCTTTTTATGTGAAAAGTGAGAATATTAACCCTATGTGGATCAAGTTAAGCAAAATAATAATTTTTATCAAGTGTAAAAAAATTTTTTTTTTATTCATTCAAGTGATATTTTGTTCAAAAATTATTGAAGGTGTTATTCTGTAAATTTCCAAGTGGGGCGTTTTTGGCCAAAAGTATAAAAATTAACCCCATTGGGATCATGTTATATAAAATAACTATTTTTATCCAGTTGAGATTTTTATCAATTTATAATATGTCCTAAGTTTCATGGGTCTTTTCCGAACCCAGGCCACTAAGGGTTAATAATTTTTTAAACAAATGTAAAGATAATTATAGTCTTAACAAATTTAAGTGATGCTTTTCCGAAAACTATGTTAACGTTAAGGAAAACATTAAATTTTTTTTAAATTTTTGACAAAATGAACAATTTTTGTAAAATGTCCTGGAAAGCAGTCGCTCCAAACACAAACTCGAATTACAATTTTTCCATTTTATTTTTTTTCTGTAATATCAACTATTATGTGGTACAAATAGCAATCGACATCTCCAAATTAGACATTTTAAAAAATCTTTAAAATTAATTTAAAAAAAAAACGCGTTTTTGCAATTTTATCAAATTCGTGTGTCAATTTGGATTCCAGGGTAAAGTGGGTGACTGATATCCGATGAAGTCAAAATTCCATAGCTGAAACATTTTGACCATGTTCAATGAATAAAAGAAATAAAAAATATTTTTTTTTCGAAATTTCGAAATGGCCCAATTTTTCAAAATAGGCCATTTTCGTCCAACTTTCGGCACGGGTTAAAGTTTTCAAAAATAAAATCGATTTCTTCCATTTGGGACCATTTCCAATAAAATTGGGGGGTGTAATGACAAATCTATTTTAAGGGACACTCTAGTCAGCATGCCCGACTTCAACTTTTTTACTTGTTGAGCTTTTCCCAGCAAAACCAGGGTTTCAACTACTTACCAGGCTATTTACTAATTTTTTTTAAGCTCCTTGTAAGCGAGAGGGTAATGAGTACCCATTACTATTTTGAAAATTTAAAAATAGTACCAAATCAGTGTAAGGAACACTATAGTACTATTGGAGTGCTAATGGTACCACAAAAAGTACTATAGTACCAACTTTATTATTCCTGGTTCATACATTTTTACTCATTTTCTGTCATTTGAAAAAATAAAGAAGTGTTCGTAATTTTACTTGTACATAAGCTCTCAGTTTTTTAATGAGTGGGGATACTATAGTATACTATGCAGTTTTCCGAGTGAACCACACCAATTCTGAAACTGGATTTACTAGAACCTATTCCATGGAATTAGTTAAGGAACCCGTTATACAACTGAGAGAGAATAAGTTCTAGAACTAGTTCCATAAATGATTCTAGACCAACTGGCTTTACTCTGTACCTAGAGAAGCGGTTGCTTTTGGCACAATTTCAAACAAAACTGATCGGTCTTTAAATTTACAGAATAATGGATTACAAAAGAAATGTAGCTACCCTACGGGGAATGAGGAGTCAATTGCCCTCCAAGGACCTATCCCGAGACCGGGATACTAAATTAGTACAAATATGAACAAAAGAAAATGAATTAATTTTCTAAGTATTTTCTGATCCGTTATTTTCACTGTTGCTTTTAAAAAAACTTGACCGATACCGAAATAAAAAACAAAATTCGCGGCATATTTTTAAAAATATATTTTATTTATTTTACTCTTTTATTTATTTTTAACTTTATTTTTTCACGAATTGCTTATTTTAGCTCTTATTTTAAATTTCTATAATGTTTTGCTAAGAAATTTTAAGTTTTGTATTTTCAACGTTTTTTTAATGTTAAAGCTGTTTTAGTTTTAACAATTGGTATTTCATTTAACTTTTCTTTTTAACTTAAGGGAATTTTTTAAATTTTTATTTATATTATCAGAGTTTTTGAGGTAATTTTCTAATTTTTAATTGATTTTTTAATTTAATTATGGCCAACTCAAAAACCAAGTCAACTGCCATTAAGGGACCTATCCCATGACCGATCAATCGGGGGCACTTCCACCATATTTGTGTGTGTTAATGTTGTTTTCTTTTCTATTTTTTTCTTTTCCATGTTTTTTTTATTTGCTGTGTGTGTGTTTGTTTTTTCTTTCTCTTTTTTATTTGAACAGAAACTAAAAACATATAATTTAACCATCAGCCAGCCATCACGCATAAGCAACATTAGCTCAGACGGTAGAGCGTTTGCCTTACAAGCAGAAGGTTGTGTTATCGAGCCCTTCTTCGACGCCAAGTAGATTATTTTTAATTCTTAATTTTTTATTAGTTTATTTGAAAAGCTATTTTTAGACACACCACCTTACTGTCACAAGGTGTCTAAACTGTGGCAATTGGTCATTTCCAATGACAACGCCATGTTAAAGTAATATGTCTCTTTCAAACAAAAAGACCGATCAACGACCGGTCTCCGCCCCCTTGGGACCTATCCTGCGTGTCATCCGGGACCGGTCCCTTTCCCCGTAGGGTAGTCTACGACCTATTCTTTGGAACAGAAAATCTTTCTGCAAAACAAAATAAACCCTAACTACACTTTCAGTTGGTTTTCCTATATTTCTTCACACAGCTGTGTATGTGTGTCATCATAATCGCTTAAAAAATTTTTATGTTTCATTTCACTTTTACTATGCTCTACAAACATTTGTTTGAAAACTGACAATTAAGTAACAAAACATTCCCTTGTCTAATCCTTAAGGGATTTTTACCTATATACAGCAAGTAATGATAGGGTTTGAAACAAGTCCATGGTAATGTTTGGTTGAAATATAGAAATTTAAAGCAACATATTTTTTTTGTTTCCTTTCGACATCAAAATAAAATATACCGCCTCAAATGTATTCAACCTCAACTATCAAAAAATTGCCTTTTAACATCCATTTACAAACATGTTAGTTTAAACCACAAAAAAAAACCTTAAGAACAAAATAACAGAGAATGAGAGTTTACTAAACAAAAACTTGACCATGTCAACTAAGCAAGCAGGAATCATTTAATCCGCCACAAAAGGTCACAATATAAGCACCGTTTGTTCAAATAGAAATAGTAAAGATCAGGTGTGCACATAGAGTGGGGTATGATCGCAGCCTTTATATGTATAAATAGTGATTAAAGAGAAGTTTCATGAGAAGAGGGATTATATTTGTTTTAGCAAAGACATGGCAAAGTCTGCCCATAGAGCAAGTTTTGAGAAACACGAATCTGAAATTACTTTGTATCGTTACTAGACATTACTAGAGAACTCCAAAACTTGAACAATTTAGCTAACTAGATTTGAGGAACAATTTCGATCTACATAAATTCACTTTAGACACTAACTAATCTCAATATATTATTCATGAACTTCTCACCTTCCTAACTTCTGGGATTTGGTCCGTACAGTATTTTTGTTACATCAATCTCAATCCTTCCTTGTAGGAGCTTTTAACGATTTTTCTCTATAACTCATGCAGCATTGCCATAAAGATAATCTAGTCCTTAATCTTATACCCTTACAGTTATATCAAATGTTTAAACGCTACTGCATCCAGACACTATTATTTATATATTAACTGTATGCAGTCACACTGTTGACTGGTCATTCCAAATACCCCTACTTAAGTAGGGAATTACATGCACACAAAAACGACCACATGAATACCTTAGAGAGTGGTTACTTAAACAAGACCCCATATAACTCAGTATAGGTATCCAATACTACCAACATCCAAAGACTCGAAGATAGTTTTGTTTGACCAAACCACAACATGTAATATACATACATACCACAAATTGTCATGAGACAACTTAGGGAGAGCTACAGTTGAAAGTATAAAAAAGTACTTTGCAAAACTCTGCTAAATCCAGTCAGTCAATTGAAAAAAGGGAAGATGAAGAACTTTAAAGAATTATTTCTATCTATAACTTGGAAATTACAATGGACTATGACGATGATGTTGATGATAAGTTATGTATGGTATATGAATGTAATGAAATTGATTGCTACCTGTTTTATTCTTTCAAAATCATATATGTTTTGTCCTACTGAGTTATGTTCTCCATTTTTGTCATCCATACATGATAGTGATGCATTCTATATGGTTAAGAGTATAACCAAAAATTCCCCTGTGGTTACCCTTTTGCCTCATGTATGCAGATTCCCACAGTAATACCATTCATGCACATATTCATTTATAAACTGCGTTTAGAATATTTTTATAAGGGTCACATTTATACCAGATTATACAATTTTCAAAAATATATCCGATTAAACTTATGATTTCACCCATTAGAAAATTAAACGAAAAGACATGTTTGAGGTATAAAAAACCCCTTTTTGAGGGGAAAATAGTATTTGAGGTGAAAATAATTTTGAAAAAATGTTTAATCCCCATCACAAAATCAAAGTGAGTCGCGTGTGAGTCCGTTTTTTTGAAATACGCACGAAGCAATAATGAAAACAAAAGAAAACAATACTTTTTTGTTAGCTATCAGAGATCGAACTGTTGATACTGTTTTACTTTTTCGATACTATTTAACAATATAGTATGATTTTTTATTAAATCGCTTAGCTGATAATAAAAACAAAAGCAAAACTAACATTTTTCTACTGCTGTTGTAAAAGTACCCTCCAATATTTGTTTTTGATACCAAAATGAAAAACATATTTCCCATTCCTCTAAGGTATAGTTTAATTGCAGCCAACTTCACACTAGAACAATATATCAATCTTAGAATTTTCAACATTTTAAATTGTACATCCGACGTATTGAAGGAGCTTTCATACAAAATCTACTTACAAATTTTTTTTTTGACAGAACATCACGCTTTGTTATATCTTTTGGCAGATGTTTAAGATGTCAGGTGAAAATATGACGGAATATTTTATTCACCAGACAGTTATATAAAATTAAACAAATGTACTCTTGACACTCAAAGCTGTCGAACTTCTGAATCGTTCTTACACATTTTCAATACCGTGCGGCTGAAGTTGATAGCAAAGCTTTGAGGTAAAAATAAGCAATTGCGGTTTAGTTGGCGCAAACGGCATTTGGGACGGAAAACGCTGGATGGTCTTGGAGATTTGTGTATTAATCGATTTGGATCGTTTATTGTTCTTGCATAAAAAAACATCCACCTTTTGAAGCATGACTTTTTTTTATCTACACTCCAAGTAAGAAATTGTTAAAATTAAATAATACAACCGCAACAATATACAGTGGTGGCCACGAATTTAACACAATTCAAGTTTTTTTTAATTTTATTGTTGTTGCCTTTATTTTTAAAGATTAAAATAGTGGCTAAATTCGCCACGAAAGGCAAGGAGATGGTTCAGAAAATTGTACAGAATTTTAACGTATTGTTAAAATTAAATAATACAACCGCAACAATATACAGTGGTGGCCACGAATTTAACACAATTCAAGTTTTTTTTAATTTTATTGTTGTTGCCTTTATTTTTAAAGATTAAAATAGTGGCTAAATTCGCCACGAAAGGCAAGGAGATGGTTCAGAAAATTGTACAGAATTTTAACGTAATATTTGTTTTTTTCTTTTTAACACTTGTTTTAAGTGGGCGTGGCTTTTAACGAAAAATTAGCGATATCACGCTAAAATTCTGTACAATTTTCTGAACCATCTGCTTGCCTTTCGTGGCGAATTTAGCCACTATTTTAATCTTTAAAAATAAAGGCAACAACAGTAAAATAAAAAAAAACTTGAGTTGTGTTAAATTCGTGGCCACCACTGTACTTGACCATAACGCATAATTTTCTTGTGAAATTTTTTTAATTTACTATGGTATCGAATCTTTTCAATGACACTAATATATTAAATTCATTGATGAAAATTCATGAAGAGTACTCTCTGCTCCTCTTCGTTTTCACAGTTCCTGATTGTCTGTTTTGCCAAAAGCAGCACCACATCGCTACCTGAAGAGGGTAGGATAAGTTTGTGCTGATGCGTATAACTGTCAAACATATTGGATCCACCTAATAGTATACGAGTCGACTCCGAATCATTTTCTGATGTGATTCGGCATCGACGGACGATATCTGTCCATCAGTCTCTCAATGTAAAACTTTTAATCAAATAATATAAAAATATTTAAATAAAATTTAGCAAATATGCTTTACTAGGCCTAAGGACAAACCCTATTGAAATTGCTTAGAATCCTTATCTGTTTTCAAAACTACTTCCTATAAATTTGTTATATCTGAGTTTTTTTTTTGTTTTTTGCAAAAAGAGAAGCAAAAGTCAGGAAATTCTTCCTATTAATTAAAGTGTTGCTTTCTTTGGAAATGGAATACAAAAGGGATGAAAGATGGTGAAAGATGAAGTGGCAAAAATTGGGCTTAAGTGATATTTAGATACTTAGAACCAGGGGTACTGCATCATCAAAAGCATAAGTTAAAATAAAATCGATATTACCAGATGGTGCTTTGCTCAACAAACTGAGATTTTGAGCAGTTTTAAATAATTTTTCATTTTCAAATATAGGCTCAGCCGATACTAAACTGCCAGTAAATAGTTACTCCGGTAATTTTAAATTTTAGCGCCCACTGTCGGTCGGTAGTGCAAGTTCTGATGTTTTATTCAGAGACTATCAAGTATAAAGATATCAGAAGTTACACTACTTACCGGTAGTGGCGGCTAAAGCTTAATATTACCTCAGCAACTATTTAGTACCAGTTTACTAAAGGGTTCTTCAACTGGGACGCTACAAAAGTAGAAAGACAGGGTCAGCAAACGACGCCATATTTCTTGCCGTTCTTTTGACATTTCTCTTCAGTAAGGTTTGCCATTTCATGATGGAAAGATATACGAGCCAACAACGAGTCGAAATTATTAAAATTTACTACCGAAATTCGGAGTCAGTGGCCTCAACGTTAAGAGCGCTACGTCCAATTTATGGTCGTCATAAAGAATGGCTTCGTCAATAAACAAAATATGCGTTATTGGTCAGACAGCAATCCACACGTACTCCATGAGTCATCATTGCATACCGAAAAAATTACGGTTTGGTGCGGTTTATTGGCCGGCGGCGTCATTGGGCCGTACTTCTTCCGTAATGATCAAGACCGGCACGTTACTGGGAATAGGAATCGCTACCGTTCAATGATAACCGAATATTTTTGGCCCCAATTGGATGATATGGACTTGGAGGACATGTGGTTCTATCAGGACGGCGCCACAAGCCACACAGCGAATGTCACAATCAATTCATTGCAAACCAAGTTTGGAGAACGTGTTATCTCACGAAATGGTCCAGTCGATTGGCCGCCTCGGTCGTGCGATTTGACGCCGTTGGACTATTTCCTGTGGGGCTACGTCAAATCTATGGTCTATGCCAACAAGCCAGCGACGATTGATGAACTTCGTACGAATATCGGCCGATTTATGCTTGAAAACCGTAGAAAATTGGGTTCAGCGTCTGGACTTCTGGTGGCCATGCAAAAGAGATCGATTTCCATACATAATGGCATCGAACGTACTTTCACAGGAATGAAGAATTTCATTGATATCCAAAACCGTTTTTGTTTTATTTAAAAAAACTTTTGTAGCGCTCTTAATGAAGAACCCTTTAGAAGCTGATCTCATATTTTAAAACGCATAATTTTGTGAAAACTGCGCAAAATAAAAGAAACAAGCGCTTAATATGTTCGATAAACAAAATTTGCGATATGCTTTAGTGTCTTTTTCTAAAATAATTTACAAGAAATATTCAAAATAACTAAAAACTTCATATTTACAGCGTCAAAATTAATTGTACAGTATGAGTAACAAAAGAATTTTAAAGAATTTAGTAATTTGCTTCTGTGCATCGATTCCACTAGGTTTCTGGTTACTTCGAGGGAGGTTTTTTCCATTTCTCTATTATCACTGGCGGTCCAGATACTCCCACAAATGTTCAATGGGGTTGAGGTGGGATGACTGCGCGGATGATCCAGCTCTTTGGGAGTATTGTAAAACAGCCATTCCTGTACTATTTTCGTGATGTGCTTGAGCCCATTGTCAAGAGTGCTTGACGGCATATTTCAGTGGTAGGTTTTCGATGACGTATTTACACGTTTATATATCTACAGTTTGATCTGTTCCACAGTTGATCATTTGATCTATTATTCGGCGAGAATATTTTTAGTATTTTGCGGAGGCACCGATTAAAAAACAACTCTTAGTATTTTTTACTAAAACTCCTAGTGTTCTATATTTTATCTATCGTGAACCATGGCTCATCGCCATAAAGGAGTACCGCTATAACGCATGATTTAAAAACTTTTAATTTGGTTGCAGTATAGTGGTGTTGTTCTTCCAAATCTTGTTTAATGTTGTGTCGAGTGCTTTTCTTATAGGTACGGCTTTCAACATCTTTCTCCGTTCCTTCTTCATCAGTAACTATACTGCCTAGGTATTGATACTCTCATACCCTTTAAGTAACACTTCCATGGAGCACGATATGTTCATTTGAATTTGTATTTAACCTCATATCTTTAGTTTTAGAAATGTTTATTTTGAGGTCAACTTTCAGCGATTCATCTGTTAAATCATTTAACTTACCCCATATGTCACTGTGCTTATGTTTACGCCAATTCACATTTTTCGTCGGCATAATCCAGTGACTCCAATAGCTTGTTTGGGTAAACAGGATTCCATATTATACCACAAGATTTATTTTCCGTTGCACACCTAGATACAACATATACTATGACCAGGAATAATAGTAAGCAGACTTGTATCACTCCTGAGAGTGATTGGAACGGCGTAGTTAATTTGCCTCCATGCAGAACACTGCAACTGAAACCGTTATAACTTTTTCGTATTATTGAAATAATTTTTTCTGGTACACCTATGTTCCGCAGTTCGACCCAAATACAATCTCGGCTGATTGAGTCGAATGATTTCTCGTAATCAATAAAAAGGGTGTATAAAGGGGAACTCATTTCCACAGATTGTTCGATGATAATTCTAAGTGGGTTTATTTGGCCAATACATAACCGATCAGTTCGAAAGCCAGCTTGTTCATGTTGTAGCTTTTCATTGATGTGTGCAACCATTCGCTCAAGGATTATTTTCATGAAAATTTGCATAACAGATGAGAGTATGGTTATGCCCTGCCAGTTGTTGCAATCTGTAGCATCACCTTTCTTCAGCAACTTAACGTTCGTACCTTGGATCCAGTCTAGTGGAAATAATTTTGATGTACAAATCTTGTTGAATAGTTATTAAAGAATGTTAGCAAACTGTTGCGGATCACTCTTTAACACTTCTGCAGTGATATTATTGCTACCTGCGGCTTTTCCGTTCTTCATAACTTTAATGGCACTAACTAATTCCTCTTTGGGTAGAGGGTCAGTTTTAATCGGAAGTGGTTTAACTTGTACGTACTGGGTTGGATGTATTTCATTGCGATGTAGGTTGGGGACATTCTCGAAATGTTCTCTACATTTGTTATCAGAGTCACAAGTAAGTTTTTTCTATGGGATACTCCTGCAACTTTCTTTTTTCAGCTCGCGTCAGCTATAGATTTCCTTCTGTCGTTTATGATTGCAAATTTAACCCGCTTGTCTTGTTGACCGTATTCATTGTTCAGGGTTTTCCGTTCGTATACATCTCTACATGCGTTTATATGGTTTTTCTAATATGGCTCTCTCGTCTCCGAAGTTATGAAATCATCAATCTTATTTGATATTCTTCCAAATTTTCGTAGGCATGTGTCATTTATTGCGTTTTTATCACATTCCAGCAAGTCTGAATATTATTTTTATTATTCCGATCATAATTTAAAATTTTCTCATTAAGGACATCGCAGAATCTATCTCGCTGTTCAGGAGATTTAAGTTTATTGATCTTATATTTAACCGTATTAGGCTTGTCATACTATCTAATTATTTTTACACCGATTCGTATTGTGTCCACATGAACAGGTGGTGATCAGAGCCTATATCTGCCCCCTTTTATTTCGTACATCACATAATAAGTTGCTGCATTTAGCTCGAACACATATATGATCTATCTGGTTTTGGGTTATGCCGTTCGGGGATACCCATGTTATCTTATGGCCATTTTTATAAGGAAATAGGGTCCCTCCTATCTTTAAGTCATTAACTGCACATAGTCCAACCAGCCTTTATCCGTTATCATTCATTACACCCATACCATGTTTAACCAT
Organism: Leucophora obtusa; assembly: GCA_949987735.1. Lineage (NCBI taxonomy): Eukaryota > Metazoa > Arthropoda > Insecta > Diptera > Anthomyiidae > Leucophora > Leucophora obtusa. The sequence goes on along the minus strand of OX465299.1, from coordinate 64,115,392 downwards.
TACATGTTCCAACCCCTCATTTCATATCCAACCTTGGAGTTAAAGTCCCCCATTACTAATTGTAGATCCCTTGGGGGTATTTTATCAAGGGTTTTATTTAGGACATCATAGAACGTGTTCTTTATTTCATCGTGACTATCTTCTGTGGGAGCATGGCACTGCACCACCGTTAGATTCATAAATCGACACCGGAATCTCACCGCCATTATACGTTCATTAACAATCAATTACCTTGAATTTATAAGCATTCCTACGCCTTATTGATGGATGCCGTCGTTTTTTGGCATTCCAGACCAGTACATGTCGTGACTGGCAGATGTTGTTAATTAGCCATATTCATTTATTCTGACGTAACACATGCCCATAGAAGCCAGCTTGTAATTTTCAAGAATTATGCAAGCCTGTTCAACGTTCCCGAGTTCTTACGTTCCACGTAGCGAATCATATTCCACTAACATCGCCAAACTTCGTCATAGTAGTTTCGTTTTATTTATTTACATTTGTAGACTTTCTGGGAATAATAAAGTTTCCAGTCTGATGGTTTATCGGCCTATCACACAATATCCTAATAGTGGGGTAACGGTATTTTAAGGATATCGGTGTTTCATTTATTTCGTTAATGGTATTTTAAGGGCATCGATATTTCAGTTATTTCGGTAAGAGTATTTTAAGGATAACGGTATTTTAAGTATAACTATATTTTAAGGACAAGGTAACGATATTTCGGTAACGCTATTTTAAGCATAACGTTAATCATTTAAAAGGATTTTGAATCGATAATGGTGCTATAGCGGTATTGTACCACAAAATAAGTACCACCCTTCTACCACTTGTACTAACTACAACTCGTGTTCATAATCAATGAGCTTTGGTTTTGTTTTCATGAACCCAGTTCAGTAGTTTGTACTTAAATGCTAAAATGTGTTGTGGTTTATTTTGGTTTAAACAATTCATGTTTTATTAAGATGCATAATGATATTTTACACACAACTGGTGGTGTGGTGAGTTTTGTTTTTATAAATGTTGCAAGCAACATGTTGCTGTATACTTCGAAAAATGTTGCTAAACATTAATACTTTATTTTATATTTGTAACTGCGTGTATGATTTTTTTGTTTATTTACTTTTTTTGTTGTTGTTGCATACAACATCTGCATATGATTGATTGTTGTAGTCGGTTTTTATTTTATTTCATTTGTTGTTGGTTTTTTGTGTTTGTGTTTTTTTTTTTTTTTGAATTCATACTCCTACACTTCCTGTTTTACTTTATCATTTCTTTACAATTTAAATGACATGACTTGTTATAGTCGTCGTAAGGATAACAAATTTGAATGTGTTTCTTCATTCATTATCATACATTTAAAATTATGACTATTAATTAATCTAATGAGGTTAAGTTTTTTATTACTGTATATTTATAACAAATTGTTGAACTGCTGAAGTATAGTAAGCTTGGAAATTGTATGAGTGTGTCTGTGATAAATCTTGATGGTTTTTAGTGTGAAAGAAATCACATAAATGTTGTGTTCCTTGAAAATATTGTTTTTTTTCGGATAACTTGTGTAGAATTACGTTGACGAATGAATGAAGAGCCAAAAAAGGAGGCAGTAGAGTCTATGGAGATTTTAAAAAAAATGTATTTAAATTACAAGGAAAGACTTTTGTGGGCTGTTTAATTTTCTTACGACTAGTATTTTTTACTAACAACATGGGTTTTTTTTCCAATGACTTGTGTGGTCCACCAGCTGACCAACTAAAAAGGAAATCAGATATTGTATAATATCAGTAGGTACCAAATTTTATTAAAATATTTGCGACCTGTAGCGTACGAATAAGCGAACTTTGGGGGGACTTTTATCTGGGTACTAGATCTAAACATGAACTCATTTTAACAAAAATCAGTAGGCTATGTCCTTGATCCGACATAAGTTGGTGTACCAAATTTAGTGAAAACATCTTAATATTTGTGACCTGTAGCGTGCGCGGAATAATATATGGGCGTAGGCATTGTGGTGTCGTCAGTGACGTCAACATCAATTTAGAAAAATAATATGTACTAGTTTTCTATCCCTCATATATATATCGCATTGTTCTCCTCCGGTGTTCCCATAGCACAAGTCGCCTTCTATACCTCCACGTCTCGCTCAACCTTCACTCTTTTCATTTGTTCGTGAAGTCGAGCAAAGCAAATGAAAACATGTTGGTAAAATATAACAATTTTAATTTAGTTTTTCCCTATTTTCTAATAGTATTTCAACATGTTTTTTTTAAATATTCAGTATTTTAACGAAAAAATAATTAAAATAAAGTAATATTAAATTTAATATAAAATAACACAATAAAAGCAAAATAAAAGTTCGTGTTGATAGCAACAATTTTTGGTTAACATGTTGCAATGAAATTTTTTGTATGTAAAAAATGTTTAAATTTGCTTCTCCGAGCCACTCACTCAACAGCAACAAACCGTGACCACTGTAGTTTTTGTAGTAAGTTTGTACTCTCTGAAACACGTAACCCCACCTAAGTAAAATAACATAAGCTTCAACAAAGTTCGCCAACATGTAATCAGGTGGCGCACAACAACTGTTTTTGGATTCACCATCTTACAGTGTTGCCATATTTGAAGACCTTCATCTTTTATTTCTTCTCTATCCCCTTTCCAAAGAAAGCAACAAGTTAATTATGGTGCCTTGTGACCGTCATAGGACTATTTTTAAGACAGAGAGTCTTAACTTTTCATACAAAACAACAATAAAATGCAAAAAATTATTCAAATTCTATTTCTCATTGTTATGATTGTGTCGTTATGATTGTCTGGTACTAATTTTTTTGAAGTTTTTAAAGAAAAATTTGAATAAATATAATTTATTGTGACTTTGCAACAACATGGGGAATACAGTCACATCTAAGAGTCACAGACTTTTCGTAGGAATAGGCACCTATATCTAACTCATATAAGCCATATCTCATACTTCTATCCTCTTTAATCAAATCATTAGGGATCATATTATGATCATACCGTAATCATTTCGTATTTATAATCATTACATGATGCTTTTAAATCGTATTTTGGCACCCCAGTGCTGGAAGATTTGTCAAACCATTTTTACTCCATCATCCATTAACACAAATATGAATTAAATAGTTTAGGTATTTCGACTTTATTGGTTTAATTGAGATAGTTTCGCTGCTAGGGAAAAATTTATTTGGTTTTATTTAAAGATACATTTTTTACATACGGCGCAACTATTTGAATTTCTCAATGGATTTCAGTTGAATGCAGGAGCAACCTAAGGTTCCGTCCATACTCCTCCCCTCTTTCTTATCTTTCTAAATGATTTCTGTCGTCAAACTTAAAATTTTATATACACTTTTGCAGATTAGGGGCAGAAAGATGATTATGAATGACCTAACGAATATCTCTGAGTAGAGTCGTGTGAATTTGGTCGATTTAATGCACCCAAGAACCAATGTTTGTTGTTGACTGCTAGAGCCGTGGAGCCATCAATGTCTTCTTTATATACCCAGCAAAAAAAATTAGAATTAATGCTTTAAACACTACTTCTTTTACTACTTAACAAGTATTCGTTAGTGTATTTTTACTCCTTTTTAAGAAGTAATTCTGAACACGTTCAAAAAATCACTTCTTTTATTACTTCAAGAGTATCCGTTAGTATATTTTTACAACGTTTTTAGAATTACTTCTGAACACCTTCCAACAAATCTCTTAATTATTGCTTCTAAAGCACCAAATGTGATCCTAAAAAGAGATTTTGATATCATTTGGTATTTCCAAACAGATGATCGCGGGTTCGATTCCCGGCGGGACCAATATTTTTTTATTTATTTTTTTTTTAATTTTTTTAATTATTTTTAATTAATTTGTTTAAATTCAGTATTTTTTTAATTTTTAAAAATATATATGTATATAAAAACGAGTAAAAAGGTTAAAGTCGGGCATGCCGACTATATAATACCCTACACCAGTCTGAATTAAAGCCAAATAATTGGATCCGAAATTTGAATGGGTTAAAACGGACTTGTGTAAAAATTTTCTATAAAATCATAAAAGAAGAGAAAATCGAAAATATAGCCCATATGGGTGATAGGTCCAAATATGAACCGATCCTATCTAGAATCAATAGGCTTTTTCCTTGGGACCATGTAAGTCAGCGAACTAAATTTCATTGAAATATCTTCGTGTTTGCGACCTGCAGCGTGTAACCAAGCCAATTTTGGGGGACCCTTATATGAGCACTACGTCTAAACATGGACCGATTTTAATCAAAATCAACAGGCTTCGTCCCTGGGCCGACATAGGTCTGTGTACCATATTTCATTGAAATATCTTTGTATTTGCGACCTGCAGCGTGTAAAAAAGACAATTTTGGGGGGTAACCTTATATGGGCACTAGGTCTAAACATGGACCGATTTCAACCAAAATCAATAGGCTCCGTTCTTTGGCCAACATAGGTCTGTGTACCAAATTTCATTGAAATATCTTCGTATTTGCGGCCTGCAGCGTGTAAAAAGGACAATTTTGGGGGGTGCTCTTATATGGGCACTAGGTCTAAACATGGACCTATTTCAACCAAAATCAATAGGCTCCGTTCTTGAGCCAACATAGGTCTGTGTACCAAATTTCATTGAAATATGTTCGTATTTGCGACCTGCAGCGTGTAAAAAGGACAATTTTGGGGGGTACCCTTATATGGGAACTAGGTCTAAACATGGATCGAGTTCAACCAAAATCAATAAGCGTCGTTGTTGGGCCGACGAAAGTGCGTGTACCAAATTTCGTCAAAATATCTTAATATTTGCGACCTGTAGAGTGCGCACAAGAATGCATGGACAGACAGACGGACGGACGGACAGACGGACATCGTGTAATCGAAATAAAAAAATTCTGAGCCGATCGGCATACTTGTTTTAAGGTGGGTCTAGGACCAATATTTTTTGGTGTTACAAACTTCAGCACAAACTTATAATACCCTCTTCACGTAGTGGTGTAGGGTATAATGATGAGAAATTGCTTTTGTGGAAAACAATATTGAATGGAAGTGCACCTTTTACACTTGTTTAATAGGACTTTTATTGAAGAGGATAAAGCACAATATCTCGCAATAACAAAGTGGTGTTTTTTGATGCTAGTCAACTTTCATATCAAAAAATAGCTTAGCAGTAGAGAGCTAGACTAGCAATCATGATGTTGCAAGTTTGATACCCGGTAGCGTTAATAAAAAAAAACTTGTAAAATAAAAACAAATATATTTTTTTTTTTCGAATAAATTTTTTTAACTTTTAATTGGTAAAAAGGAGTTTCCTTTGCACTCGTTCAAAAAGTACTGAAAAAATGTTGAAGTTGTAGTATTACTCTCCTATGACAACTCAATGTTAAAGTCATTAGTGTTTATGTAAAAAAAGAAGTACATCTAGATCATCAATTGTAGTGCTTTTCTACTGCTTCGGAATATTTTTTTTTGCTAAGTATGGGTGGTATTAATATTGAGGAATCTCAAGCTTTTGATGTTTTGGGTATGGGATGTCATTTGAAAGGATCACGCTATTCAAATGTCGAAAGAGGTATTCAGGTTTTTTTTTCCTTGGTTGGGTGTAAGAACTACTTCACTTCTTCTGATCATTTTAGTATTTATACCAACCACCGTGTAGAATGGAGGGCGTTGACGCTCATTAATGACAGCAGGGAATCCATCTCTATTGACTCGTTGGAGCATCAACGGAATGTAGGTTGTGTAACACTGTACTGTCGTTACTACCATGGGAAGTGTGCTGTATTTATCCTTAAGCCCCGAGTTCACAACACTCGCTTCTGTAGTAGATTTCATCCGTTTGTGGTCGGTTGTCGTGTTAGTCGCACAACGCTTTAGAGGGATAATTCGTTCATTAGTCGCCCGAATGTGTAATGAATTACCCTCAGATGTATTTCATGATAACACATCGGCTGAAAAGTCCGTAGGATGATACATAGGTGGCACCACTAATGAAAAATCCATATAATTTATTGGAACTACCGACCTTTAGATGATACCTGTCAAAATTTAAAGACAATTCGTTTAATAGTGAACAAGTTACAGCTGTTTAAGTGACGCTTTTTCTATGATTTTGAAAACAATGGATTCAAAACAATTTCGTGTGTTGATTTATCTTTGCTTTTTAATGGCAAAAACACTGCTCAAGCCAAAGCTTGGCTTGATAAGTGTTATTCGGACTCTGCTCCATCGAGACAAATGGTAGAAAAGTGGTTTGTTGACTTTAAACGTGGTCGTACCAACGACTATATAATTAAAAGACTATCCAACTCTCCCTACCTCTGTTTAATCACTCTCTTCTTAATTTGTATCGAAAATTCAGCCATAAGAATTACACACGTCTGCAAAGGCTAACATTTTCGATACAGATTGTCAATGTTCGAAGCAGGCGATGAAAACCGTCTGGTCGTACAAACACCCATGACGCCGGATGCTGTTGTCTCCCAAAAGAGGTGGTGATACGGGAAAAACATCAAAAAGTACACAAAATCGTTTTGGCAGACCGTAATGTGAAGTTGCAGGAGTTATCTGATACCTTAAAGATATTGAAGGAACGTGTCGGTTTTATTTTGCATGAACATGTATGATCTAAACAATTAAAAAAATGTAAGCACAACTCAATTGGACTAACATCAATGACATTTTAACAATGTTATCTCTATCCTCTGTTATTACTGTTTTTGCTTGTCTGGTAGTATCATAAAGTATCGTGTCAGCTGTTTACTTTTAGTTAATGTCAGTATACACAACTACTTAGTTTGTAAGTACATTCGAGGTAAAAAAATCTATTGAAAATAGATTTCTACCTCACGATACCTCATTTCGCTGCACTTTACTTCCAAACTAATTTGGGCTTTAACATCTACCCGAGCCTATAGGAAAACCCTTTATAAGGTGGTTATATGTCCATTACTTCTGGTAGCAACTAACACCAGCACAAACTCAATATATCCTCAATACATCAATGTACCACAGAGTGGTATAGGGTATGAATATTTTTCTCAAAAAAGTAATAAATTTATATGAAAACCAACTACTTTTTAGACAACCAACTTCTCTTGCCCGTAGCTAAAAAGTTCAACATTGATAAAATGAATAGATGGCGCCAGTCCTATTTATTTCTTTAGGCCAATTATAACTATTTAGAGTTGGCAGTAACAAAGTTAAAGGAATCATGCAACATCTGAAACAAAACATATGCAACATGCGTGCTGCATGATGCATTTACTAAAACACAGAAATTCACCACACAGCAAAATAACAAGCAACATTTTACAGACTCACACACACGCGCAAACATACAAACAGTTGCACACCCATGCACACATATAATGATAAAACTCACCACTAGTAAAACAAACAGGCATCAGACGATTTTTCAAACATGTGAAAACAAGTTTTATTTAGTTGTTTACAAACAGAGCAAATGAGTGGTTGTGTTTTACGGTTATAAATCAAACGAAAAAGAAACGGAATTATGAAGTGAAAAATTTGAAATGATATAAAAAAATAAAGAAAACAAAAAAAAATTTGAAAAAAGAAAACAAAAATCTAGAAATCTGATAAAATTGAGAAAAAGAAAACAAAAAAATTTTAGAAATTGTGAAAAATAAAACATAAAAATTTTAGAAATTGTGAAAAATAAAACACAAAAATTTAAGATACCTATTACAAAAAAGGAAAACAAATATTCGGAAATTAATAGAAATTGTGAAATTTAAACAAAAATCTGAATTTATAAAACAAAATATTTAAGCGCGCTTTAATTTGTAAACAAAATTATCGAGACATTTGCTCTTTTTTGTCCAGCATTTTAAAATCGTTTAACGAAAAGTCGTTAGTTAGTGTTAAAATTACTAAATTGCTTTAATGAACAATTTGTTCGTGTAGCTTGCATTTTCGGTAAATTCTTGTTGTTATTATTGTTATAAATGTGCAACACTAATTACCGCATGTCGCGTCCGTTTTTAAAATACGCATGAGGATTCCGGTGATTATTGCATAGTTCGTTGTATGCCTGGCCTGTTTGCTGCTTCATTGCATGCATATTTGAGTGTAGTTGTCGCATACTGAATTTTGTGTGAGTGTATAAATCAGTGTGAAACATGATAACATTTTTTTGTTACCCCAGTGTTCATTTAAAATACAATAAAATCCCATTTACCAATATAAAAACGCAAACAAACATACAAACAACACATGCACATACATACGCGCAAAACAAGGAGATTTAAAACGCTTTTACACATACACATACATTCACATCTAGTATAAGTAAAAACAAATTTAAATATTATTTTTTTATATGTTCATTCCCAAACAAACGACAAAACAAGGATACAAATTTGAAACGACTAAATGAAACCAATCCAACCAAACCAAACCATCATCATCGCCAGCAATAGCAACAGCAACATTAACATCTCGTATTGGAAATGCATACAACAATAACACTATCGACTTTGTACTTGTGTGTGTAGAGATATACAACAACAATATTACCATAGTTATTGTTGGTGCTGTTCTTGTTGATGTTATTTTTATTTCAAAAGGATGTTTTTTTTTTCTTCTTTTTTGATTTTGTTTAAAATATATAAAACATTTGCAATTTTTGTCGAAACCTTAACCGTAACACACGAAAATATACAAATCAGACACAGTCATACGCATGGACGGACAAAATATACACGTGCAGTTTATGTTTTCGTCTAGGGTTGTCGCCTAACCACCCCGCGCTCTTGCTCTCACACTCTTTGTTTTATGAATGAAATAAAGTTATTAACCCTTCTGTCTTAAATGGGGTTAATATGAAAAAACTTGAAGATCTAAAAATCACCTTAATAAATATCAAAATCCTTCTCAATAATAAAAATAATTTAACTCGAAAGTTTTTAACCTTCTGCTTCCAACTCGGTTTTGTCTAAAATTCATGCTAATTTTGTTTTGCTAGATTTAAAATAAGTTGCTGTGGACTTCTCAAAAGTCCCAAAATTGCGGTTTTTTAATTTTTAATTGCGATTTATTCAATAGTGACACATGTTTCAACAATTTGGAAAATATATTTGAAGTCTGAACTAGTGCTGGTAAAAATATGAGCAGTGGGTAACAATTATCGAGTATTTGTCTTTTTTTTTGGGTACTCGATATTTAAAACTACTACTCGATATTTTCAGAGTTGCATTTTGGACTGAAAAATATATAAAAATGTGACTCCGCTCAAATATTTACCACAAAAATGTGACTGCGGTAAAATATTTATCACCAAACTACCACTCTGCTAAAAGCAAAAATCAAAATTAAAATGTTTAAAAGCATGTGCTAAAAAAGTATGGAAAACATAAATAATTAGTTGGTAAAAAGTTTAAAAATATGTTTATAAATTTAAGTATTGAATCAACGTAAACATTTTCAAAGAATTTTATTAAAAGGTTTTGAAAAATTTTAAATTTAAAAGCCGTTAAATGTACCGAGTAGTATCGAGTATCCAAATAGAAAATATCGAGTAGTATCGAGTAATGAAAAGTAACCGATTTTACCAGCACTAGTCTGGACTTTAAATAAATACAATATTTCAATTCTGGAAAAGCAATTTTTATAATTTTGTGCACCTGTGTAATTAAAGTACTTTAAATAAATTTATTTTGATCAATGAGTCTAAGGTGTCTATTCCTACGAAAAGTCTATGAGTCTTAGTTGTGATTGTGATCCTCTTGTATTTGTTGTTGTAAAGTAACAATAAATAATAAGGTCAATGTTATTGCAGTGGTTTTAGGATAACTAGGAGGTACTGATTTCGAATCTGCAACCAGTTTGTTCAAATTTTTTCAGCCGATTTTTTCAATAAAAAATTTATAATTTAGTAACTATAGCTTCGGAAAGAAAACGCTTTAGACAGTTTAAGTTTAATTCCATGCCCTATTTTTCAAACTTAAGTGTGTGTCAATATCTCAATAACTTCTCTAAAAATAGTCGCTCAAAGGCAAAAATTTTTTAAGGTTTTTTTTTTAAAGAAAATTTAAACGTAAGACGAAGTCCTATTTTAAATATTAAAGCCAATTTGGAAAGAAAAAATCCAAAATTTATATATTGCATTTACAAATTATGTGCGCTTTTAGAGCATTTTGTTATTAAATTTAGACTTAAAATGAACAAAAAAATATTTTACTGTACTAAATAGAAATAAATCTGTAAAAATAGCAGAAAAAGTTACTCAAAATTAGTTAAAAATGATGCTGCAGAAAAAACTGCTAAAATTAGCAGATTTTTTTACTAAATACTAGTAAAATGAGAACAACAAAATTAAAACTGTTAAATTTACAGAATTTTAGTTATATTTAGGCTACCTTTTAGTTAATTAAAAATAGCAAATTGTACTGTAGAATCTGCAGAAAATTTTCATAAATATTTGTAGACTAAAAATAACAAAAATAAACTGTTAAATCTACAAAATTTTTGCTATTTTTAAGCTAAATTTAGTTGAATGCAAATAGCAATCTATTCTGCTAAAATCAGCAGAAATATTTGCTAAAAAATTGTAAACTGCTGTTTTCAAAAGGCTCGATTTTTATTTGCATTTAAAAAAAAATCAACAAAAAAAACATCGACAATTTTAAATTTTTTGGTGATTTTTTAGGCTACTAATTATTTAGCAAAATTTTTTGCTGATTTTAGCAGGTTAATTTGATATTCTCCATTTACAAAAATTTTGCTCAAATATAACTAAAATTCTGTATATTTAACAGTTTTATTTTTTCTGTTCCTATATTACTAATATATAGCAAAAATAATCTGCTAATTTAGCAGTTTATTTCTGCAGCATCATTTTTAACTAATTTTTAGTAGTTTTAACTAAATTTTTTACGGACCTTTTTCTATTAGTGCACTATTACAGAATTTTGTTTTCTAAAAACATCAGATTTTATTCACTATTGATTTTTTTTGCGAAATTATTGCGATTTGCAATAAACATTCAAAATGAGTTCGTCGAGAAATAATTGTAGTGAGAGTCCGAAGGCATTATATATAATGAAAACTTTGGAAATCGCAATAATTTCGCAGAAAAATCAATAGTGAATGAAATCTGATGTTTTTAAAAAAAAATTCTGTAATAGTACAGTAGATTTTCAGTACAGTAAAATATATTTTGTTCCAACATCGGTTATTTTTGTTTGAAATTATCCCAAAAGCACCACTTCTATAGCTACAAATTGGAACCCGTTGCCCTAGAATCAGTTGTGCAACTAGTTCTGGAACTGATTCTACGTCAGTCACACTCACTCATAAAAAAAGTCCGTACAAATAGGTAAAAATTGTGCTGGCCCAAATATACGTACTATTTCCTGTTATGTTAGCAGAATTTTGACCTATGTATGGGCTTTTTTAGTAAAAACAGCAGAAAAATTAGTTCAATTTAGTCAGGACGTGTTTAACAGACTTTTTTACTAAATTTTTTTGATGAGTGTATGTGGGATCCTTGGAACTGGTTCTGGAACCAGTTCTATGGAATCAGTTGCAGTAGAACCAGTTGAGGAATTGTTGTGTTTGGCTACCGATTCTAAAAAATGTTCTTGGGTATTTATATGATCAACATTTTCCAGAAATAAAAAGAAAAAGCAAACTTTAAATACCTGTGACTTCTAATATTTAGTTTTTATTGCTTACGAGTAGTTCTTACTACTTACGAGTATAACTTCAGCACTTAACCATAACTTCCCTGTCAGAAAAACACAAACAGGAAAGCGATGGCTGTGCACTTTATCAGGTAGTATAAGTACTGGCAAAAATTGTTTTCCCATTCCCAAAATGATAACATCGTTAGATAAAAGGACCGGGAAACAATTTTTTTAACGTTGTCAAAAACGTTGGAAAACCCAATAAATAAATGTTTAGTTTATTTATTTCCATTCCAGTACAACAAGAATTAATCTTATAATTATAGTACAGGAATTTTAAGTGCAAATTTTGATTTTAAAAAGTTATAGTCACATTAATAATAATAATAATAATAATAATAATAATAATAATAATAATAATAATAATAATAATAATAATAATAATAAAATAATTAATATAAATAATCAAATAAATAATTAAAAATAAAAAAATAATAATTAATTAAAACAAAAACATATTGCAAAAATTAAAGAAATACCAATTATAAAAATTAATTGAATTGAAATTAAAATCGAGCATAGTGTTCAAAAAGAAATTTTTTAAAACTCGCAGCGTTGCTGTTTAGCTGTTGAGTTTGAGGGAGCATGTTCCAAATGTTCTGAAAATAAATTTCAAAAAAAAAAGTTAAAAAAAGTTGATATATATTTTTTGGGTCCCGCCGTGCTTTGAACTCAGGCCGTTAGATTGACAGACGAGAGCTCTATCCATTGAGCTTACGAGACACATAATACTTGGTGGCTGAAAACATAAATGAATGATAACAACTGGATAACTATTGGCTGAGCAAAAATACTAGCACTGGCAAAAAGTTTATTGGAACTAACAAGCTAACGCAAAGTGAACGGAAACCATGTAAATAAATAAATAAACTAACCAGTTCAATGTAGCTCTATTGGCTACATTGAACTGGTTACCGATAGACCTTCTCGCGAGGCAAATTGCTTGCGATCATGGCTAGAAGGCTGGCGTTTATTGGGGCATTAACATACAAGTCGTTTGGACATGCCAGGATACTAGGCCTCCTCGATTTTTAGATTAAGACTCGGATACCGGACATATCGGAATGGTCAGGGGGGCTCGACCTACCTATGAGGGCACTCGAGATTTATACGGATGGCTCCATGAGGGATGAAAGAGTAGGAGGTGGCGTGTATGTGAGTCGCTATGATTATCGACTCTTCTTGAGGCTGCCGGATCAGTGAAGCAGGGGAGACATTCGCGATTGGCACTCATCTGGGTGCATGGGGATAATGATGGCAACAATGTTGCGGATGAACTAGCTGCGCGTGGGACGATGCTTTGCGATGGAGAGATCGATCACACGTGCGGCATACCGCTCACGGCAAACAATCAGCGGGTTCAAACAAAGATTTAGTCATCTTTATTTACACTGAACCAAAAACAGCTGTGAAAACTAAAATCCATATTAAATTGATGAATGGGTGATCACTATACAACTAACAAAACCTGTCCATCAATTTAACGCATTGTTTAGTAGATTTATATTTTGACGTTTAACTATTTTATGTGGTATTATTTTGACAAATTATCGTCAAATGTATTAACAAAAATTAGTTGTCATATATTTAGTTAGAATATTCTTCTACCTCAAGTCCAAATTCTAATATGATATTGTCATATTAGATTTTTATTTGTTGTTTCAAAAAGGGTTGATCATTTTCATGATAGACAATACAATTGTTTCGTAGACATCACTCTACTCTTCAGTTGTCCGCTAAGAAAATGATAACTTTCCTACTCAAAACGAGACATTACATAAGGTACAAAAAACCAACGGGATGAGAATTTTGTACTTTCGTATATGAACTGTCTGATTTGGTAAAACCAGTTATAAATCAACTCCTTTTTGAAAGCAACAATTACATAAAAGTACCCTTTGGGTACTATTTATATGTATGTCTGTTGTCAATACATTTTGTAAAAACAACTAATTTTAAACTCAAAACAAAATAAATATTTGAATGAGATTTTAGCCGTGGTGTGCTTATTTTCAACAATTATTTTAATTTTTGCATTAAAAAATACAAAAATTGTTTTTTCGGACTTTCTATATTTTCATATATTTAGTTAGAATATTCTTCTACCTCAAGTCCAAATTCTAATATGATATTGTCATATTAGATTTTTATTTGTTGTTTCAAAAAGGGTTGATCATTTTCATGATAGACAATACAATTGTTTCGTAGACATCACTCTACTCTTCAGTTGTCCGCTAAGAAAATGATAACTTTCCTACTCAAAACGAGACATTACATAAGGTACAAAAAACCAACGGGATGAGAATTTTGTACTTTCGTATATGAACTGTCTGATTTGGTAAAATCATCAAAAATGATCAACCCTTTTTGAAACAACAAATAAAAATCTAATATGACAATATCATATTAGAATTTGGACTTGAGGTAGAAGAATATTCTAACTAAATATATGAAAATATAGAAAGTCCGAAAAAACAATTTTTGTATTTTTTAATGCAAAAATTAAAATAATTGTTAAAAATTAGTTGTCTTAACAATTATATTTAATTAAATTGCATAATCGTTTTGTTATTTTACCAATGCATTTTATTAAATTCAACAGTGCATTTTATTTAATTAATTTTTTATCGATTTATTAATAATTTTTAGACTTATATTTCATTATTTTTTATATTTCACCAATTTAAAATTTTTTTAATACAATTTCTTTTTTATAATGACCCTTTAGAAAAACGTGTAAGGCCACACAATGTAATGGATTTGGTGTACTTCATTTTGTGCGTACTTACGATATGGGATACCCGTGTATAACAATTGTATAAGAAACACAAAATTTTTGAAAATTTTAAAAAATTTTGTCTAACTTACATGCCACTATACTTGTGTGTACTTACGAAGCATATTGGCTTGTGGGCCATTACAATGCGGCCATACTCTGGGTAAAGTAAGCCAGCTTGTGTGTAGAGTTTGAAAGTACTCGGAGATACTTGTGTGTACTTACTAGACAGAAATTTTAATGTACGATTTAATTGAGAACGTTCAAAATTATATAAATTTATTTAAATTAAAATTAATAAATCTTCAATAAGCAATTCACTTGAAATTGAATTTGTTAATTATCTATACTTTGAAAAACAAAAACACTTAATGTCAATTTATTGATATTTCCGACAATTACAAATAGACATGCTAGTACGAGTAATGACGCGACAAAACTAAACTCACTAAACTTTTTTTTTCACAGATTTAATACTCTTTTTTTTCAAATTGAAGAAAAATTATATCAAATTTACATTGCAGCCTTTTTACAAAATTTTTTAGAGTTAACAAATTAAATTTTGTTAAAAAATGGACGAAAAATTATCTAAACAACAATTGTTTTGTAGAGAATTATTGACGGAAATAAGTATGTTCATTTAAAAAAAAATTAGTTGATTTAAAAAAAACACCCATTAATTTGAATAAAAAATATATTGTTTTAACAATTCGTTTCATCAAAATGTAACAAAATTTTTATGTTGATTCCACTTACGACTTTTGGTTCAGTGTAACACAATACTAAAAATCCTCTGTGCTTAAAAAAATTTTGAGTGTTAATTTTCCAAATTATTTATAACTAATTTTTAAGAACCCATTCTTTATTGTTGTTGTAGAGAATGTTATTCTTTCAAATAACCCAGAAACATTTTTTACAATCGATCGCCAACCACACTAATTCTGCAACTCGTTCCATTGCAGCCGATTCCATGGATCTGGTTTCGGAACCAGCTCCACGGCTCTAATATGAAAGGTATGAGCGACAGAGAATCAGTTGCAGAACTAGTTCCAGAACTAATTTTAGAACAACCGGTTCCGCTTTGGAGCTATAGAAGCGGTTGCATTTGGGACAATTTCAAACATAAATCATCGATGATAGAATTGATTGTAGAAGGAGTTGTAAAGGAGAACTAGTTACTCTAAAACCGATTCTTTGGAACAGAAAATTTTCATGGAAATGTATATCGCGTTCTAAAGCGATATACATTACCTTTCCAAATCGACATTTGTTTAACCATGACACAAGGGTTAAATTTCCAATAATGTGTGTTTATTTTTTTTCTTTTTTTTTATAATTCATAACATAGGATTAAATATATAAAGTGTTGAGCAACGAAAGGAAATAAAATCATCTGAATGCATAAAAAAAAACGCAGGCAAGAATTTCAATGTGCAGTGTTGCACGAAAAAAGTGATCAATATGAATCAGTGCGGCATATTAATTAAAATAAATGAACGGTTTTGTTATAAACCACCAAAAACGATAAATAATACAATATAACAATTAAGTGGCAATATCAAAAAGTAAAATGCAATAAACAAAATTTTTTGGCAACAATTATAAAACAAAAAAGTTAAATTGCAATGACTGGAAACTTAAATTGCCAAATTAAAATAAAAAAAAAAACAAACTATTGTGAAGTTAGTGCGAAATTGTTGTGAAAATGTTTTTGTTGAAATTTAATTACACTAATAGAAAAAAGTCGTTAAAAAATTTTGTTGAAACTACTAAAAACTAGCCGAAAATTATGCGGCAGAAAAAAACTGATAAAATTAGCAGATTATTATTTTTGCTAAATATTAGTAAGATAGGAGCAGCAAAAATAAAACTTTTAAATATACATACTTTTAGTTATATTTGAGTTAAATTTTTGTGAGTAGAAAATAACAAATTAACCTGCTAAAAGCAACAAAAAATTTTGCTAAATAATTAGTAGCCTAAAAAAATTTATATTTTCAAAGACTTTTTTAAATGCATATAAAATTCGATCCTTTTGAAAATAGCAGTTTACAATTTTGTTTAGCAAATATTTCCGTTGATTTTATTAAGATATACTGCTATTTGCATTCAATTAAATTTGACTTAAAAAAGATAACAAAAATGTTTTAGATATAACAGTTTTTTTTTTTGCTATTTTTAGTCTATTAATATTTAGCCAAATTTTGTGCAGATTTTACAGTACAATTTGTCATTTTCAGTTAACAAAAAGTTAATTCCATTATAGCTGAAATTCTGTAAATTTACCAGTTTTATATTTGCTGTTCTTATTTTACTAGTATTTAGCAAAAAAATCTGCTAATGTCTGCAAACTCATTTTTAACTAATTTTTAATTACTTGCTATTTTTACAGATTTATTAGAGGCAGAGTCTATTAATTATACCCTACGGGAAATTTTAACAAACTGTCACCGAACTGGCCCCTTTATATGAAATAGAATGGTCACTTTTACATGACGTTGTCATAGGAGGGGGAAATTAACCCCTTGTGACATGTCACAAGATAAATCCTAGGACCGGTTACTGAACTCTCATAAAAAAACAAAGTTCAGGGACCTGTCCTGGGATTTGTCTTGTGACATGTCAGAAGGGGTCAATTTCCCCCTACTATGACAACGCCATGTAAAAGTAACCACTCTATTTCATATAAAGGGGCCACTTCGGTGACAGTTTGTTAAAATTTCCCGTAGGATAGAGATAGGAAATCAAAACTTACACTAGTCATCGGTAGAGGGCGCTGAAATTTAGTATTACCTGAGCAACTATTTAGTATCAGTTTAGTATCAGTTGAGCCTATATTTAAAAATTCAAAAACTGCTGAAAACAGCTCAAAATAAGGAAAAAAACAAGCGCGGAATATATTCAAATACTTAATAAAATTTGAGATCTCCGTTTGGTTTTTTGTTGTTGTTTAAATAAAAAAGGAAAATTGTCAATTTTTTGAACAAAGTGCCATCTAGTTATAACGATGTTGGAATGGAAGACATACACCTCTCAATCGCTCTATTGTGAATGATTTAGGCTATTAAAGGGTGTTTTTGCTCTGTCTCCATGGACTGTTTAAAATATAATAATAATATAAAATATATATAATATTATAATAATTTTTATATACCAACAAAAAAAGAGATGCCAAAGTAGTTGAAAAAACAATACAATTAATTCTATTCTATTCTATTTCAACAGAAACAGTACTCCCACTTCAAAATGTTTTCAGTACTTTTTGAACAAGTGCAAGGAAAACTCTTATTCATCAATCGAAAGTTAAAAAAAAATTTCACAAAAAAAATTTTTTTTTTATTAGCGCCATTTGCGACCTTAAAATTGCTAGTCTTACTCTCTACCTCTGAGCTAGTCTTGGATATGAAAATTTTCTGGAATTTGGCAAACTGAATTTAAGCAAATTAATTATAAAAACTAAAATGAATAAAAAAAAAATTAAAATTAAAAAAATATGTGTGCCTCCAGAAATTGAACATGCGATCCTCTTTTTGGAAATAAACTGTATCAAAATCACTTTTTGTGGATCACTTTTAGAGCATTAATGATTTAGAAGCATTACTTAATATATTTTAAGGATGTTTTTCCGAATTACTCTTAAAAAAGCAGTAAAAATATACTAGCGGATACTTTGGAAGCAACGAAAGCTGTGATTTTTTGAAGTTGTTCAGAATAACTTATAAAAAAGCAGTACAAATAAACTAACGGATACTTTTGGAGCAATGAAAGAAGTGTTTTTTTAAAGCATTAAAGACTTATTAATGACAGCGAAATGTTTTTGTCTTAGCGAACTGTAGGCTAGGGTATATAAGGAATATGAAAATAGATCTGGCAACACTAAACAATCACCTTTTTAGTTATAACTTTTGAATTTGTCGACAGATTTTGCTCAAATTTGAAACTATAAATATTTTAATGCAATAGCCAACATCTTTACAAAATTCTTTACGACATGATCCCCAATTTACCAAACAATTAGTCGGACATTATCGAAATTTTTAAACTAAAAGTAAAATTGTATTTATTTTAATTAAATATGTTACATTTATTCTTTTAAAAGGATATTTTAAAGTGTTTTACATCTCCCACAACTAATTTAAATTGTGTTTAATAAAATATTTCAATACTTTATTTAAAAAAAAAATCTCCCTTTTATGCATTTAAAATAATAAAAAAAAAATATTTATTACCTTTATCCTTTTTAACAAATTTATTTGTTTTTTCTTCTTTTTTTCCATTTCAAAAAACGTGTCCACAAATTATGTTGCAACACGCAATCATCACTAACCAATATCAACAACATCATCATTATCAACATCATTGCTGCAGTTATTCTTATTATTATTATTAACTATCAACGTATTTAGCCGGCGGTTATGAAAATTATTTAACTCAACAATTTAATATACAATAAATTTCTGTTGAAATTTCCTGCTTTTTTTATAACGACAATATAAAAAATAAAAATTAAAAATATTTATGTTTTCCAAGTGATTTATGACCATAACAAGGATACAGTTTTTGGTTTCTGTTTCATTAAATATTGTAAAATATTAAATTAAAAAAAAAAAAAAACGCATAAACAAAAGAGGACAAACATTATTTAAACTCATAAAAGGCATATGTTAATTAAATATACAGGTAAGTTTAGTGAAATATATAATTAACTATAAATTATTTGTTACAAAAAAAAAAAGAGCAGACAGAGCTGGATAGGGAACTTGATTCAATTTATTGGGCGTGACATTATTTAAAATGAATAGAAAATAAACAGGGACCCAGAAAATCCTATAGCAGTAACTGAAAAAATTTAATTCGAAAACAAGTGAAACTGCACAAAGTTTAGGTTGGAAAATTTAATGGATCGAAAATTTAATTCGAAAACAATTGAAACTGCACAAAAGTTTAGGTTGGAAAATTTAATGGATCGAAAATATCCAATGAGTTTTTTCATAATTCAGAAAATAAAATTTCGTTACCCACCAAGATATTTTTATGACAAAATTTGTTTAGGTCTAGGTTTAATTATGGAATGATTCCTACTAAAATTTGTAACAACAAATAAAATCTTATATGACAATATCATATTAGAATATTCTAACTAAATATATAAAAATTATTTGCTTCGTCCCTGTGCCATTATAAGTCAATACGTACATAAATATATTAATTGTTGTCTTAATTTTTGTGACCTGTAGACGAACTAACTTACGCACGGAAATAGTAACAATGACTCAGAAAATGATTTAGAGCTGGTCGGTACGCTAATGTGTCTTAAAAGTTGTATACTTCTTCAGTAGGTGCAAATATCAGAGCAAAATTGATACACTCTAGCAATACAGTTTTGTACGGTTTGCATTTCACAACAATTTTTTTAACTGCGGTTACGATTAAAATCGGTATGGTTAATCGCGGTTAACTGTTGCATTTCACTCACAATAAAATATTTTTTTAACTTAATTGCTTAACATAAAATTAATTAATTTTAGCAACGGCAAAAATATTTAAACGGCAATATTATTAAAAATTATTAAAATCTGAAGCAAAAACAAATTAAAGTCGAATTTAAGAAGAAATTTTTGACAAAAATTGACAGAATATACAGAAAATTTTGCAGATCCCTTTTCTGAAAGAAGACTAAATAAATAATAAAGAATAAATAAAAAGCCTGTTTCTAATACTAAACTTCATATCTTTTCCACAAAACAAAGAAAGAAATAAAAAAAAATTTTTTATTTATCAAATTAGTAACATTTTTTAATTCCGTGCGACTCGTTCCAAAATTTAAAGATCGGACGACAGTTTATTAAAATTTTGATCACCACTTGAAATAAATAACATTACGGTTCCAGATTAAAAACAAAAATTTTAAAGAAAAGTATTAATTTTTATAGATTGTAATTTATACCGAAAAATTGCATGTGGTACAAAAAATCAAGCACTTGCATACCACTGGGTAACCACGGTGTTAAAAATAAATGACTGGCAGAACATCCATTTTGGACGCTTTTCCAGCGTTTGCAAAAAGTTTTTTGCCAGTATTTGTTTTACAAAAATTTCGGTGGTTTATAAAAAAACAACCGCTGGCAAAGAATGGGCTTAGAGTGATATGCCAAGGCTTGCAACCAGTGGTTATCCAGTGCTACCTAGTCAGAAATTACCAGCGGTACAAAAATAAATTCACTGGTAGAGCAATGATTTTATAAAAATGCTGACGCTTGTTTAAAAAAAGTTTGTAGTCAGAAGGTTCCGAGTTCAAATCCGGTTGCAAGGAAAAAAATTTCTTTTGATTTTTTTTAATTTAAAATTTTTTTTTGTTTTATAAAATCAATTTTTTTGTTTGTGGGAAAGCTCCTTCAAGACAAAAAAAAAAATAACCAAATAGCAATTAACAAGGAAAAACTAAACCGAATTTCGTAGCTTTATTGCATTTTTGTCTTCAAAAATCAAACGTTTTAGAATTTTTATCAGTCTACTACAATATAACATAGAATCTTATGAAATTTTAAACTTGGCAACATTCATATAATTTTAAATATTGTTACGTTTTTACCTTTTAAAAACGTTGGTTTATTTCATTTAAATAAACCAGGCTCTTTTCTACTGCAATCAAAACAACAAATTTCACCGCTCCCACCGGTTGTTTCGTTTCACCTTTTAAAAACGCTAGTTTATCTCCTTTAAATAAGCTGAGTTGGTGCTCTTTGCAATTAAAATAACACACACATACTCTTTTGTTTGATATTAAGCTTATACGCTTATTTATTTATATTTTTTTTATTACTTTAAATACAACAATACAACGATTTAGTAACTACCCAGCAAAAAAAGAGATGCCGAAGCAGTAGAAAAAGCACTACAATTGATGATCAAGATGAACTTCTTTCTTAATATAAACACTAATGATTTTAACATTTAGGATTATTCTCACTTCAACATTTTTTCAGTACTTTTTGAGCGAGTGCAAAGGAAGCTCTTTATCTTTTTCTTTGTAAAAAAATTATATTTTTTTTATTTTACAAAATTTTTTTTAGTGCCGCCTCCGAACTTGCGACCTCACGATTGCTGGTCTCGCGCTCTCTATTCTTTGATATGAAAGTTGACTGGCATAAAAACACCACTTTGTTACTGCGAGATATTGTTCCTTATTCTCTTCAATAAAAGTACTTATTAAACAAGTGTAAAAGGTGCACTCCCATGCAATATTGTTTTCAGTTTTTTTTATATATACGTATTTTTGAAAATTAAAAAAAATATTGAATATAAACAAGTTAATTATAAATATAAAAAAATTAATAAAATAAAAAAATTAAAAAAAAAAATAAAAAAATATTGGTCCCGCCGGGAATCGAACACACGACCCTCTTGCTCGGAAATGCCAAATGATACCAAAATCACTTTTTAGGATTAGTTTTAGAGTAATTACTCTTTAGAAGCAATACTTAAGTGATTTTTTTAGATGTTGTTCAGAAGTAATTCTAAAAAAGCTGTAAAAATATACTAACGGATACTTTAGAAGTAATGAAACAAGTGATATTTTGAAGTTGTTAAGAATAACTTATAAAAAAGCAGTAAAAATACACTAATGGGTACTTGTGAAGCATTGAAAGAAGTAGTTTGTAAAGCATTACTTCCAATTTTTTTTGCTGGGTATACACATTCTTAGCGCAACTTAACCCCACAAATGCTAGAGTACAACTTCCACTTCCTTCGTTAAGTTCGGTCTTATATGTATAGTAGGGTGAACCTTCGTTATATACCTCTGACCCAGCCCCCTAAAAATTGGGTTTAAAAATACACCATACAAAAAATTAAGGTGATCGTTTAACGGTAACACGTGCCGCATCGTCCCTGAAATTTGAAATACGATTTACAAGGCAAAAAAATCACTTTTTTGGCTTTTTTTTGAAAATACTGGCTCTTAAATAATGTGTTTGTGGAAAATATAAATAGAATCGCAATGTATAAAAATCCAAAATCGGTTGGAAAATATTTAAGTAATTGGAATTTGTCCAGACCATTGTAGAGTTAAAATAAGATAAATTATGAAAATCGTAAAAAATAAAATATTTTTTTCCAAAACTTAGTTTCACTTTCTGAGATCCACAAATATTCATATATAAATTTTCGTCTACTTCGGATTATGATAACCTAGTCCCAGGTATGGCCAAAGATGGATTTTTTTTTTTTTTTTTTATAAATTTGCAAAACGCTAGGTTTGAGTTTTTTAAAATTTTGTTCAACAAACTATAAAAAAAAAGTAGTCGACGCATAGAGGTTTATTAAAAACACCATAGGGAATAATTCTACTGAAAATTACACATATCCCTCTTTTGACTTAGCAGTGACGGCGTTTTAAATTTGAAAATTTTAGAGAAAAGTGTGATTTTGGCCAACAATTTAGATAATATTATTCATTTTTGTGTTTTTAGATAGCTGTAACAAAATCACTTCCGATTTTTGGAACTCTGATGCAAGAGATTGTTTTCTGAAAATTTTGTAAAACTCCGACAGCGTTAATCCTTTCTTTACCCAAGGTAAAAAGTGAAATTTTTGAAAATTTTCGATTTTTTCTGAAAGTACTTATATCGAAACATTGTGTTGTTTCTTACGGAATACGGTGAAAATTATCCAAATAGCTCTGTTAACACCAAATTTGATATGTAGTAGTAAAAAATTTGAAAATAACCCTTATAGGCACATGGGGTCAAAATGACCCCAACTTTTTAAAATACAAAAGAAGTGCCATTTGACATGAAAATCGACATAAAATCCTTTAATTAACATTTTCTGAAAAAAATAAATCCAAATTAATCTGTTTGAGAGCATGGTGTCAAAATGATTTAAATTTTCTTCGAAATATATTCCGATATTTAAAACTACCAATAACGAAGTAAAGGTCCAAATTTTCAATCGATTTCCGGCGCGATTTTTTTTTTATTCAATCGCAATTAAATTTTATATTATTAAATTGTATATGCAAACACAAAAAAGCCCAATCGGAACTGCTAAAATACACTTTAATTTTTTTCAACATCGTTAAACTAAATTATTTATGTATAATATGGAGGTATTAAAAATAGTGTTAATTAGGGTAGTTCAAATTGTATGGATGAAAAAAAGAAACTAAATAACCGTATAGAAAAAATCAAATCTATGAAAAATTATGATAAATTTTTACCAAGAAACCATACATCTAAAATTAAACCCTGCTCCATGCCAATCGACATTAAGATTGAATGAATATCATAATTATTAACCTCTTGTCACGATTGTCCACATATGTGGACGTTTACTTTTCACTTTACAGAAAATCTAAACTTGATCGCATAATAAATCCAAAAGCAGGTATGGAATCTTTGGAGTATTTGCTATGAAGAAAAAATATCAATATATACTGATAGTTATAACGGGTGATTCATATTAAATAATAAATTTTAATCTTGGAATTCTAGTCTATTGAAAAAATTCTCATTTAATAGTAATCAACATAGATAAGAAAAAACAATGCTGTGGCGCAAGGTTTTTGTACCAAAGATTTATCCAAAATGGAACCGGTACAAATAATTCACTCTAAACCAAATTTTAAATTATTTTTCTTTAAGATTTTATAAATGTTGTATTAAACGAAATCATTATTAAACAACGATTAATATTAAATAACGCTACATATCACAAGATGATTCGACTTTATAAAATTATAGTCAAAATTGATCGTTATTTAAATCTAAGTAATCTTTAATGAGCTCTTCAGAATACAATTAATCCAACTCTCTTAGAAGCAGTTTTGACAAAATTAATCACATTTTTTTTGTAAATTTGAATTAAGTAAATTCTTGCGAAATAATTACTAAAATCAAATAAAGGGAGAGAGGGTGGGATGTAAATGTAGAAGGAAAATCTACTCTCAACGAAATTTCTGCGATTAATCGATTAAAATAAAAACACAATTAATTGAATACCCTAGTTGAAATGCCTAAATTTTTGGGAGTAACACATATAACCAGACAATTTCTATTTATTTTTGAGATGCTGACCATATATTTCGATGAGTTAAATACTATCGGAAGAAATAACACTCAGAAAACGCAGTCGTGGTGATAACATAATTTTTTTTACCAGTCTCATCAGAACATCGAATTTTTCGATTGTGATTACCGTATTTTCTTAGGGCAAGCAAAATTCTGTTTTCCATTAAATGTTATATGAACTGATTTCCTGATTGACAGTAAATTCGGTTGTCTTCAAAATATTATTTTTTTTGTGTTATTGATATCACACATCGAGGTAAAGGGGTAAAAAATTAGTTTTTGGAAAACCATTTGCATTTTAATAAATATATTCCTTAAAAAAAAATAAGTGTACTTATAACTTTTTGCATAACTATCTACAAAATAAAACTAATAACTATTATTCTCTTAAGTAATTGTATTTTCTAAAATAAACAAAACAAACTATGTTATATAAATATATTTTTACTTTTTAATTCAAAACATAACAATTTATAAAAATTAAATAAATATAAAGTTTAATTAAACATATTTAGTTTCAAAAGAACTAATTGTATCTCAGGATCGTTGTTGAACAAAACAATAATAACTTCAAAGAAACATTTACCCATACGTAAACATTTCTAAGAAAACCCAGTTGGAAATGGGTTTCAACTTAAGACATTACTTTTTTGACAATTTCAAAAACCACATGTCAGTAGTATGATAATTAGTTACTTCCAACTATCAAAATGTAGTACTAGGGACTAAATTAAACAAAAAATATCTCCAGCTGTGTTAAAAATTGTATGTGACAATTATGTATGTGTAACTGATGTCTTAAGTTGTGTCAGCGTCTACCGAACACTACTCACCGATGTTTAAAGAGGATTATTTAATATGTGAAACAATACTGTTATGTATTTAAAATTCTTCAAAAGTGGTTATGAATTACATTTTTTTTGGTGTAGTTTTGCTGATAGAATTTGGACTAGTGTTTCCAAGCCGGTTAATCGAAAACCCGTTTTTTCCCATGTTGCAGTTATTTTGCAAACCGGTTAACTGAAAATCTTAAATTTAGGTTAACCGAAAATCTGGTTTATTTAATTATTTTTAGCTTAAAATCCCCACAAAAATTAAGGAAAATAAGTGGTGAATTGCTAAAAAAATGTTGATTAATATTCAGCTTTCTGTTATTGGCTCATATGAATAAAAAATAGACATTACTAATAGGGGGAAATACAGGCTTTTTAAGCAATTACTTCACAAATCTAGTCTGCTTGGGAGTAGACCATAAATTTAATTTTCGTTTACATTTCATGCTATTCTACCAGCCAATTGATAAATATGGAGTTAAAAGCCATTCCTAAGCTCAAAGTAATTACTTCGAAGTAATTGCTAAGTTTTATTCATATGACCCATTGTATATACTCTGAAGTGATCAAACACAGCCACATAAAAACATTGTATTTTTACCCAGCAAAAAAAAAATCGTCAAAAGAAGAGAAAACGAAGCAGTGATTTGGATTCGATATTGTGAAAATTTGGATCGGAACCAATGAATTTTACATAGGGTTGTCATAGGGTGGAAGTTTTCTTTTATGATCCTTTTGATCTTTTTAATTGGTGAAAAGGAATTAATTTTTGTTCGTAAAAAATTTAAACAAATCACTTGGACCTGACAACTTAACCACAGTTATAAATGTTAAATTTATATGGAAATATCTGTAGTTAGATAGATTTGGAAAGACTTAATTTCCTTCAAAATCACATTTTCGGAAGTTGTGAAAAAGAACTGCTTTAGAAGCGGAAAATCAGAACTTAATGATACTTTGGAATCAATGAAAAATTGATTTCTTAAGATCACTTCCACGTTTTTTGCTGGGTAGATTTTAGTTTATCTTCCAATCTCCTCCGTATCTCCCTTTTTGCAAATGTTGCCACACTGACGTATGGCTTTTACGTTCAAGAGTAGCCAACTTGCGTATATTGGAGACGGGTTGCCACAGGGCATTTCATAATTTACAGTGTTGTTTTAACGTCATATAGACAGCTGCAATTAGTATGCATTTTTTCAATTTTAATTTAGTAGGTTAAGAAGAAGAATAAATCTTTTTCTTTAAAAATTATAAACACTAATTTTTAAATCACACTAAATCTAGTTTCTGCCTTTTTGTATGAACAGGCTTGATCAGTGATTTTCCATTAAATTGTTTATAAGTTTGATATTCAAAATATTTATTTAAATGTTAACTTTTAAAATATCTTGTTATAATATTTTGATCCCTTAGACTTTTCCTACAAGGAAGTTCTACATGGCAGACTCCAATTTGCAAATTCTGCTAAGATAACAGGAAATAGTAAAATTAGGTTATGAAACATAGACTTTTTTAATTTTTTATAAATAATTTTTTAAGATAAATCACTACTATAGGGTTCCAGCCTACCAAAAATTATAAGTGGTATAAATTATTAGTTTAAGGATCACTTTGACTAACTTAAAAGTAAAAATTCCGAATGTTCATAGTTCAAACCTCAATAACTTCCCAAATAAGAATTGTATGAGCTTGAAATAAATTTTTTGGATAACTATTTGAAATACCTTTCATTTGATTCCAATCTTAGTTTTGTCACTTTAGGAGAACTATTTTTTTTCCCTTCATTTCACATCAAATGTAAGAAAATACATGATTTTAAGCCCCTACACTGCCTATTTCTCCAGTTATTGAAGTTAGGAAATACTGAATTTTCACATTTAAGGGCATCAAAGTGATCCCTAACCTAAAAATTTTCACTACAATCATTTTTTAGTAGGCTGCGACCCTTGAGTTGTGATTTAACAGATTTTTAAAAAACAAAGAACCATAAAAAAATAGTATATTTCATAAGCTAATTTTGACGTTATCAAAAATTTTGAGAACATTTTCAAAAATCTTCTGGGTCACAAGCATTCGCATTCCGCTTTAACCCATTTCTGCCTATTGGGTATTTAAATAACCAAAAAAGAGTAATCTTAGTAAAAATCTAACTAGATACAGGTAAGAGTTTGTTTTCATGTACGGGTAGGGAAAGGATAGGAATACCTAAGAAAAATGTTGCGTTAAATGTACTAACTTTTAGTGGGGTATTTAGGGGTTCAAAAGTCAACAAATTTTCAAATTTGTAAAAATTGCACTACAATGGGTCTGGAAAATTTGGGGAAGTGGGAATTCGGAAACCCCTGTTTTTTTCTGCGGTGTTTTAAGCGGTAAAAGTCGAAATTTGTCTTAAAACTAAAATTTCGGTGTCTCTCATTTAATGTTGGAGATCTGTAAATACGTATATTCTTCACCATAAAATAGGAAATTTAACGTCGATTAACAGAAAAATAAGTTTTCTTTTAATATTTGGTGCATTCCCGGAGAGAAAGGCCAAAAACTGATTCTGAGTTATGGATTTATTACCTATGTGCACAGGAAACCATGTGAATCTTCCATTTTAGCTATAGGATGTGTTCAGCGAACTTATGTAAAATATTAGGAGAAATATTTCTGTAGAACATGTAACTTAATATCTTAAAGCTACGAATTTCGTCTTAAGATTGTTCCAAAGCGACACAGATATAATTCCAAATTTTGTTTTAATCTTTTCTATTACGTCTACCGATTTAACTATAACAGCTGAATGTAATAAATATAACTAAACTGAGTAAATAAGTTGTTGCATGTGGAAGATAACACATTACCACCTGTTTACCTGTCTGGAGTATAACCTGCACAACCTTTTTCAAATTTACCATTTCAATATTAATCTTTGGCTAACTAATTAGCACAATTAGTATTTCGTTTACTTACAATAAACTGCTGACCTGCCTTGTCTACAAAAACTAGTTAAAATTTCCAATTGGCGTCATATGTATTTGTGTAGCTACAAATTGAAAATTTTAGAAAATTGTCGAAAATGCATTTTTAAAGCATAAATCATATAAACCAAATACCCGAGTAAAATGAACTAATCAGATAAAATTTGATAAAAAATTATTCAATTTGTAATAACTGTATCAGGTTAATCCAAATTGATGTAGTTGAATATAATTCGATATAAATATATATGTATACAATAGTAAGATGTCGCATAATATAATACCATCTAAACTAGACATTGTTATATCTCACATTTAATATAAAATTATTTGCAAGATGTATCCCAGCAAAAAAAATTGCAACTAATGCTTTACAAACTACTTCTTTCAATGCTTCACAAGTGTCCGTTAGTGTATTTTACTGCTTTTTTAGAAGTTATTCTGAACAACTTCAAAAAATCACTTCTTTCATTCCTTCCAAAGTATCGGTTATTACATTTTTACAGCTTTTTTAGAATTACTTCTGAATCACATCCAAAAAATCACTTAAGTATTGCTTCGTAAGAGTAAATGGCTCGTAAAAAGTGATTTTGGTTTCATTTGGCATTTCCAAGCAGAGGGTCTCGGGTTCGATTACCGGCGGGACCAATATTTTTTTATTTTTTTTTAATTTTTTTTTTATTCTATTAATTTTTTTTTAATATTTATAATTAATTTGTTTAAATTCAATATTTTTTTAATTTTTTACATTTTTAAAAATATGTATATATAAAAAAAAATGGTGAGAAATTGATTTTTATGCACCTGTAAAAATAGTACTGAAAACAGTATTGAATTTTACACTTGTTTGATAAGTACCCATTGTAGAAAATTATTACCAGATATGTGGTTATGTAACTACATACTTGGTAATGGCAACTAGTTACTTTTGTTATTACATTTCTTATTACCATTATATGGCGATGTCGCAAAAAATAATGAGTTATGGTTACACACCAGCATACGAAAAATCAAAAAATATATCGTTACCTATGTGCTTACCAGTACTGACAAAAATAATGAGTCTAAAAATAGATTTTCAAAAAAATAAATTATATAAAAAAAAATAATTTTTATTGTATTTTTTTTAAAATAAAATTTGCTGGTGCGGGAATTGAACCTGGGTCTACAGATTGCCAGTCAATAGCTCTACCATCTGAGCTATATCGACATGTAATATTTAATAGATAAAAACATAATTGACCTGCTGCACACAAGTAAGCTTACTCGCCAACATACAAACAATCAAAAATTATGTGGTTTCATATATCCTTACCAGTGTTTAAAAAATATTGAGTCTAAAAATAGATTTAAAAAAATTTTTAAAAAAATCTAGAAATTTATTTTCTATTTGAAATAATGATAAAAATAAGTCATTATCAGTAACTCATTATTATATGTTTTAAAATATTGCAGAAGGTAAGTGGGTGTCATTACTGGTAGTCTAAAAAATAATGATATGTCAGTACCGTTTCTACACTGGGTACTTTTATCGAAGAAAATAAGGAACAATATCTCGCATTAACAAAGTGGATTTTTATGCCAGTCAACTTTCATATTACAGAATAGCTCAGCGACAGAGCGCTAGACTAGCAATCGTGAGGTCGCAAGTTCGATACCCGGTGGCGGTAATAAAAAACTTTTGTAAAATAAAAAAATATATTATTTTTTTGGAAAGAATTTTTTTTAACTTTTAATTGGTGGAAAAGAGCTTCCTTTGCATTCGTTCAAAAAGTACTGCAAAAATGTTGAAGTGGGAGTACTCCTCTCCTATGACAACTCAATGTTAAAATCATTAGTGTTTATTTTAAGAAAGAAGTACATCTAGATCATCAATTGTAGTGCTTTTTCTACTGCTTCGGCATCTCTTTTTTTGCTGGGATGTTATATATATATATATAGTATAAATATAATAATATGGTATACGGTGATATATATTCATATCAAATTGTGTACTATATAAATGGGTAACAAGTGGGCACAGTTATACCTGGTCACAAATCGGATAATCTTTTATCTGATTTTACCGAAGCAGATAATTTATCTGATACAACTTGTTCGTATTCTATACAACCTAACACACTATTTTTTGAATTCAAATGGAAATTTTTGGATCAATACCATTTTACTCGGGTAATAAGTATTGAAACAACTTAAATACTCTGCCGGAAGTAGATACTCAGGTGCAATAAATTTTCTAACCATAAAAAGATTAAAAAATATTGTAAAGTGTTAAACAATGCACTTAAATACCACAGAGATTTACGACAAGAATTGCAGAAAATCTAATAATTGTAAGGAAAATACAGTAAAATCTCATGAGAGCGGACATAGATAGCTAAACAATAACATTGTGATAAAATAAAAAAACCTGTTAATTTTATTTATACAATTCAGTTGTATTTAGTGAATTTCGATGAAATCTAATTGATTCTATTAAATAATTATATAAAATTACTAAGATAATTATTTAGGTATATAACTACACAAAGAGAATTTAGCTGGATGAGTTTTAATGAAATTTTTCAGCAAATTAATGAAGTTTTCTTCACAAAGTAAATGAAAAGTTTCTTATATTTGATGAAAAAGCTTCATATATTCTACGAATCTAGTTTTAATTAAACTTTTTCATTGATTGTATAAAACTTTTAATAAATAAAATTGTTCACAACATTTTATGAAAAACTACATTAAATCAATGAAAAGTTTCAATGCGCGAGTTCCAGCGAAACTTTATTGGTTTTTATTCATTAATATCGTGCAGATAATTCGCTCAGTGTAGTACTAAAAATTTCCTGAATTCCTTGGAATGAGAACTACTTCTAATTTGAATTTAAAGAATTAGTAGTTTTCGGGAAATTTCAAACAAACAGAACCGTTTTAAAACAATAGGTTATGTATTGCCATATATATTGAACTATACATGAAAATTGATTCGTAATTACACCCTCCAGTTTTATTGGAAATGCTCCCAAATGGAAGAAATCAATTTTTTTTTTTGGAAAACATTAACCCGTGCCGAAAGTTGGACGAAAATGGTCCATTTTGGAAAAAAACGTGTATTAATATTAAAAATTCCAAAATTCGAAATTTAGAAAAAAAATATTTTTTTTATTTCATTTAATATAGGCAAAATGATTCAGATATGGAATTTTAACTTCATCAGATATCATTAACCCACTTTAGCCTGGAATCCAAAATGACCCACGAAATTGATAAAAATGCAAAAACGTGTTTTTTTAAAATTAATTTTAAAGATTTTATAAAATGCCTAATTTGGAGATATCAATTGCTATTTGTACCACATATTAGTGGATATTAAAGAAAAAAATAAATTGGAAAAATTATAATTTGAGTTTGTGTTTGGAGCGACTGCTTTCCAGGACATTTTACAAAAGTTGCTTATTTTGTCAAAAATTTAACAAAATTTTAATGTTTTCATTAAAGTTTATTATCACTTAAATTTGGTAAGACTATAATTTCACATTTGTTTAAAAAATCGTTAACCCTTAGTGGTTTGGGGTCAGAAAATACCCATGAAACTTAATATTAATTAGGACTACGAGATTGTAAATCCATTAAATTGACAAAAACAAAATCTCAACTGCATAAAAATAATTATTTTATGTAACACGATCCATACAGGGTTCTTTTTACACTTTTGGCCAAAAACGGCCCACTAGGAAATTTACAGAATAACGCATTTCATAATTTTCGAAAAAATATCACTTCAAATGTTTCAAAAAAATCTTTTTCCCACTTGATAAAAATTATTATTTTGTGTAACTTGATCCATATATGTTTTCACTTTGTGGCAAAAATACCCACTTTACAGAATGACGAATTGTGCCACTATTTTGATCTTTAAAAATAAAGCCAACGATAATAAAATTAGAAAAAACTTGAATCGTTGCTATTATATTTAACACCACTGTACATTAATTTTGAATTTAGATAAATTGTCCATTAAATAAAGGCTATGTCCTTTATTGCAAATATTCACTGTTACATTTAAACAAAGTTAAAGATTTCTTTTGTGAAATAAAAAACAAAGATTAAACAACATTTCTTCTGTATTTTTAATTAAATTATTTTTTACAGCAAATTAGTGTTTGTTTGCAATGCAATTTCATTTTAGTTTTTGCATTTTGTAGATATTTTTTTACAAAATTAAATCTAAATAAGTCTGTACTTACACAGCAAAAAAAATTATAAACGAGTATCAAAATACTGATTACATCTTGGCTGATATGATATACGGTTAATTGATAAAAAATCTAATTGAAAATCATATCAACTAAAAAATTTATTGAAAATTTGAATTTTTTTTTTATAGTGCCAAAATGAGTGAATAAATAAGAAAATTTAAATTTTTCATTTCGAAAGGTTATTCCTAACTTATATTACACATGCAAAATTTTATTTCGATCAGATTTGCACAAAAAGTCAAAATGGAAATTTTTTTTTTTTTTTGCAAAATTATTCAATTAAAAATAAGTTTCGTATTTTTGAATTCAAATACTTTGATGGGAAATATAAAATTCTTAAGCTATTGATACCCTACCCTTATGTAAGGCAAAAAACAAATATTTTTCCTGTTTTTCAAACCCCAAATTTTTAATATTCAAAATAATTAATTATTAAAATTGCAAAAAAATTAATTTTATTTTGCCTTGACTTTATTAATTTTTATTGAAAAATACAAGAAAAAAATATAACTGGAATTTTTCGTATCCTAAATTTTCTGTAAAGGAGATTTGATTTCAGCGATTTTGAAGGGAAAGTATTAGAAGAATATTTACTGAATTTTTTTTGAAAAATATTTTTACTTAGATATTTTAGGTTAATAATTTTTTCTGTGTAAGAGGCAAATATAAATCTAATTACACACAGTCACAGGTAAAGTGATGGAATATAGGTAGTTAAAAATTACAGTGACGGCGCATTAGAGGGGATTCTCACAAGGGTGATATTTTAGCAAAGCCCCATAATTTTTCATCTTTTTCGGAAAATTATCAGTAAACTGAAATTTAAACGCGGATTGTTTTAGGTATACTACCGAACAAAAAAAAATGATGTCATCCATTTCACTCTCTAAATTCCAAATTACCAAAATTCAACATAAATTTATTATAACAAATTTTTTTTAAAATTTTTTTAAAATCTAAGGGCTTAATATTAAGTTTATTTCTGGTTAGATTATTATAAGTTGGAAGCGATTATTTTCTAGAAATTTTTCGACACTCTTTTAAAATGGATATATTTCCTTTGCGTTCATATGTATGTATATTATTTTTATTTTACCATGCCTCTGTATCGAGTGAGTGTAACACAAATTAACAATCAACATTATTTTGTCACCTGTCAAGCTAAATTCATTCATTCATTTGTACACTATGATGCACTGATGCTGTTTTGTTTTCATCTGCAGAATCAACTCTACGTGTTTGCCGTTAAGGATGGCTCTTATTTGTAGAGGTTAAATAAAATAGAGAATAGTGTAAGAGTAGATGCTCATTAGTTTTAATTGTTCGGTTTTGTAACTTCAGAATTTATCCATAGAATGTCTTCAACTATAACTTGTTCAATTTGTAAAAATATAGGAGCTATGCAGAAATAAAATTATTTGCACCAGCTTAATTGTGTCACCAATTCATGAATATATATCAAGAATTATTAATTTTCAAGAAGAAAAATCAATAAGTTTACGTACATCGTGAAAATACTACTAATTTAGGATACTCCCTCCAAAAGTCCATTAAAATTTATGAGCTCAGAATTCATGAAATTATATTCAGAATTTTTCACATACTAACAGAAAAATCATATAGTTTAGGTGTATCATAAAATATACACCCTTTAAGGGGGTGTATGTTCCTGGTACACTAATAGAAGAAAGTCCCTAAAAAATTCAGTTAAAACTACTAAAAATTAGTTAAAAATGATGCTAGCAGATTATTTTTGCTATATATTAGTAATATAGGAACAGCAAAAATAAAACTGTTAAATATGCAGAATTTTAGTTATATTTGAGCTAAATTTTTGTAAATGGAGAATAGCAAATTAACCTGCTAAAATCAGCAAAAATTTTGCTAACTAATTAGTAGACTAACAAATCACCAAAAAATTAAAAATTTTCGAAGTTTTTTTTCGATTTTTTTTTTAATGCAAATGAAAATCGAGCCTTTTGAAAACAGCAGTTTACAATTTTTTAGCAAATATTTCTGCTGATTTTAGCAAAACAGACTGCTATTTGTATTCAACTAAATTTAGCTTAAAAATAACAAAAATTTTGTAGATTTAACAGTTTATTTTTGCTATTTTTAGTATACAAATATTTAGCAACATTTTCTGCAGATTTTACAGTACAATTTGCTATTTTCAATTAACTAAAAGTTTGCCTAAATATTACTAAAATTCTGTAGATTTAACAGTTTTAATTTTACGGTTCTCATTTTACTAGTATTTAGTAAAAAATCTGCTAATTTTAGTAGTATTTTCTGCAGCATCATTTTTAACTAATTTTTAGTAACTTTTTCTGATATCTTTACAGATTTATTTCTATGACTGTAATAACATAACAAGAATTGGAGTTTTAGTGTTTCTACACTCAGATAAAAAAGTTAGTAAAAAAATTTGTAAACAGTTTCCAATCGAACTTTACTATTTTTATACTGATTTTTAGTACAATTTTTTTAGTAATCATTTTTGCTATTCTCTTATTACAAATTACGGATTTTTTTACTAATTCTCGCTTCTGATTTCAGCAAAACATTTTACTAATTTTTCAAAACCGACTGCTAAATTTAGCAGAAAAATATACTAATTTAAATTTTATTTTTTTTGATTTTTTACAATTCTTGTTTAGTTTATATTTGTTACTATTGATATATTCTTAGTTTGGAAATAACACTCAGAAAATTTTATTGTATCTCCAATGCAGAAAAAGGTCATAACTGGAGAACCGTTTGCAATTGTGACTCCAAATTTCAAGTACGATGAAGTAATTATACGCTTGTTACAATCGAAAGGAAACATTTTTTTTTTTTAGATTTTACAGTTTTTTTATTTTTTAGTACAATTTTTTTGCTAATTTCAGTAGATTGATTTTAAATTACAGTTTACAACAATTTACTGAAATTTAGTAGCTGCAACTAATTACACAGTACAACAGTCAATCTGGGGGGTGAGAAATTCCAAGTCAGGGTGATGGTACTAGGTCAGTATAGTAAAACCCTCAAAGGGTTTGGCGTTCGTATGTGTCATTTTTTTTATGACCTTTTAAATTTTTTCCTTATCTTGATGTTTTTTCGCTTAGTTGTAACTCGAGAACCACTTGTCCGATTTTGATGAAACAAATTTAGAAAAATTTAGAATTACAATTTCTTTAATCCGTTCATATAACATTTTTCCTTATAATCAACAGTTTTGCCGGTAAAAATAAATTTGTGGAGAAAAAAAATATTTTTTTGCCTAAAAATTAAATTTTTTTTTTTTTAAATTCATAAAAAATTTTAATAATAATCCCAAAACTGTTCCATAGTGTTATTTATACTAATTTTATTGTACTAAAGTTATGATATTTAGTAATTTTTTGTAACTGATTTTAGCAAATCGATTTTGAATTGCAGTTTACATAAATTCTACTAAAATTTAGTAGCGGCTACTAATTTTTTCTACTAATTTTATTGTACTACAGATCAGCAGACATGTGTTGCCAAAATTAGCAAAAAATACCGCGGGCCTCAAAACAGTTAAATTTCCCGTAATAACAGCAACATTTTCAGTAGCCATTACAGACTTTTTTGGTTGAGTGTACTTTAAAACTTGTGACGATTTTCGCTTTACGAAAATATAGAAATTTGACGAAAAGTTGCCTTAATATCAGCGAATTTTCTTATTAAAATTCATAAATTTTGCTGCTAATACGAGAAAGAATATAAAGAATATTTATTAAATACCCAAGAAAAAAAATTTTGTTATAGTCATATATTATCATATAAAATTTTGTATAATTATATATTGGAACATATATACCAAGATATAATTATATAAAATTTTACGAAATTATATCTTAAATATATAACTATATCTTGTTATATATTGCACAATATATAGTGCAACATATTACAATATCCAATTATATATAGACCTATATATAGTTACATATGCCTCATATAATTATGTATAATTATATCGAATTATATACCATTACATCTAGTTGGATATGATTATATTATATCTGATACATTTGGATGAGGATAAAATGCGGATACAATTGTATCAAACCATATCTTATTCCATCAAATTAGATCTAATTGTGTAAAATTAGATCTAATATGATCATAATACGATCTAATTTCATACAATTAGATGTTCTCATTTTTCGGATATAATTATATATAATATCAAAAGTCATATAATTTTTTTTAGTAGGGTGCTAATTTTGCCAAATTTATAAAAAAATTACTTAACCATTTTCGAGTTTAGATTAAGCGTATCCGACCGGTATCCTTTGAATAAAAATTATAATTTATTTTTAATTTTCCTTCATTCCAAAAAAAAAAATTTTTCCTAATATTACGAAATTTCTATTTTAACTCCTTCTTGCTTCTAAACTGTACCCTAGACATAGAAAATTTGACGACTTAAAATGTATTAGGTAAGTCAGCAAGATAAAAAAACTGGAACAGCCATTTCTTTCCTTGCTTACAAAGTATCCGTTAATTTTTTTTTACCGTTTTTTTAGAAGTAATTCTAAACAACTTAAAAAAACCGATTTCTTTCATTCCTTCCAAAGTATTCGTTAGTTTATTTTTACAGCTTTTTAAAAGTAATTCTGAACATCATACAAAAACTCTTTTAACTATTGCTTTTAAAGCATTATTGCTCTAAAAGTGATTTAAAGAAATGATTTGGATATAGTTTATTGCCAAACACATAACGCGGGTTCGAATCCTGTCGGGATTAACATTTTTAATTTTTTTTAATATACATATATAATTTGCTTAAATTCTATATTTTTTGTTTTTCAGTTTTTAAAAATGAACAAAATAAAATAACTGATTTTTGTTATAATAAATAATAGGAAAAAACTATTGATCTTTAATCTTAAATAATCTTGCTCGTATCGTTTATGATAGAAGATTGAAAAATAAACTTATGTTTTCAACTTTGGCATAAGTAGATCATCATCAATGATTAACCCATCAAGGCAAACGACACTGATGATGGCTTTGTAGCGAAAGCCGAAAATACGTATTCTGCCTTGCTGGCCTTATCGAATTCAAATTCAAAATTTTTTATTCTTTGTAATTTACTTATGAAAATTGTAACATCTTTCTTTAATTTGAGAAATAATTTAAACAGAAAGTGATATTAATTTATGATCTGAAATCGACCTAAAAACATTTATTTACCGAATAAAAAGATCAACTATACATACCCCTCATTCATCTTTAAACTTTTTGTCTTAAAAAATTTTTGTAAATAAAAATTATCGAATGATGAAAATAAAATTATGAAAAATTTTGTTTTTATGCATGTGGGAAAAGAGCAGTGAAAAAATATTGATATGCATTGAAAAATTACATTAAAAAATAAAAATTATGAAAAATTGTTTTTATGCCAATAAATATTGAAATATTTACGGTGGGTTTCAATAAGACGTTCATCGTTCGTCGAATGAGTGACTACATGTATTTTGTTTTTGTATTGCATGTATTTTATTATTGTATTTTCGTTCGTGTGACGGAAAACGTCATCTAGAAACACCACCAGTGCACCTTTGCACTTGTTTCATAGGTACTTTTATTGAAGAGAATAAGACATCCCAGTCAGAAAAATACAAACGGGAAAGCGGTGGCAAAGCACTTTAACAGGTGGTACAAGTACTGGCAAAAAGTGCTTTCCCATTCCCAAAATGATAACATCATTAGACAAAAGGACCGGCTGTTCAAAAAGCGCCGGAAAAGCACTGGAGGATCAAAATTTTTAAACGTTGGCAAAACGCTGGCAAAACCAATAAATAGGTGGTCTGGAAATATATTTTCCAAAATAAAATTAAAAAAAAGTTCATATGTAATTTTTTTGGTCCTGCCGTGATTTGAACCCAGGCCGTCAGATTGGCAGACGATTGCTATTCCCACTGAGCTAACGAGACATATAATATTTGATGGCTAAACACATAAATGAGTGATAATAGCTGGACAACTACTGGCTGTGCCAAAATGCTAGTACTGGCAAATAATTTTTAGTAACTAGTATGCCAGTATTGGGAGGGCAAAAAAAAGTTGGTCTTGAAGGAGCTTTCCCACAAACAAAAAAATTGATTTTATAAAACAAACAA
The DNA here is from genome assembly GCA_949987735.1 of Leucophora obtusa. Classification (NCBI taxonomy): domain Eukaryota; kingdom Metazoa; phylum Arthropoda; class Insecta; order Diptera; family Anthomyiidae; genus Leucophora; species Leucophora obtusa. The sequence continues at coordinate 64,076,638 of OX465299.1, read as the reverse complement.
AATTTTAAATTAAAAAAAATCAAAAAAAAATTTTGTTGCTTGCAACCGGATTTGAACTCGGAACCTTCCGACTACAAACATTTTTTAACGAAGCGTCAGCATTTTTATAAAATCATTGGTTTTCCAGTGAATTGATTTTTGTACGCCTGGTAGCATTGGCTAGGTAGCACTGGATAACCACTGGTTGCAAACCTTGGCATATCACTCTAAGCCAATTCTTTGCCAGTGGTTTTTTTTATAAACCACCGAAATTTTTGTAAAAAAATACTGGTAAAACGCTTTTCGCAAACGTTGGCAAAGCGTCCCAAATGAGTGTTCTGCCAGTCATTTATTTTTAATACCGTGGTTACCCAGTGGTATGCCAGTGCTTGATTTTTTGTACCACTGGCGATTTCTGACTGGGATTATATCCCCCTAAGACACAATATCTCTCAAAGACAAAGTGGTGTTTTTAGGCCAATACACATTAAGACTAGACTTAGTGTTAACAGGTGTTCCGCTTTCAGCGGGTTTGTCCCGCGTTTTTTTTTATATCAATTCCTGCGTCCCACTCGGAAGAAAAAATTCCCGCTTCTTCCAAATTTTCTGAATGTTTTTCGGAATTACTTCTTTCAATAAAAACCCTAAAATTTTTAAAAATTTTAAATTTTTATTTTTTGGTTCAGTATTTTACTCTTATTTTCCCTACGATGTTAACAGTTAGCTGACGAAAATTTTTATTTGATTTAAAAAAAAAAATTATTAAGTAATTTTCAAAAGGGCAAAAGAATAAATTTTAAATTAATATTTACTTAAACTTTTATCATCGAATATAAATTAAGAGAATATCGAAGTTTTGCAATAGTACCATAAAAATAACTGATGGATTTTTCCTACAAATATTTTTAAACAACCGACAAAATTGGTAAAGACTATTGTTTTTTACAGTTAAGTTTTTTATTACAAAAAGATTTTAATAAAAAAAAACACATTCTTTCGTTCGTGTAACTACTTCAACCTACTTAGAATTTTAAGTCAAAATTATACACAGTTCTCCAGTTATTATATTTTTATGCATTGGTGATACAATAAAATTTTCTGATTTTTATTTGCAAAATAAGAATACACAAAATTAAATTTTTTTTAAATAACTTACAAAAGTAACTGTTTACTGTAAAAATACTGCTTTGATAGTTGTTTATTATAATATTAAAAAGTCTTCTGTAAACAAGTGTTACGAAATGCAGTACTTTTGGTTAGTTGTTTTTTTCTATTAACTGTCATAGTAGTTGTTTTTTTTACAGAGAAAACGACTGTAATTGCAGTTAACAGTAACAAGTACTGATTACTATATAAGACACAATGATATAGTACCTGTAAGCATTTTTTGAGTGTTAACATAGCTACTGAATCTTGTTACAAAAATTACAGAACCGTAAATTTTATGAATTTTGGAAATTCTTCATTAATATACAATTCCTTTATCGATTTAATTTGTAAAATAAGAATTATAAAATAGAATGATTCTTCTTTTTAAAATTCAACAAATACACAAGTCTTTTTTTTTGGCGCCCAACGTGGGTCTCCAAATGTAGAATTCCCTTCGTTGTAATTTGTATAATTGTTCAAAAGAACTTTACTTAAAATTTTGCATTTCGAGTCACACCTTCTTCGATTTATATTTACTTTGTAAAATGAGAATTTTAAAATAAAATTATTCTTCATTTTAAAATTCACAATCTTTCGATTGTTGGTCTTATTTTTATGAATGTTTTTGAATGATAATCATTTAGATCTGAAATTTTGGTATATGAAATTTTATGGAAATATTTGTAAACCTGTTAAATTGACCTGCAAACTATGTCCCGCTAAAGTTTTTGAAATACCGGCATTTTTATGATTTTTTGGACATTGTCCCTCTTTTTGACTAGCAATTTTAAGATCACAAGTTCGTTACCCGGTGGCGACAATAAAAAAAATTTCTTAAAATGAAAAAACTATTATATTTTTTTTTAATTTTTTTTTACTTTCATACACGAAATAGTGTTTCCTTCGAACTTGTGCAAAAAGTCCAACCATGATTTTTATGAAAGTTGGTAGGACGAAATATCTTCGAACCGGGAGTTATACCCCGGATAGATATATCTCTTCTTTTTTATACCCTACACCACTATGTGGTCAGGGTATTATAAGTTTGTGCTGATGTTTGTAACACCAAAAAATATTGGTCCTAGACCCACCTTATAGTATACCGATCGGCTTAGAATTTTTTTTTATTTCGTTTTAACGATGTCCGTATGTCCGTCCGTCCGTCTGTCTGTCTGTCTGTCTGTCCATGCATTCTTGTGCGCACTCTACAGGTCGCAAATATTAAGATATTTTGATGAAACTTGGTACACCGACTTATGTCGGCCCAACGACGAAGCCTATTGATTTTGGTGAACATCGGTCCATGTTTAGACCTAGTGCCCATATAAGGGTCCTACCATTATATTGTTTATACGCTGCAGGTCGCAAATATTAAGATATTTTGATGAAATTTGGTACACCGACCTATGGCAGCCCAAGGACGAAGCCTATTGATTTTGGTGAACATCGGTCTATGTTTAGACCTAGTGCCCATATAAGGGTCCCCCCAAAATTGGCTTGGTTACAAACTGCAGATCGCAAATATTAAAATATTTTAAAGAAATTTGGTGCGCTGACTCACATTATAGAAAATTTTGACACAAGCCCCATTTTAACCCATTCGAATTTCGGATCCAAACATTAGTTGGCTTTTACCCAGACTGGTGTAGGGTATTGTATAGTCGGCATGCCCGACTTTAACCTTTTTACTCGTTTAAACTAGGATTAACTTGCCCATTTATCCTCCTGGCACTTGGTTCTTGAAGACATCGGTTGCCTGACATTTAAATAAGAGATTTATAACAAAGAGATGTGACATCCATAAAGTTTTAAACAAACTGTAGCTGTTGTTAAAATGTTTGACATTTTTTTTAGAGAGAGGATTTTATTTTTATAAATTTCTCAAGTGAGGTTTTAACAGTGTTGACATATAAGGGGATTTGTCTTGGGGATTGCAACTTCCGTTTGGGGACAGATTTTTAGGGGAAGAATTTAATTGTGGATTTTACCAATACTTTTAGTTTTTTTTTTGGAATTATATTTGGGATTTTTGGAAATAACATTTTGTTTTTTTCATTTTGATAATTACTAATTTGTAATTGAAAAATTGTAAATTTCAATGTATTACGTTTTAGGCCAAAAATCATAAGAATTTTCGAATAAATTATAGGCGTATTATTTTAAATATCATGTCAATCAAATTGGGTCCCTTAAAGCATTTCAAAATTTCAAAAAATTTTCCAAAACACTTGAATTATTGAAGAGATTTTATTAAATATTTATTTAACTCTTGAAATAAAAAAACAAACAGGGCTCAAAACGGGCGCAAAAACAAAAAGTTCAAAGTCTTCTATTTTAAAAATGCTGAAATTAATTCATCCACAGCATCCAAAAAAAAAAATCAATGTCAAAAATAGTTTGCCAGCCCTAGAAATTACACCTACTTTTATACACTTAACCAAAACCTAGTAATTTTTGTAAACTACTCTTATTTACTTGTAAAATTCCTTACAAATGTTGAATAAAACAATATTTTTCACGATAATGAGTTTCACATGAAAATTGTGTAGAAATTATTTTCTCTTGTTTAATGTACAAGACATTTCAGGTTTATTGTGATTGTGTCTTTCTTATAGCTTACTTTCACCATTTAATTTACTTTTCTGAGTCATATCTAAATAGTTTTCGACACTTAAGGGCGATGCCAACTTTGATTCTATTTTTTTTTTCTTTTAAATTGGAGTTTTGCCTAAATTTAAATGAATTAGGTACAAAATTGGAGATTTGAACTTGCAAAATTGGGATATGAGCTAAAAATTTTCTGGCAACACTTCTCTGCCACCTGGTGTATTAAAAACTGGTATTTCCCTAAAAAAAATGAGTTCAATCTTACAAGGATGGTATCCCAATGGGTTCTATTCGATCTTAATGAAATTCGGATGTTATAAAAGAGAAAAAAAAATAATGCACACGTATTTTTTTATCGACCCATTTTCATGTTTAGGGACATAAAAGTGGGTCAAAAATTACACAAGTTGTAGGCTCGTAACAAAGTTCTCAAATAAATGCCACACTACTTATAAATAATGTGCATGTCTAATGTTGCTTATGCCATTGCAGCAATTCTGTACGAAGTATTTGTAACTAAAAAAAAGCTGCATGATAAGTCTACCAAAAAGATCATACAAAAAATCTTAAAAAAACACATTCATACATTAGAAACTATTGACTTTACAGTTTGTTGCTGTCATGTTATCTTGTCTTTCTACTTTTTTTTTCTATGTGCAACAAAAAAAAAATATTTTTTTTTGTGAGTACGTCCGTCTATCAGTCTGTCTGCCTTCCGAGCTATCTATTAGTTAGAATGTCTGTCCAAAAATTGTGCTTATACAACTATGACTGTTGTCTAAACTATCTGTCTTCTTATATTTGGCTATTTTGTTAGTATTATATACTCGTCGTTGTATGTTTGTATAGTAGTTTCATTAAGTTAAATCACATTATTGCATTTATATTTATGTATAACAAACTAAATTTTCATTCCTTTTGTGACTGTTAAATTTTCTTATATTCGTACCAGTTTAACCTTTTTGCAGTTAGAAAATTGAGTTTTAGTTTTTTTCCAAAAAAATATTTTATTCATAACTTTAATGAATATTAACAGGATTACTTGAAGCATTTCGAGTAGAAATAAGTTAATGAAAAGTTGATTGTAAATGTGTGCACTCAAAATTGTGTGTTAGAAGAAATAACAAAAAAGTTAGTATTTTAGTAAAATTTAACAAAGTAGTTAAATTTAACTAACAACTTAGTTTAACTACTGTGTTATTTGTTGTGGCAATATAATAAAATCTAAGGCTCGCAGGGCTTAACCGGACCAGAGACTATGAATTATAGAGATAAGAAATCAAAACTTACACTACTCAGCGGTAGAGGGCGCTGAAATTTAGTATTACCTGAGCAACTATTTAGTATTAGTTTAGTATCAGCTGAACCTAAAAATTTTTTTTTTTTTTTAAAGAGAAGCAACACTCAGGAAATTCTTCCTATTAATTAACGTGTTGCTTCCTTTGGAAAGGGGATAGTGAAGAAGTGAAAGGTGGTGAAAGATGAAGGGCTTCAAATATGGCAACACTGTAATTGCGCGAGATGTTGAATTTTACAACAGTTATTGCGCGCCACCTGATGGTGAGTTGGCGAACTTTGTTGAAGCTTTTTTAGTTCATAGCCCTGTTATATTATTTTAATTCGGTGGGGTTAAGTGCTATGGGAACACCGAAGGAGGCCGCTACGATATGTATGAGGGGTAGAAAAAACTCATACATATTACTATTTTTCATAAATTGATGTTGCCTTGGTTGGGGATCGAACCCGCAACCTCATGTGTAACAGTCCAACGCGCTAACCATTACACCAAACTCAAACACTGCTGAAAACTGCTCAAAATAAGGAAAAAAGAAGCGCGGAATATATTCAAATAGTAAAATTTAAGATATCCGTTTGTTTTTTTGATTTGTTGTTTGTTATTTAAATTTAAATAAAAAAAGAAAATCCTAATTTTTTTGAACAAAATGTCATCTAGTGATAACGATATTTTTATAACTTATTTTTTTGGTGATGCCATACCCCTGAAACGGACCTTTGTCAGCACTACTTAAATGCTTAATTAATTTAAGCTAGGCAGCTTTGTCAGATATTGCGAATAATTGCAGGGACGGCGATTTTGCTGGAAAATTTTTTTTCATCCAAATTTTAAATAATTCAAAAACATGGCAACGCCTTGTACACGACATGGACAATATGGGCATGAAAGTACATTCTGGAGAAATTCTTCATTAATATACAATTCCTTTATCGATTTACCCCTAAATTCATAAACACTTTGTAAAATTATAGGAGGTTTAATGAACAAATTTTGTATGAAAATGACGTTTTGTAAACCTGCTATAACTTTACAAAGCATTTATGAATTGAGGGGTTAATTTGTAAAATAAGAATTATAAAATATAATGATTTTTCTTTTTGAAATTCAACAAAGACACAAGTCTTTTTTTTTTTTGGCGCCCAACGTGGGTCTCCAAATGTAGAATTCCCTTCGTTGAAATTTGTATAATTGTTTAAAAGAACTTTACTTAAAATTTTTTATTTCGAATCACACCTTCTTCGATTTATATTCACTTTGTAAAATGAGAATTATAAAATAAAATTATTCTTCATTTTAAAATTCACAATCTTTCGATTGTTGGTCTTATTTTTCTATACCCTACAACAAAATCTGGAAAATTCGCCCAGCAGATCTTCTTGGTTGTATCTTTAAGAATTATTTTACTTGTGTGTGAAGCAAATTATGAAATTATGGGGAATTTCCTTTAGAACAATTTTGAATGTGTTAGATTCTTAGACGATTTTTGCAATGAAAAACCCACGGGTTCTAAAATAATTTTCTTTTTCAAAAAACTCTGATTGACATTTTTGTTAAACATTGTTATGAATTATATACAGTGATGTGCAATAAAATAGAGCCATTCAAATTTTTTTCTAATTTTATTCTCGTTGCCTTTATTTTTAAAGATCAAAATAGTGGATAGATTCGCCCAAAAATGCGAGGAGATAGTTCAGAAAATTATGTAGAATTTTAGCGTGATATCTGTTTTTTTGTTTTGTTACTTGCTTTAAGTAGGCGTGGCTTTTAATGAAAAATAAGCGATATCGACCTTCTATCAAATTACATAGTAAAATTTTTCCTATTTTATAGGAATTCGCAAAATTTTACTATGTAATTTGCTAGAAGGTCGATATCGCTTATTATTCATTAAAAGCCACGCCTACTTAAAACAAGTAACAAAATAAAAAAACAGACGTCACGTTAAAATTCTACATAATTTTCTGAATTATCTCCTCGCATTTTTGGGCGAATCTATCCACTATTTTGATCTTTAAAAATAAAGGCAACGAGAATAAAATTAGAAGAAAACTTGAATGGCTCTATTTTAGTGCACATCACTGTATATATATATTCCCATCGTTCCTATAAGGAGCATAGGGCCTCAATTGTTATGAATTGCTTTGGAAATTTTTTTTTGCAATTCAGTCCAATGAAACTTTTAATTAAGTTAATTAAATTTTTTTATAAAATTTTATGAAAAATGAAATTCGATTTACCAAAATTTCATATACTTTTTAAAAAAATTTCATTGAAAAACGAATTTTATAAAAATGTAACTTTTCATTAACAGTAAGAAATTGTATGTTTAATTTGTTTTCCACTATTTAATTAACTTTATTAATATTGTTCCATTTTTACTTTTTAAAAACGTATTTCCATTAAATAAACCGGGTTCTTTTCTATTGCAATCCAAATAACAAATTTCACTGCTAACACCAATTGTTACGCTTTACCTTCAAAAACGTACGTTTATCTCCTTTAGATAAACCGGCTTGGTGCTCTTTACAATTAAAAGAACACACACTTTTTTGTTTGATTTTGAGCTTATACTGTATAACATTACAGCTCGACTGAATTACACAATCGCTAATAATCAACTGACTAAATGGGATAAGGCCTCCTGATATAGTCTAACGGCCGTGGGTTTAGAATTTGCTGGAAAATTCCAGTGGAACTCAAACCAATTAACATCATACTTAAATGTAGTGTTGCCAGATTGACAGGTTTAGTAAATACCGTTTCCCGGGATTTAAGTTTCACCAAAAAAATATTACGCAGATTTTAACGAACGAAAACTAAGCGAATGTAACCGCTAAACGCAGCAGTTTTAAAACATTTTCAGGCAGCAAGATTCATGCAAAAGCAAGGAAATTGGGTACCACATGAGTTGAAGCCGAGAGACATTGAAATACGATTTTGAATGTCCGAAATGCTGTTAGAATGCCATAAAAAGAAGTAATTTTTGCATCAAATCATTACTGTAGATCCATTACGACAACCCAAAGTGCAAGAAATCATATGTGAAGCTTGGCCAGCCAAATCAACGCCAAAACCGAATATCCATGGCGACAAGGTAATGCTCTGTATTTGGTAGGACCAGAAGGTTCCCATCTATTATGAGCTGCTGACATCGGGCCAATGTGTATTTAAGTGGATTAAAGTGCCTTGCCAGCATTTTCAATTGGTATTTTTCTAACTGGGTAGTTTCTTTAATGCAACATTTTCAATGAATGTACAAAAAGCTTTTGTAAATAAAAACGAGTAAAAAGGTTAAAGTCGGGCATGCCGACTATACAATACCCTACACCAGTCTGGTGTATTGTTTGGATCCGAAATTCGAATGGGTTAAAATGGGGCTTGTGTCAAAATTTTCTATAATGTGAGTCAGCGCACCAAATTTCATTAAAATATCTTAATATTTGCGACCTGCAGTTTGTAACCAAGCCAATTTTGGGGGGACCCTTATATGGGCACTAGTTCTAAACATGGACCGATGTTCACCAAAATCAATAGGCTTCGTCCTTGGGCCAACATAGGTCTATGTACCAAATTTCATCAAAATATCTTAATATTTGCGACCTGCAGCGTATAAACAATATAATTTTGGTAGGACCCTTATATGGGCACTAGGTCTAAACATGGACCGATGTTCACCAAAATCAATAGGCTGTGTTATTGGGCCAATATAGGTCTGTGTACCAAATTTCATCAAAATATCTTAATATTTACGACCTGCAGCGTATAAACAGTATAATTTTGGTAGGACCCTTATATGGGCACTAGGTCTAAACATGGACCGATATTCACCAAAATCAACAGGCTACGTTATTGGGCTAACATAGGTGTGTGTACCAAATTTCGTCAAAATATCTTAATATTTACGACCTGCAGCGTATAAACAATATAATTTTGGTAGGACCCTTATATGGGCACTAGGTCTAAACATGGACCGATGTTCACTAAAATCAAACTTGTTCGTCCTTGGGCCAACATAGGTCTACGGACCAAATTTCATCAAAATATCTTAATATTTGCGACCTGTAGAGTGCGCACAAGATTGCATGGACAGACAGACAGACGGACGGACGGACGGACAGACGGACATCGTTAAATCGAAATAAAAAAAATTTCTGAACCGATCGGTATACTATAAGGTGGGTCTACGACCAATATTTTTTGGTGTTACAAACATCAGCACAAACTTATAATACCCTGACCACATAGTGGTGTAGGGTATAATAAATTTTTTAAAGTGTGAAAAGTTTCATGAGCTGAATTTTCACAACGTTTCCTCGATTTAGGGCGAGTAACTTATTTCCAACATAACCATGTTTAACCGTTAACAGATATTTCCATATAAATTTGACATTCATAACTATGGTTAAGCACTAAACTCAGTTTATTTTGGGATAAGTTAATAGGTCTTAGGATAGAAATTTATTAATCCATCAAAAGAATTTAATAAAAAAAAAATTTTAACAAACATTTACTAAAATTGTTTCGCTCTCTCCTTCCAAATAATTACCTACAACATATTTTGTTAAAACAATTTTTTACACTCAAAATAATAAGACTGTTGGCTGAACAGAAAAATTTGTTACTTTTACAAAATTTATTCCTGTTTTTTGGCTTAAAATACAATTTGTTGATTTAAACAAATTTTTTTGTTAAATTTAACAAATCTAAATTTAAGTAAGAAATTAGTAAAACTACAGTTTTATGTTATTATACTGAGTCGTAAAATTTGTTCAAATTAAGGTCTCGGGACCCTCCCCGTGCCTAGTTCATATCATATAAGGGCATATATGGGCACTCTTATGGAGCAAAAATTTTATCCGTTTTGCTCTACCTCGCTTAGTTTTCGAGATATGGGCCATTTTATGGATTGGAAAATATTTATTAGAAATTCCCGAGGGTCCAAGGCCCCACCATGGTCCATTTTTGGATAGAGATAACACCTTTCGCTGGGGTATTACATGGTTAGGGGTAGTCGAAATTTCCATAAATTTTGCTCTATCTCTCTTAGTTTTTGAGATTTGGCCATTTTAAAAAATCCGGATGGAGAGAAATTGCGCTATCTTTAAAACTTCGATACACTGGTGGCGCCATCTACCGGGTAATAACATAAACATGAAAATATTATATTTTAACAATAAATTTTGTAAAATTTAACGAATGGGTTCTTAAAAATTAATTAGAAATAGTTTTGAGAATTAACACTGAAAACTAGTTAAAGTACTGAGTATTTTTAGCATAGTGTTAAATGAAGTTAACTAAAATCTTTGTTTAAATCACTGTTTCCACTAAAAATTTGTTAAAAATTAGTCAAATCGATTTGAAACCGGTTTGACAGATTTTTCTACTGACATATTATTTGAAGTGTACTAACATACTTTTTTGAGTGTTTGTACTTGCTCTAGTAATTGCTGCATTTGTATATGAATTTATTGAATTTAAAATTCAAATATATACTAGAATTGCTGCATTTAATGTATTATGCAAAGATTAATTAAGATGATAATAGAATATTCGAATTAGAATAATAAAATGTTTGTAATATTATTAAGGTTTTATAAAATGAACATTCCAAATTAGATTAAAATTTTGTTAAAATGTTTAATTTAACAAAATTAAAAGAAAATTAGGTAAATATATAATTTTTGCTTTTGCGTTAAGAAGAAAATTGAAAAAAATCGATGTAGATCTTTTCTCCGAACAAAGAGCGATTTTGCTGTACGAGTTTTAGCGGAAATTTTCAATATTATATGAAAAAGCTTCATATATTTTAGGAATTTTTAACTAATAAACTTTTAACTAATTTGTAGTAGCCTTTTCTGCTATTTTTGTAAGTTAATTTGATATAAGTGTATATAAAAAAATTTTAAAAAATATCACAAAAACTTATAAAAATCTTTACAATTGAAAAAAATCGCTAAAATTTGAAAAAATAAAATAAAAATAAAAAGATCTCTATAAAGCAAAAGAGTGTAAAAATTTAGGAAAATCGCTAAAAAAATAAAAAAAAAAAAAAATAAAAAATATAACAAAACCGCTAAGAGTAAAAAATAACCAAAATTAAATTTAAAAAAATCGCTAAAAATCTAAAAATAGTAGAATTAAAAAAAAAAAAATTCCTGAAATTAGAAAATAAATTGCTAAGATGGAAAAAGTAGCTCCAAAAACGGTAGAGTTAAAATAAATTTAAAAAAATTGCTAGAATTAAAAGAAATCGATAAAATTTAAAAATCGCTTAGAAAAAAATTTAAATTTTTCATATTTTGAAAACCAAACGGTGCAGAGAAAAAATGTTTGCCCTTGAGAAAAAAATACGCCTGCAATGCTCCAATAGCAGTCCCAAATTGTGACTTTATATGCTACAATTTTACATCGTGCTTATCTCGAAAACTAAGCATCGCACGTCTAAAATGGATATTATTTGGAATATTTCCGGCATTTCGAAAACTAAGTGAGAAATATGAAAAAGGACAATTGTTTTGGCTCAAACAGGTTCTAAATGATGTTTTCTTAAGCCCGATAGAACTTGTAAAAAATAGAAGAAAAAATTAAATTTTAATCCAAAAAATGTTTTTATTCCAAGCAGCAATATATGGCGTTTGAAAATGATTTCGGGCATATTCTTGACGAATCACATTCTGAACGTCCAAATTTGGGCCAGTTTTTCGAGCATTGCTGGCCGTATGTCACGAATAACACGACCAATGTTGGCCTCCAAGGCGTCAGCATAAACAAGTGACTTCATGTGACCCCACAGGAAATAATCGAAAGGTGTCAGATCGCACGACCTTGGAGGCCAATTGACAGGTCCATTTATTGAAATCAACTTATCGCCAAATTTTGATTTCAATAAGTCGATATTTGCGGTTGCCGTGTGACCATCCTGTTGAAACCACATATCGCCCGGATCAATGTCGTCCATATTTTCAAACAAAAAATTGTTGATCGTGGTGTGGTAACGAACTCCATTGACCGTAACGCGATCTCCGGCTTCATTTTTGAAGAAATAAAGTCCAATGATGCCACCAGCGTGTAAACCGCACCAAACGGTGCATTGGTTTCACTCCATTTGCGGCAATTTTGTTTATTCACAAACGCCAAAAATCAGCCCCATCGCTGAACACACTTTTGCGTCTATGAGTAAGGAGAATTGATGACTGATTTTTATAGTAAATCTGGATAATTTGGTAGCGTTCTTCAAGCTTCAATATATTCATGATGATTTGCCAGAGTATACTGATCATCAGGGCAGCAACTTTCATTCACTTAACAATTTAAAATATGCGATTAAAATATGCAGTAAAATGCAAAATATGCACTTAAATGGAAATATGCATTAAAAACCAAAAAATGTGCACTAAAAACCAAAAAAAATATGCAAAATAAATGCTTAAAACCAAAAAATTAACTTTAAATTTATCGATTTTTAAAAATCATATTCATTACTTGAGAGCCCTTGGTTAAGTACTGCATTCATTTTTGCAAATTCTTCTTTTTCTTTAGTTTTCATTAAATCTTATTTTTAGTTTAAAAAAAAAAATATGCAAAAATATGCAATTCAATGAAAAATATGCAATAAAAATCATAAAATATGCAAAAAATATGCACTTAAATGCAAAATATGCATATAACAAAGTATGCAATAACAAATCGATGCCATTTTGTTGCAAATTCTTTGGTCAAAATCAAATTTGGATTAACGACTACAAACATGCATTTGCATGAAAGTCGCTGCCCTGCTGATCATAAATGTCAAAAAGTGAACATACCATGACAGTTCGTTTGACAGTTAACCCTTTCGTAAATTCTACCGGGCTTAAAAAACTCCCTTTAGTAAACCATCTGTAAAGAAAACACGGAAATCGCTTGAATAAAATTTGAATCGTCCTTATCTCGAAAATTAAACAAGGTAGATAAAGGATCGCGTTTATCTCGAAAAACTTAAGAAGATGGGCAATTACTTTGGCCCAATATAAAAAAATTTTCTAAGATAAAATTGCAATCGAAGAAATATTTGCACCAGCGATCAAAACCCACCCCAGGAAACCAATTTCGGTTCCAAATTTTGGCTTTGTTTGGTATAATTTCAGATCGCGCTTATCTCGAAAACTGAATGAAAACCAACAACGTGTTTGGCCTAGGAAAGCCATAAAAGCCATCTGCGAAAAAATAATATAAAAATCATTAAGATAAAATTTAATTTTTAGCGTTGTTTTTTAATTTAATTTTAGCGATTTTTCCAATTTTGGCGATTGTTCTAATACGAGTATTAACGTATTTTCAATTCTACCGATTTTTTTTAAAATTTTAGCGGTTTTTCATTTCTGGGATTTTTATACCCTACCGCACTATGTGGACATTATACAATAAGTTTGTGTTGATGTTTTCAAGACCAAAAAACCAAATACACCGATCGACTTAGAAAAATTTTTTGAGTCCTTTTAAAGTTATTAGTATGTTCGTCCGTCCGTCCGTCTGTCTGTCGATATATTCTTGTGCGCACGCTACAAGTCACAAATATGAATTTTGATGAAATTTTGCATACTGACCTATATCTGCCCAAGGACGAAGGCTACTGATTTTGGATAAGATCAGTCCATGTTTAGACCCAGCTCCCAAATAAAGGCCCCACAAAAATTTACTTATTAGGGTGATCGATTATTTGACATTTTTGGAAAACCGGTTTCCTGTTTCTCCAAGTTGTTGAAATTCAGGAAAACCCGATTTCGGGTTTTCAAATTTGAAAAAAGAAATGGTCAACCGGTCGACAAATTTAAAATTATAGTTAAACAAAAAAAAAAAAAAAATACCCGTCCGAAAGGTGGTTCATTGAGAAACGAGTCGAAAAAAACTTATTTAAATAATAAAAAAAATTTTTACAATGAATTTGAACGAATCTTTTATGAGTTTGTTCAATCAGTTTTAATAATTCTTTGCACTGCTGAGATAATTTTTGTATGGTCTTCAAAAATACTTAATAATAATCATTTTGATGAATCAGTTAAAAATCCGCAGCTTTTCTGATTTTTTTTTTAGATTCCAAAATGTCTCAAATAACCTTATTTTTGAAATTTTTATTTATTTATTTATTTTTTTTTGTCATTTTTGGGACAAAAATAAGAGTCTTTTATAAATAAGATATCTACACCTGAGGGAAAATTATTTAATTCAAAAAATGTTCCACAAATTATTTAGAAAAACTATTTTTTCAGAAATTTGTCAAGGGAATTATTTTAGAAAAAATTTTGAATTTATATTTTTTGTTTGTCTTTTTGAAAATATTCAAATTAAAGCTCTTGAAAAAAACACTATAACACTTTAACAATAAAAAATCCCAGTGTAGAAACGGTAATTACATATCCTTATTTTTTGGACTACCAGTAATGACACCCACATATCTTCTGCATTATTTTTAAACATATAGTAATGAGCTACTGATAATGACTTATTTTTATCATTATTTCAAATAGAAAATAATTTTCTAGATTTTTTTTTAAATTTTTTGAAATCTATTTTTAGACTCAATATTTTTTAAACACTGGTAAAGATACATATTTTTTGATTTTTTGTGTGTTGGCGAGTAAGCTTACTTGTGTGCAGCAGGTCAGTTATGTTTTTATCTATTAAATATTACATGTCGATATAGCTCAGATGGTAGAGCTATTGACTGTCAATCTGTAGACCCAGGTTCGATTCCCGCACCAGGAAATTTTATAAAAAAAAAAAAAATACAATAAAAAATATTTTTTTTATATAATTTATTTTTTTGAAAATCTATTTTTAGACTCATTATTTTTGTCAGTACTGGTAAGCACATAGGTAACGATATATTTTTTGATTTTTCGTATGCTGATGTGTAACCATAAGTCATTATTTTTCGCGACATCGCCATATAAAGGTAATAAGAAATGTATTAACAAAAGTAACTAGTTACCTTACCAAGTATGTAGTTACATAACCACATATCTGGTAATGATTTTCTACACTGGGATGCTTCAAAACGGATTTAGTTTTGAGCCAATTGAAATTTTAAAGTTGGTTTTCTGAGTAACTTTTGAGTCGAAAAGAAGGCTCTTTAAGAACTTCTGGGCACATAAAATATTTAAATTTTACTATTAAACACCATATTTCTAACAAGGGATTTTGTAAATTTACTGTTTCTAATAAACTGAAGTTAAAAAATACATTAAAAAAACCGGGACTGTCACAACAAAAAAAACCGGGTTACTCGATATTCGAAAACTTAAAAAAAATCAAAAACGAAAGGAACAGGGAACCGGTTATTAAAAATCGGCTCGATAACTCTAGCTCTTATGCTTATATGTAATCTACAGGTCGCAAATATAATGGTATGGACCTAAGGATTTTTGATCTTGGAGAGAATGGGTCTATGTTTTGACCTAGCGCTCATATGGACCATATTTCTGATTTTCTCTTAAATTTTATAATTTTTTACCATTTTATGAACAAATTTTCACACTCGCTCAAATTTCGGCTCCAAATATTAAGTGCCTTTCAACTAGACTGATGTAGGGTATCACCAGTTTCATTTAAGATTTGGTGATTTTTTTTCCAATTTCCACTTTTAAGCGATTTATTATAAAACTCATATTAAACTATTGTTCTATAACAAAAGTTTTTTTGTGCTGTTTAACTTTAAACACTTCTGGTTAATATACGGATTTTCGGGGAGTTTTGTAATCATTTAAGTTCATTTTTAACCATTTTATGAGCAAAATTGCCTGAAAACAAGATTTTTTACACAGAAAAAAATGTTTAAATTTCTTTTAATTTTTACGCATTTTTAAGAAAAATCAACACATAATAGGCGTACATTTTCCTACTATGACTTGGGTAAATTTCAAAAGAAGTTAATTAGAGCGAAGTTGAAATAGAAGTTATTATAAGACACAATAAACATATTTGCCTGACTTTATAAATGATATCACTTTGTTAGGAACTGGCTACGAGGGTCATCCCGTAAGTTTATGCAAAATAGCATTTCCATTTAAAAATCTCATAACATAGTGAAGTGTTGTTTTTTCAAACGCGTCATATAGACCAAATGCAATTAATATTGTAATTAATATGCATTTTTATACCCTACACCACTATGTGGTCAGGGTATTATAAGTTTGTGCTGATGTTTGTAACACCAAAAAATATTGGTCGTAGACCCACCTTATAGTATACCGATCGGTTCCGTCCGTCTGTCTGTCCATGCAATCTTGTGCGCACTCTACAGGTAGCAAATATTAAGATATTTAGATGAAATTTGGTACGCAGACCTATGTTGGCCCAATAACGCAGCCTATTGATTTTGGTGAACATCGGTCTATGTTTAGACCTAGTGCCCATATAAGGGTCCCACCAAAATTATATTGTTTATACGCTGCAGGTCGTAAATATTAAGATATTTTGACGAAATTTGGTACACAGACCTATGTTACCCCAAAAACGTAGCCTATTGATTTTGGTGAATATCGGTCCATGTTTAGACCTAGTGCCCATATAAGGGTCCTACCAAAATTATACTGTTTATACGCTGCAGGTCGTAAATATTAAGATATTTTTATGAAATTTGGTACACAGACCTATATTGCCCCAATAACGCAGCCTCTTGATTTTAGTGAACATCGGTCCATGTTTAGACCTAGTGCCCATATAAGGGTCCTACCAAAATTATACTGTTTATACGCTGCAAGTCGCAAATATTAAGATATTTTGATGAAATTTGGTACACAGACCTATAATGCCCCAATAACGCAGCCTATTGATTTTGGTGAACATCGGTCCATGTTTAGACCTAGTGCCCATATAAGGGTCCTACCAAAATTATACTGTTTATACGCTGCAGGTCGTAAATATTAAGATATTTTGATGAAATTTGGTACACAGACCTATATTGCCCCAATAACGCAGCCTATTGATTTTGGTGAACATCGGTCCATGTTTAGACCTAGTGCCCATATAAGGGTCCCACCAAAATTATATTGTTTATACGCTGCAGGTCGCAAATATTAAGATATTTTGATGAAATTTGGTACATAGATCTATGTTGGCCCAAGGACGAAGCCTATTGATTTTGGTGAACATCGGTCCATGTTTAGAACTAGTGCTCATATAAGGGTCCCCCCAAAATTGGCTTGGTTACAAACTGCTGGTCACAAATATTAAGATATTTTAATGAAATTTGGTGCGCTGACTCACATTATAGAAAATTTTGACACAAGCCCCATTTTAACCCATTCGAATTTCGGATCCAAACAATACACCAGACTGGTGTAGGGTATTGTATAGTCGGCATGCCCGACTTTAACCTTTTTACTCGTTATTAATTTTAATTAAGTAGGTTTGAGGTTAAGAAGAAGAATATGACGCGTTTGAAAAAACAACACTTTACTAGAAAAATAAAAATGCCCTGCTGGCAGTCCGTTTCCGATATACACAAATTGCCTGTACTTGTACATATAAACCATACGTCAGTATTATTCATATGAAGCATATTCATGGAAATAAATCTGTAAAAATAGCAGAAAAAGTTACAAAAAATTAGTTAAAAATGACATTGCAGAAAATACCGCTGAATTTAGCAGTTTTTTTTTTTTTGCTAAATACTAGTAAAAACTTTGTTGTTTACACTATTTCGTCCAATGAATACGTGAGAATAAATGACAGATGTTTACCCTCCAAAATGCCATATAAGTTATTACAGACACAAACCACGAGTAAAAGATAATCCATCTGTTGTGAATCCTGCATTTTTAAGTTATACAAATATAACACCCTTTCTCTATAAAATACAGACCAGGTACCGGAAGATTTTTATTTGTTCCCATTTATCAAAAATAAGTTACGCGGAATGGGAATTAAAATGCCCGAAGAAACAAGCAATCAGTTCAAAATATAACGTTTCTGAAATACCAAGTTCAAAAATGCTACTTTGAAAATTAGTTTTTAATGAAGCAAAAAGGAATACATCCTAATGTAATATATTTTGAAAAAGATACAAATTGAAAAAAAAAAAAATTATTCTATATATATGGTTTTGCAAAAATTTTCCTTGTGACCCTCGTATAAGAATTATAATATTATGAATGCCTGCCATAATCTGGTTAATTTATTACCTGTTTTTTTTTTTTTTTTTTTTGGTTGACCATAATGAACCCACTGTTCAAACTACTGTCTGTTAATAATTTTGTAACCTTCTTTATTTTCATACCATTAATAAAGTTACCACTCATTTCCTAAAATAAAATTCATAAGTGATGTCCATTAAAATGTATCCAAAAGATATATCTACAACTCTTGTTGAGTCTTTTAGTATCATCTTGTAGTAACAACCACAAAAACACAATGAGACATTTTTTCAGTTTTGAAAAATGTCTATACATTATTTTACAAAAAAATATCCTTTACTTTTTTTGTTTATTTTATTTGCATGTTATAATCACCTGGAAAAGAAAGACTCACAAAGGAGTTCGTAACAACATCAACAATACAAAAAAATCACCTCAAATAAATCATGTCAATATATTCAGAATACAAAGAAATAAACGTAAAAAAAGAAACATAACCACTTAAATGCCACACATATGTATTTTAAGTAGGGGGAGGGAAAGCAAAAAGGAAGACGATAAAGAAATTTTTAGAATGTGAACCTATAGTTTACTCCACACATCTGGTCATAATAATATGCATAATATGCAGAAAATAAAATGCATACTTAAATATAAGGGTGGATTGATTTTGGAATTTGGGGGAAATTTAGACAATCACGAATGGGGTTAATATGAAAATAGGGCCAATTTTATGGTCAGAATTAAAATGGGTTTTCTTTTTTCTTAAATATTTCTTAAACAACAAATTTTATTTGAAAATTCCCTGTCTAAACGAGTAAAAAAGTTAAAGTCGGGCATGCCGACTATACGATACCCTACACCAGTCTGGTTGGAAGTCAACTAATGGATTGGATTGGATCCAAAATTCGAATGGGTTGAAATGGATTTGCATCAAGTGATAAAATATTATAAAATCATTAAAAAAACCCCGAGTAAAAAAATTATATATAATCATATGTGGCATATATTATAATATATAATTAGACGTGTCGTTATGTATATTCATATATAATTATATATGACGTCTTTTTCCAAAAATTTTCCTTATATTATGCCTTATATAATTTCATCAAATTAGATGTCGGTCTTTATAATATTTGATATGGTATATATGATTATATATTATATAGAATGGCTGAATTAATTGTATCCAGAGCTTTGAAGAATTAATTCTTTTTGAATGAATTCCCTACCAATCGAATTCAATTTTCTCTAGAATTGAATGAATTCTTTTTCTTAAGTAATTCACTGAATTCATTCAACTGAATGCGTTCATCAAACAACAAATTCAAAGAATTAATTCAATTGCAATAGTTCTTTTTATTAAATCAAATGAATTAATTCACTGGTGAACGCGTTCAATTTTATAAATCGAACGGAAAAAAGTGAATTAATTCCTTACTGAATTAATTCATCACTGAATTCATTCAATTTCATTTTCATTCAGTGAATTAAAAAAAAATAAAATTACATTCAGTGAATTAAAAAAAAAAATAATAAGTTCACTGAATTGAAAAAAAAATAAAATAAGTTCACTGAATTAAAAAAAAATAAAATAAGTTCACTGAATTCAAAGCCTGTTTTCTCCCGTTCAGTAGAAGAAAACAATAATGTACAAATAAAATTTTTAAATAAGCAATTTTACAGCGTGTGCTAGTAACATATTAGAAACCCGATGCTGTTTATCAACCTACATGATTCAAAAATAAAGCCTTTTACTATTAAAAATAAAAACTTTACAGATATAGATATAACTATATAACTAGTTTGAAAAATTAATAGTTATATTTTTTTCCAAATTTATCTATATCTGTAAAGTTTTTATTTTTAATAGTAAAAGGCTTTATTTTTGAATCATGTAGGTTGATATACAGCATTCGGTTTCTAATTTGTTACTAGCAACGCTGTAAAATTGCTTATTTAAAAATTTTATTTGTTCATTATGGTTTTCTTCTACTGAACGGCAGAAAACAGGCTTTGGATTCAGTGAACTTATTTTATTTTTTTTTTAATTCAGTGAACTTATTTTATTTTTTTTTCAATTCAGTGAACTTATTATTTTTTTTTAAATTCACTGAATGTAATTTTATTTTTTTTAATTCACTGAATGAAAATGAAATTGAATGAATTCAGTGGTGAATTAATTCAGTAAGGAATTAATTCACTTTTTTTCCGTTCGATTTATAAAATTGAACGCGTTCACCAGTGAATTAATTCATTTGATTTAATAAAAAGAACTATTGCAATTGAATTAATTCGTAACAAAATAAATCGAACGAAAGCAAATATGAATTAATTCCATTCAATATATGGTGCTTAGTGAATTAATTCATCGAATTTTTAATTCAGAATTGAAAAATTGAATTAAGGAATTAATTCTTCAAAGCTCTGATTGTATCTCAGAAATTTTAAATATATATATTTGTTCCTTTTACTCCTGCAAGGAGCTTAGGGCCGCAGAAATTTTAAATGTATTTCAAAAATGGTCGAATGTATTTCAGAAATTATCGAATATATTTCAGAAATTATTAATTGTAATTCATAAATCTGAAAAATAATTGATAAGTTCTGAAATACAATTGATAAAACTGAAATTGAATTGATTATTTCTGAAATAGAATTGATAAATCTTAAAAGCAATTGATACAATTGGAAATGGTGTAGAACGTTAAACAGATGTAAATAAAATTATTTTATTACAAAAATTCAATTTAATAAAAAAAAATATAATTTTATAAAAACATTTATACAAAAAAATTATAATTTGATAAAAAGAAATTCATTTTATAAAAAACTTTTTGGATCAAATTAGATCTAAGTTTATTCGCAAATATATAACTGGATCTAATTCGATCTGCCTTTTTTCGTATCAAATTAGAACTAGGTTTATCCCCAAAGATATCATTGGACCTCGCAATTTTGAGATATAACTTGATCTTGGTTTATCCCATATATACAATGGGATCTAATACGATATCATTGGATACACCCAATTTTGAGATCTAATTGGATCAGCTAGATATTACAGCAGATCTTAAACAATAGAAAATTGGATATGCTTAGATATTGCGCGAGATGAATTTTTTTACTCGGGACGGTAAGAAATTTTGATTTTAGCTAGTGTTCGGTGTATTTAAGAGAAGAGGAAATATATTTCGTATGGGCGATAGGTTCAAATATGGACCGATACTATCTAAAATCAATAGGCTTTGTCCTTGGGACCATATGAGCCAGTGTACCAAATTTCTTTATACGGGCACTAGGTCTACACATCGACCGATTCCAAACAAAATCAGTGGGCGTTGTTCGTGTGTATAAACGTGCCCATTTTTCAGGAACCTTCATACGGGCACTGGGTCTAAACATGGACAGATTCCATATAACATCGATATGGCTTCATTCCTGAGCCCATATGAATCCGTGTACGAAATTACAACAAAATATCTTAATATTTGCATCCTGTAGCGCGCGCAGCAGAATACATGAACAGATAGACAGACGACTGCCGGACGGACATCATTAAATCGAAACAAAAAGAGATTCTGGGTTGATCAGTGCACTAAAAGGTGGGTCTAGATCCAATATTTCTATTTACAAACTTATTAGGGTGTCCACGAGTGGTAAAGGGTATACAAATTATAAAAACAAATTAAAAAAGAAAAACAAAAAAATCTTATGTCCGGAATGGAACTTAAGACCTTCTGACTTAAACCCTCATTTTGACAAAGCGTAGCAATAATTATAAAATCAGTGCTCTGCCAGTGTAGTATTTTTGGTACTGTTGGTAATTTCTGTCTGGGTATCTTGTGTTGCATGTGCGGTCAGTGTGTAGAGCGATTATCTGCTAATCCGACGACCCGGGTTCGAATCACGAAAAAAATTTAATTAACGTTTTTTCTAAAATAATTTTTTTTCGTAAATTTTTTTTATAGTTTAGCCATAGTTTTTTTTTGTATTTCCAACATTATGGCAATGTTGGCCACTTAGTGTCAACCTTTTGCCGATGCTAAAATCTATTTCTAGACGACATATTTTTTTATTTTGACAACGTTGTGGAAACGTTGGCAAGTTAGCGCCATACAACGGTTGGCCGCTGTTATCAATTGGGTAACAGGACAATTCTGTCAAGATTGTTAATCCCACGTTCTGCCAATGCATAACAGAGCATCGCCAACGGTTGCCGATAGTATTTTTCTGCCCGGGTAATTATAAAGGGCATCGAATGTATCAAATACGCACATTTCGAACATTGTTGCTTGATTTATGGAGAAAACCAGGTAGAATCTGGTTTTCAATATTTATAAAAACTGTATTGAAAAACTAATTTAAATGAATGAGGGGTATGTATAGTTGATCTTTTTATATGGTAAATTAATGTTTTTTTTTAGTTTGACTCTATATCATAAACTAATACTTAAAAAATTGTATCATCTTTCTTTAATTTGAAAAATAATTTAAACAGAAAGTGATATTAATTTATGATCTAGAGTCAAACTAAAAAACATTCATTTACCAAAACTAAGTTAGTTTTGGAGTTTTCGGCTGCAAAACAAAAAATGACCAGAAATTAATAATTTTTGCCCAGTCTGAATATAAAACTTTCTTTTAATACATAGTTTTATTTATCGATCTCAGTTTTTCCATTCACCACCGGCAATTAAAATTCACTCAAATTCCAAAACCATTCCACCCTATTTGCCTATATTACATACACTGAAACCGTTTACTCTAATGCAAAAAACAGAAGAATTCGTTATAATACATATAATAAAAAGCAATATTTATACAACTTTATCAAATAACTCAGCTGTATTTGACATAAAAGAAGTGGATGTTTGAGATGGAATGTTTAAAAAAAAAATTTGATTTTAGAAATGGAAAATTATATATACGAATTTTCATATGCACTAAAAGTATAAAGTCTGTAAAATTTTATGCTAAAGTTTCATAAAAATTTCTTGCAAAGGGCCTTGGAGATAAAAGTGCTTAAATTATCGGAATCTGTTTGCTTAACCCCAGTGTAGAAACGGTAATGACATATCATTATTTTTTGGACTACCAGTAATGACACTCATTTACCTTCTGCATTATTTTAAAACATATAATAATGAGTTACTGATAATGACTTATTTTTATCATTATTTCAAATAGAAAATAATTTTCTAGATTTTTTTTAAAATTTTTTGAAATCTATTTTTAGACTCAATATTTTTTAAACAATGGTAAGGATATATGTAACTACATATTTCTTGATTTTTTGTATGTTGGCGAGTAAGCTTGTGTGCAGCAGGTCAATTATGTTTTTATCTATTAAATATTACATGTCGATATAGCTCAGATGGTAAAGATATTGACTGGCAATCTGTAGACCCAGGTTCGATTCCCGCACCAGCAAATTTCATTAAAAAAAAAAAAAAATACAATAAAAAATATTTTTTTTTATATAATTTATTTTTTTGAAAATCTATTTTTAGACACATTATTTTTGTCAGTACTGGTAAGCACATAGGTAACGATATATTTTTTGATTTTTCGTATGCTGGTTTGTAACCATAACTCATTATTTTTCGCGACATCGCCATATAAAGATAATAAGAAATGTATTAACAAAAGTAACTAGTTACCATTAACAAGTATGTAGTTACATAACCACATATCTGGTAATGCTATTCTACTCTGGGACATTAATAAATACTATAAAATAGCAAGAAAATATCTGTTAAGGAAAACATGCACGTTCAATATTATTGATCAATGTTTTTAATATCAACCAATCTACCAAGCAGTGTCTTGTATGGTGCTTCCCAGGGCTAAATATTGATGAAGTTATGAATGTAAATTACAGTGGGACAGAATAAATATTTTTAACAAATTAATTGAAATTATGGCACGCTTACTCAAATTTCCAAAAGCCAAAATCGTCATGCCTTTTAAAGTAACAATGTTACATTTATAGTTCTTGTTATTGAATTTAATCTTTTTAAAAGCTATAATTTAAGCATTGATTTTTATGATAATTTTTCAATTTATGCGGCCATTATCGCCTAAAATGAATGAAATTTTAAAAATATTTCGTTGTTTAATTAAAAAAAAAGAATTTCACGCGAGCTATCTTGCATAAAAAACCTGCCATATATCACCAATAATGGAAGCGCTGCACTGTTCACTTTCCCTGATGAACCTGCTTCCAAGCAAGCAGTATTTTTGCTTGGACCTTTAATTTTAATAGTCAAATCGCAAATATGAAATCAAAAACACTTAGTTCTTTGATAAAGTTTTTTTAATTTCCAATCGCTAATTTTTCGGATTTTTATTGTAGAATAAGTGTTGATTATATCATATAACTTCATACGCAATTTATATTTTCCATTTCTTTTCTATCATTTCAGGTATGTAAAATTTGAACTTGCTTTACCAAATTCGATCAGAGGTATGTTTTTATTACTGTAACTCCAAAGAAAATTATTCCAAGATAAACACTACTATTTTGATAAAACTTTCAAAATATTTTCAAACTTTATTTACATATCTTCCTTAAATGCATTTTCAAATAAAGAAATAATAAAACTAATATACAGAGTCTGTTCCACTTATTGTGTAACATCCGTCAGTCGGACAACTCCCCAAACCCCCTTAGCGCCTAAATAAAATTTTTAAAAATTTCAAAACAAAAAAAAAATGTATTTTAGTTCCCAAATTTGTCAAAAATATATCATGGTGACCTTAGTAAATTAATTAAAACTACCCGTTACCCTTTTGATTAATTTCTTTATTTTGAAAATGATAGTCGTTCAAACATTTCGATTGATATATGTGTATTAGAGTGTCCCTTAAAAATAGATTTGTCATTACACCCCCCAATTTTATTTGAAATTTTCCCAAATGGAAGAAATCTTTTTTTTTTTTTTTTGGAAAAGTTAACCCGTGCCGAAAGTTGGACGAAAATTGCCCATTTTGGCAAAAAAGTGTATTACTATTAAAAATATCCAAAATTCGAAATTTCGAAAAAAATAATTCTTTTTTCCATTTATTCATTTAATATAGTCAAAATGATTCAGACATGGAATTTTGACTTCATCGGATATCATTAACCCACTTTAGCCAGGAATCCAAAATGATCCACGAATTTGATTAAAATGCAAAATCGTGTTTTTTTAAAATTAATTTTAAAGATTTTTTAAAAGTGGGTTAATGATATCCGATGAAGTCAAAATTCCACGTCTGAATCATTATGACTATATTAAATGAATAAATGGAATAAAAAATGAATTTTTGGAGATTTTAAATAGTAATACACTTTTTTCCAAAATAAGCCATTTTCGTCCAACTTTCGGCACGGGTTAACGTTTTCCAAAAAAAAATCGATTTCTTCCATTTGGGACCATTTCCAATAAAAAATCCAATAGAAAATCTGAATATTAGCAAATTAAAAAGCAATTACATTTTCAAAATTTAATTTATATAGTTTTGTAATGAGAATCTACTGCTGATTTCAAATCTACTCTTTGAAATCAGCAGAATTACTTATTATTTATTTTTGCTATTTTAAGTCTGCTAATGTTCAGCAAAATGTTCTACTGATTTTAGCAGGCTAAAATCTGATTTGCATTCAACTAAAATTTATTTAAATATAACTAAAATTTTTGAAGATTTAACAGTTCTTGTTTCATCATCCCAATCGTACATTTTTCTCCAATCACTAAAATGGAATCATTGAATTAGATAGAAAAAAAGTTATTACATTTTTTGTGGCAACATTCATCAGTCACTCGGTATTTTAAATAAAATATTTCTAAAGGCACATCTACACGAGAGAGAAAACTGCTACATATAGAGCAAAAAACACCTCTAATTAGCTCTATTATGAATGATTTAAGCTATTTAGGAGTGTTTTTGCTCTACCTCTAGCAGTTTTCTCTCTCGTGTAGTTGTGCCTTAACTTAACCCATCACCTCGTACTAAAACTTCTTGAAATATCGGATAGAGACAGTTAACAGAAAATGAGATGAAGGAAATCACCAGACCGTCACGTTTTCGTCCTATCCAAAGACTTGTTAATGGTGAGTTTTATTTGTTAATTGAGCAAAGTATTTTAATTTTTTAAATTGTCTCTATACTATGCCGTGACCGGGAATCGACCCGGTAACTTCGTAATATCACCGCTTACTGATCCAATCGGAAAAATACCTAGCAAAAATAGGGTTTCAACTACTTAGCAGCCTATTTACTCGCTTAATTATTTTTGTTCGCGATATCCCAAAAGTAATTGGTATTCATTACTTCCCACTTACAAAAAACACAAATTAATTAGTACTCATTACCCTCTCAGTTGCAAAGAAGCACAAAATAATGAGTACCCATTACTAAGTAGGCTGGTAAGTAAGTAAGTGATGGTAAGGCATTTTAACAGGTGCCTTCCCATTACCAAAATAATATCGTAACATCATTAGACAAAAGGACCAACTGTTCAACAAGCGCCGGAAAAGCACCGGGAAAACAAAATTTTAAACGTTGGCAAAACGCTAGCAAAACAAATAATGAAGATGTCTGGACATATATTTTCCAAAATAAAATTAAAAAAAATATACACAAATTGCCTGCACTTGAACGTAAAAACTATACGTCAGTGTGGCAACATTTGTGAAACGGCGACACGGAGGAGATGAGAATATAAACAAGAAATCTAAAGTAGAATGTTTGTATGTGTCTGTTTGATCACTTCTGAAAGTAAAAAATAATAACAGAAAGCTGAATAGGAAAAGAAACTATGAATTAGCTGTACTATATGCAAGGCCGTACGTGGGTTAGATGACTAAGCTGTCGAACTCTAGTATAGTTACGTTTTTCAATGTAGGAGTGCATGGGTTCGATTCCTACTGCCGACGAGTTGTTGAAAAAATTATTATATATAGACAATCTGACAATAAAATATAAACAATAATACAATTTAATGGAAAATCACTGATAAAGCCTGTCCATTAGAAGGTCTTTTAAAAATTGATTTGTCATTACACCCCCCAGTTTTATTGGAAATGGTCCCAAATGGAAGATTTTTTTTTTTTGGAAACCGTTAACCCGTGTCGAAAGTTCAACGGGTTAACGTTTTTATAGAATGTTATTCTGTAAATTTCCTAGTGGGGCGTTTTTGGCCAAAAGTATTAAAATTAACCCCATATGGATCACGTTATATAAAATAATTATTTTTGTCCGGTTGAGATTTTTTTTATCAATTTAATGGCTTTACAATCTCGTAGTCATAATTAATATTAAGTCCAATGGGTCTTTTCTGACCCCAGGCCACTAAGGGTTAAATTTTTTTTGAAGAAATGAAAAGACAATTATAATGTTTTTCCGAAAACCGCGTAAAATTTGATGAGAACATTGAAATTTTAAAAATTTTTGACAAAATGAGCAATTTTTGTAAAATGTACTGAAAAGCAGTCGCTCCAAACACAAACTCGAATTATCATTTTTCCAATTTATTTTTTTTTTTCTTTAATATCAACTATTATGTGGTACAAATAGCAATCTACATCTCCAAATTAGGCATTTTAAAAAATCTTTAAAATTAATTAAAAAAAAAAAACACGTTTTTGCATTTTTATCAAATTCGTGGGTCATTTTGGATTCCAGGCTAAAGTGGGTTAATGATATCCGATGAAGTCAAAATTCCATATATGAATCATTTTGACTATATTAAATGAATAAATGGAATAAAAAATTATTTTTTTTTCGAAATTTCGAATTTTGGGAATTTTTAATATTAATACACTTTTTTTCCAAAACGAGTTAACGTTTTCCAAAAAAAAAAAAAAATCGATTTCTTCCATTTGGGACCATTTCCAATTAAACTGGGGGGTGTAATGAACGAAAATCGACAAATCGCTATTTTAAGGGACAGTCTACTCTCCATAGAAAAAGCCAGAAACTGGATCTAGTCTGATTTGCAAATTTAATGTGTTTATAACTTTTGAAAAAATGTTTATTCTTCTTCTTAAACTCAACCTAAATAAAATAAAAAAAAAAAAATCATTTGTAGTTTTATTGGTCCTGCCGTGATTTGAACCCAGGCCATCAGTTTGGCAAGCAAGAGATCTACCCACTTAGCTAACGAAAAATATAATCCTACACTCAGAAAAAAAAGTCAAAAAATGTTGCTGTGGCTGCAAATTTTTAGTCAGGAGCGTGCTTGCAAAAAAGTTGGTAATTTCAACAAAAGTTTTGCTGAAAATCAGTGAGCTGATTTTTACCAAAAAAATAGTAATCTTTAGAAAAAGTTTTGCTAACACTTAGTCGACTGCAAATGAAAAAAATCCTTGCTAAAATCATTAAAATTTTTGCTGAATATTAGTAGACTGAAAAAAACTCAAAAAACTTGTAGCGAAATTTTACTTTAGTTAATTTATTTGCTAAAAATTTAAATATAGAATATGTGTAGAGTTGTTTTTCTTTTTTTGTCATTTCCGTTTCCAGACAAGCTGCGATATCTACATCTTGTCTATCTGGTTGTCGTCCACGCTATGAATGCGGTTATCAGCACAATTTTTGTAGCAAAATAAATTAGTAAAACATTAGTTCAAAATTAGTTTAGTGCTAAAAAATATAACTAAAAATTTTGCTGAAAACGGAATTTCAGCAAAAAATTGCCGAAAACTAGTACACTTGATATACAAGACGTTTTACTAATTTTTCTACTAACTTATTTTTTTGAGTGTAGCGTTGGGAAAACAAAAGTTTTCAAAAAAGCTTTGCCACAAACAAAAAAAAAATCGATTCTATAAAACTATTTTTTTTAAATTAAAAAAAAAAAAATCTTTTATCCGCAGCCGGCTTTGAACTCGGAACCTTCCGAGTACAAACATTTTTTAACACTGGTTGAAAACTTTGGCATTACACTCTAAGCCAATTCTTTGCCAGTGATTTTTTTTTCAAAACCACCAAAATGTTTATAATAAAAATAATGGCAAATCGCTTTTTGCAGACGCTATCAAATAGCCCCAAACGAGTGTTCTGGCAGTCATTTATTTTTAACACCGCGGTTACCCAGTGGTATGCCAGTGCTTAATTTTTGTACTACTGACTCTTAGACTATTATAACATGATATTATTTTCTCTGTGTGTGTACTTTGTGTATTTTAAAACTTGTAAGTTTTGTTTTCTCCCGAACAAAAAATGTCCCAAAAAAATCCGATTTTCTTTTTCCTATTTCACCACGTTAATCCCGCAAAAATGAGACAGATTGTTTTCAGAATTTTTTTCTCTATTTAGAACCAAATTTCATGCAAATCCGATAGTTTGTCTAGTAAATTTTCTTTGTTAGAATTTGAAAAAGATTCATTTTTGATATATACGAATTCTCCTTGCTACCGATTTTTGACTAATTCAATATAGATTAGTTTAAATAATAAACAAAATTTAATATTTTATAATTGAATAAATCCTTATATCCCTTTTTAAATGTTTTACAAAACTTCTTGATTAAGTTTTCCATGAAATTGAAAAATAAAACTTTGTCATTCTTTAATTTTTCCCAGAAAAGTTTCGGTTTCTTTTAAAACAAAAATCTGTTTTACACTTGTCAACAATAGGAACATTATTATATTTACATTTACAACAAGTGGAAGATGGATAAAAAGAGAAGAATTACCATAATTATTAAATGAAAATATTATGCTTTATATCATTTTTATTTTGTTGTTCATAAAAATACGGTTACTTTCATGTTATTTTTGCCATATTTTATAATATTTCAGGATGAAAACTATCGTATTAAGTGTTTAGATTGCTAATAAAATTTGTGGAAGTATTTTAATGAGGAAGTTAGAAAAAAAACGAACTAAATTCTGAAAACACAAAACGAGCTAGAATATGTCTTCAACCTACAAGGAATTTAAGGTAACTGCCACAGTGCGGTTCCTTTGTGACATGTCGCCGGACTAATCAAGAACGTGTAACTGAACTAACCGACAAAAATAATTCGATGACTAACCCAGAACAAATCTTTAATTTTTCCGAAGGCAGGGTCAACGGATTGTACTTTTATCATGCAAAATCATATAAATTCAATCACAGTAGTTTTTTTTTTCTCTTGAAACCCATTCACAATAAAATGTTGCAATGTGGTGTCTTTAGCAATAAAAACAGTTGTATTTTGTTTCACAAATCCTCTAGATTTTAATCAAATTTTTGTTTTTAATCTAAACGCAGTGAAACTATTTATAAGTTGTATGCAACATAAAGTACCTAAGTACTCCGTATGTGTGTTTCTGCTCTGCTACGAGTAGAAAGTGTGATACATGTGGCAATTATAACAACCCTACTAATTGTTTGTTTTAAGTTGAAGTTCTTTCTACTCTTCAACATATACAAAAGTAAGAAGTAAAAAAAGAAGTGAACAAGAACATACCACAAAATAGTATGTGTTACAAACTAATTATACTGCCATCATCAAAATATGAAAGAAAGACAAAAAATAAAGGGAAAATATTCCTACAATTCTGAATGTAAAACTGTATGATGTAGGTGCGTAGCTACTTGTATTCCATCTGAATACCACCGGTTGGGTATTGAATGTTTAAGCATTCAGACGATGCTGATAATACTGATGATGATGGTGATGTGGATGTTGAAAATTATAAATGTTTAAGTTGTAAACTATTGAAGTTTATATATTTTTAGTTTCCTTGTTTCAGTTGTATTTTAGGATTTTTTTTTATTCTTTTGTAAAAAAAAAGTAACACAGCATGTTGCTGTCTGCACATGAGCTACTGGTAGTCTAGGAGTATATGATATTTTCATGATGATGATGATGTTATTGCTACTAATGACTGGTGCCTTTGGTTTGCTGTCTTTGTATACTATTTTTTACATTTAAATTAATAAACCTGTACACTTATAGAGGCAAACCTGTAAAAATGCCAGAAAAAGCTACTAAAAATGAATTAAAAATTATCTTGCAGAAAAAATTGCTGAAATAGGTGGAGTTTTTTTTTTTTGATAAATATCCGTAAGAAAAGAACAGCAAAAATAAAACTGTTAAAATTTACAGACATTTACAGTTGAGTTAATTTTTAGCCAACTGAAAATTAAAAATTATAGCGGAGAAAATTTTGCTAAATATCAGTAGACTTAAAATAGCAAAAACAATATGTTATATCTAATTTTTTTTTGTTTTTTTAAGCTAAATTTAGTTGAATGCAAATATTATTCAACAGAAATAACACTGTACAACAATTTCAAACATTTTCCAAAATTAAAAGGACTTTTTTTGGCCCCTTTTTAAAAAGGAAAAAAAAAATGACGCGTAAGTTGTAGAGCTAGAGGGTGAAATGTTCCACAAAAATGTTCCTTGCAGTATTTTACATAAGTTCGCTGAACACATCCTATACCTAAAATAGAAGGTTTCCATGGTTTCCCCCTAAAATCCAGTTTTGTTGGACACTTGAGCGCCAATTCTGAATAAGTATGAGATTAACCCTTAAACACATTTTAAGTTTTGACTTGTTTCTGGTATTGAAGTCAAATTTTCAACTTTGATGTCTTCAGAGACTTATAGTAGAATTTCATGACAAATAAAAGGGGTCAAAAAAGTACCTTTAATTGAAGAGTAAATGTTCCGCAAAAGTATTTATTATGAAATTTTACTATAACCCAGTCAGAAAATTACAAACGGGAAAGCGGTGGCAAAGCACTTTAACAGGTGGTACAAGTACTGGCAAAAAGTGCTTTCCCATTCCCAAAATGATAACATCATTAGACAAAAGGACCGGCTGTTCAAAAAGCGCCGGAAAAGCACTGGAGGAACAAAATTTTTCAACGTTGGCAAAACGCTGGCAAAACCAATAAATAGGTGGTCTGGAAATATATTTTCCAAAATAAAATTAAAAAAAAGTTCATATGTATTTTTTTTGGTCCTGCCGTGATTTGAACCCAGGCCGTCAGATTGGCAGACGATTACTCTACCCACTGAGCTAACGAGACATATAATATTTAATGGCTAAACACATAAATGAGTGATAATAGCTGGACAACTACTGGCTGTGCCAAAATGCTAGTACTGGCAAACGATTTTTTGTAACTTGTATGCCAGTGTTGGGAGGGCAAAGTTGTTCTTGAAGGAACTTTCCCACAAACAAAAATATTGATTTTATAAAACAAAAATAATTTTAAATTAAAAAAAAATCCAAAAAAATTTTTTTGCTTGCAACCGGATTTGAACTCGGAACCTTCCGACTACAAACATTTTTTAACGAAGCGTCAGCATTTTGATAAAATCATTGGTTTTCCAGTGAATTGATTTTTGTACACCTGGTAGTATTGGCAAGGTAGCACTGGATAACCACTGGTTGCAAACCTTGGTATATCACTCTAAGCCAATTCTTTGCCAGTGGTTTTTTTTATAAACCACCGAAATTTTTGTAAAACAAATACTGTTAAAACGCTTTTCGCAAACGCTGTCAAAGCGTCCCAAATGAGTGTTCTGCCAGTCATTTATTTTTAATACCGTGGTTACCCAGTGGTAAGCCAGTGCTTGATTTTTTGTACCACTGGCGATTTCTGACTGGGAAGTCTCTGAAGACATCAAACTTGAAAGTTCGTATTTGTAGCGCGCGAACAAGTCAATTTTGGGGGAACCTTTATATGGGCACTAAGTCTAACCATACCCTTGGGCCGATATAAGTCGGAGTAACAAATTGCAACACAATGTCTTAATATTTGCGACCTGTACTGGCGAAAATTTCCATTTTTGTGGGAATTTTACATGGGCCTATTTGAGTCAGTGTATCAAATTTCATTAGAATATCTTCTTATTAGAGAACTGTAGCGTGCGAACAAGCCAATTTTTGGGGATCTTTGTATGGGCACTAAATCCAAACATGAACCCACTTTAACCAAAATCAATATGCTTCGTCCTTGGGCCGATATAATTCGGTGTACCAAACTTCATGGACAGACGGATATCGTTAAATCGAAAAGAAGTGCTTCCGTGTCGATTGGTATACTAAAATATGGTTCTAGGTCCAATATTTTGTGGTGTTCAAATATCAGCCGAAATTTATACCCTCTGATTATGTAAGGCGTATACGTTTTCAGGAGTTATTACAGCAAAGTCGTTATAACAAATATTTTTTCAATATTTAAAAGTCAAGTAAGACTTATATTTCCCAGCAAAATAATTTATTACCGAGTAATTAAGCGAGTAAGTAGCACACCAAGGGTTTCACTGCTTACCAGGCTATTTATGTCTGGTTAAAAGTCAACTAATGTTTGGATCCAAAATTCGAATGGGTTAAAATGGGACTTGTGTCAAAATTTTCTATAATGTAAGTCAGCGAACCAAATTTCATTAAAATATCTTAATATTTGCGACCTGCAGTTTGTAACCAAGCCAATTTTGGGGGGACCCTTATATAGGCACTAGGTCTAAACATGGACCGATGTTAACCAAAATCAATAGGCTCCATCCTTGGACTAATATAGGTCGGTGTACCAAATTTCATAGGTCTAAACATGGACCGACACATTTTAACCAAAATCAATAGGCTTCGTCCTTTGGCCGACATAAGTCGGTGTACCAAGATTCATCAAAATATCTTAATATTTGCGACCTGTAGAGTGCGCACAAGAATGCATGGACAGACAGACGGACGGACGGACATCGTTAAATCGAAATAAAAAAAATTCTGAGTCGATCGGTATACTATAAGGTGGGTCTGGGACCAATATTTTTTGGTGTTACAAACATCAGCACAAACTTATAATACCCTGACCACATAGTGGTGTAGGGTATAACAAATTTATAAATAAAAAATATTAATTAATTAGAAAATTATTAATTCAGTTCGAGGCCAATTTCCTTATTATGAATTAACATAATAAGCATATTTTTTCAAAAATTTCTATTTTTCTTCATCAGGATACTTTCCTGACAAATATTTCAAAGAGTTTTTGCTTTCAAAAACCTTTACACTTTCAGGAATGAAAAGACTCGCTTATGGGGTTTCCAGGTCCCCTTCATCAGTTTTCTTTAGAAAGTGATGCCGTAGTGCAATGCAAATTGAAGCACCAAAATCTCATATTAAATGTAGTCTGCTACATCAACGATCAATGAGAATGGAGCAAACAATAAAATATGATTTCGAAGTTTTCTGCAAAGCATAAAAATGTTGGTTTTTAATTTTTATTTAAAAATAAAAATTGTTTTTTTTTTAAACCAACATTTTGACAACACTCATAGTACGGAGAAATGTTTTTGCCTCTTTTTGTATTAACAAAGAAGAAGGGTAAAAATAAAAAAAATTGTATTTAATTTATACCGATGGTATGAGATACAAAAACAAAAAACTTTCATATTTCTATTGTTGGTTATGCTTTGCAGAAGACTTCGAAAACATATTTTATTATTTCGTTGATGTAGCAGACTACGTATTGCAATACAAATTGATGCTTCAATTTGCATTGCAATACGTCATCACTTTCTAAAGAAAACTGAAGAAGGGGACCTGGAAAATCCCCGAAACGATCGTCTTTTCATTGCTGAAAGTGTAGAGGTTTTTGAAAGCAAAAACTCTGCGAAATATTTGTCAGGAGAGTATCCTGATGAAGATAAATAGCAGTTTTTGAAAAAAGTACGTCTTATATTAATTCATAATAAGGAAATTGGCCTCGAACTGAATTAATAATTTTCTAATTAATCAATTAAAAAAGGTGGAAGAAAAACAATTTTTATTTTTTAAATAAAAATTAAAAACCAATATTTTAAAAAATATTAATGTGAAATCAGTACTTATTTAATCAATTACCAGTTAGTGATTACTTTGGAAGAATATATAAGTACTTCTATAACTTATTATCAGTAAGTCATTATTTTGTATTTTAAAGTAATGAAAAAGGTAATGACCTATCATTACTTGGTAATCCGTATGGTAATGACCTGTCATTACCATGTTTTTGCTGGGTTTTACTAAAATGTTATTAGATTCGACAGGAACATTTCAGTTTTTGTTAATTTCGATTTTGAAAAATTTGATTTGTATGTAGGCGTTTTTACTAAATCATAATCAGGGGCACTCGTGCAAGTGGTGGTGTTGGGTATAAAAATCGAATTCTTCTATTTGGAACCAACTATAACAAAAAGTGGGAGCGGGCGGGGGGTGTAATGAATGGAAATCTACAAATCGTAATTTAAGGAACATCCTAATATATAAGTTTCATTCAAAATCGTCCCTCATGAAGGAGTTCCCTTGTTAGGCCGAAATCTATAACATATTTTGTTGTACTATATTTTGGGGCTTCGTTGAGGGAGGGTTTCCCCGTTGCACACTGCAATTATTTTTGGATATGAGATCAAGAAAAGCAGCTGGAACCAGTATTACTTAATACATATTAGACAACTACTAAATTTAAGGCTAAACAAGGACAATAAAAACGGGTGAATTTGATTAAAAAAACGGCAGATTTTTTAATTTTTTGGGGCTTGTGATATAATTAAATTTATAAACTGTCCCCCTAAAAATTGAAATTGGCTTCGAGGAATAGATCAGCTGTATTTTCTTATATTATCTATTTTTATGTATTATCTAAATGTCTTTGCTTTCAATGTTCTACATAGCGGACCTTCCCTATTAGTTGTTTTTAATGTTGTTTTTAATCTCTTCAAAAAAATATCCCTTTTTTTAGGGCATTTATTCATTTTTCAAAGTGAGCTCTACAAAACCGTCATAGTATTAATAAAAAATATGTCAGTTTATTAATGTTTGTATAAATATTATTTTCCTGCAGTCTGTCATACTGGGGCGTGCTTTATGTCATATTTGACTGTCTGTCTTTCTGTGGTATCTCATAAACTATTTTAACACATGTTCTCTATAGTGCTCATATTAACTACGTGTAGTTGTTGAACACGAGCCATTATGTTGTCTTCCCTTATTTTTGTTTTTGCTTCTCTTTTTTTCGTTGAAAAGTGCTTGTAAATGTGTAAAAACCATAATTAGTTAATGTGTGATTTTTGTTGTTGTTGCTCCATCACAGACTTCTGTTATACTTCCTATGTTGTACACATTATTAAGTACCTTACTTATTGCATAGTTTAGTAGTTTTCATTTGATTTTGATGTTTTCCTTATATCAAAGAAACATTATTTTGTATACAAATTTTTAGTTCTGTAATTAAAATTCCTTAAATGCAATATTAAAAATTCTTAAGAATTAGATTTTTTTATTTTTAAATAGATTAAAAAAAAAAACACAAAAACATTGTTTACAATATGTAGATAAAGTTTGGTAGGAAAGGCTTTGTTAAGAAAATAATTAAATTTGAAAATTTTTAAGAAATGGATTACTTAGACTTATATACTCAAAATATTAAATCTACAATAATACACACTCATAAAAATCATCCTGTAGCAGCCTACTAGAAATTAGTTAAAAATTACCTTGCAGAGAATACTGCTTAAATTAGCAGTTTTTTTTGTTTTGCTAAATACTAGTAAGATTAGATCAGCAAAAATAAAACTGTTGAATTTACATTGTCAGTTAACTTTTAGTTAATTTAAAATGACAAATTATTATAATATCTGTAGAAAATTTTTGTAAATACTACACTGATAGAATTTTCGTTCATACTATTAATGAATCGATTTTATTAATCTGAATTCATTGATTTAATGAAAAATGTTTATTGAATTAATGAAAAATTAAAATAAAAAAAGTAACGCAAAAAAAAATATTTTTTTTCAATTTTTATGAATACGTTTCAGTGATTTAATGAACGCGTTCTTTGGGGACTTTTCAATGAAAAAATCATTGGATTAATGAACAAATTCATTAATACTATGCACAAAATTCTATCAGTGTAGTAGATTACAAATAGCAAAAAACTATTAAATCTACAAAATTTTTGTTATTTTTAAGTTAAATTTATTTGAATGCAAATAGCAGTCTATCCTGCCAAATTCTACAAAAATATTTGATAGAAATGAGTAAACTGCCAGATTTTTTGTTTGCATTAAAACTGTGGACATTTTTAAATGAAGGTTCTGGAGAAATCCGAATTGAGAAAACTAAATCGGAATTAAAAATTAGATAAAATATTTATAAACAAAATATAAACATAAAAAATTGAAAACCCCTAAAAAAATATAAAAAATTATAGAAAAAACGGTGTAATCTTTAAAACGTGTCACCTCATCGCGGTAAGTCCTGGAAACTGCGAGCAAAAAAGTTTTTTGGTTAATAACTACTTTTTTTTGGTTAAATACTACTAAGTTAAATTTATTTGAATGCAAATAGCAGTCTATCCTGCCAAATTCTACAGAAATATTTGATAGAAATGAGTAAACTGCCAGATTTTTTGTTTGCATTAAAACTGTGGACATTTTTAAATGAAGGTTCTGGAGAAATCCGAATTGAGACAACTAAATCGGAATTAAAAAATTTAAAAAGGATGGAAATAAATTAGATAAGTTATTTATAAACAAAATATAAACATAAAAAATTGAAAACCCTTGAAAAAATATAAAAAATTATAGAGAAAACGATGGAATCTTTAAAACGTGTCACCTCATCGCGGTAATTCCTGGAAACTGCGAACACCAAAAGTTTTGTTGGTTAATAACTACTTATGAAAATGTTTAGTACTTACTCAAATCCGATACAAGAATTCTAAAATTGGATCCATCCGCCATTTTGAATTCAAATATTTTTCATTTCTGTTTCTTTATCAGCGACCTTAGTACAATTCAATACAATTTTAAATTTATGGCCGCCATATTGGATCCGCCATATTAATTTTTTTCCATATTCGTAAATTTCTCCTGAAGGAAATTTTAAGTAGATCAGAAATTTAATGAAAAAATAGTTTGTCGCGATATTGGATCCGCCATTTTGAATTTAGAAATTTTAGTTTCAGATTTGTAATCAGTGGTCCCTAGACCTATATAATTGATTTTTTGAAGTCCACTGTATCAAAAACTAAAAATTCATGCTCGCCATCTTGCATCTGCTATTTTGAATTTAAAATTTTTTATTTAAAATTCGTGATCAGACAGATTATTACCACCGGACGGATGTTTGTTTGTTATATCCATCATATCAGATTGATATTGCCTGTTTACAAATTGCTTGTGTTATCCTACAAAAAGATTCAACGAAAGAGTGGTTTGCTGAATTAAATGTGGACTTGGATAAGGTGCAAGAAATAGTGTTAGCCATAGTTAACCTCTTTGAGTTATGAAAAGATTGGAAAGGAAAAGATTAAATATAAAATTTGCTGGTGAAAATTCCTAAACCAAAACCAGCACCACAGCGTTAAATACAAAGAGGTATATATATTTTTGACCATTAAATTTTATAATTATTTAAAAAAAGTCATTGAATTCTATTATAGGCCACTATTGACGCATTTGATAGAGGCGTAACCCGCACCAGATGTAAATATAGTATAAATTTAAATAATCAATGTTTATATTAATAAATCTAAAAAATAAAAATACTACTCATAATATAAAAAATAGGGTGAATTTATGTAGATATAAAGTCCGTTTTTTGTTTAAAAAATCGGTATGGATACGGACCGGAAACGGAGTGACTCCGTTTTTAAACGACATAACGGTCCGTAAACGGTCCGTCATTGACGGACTTTAAACGGACTTGTCCGTTTTTTACACGACATAACGGTCCGGAAACGGTCCGTCATTGACGGACTTTTAACGGACTCATGTCCGTTTTTTACACGATATAACGGTCCGTAAACGGACCGATGTTCATTATGTTCCGTTTTCTGGTCCGTATACGGATCCAGAAAACGGTGCGTAAACGGAGTAGGATTCCGTTTACGACGGACAGAAAATGGTACGTAAACCGAACGTATTGTTTGTTGGGAGGTATTATTTGACCACAAATCTGGGCCACTACTTTGAGAAGTGGTTTTGTAGAATTATTTTCAACTTCTTCGGCCATTGACGCCTTAAAACGCCTGCGTTATTTATTTTTCATTCATTCCATTTTAATTTCATTCATTTCCAATTAAATTTCATCACAAACAACAAACATATTTGTGCAGTACAGGGTTAATTTTAAATTTTACTCGTTCTTCCAAACAAAATTTATTAAATCAGGGTAACAGCTGTATCTTTTATTCACACATAATATTATACAATAATTTAAAGCACATTAGAAAAAAAAATCATTAAATTAAAGTTTTGTATATCAAATTGTAGGCCAGATTCGATTTCACTCTAACATTGGTGGTTAAATCCTAAAATAATATTGTTCATCCAAAACAAGAAAAAAAAGGAAAACAAGTTTATGTTTGCTATTTCAGTTCACAAATAAAAAAAGTAATAACGAAAATGAAAAAAGAAAACAAATCACAGATTTTAAAATTACCATGTAAAACAACATGTTTTACATCGGTCTCATTATAAAGAACATTTCATTTCATATCAACATTTTGTTAAAAACGAAACGTAACGAATTGTAAATTTATGAGAAAAATTCTTCCATCACATCGCATTATTAACAAATGGACTTTGAAAAAAAAAAAACGGCCAAAATGTATGTAACGCTGAGTTTGTATTACATTTTTTGTTGTTTGTGTTGTTGTTTAATCCCCCAATCACAACCACGTTGATAATGCCTTTAGGTATTAAAACATACATGGGATAATAAACGCAACATCCTTTATATTTTCTGTGTTGAGACGACAACAGCAGCAAAAATTCCAACACACTAAAAACTGGACAGAAAATTGAGCATTTTAAAATTATACCCTAAACCAGGGAAAAGATGAAAACCAGGTTGCTAGGTCGTCATTGGTTTTATTCTTTACAGTTGATTCCTTTTAATGGATTGTTAGGTAGTCATCATCCTCATCATCATCGTCGTCGTCGTCGTTGTTGTAGTCACAGATTAAATACATGTATATCGACAGAATGTATCGTTTTAATATGGTAGTTGCTATTATTTTTTATATATCGTATTCAATGGATAAAATGTTGTTGTAACTGAACAAAAACATTAACAAAAAATAACATCAACAACATAAAATCATGTCATGCTTAATCGCATAATCAAGTGGAACTCATTTGCTTACAATATTAACAATGTACCTTCATACTTCTATAGAATCTTCAGTATGGTGACGATTACAATCGAAGGAGCAATTTTTGTTATAAAAGAACTTTAATTTAGAAAAAAATCATTGTCTTTTTATAGAATAATAGAATAAATTGTAAGAGATAAGTCACACGCAATTAATTTAATGTAGAAATATATTTAAATTGTAAAGCCTTTGCTGCACTGTTTGAGAGGGCTACACAGAAAAAACTTTAGTAAAGAAATATTTCATTAAAGTAATCGAAATTCTCTTTATACACACATAGAAATGAAACTGTGAAAGTTAGCTGAAAAAGTTACTAAAAATTAGTGAAATATAATTTTGCATAAAAACTTCTGAAAGTAGCAGATTTATTTTGCTAAATATTACTAAGAACAGCAAAAATAAAACTGTTAAATATAAAAATTTTAGTTACATTTGAGTTTAATATTAGTTAATTGAAAACAACAACTGACGCTGCTAAAATCCCCAAAAAATTTTTCTGAATATTAGCGGACAAAAAACGGCGAAGAAAAATCGTTAAATTTACAAAATTTTAGTTATATTAACGTCACATTTAGTTCAATGCAAATAACAGTTTGTCCTGCAAAAATCATCAAAAATATGTTCTAAAAATTAGTAGGGTAGTTTTCTATTCACATAAAAAACTTAAAAATCTAGTGTCGAAATGGTAATACCATTCCATTACTTTTTGGACTACCAGTAATGTTGCTAACAAAAGCTCCCACCACATATAAATTATATCATATTATAATTCCTGTATTCTCCCAGGAATCTGTGGAAAAAAGGATTAAAAAGCCAACTATATGATAGCCTACAACGGTCTGCGTAAAAGTCAACTAATATTTGGATTGGAAATTCAAAGGTTGAGATGGACTTCGTTACACTGAACCAAAAGTCGTAAGTGAAATCAACATAAAAATTTTGTTACTTTTTGATGAAACGATTTGTTAAAACAATATATTTATTATTCAAATTAATGTGTTTTTTTTTAAATCAACTACTTTTTTTTTTAAATGAACTTGCTTATTTTCGTCAATAATTCTATACAAAACAATTGTTGTTTTGATAATCTTTTGTCCATTTTTTAACAAAATTTAATTTGTTAACTCTAAAAAATTTTGTAAAAAGGCTGCAACGTAAATTTGATATAATTTTTCTTCAATTTGCAAAAAAGCGTATTAAATCTGTGGAAAAAAGTTTAGTGACGTTAGTTTTGTCGCGTCATTACTCGTGCTAGCATGTGTATTTGTAATTGTCGGAAATATCAATAAATTGACATTGAGTGTTTTTGTTTTTCAAAGTATAGATAATTAACAAATTCAGTGACTTAAAGTGAATTGCTAATTGAAGATTTATTAATTTTAATTTAAATAAATTTATATAATTTTGAACGTTCTCAATTAAATCGTACATTAAAATTTCTGTCATTAATTTTGATATTATCTATCTTTTTGTTATTTTGTTTAAGGCAATCTATTAATGAATGTTATATAATGTATTTGAATTATTAATTTAAATAAAGTTATATGTTTTTGTATATAAAATGGTACATGTGTTTTAAATAAAGAGTTTTTAGTATATGCTATATTATAATTTCAATTTTATATTTCATTATTTTTTATATTTTATCAAATTCATTATAAAACAGACATTGTATGTATATGCTTAAAAAAATAATGAAATATAAGTCTAAAAATTAATAATAAATCGATAAAAAATTAATTAAATAAAATGCATTGTTGCATTTAATAAAATGCATTGGTAAAATAACAAAATCATTATGCAATTTAATTAAATATAATTGTTAAGACAACTAATTTTTGTTAATACATTTGACGATATTTTGTCAAAATAATACCACATAAAATAGTTAAACGTTAAAATATAAATCTACTACACAATGCGTTAAATTGATGGACAGGTTTTGTTAGTTGTATAGTGATCACCCATTCATCAATTTAATATGGATTTTAGTTGATTTCACAGCTGTTTTTGGTTCAGTGTAGCCACATGGGAGTCAGGGTACCAAATTTCATTAAAATACGTATCTTCGTATTTGCGAACTGTAGCGTGCGAAAACCAATTTTGGAGGAACATTTATACGGGCACTAGGTCCAAACATAGATCGACTTAAAACAAAATCAATATGCCCCGTCTTTAGGCCGATAAAAGTGGGTGTACCATATCTCATTAAAATATCTTAATATATCCAGCCTGTACCGTGCGACCATCCAGGTTTTGGGCGAAAATCGCACAAAATTCCATTAAAATATCTTTGTATTTGCGAACTGTAGCGTGCGAA
Organism: Leucophora obtusa; assembly: GCA_949987735.1. Lineage (NCBI taxonomy): Eukaryota > Metazoa > Arthropoda > Insecta > Diptera > Anthomyiidae > Leucophora > Leucophora obtusa. Next base: position 64,034,028 of record OX465299.1, on the reverse strand, counting down.
AAAACCAATTTTAGGGGGACCTTTGTATGGGCATTAGAGCCAACTATAGACCGATTTAAATTAAAATCAATAGGCTTCGTTTCTGAGCTGCCGTTAGTCGGTGTAACAAATTTCAGTAAATGTCTTAATAATTGCGGCCTGCAGCGAACACATAAAACTACATGGACAGACAGAAAGACGGACTGACAGACGTGTATCTTTAAATCGAAACAAAAAGTGTTTTTGAGTCGATCTGTACACTAAAAGGTAGGCCTAGGTCCAATATTGTTTGGTGTTATAAACATTAGCACAAACTTGTTATATCCTGTCCACGTAACAAAATAGTAACAGCATCATTTTAAAGAGCATATTTGAACGGTTGTCAAAAATTTAAATAACGAAATGCTTATAATTTTAAATACTGTACACAGAGAGAATTTTGCTGGACTAGTTTTAATGAAATTTTTCAATAAACTAATGAAGTTTTCTTCGCAAAGTAAATGAAAAATTTCATAGATATGATGAAAAAACTTCATATATTTCATGAATCTAGTTTTAATGAAACTTTTTCATTGAGTCTATGAAAACGAAATGAAATTTTTTACAACATTTTATGAAAAATTCCATTAATTCAATGAAAAATTTCAATGGACGAGTTCCAGTGCAACTTCGTTATTTTTATGCAAAAATTCATTAATATCATTCAGATAATTATCTCAGTGTAACAACAGAATTTTAAGGGGCATATTTAAACGGTTGTCAAAAATTCAAATAACAATATTTTTACTATATTATTTTTTTTGTTTAAAATATATGTTTTTTTAGTATTTTAAAAAGATATTAGTTTTAAATTTCTTCCACCAAAATCGCCAGGGTTGCCACTTCATTATTGACCTTTTTTAAAAAAGACAAAATCGGCAGCCACTGTGCAACCTTCATTAATTATCGGAAAATTGAAATGTAAAGTGATTCTTAGATAAATTCTCTAGTCCTTATAGTGGCCCGATTTTTATTTTTAAAAATTTTTTTTAACAAAGTTGCCACACAAACTTGAAAATCCCCAAAAATGTAATAAAAAACACTTTCACTTGGGGTTATAAAATTTATTTGACCAAAATTCAAAAAACGGGCCACAATAAGGACTAGAGTATTTTGTTGCCTACGCAAAAAAAAAAAACTCGAAACGAAATCGTTTACTCGCCTTAGCTGTACAGTGGCAACCGATTTTGAACTCAGGGTTGTGGGGAAACGCGTTTAAAGTTTAAAATTAATTTTACGCTAAGAAAACAGCAAAATTTCATAAAATCGTGTATGAACAAAATGTATATCTTGCAGCATTTTACATGTGCACCAAATTTGGGAAGAATCGGTTAAAGAGTATTTTATATATAACCCAAATATCTTTAAAAATCATGGTAGAGAATTTGTTAGACATTTCATTTCAGTAAAATTGCTTTTATTTCGTACATTTTTTAATTTTTTTCGTATTTGTTTTTTTTTTTTATAAACTGCTTATTTTTATGGCTTATCAAAAGGCATCAGTACCTGCCCCATATAACATGCCTTCGACCTCCATCGAGGAATCATCATTGGCTTTTCTTTAAAGACTGCATGAAATACTTGCATCTTTGGATGTAGTTTGTATCGTTTTGTTATGCGATATAGCAAATAAAATAAATTAATAAAAAAAAAAAACTTAAATAACACTGCAAAAAATGTTACACACAAATTTAACTCTTAGAATATTATTTGAGACTAAAGCATATTTTACAAAGCAACATGTGGAAATTTTAGTTCACCGAATTTTGTACTGAACTTTTGAGAGCACATATTAGAGAGTATGCTCTATCCAAATAAAATATAAAAAAAATCTAAAAAATGTTCTTCTACAGTCGATACCCTTCTTAAGAATACACCTACACAATATATACAAAAATTACTACAATATGTTCCTAATGATCATAATAAAGGGTTATTCAATAAGAGCGCTACAAAAGTTTTTTTAAATAAAACAAAAACGGTTTTGGATATCAATGAAATTCTTTATTCCTGTGAAAGTACGTTCGATGCCATTATGTATGGAAATCGATCTCTTTTGCATGGTCACCACGGGCACGCTTGCAGAAGTCCAGACGCTGAACCCAATTTTCGACGGTTTTCTAGCATAAATCGGCCGATATTCGTACGAAGTTCATCAATCGTCACTGGCTTGTTGGCTTAGACCATAGATTTGACGAAGCCCCACAGGAAATAGTCCAACGGCGTCAAATCGCACGACCGAGGCGGCCAATCGACTGGACCATTTCGTGAGATAACACGCTCTCCAAACTTGGTTTGCACTAAATTGATTGTAACATTCGCTGTGTGGCTTGTGGCGCCGTCCTGTTGGCACCACATGTCCTCCAAGTCCATATCATCCAATTGGGGCCAAAAATATTCGGTTATCATTGAACGGTAGCGATTCCCATTCACAGTAACGTGCCGGTCTTGATCATCACGGAAGAAGTACGGCCCAATGACGCCGCCGGCCCATAAACCGCACCAAACCGGGATGCAATGATGACCCATGGAGTACGTGTGGATTGCTGTCTGACCAATAACGCATATTTTGTTTATTGACGAAGCCATTCATTATGACGACCATAAATTGGACGTAGCGCTCTTAACGTTGAGGCCACTGACTCCGAATTTCGGTAGTAAATTTTAATAATTTCGACTCGTTGTTGGCTCGTATATCTTTCCATCATGAAATGGCAAACCTTACTGAAGAGAAATGTCGAAAGAGCGGCAAGAAATATGGCGTCGTTTGCTGTCCCTGTCTTTCTACTTTTGTAGCGTCCCTGTTGAAGAACCCTTTATATCGCTAGTAATCATAAAATCTTGGAAACGATAATATCATGATCATATAAAAAACAGTACATTGTTTTATTTAATTTTGCTTTCGTACAAAATCTGTGACACTCCTGATTATAGACGCTCTTCAACAATATATTTGTTCTACATAGAGTTGCCACATTGCGAAAGTGGAAAAACTTGACATTCAAGAAACAACAATAATTTGAATAAATAACTTGACAACCGATAAATTCTGACTAATTTTAAAATAATGATTTGTGTTTCAAAACATTTGTTTATAACATACTAACCTACAGAATACACTTAAAAAATCACGAAAGGTGGAGCCAGTGTTCATTTAGCAGTCAAATGTGGGTCCGATAAATCTTTAGAAATGGAAATGGAAAGGAAATATTACACTTTAAATGTTCAAAGTTACCTAAAGGTAACCCTGTGATGCGGGCACCTGTCCCGTGACCGATGAAAACGGGACCGGTCTAAAATCACCTGTCTCATGCCTAGTGAAACAGGACAGATCTGAAAGTACCTACTCGCTGACCTATCCCGTAAACCGTGAAAAGTACCGGTCCTATGACTGGTGAAATGAGCACCGGTTTTAAAGTACCTATCCCGTGACAGGTGAAAATGGGACTGAATCAGGACAATCAAGTGTTACAAATATTAGAGTTGTCAATTCTTCGGGTGTTTATTTTGATCGAAGGGATCAAAACAATTTTGATCGATAAGTAATACCTTAAAAATTATACTCACAATATATTTTCCATAACCGATTGAGGTTTATTTGAAAAGTAATAGGTAAAGTTTGTTTTCAATTGAAGAATCAATTAAAATAGATTAAAACATATCGTTTAACTTTTTTTATCAGTCCTTAAAAAACAAACCACAAAAAAATACGTATTGTCTGTAGGAGTTGATATTTTCAGTCAAATGTTCTATTTTTAGTTTTCTATTTTTAGAAAAAATAATTTAAATAATTTTGTTGTTTTCTGTTTTAAAACAAAAAAATTAAATATTTTCGGTTTTCTTTTTTTGTTAAAATATTTTGTTTATAAACAAAATTATTTCCATTCAAATTACAAGAAATTCTTTACTCATACACACAAACATATGTAGCCAATAAAAATATGAAGGTGTGTGTTGTTTGTGTAGTGTTTTGAAAATTCAAACAAAAAAAAAAACTTTCAAATATGAAAAAACAAACCACAAAATCGTTTTTTTTACGTTTTGTCAGTTAAAAATTGATGATTGTTTTAACAGACTCTTCAATTATTTTTATTTCTTTTATGTATTGTTTAAACAATGTTTGAAAATAAATAGCAAAACGGTTTGAATATAACGAAAAATCAATAGTCCTTTTTTTAATTGTGTTTTCAGTTAATTTAATATGTATTTTAGATTGTTTTTAGCGATAAAATATTGTGAGTGCACTTCTTTCATTACTCAACAAGTATCCGTTAGTGTATTTTTACTGCTTTTTTTAGAAGTTATTCTGAACTACTTCAAAAAATCACTTCCTTCATTGCTTCCAAAGTATCCGTTAGTATACTTTTACAGCTTTTTTAGAGTTATTTCTGAACAACATCTAAAAAATCACTTAAAAATTGCTTCTAAAAAGTAATTGCTCTAAGTGATCCTAAAAAGTTATTTCGCTATAATTTGGCATTCCCAAACAGAGGGTCGTGGGTAGGGTTGCCAGATCCAGATTCGCAAAAAGCTGGACATTCGGGTTAAAAAAGCTGGATTTTGCAAAAAACCTGGACATTTTCAAAACATGTTTTAACGAAAAAAAAGTTGTCAAGTTTTGTTTTGTATTGATAATTTTTATTTAAAAAATAGTTTTGCACATTGCTAGGAACATAAAATATTAAAATACAATAAAACTTAAAAAAAATTATTCAGTCTTTTAAATATGTATGATTTAAAATAATACACTAAAAAATAAAACTTAAAATTTTGAAATTCAGTCTCTTAAATTTGTGAGAATGAAAAAATAAATACTAAAAACAAAAAAAAATTAACTAAAATCTTAATACTGAAAAAAACCAACAAAAATTAAAAGAACAAAAAGCAATTCAATCTAGTAGTTTATGTTACTAAAGTACTAACCTAACAACTTAAGGTTCGTACAGGTAATTGATATTCATAAATATATATAATTTTTTATAATTTGTTATTAGTTCCGTAAAAATTATTTGATTTAATAAAGCCTATGTTAAAGGCTCTCTAAAACAGTCAAACCCTTAAAGTAATGTGTTTGCGTTCACGCATACGCAGTTAATTAACCGGATTTTTCATTGAATTAAAAAAATTACCCTTTAAGTTTCGTACTTTCATAGAAATTTAAATATTTTTATTGTTATGCACAAAATAATGATTGTTGAAATTGATAAATGACACTTAACGGGCACTTGTAGAAAAAATTTCCTCAATAGAACCACGGTTCAATGAAAATCGGTAACAAATGAAATTTAACAAATTTCAGTATAAAATTGTATTATTAACTTTTTGGTTAAATATCATCGAATTTGTGTTATTTATAATCATTAGGGCAAGGAATTTCATGCACATAAAAATGGAAAATATGCGCCTAAAATATGCGATTAAAAAGGAAAAATATGCATTAAAAATATAAGAAATATGCACTAAAAACTATTATTTTTGCAAAAATAATGCACTTCAAAACCTAAAAATATATTTAAGTTAGTTATTTTGCAAACAGACACTGAACTCGAAGATTTCCTATAGGTCAATAAGGTTTTTAAGAATGTCTATTTTGATTGAATCAAAATATGAAAATAAATTTTTTATATTTTTTTACAAAATAAAAAATGCTCCTAAAAATTAAAAATATGCATTAAAAAGCACAAAATATGCATTAAAAAGGCATTTAAAGTCAAAATATGCAAAAACATGCATTTTTGACAAAATATGCAAAAATATGCAACTACAAATCGATGTGATTTTGTTCTAAATTCGATGGTTCGGATAAATATTTAGTCCATATCAGTTTTGCACTATCGAGAAAAAACATGCATTTGCATGAAATTCCTTGCCCTAATAATCATTTACCCTCAACTTTAAAATTTCGACACTAAAAATGACAATGATAAGCTAAAAACAACAGGCACTTTTTCAAAAGTTATTGTGTTAAATGTACCTACTAATAAGGGTATTTATAACTAAAAATGATTTTGTTTGTTTTTTCTAAAATTTATATTTAGCTGGACAAATTTTATTTTAGCTGGACACATTAAAAAAGCTGGACAATCCAGGCGAGTCTAGCCCGTCTGGCAACCCTAGTCGTGGGTCCGATTCCCGGCGGGACAAATATTTTTTTTATTTTTTTTTAATTTTGTTTTTATTTTATTAATTTTTTTTAATATTTATAATTAATTTGTTTAAATTCAATATTTTTTAATTTTTAAATTTTTAAAAATATGTAAAAATAGTGCTGAAAACAATATTGAATTGGAGTGTGCCTTTTACACTTGTTTAATGAGAATTTTTATTGAAGAGAATAACAATATCACACAGTAACGAAGTGGTATTTTCATGCCAGTCAACTTTCATATCAAAAAATAACTCAGCCGTAGAGCGCTAGACTAGCAATCGTAAGGTCGCAATCCGTTCGATACCCGGTGACGGCAATAAAATAAAAAAAATATAATTTTTTTGCGAAGAATTTTTGTTTAACTTTTAATTGGTGAAAAAGAGCTTCCTTTGCACTCGTTCAAAAAGTACTGAAAAAATATTGAAATGGGAGTACGCCTCTCCTATGACTACTCAAAGTTAAAATCATTAGTGTTTATGTTAAAAAAGAAGTACATCTAGATTATCAATTGTAGTGCTTTTTCTACTTCTTCGGCATCTCTTTTTTCGCTGGGATATTATTAATTTTCTATACCAAAAATATAACATAAATTTAATTGTGAAAAATATTAGCCTATTTGAGGGTTAATAAAATTTTCTGTTTGCAATCTTGTTAAACTTGAAATTAAAGATTTTGACTATAAATTTGATTGTTCTTTAACTAAAATCTTTTCGTTATCTCTAACTACATAGTATGTATAATACTTACAATAGTTAAAACCGTATGAGTTTAATACAAATTGAACTTTATCCATAACTTTTATTGAAAATGTTGTTCTACTAGCGGCTTTTCTTTATGCATACAACACACTTGCTGTGGTTGCACCTTTCTATAACAATCTAAACTTATTTCTCTAATTTTTTTAAGATAACAGCAAAACTACTTTTACATACGTCGACTTTTTTGTTTTTAGCTAGATTTTATTTGTTTTTTTTTTTTTTTTTGGAGTGTGTTAAATTTAACAATATGTTATTGGTATTTGTTAGACAAAGTAGAAAATTGCATAAGTTTTTCGAGATGTTAAAAAGTTTTAAAGATTTGCTTAACATTTTGACAAGATAAAAACCAGCATTAGAAATAACGAAAAACAAAATCGTTAAAAAAAAAGAAAAAAGTAACTTGGTATTTGTATAAATATTCGTGGCAGGATATAATGCTGTACTTTATAATAATGAAGAAGAGCAGGTTTTTTTTTTAAACGGTAAAGAACGTTTTAGTGTGGAGCTACAGTAAGATTTTGATGCACGAAATGCACTTTAATGGAATATCAACAGATTTTAATGAAATTCTGTAATTTTTGTGAGTTTTTGTGAAATTTACAGTTTAATTTTTGGCGCCCAACTGCGAGCACATATTTGAATTGGTAATTTTAATGACTCGATATACAAATAAATACCTGGTTTAACACACAAACTGAAATCTTCTATCCTTTCTTCTTAATTTTATTAACCAAATCCTTCTTGTTACTAGAATTCTATTTTCCGAAACTGGTGGAATATTCAAATAAAACAAAAAACTTTATCTTGTGCTATAATACAGCGCCTGAAGTGTGATGATGAACGAAAGGAAGTTTTAGTGTTGCATTTGTTATTTAGATCATTGTTATACCGACTATCAAAGTAGTTTTCTGTTATTTTTAATGTTCTTATTTTTTCCCCAAAATTTTAGTTAAAATTTTATAATATAAACAACTATGTTAAACAACAAACTCTAAATTAAATTTTAGCTTGTTATGATATTAAAACTAAAACAACGATATTTATATTAAAAGCAAAAGCAACAACTACAAAACAACATAATTTATAACAACATCATATTATACAAGCCTAAAAGCCTGACTGCCTCATCATGAGGATGATGTTATTTTTGATGAAGAAGTTAAAAACATTTCCCTAAAAAAAAGAATACAAAATAAACATAACAAAAGTTACATAAACATGAACAAAAAAAAAATATATATATATAACAAAAACTACAAGCTAAATTAAAATATTAAAACAAGTGTTGCATTCAAGCATGCATATAAACACAAAAAGTTGACGAATATAACACTGTGCAACAATACTTACTGGATCTAGGTAACGTTAGATATTCAACTGACCCTAGAGATCATTTTGGTTGATATATCTAAATTTTTTAATTGCAAACGATATTTTCGGGATTCGAAATAGAAAATCTGAATTTTAGTTGATGTTTTCTCAATTTGAAATTGAAATGCGAAATAACAGTTCAAATTTTCCGAATTCCAAATGACGTTTTCTGAATCGCAATTGCAAAGGGTATAGAATTAACTTTTCTTATAAAAAAGTCAATAAACGACCCAAAATTCCCCGATTTTTTCTTTCGATAAATCTCTCAAAGTCTGTTGATTTTTCTTGACTATAATTATTTTCTTTACAACCTTTTTCTAAAACTCATTGGCTTGGAATAATTTTTAACACATAAGGTGTCCGTGAGCCCTTAAAAATTTCTCCAGGGGGCCGTAGAACAAAAGTTGGTGGGAACCGCTGCTGTATACTCATAGAAATAAACCTGTAAAAATAGCAGAAAAAGCTACTGAAAATTAGTTAAAAATGACCTTGCAGAAAAAACTTCTGAAATTAGCTGATTTTATGCTAAATACTAGTAAAGTTACAGAGTTTTAGTTATATTTGAGTTAACTGAAAGCGAAAAATTATTCTGTAAGATCTGCAGAAAATTTCGCTAAATATTAGTAGACTGAAAATAGCAAAAATAAACAGTTATTTCTATAAAATTTATGTTATATTGAAGTTAAATTTAGTTGTAAAATTTCTAGTAGTTTAAACTAATTTTATACAGAGTTTTTATACCCTACACCACTCTGTGGTCAGGGTATTATAAGTTTGTGCTGATGTTTGTAACACCAAAAAATATTGGTCGTAGACCCACCTTATAGTATACCGATCGGTTCAGAATTTTTTTTTATTTCGATTTAACGATGTCCGTCTGTCCGTCCGTCCGTCCGTCTGTCTGTCTGTCCATGCAATTTTGTGCGCACTCTAGAGGTCGCAAATATTAAGATATTTTGATGAAATTTGGTACGCAGACCTATGTTGGCCCAAGGACGAACAAGTTTGATTTTGGTGAACATCGGTCCATGTTTAGACCTAGTCCCCATATAAGGGTCCTACCAAAATTATATTGTTTATACGCTGTAGGTCGTAAATATTAAGATATTTTGACGAAATTTGGTACACAGACCTATGTTAGCCCAATAACGTAGCCTATTGGTTTTGGTGAACATCGGTCCATGTTTAGACCTAGTGTCCATATAAGGGTCCTACCAAAATTATATTGTTTATACGCTGTAGGTCGTAACTATTAAGATATTTTGACGAAATTTGGTACACAGACCTATGTTAGCCCAATAACGTAGCCTATTGATTTTGGTGAACATCGGTCCATGTTTAGACCTAGTGCCCATATAAGGGTCCTACCAAAATTATATTGTTTATACGCTGTAGGTCGTAAATATTAAGATATTTTGATGAAATTTGGTACACAGACCTATATTGGCCCAATAACGCAGCCTATTGATTTTGGTGAACATCGGTCCATGTTTAGACCTAGTGCCCATATAAGGGTCCCACCAAAATTATATTGTTTATACTCTGCAGGTCGCAAATATTAAGATATTTTGATTAAATTTGGTACACAGACCTATGTTGGCCCAATAACGCAGCCTATTGATTTTGGTGAACATCGGTCCATGTTTAGACCTAGTGCCCATATAAGGGTCCCACCAAAATTATATTGTTTATACTCTGCAGGTCGCAAATATTAAGATATTTTGATGAAATTTGGTACATAGACCTATGTTGGCCCAAGGACGAAGCGTATTGATTTTGGTGAACATCGGTCCATGTTTAGAACTAATGCCCATATAAGGGTCCCCCAAAATTGGCTTGGTTACAAACTGCAGGTCGCAAATATTAAGATATTTTAATGAAATTTGGTGCGCTGACTCACATTATAGAAAATTTTGACACAAGCCCCATTTTAACCCATTCGAATTTCGGATCCAAACAATACACCAGACTGGTGTAGGGTATTGTATAGTCGGCATGCCCGACTTTAACCTTTTTACTAGTTTTTTATTAGTGTAGTTTTCTTGCCTGTACCGCAGAGTAGTGTCGGGTGTAAAAATTAGCTCTTTTATCGCACAGTGTAATACAATAGTAAATTCAAAACTGGTGCCGCTTGCAAAACAGGTAATATGTTCCAGAACTTCTAAGACTAATTAGTTTCAGATTAGATACGCAGGTACTACGCACCGCGACCAATATAGATCTTTTGTGCTGCCTAGAATTCCATAGAGATTCAGGCTGCCAATAAAGCCAATAATCCCGTTAGGAGAATTTCCCCAAACGCTCGAAGGTGACACGAAACGGTCACCCAGAAATCTGAGTCTCCTGTCACACAGTCTCGGACATTCGCAGAGAATATTCTCCGATGTCTCACCTTCCAGGACTAATTAGTTTACTTAGATGGTTGATCATTTAAAAAAAAAGTTCGCCGTACACCGTCCAATCTAAATTATTTTTGCAAGCAGGTTTTTTTGCCATTTTAAATTTTTCGTTATATCTTTGGCATTTACAGTTGGATCTTAAAGCATGATACATCGATGTTTTTGTCTCGAGGGGACCAATATATTTAAAAAGGCGACCCCTACGTTCGGAAGCCAATATATAAAAAAATTTCTACTAGGTTTATCGAAAAACTTCCTTAGCAAAAGTTTAATGATTTTTTGCGAGCTTTAATTTTCTGACATTAGGGTAGTACAATAGGGTTGTAGTAACTGAGATCTGGTGGGTAACTACTAGAACGCGATACTTCAGCTAAATGGCCCTTAGAGCGAAACACTGGTCTCGTCGAGAGGAAAACATCGATGTATTATACTTTAAGATCCGACTAAATGCCTAAGATAAAACGGAAAATGTAAAATGGCGACCCCTACGTTCGACAGAAAAAAACTTCATATTGTAAGGTGGTACGCTCAAGTGTACACGTTATACTGTATTAACATCCCGTGTAAAAAAGTTTAGATCTGATCAGATCTTTTTTGATCTAAATAGATATGATTGAATCTAAATAGATCCTGTACCAGATCTCATCAAATATGATCAGATATGGAATATGTGATAATACCTTATGGCAAAATCTGATCAGATCTAGTTCCAAATCTGTTAAATCTAAAGTGATTTGGACAATTGCGCCAGATATGCCTAGATCTGATCAGATCTAATTAGATCTCAAATTTTTTTTTCCAATTTTGAGATCTAATTAGACCTGGTAAGATCTGGCCAGATATGCCTAGATCTGAATAATTGGGGACAATTTTGAGATCTAATTAGATATGGTAAGATCTACTGAGATCTGGCCAGATCTGATCTTTTTTACACGGGATTGGTTCTAATTTATGTTCTACATGCAGTTCCTTTTATATGGACTTTCACCAAGTAGCAATAGTTTTTTTTCCTCCAAACTAGAACAGGTTGCAATTATTTTAATTTTTGCATTAAAAAATACAAAAATTGTTTTTTCGGACTCTCAATATTTTAATATATTTAGTTAGAATATTGTTCTACCTGAAGTCCAAATTCTAATATGATATTGTCATATTAGATTTTATTTGTTGTTTCAATAAGTTGCTTTAGAACCGGTTCTAGAACAAGTGGTTCTGGGACAGTGAAACCTTACACTAAGACTTTTGGCAATCAAATCTAGAATCAGCTCCATGTAACGGGTGGTAAAATCACCCGCTCTGGAATAGATTCAGAGGTAACCGATTCTAAAAAAAAATTACTGAGAAGTTTGTGCTGATGTTGATAATACAAAAATATATTAGACCTAGATCTTCCTTTTAGTGTAGTACCTATTGACTCAGATACACGTTTTGAAACGATTTAGCGATATGCTTCTGTCAATCCGTCTGTCTGGCTCTCTGGCAGTCTGTCCATGTATTCTTATTCGCAAGCTACAGGATGCAGATATCAAATATTTAGATATTTAATATCAAGATATTTTGTCAACGAACCAGAATTAACCCCCTTCACTGTAAGAAATATCACAGCTTAACCCTTTCAGCCCCACTGTTGCCTGTAAACAACTTAGAATTTTAGATTAATCAGAGCTTCGAAGAATGAATTCTATTGTGAAAGAAGTACCTAAAAATACAATTCGATTTCTTTCTAAATCGATGGAATTCATTTTTAACCATTCGCAGAGACTTCACTCTTTGAAATTCATTCGATCGAATTCATTTTTAAGGAATTCAATTGATTTATCTCATTCGTTTTTATCAATCATTGAATTAAGTCGTTAGGAATTCATTCGATTTCTTACTCACTCAATTGTCAATTTCGGAATTCAATCAATCATTCAATTTTGTATCATTTGTTGAGCAATTTGGGAATGACTTTCGATTTTCTTCATTCGCTTTAAAAAATTGGCAAAATGAACAATGATGTTAAAATTAAATTAAAATTAACGATAGTAAGTAAAAGTTTCTTGTTTCTCAATGGATTCACTAATTGGTCTTATTTTGGATCCTACCCAGTGTAGAAAATCATTACCAGATATGTTGTTATGTAACTACCCTACGGGAAATTTTAACAAACTGTCACCGAACTGGCCCCTTTATATGAAATAGACTGGTCACTTTTACATGGCGTTGTCATAGGAGGGGGAAATTTACCCCTTGTGAAATGTCACAAGACAAATCCCAGGACAGGTCCCTGAACTTTGTTTTTTATGAGAGTTCAGTAACCTGTCCTAGGATTTGTCTTGTGACATGTCACAAGGGGTCAATTTCCCCCTCCTATGACAACGCCATGTAAAAGTGACCAGTCTATTTCATATAAAGGGGCCAGTTCGGTGACAGTTTGTTAAAATTTCCCGTAGGGTACATACTTGGTAATGGTAACTAGTTACTGTTGTTATTACATTTCTAGCTTTATATGGCGATGTCGCGAAAAATAATGAGTTGTCGTTACACACAAGCATATGAAAAATCAAAAAATATATCGTTACCTATGTGCTTACCAGTATTGACAAAAATAATGAGTCTAAAAATAGATTTTCAAAAAAATAAATTATATAAAAAAAATATTTTTTATTGTATTTTTTTTTAAATAAAATTTTCTGGTGCGGAAATCGAACCTGGGTCTACAGATTGCCAGTCAGCAGCTCTACCATCTGAGCTATATCGACATGTAATATTTAATAGATAAAAACATAATTGACCTGTTGCACACAAGTAAGCTTACTCTCCAACATACAAAAAATCAAAAAATATGTGGTTACATAATCCTTACCAGTGTTTAAAAAATATTGAGTTTAAAAATAGATTTAAAAAAATTTTTAAAAAAATCTAGAAAATTATTTTCTATTTGAAATAATGTAAGTTTGAAAAAAAGTAAGTAATTATCAGTAATTCATTATTATATGTTTTAAAATAATGCAGAAGGTAAGTGGGTGTCATTACTGGTAGTCCAAAAAATAATGATATGGCATTACCGTTTCTACACTGGGTAGTAAAAGATAATTCTATAACCTTATAACTGACATGAATTTGGGTTCAGTTAATGTAAAAGAAGAAACGGACTAAGAGTTTGACCCCTAATAACTTTGTTGTTTGATGGATTGAAAGGACGATCTATATCCTGCATAAAAGGTGTAAGTCTCGACAATAAATTAATAAGTACAAATTATATTGCTACAAACACATTCTTCTGAAATGAAACCATTTTACAGTGAGTGTTATTTTTGTTCGGTTTTAAGATCAAATGTGACAAATTTCAAATAGAATTTACAATTTATTTTACAACAAATAGAGAAAAAACTTATGAAAAAACTTTTCCAGAACCAATGGCTGGCAATTAATGCATTTTCAAGTACTTCCATGCACTATAATCAGATTGTCTTTATGGGTTTCTCTATAGGTTTATAATATAAATTTAAGTTTTGATATTTATATAAACTCTCAAGCAAATAATGTAATGAGAAATGAATTCAAACATTTTTACTAGTTATTTATATATTCCACTCAAAAAAATAAGTTAGTAGAAAAGTTAGTAAAACGTCTTGTATATCAAGTGTACTAGTATTCAACAAATTTTTTTGCTGAAATTCCGTTTTCAACAAAAGTTTTAGTTATATTTTTTTAGCACTAAACTAATTTTGAACTAATGTTTTGCTAATTTATTTTGCTACAAAAATTGTGCTAATAAGCGCAGTTATAGCGTGGACGACGATCAGATAGACAAGATGTAGACGTCGCATCTTGTCTGAATGTAGTACAGACAACTGAAATGATAAAAAAGAAAACCAACTCTACACAATTTCTATATTTAAATTTTCAGCAAATAAATTAATTAAAATAAAATTTCGATACAAGTTTTTTGAGTTTTTTTCAGTATACTAATATTTATCAAAAAGTTTAGTGATTTTAGCAAGAATTTTTTTCATTTGCAATCGATTAAGTGCTAGCAAAACTTTTGCTGAAGATTACTATTTTTTGATAAAAATCAGCTCCCAGATTTTCAGCAAATCTTTTGTTGAAAATACCAACTTTTTTGCAAGCACGCTCCTGACTAAAAATTTGCTGACACAGCAACATTTTTTGCTGACTTTCGTCCGTGAAATATTTTACCATCGATTTTTAGGTGATCTGAAAACTGTTACAATGAGTGTTATTTTCATAAGTTTTTCCTTTATTTGTTGTAAAATAAATTGTGAATTCTATTTGGAATTTGTGATATTTGATCTTAAAACCGAACAAAAATGACTCTCATTGCAACAATATTCAGATCTTTACTTTTTTTTAAAAGAACCTTAGAAAAATGGAAAATTTTAAACTTGGGCGTATTGGGTTAATTAGTATAAAACTCCATGGAAAATCAGTTCTATAACTAGTTTCAGAACTGATTCTAGGGCAACCGGTTTCACTTTGGGGGCTAGAGAAGCGGTTGCTTTTAGGACCATTTCATTGTTGTTAGAATTCACGGTAGAAGGGGTTGTAAAGGAAAAGTAGCTAATCTACAACTGATTCTTTGGTACAGAAAAATTTCCTGCTTAATTTTTGATGTATTATTCAAAATAGTCATACAATTTTGTGTGATAAATAAATGTGAAATATTTTTTGTTTAGTGTTTGTCTCTTAAGATTTGGTTTAGATGGTTTTAACATAATACTCAGCCGCCTCTACATGTGTAATTGTGTTAATGTCCTTTAGGAAAACATTTTAATTTTATGCAAATAAACACATACACACATTCGCTGCACATACGTACAACGCATACTTTTACATACAGGCTTTGTTCTTTTTCATCTTCCTGTATCATCATGGCTTGTCCCTCTATCTTTGCAACTGTGTTCATTGTATGTTAATGTGTCAAAATATTGTTTAAAGTGATTGTTTGACATGCACGGGTAGTAGTGCACCACCACCAACAGTCTTTTAACACATCCACACATGGATATTCCATACAAATGTAAATTGTAGTCAGGCATCATGTCATTATCACAGAAAAATGTACTGAAAAAAACTATTGTTGACACGTTTTTTTAACGGAAAAATTAAGATGCATATAAGAAATTTAAGCAACAGCTCGCATAAGATGTTATGACCTCATTGATATCATGAAGCTAGTAAAGAACATTATGCAAGTATCTAATGCTCTGACACTTACATTTGAGGAAGGTTTTGTTTTTTTTAGGAAGGTTGACTGAAGGGAACTAACAGAAAAATTACTTTAACAAATTTAAGGAAATTTTTAACAAGGAAATTCCCCTAAGAATTTTTTTGAAATTTAAAAATTATTTTCTCGGATTTTGTGCCGATGGAAGGACTACAAATTTGAACTCAATTGCAGTTCTCGCTTGAGAGAGTTTTCTATGAAGAGACATTTTTAGCACCTTATTCCTTAGCTGACTTTTAAATTTGATTTCATAATTTATATAATTTTTACTGATTCTCTAGTTTTTAGTTGCTTTGCGGTTACACTTTGTAGTTTTTAAAATTTTATAGCTTTGTGGCACATAAAACGTTATTTTTTGTATATCCCCAGCAAAAACAGACATTACCGAGTAATTAAGCGAGTAAGTAGCACACAAAGGGTTTCACTACTTACCAGGCTATTTACTCGCAACATTACTTTTGTTCGCGATGTCCAAAAATTCATGGGTGGTCATTACCCTCTCGCTTACAAAAAAAGTGCGAATAACGAGTTACCCATAGTGAAAGAATAAGTAGAATAAGATAGAATAAGTGGTTACTCAGAAGTTAGGAATTAAGTAATTACCCTACATTGTAAAATAGTTGGTTATATTGGCAAAATAAAACTTTTTACCTTGGAAAATTTCCTATTTAGTTCCAAACAAATTTATAAATAAAATATTAATATGAAAAAGACTTAATCAGTACTTATTTAATCAATTACCAATAAGTGGTTACTTTGCACGAATATATAAGTACTTCTATAACTTATTATCGGTAAGTCATTATTTTGCATTTTAAAGTAATGCAAAAGGTAATGACCTATCATTACTTGGTAATCCGTATGGTAATGACCTGTCATTACCATATTTTTGTTGGGTCGTCGTCAACATGCGCGTAAATGATGGCACGATATCATGGTGGCAGATACGAATGTATGAAAAAGTTCTCAAAATTATGAGAAAAAGTTAAGAAAATATTGATAATATCAGAAATTAAAAATTTGCAATAATTAACAAAATATGTGGAATTTAAAGTTTTTAAGAATGAAACCTAAACATTAATTTTTGCTTATTTTTTATTTTCGATGTTTTTATATTTTTTTTAATCTTTTTTGTTAATTCTAACATTTGTTTTTTATTTTTATTGCCATTTTTATTTTCTGCCAATTTACTTCCACTTTTTCCTCATTTTTCGATGGACTGTCTGACAACGTCATAATGTTCTGTCCGATGTCCAGTCAGATGTGCGATCCGATGGCGGTTGCTTCTCTTAGTTTATATGCTTCTTGACTAAACCCAAAAACGTAAACAATAAGAAGATCCCCTTGTCCTATTTAAGTGTCCCTTGTCCTATTTATGGCTTCCTCTTTTTGTAGTTCAATAAAATTGTATGTGATTGTAAAGAATTTTGTACATAGTATTAATGAATTTGTTCATTAATACAATGAATTTTTTCATTGAAAAGTCCCCAAAGAACGGTTTCATTGGATTAATGAAATATGTTTCGTTAAATCAATTTTAATGAATGGATTCATTGATCTAATGAAAGTTTCATAAAATATATGAATTTTTTTCATTAATTTTAAGATAAAGATTATGAAAGTTTCATGTGTTTAATGAATTAAATTCAATACTTTTATGAAATAATTTCATTAATATTTTTAATTTTAGCATAGACTTAATGAAATTATTTCAATAAGACATGAAGTTATCATTAGTATAATGATTTGTTTATATTTTTAATGAACCGTTTTATAGATTTCGCAACAATTCCACGTAAGTGAAAAATAATTTTTTTTTATATTGAGTTTGACGGCTTTTTTCGCAAAACTATGAACAAAATACCGGGCTTAAGGGTTAAAAGCAAAAGTTGATCTTAGATGAAATTATGTGTAAACAAATCATACCATTATGTAAGCATTTTTTTGATATTCAAAGGCTTTTCACAAAAAACTCGCTTTAAAATAAAAAAAAAAACTGGAATCGGCTCGTAATGGGTTAGTAAATATGTTATATTAAAACCATTTCAATTACCTTACCAATGATGCTCATATTGTCATATTGATCCCATAGTAAATAGCGGAGATACGGGCAAGTCCATGTTTTAACTTTGACCCGAAATAGGGGTCTCCGACAAAAAAATTTTTTTCCTATTCAGCCCAAAAAGTACTATCTGGGGGAAAAAATCTTTGCTGTTCCCCTAAAATCAACTTGTTCCCTTAATGCCGATATAACTCCCGAGATGAGGGTCTCTTTGTTTAGCACAAAAACAACACATATATAGGGAAAACCAAAAAGAGGTAAAATTTTACCTGAAACCATTTTTTTAAGTAAAATTTTTTCTTTATGAAATTTTCATTAATTTAATGAATTTTTTTTATGAAATTATGAAAAAATAAAAAAAAAATCATAACAACAATGAATTTTCATTCAGTTAATGAATTTTTTCATTAAATCAATGAATCCATTTTAATGAAATCGATTCATTAATGCTATGAACGAAAATTCTATCAGTGTAGTTTTGTAGCAAGCTCTGTATCTTATCGTTTACTGCAAAAAGGTAATGTTATTAAAAAATCCCTAGTGGAAACTTATAATAATTAAAAATTTATATGTGGTCTTCTTTTTTCGCCTTTCTCTAGTCCTCCCTGACTTGGTAGTATTGTAGTTCAAGTTAGGGTTGGGAAATTTGATTTTTGAAAAAGTACTACCTTAGATTTTCTTGCATACATTTCCATATTAACTGAAAATTTGTAAATAATAAGAGAAACATTTCTTATAAAAAAGTGTCTAGCAATGCTTGCAATGAAAATTTTTCGGCTTGTTATTAATTAAATTTAAAAATTTTTTTTTTACAATTTCAGAATATATGTAAATGGTAACTTTCATACTTTTTTCTGTTTTAAACTCCATTCGAAATGTTGTTTCAGTATATTGTGAACCAGATTCTTTCAGATTATAGTATAAACTTTTCATTTAAATTCTAAATAAAAATTTTAAAGGAATTTTGTGCATATCAACAAAGTAAACAAAAATCTAAGGACTCTCCTCGTTATTCATTCCTATATAGATTTGTGGTATACACTTTTGGTATAAAAGAAAGGTGGAGTTTTTTTGTCTTAAGACTGTCTGTTTATTTAATTGTGCGGGTTCCAATTTTTTTTTCAATATTTCGATTTTATAGTTCTTACAGTTTCAGGGTCAATCATCTTTTATTTTGGTTTGCATTTGGAAATTAAAGATTAGATCAAGAAAAATTAATGACTCCAATTTTAATATTTTGTACTTTTCAATGTAGTTTTTGCCTTTTAAATTCAGCAAAAAAAAAAATAGCATGCCTCTTTTCACTTCCCCTTCCCTTTGTAGTTTTGTGGTCTTACTTTTAAATAAATTTTTTTAAATAATTTTTTTTTGTTTATGGAAAAGCTCCTTAAGGACCAAATTTTTTGGTTTTTTCAACTAATATGCCAGTAGTCGCAAAAAATTTTTGCCAGTGCTAGTGTTTTAGAGCAACCAGTAGTTTTCCAGCTGTTATCATTCAGTGATGTTTTTGGTCTCGTTAGCTCAGTGGGTAGAGCTGACGTCAGTTAATATGGCGGCCTAAGGTCAAATAATAGCAGGAAAAAAAAGAAAAAGTATGAATTTTATTTAAATTTTATTTTGGCAACTATTGTTACGAAATTGGTTTAGTCTGGTATAGAAAGTTCCGGAATTTTAGATGAAAGATATCTCGAAAAACGGGATTTGCTAATCCCCTCAATCTAGTAGCACTATATTTAAGCATAATGTGTATTGGTTGGGGACTTTGCTATGAATAAAATAAAGTGTTATTATTTTTAGTACCCTGGAAGTTAAAATATAAAACAGCTGCCTCTTGACGTCTAGCTAGTCAGTCGCGCATTAGCGTTTGTGTAGTCAGTTGCATATTAGCCTTTGTATAATTAGTTGCGTATAAGCATTTGTAAAGTTCAGTTGGGCTTTAGTAAATCGTTGTATTTAAATCGTTGGCAAACTTGTGTGTGTTATACTTTTGTACGTAAAGTAATAAATTGCTTAATAAATAAGTGTATAAGCTCAATTTAAAACAAAAGAGTGTGTGGCTATTGTTACGAAATTTGATTACTCTAGTGTAGAAAACTCTTGAATTATAGAAGAAAAATATCCCGAGTAACGGGATTTACTAAACCCGTCAATCTGGCAGCACTGCATTTAAAAAATTGGAGTAAAATGTTATGTGTTTGGAACCCTGCTAGGAATAACATAAGTGTTTTAATTTTAATACCACTGGAATTTTCTAGTATGTTCCTCCAACCACGGCCGTTAAACTGTATAAGAGATACCACTTAATATTTAGTAAGTTAGTCCCGCATTAGCGTTTGTGTATTTATGTATAATTGCGCATTAGCCTTATATAGTGAATTCCGCACTGGTTTGTGTTTTTGTGTGTGTTGTACTGTTGTATGTAAAGTAATAAAGTGTTAAATAAATAAGCTCAATATCAAAGAAAAGAGTGTGTAGTTATTTTGATTGCAATACAAAAGAATCCGGATTGTTTAACGGAAATAAACCTAAGTTTTAAAAAGGTAAAAACGTAACAATATATTTCCAGACCACTTATTTGTTAGTTTTGCCAACCTTGAAGATTTTGTTTCCCCATTGCTTTTCCGGCGCTTTTTGAATAATGATATCATTTTGGGAATGCGAAAGCACTTTTTGTCAGTACTTGTGCTACCTGCTAAAGTGCCTTGCCATCGATTTCCCGTTTGAATTTTTCTGACTGGGCAGTTTTTTCGGATCTTAACTATGTTATAATTAAGTTTGTGGTTTTATTTTTAGCATTTAAAAAGAACCATTATCTTTCTGCAATAGCTGGAGCGCTAAAACGGATTATAAGTCCCCGCTAATGCCCTGGTCAGGAATTTTGTTACCAACTTTTATATAACCTAGTCTATTTTTTCTAAATCTAGTTTTTTGGTGTTATTGCTCCAACTAACGATTCGCCTTCAGTAGAAAGTAAAATTTTTATTGAGTTTCATGTTTTATAATTAATTTTATTTTTGTAGTTTTATGTTTACAATTTATTTATAATTATTTTATTACATCACTTTATAGTTTTGTAGTCAAAATCTAAAAATCCTTATTCTCTCTTTAAATCATAACAATTAAAAAAAAAAAGAAGTTGGAACTCAAGCTTTACAAACCACTTTTTCATTGCTTCGAAATGATCGGTTAGTGTAGTTTTACTGCTTTTTTAGAAGTACTTCTGAAGACCCTAAAAAAATCACCTTTTTCATTGCTTCCAAAGTATCGATTAGTATATTTTTACAGCTTTATTTAGAAGTAATTCTGAATAACATCCAAAAAAATCACTTAACTATTGCTTCTGAAGCATTATTGCTCTAAAAGTGATCATAAAAAGGGATTTTGTACAGTTTACTTCCAAACAAATGGGTTCGATTCTTTTTTTATTTTTTGTTTTTTTTATAATTGATTCGATAAAATTCAACATATTTTTAATTTTGCAATTTTTAAAAATAAAATATAAATGATGAAGTATTACTTTTTATGCACTTGTGAAAATAGCACTAAAAAATTATTGGATTGCAGTGCGCGTTTTGCATTTGTTTTATAAGTACTTTTATTGGAGAGAATAAGAGACAATATATCGCAATCACAAAATGATGTTTTTATGCCAGTAAAATTTTATATCAATGAATATCTCAGATGTAGAGAATTCTCGAGGTCGCAAGTTCGATACACGGTGGCCAATTTAAAAGACTTAAAAAAAATTGTAAAAGAAAGAAAAGGAATAAATTCTGGCCTTTGGTGAAAGTTGTTAATAGTGTTATTTATGTAAATAATTCCACTAATTTTCTCCCAATCTCCTAACAATATTCCAAAAGCTTGTTGAACATGTTAAAACATTTAGATGGGCATACTTCTCCACCTATGCTATGTGATTTCGAAATACATAGAGATATTGTGTTTGCACTTGTTGTGAACTTTAACTTCTGTCTTAGCAGAGACAGACAATATAGCGAATGAAGCAGTAGCAGCAATAGCATCGTCTTACATTTACAACAAAAAAGATCTCCGAAGATGTGTTCAGTCAACTCAAGCGAGTCAACTGGGCGTCATGTCATATCACATCTACTAAGCAAACAACTGACAACCACTACCAGCAACAAGAGCAGCAAGAGGAACAATAAGAACAACAAAAGCGTATAATAATAGATGAACAACAGCAACAGAAAATACTTATTCTAATACCCAGCGATAGTTTTTGGTATATGAAGGGAAAATTACTTTAAAGAAAAGTGTAAAGTCAAATAATTTGATAGATTTAAGATTTTTTCTACCCAAGTAGAAGAGAATTTTATGCATGAATTCAGTTAATGAAAATTTGCATTCAACTAATGAAGTTATTTAATGAAAACTTCATTAATATTGATGAAATTTTTTTAACTGAATCTTTTTCATTAAATGTATAAAACTTTTTATATTCAAGTTTAAATTTTTCAGAAAACTTTAGGAAAAGTTTCGTAAACTCAATGAAAAGTTTTATAAATTTAATGAAAAGTTTCATAACTTTAATGAAACGTTACATAAATTTAATGAAAATTTTCATTAATTTGATGAAAATTTTCATTAATTTAATGAAAATTTTCAAACGATGAATTTGTTATTAAAAATGCACACACATTTTATTCCAGCAATTGGCTTAATTTTGAAATAACCACATTTTAAACAAAATATTCAGTGAAAGAATTATTTTCATTATGCTAATGAATTGTTGCATAAAATCAATGAAATTGTTTTAGAATACTGCCAAAGCAACATAATTTAAATTAATAAAATGTTATTGGCATTAGTGAAAAATTTTCAATAGAATTTTTCATTAAATTAATGAATATTTTATTTCTTAATTGAACAAAAAAAAATTCTTAACATCACTGAAAAACTTCATAATATTTATTAATATTATTCTTGACCTGAAGCGTTTCCATTAAATACATAAAACTTTTTGTATACAAATTTCAATTTTTTATTAAACTCTATGAATTTAATGAACTTCATTAATTTAATGAAAATTTTAATTTTATCAATGAAAAATTTTATTTTTATAATAAAAAGTTCTTTTGCCTGAATTTGTTATTAAACACTCAAATTCGACTGCAGCAGTTAGTTGTATTCTGAAATATACTCAATTTATCAACAATGATTTAATGGACCCTTACTGAAATATTGTGTTTATTTTCATTAAATTATTGAATTGCTGAGGTAACTTTTCCATTAAATTTATATAGTGTTGATGCAACTAAAATATTTTGTATGTAACTAAAACTGCAAATGTATTTAAAACAAATAAAATTTCACATAAAAATAGAATCAATAACATTGCATTAAATTCAACATAAATTTTGTTTTGTTTTTGGCTGTTATCAGAACATGCGCGGCTTCAGAAATTAATATAAGTGGAAAATTCATACCCAAATAACGATTGGACAAAAATAGAAGGAGTGGATACAGAGTTTTGAAATTTGGTACACTGACATAGAACCCCTAAGTTAAGAAAAAATTTAATTTTCGGAAATATCGGAACAAGGACACGCCCACCTCCCTAAGGTCCTGAAATTTAAAAATATTATATTAGCTACATAAATGGACGTAAAATTACAAAACTCATTCATTGACATGCACATAAAACTGGAAACGTTTGTGTCAATTTTTAACAAAATCGAAGCAAGGACTCTTAGTCCTGCAATATATCCTTTATTTTAAAATCTTTATAAAACCTGCAAAAATTATCCGATTGCGATGAAATTTAGCACATGAATTGCCATATTTGTATCAAATTTGGGTAAAATCGATTCATTAATAAAACAAAAAAAAAATGCCTTTCACAAAAAATGGGGTTTAAACGCTTAAAAAGATTTTTCTAAAAAAGAGAAAATTAAATACGATTAACATAGGAAACCATGTGAATCCTCCATTTTAGGCATACGATATGTTCAGCGAACTTATGTAAAACACTACGGGGAATATTTTTGTGGAACATTTTAACCTTCTATCTCTTCAATTAAAGTAACTTTTTTGGCCCCTTTTTAAAAAGGGACAAAAACGCCCCGTAAGTTGAAGAGTTAGAGGGTTAAAATGTTCCGCAAAAATATTTGTCATGAAATTCAACTATAAGTCTCTGAAGACATTAGCATTGAAAATTTAACTTAAAGGCCAGTAATAAGTTAAAACTTAAAATGTGTTTAAGGGTTAATTTCGCAATTATTCAGAATTGGCGCTCAAACCTGGATTTTAGGGAGAAACCATGGGAATCTTCCATTTTAGGTATAGGATGTGTTCAGCGAACTTATGTAAAACACTACGATGAAAATTTTTGTGGAACATTTTAACCCTCTAACTATTCAACTTACGGGTATTTTTTTGTCCCTTTTTAAAAAGGGCCCAAAAAATTCCCTTTCATTGAAGAGTTAGAGGGTTAGAATGTTCCACAAAAATGTTTCTCGTAGTGTTTTACAAAAGTCCGCTCAATCCATTCTATACCTAAAATGGAAGGTTCACATGGTTTGAATACTAACCACTTTTAAATGCGTGAAATTTGTGTAAAAATCATGAATTTAGGCATTTCAAAAAATCCATTTTTTTAATTTGTGGTAAAAAATAGTAATTAGTTTTTTAATGATCTATTATATAACAGTAAAAACTTACAATAAAAAGAAGAAAGAAATATCTAATTTTATATAATTTTTTTTATACTCCATCAAACTTAAGTAATTTTTGGATTTTAAACAAAAAAAAAAATGTGTGTTTCGGAGCAATAAAAAATAATTGTTTTAAAAACATATACTAAAATCCATATTTTAATTTAACCACAAATATATTGAAGTAATTAAAAAACACATCTTCGAACATGTTTTGAAAAAAATGTATTTTTGAGAATTATTTTAGTTAAACTGTGCCTAAGTCAATGTGTTTAATGTTTTTTATCTACGGTGGCGTATGATTGTTGCCCTTATATTGATTGCTGAAGCCGCGCATGTAATAAAGTAAACCACAAATAAGTGAAAACAACTAACAAAAATTACTTACATTAATTTTTTTTTTGTTTATTTTTATTAACAAAATGGCTGAATAAAATGATTGTTACGTATTCTCATTATTTTATGGTATTTGTTTTTGTTAATGACTTACAAATGTAGTTAAAATTTACATTTCTTCTACAATTGAATATTATTTTCAATTAAAACAACAAAACTGAAATACTATTTAAGAAACTAACAATTTCTGAA
Organism: Leucophora obtusa; assembly: GCA_949987735.1. Classification (NCBI taxonomy): domain Eukaryota; kingdom Metazoa; phylum Arthropoda; class Insecta; order Diptera; family Anthomyiidae; genus Leucophora; species Leucophora obtusa. Next base: position 64,008,777 of record OX465299.1, on the reverse strand, counting down.
TGCAAAAATTTCATCAAATTAATGAAACTTTTCTTATAAACTATAGAGATTTTAATTCATATTATGGAAAGAATTATGGCTTCATTTTTATGAAAAAAAAAATTAATTTTTTTCTCAGTGCAGTTGGAAAGATTTGGCGTAACACAATTTGTAGTGGCAATAGCATATACTTATGTGTATATTTTGACAACTTAATCGGAAGTGATCTAAACTGTTAGTTTAAAATTCAATGAAAACCGAATTTCCTTTGATAATTTTTGCTGGGTTTTATGAAAACTTTACGCCATCATAGTTCATTGTATTTGTATACTGATACTATTCTATTTGGCTGCCTGACAGTCTTGTGAAAGTTAGAAAAATATTCTACAAAGATGCTGCTGCATTTAAGTAAACACTCTTAAGGAAAACCCTTAGCAACTTTGCAGTGAACAACATAACAACACTCTGTGTATCTTATTCTCTTTGCTATATATATGCTTCTTAGAATCTTAAGATGCACCATTAATATTTTGTATATAATTTATGCTGAGAAAAAATTGAAAACTTTTTAATAATAGAAAACAATATTAAAGTAAACTTATTTTTTTTTACCATAATAGAAACAAAAAAAAAAAACAACCTCATAACATCACTGAGTAACAACGTTTTATAAGAGCTACAACATCAACTGCTGCTGTTAGGAATAGAAAAAAAAAGTGGTTTAACAACAGAAAAACTTATCCTCAACTAAAAAGGCGGCACTTGAAAATTATGTTGAATGAATAAATTAGTGCAACTTAAAACTATGATTTGCTATTGTTGTTGGTGTTGCTGTTGTTTGCCGCTTCTATTTCTATTAGTACTGATGATGTTTATACTGTGTAGTGTTGTTGCCTGCTAACAACATATACAACAACATATATGAATTTATTTATATAAATTTTAACATTGTACTATGTACACACCTCTTCTGTTGTATGATTTCTCTTATAACTTTGATTTTCTCTACAAAGCACGCTATTGTTGGTGGTGTTACAGCTATCAGATACAGTGGTGTGGAGGAGTTAATTTGTAATGCTTTTACAGGATCTTTTGCGTAAAGAAAATCCAATTTAGAGAAGCTTCATTTTATGAATTTTTTTCTGATCTGATTTTATTAGTCTTAGTGTACTTATAAACATAGTGCGTATAAGTTATATAAATTTATTTAATAATTAATATTACTCATACGCACCCAAATAAGAAATATTGCCGAGTTGCTTTAACACAATTTCACTAAGAATTTCATAAAAATACGCAAATTAAAATCTTGAGAAAATCTTAACCCACTGATGTCAAAATTTGGAATTTAAGTTCAAAATAATATCCGCATAAAATAATTTTATTGGCGCCCTATCGGCCTTACCTCATCTGAATAACAGTAGTGTGGTGATTGCCGAGCTTGAAAAAATTTGTCCATTTTGTGATATCTCACTAAGTTTACGAGATACTCACCATATTCTAAAATAATCATTTTACAAAACGCGCAAAATTTTTGCTCCACTTCGGTAATAAAAAAGGTCAGATCTGGGAGAAATCCCTGCGGGGAAATTAAGTCATCGTGTGGCTGTTTGATAAAAATGGATCCCTCGGGATCTCTCCCGTACCGGATCTACTTTTATTACCGAAGTGTGATAATGTTCTAGGGCAGAAAAATTTTGTACGGTTGGCGCTATCTCGCGTAGTTTTGGAGAACTGGCAAATTTTTAAAAAGACAAAGCGAGCAAAATTTTGGGAGGTTGGCAATGATCACACTTTTATCATTCAGATGAAACAATCTCAGGGTGACTTATTATTTTTTTTTTAACAATTTTGGTCACCGTTTCTTTCTAATTTAGTTAGTTAATGAAATAAAAATAATAAAATCTATATACATATTTTAGTTTATTAATTTTTCTGTACAACAAAATCAAATTTTTCCAAAATAACAAGGTTCTGGCAACTGATTCTGGCAGAGGGGTTTCCCCCTTTTGTAAATGTTTATTGTGAATCGGCATAGTAAACAATGTGAATCTTTAAACGTATATAATGTGTTCAGCGAACTTATGTAAAACTAAAGGGACTTTTTGGGCCCCTTTTTAAAAAGGGACAAAAAAAGACCCTTGAGTTGAAGGCTTAGAGGGTTAAAATGTTCAGCAAAAATATTTGTCGTGAAATTCTACTATACTTTAGTTAATTTATTTACTGAAAATTTAAATATAGAATATGTGTAGAGTTGTTTTTATTTTTTTTGTCATTTCCGTTTCCAGACAAGCTGCTACATCTACATCTTGTCTATCTGGTTGTCGTCCACGGTATACATGCGGTTATCAGGACAATTTTTGTAGCAAAATAAATTAGTAAAACATTAGTTAAAAATTAGTTTAGTGCTAAAAAAATAAAACTAAACTTTTGCTGAAAACGGAATTTCAGCAAAAAATTGCTGAAAACTAGTACACTTGATAAGACGTTTTACTAATTTTTCTACTAACTTATTTTTTTGAGTGTATGTCGATTTGCAAAAAACATAGGGCCAGACGTAAACTTTTAAAACGACGATACACGTATATATTTTTTTTGTCCCCTTTGCCAGAACCAGTTGTGTTTGTGCTGCACAGTGTTTTAAAAACATTTCGAATGAGCAAGACAAAGAAATAGTGTTAGAAAACAGTGTGTTTCTCTATATTAAGTCATCAGAATTTAAAAGTTTTTCTATTGAAAAAAGTTCAAAGAATTGGAGTATTTCTCTATAGGAAAAATCCTTAGACTCAGAGGGTTTTCATACTAGAAAGTATTTGGAGTCAAAGGGATTTTCCATAGCAAAAGTCCTAGGAATTTGAGAGGTTTCTATTCGAAAACTTCCTCACCCGGGTAAAAATCTTAATATGGTGTCACATATAATTATATCTTATTTGATAAGTCCCCATATACAACCACATACTGCTTGATCCGAAAAATGGGTCATCTACATGTGTCTAATTATATAAAATTAGATATAATTTGGTACAATTTAATCCGAGATTTGTCCATATCCAGGACATCATATTATATCTAATTCGAAATAAAAATATCTGATTTTATATAATTTTGTCTGATAGTAGGTATACTTTTTATGCATACCAGCTATTAAATTGACATTGAAATTTGTATAGTTTGAATAATTTTAAAGGCCCAAATTTCATAACATAAAATAAAAATTTAGTTAAAAAGCTTTTGTCTTCTAAATTGTACGCATCATTTTTAACATGATTTTACATGCAAAAAAATTACGTGAAAATTGTTTGGCTATGGAGTAATTAACTCTTAATTTGCAGACTACTAAATTTGATGTTGAACTATATATTAATTTCTACGGGATTATATAGAACGTTATATAAAATTACAAGAATATATTTTTAGTATGACGACACATACAGTGTTATATAACTTAGTATTGAACCATATATAATCATAATGGTCACTACATATATTTTGATTAGTTTTATATGGCTTATGTAGTTATATATCGAGTCAGATTTGGGGACATTTAATAACATAATTTACCATACAAAAAAATCATTGAAAAAATAATATCAGATGAAGTTGTATATAATGATATGTGTCTTAATGTGACTCCACTCATTGTCAGATATAACCCAATCACATTATATATGACAATATATAACTATTTTTACTCGGGCAGAATCAAATTGTTTTTATAGGAAAAAAAATATCACTAGAAACCAAGGATTTTCCTTTAGAAAAATTTATCGTAATCTAAAGGATTTTGTTGAGGAAAATGTTATAAAAATCTAACAGTTTTTCTACAGAAAAAATTCTTCAAAATCTCTGGCAGAAAATTCTTTAGAATCTAACAGTTTTTTATATAAATGTGTTGAGAATCTGAGGGCTCTTATTTAGGAAAAAGTCCTCAGAATCGTAGAATTTCCCTTATAGAAATATTTCGACAGAGTTTCTGTCCACTTCAGATTATAGACATTTTGATAGAAGAACGTTTTCAGAACAAGATGCCTTTTTTAATAGAAAAAATGTAATGGGAGAAGCAAAAGATACTGCGAGTAAATACCTTTTTATGGAAATCCTTAGATTTTTGCAAATTTTTTTCCCGGAAAAAATCATTTTCTAATGGATGCAGAAAATACCAACTGTATTTTTTTTTTTTTTTTTGAAATTAATCCGAAACTGGTCGTATCACTTAAGTCGATTAGACACCAACGCACTACGGCACACTAAAATGACGGTCTGATTCACCGTACTTGAATTTCACAAGCCTGGAAACGAAATCTTTGAAAGACAGACGAAATTTATCGTTACCTCGCAAGTGTATATGTTGCATATCACAATTGCTGGACGTTTTAATAAAAATTTGTAATAAAACAATTTATTTTTAGAACACTTTATTTTATATTGTTACGAAATTGGATTAGCCTAGTATGGAAGGTTCTGTAATTTTGGAAGAAAAATATCCCAAGAGACGGGATTTACAAAACCCGTAATCTGGTAAGACTACATTTAAGTATACAGCACAGTAGACCGTACAACAATAAAAATTTCAACGTACACCGTCTAATCTAAATTAGTTTTGCAAGGAGGTTTCGGAGGTTTTTACCTTCCCGGTGAAAAATGCTCATATACGCTCAAACATGTTCATATATGGTTTATGTATGGACACATATGAACAAATATGGATCTTTTATGAACATATTGGATTTTATATGAACATATATGGAAGTATATGTGATTCCATATGTGGAAAAAATTTCATATACAGACATATATGGAAGCATCTGTTATTTCATATATGCAAATGGCACTCATATATGGACAAATATAAAAGTATATGTTATTCAATTTATGCAAAAGGGACTTGTATATGAACATATTTGGAAGAATACATTTTTCCATATGTGTAAAAGGAACTCATATTTGGATAAATATGGAATTATATTTAATGCCACGAATAAAAAAAGGAACATATGTAGGGCCTAATTTGAATGTCATACATAAATTTATATCTATCGTACAACCTTATAATAAAGACAGCAACGTTCGCATGTATTCGCATATATTTAATAAATGTATATGTTCATATATGTCCATATATGAACATATACTTAGGTGTTACCCTATTTTTCGGATCCATACATATATGGTTGAACCATAAATGTTCATATATGGACATTTTTCACCAGGTTTTTATTTTTTTTATTAGATTTTTTCCTTTATAGCAAAACATTTGTGTCCTCGAGGCAAAAAAAACTATATATCAGACTTTAAGATCCGACTGTAAATGCCGAAGTTATAACGTAAAATTAAGAAAGGCGACCCCTACGTTCGGCAAAAAAATAAAAATTATACGAAATTGCCTTGCAATAATACTTTATATTTGAAGGTGTATCGCGCACTTTTTTTGCCTCTAAGGTGGTACGGTCTACAGCACAGCATATACTATAATGTTAAGTGCCGTAAATAAGGTAAAGGTATAATTAGTTTGTACGTAACGTGCCGTGACGAATCAGCTGATTTGTTTTTGTTCTATGAAAAAGCATTTGGGTCGTTAGTTTGTCTGTAATGTAACGTGCCATGCCGGATGAACCTATTGAAAACAGAATTTTTGTTATCCGTTAAGTGACAGCGAGTTGACAGCTGATATTTTGAGATCTGCGACGAATGGCTTAAACCGCCGTCGAAATTTTTTTTACACGATAAAAATCTAAAAATAGTGTATATTTTTTTAACTTTCTTTTTTTTTACCGTTAAGCCGATGTTTTGTATGTGTCAACTCAAAGTTGGCTAGCCGATCAGCTTTTGTCTCACAGCCAGCTTTAAGACGCCGCTGAAATTTTTTTATTTATTTTTTAATCTGGTTGGCGCAGATCTCTGCTAAGAAAAACAGCATTAAAAAGCTCATTCGTTGTTACGAAAAAGACTAACTACACAAAAGAGCCATCCGGCACGGCACGTTACAGAAACGTCACGAAACGCAAAGACTAATGGAGCCTTAAGTGTTATAATTATAGTACTATGGAATCGTCTAGCATGTTTTACAACCACGGCTGTAAAACTACAATCTATAAGGCTGAACTTGAAAAGAGCATGTGTTATTTTAATTACAAAGAGCACCAACTCGGTTTATCTAAAGGAGATAAACATAAGTTTTTGAAGATAAAAGACAATTGTTGTCAGCAGTGGAATTGGTTATTTTTATTGTAATTGAAACGTAGCAATATTTCTAAATTTCTTAAATTTTTATAAATGTCAAATTCTATGTATTTTCATTACTATTATAAATTAGTAAATTTAAAAATTTTTACGTAAAACTTAAAATTATCAACAAAAAAAAAAATTAAAAAAATAAAAATCCATGTTTAATGTTTAATAAAAATCCATGTAATAATTTATACAAAAGTGTATATAATAAATTTTATGCATTTTATGTTTATATTTACTCACGATCAGACCTTTAAAAACATAATTCCTTAATTCGATTTTTAAATCTGATTCGATTTTGTACGAATCGATTCGCAAAACTCATTTGGTTGATTAAATTATTGCCTACTTTATTCAATCAATATCTTATTCAAATAATTTGAGAATCAAGCAAACTGATTCAATTTAACAAATCAATTTAACAATAAATGGTTGCCTTGATTTAAAGTTCGCGAATCAAATCATTAAACAAATAATTCAATATAATCAAAATTGAATCAAATGAAAAATTATAAATTATTCAAATCAAATTTTTTGGAGTCTATAAGAAATTATGGGGTTTGACTCTCTTCAGAATGTATTTAATACATTTAGTTTTTTTTATTTTTTTGCATAGAAAATAATCCAGGTAAATAAAAACTAGAAAAAATATTTGAAACCAGCACAAAGATTTAGTAATTCAAAATATTGCGCAGAGGTATATTTACAACAACTTATATGGAAGGGCAAGTTATTGATTTCCCATGAATGCGATGAAATTCGTATTTGTCAAAGAGGAGATGAAAATCAGGGATACGTATTTTTTTGTGGCCCAATCTCACGTTTAAGAGCTTAAAGGTATTTTTTGTGTTGTTTCTTTACTTAGTTCCTAAGTTTCCAATGTATGATCATGTCATGGAATGGGTTAACGTTGTTCAATTTATTCCAAATTATTAGTATGGAAGCTTGCGCATTTGCCTATTATATTTTAAGCATCACTTCTAAAAATTCAACAGCAATTACAAAATATTTGCGTTTTTTTTTTGAATAAATTGTCCTTTATTAGCTTGGGCTGATATGTGACCCCATGTCCAAAAGGGTTAATGAGGTCATATTATTTTTTTCCAAACCGCTAAGCTGTTAAGATAAAATGTAACATTTAAAAGTACAAAATTGATAAATTTTTGATACAAAGTACTTAAAAAGAGTGAATTTTCTTAATTTTTTATAAAAATCATACTTTTCTCGAAATCCACAAAAAATTAGAGCTTGTGACCGACAGGTGCATGGAGGGATTTACCTTAAAATTGGCATAGTTCATCTCTAGGATGTATTTAATAAGCCTTTGAAGTGCAAAATCCATTTTTTTAAATTTGTTTAAGAAAATTTTTTAGAAATCTCAAATGGAGTTTTGAAAATTATGCCAAAAAAATGTACGCGGTTAACAGACACGTAATAAAACAATATGTCATATCTGAGAATTTATAAGTATAGAGAGTAAATACCAGTTATGGCTTTAATAAATTTCTGAAAGTTTAAAAAAGTGCCATCAAATTTCAAGACCTAGTGTTTTTTGGCACAAAATTGGTCTGGGGCATTTGCTATTTCTTGGTGAGTTTTTAATCGATTTTGAAGTTATGTAGCTTTTTGAAAAGAAGATTTTATACTGAAATCGATTCATAACACAAGTGGTTGAAAAAATTAAAGTATAGAACGAAATTTTCCTAAAAACTGAAAAAAGTTATATTTTTTCCATATAAACACTTTTGAAATTTTCAATCGATTTCCGCCACGACTTTTCTTTATTCGATTGCCCCCAAACTTCATATTTATTAGTTTTATATAGAAAGGAAACAAATTGGACTCTGACACTCTTTAAAATCGCATTTTCATTTTATTGGACGCCTCTAATGTTCATATATATTTCGATTTTCACATGGAAATCTTTTTAAGAAATTTTTCTTTTACTTTGCGCAGTAAACTAATAAAAATTTTCATTAAAACTCGTCGAGTAAAATCCCTGTGTGGGTAAATTTCACAATAATTTTTGGAAATGATTTTGAAGAGATTTTAAAACACTGTGAATTACTTAAGTTTTTGTTTATTCCCTGATTGTCTTTCAACAACTCCTAATGATAATAATGATTAAAAATTACTAGTAGTAAGCACTTGATTCGTTTATCGTGCACATATTTATAAATGTTAAGCAAGTAAAGTGTTTCATTTATGAGTAGTAATTTTTGCATTTAACTAGTAGTTAAAATTTGTTTTTCTACGCATAATTAAGCATAATTTTTACAAAATAAAGCATAAGGATGATTACAACTCCTTTTATGTTCTTCAGTAAAGATTTTTGATGTAAAATAAGGATACATTTTTGGAAAAAAAAAAGTTAACAATTCTTGTTTAAATTAGTATTTGTAGATTGTTTAAAAGGTGACAAAGAAAATAATTTTTCAAAATATTAATCTAAGAGCGAAATTAAAGATGTTTAAATAGTAATGGAAATATAATTTAAAGGAAAAGTATATTCAAATCATTTATTTAGAACAGCGGTTAACACTAAGTTTTGCTCCACGGACCCCTTGAGACATTTCTACTAGCTCACGGACCCCCAAACCAGTGTTGAGCAAGAGGTACTTTATAAATTATGGGGCAAAATTAATAAAACCACCTGCTTATTTTAAATGATGGCCAATTTTAAGCAGCAATAAGGAAAAAACATTTTTCAAATCAATATTTTGTTAAGGGGGGTAAATACTGTAACAACAGAATTTTAAGGGGCATATTTAAACGGTTGGTAAAAATTCAAATAACAATATTTTTACTATGTTATTTTTTTATTTGAAATATATGTTATTGTCAAATTTAAAAAAAAATATTAGTTTTAAATTTCTCTCACCAAAATCGCCAGGGTTGCCACCTTATTATTAGCCTTTTTTAAAAAAGGTAAAATCGGCTGCCACTGTACAGCCTTCATTAATTATTGGAAAATAAAAATGCAAAGTGATTCTTAATACCAGATAAATTCTCTAGTCCTTATCGTAGCCCGATTTTTTTTTTTAAATTTTTTTTAAACAAAGTTGCCACACAAACTTGAAAATTCCAAAAAAGGCAAGAAAAAATAATTTTACTTGGGGATATAAAATTTATTTGACTGAAATTCAAAAAAAGGGCCACGATAACGACTACAGGTTTTTGTTGACGACGAAAGAAAAAAATCGGATCGAAATCGGTTAACCCACCTTGGTTGTACAGTGGCAGCCGATTTTGAACTCATAGTTGCGAGAAAAACGCGTTTGAAGTCTAAAGTTAATTATACCCTACACCACTATGTGGTCGGGGTATTATAAGTTTGTGCTGATGTTTGTAACACCAAGAAATATTGGTCGCAGACCCACCTTATTGTACACCGATCGGCTCAGAATTTTTTTTTTGTTTCGATTTACCGATGTCCGTCTGTCCGTCCGTCTGTCTGTCCATGCAATCTTGTGCGCACTCTACAGGTCGCAAATATTAAGATATTTTGATGAAATTTGGTACACAGACCTATGTTAGCCCAATAACGTAGCCTATTGATTTTGGTGAATATCGGTCCATGTTTAGACCTAGTGCCCATATAAGGGTCCTACCAAAATTATATTGTTTATACGCTGCAGGTCGAAAATATTAAGATATTTTGACGAAATTTGGTACACAGACCTATGTTAGCCCAATAACGTAGCCTATTGATTTTGGTGAATATCGGTCCATGTTTAGACCTAGTGCCCATATAAGGGTCCTACCAAAATTATACTCTTTATACGCTGCAGGTCGTAAATATTAAGATATTTTGATGAAATTTGGCACACAGACCTATATTGGCCCAATAACGCAGCCTATTGATTTTGGTGAACATCGGTCCATGTTTAGACCTAGTGCCCATATAAGGGTCCTACCAAAATTATACTGTTTATACGCTGCAGGTCGTAAATATTAAGATATTTTGATGAAATTTGGCACACAGACCTATATTGGCCCAATAACGCAGCCTATTGATTTTGGTGAACATCGGTCCATGTTTAGACCCAATGCCCATATAAGGGTCCTACCAAAATTATATTGTTTATACACTGCAGGTCGCAAATATTAAGATATTTTGATGAAATTTGGTACATAGACCTATGTTGGCCCAAGGACGAAGCCTGTTGATTTTGGTGAACATCGGTCCATGTTTAGAACTAGTGCCCATATAAGGGTCCCCCCAAAATTGGCTTGGTTGCAAACTGCAGGTCGCAAATATTAAGATATTTTAATGAAATTTGGTGCGCTGACTCACATTATATAAAATTTTGACACAAGCCCCATTTTAACCCATTCGAATTTCGGATCCAAACAATACACCAGAGTGGTGTAGGGTATTGTATAGTCGGCATGCCCGACTTTAACCTTTGTACTCGTTTTAAGTTAAGAAAACAGCAAAATTTCTGTTATAAGATATGGGTGAAATCAAAAAATGTGATACATTTTTGGACCAAATTTGTGAGAAGCAAAAAGTGTTAATATTTCGGTTTTTTCTTAATGGAATCAGTAAGTTTAGTCAATATAAACCTAATTGAAAAAAATCTCTTCTACAAGTTGTCGCAATAACATTTTTTGCACAATTTTAATTTTTTTTCTTGTAACGGAGTTTACATTTCTGCAAGCAAAGATATAACAAAAAAAATTGCGTACGAATTTTCTTCAATTTATTAGTTTTTCGTATTTGGGTTTTCAACTTGCTTTCCAATGATATATAATTTGTGTTGATCAAATTGGCGGTTTCGAGAATAAAAATACAATTCATTCCGCGAACAAAATTTTTTATTTTTTTTTAATTTGTATTTTTGGTCCTTTTAAATGCTTTTCAAAAATATCAAATTTTTTAAAATCCAAACAGCCGTTGCGCAGTTACAAAATAATATATTAAAAACATAACATTTCGCGATCAAAAATTCTTAAATTGTGTGAAACAAATTTAATTTGTCAAACTAATGTCAGTAATGATTCAAAACCAATGAAATGCAAAATCAATCGTTTTTCGCTCCAGCAGCTTAGGGTAAAAAACTGATAACTTTTTTTGATTTGACGCAAAATTATTAGTTGAATCGTCTTTTGACACATAAATATTAGTTGAATCACTTCTGTTTATGGTTATTTTAAAATATTTAAACATTTATCTGCATTTATTTGAATGAAATCTGATGCAAACAATTGTGCTTACGGAGTTTACAGTTACGGAGTTTACATTTGGTTACTTTTTTCGTTTTCATAATTTTTTTTCCGAAACAAAATCGCATGATGCCTACAAGGTGAATCCAAATATGACATTGTTTTTCTTACTCGTTAAATAGTTTGGTGTAAAAATTAGGAACGGAGTTTACAACATTTTTTCAAATCTTATTAAAGACATCCTTTTTCATCCCGAGAATGTTACATGCTGCAGAAAAGCTTCAAGTCTGTTATGCTGGATGATTACTTACAGTCCAACGATGATTTGAGTATAAATAACATTATACTTTTCGCAATATAAATTATAGATAACTCCGAAATTCTGGTATATGCATTTTTATCATAAATTATGAAGAAAAATCGTTACAGAGTTGAAGTCGTGATAGCTAAGATATACGAAAAAGTTTGTAAAATGTATTAATTTTTATTAAAAACGGCACTTTTCCTCTTCATAAAAATTCTTACAGTTAGTGTTTAGCTTTATTGGTTATTAAAATATAAGCTATTAAAGTTAAAAAACCTTATGAGTTACTTGTTACGGAGTTTACATTTGGCCTATAAAATTGGTCACAAATTTTATGTACTAACCAAAAATTGGTCAGATTGTTATAAATTTTGTAAAACAGGTGACAATGCGCTGATATATATCGAAATATGTAACTCAAATGTAATCCATGCATTAGAAATTAGGTGGTTACACGGTTTTTATCACATTTTTTGATATCACCCATATACGATTTCTAATAAAAATAAGTTAATAAAAATGCAAACAAAAAGTGTTACACACAAATTTACCACATAGAGTATTACTTTGGGATTAAAACATATTTTACAAAAAAAACATGTGGAACACTGAAATTTTCGCAGCATATAGAAAAAAGTATGCTCCATCCAAATATAATATAAAAAAATTCGAAAACAAAATTTTCCCTAGAGTCGATATATATATTTAATCCTTTAATTCCCAGTGGAACATAGGGTTGATACCCCTCCCCCCCTTAAATAATTTGAAAATTATAAAAAAATTGTTTTTTTTTTTAAATAACTTGTTTTATGTTTTTTGTCGGATCTCTTCGGACTCACATTTGGGAACCGTTGATTTAAAAAGTGGTATGAGTCCGTTTTCAAAAAACTGGTTTAGCGATTGGGTATTTATTAGCATTCATTGTCTGTTATTCATTGCACAAAACTTTTAAGATCTCTAAACTTTTAACGGAATTCTTTTATTGTAAGTTATTTTTTAATAACACTGAAATCCTCGTAATCAAATTTTCATCTTCTGATTCCAAATCTACTCTTCATATAATTCAAGCACGCAGAGAAAATATATAGTTGCAAAATGATCATGGCTAGAAAATTATGTTCCCTGCTGCCATACATTGTTGTTGCAATCAAATTATTAATGTATTAAGAATACTTTACAAATGATATGATCTATAAACTATACACTTTTGGAATTGGAGGTTGCTGCAACCTCGTAATTCGGTTGCAGAAACCGAATTCAGTTGCGACAACCGAATTCGATTTCAATTAGGTTGCGACAATCGACAATTACACACACAACTGAATTCGGTTGGAAAAAATTCGGTTGTCACAACGGAATTGTTTTGGGAGTGCAGTCATTTTATAGTTTGGCACCACTACATATAATAAATTTAAGTGAAATGTTAAGTGGTTGGGACTCTGCTATGAATGACATACAGTAGTGGACTAAAGTGGATACATATTTGAATTTTTTTTAAACTGTATTAATAACTTTTGTTCAATTTGTGATATCCAAGTGTAGTTTTTCCAGTTTTTGAAGTAGCCAGCTCAAAGCCCCGATTTGAATCCCATCGAGAATTTGTGGGCAATTGTCAAAAGAAGACTCTCCCAATACGAACGAGCACCGACCAACTTAGATGATCTTTGGTCAAGAGTTTCAGCGGAATGGGCTAATATTCCACTTCAAACTATTAAAAATCTCGTGGAAAGCATGCCTTCTCGCATAAAATTTGTTTTAAAGAACAAAGGACTTTGGAAAATATATTAAAAAAGGAACTTGCCGAAAATTTCAAATAGCGATAATACTGAATAAAAAAGGTCACAATTTGGATTTTTTTTTTAACTTCTTAACGATATAGTCTACTGTATTTACGTTTTTATTGAAGAAGAATATTTTAGTTTTATGCTTTAAAAAAAATCATTTAAGTTCCTATAATAAAACAAAAATTATAACAAATTTCGAAAAATCTTGAATTAATGTATCCACTTTAGTCCACTACTGTAAGTGTTGCAATTTAAGTACTACTGGAATTTTCTAGTATGTTCTACAACCACGGCAGTTATATTGTATAAGAACTGCCACTTAACGTTTAGTAAGTCAGTCGCGCATTAGCGTTTCTGTAATCAATTGCGCATTAGCCTTATACCCTTCGTTTCATAACTATAGCCGCACTATAAAACAGCTGATATTTAAGGTTCTAAATAATTTAGACATATAAAAGACCTTATAACTAAAAGTTACATCTAAAAGACACATATGTCACCAAAAAAAAATAAATTTTTTTAACGTAGATTAATTTAAAACGCCATTTTCTTTTTACTAGTGTTTCATAAATATAGCCGCACTTTCAGAAAAATGGATTTGGAAGTTAAAAGCATTTGCGAAAAAATTAAATAAAATAATTTAATGTTAGATAAAGTCGACCTGATTTTAATTAATACCAAAAATTCTATTTGGCATCCACCATTGTCCACTGTCCACCAATTTTGTTAATTCATTGGTCTTCAAACACGAGTTTCTGCCCTTTTAAGATCAAAAACTGTTTGATACTATCGATTTTCGGGAAAACTATTACATAACAAAATTTCGTAGGTATTCCAAATTCGGCTCTTATCCCGAAAAAATAGGGGTCATTCCATAGCTTTAGTATTTTCAGTTTAAAAGCATCCTTGAGTAAGTGGATTTTTAAGGCCTGATGCGTTGCAAGTTTGAAAAATCAGTTTTTATGAAGATTTTTTCTTAAAAACTACATAAATTTCTCTTCCAGGATTTAAGCCTACTTCAGTGATAATTTGATAATTATCAAATTACGTACAAATTTTTAATCAAAAACTAAAAGTTTTCAAAAACTGTTAGTTTTTGATTGTAGTGTAAATTGGGATTTAAACTTCAAATTATATTCATATATTTTCTTAAACAACAGTATTTAAAGAAAAAAAAAATTTATTGTCCTAGATATTTTCTTTAAATAACCAAAAAAATATATTTTAATTAAGATTGCCTTTTTAATTCAAAAATATAATCCAAAAATGCTTAAGGTCAAATTTTGTTGTTCAAGACAACAATTTTTCGTCATTGTCTTTTCACGATTCTGTCAATTTAATTTTAAAATTTAATTCATATTTTCGTTATTTATACAAAAAAAAAAAGAAAGAAATTAAATAATAACAAAACCGAAAAATTCTCCAGTATAAAGAAACAATGTTAATATGAATAAAAAATTCAATTATTTTTAATTCTTTTTATCTTATTTATTTCAATATAAAAGCACAAGAAGATTTAAACTGAAAAAAATGAAGAACTTTTTTCTTTAGCCTTTGGCTAGAATATATAAAATAGTTACCTTAGAGACTTGTATCATTTCATAACATTCTTTTTTAACAAGATTATGAAAAAAAAAAAAAATAAAAATTAATAATAAAAAAATAACAAGCAGTTTTCCTATACAACAAACACAGATGTAGTGGATAAATATGGTACAGACTACCCTCATAAATGCAAATTTTAGAAGTTATTTTTTACATTTCAGATTATAAATTTTGAATGGATGATGTTGATTTTTTATAATGTCCCGACATAGTTTACCAGTATTTGAAACTTCCTTATTATTTTTAGTATAAAATTGAACCACTTTCTATCATGATACCATGTCAAACGAGAACTAATTGTACTCCACTTAAAAAGTCATTGTATAACCTTCATCATTTTGTTTTACACTTTCTGACAATATTACAAGTTGTAATGTCATAAATATTAAATGAATTTCTGTCTAGCATTAAAACAACAAAACCACAGCAACAACAGTAACACAAAAACACCAACAACCGACAACAAGAAACCAGCAACACAAAACAAAAACAAATACAACATGTAGAACAAAATTAAAAGGACATTAATAACAAATAAAATATAAATAAAAAGGACAAATACAACACAAAAATAAAATGGTAACATTAACAACAAAACACCAGTAAGGGAACATAGAAAATAAGGTGGAAAAAAGACAGACAAAAGGGATGGCACAGACAACCAGCCGAAGAAGAAGGTCCATTTTATGTTCATGCAAAAGGGGTCATTTTCTTAAATAGCTTGTTATCAAAATGAAAATGTTTTTTAACTTTTTTTTTATTCTTACACATACATATTTAGTAAAAAGCTTTTTTTAATGACCTAAAATAAATATGTTTCAGTTATTTCCTTTTAAAGGATTTAAAAAGTATTAAAAAAAGTTCACTCATTAGGGAGCACTAGAAATGTAAAAATTGTAATTTGATTGAGATTGCAGTAATTGGTTGGTTAATATTTCTAAAATCTTAGATTGAACCATAATTTTTCCTATATAAAACTCGTCAGATTCAAAGGAATTTTTCCTTTAGAAAAAACCTTGCAGATGCAGAGGACTATTTTCTATTAAATAGAGGACTATTTTCTATAGTAAACCCCTAAAATTCTAAGAAAATTTTCTTAATCTTACCACAGTAGATTTTGAGAAGTTTTCATATAAAAAAATCTTTAGATTTTGAGGAATTTTACCTGTAGAAAAATCCTAAAATTTTTATTATCTAAGCTTCTAAGAATTTTTCCAATAGTGGATTCCTTCTGAAATCTATAGAAAAAAGCCAAAAATTTTGAGCAAATTTTTTTCTATAGAAAACCCCATCTGCTTCTGACGAATTTTTCTTATCGAAACCGTCTTAGATTTGGAGGCCTTTATATGTAGAAATATATTCTAAAATTATTCGTTCTGAGGATTTTTGTCTATATCGGAATCCGTCTAGAATTTCTTATATAGAAAAGAGCCGAAACATTTAAACAATTTTTTTTTTATAAAAAGCGCTGGAGTCTTGTGGATTTTTGTTTAGAGGAAAACCAAAAGATTCTATGGCAAATACTTTCAATTTCGATAATTATTTTTTATAGAAAACCCCATCTGTTTCTGAGGAGTTTTTCTTATGGAATAACCCTTAGATTTTGAAGACTTTTTTCTGTAGAAAAATCATCAGAATTTGATTGCTTTCTTTGTAGAAAAACTTTAAGGTTCTAAGGAGTTTTTCCTATGAAAATGCTTCGGGGACTTTTTGCTACACTCAAAAAAAAAGTCAGTAAAGTCAGCAAAAAATGTTGCTGTGTCAGCAAATTTTTAGCCAGGAGCGTGCTTGCAAAAAAGTTTGTAATTTCAGCAAAAGGTTTGCTGAAAATCAGCGAGCTGATTTTTACCAAAAAAATAGTAATCTTGAGCAAAAGTTTTGCTCACATTTAGTCGACTGCAAATGAAAAAACTACTTGCTAAAATCATTAACTTTTTGCTGAATATTAGTAGACTGAAAAAAACTCAAAAAACTTGTAGCGAAATTTTACTTTAGTTAATTTATTTGCTGAAAATTTAAATATAGAATATGTGTAGAGTTGTTTTTCTTTTTTTGTCATTTCCGTTTCCACACAAGCTGCGCCATCTACATCTTGTCTATCTGGTTGTCGTCCACGCTATGAATGCGGTTATCAGCACAATTTTTGTAGCAAAATAAATTAGTAAAACATTAGTTCAAATTTAGTTTAGTGCTAAAAAAAATATAACTAAAATTTTTGCTGAAAACGGAATTTCAGCAAAAAAATTGCTGAAAACTAGTACACTTGATATACAAGGCGTTTTACTAATTTTTCTACTAACTTATTTTTTTGAGTGTATAAAAACCCAAAAATTTTGGATATTATATTAAATAAAACCCTCGAATTTTAAAAGTTTTGAGCAAAGTGTTTCTAGCCCTCGCATAAGACAAGAGTAATTAATATTAAAATTAATTACTGAATAATTTTTCTTAATTTCATTTACAGGAAGAAGAAGAAGAAAACATTTTTATTGAAAATTTTAACAGTCACACAAAGACTCCTCAACGATCAGTTTTTGTGTGAATTGATCAAAGTATTTTTAACTGTTTAACTGTCTCTATACGGGAAACTTGTTCGGTGTGACATTACCCGGAATCGAACCGCCAATCTACTACACAGGTTATGAATAAATGATTCTGAGGATTTCTTTCAACCAAAATACCTTTAGATGCTATGGGCTTTTTTCTGTAGACAACTCCTTAGTTTCTGAAGAAAAATCCTTCAAATTCGTAGAACTTTTTCCTATAGAAAAATACTCAGGTTTTGAAGACTTATTTTCTAGAAAAATACATCAGTCAGGAAAAATACATCTTCTTATAGAAAAACCTCAAGATGTTGAAGGAATTTTTTTATACAAAAAAAAAAAACACCATCAAACTGAGAGAACTTTTGTCACGGACAATTTTAACACTCTAATGCTCTTTCCTCTGATTACACTGTGAGACAAATGGTAGGGGTCAGTGATCGGGAAGGGTTCAAACTACCGGGGAAAGTTATATCGGTAAAAAAGAAGTTATACGTATCCCGGAGTTTCGCTGGGTCACCCCTAGGAATCGAGATATATCGATTTGACCTTTGGTGGTCTTTTTTTTGACATAACTCGAGAACCACTAGTCCGATTTTGCTCAAATTAATAATTACAATTCCTTTAATCTGTTCATATAACGTTTTTCTATATACTCAACAGTTTTGCCGGTAAAAATAAATGTATGAAGAAAAAAATATTTTTTGCCTAAAATATTAAAAAAAAGTAATAAACAAAAGGTTATTGATTTTTATGGTAGCGGTAACAAACATTTATTTTTACCGGCAAAACTGTTGAGTATATAGAAAATGAACAGATTAAAGGAATTGTAATTTTTAATTTTTTTAAAATTGTTTGAGCAAAATCGGACTAGTGGTTCTCGAGTTATGTCAAAAAAAAGATATATCTCGATTCCTAGGGGTGACCCAGCGAAACGCCGGTACACGTATAACTTGTTTTTGACCGATATAACATTTCCCGTTGATTTCATCCCATCCCGATTTTGACTGTCGCATAGTGTTATTATATGTCTTTTGAATGAACAGAAAAATTTGGTACTTTAACAAAATTTATTCCTACTTTTTGGCTTGGAATAAAATTTGTTGATTTTAAAATATTTTTTGTTTAACTTAACAAATCTAAATTAAGTAAAAAACTAGTGAAACTACACTTTTATTTGTAGTTATACACACAATATTTTATCGTTAAAAACAACCTAAAATACATATTAAATTAATTGAAAAGATAATTAAAATGAGGACTACTGATTATTCATTATATTCAAACCATTTTGCTATTTCATATATATCCATAAAAGAAGTAAAAATAATTAAAAAATCTGTTAAAACAATCTTAAATTTTTAACTGACAAAACGGTAGAAAAAAAAAACGATTTTGTGGTTTATTATACCCTACACCACTATGTGGTCAGGGTATTATAAGTTTGTGCTGATGCTTGTAACACCAAAAAATATTGGTCGTAGACCCACCTTATAGTATACCGATCGGTTCTGAATTTTTTTTTATTTCGATTTAACGATGTCCGTCTGTCCGTCCGTCCGTCTGTCTGTCTGTCCATGCAATCTTGTGCGCACTCTACAGGTCGGAACTATTAAGATATTTTGATGAAATTTGGTACGCAGAACTATGTTTGCCCAAGGACGAACAAGTTTGATTTTGGTGAACATCGGTCCATGTTTAGACCTAGTGCCCATATAAGGGTCCTACCAAAATTATACTATTTATACGCTGCAGGTCGCAAATATTAAGATATTTTGATGAAATTTGGTACACAGACCTACATTGGCCCAATAACGCAGCCTCTTGATTTTGGTGAACATTGGTCCATGTTTAGACCTAGTGCCCATATAAGGGTCCTACCAAAATTATACTATTTATACGCTGCAGGTCGTAAATATTAAGATATTTTGACGAAATTTGGTACACAGACCTATATTGGCCCAATAACGCAGCCTATTGATTTTGGTGAACATCGGTCCATGTTTAGACCTAGTGCCCATATAAGGGTCCTACCAAAATTATACTATTTATACGCTGCAGGTCGCAAATATTAAGATATTTTGATGAAATTTGGTACACAGACCTATATTGGCCCAATAACGCAGGCTATTGTTTTTGGTGAACATCGGTCTATGTTTAGACCTAGTGCCCATATAAGGGTCCTACCAAAATTATACTGTTTATACGCTGCAGGTCGCAAATATTAAGATATTTTGATGAAATTTGGTACATAGACTTATGTTGGCCCAAGGACGAAGCCTATTGATTTTGGTGAACATAGGTCCATGTTTAGAACTAGTGCCCATATAAGGGTCCCCCCAAAATTATATTGTTTAAACGCTGCAGGTCGCAAATATTAAGATATTTTGATGAAATTTGGTACATAGACCTATGTTGGCCCAAGGACGAAGCCTATTGATTTTGGTGAACATCGGTCCATGTTTAGAACTAGTGCCCATATAAGGGTCCCCCCAAAATTGGCTTGGTTACAAACTGCAGGTCGCAAATATTAAGATATTTTAATGAAATTTGGTGCGCTGACTCACATTATAGAAAATTTTGACATAAGCCCCATTTTAACCCATTCGAATTTCGGATCCAAACAATACACCATACTGGTGTAGGGTATTGTATAGTCGGCATGCCCGACTTTAACCTTTTTACTCGTTTTTTTTATTGAATTTTGTTTTTGTCTGAATTTTCAAAACACTACACACATATTTTTATTGGCTATGATTATGTGTATGAGTAAAGAATTTATTAAAATTTGAATTGAAATAATTTTGTATATAACAAACTATTTTAACAAAAAAGAAAACCGAAAATATTTGAATTTTTTGTTTTAAAACTGAAAACAACGAAATTATTTAAATTATTTTTTCTAAAAATAGAAAACTAAAAATAGAACATTTGACTGAAAATATCAACCCCTACAGACGATACGTATTTTTTTGAAGTTTGTTTTTTATTGACTGATAGAAACAGTTAAACAATAAATTTCCATGTATTTTAATTGATTCTTCAACTGAAAACAAACATTACCTATTACAATTTAAATAAACTTCAATTGGTTATAGAAAATATATTGTGAGTGTACTAAGTCGTAAAATTTCTTCAAATTTAGGGTCTCGGGACCCTCCCCAGGCTTGGTCCGTATCATCTATGGGCATGCTAGGACACTCCGAAGGAGCAAATATTTTGCCGTTTTGCTCTTTATCGCTTAGTTCTCGAGATATGGACCATTTTATGAAGTGGAAAATTTTTATTAAAAATTTCCGAGGTCTATTTTTGGATAGAGATAACTTTTTCACATGGGCTAGTTGAAATCTTCCTTAATTTCCTTAGTTTTTGAGATATGGGCCATTTTAAAAAACCGGAAGGGAAATAAATAACGCCATCTTTAAAACTTCGGATACATTGGTGGCGCCATATACCGGGTAATAACAGAAACATGCAAATATTTTATTTTAACAATAAATTTTGTAAAATATAACGAATGGGTTCTTAAAAATTAGTTTTAAATATTTTTGAAAATTAACACTCAAAATTAGTTAAAGTACTGCGGATTTTTAATATTAAGTTAAATTCAGATAACTAAAATTTTGTTAAAAAATTATCCAAATCGGTTTGAAATCTATTTAATAATTTTTTTTTTAATGACGTATTATTTTAAGTGAAGGAATAAGAAAATTGGAGAAAGGTTGGACTAGGTGTATTGTGCAAAAAGAGACTATTTTGAAAACTAAAAACTTTTTTTGCTATTAAAAATTTGTTCAATTCAAAAACTCACAGGCTTAGTGATCCGCCCTCGTATTTTCATATAGAAAAACCATTAGATCTGGAAGACTCTCTCCTACATTTAAAATAATATGTCTGTTGACTGGATAGAAAAATTTGTTAATTTAACAAAAAAAAATTACTGATTTTTGGCTTAACATAAAATATGTTGATCTTACACGTTTTGTTTTTTGCTTAATTTAACAAATGCAAATATAAGTAAAAAATTAATAAAAGTAGTTTTATTTGTGGTTGTACTATATTGTAAAATTTGATCAAATTATAAGATCTCCGGAATGTCCCTGGACCTCGTCCACATCATCAATATGCATGTGGGAATACTCCGAAGGACCCAACGATTTCTCCGTTTTGCCCTATCTCGCTTACTTTTCGAGATGTGCGCCATTTAATGAATTAGATTTTTTTTTTGTTAAAAATTTCCGACCGGCCAACACTCCACCAAGTTCCATATTATATAGTTAGAGGTAGTAGAAATTTTCGCCCATTTTGTTCTCTATGGGCTAATTTGAGCGTGAGGGGAAGAAATAGCACCATCTTTAAAAATTGAGATACACTGCTGTCGCCGGGTTAAAATATATTTGAATTTATATTTAAGCAATTAATGGATTATTCGGTAAAATTTATCAAATGGGTTCCTAAAAATGAGTTATAAATAATTTTGAAAACTAACACAAACTTAGTTAAAGTACTGCGGACTTTTAGTATTAAATAATGTTAAATTAAGATAACTAAAATGTTTGCTTAAATTAGTGTTTCAAGTTAGAGTTTGTTAAAAATTAGTCAAAATTTGAAACCCGTTGAAATGTGATTTTTTACATGTATTGTTTTAAGTGCAGTATCTGTAGAACAGTATTACACATTATGCAATCAATTAATCGTTGCTTTAATAATAATTTAAAATTTTAAATAATTTAAAATTTCCAAATTTCGAATAACCAATAATTCGAGTAATTTATTACGATTAACCGAAATTGGTGAAAAATTCAAAAAATATTTTATTTTTATTATTATAATTATTTTTATTCGGAATTTGGAAATTTTAAATGTGCAAAAATCCCAAAATTTATTTTAAGAATTGTGGAAAATAATTTGCCTTAAACACAGGAAAAATGAATTTATTTTCTGTATAAAAAAACTATTTTTTTAACAGGTTTTAAAGTATGCCATAAATATCACTTCTTAAATATATACTTGAATGCATTCACAAGAAGTTATTTTTCATCTCTCCTTAAAGAGTACAAAAATGAATTGTTTTCCTATATCAAAAAGAACATCCAAGCACTCATTTTTATGACGTGCAAAGCAGACTTAAAGTAGCATAAACACCAAGCCAATGTTAAAGAATTCACCTCAATTTGAACTCATTCGTGCCGAACAGTATAGGTGCTTTAACGGATCGTCGTCAGTAAAGTAAAGTTTTTAATTAATGACGTTTATTGGAAGTAAGAAATCAGCAAATATAGCTACTTTATATGCAGTGAAAAAGGCATTCTTGTAGAATTCATTCGGTTTTTTTGCTGGGTTATTATCATTATTATTTTTGTTCCTTTTTTAAATGAAATGATTAAAAATACAACA
Organism: Leucophora obtusa; assembly: GCA_949987735.1. NCBI lineage: Eukaryota > Metazoa > Arthropoda > Insecta > Diptera > Anthomyiidae > Leucophora > Leucophora obtusa. The sequence continues at coordinate 63,985,768 of OX465299.1, read as the reverse complement.
AAATTTGTATATTATTTTACATAAAGTTTTATTCGATTAATCGATTAAATTTTAAATAAAATTCGATTAATCGGTTAAAAAAACGAATAATTATTTGCACATTTACTCGGTTCAAATAAGTTTACGTCTGGATAACCCAGCCTTAAATGTTATTATTTTTCTTTATTTTTTTTTTTATAAAATTAGTAAACATACAACAAAATTTGTATATTATTTTACATAAATTGTTTTTTCGGATGATATATTAGTTTTTAAATTTCATTCGATTAATTATGAAAAAATCCAAGTAATTATTTGCACGATTAATCGATTAAAACACGTGTATATCCTGCCTTAAGTACTATTTTTGTTTCTTTTTTTTTTAAATAAAATTATTAAAACTACAGCAAAATATTTTACATCAATTTCCTGTTAAGAATAATTAGTTGCACGGTTTATTGCTTAAAATACGTTTACGTCTGGCTAATCCATTCTTAATTATTATTTTTGTTTCTATATGACAATTATATTCCATCCTCTGTCGGATATACATAGGTTGTGTTAGTAGTAAGTAGATCAAATAGAGTGAAGCAATTCCTTTACCAATTTACAAATCCAAGCCAATTGCATGCTTCTTTCGACAATTGAAAAACATTCCTTTAAGAAACTCTTATAATATTTTTGCTTATTTCTTTAAACTGGTATTATCTTCAAAAGTTTCTAAGGAATTTTTTCCCACAATTTGTGCAATTTGCTAATGGGGGTACTTAACACATTTAAATCTTTGGTATTTATAACAACACACCCCAATACAAAATTTTTCTAAATTGGCCATTAAAATGTTTTTCAATTATTTCCCTCCAAACAAACCTCCTTGAAATGCAACACAAAAAGTGTTTCAGACCAGGTAACAGATATTTAACAAATAAAATGTCAACTGACATTTTTGAAATTCTTTTGACAACGTGTATTTTTTTTTTTTTTATTTTTTTTTAATACAATCTCCCCCAAAAAATAGCATAGATTCCTACAAACAAACAGCAAAATAAAACTTCTAACAACATTAGATTGTGACATTTATGGTTGCTTCTGTTGTTCTGCTAAATGATCAAATTTGTATCAACCCTATAAAATGGGATTTTTTCAAACATATAAAAACTCGTGTTCGAGAGGAGAAATAAAAAATTACCAGAGATACAATAACTGGCAGGCAGTAACAATACCAAAACCTTAACATGAGTTTGACACCTTTAGAAACAAAAAAAAAAATCTCTAACAAAACACATTACCACTTTGCCACTAAGGAAACAATTTTAACTGCGGGCAGAATGTAGAAGAATTAATTCGTTAGTGATTAATCAACTAACAAATTTCATAATTTGATAGAAAATACTGTACTGTACTATGTAACAAAGTGTGGTTCAAGCTCTAGGGCAGGGGTGGTAAAACTTTTTTCATCACGTTCCCAAAAACAGACAGTTTTTTGGATTTGTTTTCAAATCTTGTACATGTTTAAAAAAAATTGCTTATAAAAATTATACTTTTTCTATTTCTTTCTATTGGATTCTTCTTGAACCGATAGTAATAAATCGGAACAAAAATCAGAAAAAGTTACTAAAAATTAGTTAGAAAGGGCCTTGCAGAAAAATCTGTTAAAATCAGCATTGTTTGCTAAATATTAGTAAGTTAAAATTAGCTAGTAAAATTCTGTTAACAAATTTTTATTTATATTTTAATTAATTGCAAATAATAAATAGATTACTATGCGGAATCAACAAAAAAAATTTAAAAATAGCCACACGAAACTGTAAAATGTGTGCGAAATTAACAACTCAGACTCACTTTATTAATAAACGAATAATAGAAATAAAAATGCATAATACACTTAAAATAATTCTTCGTTAAAAAAATCTGTCAAACGGGTTTAAGATAATTAGATCAGTGTTTAGTTGAAACACTGATCTAATTACACTATGCGACAGTCAAAATCGGGATGGGATAAAATCAACGGGAAATGTTATATCGGTCAAAAACAAGTTATACGTGTCCCGGCGTTTCGCTGGGTCACCCCTAGGAATCGAGATATATCTTTTTTTTGACATAACTCGAGAACCACTAGTCCGATTTTGCTCAAACAATTTTAAAAAAAATTAAAAATTACAATTCCTTTAATCTGTTCATATAACGTTTTTCTATATACTCAACAGTTTTGCCGGTAAAAATAAATGTTTGTTACCGCTACCATAAAAATCAATAACCTTTTGTTTATTACATTTTTTTAATATTTTAGGCAAAAAATATTTTTTTCTTCATACATTTATTTTTACCAGCAAAACTGTTGAGTATATAGAAAAACGTTATATGAACAGATTAAAGGAATTGTAATTTTTAATTTTTTTTAAATTGTTTGAGCAAAATCGGACTAGTGGTTCTCGAGTTATGTCAAAAAAAAGACCACCAAAGGTGAAATCGATATATCTCGATTCCTAGGGGTGACCCAGCAAAACGCCAGCACACGTATAACTTATTTTTTACAGATATAACTTTCCCCAGTAGTTTGAACCCTTCCCGATCACTGACCCCTACCATTTGTCTCACAGTGTTATCTTCATTTAACAAAATACTAAAAATCCTCAATACTTCAACTAATTTTAAGTATTAATTTTCAAAATTATGTATACCCAGCCAGCAATTTCGGAGCGCTCATAAATAAGATTTTTAAATGGCTCATAGAAATGATTATTGTTTTTTTGAAAACACTCTTTTTTTGGTAGAAAATATGAACCCTCAGAAAGCAATCCAAAAAGTTGTCTCTACAATCTAAAAAGCTGTCTCAAAACGAGGGTTCATTTTTTGGACTCAAAGAAGATTCCAAAATTATTTAAATTTATGAAGAAAATTTAGATTTTATACGTTCTTTTTTCTGAGTCATTTCTGAGTACACAGGGGGCTCTTTTGGCCAGACCACTTTCATAGGAAAAAGTGGAAAAATGTTTATGTTTTCGGAGCTCATTTCTGAGTCATTAATGATCATATTTGTTTGCTGGGTAAGTTATTTTTAAGAACCCAATAGTTAAATTTTACACAATTTATTGTTAAAATATAATATTTTCATGTTTCTGATATTACCCGGTAGATGGCGCCGCCATTGTATCTGCTCTTTTTTTCTACCGATTTTTTTAAAATGGCCAATATCACGAAAACTAAGGGAGATACAGCAAAACTGATGAAAATTTCGACTACTCCTAATCAGAAAATACTCCCGTAAAAAGGCTATCTCTATCCAAATATGGACCTTGGTGGGTCCATAGACCCTATTTATCTGTTTCCTTAAATTCCTTTAAATGTCTGATTTTACCTATCACATACCATCGTATTTGTGTGTATTATACATACATCATGCCACACTGTTAAATTGAAAGACAGTCATATTAAAGTCAGTCATAACACCTCTCACAGAAGTCATCAACGGAATACAAAACGAATGAGAACAGGAAAAAAAAGATATATTTATATTCAAAGGTAACATCACTACAATACATAAGCAGTGACAGGCAAATTGACATTATTAACACGGCGGGTGGTAACCCAGTATAATAAATTGTTTTTAACGCACCTTTTTACAACACACAAATCAAACAATCAAACCAACAAAAAAAATATATTGAAAAATATTTTCAAATTAATGTCAAAAATAAAATTATTTTGATTTTTTTGTTGAAGGCGGAGGGGGGGACAACAAGAATTTAAATATATTTTTCTATTTAATTTATGTGGATTTTTTTTATATTCAGGGCTCATATTTAATAAGGGATATCTACAAAAACACAAATTGTCTACTATTTCCATATATATACAGTTCTTAAAGTTTTTATTTGAATTTTTATACACTCACAATATATTTTCCATAACCGATTGAGGTTTATTTAAAAAGTAATAGATAAAGTTTGTTTTCAATTGAAGAATCAATTAAAATACATTGAATCATATTGTTTAACTTTTTTTTGTCAAACAATAAAAACAAACTAAAAAAAGATATGTATCGTCTGTAGGAGTTGTTATTTGCAGTCAAATATTCTATTTTTAGATTTCTATTTTTAGAAAAAATAATTTAAATAATTTCGTTGTTTTCTGTTTTAAAACAAAAAAATCAAATATTTTCGGTTTTCTTTTGTGTTAAAATAGTTTATTTATATACAAATTTATTTCAATTCAAATTACATGAAATTCTTTACTCATACACACAAACATAGCCAATAAAAATATGAACGTGTGTGTTGTGTATGGTGTAGTGTTTTGAAAATTAAACAAAAACAAAAAACTTTCAAATATTAAAAAACAAACCACAAAATCGTTTTTTTTACGTTTTGTCAATTAAAAATTGATGATTGTTTTAATAGACTTTTCAATTATTTTTATTTCTTTTATGGATTGTTTGAAAATAAATAGCAAAATGGTTTGAATATAATGAAAAATCAGTAGTCCTTTTTTTAATTGTGTTTTCAATTAATTTAATATGTATTTTAGGTTGTTTTTAAGGATAAAATATTGTGAGTGTATGTACCTTCTGAATCATGTAAGCTCGACTTATGCAACCTAATGTTCAAACAATTTTAAAAGCCTTAGAATTTACACCTACTACCCAAAAAAAAAAATGAGGAAAACGAAGTAGTTAAAGCACTGCAACTGTTGAATAGGGAGTTGTTATTTTTTGGGTTTTTCACCGATGAATTTAACATTGGCTTGTCATAGGAAGGAAGTTGTTCGAAGTATGTATACTTGAACCAATGATAAGGTAGTTCCTTTTCACTTCTTTTTATTTTAATTTAAATAAAAAAAAAATCATCATGCAGCGTGTGGGATTTGTACCCAGACTTGTTGTCATTTCAAGCAGACGCTCTCCCCCCTGTGCTATCGCTTTTTGTACATGATAGCTAACTTTTAGCAGTCTTTTTCAATAAATTGTTGTTATCTTCCTTTCTTTTATTTTTTTTATTAACAAAAATATATAACATATTGGAAAAATATATAAAGTTGTTTTTTTTAAAGTGTTATTTTTTTTATAAAAAATAATACACTCATAGAAAGAAATAAAGCTGTAAATATAGTAGAAAAAGCTAATAAAAATTATGTAATTGAAAATGACCTTCCAAAATTGCTGATATTAGCAGATTTTCTTTTTGCTAAATACTAGTAAGATAAGAACAGGCGAAATGAAACTGTTAAATTTACAAAAATTTTAGTTACACTTAAGTTAACTTTTAGTTAATTAAAAATAACAAATAACCTTAATAAAATGCGCAGAAAACTTGCAGCATATTAGTAGACAAAAAAAAGTTTTTTCTGCAAGGTAACTTTTAACTTATTTTTAGTAGTTCTAATTAAAATGTTTACAGCATTTTTCTTTTTCTGTTAGTATAATAATAAATATATTTCGTAAACATTTGATCAGAATGGATTTTTAAATTACAATTTTTTAAATACAAACGATATTGTAATATTTACTTTTTGGTATTTAAAAAAAATATTTGAAGAATAACATTTTTTTTATAATTTTTATGCTTCCATAAAATTTCATTAAAAATTAATAGAAAATTAAAAAAATAAAATTTTTTAAATCGTTTCAAAAATTAATTGAGTGTTCATAAATAAAATAAAAATTTTACATTGAAAAAAAATTCAAAAAATGTTTTCCGACCTGGTAGGATTCGAACCCGCAACCCTCTGATTTCTGTGGCAGCACGTTCCTGTGCAACCCCCATACAAAATATTAACTTCTTATCACCCATAAAAAAGAACTTCTGACTAGCATATATTCATTGCAGCACTAGATGTTATTACTCCATTCCTAAGGGAGTAATTCATTGTGATGTAATGAAGGAAGTGATTCATTTAGAAGTCATTCCATTTATTTTTGCTGGGTAGATTCACACTTAACCACAAAACTAGTAATCTTTAAAAACTACTCGTATTTACTTGTCAAATTCCATGTAAATTTTGGAATAAAAAGAGAAGATTTTTTAAGATAATAAATTTCGTGTGAAAATTGTGTAGAATTTGTTGTCTCGAAAATTTAGTGTACGACTTTTATTTTGAAAAAGTGACATTTCAGCTTAATTGTGATTGTGTCATTCTTATAATAAAGAATTATTTACTTTCACAATTTAAACAAAGATTTGATTTTAAAGTTCGAGTGAAAAAATATTTCATCGTAAAATATTAAATTTTATTTCTTTTGTTGAGTCACTTCTTAATTATTTTCTGTACTTACGAGCGATGCGAATTTAGATTGGGGATTTAAACTTTTAAAATGGGAATGAGCTAAAACTTTTTGGGCAACACTGTTCCTTGCTAAACAGAGCAGTGTTGCCAGAAAAAACAAAACTGCACATAATGAACACCTGTTAAACCAGGCACTATCCACGGCTCTCATCTGAAAAACTGAACTGGTTTTTTTTTCTTTTCCGCAAATGTTGCCACACTGAAGTATGGCTTTTACTTTCAAGTGCAGGTAATTTGTGTATATCGGAGATGGGCTGCCAACAGGGCATTTTTATTTTTTTAGTAAAGTGTTGTTTTTTCAAACGCGCTACATAGACCAACTGCAATTAATATTGTAATTAATATGCATTTTTATTAATTTTAAGTTAGTATGTTTGAGGTTAAGAAGAAGAATAAACATTTTTTCAAAAGTTATAAACACATTATTAATTATACCCTACACCACTATGTGGTCAGGGTATTATAAGTTTTTGCTGATGTTTGTAACACCAAAAAATATTGGTCGTAGACCCACCTTATAGTATACCGATCGGTTAAGAATTTTTTTTTATTTCGATTTAACGATGTCCGTCCGTCCGTCTGTCTGTCTGTCCATGCAATTTTGTGCGCACTCTGCAGGTCGCAAATATTAAGATATTTTGATGAAATTTGGTACGCAGATCTATGCTGGCCCAAGGACGAATAAGTTTGATTTTGGTGAACATCGGTCCATGTTTAGACCTAGTGCCCATATAAGGGTCCTACCAAAATTATACTGTTTATACGCTGCAGGTCGCAAATATTAAGATATTTTAATGAAATTTGGTACACCGACCTATGTCAGCCCAAGGATGAAGCCTATTGATTTTGGTTAGCACCGGTCCATGTTTAGACCTAGTGCCCATATAAGGGTCCCCCCAAAATTATATTGTTTATACGCTGCAGGTCGCAAATATTAAGATATTTTGATGAAATTTGGTACACAGACCTATGTTGGCCCAAGGATTAAGCCTATTAATTTTGGTGAACATCGGTCCATGTTTAGACCTAGTGCCCATATAAGGATTGCCCCAAATTGGCTTGGTTACAAACTGCAGGTCGCAAATATTAAGATATTTTAATGAAATTTGGTGCGCTGACTCACATTATAGAAAATTTTGACACAAGTCCCATTTTAACCCATTCGAATTTCGGATCCAAACATTAGTTGGCTTTTAACCAGACTGGTATTGTATAGTCGGCATGCCCGACTTTAACCTTTTTACTCGTTATATTTTGATTGAACCAATGTATGAAAATATATAGGTACATTTTTTATATTTCTCTACAAAATAAAAAATGCTCCTAAAAATGAAAAATATGCATAAATATGCATTAAAAAGCACTAAATATGCATTCAAAAGGCACCAAATATGCATCTTAAGTCAAAATATGCAATTACAAATCGATGCCATTTTGTTCTATATTTGATGATTCGGATAAATATTTAGTCCATATTAGTTTTGGATTATCGAGGAAAAATATGCATTTGCATGGAATTTCTTGTCCTACTTATAACGCATGGATTTCGTTTAAATGTGTAAATGTGTTTATCAGCACAGTTTTGGTAGCAAAAAAAAAATAGTAAAACATTAGTTCAAAAAATTAGTTTGTTGCTGAAAAACTATAATTCATCCTTAAAAACACTATTTCAGAAAAAAAAATTTATAAAAAAAACTGGTATAGGTACTTGATATACAAAAAGTTTACTAATTTTTCTACTAACTTATTTCTTTGAGTGTATTCAAAGGACCCATTAACCTGGTGTTCTTTTCTATAGGAAAAGTAAGAGAGGGCTTTTTATATACGAAAAAGTTATCAGAATCTGAGATTTTTCTATGGGGAAAACTCCTCAGAATCTGAGGCTTTTATTAGGCTGAAATATTAATAAAATATTAGGGGTTTTCATCCAAACTCGTATTCTACCCGTAAACGGTGTAAACCTGGTATGTTTATGAGTTTAATGTAAAAGTCGAATCATAAAAAACATGGTTTGTATTTATACAAAGTTTACAAAGAATTTACTAGTTTATATGAAAGGCCCTATTATTTTATTAATAGAATATTTAAAAATTATTTTGTTCTTTTAGTTTGGGTCGGTATAACGAATTTGATAAATTCTATTGCTAAATTTACTCAAAAAAAGTTAAAATTACACATTTTTGAATTTTCTTAACGCATTTTCATTGCGAATTTATTTGCTTTATGTATGTAATATTTTTCGTTTACGCACTCGGAGCAAATTTACCATGTTAATAGTAGGAGTTCAGTTTACTACTAAAATGTGGGTAATTTTAAACAAAAATTAATTAATTATAGGAAAAGCCGTAGAAAAAGTTCCCGAAATTTGGAGTATACGGAGGTTTTCTAAAAGAAAAATTATTTATGATCATTTAAGGCTTTTTTTTTTTTTAATTTGTATTTTTTTTTAATTTAATTTTTTCTGAGGGTTGTCTTGTTGGAAAAATTCCTCAGAATCTGAGAATTTTTCTATAAAGTCCTTAGAATCTGAGAGTTTTTTTTAGAAGAAAATGTCACTGAGTTTACCTTTAGAAAAAGTTCTCAGAATCTCTGAGTTTCCCTACAGAAATCTCCTAAAAATCTGAGGTGTTTTCTAGTGATTTTTTTCTGAACCTCATACACGCAGAAAAAAAACAGGTGCTATGTAATTATACAACTACATAAGTTCGAAGTAAGTTTTACAATTTTATAGCAAAATATATTTAATTTTTCGTGCATATTTTACTATAACCTTGTAAAACTAACTTAAAAATTATGTAGTTGTATAATTACATAGCTCTTAGGTAATATTCCGCCTGTTTTCTTCTGTGAGTAGAGATTTCATCAGTTTCTGACCATTTTCTTCTATTAAAAGACCTCATATTTTGTTCGCGTTTAACTAAGAGAAAATACATTTTTTTCTTATGAGAATTTCTTTGAAATTATTATTATTATTGAATTAGGAATATTCAATATTTCTATATAAGAGCGTTTGTCATCAAAAACTCATTTTCTTAAAAATCGTACATAGCCCCTATTGAATATAAGACCTCGATATATTTTTTTAGTCTAATCGTATGAATTTTTATTCAGTTACTTTTAAGTCTTTCTATTCTTCTAAACATTTGGTGTATTTTTTGTTTTTAAATTCAGGAGTTTTGTTGTGTCTCTTTATTGAAATGTATGTATGTCATTCATATAATTTGTTAGCATTAGGCATTGTTGTTGACAGTTGGCATAAGGTAAATTGTCACTGGTGCTGTCAATGTTAGGAAAAGTTTTTTTTAAGAAAAATTTATTACACATTTTCACACAGGTTTTTGGTAACACAACAAAGCAAAAGGGGAAAAGATAATAAATTTTTAGAATCTTAGATGAGTACAAGAGTTTATAATAATTTTTTTTGTAACAGGAAAGAGTAACTTGTTTGGAAAGTAGACTTTTAAACTTAGAAAATTATAATTTTAAAATAAAAAAAAAAGTAATAATAATAAGCAGAGTGAGAAACGTGCAAATGTTAAGTCACTGAAATTTTGACAAACTATTGCTAAAGAGTAGTTTACATTATAGGATTGAGTGCTAGGATCTGTCAAAAAAACCATTTGCTTAAGATTTTTTTGGCAGTCATAAGATTTCTTATCGGATTTCTCATTTCTAGACTTTTTTTCAAAAAATCATTCTATCTCATAAGATTTACACACACAAAGTCATCTCTATTAAATTAGCTCTCTCACATTTAAAGTCTTTAAGATTTTAATTAGGATTATATTTCCAGTGTTATGATTTCTTTTACTTAAAATCATATGACTCAATCCTAAAATGTAAACGGCTCTTAAGTCCTAACCTCTGATTATTCTTTGATAAATTTGCAGGTTTAACAGTTGTTTCATATGCCAAGGAAAACAAAACATTATGAAGTTACCAAAGAGGCAGAACAAACAATGTGGAAAATATTTGTGATGGACAAGAAAATAAAAGAAATTTTGCACTCTGAACTTGTTGTTATCTCAGAAAGTGAGATTTCCAACTGGTTGATTGCTTCGCCAGGCGTTTCAAATAGCATTTCCCGCAACTGAATTTTGATAAAAGCAAACAGATAAAATTCGTTGTGTGCCAGGTCTCTGAACTGTATGTAGAGTGAGTCATAATTTCAATATTTTCTTGGTTTAAATAAACAATTGTTAAAGCAGTCTTAAGAACACTTTGTCGCGTTGTCGTAATGTAGTACACTCTAACTAATATTTGTTTAAATTTACCCGACTTATAGTAGAAAGCTGTTCTCCTACTAAAATATTTTAAATTTACTCCAAGTGTGTATATGAAAAAATTACACACATGACGGTTAAGCTAATAGCATACAAAATTTATAAATCTAATTTTGCCATTTTTCTGCGTAAATTTACCATAAAATACGCTATACGGCACAAAAATGAATGCATAAAACATTTTTTAAATATTTTGTTAATAAAAAATGCTACACGCAAAAAATAAAAAGTGGATAATTGCCGAAGTACTTCGGTAAAATACACACAGAGAAAACGGATTCATTGTGACAACCGAAATCTTTGCCAACTGAATGGTTCAGTTGCAGCAACCGAATTATTTGGTTGTCGCAATCAAATGTGTTCGTGACACAATTCAAATATATTGTTGCAACCGAAATTCTATTGCTTTAACCGAATTTCTTTTGCCACAAACAAATATATCGGTAGCTCCAACCAAACAATTCGGTTGGCAAAAAATTCGGTTGTCGTAATGAATCTGTTTTCTCTGTGCAACAAATAAAAAATAAAAATTACCCCAAATTTTTAAAACGTTAAAATACGTTGTTTGCTAAAAAAATATCTGCATAATAAACATTAAAGCTAATTTAGGATTCTTAAGAAGAAAATATAGATATTTATCCTTATATGCACTAGGGTGACCCAATATTTCTAAGACGTAGAAATAGATTAATTGATAAAAATATCTGAAAAATAATTACAAAAGTTTTTTAATTGAGGATTTTTAAGAACAAAACATCGTAAGTAGTTAACACTTATATGCACTGGAATCAACTCACATAAGCAGTAAATCAACCTTAACCAAGTTTCAACCAAATCGGTACCTATGAGTTGGGAGTCTTCGCTTGTAAGTGAATTGTATAGTATTCTTAAATGATTTAGAAAATCTTTAATTTTATGATTCATAATTGGTTTTAAATGTTAAAGCCTTTTTTTTGTTTTCAATGTTTTTTATTATGTCCATATGCACTTTTCAAGTTTTTTTATGAACCATAAAATTTATTAGTTGATGGATTTTCTTATCAACAAAACTTGTTCAATATGGAATTGCTTTAGCAAAATAAGTTCTCTTCTGTTGCTGGCTTTTGTTAATCCATTATCATAAAATACAAGATTACTCCAAAGAGATATACATTTTTAAAACCCAAACACACTTTTGTGCAGCCCAATTGGAAATTAAGAACTTAGGGAACCCAGTTGCAAAAAAGGTTTACATAAAAATTCACGAAAATTATAAATAGGGGATTTAAATTTTGTATTTCTATTTTGCCCTAATTTTCAGGATTGAAGTATTTAATTCGGCCAAAATCATTTGGAATTAAAAGAAGGAAAAAGAAGACTTGCCTCTAGGCTTTAGCTAAATAAACGCCAAAATTCGCTGTTTTCTCGAAATCGGCTGAAATAAAATGTCTGCCCTAGCCAAATGAAAAATGGAATTCCTACAATTTTGTAGTTTTTAATCTTTTATATGTTCTTAATAAAATCCTAAAGTCCAATCATTGATTTTTTAAAATTTGTTTAACAAAATTTTAAACAATTTAAAATTTTAGATTTGAAAACAGTGTTTACAAATTCTGACCTTTTTGGCACTAATTTAAAACGAGTTAGCAAAACGCAATATACAAAAAATATTTCTTATGTGAGTTTCTGGAAACTTATACACTCACAATATTTTATCCTTAAAAACAACCTAAAATACATGGGTGATATCAAAAAATGTGATAAAAACCGTGTAACCACCTAATTTCTAATGCACGGATTACATTTGAGTTACATATTTCGATATATATCAGCGCATTGTCACCTGTTTTACAAAATTTATAACAATCTGACCAATTTTTGGTTAATACATAAAATTTGTGACCAATTTTATAGGCCAAATGTAAACTCCATAACAAGTAACTCATAAGGTTTTTTAACTTTAATAGCTTATATTTTAATAACCAATAAAGCTAAACACTAACTGTAAGAATTTTTATGAAGAGGAAAAGTGCCGTTTTTAATAAAAATTAATACATTTTACAAACTTTTTCGTATATCTTAGCTATCACGACTTCAACTCTGTAACGATTTTTCTTCATAATTTTTGATAAAAATGGATATACCAGAATTTTGGAGTTATCTATTATTTATATTGCGAAAAGTATAATGTTATTTATACTCAAATGATCGTTGGACTGTAAGTAATCATCCATTATAACAGACTTGAAGCTTTTCTGCAGCATGTAACATTCTCGAGATGAAAAAGGATGTCTTTAATAAGATTTGAAAAAATGTTGTAAACTCCGTTCCTAATTTTTACACCAAACTATTTAACGAGTAAGAAAAACAATGTCATATTTGGATTAACCTTGTAGCCATCATGCGATTTTGTTTCGGAAAAAAAATTCTGACAAAGCGTTTCTGAAAGAAAACGAAAAAAGTAACCAAATGTAAACTCCGTAACTGTAAACTCCGTAACCACAATTGTTTGCATCAGATTTCATTCAAATAAATGTAGATAAATGTTTAAAATATTTGAAAATAATCATAAACAGAGGTGATTCAACTAATATGGGGCGCTGTGGTGTAATGGTTAGCGCGTTGGACTGTTACACGTGAGGTTGCGGGTTCGAGCCCCAACCAACGCAACATCAACTTATGAAAAATAGTAAATATGTATGAGTTTTTTCTATCCCTCATACATATCGCAGCGTCCTCCTTCGGTGTTCTCATAGCACTTAACCCCACCGAAGTAAAATAATATAACAGGGCTATGAACTAAAAAGCTTCAACAAAGTTCGTCAACTCACCATCAGATGGCGCGCAACAACTGTTCTAAAAATTCAACATCTCGCGCAATTACAGTGTTGCCATACTTGAAAGCCCTTCATCTTTCACTACCTTTCACTTCTTCGCTATCCCCTTTCCAAAGGAAGCAACACGTTAATTAATAGGAAGAATTTCCTGAGTGTTGCTTCTCTTTAAAAAAAAAAAAAAAAAAAAAAAAAGTTATCAGTTTTTTACCCTAAGCTGCTGGAGCGAAAAACGATTGATTTTGCATTTCATTGGTTTTGAATCGATATTTCGAGTCATTACTGACATTAGTTTGACAAATTAAATTTGTTTCACACAATTTAAGAATTTTTGATCGCGAAATGTTATGTTTTTAATATATTATTTTGTAACTGCGCAACCGCTGTTGCGATTTTAAAAAATTTTATTTTTTTGAAAAGCATTTAAGAGGACCAAAAATACAAAATTAAAAAAAAAATAAAATTTTTTTCGCGGAATGAATTGTATTTTTATTCGCGAAACCGCCAATTTGATAAACACAAATTATATATCATTGGAAAGCAAATTGAATACGAAAAACTAATAAATTGAAGAAAATTCGTACGCAATTTTTTTTGTTATATCTTTTGCTTGTAGAAATGTAAACTCCGTTACAACAAAAAAAATTAAAATTGTGCAAAAAAAGTTATTGCGACAACTTGTAGATGAGATTTTTTGCAATTAGGTTTATAATGACTAAACTTACTGATTCCATTAAGAAACAACTGAAATATTAACACTTTTTTGCTTCTCACAAATTTGGCCCAAAAATTTATCACATTTTTTGATTTCAGCCACATATTAAATTAATTGATAATACAATTAAAAAAAGGACTACTTGATTTTTCATCATATTCAAACCGTTTTGCTATTTACTTTCAAACATTGTTTAAATAATCCATAAAAGAAATAAAAATAATTGAAAAGTCTATTAAAACAATCATCAATTTTTAACTGACAAAACATAAAAAAAACGATTTTGTGGTTTGTTTTTTCATATTTGAAAGTTTTTTGTTTTTGTTTAATTTTCAAAACACTACACCATACACAACACACACGTTCATACTTTTATTAGCTATGTTTGTGTGTATGAGTAAAGACTTTCTTGTAATTTGAATTGAAATAATTTTGTATATAAACAAACTATTTTAACTAAAAAGAAAACCGAAAATATTTGAATTTTTTGTTTTAAAACAGAAAACAACGAAATTATTTAAATTATTTTTTCTAAAAATACAAATCTAAAAATAGAATATTTGACTGAAAATAACAACTCCTACAGACGATACATATTTTTTCTAGTTTGTTTTTTATTGATTGATAAAAAAGTTAAACAATATGTTTCAATGTATTTTAATTGATTCTTCAATTGCAAACAAATTTTACCTATTACTTTTTAAATAAACCTCAATCGGTTATGGAAAATATATTGTGAGTGTAGGATAAAAAAATGTTCCTGTAGTAGATTATTTAATAAATTTTAAAATTTGGACTCGAATTTCTTGACTAAATGGTCTGCGACACATAAGTTGCCGGGCGAAATTGTAATAACTCGGGTTTTTTTCAACCGATTTGAGTTTTAATTGTTTTGTTACAAAGAGAATTCATTCCGCATCGTGATTCTTTAATATAATAATTCGAATTAGAATTAAATAAAATATCAATATTTTTGAGAAAATTCACAAAAAGTCATATTTTCTCCTGCATCTTAATGAACATGCGTGAACATTAGGTGTCCATTAAAACAGCCCAGTCAGAATAATACAAACGGAAAAGCGGTGGCAAAGCACTTTAGCAGGTGGAACAAGTACTGGTAAAAAGTGCTTTCCTATTCCCAAAATGATAACATCATTAGACAAAAGGACCGGCTGTTCAAAAGGCGCTGGAAAAGCACTGGAGAAACAAAATTTTTAACGTTGGCAAAACGCTGGCAAAACCAATAAATAGGTGGTCTGGTAATATAAGCTGTATTTTGTCTCATGCCTATCAACGTTAAGTATTTAAAGCAAATCTACGTTAAACCGATTGTAGTACAAAAGAATTTTTAACAAGTTATGTTTATAATTTTTCCGTTATAATCAAACGTATGTCGGCAAAAGTTTTTAGGAAGTAACGCGAATAAGTTACGTTAGATGTCAAAATGTATAAATGTTGAGTTTTCAACGTTGATAATTATCAGAGTTGAAGGTTAACGTGCATACGAAAAATAAGATGTTAGTTTTCGTCTTAAACGCGTTTTTATGCACTTTGGGGTTTTTTATCAGTTAACGGATATAGTTAAGTCGAAAACACAGCTATAGTTTCCAAAATAAAATTTAAAAAAAGTTCATATGTATTTTTTTTGGCCTGCCGTAATTTGAATCCAGGCCGTCAGATTGGCAGACGATTGCTCTACCAACTGAGCTAACGAGACATATAATAATTGATGGCTAAACACGCAAATAAGTGATAATAGCTGGACAACTACTGGCTGTGCTACAATGCTAGCACTGGCAAACAGTTTTTTGGAACTAATATGCCAGCGTTGGGAAAAAAAAATTGATTTTATAAAACAAACAAAAAAAATTAATTAAAAACAAAAAAAAAATGTTTGCTTGGATTTGAACTCGGAACCTTCTGACTACAAACCTTTTTTAACGAAGCGTCAGCATTTTTATAAAATAATTGCTCTACCAGTGAATTTGTTTTTGTAGCACTGGTAGCATTGGCTAGGTAGCACTGGATAACCACTGGTTGCAAATTCTTTGCCAGTGGTTTTTTTTATAGACCATCGAAATTTTTGTAAAACAAATACTGGCAAAACGCTTTTTGCAAACGATGGCAAAGCGTCTAACATGAGTGTTCTGCTAGTCATTTATTTTTAACACCGCGGTTACCCAGTGGTATGCCAGTGCTTGATTTTTTGTACCACTGGCGATTTCTGACTGGGAGATTTTTCACTACACCCCCCTCCCCCCTCCACCTCTCGGTTTTATTGGAAATGGTTCCAAATGGAAAAAATCGATTTTTTTTGGAAAACGTTAACCCGTGCCGAAAGTTGGCCGAAAATGGCCCATTTTGGGAAAAAAGTGTATTATTATTAAAAATTTCCAAAAAATTTATTTTTTATTTAATTTATTCATTTAATATACTCAATATTATTCAGATATCGAACCTTGACTTAATCGGATGTCATTAACCCTCTTTAGTCTGAAATCCAAAATGACTCACGAATTTGATAGAAATGCGAAAACGTGGTTTTTTAAATTAATTTTAAATATTTTTTAAAATGCCTGATTTGGAGATATCGATTGCTATATGTTCCATATAATAATTGTTATTAAAGAAAAAAATAAATTGGAAAAATGATAGTTCGGGTTTGTGTTTAGGGCAACTTCTTTCCAGGATATTTTATGAAAATTGGTTATTTTGTAAATAATTGAACAAAGTCTTAATGTTTTCATCAAAGTTTGCGTAACTGTCGGTAAAATATCACTTAAATTTGATTAGTCAATACTTATCTTTACTTTTATTTTAAAAATCTTTAACCCTTAGTGGCCTGGGGATAAAAAAGTCTAATGAAACGTAATATTAATTATAACTGCAAGATTGTAAAGCTTTTAAATTGACAAAAAAAAAAACTCCACTTGTTAAAAATAATTTTGTGTAACATGATCCATATAGTGTTCATTTTTACAATTTCGACAAAAAGAAACCCACTAGGAAATTTGCAGAATAATACCGTTCTTAATTTTCGGAAATATATCACTTTAAATTAATAAAAAAAAATTTTTTTTCACTTGATAAATGTTATTATTTTGTGTAACTTGATCCATATAGGGTTAATGTTTTCACTTTTCACTAAAAAAACCTACTAGGAAATTTACAAAACAAAATCAGATTTTTATTAAATTCGGATATGTGATAGAAGGTACAAAACTAACGAACAAGCGCAATTCTTTATAGCCCTGATCTTATTTTTAAGGGTTAAAAAGGTGGAATCAAAAGTATTCATATTTTAATAGCAATTTTAGTTGTGTAATCATATTAGATTCTAATTAAAAGCTTCGTTTATTATGTATTTATTGTTTTCTAATTGGAAATACATTATTCTATAAATTTCCAAGTGAGTATTTTTTGCTAAAAAGTGAAAACATTAGCCCAATATGGATCAAGTTGCAAAAAATAATAATTTTTATCAAGTGAAGAAAAAAATATTATATATTTAGATGAATGAGGGGTATGTATAGTTGATCTTTTTTTTTTTATTTGGTAAATGAATGTTTTTTAGTTTGATTTTAGATCATAAATTAATATCACTTTTTGTTTAAATTACACTGTGAGACAAATGGTAGGGGTCAGTGATCGGGAAGGGTTCAAACTACCGGGGAAAGTTATATCGGTAAAAAAGAAGTTATACATGTCCCGGCGTTTCGCTGGGTCAACCCTAGGAATCGAGATATATCGATTTGAACTTTGGTGGTCTTTTTTTTAACATAACTCGAGAACCACTAGTCCGATTTTGCTCAAACAATTTTAAAAAAATTAAAAATTACAATTCCTTTAATCTGTTCATATAACGTTTTTCTATATACTCAACAGTTTTGCCGGTAAAAATAAATGTATGAAGAAAAAAATATTTTTTGCCTAAAATATTAAAAAAAAAGTAATAAACAAAAGGTTATTGATTTTTATGGTGGCGGTAACAAACATTTATTTTTACCGGCAAAACTGTTGAGTATATAGGAAAACGTTATATAAACAGATTAAAGGAATTGTAATTTTTAATTTTTTTAAAATTGTTTGAGCAACATCGGACTAGTGGTTCTCGAGTTAAGTCAAAAAAAAGATATATCTAGATTCCTAGGGGTGACCCAGCGAAACGCCGGTACACGTATAACTTGTTTTTGACCGATATAACATTTCCCGTTGGTTTCATCCCATCCCGATTTTGACTGTCGCATAGTGTTATTTTTCAAATTAAAGAAAGATGATACAAGTAAATTACAAAGAATAAAAAATTTGAAAGAATTCGATAAGGCCAGCAGGACAGAATACGTATTTTCGGCTTTCGCTGCAAAGCCATCATCAGTGTCATTTGCCTTGACGGGTTAAACTTTGATACTCATCTACTTATGTGAAAGTTGAAAGCAAATCGAATATGTTAACAACTCAACTAACAATCTTGTAGTTATTATTAATATTACGTTTCATGGGATTTTTTTTGTCCCCAACCACCAAGGGTTACAGTTTTTTTAAATAAAAGTAAATGTAAAGGTACACACAGAAAACAGTCTCAGTTGTGGCCACCGAATTTGTTGCCAATCGAATTCGTGCGGTTACGACAACTATCTTTATATTAAATTATATTTTTCGTCGTGAAAGCCAATATTCGGTTGTCTAATTCAATATTATGTTCCACATAAATATTATTATGTTCTACAAAATTTTATTGAAATTAAAAAACTTTTTTTGAATTTTCTGGTATTGAACCCGGCCCTTCAGGTTAATAGTTCACACTTTTACCAACTGCACCACAACTACTTTTAATTTTCTTAGCCATATTTACTGTTTATACATATGAATATTTTATTTTAATTAAAAAAAACATCTAAATTTTTGTCTTTTCCGGGATTCGAACCCGGAAATCCGGCGTGCTAGGCCAACTCCTCACCCACTACACCACAAACACTTAATAATTTTAATGACTAATTTTGAATTTATGTGTTTTATTAATACAGTATAAAATTCGTTTATCAATACCAATTAATAGTTGTGTGTGTTATCAATACAATCCACAATTCGGTTGGTTCTACAGAAACTTGAATTTAAGGTCATATTTGATTAGAATACCCGTATTTGTAGTTACCACTTTCGAATATTGAAATTTTTTTAAAAAAGGTTTAGATAACACAAATTTTCTTGTATATTCACTAAATAAATGGCTGCTTCTACTGCATAGAATTACTAAACTGATACTAATTTTAAAATTGATTGGAGATACCAATAATTTGTTAAAAGGATTGTTTTTTAGTTCATTTTCCCTATTTTTAATACCTAGTAAAATATTTTTGATGTAGTATTCAATTATAGGTAATTCCAAATAAAATAAAGTCCTGGCAAATTCATTTTAATGGTTTTGATCGAAAGCCAACCAATCTTTTTCCTGGGTGTAATTTCATGGAAACATTAAAATCAATTATTGGCAAAATAAGCAGATCTTCGAGAAACTTAATTCAATTTAAGCTTAATTCACTAAAAATTAAATTCAGATTTTAAAAAGATTCATGTACCATTCCCTTAAACCATTCGTAAAGAATTCATTCATAAGCTTCATTCCCAAAGCTTTAATATGAATTGAATGAATTCCTAACTTGAATCATTCAAATCGCATGTTCATTCAGCATTTTACTAATTGAATGAAGAAATTTTGTTACCATTCACTTAGTGCAGTGTAGTTTGAAACTAACATATAATCAAAACCAAAGCATACAAGCTGTAACAAAGCATACGATACTATTTATTTCTGTTAGATGAATTTTAAACGTTTTTCATTGTATTATGCTAATATTTCAGCAATTACATACAAATTAAAATTTTTCATTTGATTAAGTGAATGAAAACAAATAATTTTTCATTCACCTTTTTATTAAATGAATTCAGGTAAATTGGGTTTCATTCAGTTAGAATTCAATCAAAATAGAATGAATTCATATAATTTTAAGCTATAGGGAATTAAGCTATCGAATTAATTCCATAAGAATGCTATTAGGGAATGAAATTTAACCCAAATTTCATTAATTTTTAAAAAGTCAATGAAAAAATTAATCCTTTTAAATCTGTGCTCCAGACACAAACTCGAATTATTATATGTCCAATTTATTTTTATTTTTTCTTTAATTTCAGCAATTATATGGTACAAATAGTCGACATGTCCAAATCAGGCATTTTGAAAAAATTTTAAAACTAATTTAAAAAAACACTTTTTTCATTTTTATCAAAGTCGCGGTTCATTTTGGATTTTAGGCTAAAGTGGGTTAATGATATCCGATTAAGTCAGAACTCCATATCTGAATAAATTTGAGTATATTAAATGATTAAATGAAATAAAAAAATTTTTTTTTTGATTTTTCAAATTTTTTATAATAATACACTTTTAAATAATAATACACTTTTTCCAAAATGGGACATTTTCGGCCAAGTTTTGCCACGGCTTAACGTTTTCCAAAAAAAAATAACAAAAATCGATTTCTTCCATTTGGAAGTATTTTGAATGAAAATGGGGGTTTAATGAAAGAAAATCGACAAATCGTTATTTTAAGGGATATCATAATGAACAAGCATGATCATTAGAACGTACTGAAAAAAATTGGCCGCAAGGCAATATCCAAAAAAAAAATTGTTTTATTTTTTTATTTTTTTTTTAACGCTTCGGCATTTAAAATCGGATTTTAAAGTGTGATATATCAATTTTTTCTGCCTCGAGGAGACCAGTGTTTTGCTATAAAGGTAAAATCCAATGAAATAAAATTCAAAAAGATGACCCCTACGTTCGGCAACCAAAAAAATAAAAAACACTGGTCTCCTCGAGAGAAAAACATCGGTGTATCATACTTTAAGACCCGACTGTAAATGCCAAAGATATAACGAAAAATGTAAAATGGCGACCCCTACGTTCGGAGAAAATTTTTTTTTTTTGAAATTGCCTTTTTTTGTCTGTAAGGTGGTGGGTCTAATGATCATACATGTATGGAAATTTATGTATCCATGTATGTTCATTAAAGTGGGCCGAACTTTGCCGAGTTGCAAATTTCAAAAACGTGGGTGCTGAAAAGTAGCGCTTCGTCCAGTAAATGGTAAAATTAAAAATTTTAAAAATCGGGTCACGTTCGAGGTTGCCGTAAAGCGGTTAAAATTTCAAAATTTTGGAAAGTTTATTACTGGTTCATACTTTTTAATAATTTTGGGTATTCTGATCATAAATATAAAATAGCGTGATCGAATCTCGAGATTTGGCATACAATGCTCGAGATTCTCGAAAAGTATCGTACTTTATATTTTTTGTTGTACATATTAAGTGAATATTTTAGAATAAATAAAAGTTTTGCAAAATATTTTATACACTGTGCCGCAAATTTAGATATACAAAAATGTAGTTGCATATAACTTAATACATTAGTGTTTAGGAACTATTACAAAAATTAATTTACGTGGTGCTTGGATTTAAAATTTTGTAACACAATGTTCAGAAAGTATGCTCTTTTTTGACCACACAATGTTCGAAAAGCAATCTACTTTATATTTTTTGTTGTGTTAATTTTTTTCAATTTGTTTAAAAAGAGAAGCAACACTCAGATTATTATTTCTATTACTTAACGTGTTGTTTTCATTTATACTTCGGTACGTGTCTAACTTTCCTATTATATGTTGTAAGTTTTATTAACTGATTAGGAATTATTAGATTTTGATAAAACGTTAAAGTGGACGTATTGGGTATAGACAAGAGTAGTTATATTGGGTATGTAAAAATGTATATTTGTAACCACACGTTACATTTGTTATCAGTAGAAGAATTTGTCCCTAATACATTCTGATGATGTCATCATTAAAATCATTTTTTTTTTTTTTTAATTAGCGTTGACTAACTGCCTATTTGGCGTCTTAATAAATCTAAAAAAAAAATAGTGAAAACACAATTTTTAGCGGTTTTTAAACTTGCTGGTATTGACAACTTACTGACCTGTGCTGGAAATGTCAGTGACGATTTTCTAAAAAGATGTCATCATTATTTTCATCACATTGACCTCCTGGTGATTTGTCCTGATGAAATAAAAATGTCAGCAGGTGTCTATACAGTGTCATGTCGGTAAACCGTCATGAAGATGTCTTCACGAAATTTCCAACTGGGAATATATGCCGATATTTAAAATTATCGGTAACCAACTAATGGGTTTTAAAGTGGTCCAATTATAGTGGTGAAAGAAACCAAAGCAGTTAACTTTTTAACAGAATTTTTTAATTCCCTTGAATTGTTTCCACTTTTATTTTAAAAGATTGTTTTTTGGTTGTGTGTGTGCTTTTAACATTTTCCCAATTGTTCGAGAATTTTATCTTAAAATTTAACATATCTTTTATTTCTAAAATTTCTACTGGGTTTTTTACTCAAGCCAATTCCATTAACTTAAGATGACCTAAGGGAGATCTGCAAAAATTATAAAAACAATTATGCCTTAAAGAGTTGAACTGTATTATGAATATGATTTAAAGGAATTATTTATTAGCCAGAATTGCTTACTCATCTAATAGATGGCTACTCTAGGGATTTATATATCAAAGTTTAATCCCTGAAATGATTAGTGTACAAAAACAAATTTAAAACCTAAACTTTTTTTTTGCTATATTTAAACTTAAACAACAACCCAACAACATGACATACTAGCAACACAAACATGAACTACTTCATTCACAAAATTCAAAACGAGTATAACAAATTTATTCAAATAGTAGCACTTTTTAAGAGCACGTCTAACAACTTGAAATTTTTTTTTTATGTTGTTTGGAACTCAAGTACTTAACAACAACATATAGAGTAGCAGCAACAACAGCAGCAATAATAACATGAACAATTATCCATACATACATGCACATATTCCTGTGGCAGCAACAAAAGTGAAAGCGTGGGATTAAAAAAAAAAATAAAAAATCCAAACAGCACAAAATTCAAGGGACTCTTAACAAAAAATTCAAAATTATTTAAATTTTTAATGAAAAAAATTGTATAAAATTTTAAATGTCCCTTTCCACACCATTAAACGTACATTCATTTGCATATGAGGTTATTTTAACTCTTGTAGGAATTAAACAATGGGACAGTAGATGCAATATTTGTGGACATCAGTAACAATTTTTTGAAAGAATATCAATACCAAAAAATTTTAATAACACTGTAGAACAAATTCAGGTTAGCAAAAGTTAGGTCGATTCTGAGAGTGAGGGGTGAAAATAGAGGCTAAATTAGAAGACCCGTATCGCGGCATTTGCTTATGTTAGTTCGAATTTTTTTATAGTTTTTTGGCTATAACTCGTCGACTAATTGATATTTTTTAAATCTGTAAAAGCCAAAAATCAACCAAATCAATTTTTTTTAAAAATATTAATTATTGCACAGGTCTCTAGCAAATTGGTAAAATATGACCTAGTAGGAAATATTGCTGAAATTAGCTGATTATTTTTGGATAGACTGCTATTTGCATATAAATAAATTTAACTTGAAAATAACATCAATTTTGTAGATATAACATATTTGAAGTCTACAAAATTTTCTGCAGATTTTTCAGTATAATTTGTAATTTTCAATTAACTAAAATGTAAATAAAATATAACTAAAAATTCTGTAAATTTAATAGTTTTATTCTTGCTATTCTTATTTTTTAATTTAAGCAGTTTTTTTTACATAGTCATTTTTAACTAATTTTTAGTAGCTTTATTGCCATTTCTGCAGGTTTATTTCTATGAGTGTAGCTCTGTAAAAATTAAAAAATTTTAGTCCTACGAAATAGCAGTCAAATATTTCTAACCCAAAATCTAACTTCCCTTGTCCCATTGTTTTTACTGCAGTGATTTTTATATGCAGCAATTTCATGTTTTTTTTTCTATAAATTTTTATGCTATTTAGTAACCAACATGCATACAAATGAATTTAAACTTTACATCACTTCTCTATTAAGATCATCATCTACTTAAGTTTTTTATTTTCTACTTTTTGTTTTGCATTTGTACTGAAAAATTTATGAAGTAATAAAATGTAACGCATGATGCCTGTCATGTCAATTGTCAACTCATTTTAACACTTTAAATTTCGGACCAACAATTCATGAACACATCTAGAGTATTTAGGTACTAACTCCCATATGTGTTGGTACTTCATTCATGCAGTTTTGGAAAAAATTCTGTCTTGAGTCCATAATAACATGCGTAATTTGCCAACCAACGCAATGTGTCATTTTATGTCATTTACTATATTTTACTGTATCTTGTTATGTTATTTAATGTTGTTGATAAATGTTGATGAAACTACTTGAATTGTGTAGTTGTTTTGTTGCATTTAACAACTCGTACACTTTGTGTTAAGTGGCTTAATGAAAATAGACTTTTTTCTTTGATATCTGAATTCCCTACACTAATAGAAATAAAAATGTAAAAAATATCAGGAACATCTACTGAAAAATGAGTTCAAAATTACCTTGCAGAAAAAAACTATTGAAATTAGCAGATAAGTTTGCTAAATATTATAGCTCATTTAGGCAGCGAAATTATTTTACTTCATTAAAGTTAATCCAGTTTTTTTTATCTTCATCGTTTACGCATGCATTCTTTGAAAATTAAAAGTTTAACTTCCCAGCAAAAAAAAAGAGCTGCCGAAGCAGTAGATCTAGATGTACTTCTTTTTAAACATAAACACTAATGATTTTAACATTGAGTTGTCATAGGAGAGGAGTACTCCCACTTCAAAAGCTTTTCAGTACTTTTTGAACGAAAATATCATACTTTAAGATCCGACTGTAAATACCAAAGATATAAAGAAAAATGTAAAATGGCGGCCCCTACGTTCGGCAAAAAAAAATTTATTTTGAGACCTCTTAACAAAAATAATTTAGATTGGACGGTGTACGGCGAACTTTTTTTTTTTTGAGGTACGGTCTAGTGTACAGTTTCCTTCTATAAATTAGATAAATTTCAACAGAATTTACCCTACGGGAAATTTTAACAAACTGTCACCGAACTGGCCCCTTTATATGAAATAGACTGGCCACTTTTATATAGCGTTGTCATAGAAGGGGGAAATTGACATGTCACAAGGGGTCAAAAAACGCCACATAAAAGTGACCAGCCTATTTCATATAAAGGGGCCAGTTCGGTGACAGTTTGTTAAAATTTCCCGTAGGGTAAATTCTGTTGAAATTTATCCAATTTATAGAAGGAAACTGTACACTAGACTGTACCTCAAAAAAAAAAAGTTAGCCGTACACCGTCCAATCTAAATTATTTTTGCAAAGAGGTCTCAAAAAAGAAAAATGTAAAATGGGCCGCCATTTTACATTTTTCTTTATATCTTTGGTATTTACAGTCGGATCTTAAAGTATGATACCACGACGTTTTTCTCTCGAGTGGGCCAATGTGGGCCAATTATTTTTATATTTGGGTTGCCGAACGTAGGGTACGCCTTTTTAAATTTTCTTTCATTAAAGTTCTCCTTTATAGCAAAACACTGGTCTCCTCGGGGCAAACAAAAATCGATATATCACACTTTAAAATCCGAATTTAAATGCCGAAGCTATACTAAAAATTAAAAAAGGCGACCCCTACATTCGGGAAAAAATAAGTTTTTTGGAATTGCCTTGCAAAAATACTTTACATTTGAAGGTGTACCGTGCACTTTTTTGCCGGTAAGGTGGTACGGTCTATTTCCTATGCAGAATGTTGTTATGTTTTTTTGTGTTTCACAGTGTTATTTAGCAAGGTTAGCAGGTTAATTTGTTTTACCCTACCCCACTACGTGGTCAGGGTATTATAAGTTTGTGCTGATGTTTGTAACACCAAAAAAAATTGGTCCTAGACCCACCTTATAGTATACCGATCGGCTCAGAATTTTTTTTATTTCGATTTAACGATGTCCGACTGTCCGTCCGTCCGTCCGCCTGTCTGTCTGTCCACGCATTCTTGTGCGCACTCTACAGGTCGCAAATATTAAGATATTTTAATGAAACTTGGTACACCGACTTACGTCGGCTCAAGGACGACGCCTATTCATTTCGGTTAAAACCGGTCCATGTTTAGACCTAGTGCCCATATAATGGTCCCCCCAAAATTATATTGTTTATACGCTGCAGGTCGCAAATATTAAGATATTTTGATGAAATTTGGTACACCGACCTATATCAGCCCAAGGACGAAACCTATTGATTTTGATTAACACCGGTCCATGTTTAGACCTAGTGCCCATATGAGTTCAGCAGTTTTTTCCGCATGGCCATATTTAACTAATTTTTAGTAGTTTTAACTAAAAATTTTATAAACTTTTTTCTATTAGTGTATGTTATTTTTAAGATTCACTGATAAATGATTTGTATTCAGTTCAAATTTGAATTAATATATGGGTCATTCCATCTCAAATCGACCAATGGTTGGACTCGACCCCTTCGATTTGGATGAATTTTGGTCAGAACTTTTCTTTCATCATATAACAAAGTTTTGCTAAAGGAAAAAACATTACAAATTTTTTTTTTCAAAAGTTATGAAATATTTAAAATTTAAAAAAATGTCATAATTTTTCTAAATTTTTGCTTTGTTACGAGGTTCTTTTTTGAATATCTCGAAAACTATAATGGCTACAAAAGAGGATATTTAGGATATTTAGCCGTATTAAAAAAAAACATATTGAAAAATTTTTCAATTTTAAAAATCCAAAAACTCAAAAACCTATTTTTTTTTGCTCAATTTTTTTTAAATAAAACCTCTAACTGATCTCAAAAGATCCTGAAATTTTCGAGAGAGCTTTTTTTTATAGATATGAATTTTTAATTTTTTTATTCTCTTTTTTTAAGTTGAATCTTAATACAATAAAATTACACAAATATCCAATTTTGAAATTTTGAGCAATAAACAACAAATTGAAGGCTTTAGAAGCACAGCAAAATTTTCAAGACGAAATTACGAATTTATTCTTTTGGTAAAGTTGCTTAAGTTTGGTAGAGTAAAAAAAAAAATATGGAAGAACGTCTTTTTTTATTTATGATTTTAGGCAGAGCTTCGAAAAACTTAATTCAATTTAAGCTTAATTCACGAAAAATTAAATTCAGATTTTAAAAATATTCATGTACCATTCCCTTAAACCATTCGTAAAGAATTCATTCATAAGCTTCATTCACAAAGCTTTAATATGAATCGAATGAATTCCTAACTTGAATCATTCAAATCGCATGTTCATTCACCATTTTACTAAATGAATGAAGAAATTTTATTACCATTCACTTAGTGCAGTGTAGTTTGAAACTAACATATAATCAAGACCAAAGCATACAAGCTGTAACAAAGCATACGATACTATTTATATCTGTTAGATGAATTTTAAACGTTTTTCATTGTATTATGCTAATATTTCAGCAATTACATGCAAATTAAAATTTTTCATTTGATTAAGTGAATGAAAACAAATAATTTTTCATTCACCTTTTTATTAAATGAATTCAAGTAAATTGGGTTTCATTCAGTAAGAATTCAATAAAAATAGAATGAATTCATATAATTTAAAGCTATAGGGAATTAAGCTATCGAATTAATTCCATAAGAATGCTATGAGGGAATGAAGTTTAACCCAAATTTCACTAATTTTTAAAAAGTGAATGAAAGAATTAAGCCTTTTAAACCTTTGATTTTAGGATATCTTGAAGCTCTTTAATAGAATTTGAAAAAAAAAATTGTTTTTTTTACCGCAAATTTAAAAATTTTATACATTTTCCAAACCCTTTTACCAGAGTTTTAACAAAGTTAGAAAGAGCTAAATTTTAAGGTACCACCAAAAATTAAAATAATAACGTTTAAAAAAAAAGAACTTGAAAATTGAAACACAATTGAAACACAAGCCTCGTTTTAATGTGGTATAAAAATAAAAAAAAAAATTCAAGAAACTTAAAAAAAAATTTAAGTAATAACACTGTTTTTTGCGGAAAACCTAAAATTTTATAAAGTTTAGTGAAATTTAAAAAAAATATAAAAAATAACGTCTATTTTTTTACGATTTAGATAGTCCATTAGGATGTATAATTTTCTGTAAAAAAAAAATTAAAATTTCGAACCGCAAATTTTGAATTTTCAACTTTTTCTACATAGCGGCCGAAAATGGCCCATTTTTGAAAAAGAAAATAGCATATCAATTAAAAATTCACAAAATTCGAATTTTTTGCAAACACTAGTTTTTTATTTAACTTGTTCATTAAATATACTTAAAATTATTAAGATACGGAATTTTGGTTTCGCTGGATATCATTAAACCACTTTAACCTAGAACCGAAATGCCCATAAATTTTTTTTATTTATTTGTGAAATTTAATTTGGAAATGTCAAAAGAAAAAGGTTTTGCTAAAATAAAATAACATTGCACCACAAAAAACTTGTAAAAATTGAGCAATAATACTGCTCGTCTGTGGCGCCCTTAAAATTGATAATTAATGAGAAAAAGGATATATGGGAGATAGTCATATCCTTGAACCGAATGAAACAAAATTTGCCACAGACATAAAAAGTATTATTTTATAAACTATTTTAAGTTTTTGGTGCATTCTGATCATAAATTTAGCCAAAATATAGTTTTTTAGAAAAAGGATATATGGGAGGTAGTCATGTCCTTGCACCGAATGAAACAAAATTTGCCTAAGAGCTAAAAGGTATTATTTTACAAACTATTTTAAGTTTTTAGTGCATTCTGATCATAAATGTAGCCAAAATATAGTTTTTTAGAAAAAGGATATATGGGAGGTAGTCATGTCCTTGCCCCGAATGAAACAAAATTAACCACTGAGTTAAAGGACCGGCAGTAACCAATTTTTGCCTTATTCTGTTTATAATTGTAGCTAAAATTATAAATTTTAGATTAAGGATGTATGGGAGGTAGTCATGTCCTTGCACCAATTTTGCTGAAACTTCGAATTTTTCTTAATTTACATGTTCTGAACCAGCACACCGAATTTCATTCTTCTACGATAACTCCTCTAATTGGGACGAAGCACTGCGCGTCGTCCCCTGACGATTTCCTTAGGCAAGAATGAAATCCGGATAGGTATATGCCTCCAACAGGTTATTTTTCACAATTTGTAAAATACGTTTGGGATTTTAGCACATTTCATTCCTTTAATGCAATAAATATTTATATTTAGCTTGCACCTAAATATTTATAAAATAAATTTAGTTTAAATTTAAAACAAACTTACAAATTCAATTCATACTAAACAGCTTTCAAAACAAAACAAACAAAAAAATCCAATCAATGATTTTCACCTTGACATAAAATTTACATAAAATTACGGATAAATAGTACAAAAAAAATACCTTAAGTACAGCATAAATTAAGCACAATCCAATTGAATTGCAATAAAAACACTCAAAAAATAAGAACAGAGTAATAATAAAAAAAAAAACAAAAATAAATAAAAAAAAAAAAAAATACAAAATCGCAAATGAACTATTTTAAACATTTTAGCTATAAATGAGACTAATTAACATTGTTAAGAGCGGTAAAAGCCAAAAAGCGAATAAAAAAAATCATGAAAAAGGGGAAAGAAAATATACATATACCAAAGCTGACAAAATGAAGAGGGGGTATATGGAAAAAAAGAAAGTTTTTACTAAATTGCACTAAATGCCATTAAAAGTGTTTCATTGTTGGGTTTTTTTTTTTGTTTCTTTTGAGGAAATTTTTTTTCAGATTTTGCTGAAATCATTTTGCCTCATTACTAATGTCACTTAATCTTTTTTTTTTATTTTTTGTTTTGTTCATGTGGAAGGGCTACAGAGCACGCTTTTCTAAATTGATTGATATATTCAATTAAGAAACATTTATAGAGGAAACATATATATTTCTTTTTTTTATAAAGACCAAAGCGAATTTATAAGTACCCTATAATAAGTATTTTGTTAAAAACGGAAGGTAAATAACGCAAACTTTTGATATAATTTAATATATAGCGAGAATGATCCTGAACTCTAAAATAAAATTTTAATAAGAGCTCTACAAAACTATTTATTTTGTTAAGTATTTTGATTGGCTAAAAACAAATCCACTAATCACAATGTTTAAAAAACAAACAAAGTCAAAGTAAACTATCAACCAAAATTTGAAGTAGAAAGAAGTGAAAGGATAAACCTTATTAATCCCTAGAAATTCAGTAGTGTATCAACATATAAATAGAACATTTAACCAGACTAAATCACATGAAAATAATTTTAATTCTACAAAATCATTATAATTGAATGAACACAATTGTTAAGAACTAGGTACAAATAAGTACGTCAAAAGTATTTAAAACAAAAAAAAAATTAATTGGAAATCAAACGAAAAACGAATATGTTATTTTAACAATAACTAAAGTTTATTTAAGCATAGAGAATTTGAATTGAGTTTGAGTCTGATATCAATCAGTTTTGTAAAAGAGAAATAATTGATTGTATGAATGAAATCAATCGTCCATATAAACGAATCAAAAGTAGAGAGAAAAAAAACATTAAACTGGAATGAAGTGAAAACAAATTTTATAAAACGCTTATGTGTTTTGCTTAACACTCATGCACATGAAATTTAATCGAAAAGAATCGACTTAATATACACAATAGGGTGGTTCGAAAATACTATGAAATGTTTGAATGAACTTCTAATAGTAAGGAAAAGTTGATATCTTTTAAAACAAATATTGTACATGCAGAGAAAAAAGTATATGGTTCAACATGACTGGAGTTATGAAATAATCATAGTAAATATGATCCTAATAATCATAAATATGATACTAACTGATCATATAATGATCACTGAGGACGATTTTCTCAACATTTTATCATTTATTTATTAGTATCACTACATAATTTAATCATAATATTAATTTTTTTATTTTTATTTTTACACTCGGAAAAAATGTTAGTTAAGAAATCTGTAAATGGTTTGTAATTTTACTTTACTATTTTTATACTAATTGTTTGTAAAACTATATAAATATTTTTGGTATTCTCATTTTACATTTTGGTAAAATTGGCAATTATATTTAACTTAAGGGGCGTTTATGTCGCTTTTTAAAATGGGGACCAAAAAGCCCATTTAATTACAGAGTTAGAGGGTTAAAATGTTCCACAAAAATATTTGTCATGAGATTCTACTATAAGTTTCTGAAGACATCAAAGTTGCAAATTTAAGTTCAATGCCAGAAATAAGTCACACCTTAAAAAGTGTTTAAGGCTAAATTTCGTACTTTTTCAGAATTGGCGCTTAAATATCCCACAAACCTGGATTTTAGGAGGAAACCTTGGGAATCTTTCATTTTAGGTATAGGATGTGTTCGGTGAAGTTATGTAAAACACTACGGAGAACATTTCTGTGGAACGTTTTAAACCTCTAACTCTTCAACTTACAGGTCTTTCTTGTCCCTTTTGAAAACTTGGCCAAAATAGCCACTTTAATTGCAGAGTTAGAGGGTTAAATAATTCCACAAAAATGTACCTCGTAGTGTTTTAAATAAGTTTGCTTAACACATCCTATACCTAAAATTTAAGGTTAACATGGTTTCTTAGTGCACATATGTAGTATGTAATAAAGCTATAACTCAGAATCAGTTTTTGGCCTTTCTGTCATATGATGAATATTATACGTATTTACAGTTTCCAAAATTAAATGAGTGCCATTCAAAGTTTAGTTTTGACACAATTTTTGAAGTTTTCCGCTGAAAACATCACTAGCGGTCATGAGATCGTTAAAAGTTTGTATAAAGAAAATGTTTGCCTTTTAATTGTATAAAGAACAGCTATGTAACTTTATCACAAGAAGATTCTAGTTTATGAGTTTTAGATGGATAAATCCATGAATCTTTTTTAGGGTAATTTTGAGGACATAATTTAAACTAGGTTTTTGCGGTGTATACCGTTCAGTTTTTGCATAGATCTTATTTTTTACTCTCAACCTATCCGAAAATATGCGGGGAGCTGGAAAAAAAACACTTTTGTACATATGGGTGCTCTAGTAGACATGAGTTACTAAAATTAGCAAAAAATACCACAAGGCACGAAATAGTTGAATTTCGCGTAATAACAGCAATATTTTCAGTACGCTCTAATTAATTTTCGATTAGATTTACCGAACTTGTTGTTGGAAATTGACGTATAAATTGGTAAATTTACTCCGAGTGCGTAAATGAAAAAATTACACACATGATAAGCTAGTTAATTACACATAAAATTTGTAAATTTACATTGAAAATGCGCACAAAATATCAAAATTTTGTGTAATTTTACAAGTTTTGTGCGTAAATTTACGAAATAAAATACGTTATACCGCACAAAAATAAAAGAATAAAATCGTTTTAAAAATTATTAATTTTTATTAATAAGAATTCTTCTTCTTTACCTCAAATCTACTAAATTCAAATTGAAAAAAATGCATATTAATTACAATATTAGTATTATATGACATTAAAAAAACAACACTGCACTAAAATACATTATGAAATGCCCTATGGCAACCCGTCTCCAATATACCCAATTCGCTATGAACTTTCATTAATGTTATAAGTTAGAAAATTTATAAAATTTAAAATGATCAACAAAATAAAAAAATGTACGCACAATACTCCTATAATTATATTATACTTATGTGTATTATTGTATATGAAAGTATGTACAAAATAATTTTACACATTTTTTGTTTATATTTCCTCACTTTGCGTTATGTTAAACAAAAATTTACTTATTTTATGGTAGTGAATTTACAAGCATTTTTTAGAGTCTAGCCATTACATATTTTTTTTGTTGAGTGCAATCGGTCTATATATTTTGCTCCCGCAAATTAATTCTTGCGATATTATTAAAATTTATAAAAGTTTACTAATATCGGACACTATGGCTCAACAGAAAAATTTAACTAAATTTATTCGAGTTTTTTTTTTGGCATAAAATAAACATTTTTTTTAACACATTTGTTGTTAAATTTAAAAAATCGAAATTTAAGGAAAAAAAAATAAGTAAAACTATATTTCTATTTGTTATTATACAGAACCGAAGAATTTTTTTAAATTATAGGGTCTTGGGACTATTCCCAGAGCTGGTCCATATGATCAAGGGCATGTGAAGGATATTTTATGGAATTGAATTTTTTTTAAATTTATCAGGGGCCCAGGCCTCCCAAAGTCCATTTTCGGATAGACGTAAGCACTTCACTAGGGTATTACAATATTAGAGGTACACTCTCAGAACAATTTCGTTGTGGAAACCGAATTTTTTGCCAACCGAATTGATTCGGTTGCTGCAACCTCGTAATTCGGTAGTCCCAACCGAATTCAGTTGTGGCAACCGAATACGATTTCAATTCGGTTGCGGCAACCGAATTATCGGCTGCCACAACTGAATTCGGTTGAGGCAACCGAATTACGATGTTGGAGCAACCGAACGAATTCGGTTGGAAAAAATTCTGTTGTCACAACGGAATTATTTTGAGAGTGTAGTCGATGCTCTATCTCTCTTAGTTTTCGAGTTAAAAGCTGTTAAAGTACTGACTATTTTTAGTATTGTATTAAATGAAGATAACTAAAATCTTTGTTTAAATCAGTGTTTCAACTATTAGAAATTGGTCTTAATATTGGATTTTGCTCCACCCTAATACACACATATTAATTGAAATAAAAAGAGGTGTAGTAGTGTAAAATTTAACAATGATCATAATAACAGCTTCTTTGTATTAACTGTATGAAAAAAAATGTTAAAATCAAATCAATTGAAAACTTACAGAAACAGGAAAAAGTTTTTCCATTTTCTTTTAAGGTAAATGAAAACAAACCATGAAAAGGATTCTTATTTATTGTTAAGTTAGAGACTTTTCAATTGTGCTCAAGTATACTTATATGGATAAAAAGTTAACCCTTAAAAGATATAAGGATGTTATGCGAACAAGTCTTACATAACCGTCGAATAACTATTTAAGTGTTTCTATACACCCAGAAAACATATTTGTGCTAACAACTGAATTTGTAGCTAATCGTATGGTTCAGCTGCGGCAACGGAATTTTTCTGTTATGAAAACAGTTAAAATCAGTAAATGGTCACTTCAGATATAATAAAACTCCAAACATTTTATTGGAATTGCTGGAAAAAAAAAATTTATTTGCATTAAACCATTAATCACCATTCTACCCCAATAACCGGTTACCCATTTTAGAAATTTTGCGAATAACGCGTTAACGGATTAATTGTCAGGATTGGCTAACATGAAACACTAATTGAAAAATACACAAAATAGAGAACACTTGAAAAAATCTGACCATCTTTTAACCAATCATTCAATGGTCCTATCAGGAAGGGAGAGAACTAACATATATAATCATTTATGATTTTATACAATTATATCTCGTCGATTATTGTAAAATGTATATTTTTATATAATTATATCAATAGATATTCGATTATATAAAATTATATTAACCAGATCCAGATGGGTTAATAAATTATATATAAAAATATATTATTCGATGCGAAAAATAGTGGATCTGGTTAATATAATTTTATATAACTAAATATATATTGATATAATCATATAAAATTATACTTGATGTTGCATATGACAAAACTCTACGATATATAATTCTATAGAATCATAAATGGTTATACACATAAAATAATATTTTTACTCGGGAATATTAAAATTTTTAATTTTCTTTACGACTCCATTAAATAAATAGTTGATTCTTTAAATGATTCGTTCCCATTTACGAGTTTTTTACTTGCTGTAGTATTTTGTTTAAAAATTTTACAGGTAAAATTTCTTGTTGCAATTTTTAGTTTGTTAAAATTTTGTTTTTGCCTAAAAATTTTTGTAAATACCAAACAGTTTCCTCAGGGTTAATATTATTCAAATATATGTGTATATATGCTTATATGCCTTTGTTTGTGAACAAACTTTGCGTTCATATGGATTAAAGTTTTAACTTTACTCCTTTTTTCTTTTTGTGTCTAGGCACTTAAATTAATCCCTTTTTAACAATAAAAATCCATATGCAATGGAAACACTTAATAAAATAGATTTTATGATTTTATATATAATACACAGTTGGAAAATAAAGTTGAACAAACATTGTTGTTATAAAAAAATTTAAGAAATTGAACACAACTTTGTTAACTATCAAAAAAAAAAAACCTTTTTGAATAACAAAATTGGAAATCCTGAAAAGCAACTTTTAAAAATTCTTTTTATTTTCGAAAAGAGTGAAAAAGTAATTTTTTCATATGGTCTCGAAATCGTTGTATCTAGAAGAGATTCCCTCTTAAAAGTTATTTTTCGAAAAACTACTCCGGGCCGATATTAATTAATGCAAAAAATTTTAAAAAATATGGGACTTTTCGAAATTTTTACTTACCACTTTTCATTAAGTTTACTCAATTTATATTATGAAAATAGTTTTCTACTATAAATTGGGGAAATTTCCTCTACATGTGTAAATTAAACAATTTTACACATTATGTGTGTAATTTTAGATACAAAATTAGTATATTTACCTAATAAATAAATTAAAATTTTTCTTGCGAAACACTAATTTCAAACACAATATGTTTAATGTTAAACACGTAATGATTATTATTAAATCAAAATGTGTGCAATATAATTTTTCGTATTTGTTTTCATACACTCTAAAAAATGTTTGTAAATTTACTACTATAAAATGGATATAATTTTGTTTAATTTTACGAAAATTCGGTAAATATAAACAAAAAATGCGTAAACTTTTTTCATACACACTTCCATACACAATAATACACACACAAAGTATTTTTAGACATTATGTGTTTATAAATAAACACATTGTGCGTAAAATTACGGTTGTTTTGTTAAATAAAATTTTTACGCACAAAGTTGGTAAATATACTATCCTATAATAGTAATAAATACTCTGACATTTCAAATTGGAAAAAATTGAAAAAAAAAATTATAAATAATAAAAAGAAAAAGCGAAAACGGATTATTTTTTGTGAATTACGACATTTTCACAAACACATTAGAGTCTGGAAATAGCAACATTAGCATGAAATTGTTTTTGGTAATTATTATTAACGCATGTGGTAGTCTAAACCTCATTTCAGAATTTAAAACGCCGTAAGAGAGATACGGCCTACGCAGGAACAACTGGGTGCAATGACTCCTGCTCAACAAAATGCCTTCTTTGCAAGGGAGGCAGTCAACCAACAACCGTCAACAATATATATATTTGTTCCTTTTACTCCTGCAAGGAGCATAGGGCCGCATCAATAACCGTCAACAATAACGGGAGAAAATGCCGTAAGAGAGATACGGCCTAGGCAAAACAACTCGGTGCAATTACTCCTGCTCAACAAAGTCAGTATTCATTGAGTACTGCCTAACTTGCAAGGCAAGCATTTTGCTGAGCAGGAGTCATTGCACTCAGTTGTTCCTGCGTAGGCCATATCTCTCTTAAGACGTTTTCTCCCGTTATTGTTGACGGTTACTGCCTACACAACAACAAAATTTTATATGAATTTTATACAAATGCCTTAACATCCCAAAACGACTACAACGACTAAAACGACGATTATGAGAGAAGGACTCGGATGTTATTATTAATTTGTTATTTTATTTAAAAAAATTTTTTGGGTGGTGCTTAAAGTTAGCACAACTGTTGTAAATGTACGCATTTTATTGGATTTTTACGCACTTTCTGTGGATTTTGGCGCATTTTTTGTGGATTTTTACGCATTTTATGCGTACATTTACACGTGAAACGTGCTTTTTTACACACAAATTTAGTATATTGACACACTAATTCCAAAATTTCATTTTATTTTTACGCACTTTCAATGTAAAATTACAAATTATTTGTGCACCAACTTAAACACAATGTGCGTATTTTTTTCAATTACGCACATAGAGTAAATTTACCCAATTTATAGTAGGAGTTCAGTTTCCTACTATAAGTTTTGTAAATTTCAACAGAATTTAATTAGAGTGTATCTGAGCGCTGTGTGTGATTATTCAGAGGTTTTCTAGAAAAGAAATCCACAATCTTATTTATTTATTTTTTATTTATTTATTAATTTGAAGTTCCGTACACAAGACTTAGAGTCTCATATTGCAGAAAACATCACATCACACAATCGTGTATGCTGGGTCCAAAAGGGTTATAGTCAAATTAAAAACATAAAAAATATCATAAAAAATTAATTAAACATTCAAAGTATATACTCATATAATTAATTTAACAGACCAAAAATCAAATATAGTTTCCTAATTCGAATAAGCTCATAATTTTATTTTTGAACTGAAGTGCATTACTTCTAACTTGAGAGTCATATGGAAGATTATTCCAGAGAAGGGTTGCGTATGAAAAGAACTGCCATTCGGATATCAAACTATGATGTCTAAAGAGTATCAATCTTTTCCCAATATTGGATCTCGAAAATCTCAATCGTTCGTATAAATGCTGTGGTTGTTGAGTGTAAATAATCTTATGTAAGAATAGTAAAATTCTGCTTTTAAGGAGATTATCAAAACAAATCATACAATTTTTAACAAAAACAGCATGTAATTTTATATGAAAATTAACAATTTTATGTGGATTTGTTTTCCAAAATACCCTGGATTATTTAAATTTTTTCAAATAACAAAATTCGAAAGCCTGGAAAGCAACTTTTAAAATTACTGCTAGTTTTTAAAAAAAACGAAAAAGGCATTTTTTTATATGGGTGAAATCAAAAAATGTGATAGATTTTTGGGCCAAATTTGTGAGAAGCAAAAAGTGTTAATATTTCGGTTTTTTCTTAATGGAATCCGTAAGTTTAGTCATTATAAACCTAATTGCAAAAAGTCTCTTCTACAAGTTGTCGCAATAACTTTTTTTGCACAATTTTAATTTTTTTTTGTTGTAACGGCCCAGTCAGAAAAATACAAACGGGAAAGCACTTTAGCAGGTGGTACAAGTACTGGCAAAAAGTGCTTTCCCATTCCCAAAATGATAACATCATTAGACAAAAGGACCGGCTGTTCAAAAAGCGCCGGAAAAGCACTGGAGGAACAAAATGTTTAAAAACGCTGGCAAAACCAATAAATAGGTGGTCTGGAAATATATTTTCCAAAATAAAATTTAAATAAAGTTCATATGTATTTTTTTGGTCCTGCCGTGATTTGAACCCAGGCCATCAGATTGGCAGACGCTTGCTCTACCCACTGCGCTAACGAGACATATAACATTTGATGGCTCAACACATAAATGAGTGATAATAGCTGGACAACTACTGGCTGTGCCAAAATGCTAGTACTGGCAAACAATTTTTTGTAACTAGTATGCCAGTGTTGGGAGGGCAAAAAAAAAGTTGGTCTTGAAGGAGCTTTCCCACAAACAAAAAAAATTTACTTTATAAAACAAACAAAATTTTAAATTAAAAAAAATCCAAAAAAATTTTTTTGCTTGCAACCGGATTTGAACTCGGAACCTCCTGACTACAAACATTTTTTAACGAAGCATCAGCATTTTTATAAAATCATTGGTCTACCAGTGAATTGATTTTTGTACGTCTGGTAGCATTGGCTAGGTAGCACTGGATAACCACTGGTTGCAAACCTTGGCATATCACTCTAAGCCAATTCTTTGCCAGTGGTTTTTTTTATAAACCACCGAAATTTTTGTAAAACAAATGCTGGAAAAACGCTTTTTTCATGCGCTGGCAAAGCGTCCCAAATGAGTGTTCTGCCAGTCAATTATTTTTAACACCGTGGTTACCCAGTGGTATGCCAGTGCTTGATTTTTTTGTACCACTGGCGATTTCTGACTGGGGGAGTTTACATTTCTGCAAGCAAAAGATATAACAAAAAAAATTGCGTGCGAATTTTCTTCAATTTATTAATTTTCCGTATTTGGGTTTTCAACTTGCTTTCCAATGATATATAATTTGTGTTTATCAAATTGGCGGTTTCGCGAATAAAAATACAATTCATTCCGCGAAAAAAATTTTTATTTTTTTTTTTAATTTTGTATTTTTGGTCCTTTTAAATGCTTTTCAAAAATATAAAATTTTTTAAAAATCCAAACAGCGGTTGCGCAGTTACAAAATAATATATTAAAAACATAACATTTCACGATCAAAAAATTCTTAAATTATGTGAAACAAATTTAATTTGTCAAACTAATGTCAGTAATGACTCGAAATATCGATTCAAAACCAATGAAATGCAAAATCAATCGTTTTTCGCTCCAGCAGCTTGGGGTAAAAAACTAAAAAGCAAAATTATTAGTTGAATCGTCTTTTGACGCATAAATATTAGTAGAATCACCTCTGTTTATGGTTATTTTCAAATATTTTAAAAATTTATCTACATTTATTTGAATGAAATCTGATGCAAACAATTGTGGTTACGGAGTTTACAGTTACGGAGTTTACAGTTACGGAGTTTACATTTGGTTACTTTTTTCGTTTTTTAATTTTATTTTATCGGGATATTCATTAATTGCATCAAAGGAATTAAATATGCTAAAAATCCCAAACGTATTTAACAAATTGTGAAAAATAATCCGCTGCAGGCATGTCCCTATCCGGATTTCATTCTTGCCTAAGGAAATCGTCAGGGGACGACGTTTTTTCAGAAACGCTTTGTCAGAATTTTTTTTCCGAAACAAAATCGCATGATGCCTACAAGGTGAATCCAAATATGACATTGTTTTTCTTACTCGTTAAATAGTTTGGTGTAAAAATTAGGAACGGTGTTTACAACATTTTTTCAGATCTTATTAAAGACATCCTTCTTCATCTCGAGAATGTTACATGCTGCAGAAAAGCTTCAAGTCTGTTATACTGGATGATTACTTACAGTCCAACGATCATTTGACTATAAATAACATTATACTTTTCGCAATATAAATTATAGATAACTCCGAAATTCTGGTATATGAATTTTTATCAAAAATTATGACGAAAAATCGTTACAGAGTTGAAGTCGTGATAGCTAAGATATACGAAAAAGTTTGCAAAATGTATTAATTTTTGTTAAAAACGCCACTTTTCCTCTTTATAAAAATTCTTACCGTTAGTGTTTAGCTTTATTGGTTATTAAAATATAAGCTATTAAAGTTAAAAAACCTTATGAGTTACTTGTTACGGAGTTTACATTTGGCCTATAAAATTGGTCACAAATTTTATGTATTAACCAAAAATTGGTCAGATTGTTATAAATTTTGTTAAACAGGTGACAATGCGCTGATATATATCGAAATATGTAACTCAAATGTAATCCATGCATTAGAAATTAGGTGGTTACACGGTTTTTATCACATTTTTTGATATCACCCATATTCTCTAAATTGGTGTTGTATTTTGTTGCATCTACAAGAGATCCCTTTTTGAAATTTACTCTTCAAAAACTCACTCTGGGCCGATATTGATTAATCTAAGGTTTATTTTAAAACCTTTATTTTTGGAAATTTCTATTAATTATTTATCATTAAACTTACTCAATTTATAGTAAGAAAACAGTTTTCTACTATAAATTGTGTAAATTTATTCTAAGTTGGTAAATTACACATTTACAATTAGTAGATTTATATAATAAATAAACATAAAATTTTTTTGTAAAACACAAATTTTAAGCACAATATGTTTAATTTTAAACACATCATGATTATTATTAAACACATATATCTATAATGTAATTTTTTGAAATTGGTGTTTATATTTGGGATCTTGTTTATGAATTTTATTGAAATTTTGTCAAATAAAAAATTTGGAAACCATCGAAAGCAGTTCTTGTTATTTGCAATAGCGGATAAAAATGCATTTTCCCTAGTATTCTCGATAACGTTGTTGTATCTTGTTACAAACCGAAGACATCCCCACTTCAAAGTTACTCGCTATTGGCCGATATGGGTTAATATAAAATATTTCCAAAAATGTTGTACTAATTATGTCTTATTAAATTTAGTAAAACAGTTTTCTACTAAAGATTTGGCAAATTTCTTCTGTTTATCTTTTTTACACATTATATGTGTAATTTTAGTCATTAAATTAGTCTTCTATATAATAAATAAAATAAAATATTTTTTTCAATTTATTTTAAGCACAATATGTTTAATTTTAAACGCATTATGACTAATATTAAATACAAATATATACAATGTAATTTTTTGCATTTGCCGTTTATATTTATGCATTATGTATGATATTATACAAAAACTTACCCATTTCATAGAGTGGTAAATTTGAACAACCCAGCAAACAAAGATGATCATTAATAAGTCACAAATGAGCTCCAAAAACATAAACATTTTTCCACTTTTTTTTATGAAAGTGGTCCGTCCAAAAGAGGCCCGTGTGTACTCAGAAATGACTCAGAAAAAAGAATGTATACAATCGAAATTTTCCTCATAAATTTAAATAATTTTGTAATCTTTTTTGAGTCCGAAAAATGAACCCTCATTTTGAAACAGATTTTTTGATTGTAGAGACAACTTTTTGGGTTGTTTTCTGAGGGTTCATATTTTTTACCAAGAAAAGAGTATTTTCAAAAAAAAACAATAATCATTTCTGTGAGCCATTTAAGAATCTTATATATGAGCGCTCCGAAATTGCTGGCTGGGAAATTTCTTAGAGTGTACTTTTCCCAAGTAAAAATTATGTAATTATGCCTTTTTCATAAATTCGAGTAATATTATTCTCTACCTTTTCATTAAATTTTTGCGACAATATTTTCAACAAATTTAGTTTAAAATTCTTCAAAATAAAATTTATAATTTATAGTTTCCAGTAAAAAATCTATAAAATTCTTAGAAAATCCATATTTATTATCCTCCTGAGCCACGGTCATTTTCTATAAAACTAAAAAAAAATTTATGTTAACTACAAAAATTATTGAAATATTAAACTTGCCCATTTGATGTTCATAAAATAGATAAACACTCATGTTTACAACATTTTATGATGATGTTTGGTTTTTTTCTATTTCTTTTTAGTATTTTACAACATATTTTTTTTTTTTTTTACTTTATTTAAGATAAATCTTTAAAATCACATAAACTATACACTTGTCCCAAGTTAACAGATCACTAAAAGAAAAGCAACACATACAAAAAACACAAACATAAATATTTT
Organism: Leucophora obtusa; assembly: GCA_949987735.1. Taxonomy (NCBI): domain Eukaryota; kingdom Metazoa; phylum Arthropoda; class Insecta; order Diptera; family Anthomyiidae; genus Leucophora; species Leucophora obtusa. Next base: position 63,943,526 of record OX465299.1, on the reverse strand, counting down.
AGACAAATTTATTAACTTTACTATGTAACTCTTTGAATTATGTTGCAGCGACACAAAGATGAAAATATACATAAAATATATAAAATGACAATTTTTAGGAAGGTTGGAAGAAAACTGTATTGGTTGCATATTGTATTTATTTTTTTTGTTTTCAAAGAAAATATAATATTAAAACTACATATTAAAATATTTAGAAAAAATATACAAAGAATTTTTTGATATACAAAACAATTTTTATAAAAATTCTATAAAAAAAAATGATTTACGATTGAGGAAAACTCATAAAAACAGATTAAAAACTTGTTAGGAAATCTTAAAAAACTAAAGAAATAAACTGTTGAGAAATTTTTATTTTAAAATAAAAAGTATATTAAATATTTAATAATAACTATAAAAAAATGAGATCTAAATATATACACTCTGAGAATTATGTCGATAAAATCAAGTGAAAATAATAGCTAAAATATGTGCAATTAATATAAAGGTTTCATTCAAATCAACTGAAAAATCCATTATTTTTAACTGTTAAAAATCAGCTGAGAGAGTGCAGTAAAAGTAACTCACAAATGTAGTAAATTTCACATTAAAAAATTGCTTAATATTCCAAACACCTGAGTAAAATGTAAACAATTGACAACCCAGTGTAGAAAATCATTACCAGATATGTGGTTATGTAACTACATACTTGGTAATGGTAACTAGTTACTTTTGTTATTACATTTCTTATTACCTTTATATGGCGTTTTCGCGAAAAACTGTGAGTTGTGGTTACACACCAGCATACGAAAAATCAAAAAATATGTATATCGTTACCTATGTGCTTACCAGTACTGACAAAAATAATGAGTCTAAAAACAGATTTTCAAAAAAACGAATTACCCAGCATACAAAGATGATCATTAATGACTCAGAAATGATCTCCAAAAACATAAACATTTTTCCACTTTTTCCTATGAAAGTGGTCCTCCAAAAGAGCCCCCTGTGTACTCAGACATGACTCAGAAAAAAGAACGTATAAAATCGAAATTTTCTTCATAAATTTAAATAATTTTGGAATCTTCTTTGAGTCCGAAAAATTAACCCTTGTTTTGAGACAGCTTTTTAGATTGTAGAGACAACTTTTTGGATTGTTTTCTGAGGGTTCATATTTTCTACCAAAAAAAGAGTGTTTTCAAAAAACAATAATCATTTCTATGAGCCATTTAAAAATCTTATTTAAGAGCGCTATGAAATTGCTGGCTGGGTATATTAAAAAAAATATTTTTATTGTATTTTTTTTTTATAAAATTTGCTGCTGCGGGAATCGAACTTGGGTCTACAGATTGCTTCTAAAGCCTTCAATTTGATTTTTATTGCTCAAAATTTCAAAATTTGATATTTCTTTAATATTATTGCATTAAGATTCAACTTAAAAAAAGAGAATAGAAAAATTCAAAAATTCATATCTTTAAAAAAAACGCCGTGTTGAGAATTTCAGGATCTTTTAATATCAGTTAGAGGTTTATTTAAAAAAAAAATTAAGCAAAAAAAAAATAGGTTTTTGAGTTTTTCGATTTTTAAAATTGTAAAATTACAATTTTTTTTTTATTTTTCAAAATTTTTTTTAATACGCATAAATATTCTCTTTAAAATGAGCTAACAACCATTTTTGTAGCTGTTATAGTTTTCCAGATATTCAAAAAATAACCTCGTAACAAAGCAAAAAATTATAAAAATTATGACATTTTTCGAAATTAAGTGGACTTTCAAAAACTGCAACAACGCCAGAAAACATAGCTAAAGTCCATGATATGGTTTAGACGATTGACGAGTGAAAGTGCATGAAATATTGAATGCCATAGGCATCTCAAATGATCGAGTATATTTTATTTCTGAATTACAGATGAAAAAGCTTTCTGCAAGATGGGTGCTGCATTTGTTAACACTTGACCAAAAACGCATTCGAATGAAAATTTCTCAAGCTTGTTTGGAGCAACTTAAGCGAAATAAAATGGATAACCGCCGTTTACCTCATTTTAAACATTTTACCTCGAATGAAGATGCAATGGATTATTTTGAGGAGCATAAAAAAAATTATTTTAATCAAGGACAAAATATTTGCTACAACGGAATATCCTAACATACCTTTAGATGTTACGGACCAGGTCCGGGGATGATACCGGGACACTATAATTTCAACAAATTTTAAGATCACTATAATTAGAAATAAAACTGTTGAGCCAACAGGCATATTTAGGCCTTTTTTTAATCATTGGATTTATTTTTGGATTTATTTTATTTTGCTAAAAAATCCATATTTTGTTATTTAATTTTCAAAATTTAATATTTTTATCAAAATCTAATACTTATTCTATAATATAATACGAAAGAAAATTATTAAATTTTATAAAAATGTGAGCACAGGAATTGAATTAAGATAAATCCAAAACGAATTTATAAAATAAATAAATCCGCTTTGGATTTAGCTTAATTTAATTCCAGAAATTGCATTTTCGCAAAATTTATTGTTTTTTTCATATTATAATAGATTTGGATAAAAATATAAAATTTTTGAAATTCAATAACAACCCAGCAAAACAGAGATGCCGAAGCATTAGAAAAAGTACTACAATTGATGATCTAGATGTAGTTCTTTTTTAACGTAAACACTAATGATTTTAACATTGAGTTGTCATAGGAAAGGAGTACTCCCACTTCAACATTTTTTCAGTACTTTTTGTACGAGTGCAAAGGAACCTCTTTTTCACCCATTAAAAGTTAAAAAAAAATTATATTTTTTTTTATTTTACAAAAGTTTTTTTATTGCCGCCACCGGGTATCGAACTTGCGAGCTCACGATTGCTAGTCTAGCGCTCTACCACTGAGCTATTCTTTGATACGAAAGTTGACTGGCCTAAAATCACCACTTTGTTACTGCGAGATATTGTTCCTTATTCTCTTCAATAAAAGTACTTTTTAGACAAGTGTAAAAGGTGTACTCTAATTCAATATTATTTTCAGTACTGTTTTTACAATTGCATTAAAAGCAATTTCTCATAATTTTTTTTATATATTAACATTTTTTTAAAGATTGAAAAATTAAAAAAATATTGAATTTAAACAAATTATAAATATTAAAAAAAAAAATTAATATAATAAAAAAAAATAAAAAAAAATATTGGTCCCGCCGGGAATCGAACCCGCGAACCTCTGTTTGGAAATGCCAAATGATACGAAACTCACTTTTTAGGATCACTTTTTAAGCAATTACTCTTTAGAAGCAATTTTTAAATGATTTTTTGGATGTTGTTCAGAAGTAATTATAAAAAAGCTGTACAAATATACTAACGGATATTTTGGAAGCAATAGAAGAAGTGATTTTTTAAGTTGTTCACAATAACTTCTAAAAAAGTAGTAAAAATACACTAACGGATACTTTTGAAGCAGTGAAAGAAGTAGTTTGTAAAGCATTATTTCCAATTTTTTTTTCCTGGAAAAATGTGGATTTTTTAGCAAAATAAAATAAATCCAAAAATAAATCCTGTGATTAAAATAAGGCCTATTATCTTTAGTGCATTACTGATGAAAAGAAATATTTGAAGATTTTACAGCAAACCTGATTTTAGGACGAACTAGGACAAGACAAATCCTCGATTAATACAAACTCACTAAAATCCCGAAATTTTGCCAGCAACTTCAGTATGCAAAAACGTGTTTTTTTAAAATTAATTTTAAAGTGTTTTAGAATGCCTAATTTGGCGATGTCGATTGCTATTTGTACCACATAATAGTTGATATTAAAGAAAACAAATAAATTGTAAATATGATAATTCGAGTTTGTGTTTGGAGCAGGATATTTTACAAAAATTGTTCATTTTGTCAAAAATTTAAAAAAAATTTAATGTTTTCCTTAACATTTACATAGTTTTCGGAAAAGTATCACTTAAATTTGTTAAGACTATAATTATCTTTACATTTGTTTAAAAAATCATTAACCCTTAGTGGCCTGGGGTCAGAAAAGACCCATGAAACTTAATATTAATTATGACTACGAGATTGTAAAGCCTTTAAATTTGACAAAAAAAAATCTCAACTGGATAAAAATAATTATTTTATGTAACATGATCCATGTGGGGTTAATTTTTATACTTCCGGCCAAAAACGACCCTCCAGGAAACTTACAGAATAACACCTTTCATAATTTTCGAAAAAATATCTCTACAAATTGAAAAAAATCTTTTTTCCACTTGATGAAAATTATTATTTTGTGTAACTTAATCCATATAAGGTTAATGTTCTCACTTTTCGGCAAAAAATACCCACTTGGAAATTTACAGAATAACGTCTTCCCAAATAGAAAGCAATAAAGCACAAGCTCGAATTATCATTTTTCCAATTTATTTTTTTTCTTTAATATCAACTATTATGTGGTACAAACAGAAATCGACATCTCCAAATTCGACAGCTTAAAAAACCTTTAAAATTAATTTTAAAAAAAAACACGTTTTTGCATTTTTATCAAATTCGTGGGTCATTTTGGATTCCAGGCTAAAGTGGGTTAGTGATATCCGATGAAGTCAAAATTCCATATCTGAATCATTTTGACTATATTAAATGAATAAATGAAATAAAAGGTAATTTTTTTCAAAATTTCGAATTTTGGAAATTTTTAACAATAATACACTTTTTTTCTAAAATTGCCATTTTCGTCCAACTTTCGGCACGGGTTAACGTTTTCCAAAAAAAATCGATTTCTTCCATTTGGGACCATTTCAAAAAAAACTGGGGGGTGTAATGACGAATCTATTTTTAAGGGACACCCTAATATATATACTCCTCTAACTCCCACTGGAGCATAGGGCGCCATAGATAGGAAAGCAAACGTAAAACTTTGAAATATACAGAATTTTAGTTATATTTGAATTAAATTTTAGTTAATAGAAAATTACAACTTAAAATCTGCAAAAAAAATTTTAAAAATAATTAGTGGACAAAAAATTTTTTTTTTAATTTTAGTGGGTTTGATGTTAAGAAGAGGAACAAACCTTTCTGTCTAAAAATTATAAACGCATTAATTTGAAAATCAGACTTTATTTAGCTTTTAATCTCTAATTTGTAGTTTCTAATCTCTAATATGTGTTCTTAATATAACCGTAAACTCCAATCGTTGATTTTTTAAAATTTCTTGAAAAAAAATTTTAAAAAATTTAAAATTGTAGATTTGAAAACAGTTTTTAAAAATTCTGACCTTTTTGGCACTAATTTAAAACGAGTTAGCAAAACACATTATAAAAAAGTAAATCTTATCTGAGTTTCTTGGAACTTATAGAACAAAAAAAATTTGGCAAATAAAATTTTTTTTACTCAATGAGTGCAATTGTTTTGTATTATTTCTTTTAATTTAATACAGCCTATTTTTTAAACTAAAAATCCAATAAAAAAAATTTCAATAACTAATATTACTTAATTTTCTTTTATTTTCAGATCTCATTTTTAACATTTCATTAAAATTTTAAAGTTCCGCACGCAAAGTTAGAAAAAAATCGTATTAGCGCATGTTTGCCAACATTATGTAATGAAATCTCATTAGTAAACAAAACAGGAAATAAAAATGTCCATTAAATAATAAAATGACATAAAGATAAACCAACAAAAAAAAGATGAAAATAAAAATGAAAAATTGTTTCAAATAACAAAACAAAAAAAAAAAAACCAAAAAGAAGTAAATAATAACCAATCATTTTTTTTTATATACAACCATACATACACAAATACGACATATAGTATATAAACCAAACAAACGTACCATAGTGATTAATAATGTTTTATGATCTCTAAAAAGAACGTATAAAAAACGATTTTTCAGTTGTTTTTTTTTTCAGTTTTATTTTGTTGTTGTTTCAGTTATTTGTTCATTCAAACAACGGAAACAATAATATGTGATTGTGGTCATAAGCGGATGTCCGATTTAAAGGGGAAAAAACCAACAACAAGAAAAACCAAAACGTACAAAAAAAGTGCAATAGTTGTTTTTTGCTGTTACCAAAAAAGCTAAAATTTTTGGCAACAATTTCTTAGCCATAACTAACAAGAGAGAGAGAGAAAGAAAGAAAAAAAGTGCGTTTATCTTGTGGCTTAAAATTGCCGTACTTAAAAATTACTTAAGACGTCGCCGCCATACCTTCTCAACTCATTCTATATAAATTTTCAATACAAAGTTTGGTCTACTCCTCAACAACTCCGTCCCTTTACAAATTTTCCTCATCTTAACACACAAAACCAAATACCAAATAAAAAAAATAAAAAAAACCAACAAAAAATAATAATAAAATTAAAAATGGAATTTCTTAAAAGGAAACATTTTTCATTGTGGATTACGACAACATTTATAATCATGGCCAGTATTGCGGTAAATGTGACAACAGTTCATGGGCTGCAGGGTATACCGACATGGATGTAAGTACCCAAAACCAAACAACAAAAACTATTTATTTTATTATCTGTTATTTCTTTAAAAAAAAAATACAATTTTCAGGTTTTAGAATTGTAGCATATTAAAATATGGCAATAGCTTTATTTTTCTTTTATTTTTATTAATTTTATTTTGAGACTGTTCTTATTAAAACAATACACTCAGAAAAAACTGTTAGTAGAAGAATTTGTAGTAGCTTTTTCTGATATTTCTAAAAGTTTATTTCTATGGCTGTGAGATATTACACCTCAATAAATATCTCAAAACTTTATTGTATTACCATTTCGAAAGTATTATTGAATAAGAAAAAATACTTGAAAAAAACGTGTCGCCTCCCCGCATTAAAAAATTAAAAAAAAAACGCAAAGTTGCGATCTCTAACTAACTTTTTAAAAATCTAAGAAAATGTTCAAAATTTTATTTCATCAAAAGGAGTACCCAGCTAAAAATCGACATATATGAATACATACAGGTTAAATGTATGTTCATGCATGCTCATAAACATGCATTCATGTCCATACATGGATACATAATTCTCCATACATGCAGCATGTATGTCCACACATGTGCATTAACGAAATTTGAGGTAATATCTACATGTGTGTACATGTATGAACACACATGAACACGCATGAACATGCATGATCATGCATGTAGATATTACCTCAAATTTCGTTAATGCACATGTGTGGACATACATGCTGCATGTATGGGGAATTATGTATCCATGTATGGACATGAATGCATGTTTATGAGCATGCATGAACATACATTTAACCTGTATGTATTCATATATGTCGATTTTTAGCTGGGTAATGAAAAAAATTTAGAACTAAAGAAAAACCTTCTCGACCCCTAACAGATTTCTTTAGAATCTAAGAAAATTGTCGAAAAAATATTTCTTACCAAAAGTAACAAAAAATATTCAAAAAGTACGCTGGCTCAACCAGTGTTACCATATATTTTTTTAAAAAAACTGTAAAAAAATCTTTGGTGGCCTGCTCAAACCTCTAGAACTATGGTATGTCGGTTCCGACCCCACGCAGACTTATCGATGAGCACTTTTTTAAATTTTCGACAGGAACATGATAAAAAATTAGGGTTTTCCTCCTCTGCTGAAGACATCCACTGAGACGGGATTTTTGAAAGATACTACAGGAAGGGGCAAAAAGGGGAAAGGCACCCACTTAATGGCCTGTGCAAACTTCTGGAACTAGAAAACTCAAATTTTGTTTGTGGGTTTTTCTAATCCACTTTTTGAATATTCGACTGGAACGTGGAAATAATAGGCGTTGCAATTGGGCCTGCGTAGACTTCTTTGACTATTTGCCTAAAAAAAAAAAATTGAATGATAACTTTCAATATTTAAAATTGTTTGTGATTTTGTAGCAATTTTTTATTAACAAAAAATTAAGTAAAATATGATTAAAATTCTATGTATTTAATACTTCTATTTTTGCTGTTTTTTTCCTATTAATATATAGCAAAAATAATCTGTTAACTTTAGAAAGTCATTTCTAACTAATTTTTAGTAGTTTTAAATAAATTTTTGTTAAAATAATTTTTCTACCGTATTTAGTTTTTTTTAGGATTCAGTGTAGTTCACATTATATCTTAGTTCAAAGTCGATATTTTTATCAAAATGGAGAGGGAGAGAGAAGTACCTCAAGTTTAAATTGCTATAACTTTTTATGTGATTAGAACTTAGATCTTTTGCCTTTAGCTATTATTTCAAAATGTCTTGGCAGAAGGCTTGTAAAAATTTAAAAACATTATTTATTCCTGAATATCTGAAACAACACTTCTTCAATTTTTTAAACATGTTGTAGTAATAATAGTAGTAAGCCATTAAAAAAAATACAGAATAGACCCAGACTCACCTTTTAGTATATTGATCGACTCAGAATAATTCTTTTAGTCGATTTAGCGATGTGCCTGTCCGTCTTTCTGTCTGTCCGTCCGTCCGTCTCTCTGTCCATGTATTCTTGTGAGCACACTATAGGTCGCGGATATAAAGAAATTTTAATAAAATTTTGGTACGCAGACTCATGTCGACCGAAGGACAAACCCTATTTGATTTATGATAGAATAGGTCGATTTTTGGAATTTCACTAAATCTATCTAACCGTTTTTCACTAAATCCGGAAAACTAATTTTTTATCAATTTATAGACAAATTTTAACACAAGTCTATCTCAACCCATTAAAATTCGGATCCAGATATTAGTACATAGATTTTCAATCAGAGTGATGTAGGATATCGCAGTCGGCATGCCCGACTATAAGTTTTTTTATTGTTTTTTTTTCTGAACTAGCGGTCGTATTTTCTAGTGCTGGAAAGCGTGGTTTTATCAAAACACAGGGTGGCAAATATTTTGTAGTATTTATAAATGTGGAGTTGTTGAGGAATAGTAACAACACATAAAAAGTTATTACTATTACACTGTGGAACAAATTCAGGTTAGCAAAAGTTAGGTCGATTCTGAGAGTGAGGGGTGAAAATAGAAGCTAAATTAGAAGACCCGTATCGCGGCGTTTGCTTATGTTAGTTCGAATTTTTTATATGGTTTTTTGGCTATAACTCGTCGACTAATAGATATTTTTTAAATCTGTAAAAGCCAAATTATAGCTAGAGACCTGAACAATAATAAAAAAAACAAAAAAAAAAAAATTCGATCAAATTAATTTTTTTAAAAATTTTAATTGTTGCACAGGTCTCTAGCAATAATTTGGCTTGTACCGATTTAAAAAATATCAATTAGTCGACGAGTTATAGCCAAAAAACCATATAAAAAATTCGAACTAACATAAACAAACGCCGCGATACGGGTCTTCTAATTAAGCCTCTATTTTCACCCCTCACTCTTATTAGAATCGACCTAACTTTTGCTAATTTGAATTTGTTCCACAGTGTTATTATTATAAAATTATCTAGTTAAAGATTTTTTTAAAATAAAATTTTATCCCAGCAAAAAAAAAATTGGAAATAATGATTTAAAAACTACTTCTTTCACTGCTTCACAAGTATCCGTTAGTGTATTTTTCTTGCTTTTTTAGAAGTAATTCTGAACAACTGGAAAAAATTACTTCCTTCATTGCTTCCAAAGTATCCGTTATTATATTTTTACAGCTTTTTTAGAATTACTTCTGAAAAACATCCAAAAAATCATTTAAAAATTGCTTCTAAAGAGTAATTGCTCTAAAAGTGATCCCAAAAAGTGATTTTGGTATAATTTGGCATTTCCAAACAGAGGGTCGCGGGTTCGATTCCCAACGGGACCAATATTTTTTTTTTATTTTATGATTTTTTTTAATATTTATAATAAATTTGTTTAAATTCAATATTTTTTTTTTTTAAGTAGGTATATACCCAAGTAAAAAAATTTTGATATAGTCATATATTATCACATAAAATTTTGTACAATTATATATTGGAACATATATTGGAACATATAGGATATGAGTAAATAATGTTTGATACATTTGGATGAGGACAAAATCCGGATAAAATTGCATCGAACCACAACTTATTCCATCAAATTAGATCTAATTGTATCTAAGTAGGTCTAATACGATATAATACGATATAATTTGATACAAATAGATGTTCTCATTTTTCGGATATAATTATATATAATATCAAAAGTGTATATAAAAAAAAATTATGATAAGTTGCATTTATGCACCTGTAAAAATAGCAATAACAATATTGAATTGGAGCGCACCTTTTACAATAGTTTAATAAGTACTTTTATTGAAGAGAATAAGGAACAATATCTCGTGGTAACAAAGTGGTGTTTTTATGCCAGTCAACTTTCATATCAAAGATTAGCTCGGCGGTAGAGCGCTAGACTAGCAATCGTGAGGTCGCAAGTTCGATACCCGGTGGCGGTAATAAAAAAACTTTTGTAAAATAAAAAAATATATTTTTTTTAGCGAAGAATATTTTTCGTTTGATTTTAGATCATATACATATAATAATATCTCTTTCTGTTTCTGTCCTGCTGGCCTTATCGAATTCTTTAAAAAAAATTTTATTCTTTGTAATTTACTTGTAAAAATTGTATCATCTTTCTTTAGTTTGAAAAATAATTTAAACAGAAAGAGATATTAATATATATGATCCAAAATTAAACGAAATCATTTATTTACCAAATAAAAGATCAACTATACAAATCCCTATTTCAAGAATATTTTTTTTAACTTTTAATTATTGAAAAAGGGCATCCTTTGCAATGAAAAAATGTTGAACTGGGAGTACTTCTCTCCTATGACAACTCAATGTTAAAATCATTAGTGTTAAATATTAAAAAATTCGTACATCTAGATCATCAATTGTAGTGCTTTTTCTACTGCTTTGGCATCTCTTTTTTTGCTGGGATTTGAAACAAATATTTAATTGAATAAGTTAAATGTTGGAAATGTTTAACTGCTTCAATTAATTGTACACAATTCAGCTGAATCAATTAAAATATAATTCTTGTTATCAATTTCGTAATTAAAACTGGTTTTTAATTTTTTATGCGCATGGTAAATAGTAGGTAAATGTTTGATTAACTGTTAATCGAATAGATTAAAAAATGGTTTCATAGACTTGTTTAGTGTTCGATTAAGCAGTAAATCCGACTTTTACTAGATTAACTTTTTTGTGTAAATTTGTTATAAGAAAAAATGTAAATTTATCACAACCCATGAGAATGGTATCGCATGATGTTTTTTTAGAAATTCCCAATCAATATTTCTATTCAAATCTTTTGTGTGTATTTCAATGTTTATGTATTTCATTCATTTGCTGCAATGTTTGCCTGCATTCATGCATGCTGTGTTTTGCCAAAAGTCATAAAAATGGAGAAAATTATTTATTACATTCAAAACGTTAGTCCATTTTTTTTCATATGTGTGTATAAAAATTTATTTTGTTTTTTTCAATTTTAAAAAAACCTCTGGGGTTAAATTCAAAACATTTTCCCGTTTGTTTGTATTTACCTCATGTTGTGTGATTAAAAAGATTTTTCTGGCATTTCTGATAAATTTTTCATCTCTAGTTTGGCTTTTAATACTGTACTGTATATAAATGTAACATTAATTGTAACTAGTTCAATTTCAAATGTGTAACACTATGGGGTCTGAGATATAATTTTTTTTTTTTTAAGAAATTTATATGAAATCTAATATATAAATATATTTGCTTTGTTATTCGAAATAAATTTATTAAAGAAAATGGTAAAGCCAATAAATTTTTAATAGAACTAATTTAAAAAATTCAGTTTAATAATACCAGACATAGAAATTTGCTTTTGCATAAGGAAAGACTCTCTCATACGAGTAGTAATAAGCAGTTTGTATTGTAGGTTGTATTTCAACTAATATAATGTTATATTAACAAACAAATTAATGCTGATGACAACATGATTTGTAACGACAGCTGAGTGTTCATACAACAATATTTTGATTGAAAACAAGTAAAAAAATTATGGTCATTCAAGCCCGACCACAGGATACCCTACACCACAGTACGATTTGCAACATGATCTGACAAACGAACCAAACTCCGGGAATGAATTATTTGTGCAATAAATACAGTGACAAATCTAAATGAATCTGCCAAAAAATGACATTTCAACAAATATGGGTAAGCTGGGTTTATATAAGGGCTAGATAGAAATTTGGACCGAGTTTCTTTACATTTACAGTCATTGTTTATGGTTTTATATCGTCATGTTGTTACGGTAATACAGAGAGCACTAGAGACAAAGCGCATTGCTCTTTATGCTTTCATTCATATACAGGCAATTCGGGTATCCATGATGAGATAGGGTATCTTTAAAGTTATATTCTATTGGTCTGAGTGCGACCGGAGGAGTGCTCAGATCGACGTTCTGTCGTTATTATTACGGACACTGCTTATCGGTGAATTGCGCGAAGGTCTAAACGACTTAGGCTTCAGAATGACAGAATTATTTCTGATCGTATGCAGCAGGCTAAGAACTTTACTCTTTCCAGGTATCAAGAAACACATCTAAGACGACCCTGATACCATTTCCGAACACGAAGAAGGTTAACGTGTCTCTACCTCTTGTTAGCGGTACGATAATAATTTTTCAAAGTGTAACTCTCGAAAAATCCCTTTATCACTTTACCTTTATCCAATAAGGCCACTAAGGCAGCTTATGCCTATCAGCTGTTCTATGGAAGGATGCGGAGTCTAAGACCACAAAAGGTCTAGTGGTTATTGAATACTTCATCCCAGCAAAAATTGGAGCCATACATTACAAACCATTTCTTTCAGTGATTCTAAAGTATGCGTTAATGTGTTTTTGCTGCTTTTTTAAAAGTAGTTCTGAACAACTACAAAAATAATTACTTCCGTTATTGCTTCATTCCGTTAGTATACTTTTAAAGCTTTTTAGAAGTAATTCCAAAAAATTACCTAGTTATTGCTTTTAAAGCATTGTAGCTCTAAAAGGGATCCTTAGAAGTGATTTTTGTTCAGTTTATTTCCGATTTGACAATCGCGGGTTCGAATCCTAGCGCAACCAATATATTTTTTATTTTTAATTTTTTTTCGTTTATTTAATCTTCTTTTTCAATTTTTAACTCTACTATTTTCTTGAGCTTAAGGTTTAATTGTTATTTCCTGAAGATGCTACACATTGGAGTAGCGAAATATCGAAAATAAAAAACTTTTTATAAATAAAAACCAAACCTTAAGCTCAAGAAAATAGTAGAGTTAAAAATTTTATTTTTAATTTTTTAATATTCATAATAAATAACCAATTAAACTCGTTCCTTAAATTTTATGTTTCTAGCTAGAGAGGTTTGGTTAAGCCGTTATGGGGGAAACTTTTTCCCATTTTTACCACGTTCCAGCCGAAAATTCAAAAAGTGGATTAGAGAAACCTACAAACCAAATTTGAGTTTTCTGGTTGCAGCAGTTTGGGCAGGCCGTTAAGGCCTTTTGCCCTTTTTGCCCCTTCCTGTAATAACTTCCAAAAATTCTGTCTCAATTGATGTTTATAACAGGATGAACCTTTTTATAAAATTTTCAGCTTCAGAGGGACACTATTCCCATTTCGAACACCCATTTCTACCATGTTCCTGTTCGAAATTTGAAAAGATGTCTTATCTATAAGTCTACGCGGGAGGAGGAACATAGATATCAAATTGCAAATTTTCCTATTTCCAGCGGTTTGGTCAGGCCGCCAAAGGGGAGACTTTTCCCTATTTTGCCCCTACCGGCAGAAATTTCTACAAGTCTGTTGAGGAGGAGGAATCTACATACCAAATTTCAAGTTCCTACTTCCATCAGTTTGGGCAGGCCGTCAAGGGGGAGAATTTCCCTTTTTGGCGTCCCTGTAGAAATTTCTCAAGCTCAAATAATATTTTTAAAAAATAATAATGCTAATTTTTGTTTTTAATTTTGATCGATGAAATAGAGTTTCCTTTGCATGCATTCAATAAGTACTGAGACATTTTTGAAGTGGGGTTACTGAATTTCTATGACTGTTAATATGATTGGTACTTACATTAAAAAAGAAGTACGTCTAGATAACACCAAAAAATATTGATTCCGGACCCACCTTATAGTATACCGATCGACTCAGAATTTTTTTTTTACTTCCATTTAACGATGTCCGTCTGTCCGTCCGTCTGTCTGTCCATGCAGACAGATCGCAAATATTAAGATATTTTGATGAAACTTGGTACAGCGACTTATGTCGGTCCAAGGACGAAGCCTATTGATTTTGGTGAACATCGGTCCATGTTTAGACCTAGTGCCCATATAAGGGTCCCCCCAAAATTGGCTTGGTTACAAACTCAGGTCGCAAATATTAAGATATTTTAATGAAATTTGGTTCGCTGACTCACATTATAGAAAATTTTGACACAAGTCCTATTTTAGCCCATTCGAATTTGGGATCCAAACATTAGTTGGCTTTAACCAGAATGGTGTAGGGTATTGTATAGTCGGCATGCCCGACTTTAACCTTTTTACTCGTTTTTATTGTATTGCATCTCTTTCTTTTGCTGAAATAATGTTAAACCCCGTTTGGGTTTCATTGGGCTGCAAGAATTTTGTAACATGAATTCTGCAACATGAAGAGTGCCGTCTTATGGGGTCACATGAGGGTCGCCGAGCCCGTTATAGGCGACCCAATATCAGGGGCCGCGGACAGGACAGGACGTGGACATACCGATATTAGTAGCCTGAATAGGGGCTCAGGTATAGTTCACTAATAGCTCGAAGAGGCTCAGGAGGGAAACAAAATTTTCGAGGTATAGGGAAAATCGAGAAATAAAACAAAACGGTTTATTTATCTGTCTAGTGGAGTATCGAAGCGGAAGAATTTAGAGTCCTTCCCGGAATACTGCACTACACATAAAAAATTATTAACTTAAAATTCCTAATTAAAGATTTGTTTAAAATAAAACCTGTTTTTTAAAAAAATAACCATTCTTGGGCATTCTAGTTCGTTGTAGTGAGCGTTTGTCTAGTTCAATTTATTATAAAGAACAAATCGCTCCTCTAGTTCAATCGCTCTTAGAAAGTTTCATCCAATCTTTCACATCACAATTTTTTCAATCGTTCGCAATTGAACGAAACGAGCGATTAGTAGTGAAATAGGTCTTTCGTTCAGTTAGTTCAGTATACTCTTAGTTCAACTGAGAGTAAATTTCACGAAATATACAAGTCCAAAATATTTAACTGAATAACCCAGTAAAAATGTGGAAGCAGTAAAAACATTTGCTGCTTCCTTACTGCTAATTTTACCGCTTCTAAAAATGTATAGCTTCGTCAACAGCTCAAATGAAATGCCCAAGTTGATTAATTGTTTACATCGCTTTTTGCTGCGCTTTTCAAAAAGGCATGAAATGGGCAATACATTTTGATTGCTTAAATATTTTTGCGGATTTTTTTATCAAAATTTTTTAAAATGCGGAAAAAAGTTATTTTAATGAAAATAAGAGGCGTTTTCTCTTCACGGAAAAATAGGCAGGAATATTGTACTTTTGAGAAGGCATGATTTTAAATAGTTGAAAAGCTTTATAATATGCACTTCCGAGAAGGCATGAATTATCGACATTTTAAAAGAAAACCAGGAGCACTAATTAAAAGCGGTGAATTCATGCCTTTTCGGATCTTGAAACAAGTGCTTCCACGCGAGCTATCTCGAACAAAAATCAGGCATGATATCAACAATAATGCAATCGCTTCACTGCTCAACTTTCCTTGACAAAAATACTTCCAAGCAAGCAGTAATTTCTGCTGGGAAGTTAAATACTTTAAGTGAATATAAAATATTTCAAAAAATATTTTTTATCACATAATTCCCATATTATTTTTTCTTTAACTTCATGGTTATATAGAAAAATTTTAGTATAAAAATCAAACACATTTGAAGTTCACTTTAATTGATTTTTGCTTCAATTTTATATGTGAAATATATATGGCTCTAAATCAGGCCCATCTCAACTTATTCGGTAGTAGTATGATGGACATATATTTGTATTGCAGAATAGAGTGATTTTAAATTCATTTGGAATTTTCTCAAATTCATTCGGAGAATTTAGAAGACTTTGTTTACTGGTATAAATGTATACATACAATTTATATTTGACAAATGTTTTTCAAATTTTTTCAAACTTTCAAATTGTTCATAATTTGTTAATTTATTAATTTAATTGTTATTTCCTGAAGATGCTACACAATGGAGTAGCGAAATATCGAAAATAAAGAATTTTTATATATAAAAAACAAACCTTACGCTCAAGAAAATTGTGAAATTAAAAAATATATTTGTAATATTTTAAAATATATTTGTATAATTTTGAAATACATTTTGAAAATTTTAAAATACATTTTGGACAATTTTGAAATGCAATTGGACAAATAACAAAGGTTTTTAGACAATTTTAAACAATATTTGGACAATTTTGAAAGATGTTTGGACAATTTTAAAACATTTTTGGAAAATTTAAAAACATTTTTGAATAATTTTGAAACATTTGAGACAATTTTCAAACATTTTTAGACAATTTTTAAATATATTTGGACAATTTTAAAACATTTTTGGATAATTTCAAAACATTTTTAGACAATTTTGAAACATTTTTAGACAATTTTGAAAATTTTTTGGAATGTTCTGAAATAAAATTGAAAATGGTGTAATAAAATAAGGACGGCAAAAAATAAAACTGTTAAATTTGCAGAATTTTTGTTATATATGACTTCACTTTTAGTTGATTGAAAATGACAAATTATACTGTAAAATCCTCGGAAAATTTTGCTAAATATTAGTAGACTGAAAACAGCAAAAAATCTGTTGTATCTACAAAATTTTTGTTATTTTTTAGTTAAATTTAGTTGAATGTTAATAACAGATTAGTCTGCTAAAATTATTTTTATTTGCAATAAAACAAAATCGAAGAAAACTGTGAAATCTTTTTTTGGGATTTTTTGGTCTTCTGATCCTAGCGGGTTACATTAATATTTTCTGCTAACTAAAATTTAACTCGAATATAACTAGAATTCTGCATATTTAACACTTTTACTTTTGCTGTTCCTATCTTACTAATATTTGGCAAATTGATCTCCTAACTTTGGTAGTTTTTTCTGCAAGGTAATTTCTGACTAATTTTTGGTAGTTTCAACTAAAATTTTTACAAACTTTTTCCTATTAGTGTAAGAAAGTGAGTATTCTCACCGGGTATTCAACACTGAGGGTACACCTCTTTCGAATTGGCCATGCGAAGGATGACAAAGCCTTAAGTGTATGTCCATCTCTTTTCGGATATGAGCCGGTTGTGATTCCTCTTCTTCAATCTAACCTACTGCCGTTATTTCTGTAATCAATCGGTGTAAAAGCAATTAAAATATTAATTAATTATATACATTTTTGAATGAAAAAGCGTTTTTATTTTTTTTTTTTGTGGAAACTATAATTGAAATTGAGCCTACAATTGATTTTGTAAATACAAACAACAGGTTTGTTACTTGATTGTTGAATATATTTCAATTAAATAGCCAACATATTTGTTTTAGTTTAATTTTAATTAAAAAAAAAAAACGACGTTGCCTTGATTGTTAATTTTTTTTTGTCAGTGAAATAGTTTGTCTTATCAACAAACGATTTTGTTGAAATTGAAAGAAAAATTTAAAAACAAAATTTATTGATTGTTGTTTATTTTTTTATTAAAAACACCCCTTAAATAAAACAATATATATTTTTAAAATTTTTTTTATTTTTTAAACTATTTTTTTATTTTCATATAAGTTTAAGTTATATTTTAATGCAAGCTTAAAAAACACTTAAATATTTAAATAATTTTCGTATTTTTTTTATTAAATTTCGGCATTTATAAAATTTTTTAAGCATTTGCGAGTGTGTATAACAGAGTTTTATCTTATATTAAGGAACTAGTTCAATTGAACAATTCAGTCCTTTGAATGACATGAACGAGATCATCATTAGTCGGTCTATTGGTTGAATTAACAAAATAATATTCTTTTAGTTTTAATAACGTTGCAGATTTTCTAATGCCTTTAGTTTGTAGGCAACTACTTTGAAGAAAAAAATTGTCAAACGAACAAATGCTTTTCCGACACGCAGTTCAGTCGCGGCTCATAACAAAAAGAACGATTTGAAAGAACTATTTCATTAACTCGAATTTACAATAATGATCGGGTCAGTAGAGAACTTGTTTCAACAAACCAGTTTATTCGAAAAAAAAACTTGGAAATTCGTCATATCAACAAAATATTTAATAGATTTAATTAAACTGTTGCTGAAATGGAATTTTAATAACTAATTTTGTCACTTAAAATTTGGTGATATTTTTTATCTGTACAGGTCCCAGTGGAACAGGTGGTGCCAATCGAGAACTGATGTATGTAGGTTTTTACAGCTGGCTTCAAAAGACAATCTAAGCGAATGTCCTCGATTTTGAGATACTCCGACATTCGGAGTATTTCACCTAGAAAGACATAAAAGACCTATGTTGGCCGCAGTGCGTCAGTATTGTCAAATAACGTCAATTTATCTTCTATTTGATTTTGCACATTATGGTATAATAATCCAACAAACTATTTAGTTTTTTAAGCATCAGATATTTATATTTCCGGCAATCCGAGTTCTAAAGAGACTTCTCGTAGGAGAATTTTTGGAAAAACTAAATCTATCAATTTGTTCTTAAATTACAAAATTTATATTCAAAGCAACCTTTTAAGTTTAAATTTTAATCTTTAGTGTTTGTTTTAATGTCACCACCAATGCCTGATTTTTTTTTTGTGTTTGTTTGCAACCAAGAAATTTTCTCTGTTTTATCTTAATTATCTCTATTTTTTTATATTTTTTCATCTCTTACACAATTTTCCAATTAGTGGGTTTAGTTTTTATGGATTTTCTTAACTTTCTTTTCAGTTTTATTATTTTTGTTTCACGAAAAATAAGTTTTTTTTATCTTTTATAATAAATCGTTTATGTTGTTGGCTCCGTAACCAAAATAATTTACATATTTTTTATAAACACAACTTTATATATTTCTCTTCCATTTACTCATTTATACATTTCCAATCAGAAAACAAAAACACTTTTAGATAAAGATTCAATTTTTCGAATTCAATTTCAATTTGAATTAATTTTTCGAAACACTCTTCATAATAACTTCAGGTGTAGGTAGGTTGCTTTTATCTGATTTCGTTTTATTATTATTCTTTTATACGTCCATATTGTATTTATTACCAAGTATTAATTTTCGACATTTTTATTAGATTTTATGAATTTTAAATGCAAATTTTTATGTATATTTAATGAATGTAAAATAAAATATATACAATTAATTGAAAAGTATCAATTTGAAAACGAAATAAAGACAAATAATAGATATAACAAAAATAAAAATCTAATAAAATGTATGTGTTTAAATAAAATTTATTGAAATGGATATTACTACTCAAAAAGAAATTTAATAAATGAATTTATTGTATTTAAAAGCAATTTACAGCTCAATTCAAATAAAACTCACCAACTGATTTCCCCAACCAACAAAATTAAATGAAATTTAACAAGAAATCTCCTAACACAGAACTATTTAGTTTGTGCAAAACATATGAACTATTAATGCACAGAGAGAATTTTTGAAAAATTTCAATAAATACTGGCAGCACTTACAAAAAAGATCTGCAAGGTGATTGAAACCGATTTGAAAGAAATTTTATTATGTTGCGGCGGCAAAAAAAACATTATTCAACATGTATTTTTGTTTAGTAGGTGAAAAAGGCGTGGAAAAAGGGGGTAAGGAATTTGTTTAAGATTTTTCTTAGTTCTTCCAAAAAAAATATTGCTGATTAGGTATCAAATGAAAGGTGTTTCCGATATCTCTCTTTAGGACTAGAAGTTATTCGGAAAAATTTCACAGAGGTGGCAAGTCTGGTTCTAAAATATAGGCAATACGTGTATCAAATATTTCTATTTCAAAAGTTCTTTAAAGCCAGATACAAATAAATTTGAATTTTGTTAATTTCAAACATGCGCTCATACAAAACCTCCCTTTGGCGGATAAAAAAAAAAACGTGTTCATTGATTTCGTCTCTTCTAAAGGGTGTTTTTTTAAGCCCGATAGAACTTTAAATTGTTAAAAATAACACAAAAAATTAAATTGTAATCAAAATTTTTTTTTTATTGGAAAGATCAATACGTGACATTAACATTTGAAAATGATTTCGGGCATATGGGCACCGCGGCTGTTCTTGACGAAGCGCATTCTGGACGTCCAATTTTGGGCCACTTTTTCGAGCACTGCTGGCCGTATGTCACGAATAACACGAACAATGCTGTCCTCCAAGGCATCAATTGTTGCTGGTTTATCAGCATAAACCAGTGACTTCACGTAGCCCCACAGGAAATAATCGAGAGGTGTCAAATCGCACGACCTTGGAGGCCAATTGACATGTCCATTTCTCGAAATCAACTTATCGCCAAATTTTGATTTCAATAAGTCGATGGTTGCGTTCGCCGTATGGCACGTAGCGCCATCCTGTTGAAACCACATCTCCTCCGGATCAATGTCATCCATATTTTCAAACAAAAAATCATTGATCATGGTGCGGTAACGATCTCCATTGACCGTAACGCGAGCTCCGGCCTCATTTTTGAAGAAATAAGGTCCGATGATGCCACCAGCGTGAAAACCGCACCAAACGGTGCATTTTTCTGGATGTAATGGAGTCTGTAGGGTCTCTTGTGGATTGGTCTTACTCCATATGCGGCAATTTTGCTTATTAACAAACCCGTTAAGCCAAAAATGCGCCTCATCGCTGAACACAATTTTGCGATAAAACAACGACGAATCGACGACTGATTTTCAAAGTAAATTTGGATAATTTCGTAGCGTTGTTCAAGCGTGAGTCTATTCATGATGATTTGTCAGAGTATACTGAAACAAATAAAAAAAATGTTTCATCAAAATTTAATTTTTTGTGTTACTTTTTACAATTTAAAGTTCTATCTAGCTTAAAAAAACACCCTTTACAACATTTCTAAGTTTCATCAAAATCAGAGTAAATAACAGATTTGAAAATTTCCTACTTAATTTGAATTTGAGTTAACAATTCTACTAACAAGCAATATCGGCTAAATCTATGCCGTGCTCACAGTTTCGGAATTTTGGAACAAAATTTTTTTTTTTTAATTATATCTTGTAACACATTGTTTCTAATGTACAGAGAAAACAGATTCGTAGATCCAACCGAATTTTTGTAGTTCCAGGTACAATCACCGAAATTTATTTACAATTTTTGAATTTTTGTTGTGTTAATAGATTACTTTAATGTTTGTGGATTATAAATTCTATAAAAAAATAACACGTTCCACAAAATTTATTTAAAAATTAATTTTTTTTTATGTCGCTAACTCGGATAGAACCGGCAACCTTCCGCTTGTCAGCCCATTGCTTTTTCTCTAAGCTAAGCTCTATTAAAATTTTTTTAGTCAAATTTAAAATCTGAATTTCTTCAGGTTTGAATATTTTGTCTATAAATAAAATTATATCAACAACAGAAAATAAATTGCGTCTTTTAATTTGAATAAAAAAAAAAAAATTATGTCGCGAACCGGCGTAGAACCGGCAACCTTCCGTTTGTCAGCCCATTGCTTTTCCTCTAGCCTAAACTCGATATAAATTTTTTTTGTCAAATTTAAAATTTTAATTTCTTCAGGTTGATAATTTCAATATTTTGTTTATTTTTTTTATTGTTTACTTTTTTGGGCGGGGGGAGGGGGCGCACAGTGCTTTGTCCCATAGACAAAAATCAAAAAAAATTTGTGTCCAATTTCGCTGAAAATATTTTTTTTTCTATATATACTAAAATTACTTAATCTTGTAAATATTATCCCTTCTGTTATAACTCATTCTATTTACACTAGAGGTCGCTAAAGTAGCTAAAAAAGATGAATTTTTTGTATCTTACAAAAAAAAGAAAATTGGTAAAAATTAATTTTTGTTTTGTTTTTTAAAATACTTGAATATATTCGAATCAGTAAACCATACTAAAATTGCAAAAAACTCTGCAATTAACATATTAAATTAGTTTATGAATTTTTACAATATCTTTGCTGGGAGCCTGCAAATATCAAAAGTTAAATGGAACTTTAAAAAAATTATGTTAATTGATTTTAAAATTTTTTGTCATGCTCTTCTAATTTTATATAAGCAAAAATAAACAAAAGAACCAATTTCTTAATTTAATTATAAAAAAAAATCTAAGTGTCAAAAAATTAATTTTTGTAATTTCATCTTTTAAGGGTTACGAAAAAGTTTACAACTTTCTTAGATTTTAATAAATTGGTAAAAAAAAATTTTTCCAATAATTAAGGTAATATTATTTAAAAAAAAAAGTATTAACTTTAGTAAAAACACATTATCTAAATATTTCATTAATAAGATTATAAAAATGACCAAAGTTTGATAATATACACTCAAAATAGTTTGTAGTTTAAACTAACTGAAAATGCAATTTAAAATAAATGAAAAATCACTTGAAAGCGGTCTACTATCTTTTCATTTAAACCAAAAGAACTTTTCATTTATTTAATTTCTTTAACTTTCAAAAAATTAACTACAAACTCCGTAGGAATAATGATATTTGGTTTATTTAATTTTTTTAACTGACCTAGAAATCTAAAAGGGTTTTTTTTAACAAAATATTTTAAATGAAATATTAACTTTAACAGAAGCCCGTATTTATATTTAATTTATTTTTTAAATAAAATACAAAAAAGTTGAAAAATATATCTCTTTTCATTAAAGAAATTAAATATGCTAAAATCCCAAACGTATTTAACAAATTGTGAAAAATAATCCGTTGTAGGCATCTCCCTATCCGGATTTCATTCTTGCCTAAGGAAATCGTCAGGGGACGACGTTTGTAGAATTTCTGGAAATATTTGTTAAGTTAAATTCCAAACTCAGTGAGAATTTCTTGTTCTCGTCTGGGAGTGTTATTAAACATTTAAAATATTAAAGAAATAACAAAAACAAAAACGAAAAATTTTACACAATTTGCTTTGTCATCTTCCAATGTACTACTCTGTTGTTTTGACAGATCTACTAATGTAGTGATATCAATTCATGTAGAAACAACAATAAAAAACAATATTTTCTTAAGTGTTAGTAACATTTTAACTGTATAATCATTTAAAAATAAATATACGGGTAACTTTTTAAATAAACTACAGTCAGTTACTGTAATAATATTTTCAGTGTATTAAAAAAAGTTATGTTAATTGATTTTCATATTATAATTTTTTTTTGTTAGGAATAGACCTTTATTTATTACATTAAAAAAAATATCTACCAATTTTTTTTATAGAAATCAGAAAAAAAATATTTTTTTTTAAAGACTCTTTTTTTTATATCTCATTCACGTAATAAAAGCTATATATGTATATTTAATATTTTAACTAAATTACCAGCTGATAAAAAAAAAAAATCAATCTTTGAACTTTGGGAGCAAATTCAATAATGTATCACCGCTAAAACTCTACGGGAACATTTTTATGTTACATTCTAACATTGTAACCCTCTAACTCTTCAATGAAAGGGAATTTTTTGGCCCCTTTTTAAAAAGCGACAAAAAAACCCGTAAGTTGAGTAGTTAGAGGGTTAAAATGTTCCACAAAAATATTCCCCGTAATGTTTTACATAAGTTCACTGAACACATCCTATACCTAAAATGGAAGATGCCCATGGTTTCTCCCTAAAATCCAGGTGTGTGGGACATTCATTTGAGCGTCAATTTTGAATAAGTACGAAATTAACCCTTAAACACATATTAAGTTTTTACTTATTACTGGCACTTAAGTTAAATTTTCAATGCTGATGTCTTCAAAGATTTAAAGTAGAATTTCATGACAAATATTTTTGCGCAACATCTTAACCCTCTAACTCTTCAACTTACGGGTCGTTTTTGTCCCTTTTAAAAAGAGGCCAAAAAAGTCCCTTTAATTGAAGAGTTAGAAGGTTAAAATGTTCCACAAAAATATTCTTCGTATTGTTTTACATAAGTTCGCTGAACATACCCTATACCTAAAATTGAGGATTCACATGATTTCCTATTTTAATCCTATTTAATTTTTTTTGTTTTAGAAAAATAATTTTAGGCGCTTAAAACGCATTTTTTATGAGAGGCATTTTTTTATTAATGAATCGATCAATCTAACCAATTTTGGCACAAATATGGCTTGACCTTATATAAATTCACGTGCTAAATTTCATCGCAATCGGATTACTTTTGCAGGTTTTATAAAGATTTTAAAATAAAGGATATATGGCAGGACTAAGAGTCCTTGCTTCGATTTTGATAAAAATTGATACAAAGGTTTCCAGTTTTATGGTTATCTCAATGGACACTTTTTGTAATTTTATGTCCATTTATGTAGCTAATATAATATTTTTAAATTTCAGAACCTATGGAAGGTGGAAGTGTCATTGGCCCGATATTTCCAAAAATTAAAATTTTTCTGAACTAAGGGGTTCTATGTCAGTGTACCAAATTTCAAAACCTATCTCCACTCCTTCTATTTTTTTCCAATCGTTATGTGGGCCGTCCCGAGAAAACCGTGGGCGATAGAAAATTGGGGGTGTGACATTCGTATTCAGCAGGTCATTTTACATAAGAATTAGCAGGAATAGTGTCGGGGCCGATTTTTATGCAGATCAGTATTACACAATACCAATTTCGTTTCATAGTCTAACTCATATACTACGAAGTCA
Source organism: Leucophora obtusa (assembly GCA_949987735.1). NCBI lineage: Eukaryota > Metazoa > Arthropoda > Insecta > Diptera > Anthomyiidae > Leucophora > Leucophora obtusa. The sequence continues at coordinate 63,918,803 of OX465299.1, read as the reverse complement.
AAAGTTTGACGTCGAACAAAACCTTAAATTTAATAAGTTTACAGATTTAATTTTTTTACATAACTTAACCAAATATTCCCTCTTTAAATCTTCATTAAATTTTCTGCACAGTAAACCAAAGAATTTTGCAAACTTTAACTTAAACATAATAAATGTTTAAAATTTATTGTATTTATCTGCCTATAGCTAATAATATATTCGTTATATATTTACATTTTATCTTTTACTTAGATCGTAAGTAAAACTTTAAAACATCTTATATCATTCATATATCGTATTTTACCTGTTACAACTACTTTTCTAGTTTATATTCATACTGTTTTACTATTGTGTAGACGTTATTGGTTAATATTTTAACAATAATATACACATGTATTAACACCATAAATTTTCTATGATTTTATAGACCCTAATGGACAAATCTAGCTTAAGGCTAAATACGCACACACATAACATAAAATATACAAATAACCATAAATGTTTATAAAGCTTGCATTTGACTCCATATTGACGACTATTTACTCTAACCATATAAACTATCAATACAATAACTACTTCAACTACGAAGAATATGTACATTAGGGTGGATCGAATTTGGCTTTTTGAAGGAATTTAGCTAAGGACAGGTGCAAGAGAAGTTGTGAATATATATCGCAAATATTGTTTAGAAATCTTAAATTAAAAAAAAAAAAAAAATAAAAATTTTTAAATTTTTAAACAAATCCAAAAACCTTAAATTTTTAAACAAAGTGCAGCTTTTTTCCAAAATCGACATTTAAAAAAAAATTATTTTTGATTCTCGACAAAATAAAAAATCGATATTTTGCTTGAACAATATTTGCGTTTTCCACAGCGTATTGAAAACCACTAAATACGGTTAAAACCCACTAGAAGTGCACTCACAATATTTTATCATTAAAAACAACCTAAAATACATATTAAATTAATTGAAAACAGAATTAAAAAAAGTATTACTGATTTTTCATTATATTCAAACCATTTTGCTATTTATTTTCAAACATTGTTTAAACAATCCATAAAAGAAATGAAAATAACTGAAAATTCTGTTAAAACAATCATCAATTTTTAACTGACAAAACGTAAAAAAACGATTTTGTGGTTTGTTTTTTCATATTTGAAAGTTTTTTTTTATTGAATTTTCAAAACACTACACACACAACTAGGGTTTGGGATTTCCCGAACTTTTTTATTTCCCGGGAAACGGGAATAAAAAAATTTGATTCCCGGGATTCCCGGGAATCCCGGGAAATGTTTTTGAACAAAATTGTTGATGAAAATCACCTATATAAATAATTTTTGTGAAAAAAAACACTATTTCAGTACAAATGCAGATTTCACATAAATTAATCGCAGCACTGCCAAATGAATTGCATGATTCCAGCAGAAAGCACCTACTACTGGACTGTCGGAAACAAACCGTTTCATCACATCTTATTTCTACAATTCTTCTTATTTCATCAGCATTACATCAACCAACCCCAGGTTATAAAATGAATTATTTACGTTTATACTTATGTTCAAATATCTCTTTTGTGATATTCTTGTCCATTCATCTAAGATTATAGTAAATCTCCTACTGTTAGAAATATTGGTCAATATTTCTTTATCATGATATCTTTTACATGATTGTAGTAATTTAATATAATGTTCTTTACATCAGTTTCATTTTTTTGCAATGCCAAGTTTTTATTATAAAAACTTTCTCGAATATAAGAAGATCTAGTTATGGTGCGGATTGACATTCCGACGACTGTGGCTAATTTGGATACCATTTTAGGAAATGTTTGCCCTACCATAGAACCTTTAATGCCTATTCAGCTTACACTTTTTTCTTCGGGTACTTTGCTAATTTTAGCTTGTTGTTGTTTTCTTCAAGAGAAGTTGCATGACCATAACTTTTTTTTTGTGAACCGAATTTAGATGTCGGTTAACCAAATTTAGATACCACCGTTAACCATTAGTCTTTTCTTTTCACATTTATTAATGAAAACGTTACTTATAAAATTATTGACCCTTAATATAAAGGAGTATTTTAAATTTAAAGTCGACTTTATTTTTAATCAAACGGCTTTGTTCATTTTGTGTATGAAAACCTTACAAAAATATTTATATTTTCAAATATTTTGATTGGTTGAAAATAAATTAACCAATCAGAATGCTCCAAAAATAAACCAAGTCAAGGTATACTGCCACCCAATATTTTAACTAAAGTCGACTTTGCCTAAATTATACGTTTGAAAAATTTAGATAGTAAGGGCGATTATTTGTAAGAAACAGCTTTTTTTCATATTTCTTTAAAACATTTTTCCAAGTTTTTAGGTTTTACTACTTAAATTTTGAATAAGTTATGCGAAAAATCTTTATTAGTTGAAATGCTCCTAATTACTTGGCAAAGATTTTATTTGTGTGTCAAATAAATGTATTCCTTTTAAAAGATTTTAACAATGAAGTTTTTGTTTTGGTATTTAAAGTGTTTTTTATGACTAAAATTAAAAAATCCTATTCGAAACAAAAACAATTTAAAAAATTTAATATTTTTAAAATTTCCCGTTTTCCCGGGAAAAATATATTATTTTCCCGGGAATTCCCGGCAAACTTTTCCCGGGATTTCCCGGGAATTCCCGCCCGGGATTTCCCGAACCCCAAACCCTACACACAACACACACGTTCATATTTTTATTGGATATGTTTGTGTGTATGAGTAAAGGATTTCTTGTAATTTAAATTGAAATAATTTTGTATATAAACAAACTATTTTAACAAAAAAGGAAACCAAAAATATCTGAATTTTTTGTTTTAAAACAGAAAACAATGAAATTATTTAAATTATTTTTTCTAAAAATAGAAAACTAAAAATAGAACTTAAGTAGGTTTGAGGTTAAGAAGAAGAATAAACATTTTTTAAAAGTTATAAACACATTATTAATTTGCAAATCAGACTAGATCTAGTTTCTGCCTTTTTTATGGACAGGCTTCATCAGTGATTTTCCATTAAATTGTATTATTGCTTATATTTTATTGTCAGATTGTCTCTATATGATAATTTGACTGAAAGTATCAACTCCTACAGACGATATATATTCTTTTGTGGTTTGTTTTTTATTGACTGATAAAAAAAGTTAAACAATATGTTTCAATGTATTTTGATTGACTCTTCAATTGAAAACAAACTTTACCTATTATTATTCAAATAAACCTCAATCGCTTATTGAAAATATATTGTGAGTGTTATAATATTTGCAATAATATTGCGTAGTTCCAATTCGCTCCACTCTAATGTGCATTCTGTGAAATTAGCAGTGTATGACAACAAATTTTAAGTGACCAATGATAATAAGACGATAATTATTATGTTTTTCAATTTATGTTAACATTGTGTTAAGTGCTCAATAAATTAGAGTTTATACCGCGTTTAGACTATATTCCAAATATATTTAAAATTTATTTCTGTTATTGAACTTATGGCTGTAGTCAAAATCGCCCCCAGAAAAATGGCACAAAAAGAAAAATAAAAAATCGTCCAAAAATTTTGTCTATAAAGTTCGATGACGTTTCATTTCAAAACTCACCCAATTTTTTTTGGGCGTTAATTCATAATTTTTGGGTTAATTTCCGTAAACACAAATTGGTCTATTTTTCGTATGAAAAACTATCGAAAAATTAAATACGAAAATTTTTTTGAAGAAAAACTCAGTAAATGTGCGGGGATCCTGAAAAATAACTTTTTTCCACATATGGGAACTCTATACACAGAAAAAACAAAAACGAATTTTAACAACGAGATTGATTATATCAATTAAAATTTTAATTGCTTTTGCACCTATAACTCAAATGGTGCTATTAACTACTAAAAATTGTGTACGATTAATTGAAACATATTTCGATTAAAGTAGCCCTTTAGAAAAACGTGTAAGTCCACACAATGTAATCGATTTCGTGTACTTCACATTGTGTGTACTTACTATATGGGATACTTGTGTATAACAATTCTATATGAAACTAAAAATATTTTAAATTTTTCAAAAATTTTGTCTAACTTACATGCCACTATACTTGTGTGTACTTACAAAGTATATTGGCCCGTGGGCCATTACAATTCGGCCATACCCTGGGTAAAGTAAGCCAGCTTGTGTGTAGAGTTTGAAAGCACTCGGCGATTCTAGTAAATGCACACAAGTATCTCCGAGTACGTTCAAACCCTACACACAAGCTGGCTTACTTTACCCAGGGTATGGCCGCATTGTAATGGCCCACAAGCCAATATACTTCGTAAGTACACACAAGTATAGTGGCATGTAAGTTAGACAAAATTTTTGAAAAATTTCAAATATTTTTAGTTTCATACGCAATTGTTATACACAAGTATCCCATATCGTAATTACGCACAATGTGAAGTACACGAAATCGATTACGTTGTGTGAAATTGTTCAATAGTATTTACTTTTTTTAAATTTTTTTTATAAAACATTACAAATTAAAAATTTGTGGGAACAACTTTTTCTAGGTTAGAGTTTTGGTCTTTTTTACAAATGTATGTCTTTTTTATAAAATAAAAAATTAACTTTCACAATTATTTTTTTTTCACGGAAAAATAAATTAACTTAAACCATATTTATTTCAACATATATTTGTTTAATTTTTATTTTTAAATTTAAAGTAAAAATATTTATTTCGGCCATTCATCCCACAATGAAAAAAAAATGTTTCCCCTTATTTATTTCTTTAATCCTTAAATGCATGATCTCTTCGATTTTAACCATTTTTTATATATATGATTTTTAAAGGCGTGTACATTTCAAGAAAAATACAAAAAAAAAATTATTTAAAAAAGGGTGATTTTTATTGAAAAATATGGTTTTTGCCAAATAGCTTAATTGTGATTAAGTATTTTAACGTATATGAAAAAACAAAAACAAAAAAAATCTATAAACTATAATTTATACATTTATTGTCGCCGAAATTAATTTTATTGCGAGAATACCACTTTAAATATTTAAACAAATATTTTTGAATATTACACTTTTTGTAAAAAAAACGCGTGTTTTAGATTTTTCACAAATATACAGAGCAAAACCAAGATTTTACCCTAACTGTTTAAAAATTCTGCACTAAACTATAGGAACACTATGTACAGAAGGGCCCCTAATGCCCAAAAATGCACTTTTGTGCATCAAGTGGGTTTTTATTTTATTAAAAAAAACCGGCGTGTTACTAAATGGCTACACCATGCATTTAAGGGTTAACATTATTTTTAGTTTAATAAAGAGTATTTTGCCAACTATTTAAAAAATATATATTAAATTCAATTATAAACTTTTATTTATGTATATGGCAAAGTGCAAAATTCAAAAACAGATCCACAATTTCGGAGTTTTTTTTTTAATTTTTATAGTGCAATTAAACTTTATAAAATTTTGTATAATTAGATATCATGTCAGATAAATTTATACATGAAATTAATACAATTTTATATTTAATCCTCAAATAGAATAATTTTATGTAACCACAAGGCCGAGTTTTAATGATGTGCATTAATTTCCATACTGAGAGAATTAACTTATAATTTTTATTTATTTATTTTTTATTAATTTCTTATTATTAATTTTGGACTATGAAATTTTTTTATAAATCATACTAATTTTTTCGAAACATTAATAATGATATTCATTAATTGAATTAAGCTTATTATAAAATTCTATAAAACTTTTTAATTTTATGAATTCTTTCATTAAATATATTTTGTATATCCGTAAAATATGGTACAATTTACTACGCTTTTTGCATTTGCTAAATACTTTTTATTTATCCACTCCAGCTTAGCAACGACAACAACCAACTATAATAAATAATAATAAATGAAATCAGAGTAGGAAAATAAACTCTAACGAACCGTACTTCTAGGGTTGCGTACCGCACATCTCGAACACAGTACACAAGCATATTGGTTTCGTAGAAAACACATACGCTATTCTCTCCAATTAGTGTTTGTGTTTATACACACAGCCCAATTTCGGTACGCTGCGGGTGTGAATATGTGTTGAAAGTACAATACATTATCGTAGCATTTGCGTTCATCAGACAATCGTAGTGTACCACATTCGGTTTGTGTACAAACACACAACCACTAAAACGATAGATACGGTATGTGTTCCTTAGCCGTACCCTACCCTACATGTTGTGTACAGTTTATTTTCCTACTCTGAATGAAATTGCTTCATAAATTTTATGAAGCTCTTCGTTGGCTGAATGATTTATTCATTGGAGGAGCGGGCTATTCATTTTATGAAAAGTTTCATTAATTTTATGAACTTTTCATAAACATTGACTTTAATGAAACCTGTTTTATAGATTCTATGAAAAGTTTCAGTGGACGAGTTCCAGTGAAAATTTTCATTGAAACTATGAAGAAATTCATTACTGAAGTGATGATAATTCTCTCAGTGTATTGAAGGTAATGTAAAAGTTAGTATTTTTTCAATATTGGTTAGAAAAGCCAATATTTTTCTGTTCACAAATAAATTTAACTTTTCTGATGATGAATTTTAAATAACTGCAATTAAGATTAAGGAATAAGGAAAAAGTTTCATTGGTTCCGATAGAATTCCAACCAATTTATTTTCTGTGTGTATGTACAGCTCATACTCTGAGAACATTTTTTCGATCCACAGTTAATTATGGGGACATTTGGTTAGTTTGGGGACTATCATCGAACTCTTCCTAGGTCTTGCGAATACTTTGAAGACATTTTTGTATTATATACCGCATAGTTTTGGGACTTTTTTGCGATATTTTTTTAAAACGTGATTTTTCTAAAAACATGATTTTTCTAATTTTTTTGCCATTCAGGTTGTTTGTTATACTCCCAAGTATAAAGTATCAAAAGCGGTTCAAAAATTGTGAGCATGTAGAGATTTCAGAGGTGTCCTGACTCAATCATAAACTTTTGAGGTCTTGCACCTGTTTGACAATCTATTTGGAAGAACAATCTGAAAAAAATTAATGGTCGAAAAATTAGACCAATTGAGTTCTTTAGGATCACGAATTTCAAAATCAAATATACTTTGAAGAGCTTATCCAGGAAAGTGACTGGAACCACTGAATTATTTAAGTGTACTCAAATTAACTTTACCCACCGGCTGCTCCTCTTACTAGGTGTTTCAACTAGCAGAGTGTTATTATTTGGCTGTGGGGGTTGTTTTTTTTTTTTTTTAATTTACAAATATTTTGTATCAGGGAAGGTATCCATGGCTGATAGTTGAAACGATGCGTTTACCGCTAAAGGTAACGCTTTCGGTAACTTTATTTTAAATGTAAGATATTTCACTTATTTCGGCATCGCTATTTTATGGATAACGGTATTTCGCTATTTTAGGTTAACGGTATTTAAGCTATTTCAGTAACGGTATTTTAAGGGTATCGATATTTACATTATTTCGGTATCAGTATTTTAAGGATAACGATATTTGAGTTATTCCGGAAACGGCATTTTAAAGATAACGGTACGTCGATAGCGGTATTTTAAGGCTAACAGCTGAAAGAGTTTAAATCGGTAATGATATTTTATCGTTATTGCCTGCCAACCCTGAAAGTATCTCGTGTGATAGTCTGCGATTTCTATGAAATTCGGATATCCCAAATACATATATGGAATACTCAGAAACATCTCTTTTATTATTTTGGGCACCCTGGGGATTAAGGTGCAAACTAGTCGAAAGGAAATCGACGATATTTTGGTTATTTTTTTTTTTTTTTTCATTGGCAGCATATCAGAAACTTTTCCAAAAAAGGTCTTCGGTTAAAAATTGATAAGAGACGAAGTAGCACAAATATACTAAGTGTTTTTAAAATAAATAAATTATTTACAACACTTTAACAAAAACAAAAAAAAGTTTCCGGTGATAGAGGCCCTTGAAAATCCCTAACCAAAAGTATAACATTTATATATAGTTCCTTTGAAAAAAATGATAAACAACTCGAAAAAAAACAGAAAGAGAGGGTTTAACCTAGAGTTTGCTAAAAACCGAAAAATTTGAAAACCGCGGTTTCGGTTTTTCAAAATTATAAAAACCGCGGTTTCGGTTATTTTTCGGTTTTCTTGTGATATAATAGAATTGTTTTAAAATAATTTAATATTTATCAGGCATGTCACAGACTTCAATTTCACTTGAAAGTAAAATTGAAAACGCAAATTGCATCTCCAGAAGTAAATGGTTTTTTTGCATATTTAGACCAAATATAACAGATAAACATAATTAATTATAAGTTAAGAATGCTGTTTTTAATAATTTCACTTAAAAAAGTATTTGTTAAAGACCATATTTAAGGTTTTAACACATATTTCGCATAAAATTAATATGATTTGGATGTACAATTTCGTAACGTTTTACTTTTGCTTCTTCAGGGTTTTTGCGTTTTCGTAAATTCTAAAATGTTTAAAAAAGACTTTTTGTGGTAAATTCGTGTTCCAACTGCTAAATTTTGATATAAGTTGTCATTTGTAGTTAAAAAAGAGAAGATCGCCGATCAAAATTTAAAATTTTAATTTTTTAGAAAAAATTACGTTTTGCTAATCAACAAGAAAATTATTGAATTTACCAACAAAAAGCGTTTTAAATGTAAATTTTTTTAAGTGAAATAGTTTACGACATTTTAGGGAATACATACCAAGCACTATTGAAAAGCTTTTTATTAAGCTGCTTAAATATCAATTCCACTTTGGTTTTTGAATGTGGAATGAAAACGATTTTCTTTCGTTTTACGTTTTGTGGAGAAACTTTTAACGTTTTAAGTACAACTATTGAGCCTGTAGCATACTCCATACTTACCAAAACGTTTCATTTTCTATACAAAATTAACCCTAAACTGCAAATTCAGAAGGAACAAAATTGTTTTCGATCACTTTAGGAAAAAAATGCGGAACTGAAATTGCGAAATCAAATCAATTCCGTAAAAAATCTGTGACATGCCTGTATGTATAACAATTAAATATTTTAATACATTCAAGATATTTATTAAAGTTCGATTGAAAATCTCACTCGAATAAAGGCAATAACACCATTCCTTTTGAAAAAACGCAGAAACCGTTATAAATTTAAATTTTTTATTCTTTTTTCTGCAGATTAAACTGTATTTAAAGAGTTTAAATTTGGAATTTAGCAATTTGTTTAAAACAATATATAGTTGAAATTTTATGCAATAAATTTCGCGGACTACGAAATAAAACTTTTTGAAAAATAAGCCGTGAAAATCTAAACTGAATACGTGAAACTCAATATCTCTTAAACTACATGACTTTTGGTGGTTTTTTTCCTAAAATTATAATCCTCAGCTTATATTATCTGTAGTAGTAAAAACAAAAAATCTTTAAAGTAATATTTAATGGAGAAATTGTTCATTACAGTTAAATACAGAATTTTGTAAAATAAGAGCTGAACCCTTTGCTTTCAGTATTTGCTAAAAACCGACTTATTTTTGTCGGTTTTCGGTTTCGGTTTTTAGGCCTCAAAAACCGCGGTTTCGGTTTCGGTTAAAACCGAACAGCAAACTCTAGTTTAACCCTTTCAATCGCCGAAATGGCCTATAATCTCAAACAATCAAACCTTAGAATTCTTATCTCTATAACATATCCGAATTTCATCAATATCGGAGATTATAACATGGGATTCCTTCCTTGTGAGTTTACCAAACAGGTTGTTACAGTTTAAAGAACTTTTTTGTTAAGCCGGTTACTACTTACATACTTTTGTAAATTGTTCCCTCAACCAAAATTTTATAATCGAAAAATTAATTCTCATCGTTCGTAGTCCAAGCAAAAGATCTTTTAGTTTTTTGTGGTTTTCTATTAATGTATTTCACTTCATTATACCATTATAATTTTCATTCAAAAGGCGGCTTCTTTTCATTCTTTCATACTCTAAACTTGGCTGTCATTTCTAGCACATAATTATAGTGTGCCATCATACAACAATAATAAAATAAAAAGATTAAAAAGAAAACTAAAATAAATTGGTTTCCTTAATTTTTTTTTCCCAAAAGAAAAGATATTAAAGGCCAAAAGTAGAAACTAAACTATAACAATATTAAATATAAAAAAATCCGCCGGCAGCTTATTAAGAAAGCAGGTCATAAATTGAACAGAAACAAAAAAGAAAAAAAAATATTAAAAACAAAAGATTTGTAAGACCAAAAATGAAATCAAACAAAAAACTCCGACATTTGGTTATGATAAAAAGTAATTGTAATTTACTCCGATGAAAAAATAAAAAATAATTAATATGATTTTATGTGAACCAAAAGAAAAAGAAATAATAACCAAAAGATGCTGCAGTTAGACTGCACTTGGCTTAAATTGAGGAAAATGTTGAAAGAAATGGGAGTTATATGGTATTGTGGAATTTTATGCACTTTACACAAAGTCAATTTTCACACAATTTAGCTAATACATCCTTTCATTAAATTAATGAAAAGCTTCTTTACAAAATGATGAAACAGATTTTATAAAATTAATAAAAAGTTTCAAAATTTCTATAGAATAATATAATTCCTTCAGTGTACAGTAGAGCGTACCACCTTACAGGCAAAAGAAAAAAAATTGCGCCGTACACCCTCCAATATGAAGTATTTTTGCAAGGAGGTTTCCAAAAAAAATTTTTTTTTTTTGCCGAACGTGGGGTCGCCATTTTACATTATATCTTTGGCATTTACAGTCGGATCTTAAAGTATGATATATCGATGTTTTTCCCTCGAGGAGACCAGTGTTTTGCTTTAAGGGTATTTTGACCTCACGTATCCCGTTCTAGTAGTTACCCACCAGATCTCAGTTGGTACAACCCTAATGTACAACCCTAATGTCAGAAAATTAAAGCTCGCAAAAAATCATTAAACTTTTGCTAAGGAAGTTTTTCGATAAACCCAATAGAAATTTTTTTATATATTGGTTGCCTAATGTAGGGGTCGCCTTTTTAATTTTTTTTAATTGGATTTTATTATATAGCAAAACACTGGTCTCCTCGAGGCAAAAAAATCGATATATCACACTTTAAAATCCGACCAAAGCTATAACGAAAAATTTAAAAAGGCAAATACTTCATATTGGAGGGTGTACGGCGAACTTTTTTTTGAGGTACGGTCTAGTGTACAGCTCTTATTTCAAAAGCATACATAAATTTAATTAATTTTGTTTTTAAAATTAACAGTTATGAAACTTTTCATTAATTCTATGAAATTTTGTTTTTATGACAAATTTCATTACTTTAGTTAAAGTTTTATTAGCGGAATCTGTTTTGGTTAATTAATTATTCATGTATAAAATTCTTTCCCAAATTGTTACATATAATATCTCAAACTAATATTACCCCTATACTCAGTTACAGTAAGGTGTAGACTAAAAACACTTTGCAGCAGACACCATACGAACACCCAACAACCAACAAGAAAAAAGAACTCAAAGAAAAAAACTTTAAGAAAAAGAAACATTAATTTAACTGTCTGCTTACACTCTCTAAATGTGCATTTAAATAAAAATGACTGACATTATGCATTGAGGCATGAAATAAAAAAGCATCCGTAACAACTACTCATGCGGTGTAATATATACGACGATGAACAACATGAATATAACGTACAAAACGTACAACATATAATGCTAAATAGTAAATATAACACAACGTACAGCAAAACACTTGTAGTGTTTTTTCTATAAAAAAATGGTGAAAAAAATGTTAAAAAAAATATACGGCACAATTGGTTTTTCTCTTTTCAATGAGTTTAACACTAAGTTTACCAGAATATAAAATTTCATTTAGATTTCACACGATATCTGGATTAAACACGATTTCGTTTATATCCCTACGGGAAAAAGAAAGCGGACTTTACTAAAAAGGGATCAGTAACTTTAACATGTAAATTTGTGCTTTTAAGACGCCCTGTGACTTGACACAGAACTTACCCCATGGGACATATTATGTGACGTGTTTTCATAAGTACCCTGTGGGCAAAGGATCCGGTCACCGGACACGTCTCGTGAACGGTCCTTGTGTACGGCGTTCTTTTATACGAAAAGGACTGGCAACTTTTGCATGTGCTTGTCCTAGGAAGGGGTCAATTGTCCCTTGTGTCATGTCACAGGATGGACGCAAAAGAACCAGTCCCAGCACTGAAGCAAAAGAACCTGTCACATGACTGACACAAAAGAACCTGCACAGGAGTGACGAAAAAGAACCTGTCAAAATATGCAAAAAAGTGAATTTTTGTCAAAATATGCAACTACAAAACGATGCCATTTTGTTCTAAATTTGATGATTCGGATAAATTTTTAGTCCATATTAGTTTTGGAATGTATAAAAAAAATGTATTTGCATTGAATTAAGTACAAATTTAAATTTTTGTTATTCGCAATATATTTTTTCCAGGAATATAATTCCACAAATCTAATTTGTTTCTAGTTCAATCAAATGATTGATTTTTGTGAAGTTTTAAAATTATTTATATTTGGTTATTTATTGCCGATAGAAAATGAAAACAGAATGTTCAAAAAGTTACCTGAATTTGTGAACTTTTTTTTAACTCAAACAAACAAAGAAGTTCAATTCATGCAACTTTTAATTTTCCTGAAATACTAACATGTTCTCACCAGTGCGCCCCACTGTACATTATAGCGTACCACCTTACAGGCAAAAAAAGGGCGCCGTACACCCTCCAACATGAAATATTTTTCCAAGGAGGTTTCAAAAAATTAAAATTTTTTTTTTTGCCATTTAACATTGGCATTTACAGTCGGATCTTAAAGTATGATACATCGATGTTTTTCTCTCGAGGAGACCAGTGTTCAGCTCTAAGGGCTATTGACCTCAAAGATCCCGTTATAGTAGTTACCTACCAGATCTCAGTTGCTACAACCCGAATGTACGACCCTAATGTCAGAAAATTAAAGATCGCAAAAAATCATTAAACTTTTGCTAATGAAGTTTTTGGATAAACCCAGAAGAAATTTTATTTATATATTGGTTGCCGAACGTAGGGGTCGCCTTTTTAATTTTTTTTTAATTGGATTTTTACTAATAGCAAAACACTGGTCTCCTCGAGGCAAAAAAATCGATATATCACACTTTAAAATCCGATTTTAAATGCCGAAGCTATAACGAAAAATTGAAAAAGGCGACCCCTACGTTCGGCAAAAAAAATTTTTTTTTTTAAATTGCCTTGCAAAAATACTTCATACTGGAGGGTGTACGGCGAACTTTTTTTTTTTTTTGAGGTACGGTCTACTGTACATACAAGAGTTCCGCAATAATTACACAACAATTTGGTGAATGACTTGATTACTAAGCGCCTACGCAATACCTAAAATATTAATCCAATAGCTTTTAATAAAACTGTGTGACAAATGGTAGGGGTCAGTGATCGGGAAGGCTTCAAACTACCGGGGAAAGTTATATCGGTAAAAAAGAAGTTATACGTGTCCCGGCGTTTCGCTGGGTCACCCCTAGGAATCGAGATATATCGATTTGACTTTTGGTGGTCTTTTTTGACATAACTCGAGAACCACTAGTCCGATTTTGCTCAAACAATTTTAAAAAAATTTACAATATTACAATTCCTTTAATCTGTTCATATAACGTTTTTCTATATACTCAACAGTTTTGCCGGTAAAAATAAATGTATGAAGAAAAAAATATTTTTTGCCTAAAATATTAAAAAAAAGTAATAAACAAAAGGTTATTGATTTTTATGGTAGCGGTAACAAACATTTATTTTTACCGGCAAAACTGTGGAGTATATAGAAAAACGTTATATGAACAGATTAAAGGAATTGTAATTTTTAATTTTTTTAAAATTGTATGAGCAAAATCGCACTAGTGGTTCTCGAGTTATGTCAAAAAAAGTTATATCTCGATTCCTAGGGGTGACCCAGCGAAACGCCGGGACACGTATAACTTGTTTTTGACCGATATAACATTTCCCGTTGGTTTCATCCCATCCCGATTTTGACTGTCGCATAGTGTAATTAATCATATAATGGTTCGATCAAAATTGTTTTGGTCCTTTAATTGGTCCCGTGACAGTCCCATTTTCAACTGTCACGGGACAGCTACTTTCAGACCGGTGCTCACTTCACCAGCCAGGACCGGTACATTGAGAGCAGTCCTGTTTTCACAGATTACAGGACAGGTTACCCGTTAGGTACTTTCCGACTGGTCCCGTTTTCACTAGTCATGGGACAGGTCCTTTCAGCCCGGTCCTGTTTTCACCGGTCACGAGACAGGTCACAGGATAGGTTCTTTCAGACCGGTCCTGTTTTCATCAGTCACGGGACAGGTGCTCGCATCACAACTGACCACTGTTTTTCCATATTGTATATTTTCAAATAATATTCTAAATAAAAATTTAACTTAAATTTAAAATTAATTAAGGCCTATTAACTTATCTCGAGAAGTTAACTTTAACTTAGCCATGGGTAACAAACCGATACTAAATATTTATCCCTAGGAAAATTTAAACACAATTAGCGTGTTTTTTAATCCCCTGGATTTAGAATTTGTCATACAAAAAGTGGATTTATTAAATCCAAAAAAAGCTTAATTTAATAAATCTATAATAAAAGCACAAATATATAAAACAGCCTATTAATTTAATGTCAGAAAAAAATACGAATAAAAATTAAACGACAAACAAAAAAATTGAAAAACTAACAAATAAAAGGTTTTGATTAAATTTTTTTATGAAATATGTTTAGAAAAAAGAAATACACCTCACCAAATACATATTTTTAATCTTGGACATGGAGAAATACCTGAAATAGAAATGGCAATTTTTCACTCTACAGTAATTTAATTAAGTCCAATTAGTGAATATTAAATATTGCAATGGAATTTTTCAATTGTGTAAAAATATAAATTGAAATGATAAAACTGAAAAGGCAGACTGTTTATCGCTGTTTTATATAAAATATAATTAAAAATTAAAAGTTCATCATCGAGTTCGGTATTAAAAATTAGGGTGAAAGAGAGTCGGGCAGAAAATTCTTTTTAAAATAGGGAAAATCTAACCTTATCTGTTGAGAACTTTTAGAAATACTTTTTGGATTTATTAAATCCAAGAGATTAGAAAAAACGGCTATTATTTTCCAATAAGTTCACTCGACGGTACCTCAAAAAAAAAAGTTCGCCGTACACCCTCCAATATGATGTATTTTTGGAAGGCGATTTCAAAAAAAAATTTTTTTTTTGCCGACCTTTTTTAATTTTTTGTTATAGCTTTGGCATTTAAAATCGGATTTTAAAGTGTGATATATCGATTTTTTTTGCCTCGAGGAGACCAGTGTTTTACTATATAGTAAAAATCCAGTTAAAAAAAATTTACAAAGGCGACCCCTACGTTCGGCAACTAATATATAAATAAAATTTTTACTGGGTTTAGCGAAAAACTTCCTTAGCAAAAGTTTAATGATTTTTTGCGAGTTTTAATTTTCTGACATTAGGGTGGTAGCAACTGAGATCTGGTGGGTAACTACTAGAACGGGATACTTGAGGTCAAAATGTCCTTAGAGTAAAATACTGGTCTCCTCGAGAGAAAAACATCGATGTATCATACTTTAAGATCCGACTGTAAATACGAAAGATATAACGAAAAATGTAAAATGGCTACCCCTACGTTCGACAAAAAAAAAAATTTTTTTTTTGAAACTTCCTTGCAAAAATACTTCATATTGGAGGGTGTACGGCGGACTTTTTTTTTTTGCCTGTAAGGTGGTACGCTCTACTGTACAGTGTACACCCTAGTAAAAATGATTTTATATATTCATATATGATTTTTATACAATCATTTATGATTTTATACAATTATAACTTGTCGAGTATTGTGAATATATTTTTATATGATTATATCAAAAGATATTAATTATATAAAATTATATTAACCAGATCCACCATTTTTCGGATCAAATAATATATTTTTTATATAATTATATTAACCCATACATGATTTGATCCGGAAAATGGTGGATATGGTTAATATAATTTTATATACTTAAATATCTTTTGATATAATCATATAAAAATATATGTTTCACAATACTCGACGAGTTATAATTATATAAAATCATAAATGATTATATAAAAATCATATCTGATTATATAAAAATAATTTTTACTAGGGCAGTGGCAGCCGATTTTGCCTTTTTTAAAAAGGCCAATAATGATGTGGCAACCCTGGCGATTTTGGTTGGCAAAAATTAGAACTAATATTTTTTGAAAATACTACAATAACATGTATTTTAAATAAAATAAAAACAATATAGCAAAAATATTGTTATTTGAATTTTGGATAACCGTTTAAATATGCCCCTTAAAATTATTCTCTTCAATAAAAGTACTTATTAAACATGGGTAAAAAGTCCACTTCAAATCAGTACCATTTTGATAGGTGCATAAAAAGCATTTTTTCATAATTTTTTTATACATATATATTTCTAAAAATTGAAAAATAAAACATAAAGTTGAATTTAAAGAAATTCGCCATTACTATAAAAAAGTATTTTAAATTTAAAGTTGTCTTTATTTTTAATCATACGGTTTTGTTCATTCTGTGTATGAAAACCCTACAAAAATATTTGTATTTTCAAACATTTTGATTGATTGAAAATAAATTAACCAATCAGAATGCTCCAAAAATAAACCAAGTCATGGCATACTGCCACCCAATATTTTACCTAAAGTCGACTTTAACTAAAATATACGTTTGGAAAATATTGATAGTAATGCTGATTACTTATAAAAATAAAAAAAATAAAAAATAAAAATAATTTTTTTTTTTTAATTTTTAATTATTGGTCCCACCACGATCATCTGATTCAAAATAAACTGTACCAAAATCACTTTTTAGGATCACTTTTCGAGCAATTATGCTTTCGAAGCAATACTTAAGTGATTTTTTGGATGTTAGTTAGAATTACTTATAAAAAAGCTGTAAAAATATACTAACGGGTACTTTGGAAGCAATGAAAGAAGTGGTTTTTTTAAGTTGTTCAGAATTACTTCTAAAAAAAATCAGTAAAAATACACTAACGGATATTTTAGAAGCAGCGAAAGAAGTGGTTTATAAAATATGAATTCCAATTTTTTTTTGCTGGATTTGCAACAAACTTTTACTCCCTTAATATCAATTTGAGCCCTTGTATTTAGAACCGAGAATTATTTGTTTTTGTCCCCTCTATCAGATATCCAAATTTCAGCGAAATCTAATAGAATAGTGGGAAAGTTGGGCAGGCCAGAGCGAGCAATATTCGGGTTATTGTTTCGGCTATACTTCGCCTTAGCTTTTAAAGCCTAGCACGAAGACATAACCCGATTCCTGTTTCCGACACTTGTCGTAGTGTAGGCCTGTGTTAGATCGTAATAAACCGTCAGTAACTGAGACCTTGAGAATTCATCTTATTATTTAGAGCAATAGCCGAGAAGTGCCATATAGGACTCGTTATTTATTTTCTTGCCGATACATATTTTACCTTAAGCAATAGCAAAGATCTCCCGAATTTGTTTCACTATTTATTGAACCTTAGACAAATATTTATTTCATCTTAGAGCAATGGCAGTGATCTCTCACATTCGCCTCGCTATTTATTTTGTAAGACAATATCTCAGATCCCTTGGATTCGTCTCGCTATTTATTTTACCTAAGAGCATTTCATCTTGGAGCAATAGCCGAGATCTCCCGAATTCGTCTCGCTATTTAGTTGCATCATACTTAGTCCGTATTTTTGTTATCAATAGCTCGTGCCGTACCTTGTTCGTATTTCTACTCTATCCGAAATCTCACGCATTCGTCTCGATATCAGTTGCTTGTCGATACTACAGTTAACACATGTCTATTATTACCCAGTATTGGTGACACTTTTAAATGAGAATTCATATAAAATTGAGAATTTTTATCAACAATACTGAAAAATAGTAGATAGAAGTAGACAAAATTAACTACCGCTTGAAAATATTACTGGGCACTCATTACAACTTTAAAAGTTAAACTTTGCAGTTGCTAAAATACACCCCCTGGAAATTCTAGCATTAAAAAAAGTTTCTGTAAAAAAAAAGAACTAGACAATAGAGGAGCCCAAAAACAAGAAAGTGAATTTTAAGAGTTCGAAGATTTAGTCTAATTTTTGCCGTTTGTATATAAAAATTAAGAAAATGAATTTTGGTGGCTATTGGATAAAGAAAAATCAATGAGGAAATCGAGTGAAAATTTGTTTATAAGGCGAAAGAAATGTAATTTTCGTTAGCTTTTCTTGCAAAAAAGTTGTTATTCAATTTATACCTCTTAATCTAAATTTCAGACTTTGGAGAATAGTTAAGACAAAATTCATCAAAATGCCTAGAAAATAACATAATATTTTTATTTCACGAAGAAATCCAAAATATTCAAAACTTTGCCATTTGTATTCGGCGCGAAACGAGTACGTTGTCCAATTTTCGTGACATTATAAGAAAATAATTTTTCAACTTGGCGCAAAATACGTTGAATTCAATAATAGTTAACAAATTTTACCCTACGGACCAAATTATAGCAACAAATCAAACTCTTCTCCAAATTCGCTGAAATTGAATGGGTGCCACGATAAATTAAATGAGGGCAATGCGTAATATTTGTGTTTTTTATTCCCTATGAAGTGCTTAATTACACCTCAAAGTGCAATCCGTCAATTTTAAATTTTTTATTTAACAATATTAAAAAAAAAACTGATAGGAGTTTTGAATATACTTTAATAAAAAATTTTAGAGAGACAAAAATTCATATCTAAATATTTTTAGGTCTAGATAAAAATAAAATAATATAGCATTACAAAATTAAAAAAAAAATTATTTTCGGATTTCATAGTTAAGTAGTTTTAGACGCATTGATGGCCTGGGGAACTTGTAATAACTTCGATATTTTCCAACCAATTTTTAATTTGTGAAACTTATTCGAAAGACAAGTAAGAAGAAATAAAGATTCTGTAAGAATATAATCAATAACAAATTTTTTTAAAAAAATTTAAAAAAGTAATTTTTCGCCTTGTAAACACAATAAACTAATTTTTAATCGATTTTCGCGCAATTGCCAAAATATTTCATATCAGTAATATTTTACATTTCATATCTAAATAAATTTAGTCACTCCTAAATTAATTTTTGAAAATTTTCCTATACATCACTGAACATCTCTACTAGACAGCCTATTTGTAAACAATTAAAATTGCTATTGTAGTACAACAACACTCTGTCTGTAAATAAATTATTCTTTTTCTTAAAATGTTTTGTTGTGTTTAAGTTTTAAAATAAAAACTGTTGATTGATATTGTAATGAACTTGAACTCTATAAACGTCTTGTCTCTCATTTCAAATTTCAACTACACTTTACTATTTTAACGGATCTTTAATGAACATTTCAAAATGGGGTTTTGTTTTTCAACAAAAACATTAATTTATCATAAAAAGTTTATTATGTTATTTGATTTTTAAATTTTTCGATATTATTTTACACACATGCAGATTTTTAAAACATTCCTGTGGTGTAGTTAATTGTATTTTAATTGTCCCTCTATAGGAGATTTAATTTTTATTATCTTCTTAACAATTTATTGGAATATTTACAAATATTTTAATATGAATTTTTTTTAATGGTGAAAAATATTTATTTTACTGTATTAAATTCAAATCTAGCAGAGAACAATGTATTGGGGGAAGTGCATTTAGCGGTTTTGATAGCGATTTGGGGACTTTTGTGGCACGCAACAACATGAGTTGTTGCAAAAAAATAAGCACAAGTTTCTGTTTTAGCATGATGCTAATTATGAAAATATATAGCAAACCATGAAAATATATAATTAGCAAACATTTTATCAAATTTTTTAACTTTTTTTCTGATAATTCTCAGTAAGCCATAGGGTAACTCTTCCTCTCTCACTTTCTAGCATCTTGAAAATATTTGATTACTTTTTCGCTTAGATTTAAATTTCATAACGAGATTTTTATTCCATAAAATCTGAAAAAAAATTGTAATACATTTCATTAAATGTGCTAAAATCCCAAAACTTATTTGGCAAATTGTGAAAAATAATCTGCTGCAGTCATGTCGCTATCCGTATTTCATTCTTGCCTAAGGAAATTGTAAGGGGACGACGTTTAAGAATTTCTAGAAATATTTATTAGGTTAAATCACAAACTCAATGAGAATTTCTTGTTCTCGTCTAGGAGCGCCATTTAACATTTAAAATATCAAAGAAATAACAAAAACAACAAAAAAAAGTTTTCCACAATTTGCTTTGTCATCTTCCAAAATACTACTCTGTTATTTTGACAGATCTAGTAATGTAGTATTTCATTGTTTTAAAATTCTTAAAATTTTCGCCGCTTCCTAAAACGTTTACATTTAATCAAGATGTTGATGATTATAACTCTTTATTTTTTAGCATATTTTATGTTTGGTTTTTATACCCTTATTAAAATTTTTATTTGAAAAGTAAACAATACAATAATCTTTAAAAAAAAGTATCATATTTCTTAAAAGTATACAAAACGGGAGAAAAAAAAATTAAACAAAACAATCTCTCAAACAAATAAAGCATAAAAAACAACTGACAAATAGTATTTGGTGCGGCTTATAGGGCTAAAATATGTAGATTTATAACCGTATAAAAATGGAAAAGCTGCCTTAACCTTGTAATGATCAATTTAGACATGAATGGAAGCCTTTTCAAATTTGTAACTCATCGAAGAAATATGACTCCAGGATGTAATACATTTAAAATAGTTTATTCTTGATCCCTATTATAGTTCGAATAGAACTACAAATAATAAGTCTGTTGGCTGAACAGAAAAATTTGCTACTTTAACAAAATTTATTCCTGTTTTTTGGCTTAAAACAAAATTTGTTGATTTTACCACTTTTTTTTCGTTAAATTTAACAAATCTAAATTTACAGAGAGCACTCCGATGGAGCAAACATTTTGTCCGTTTTGCTATATCTCGCTTAGATATGATATGGGCCATTTTATGAAGTGTAAAATTTTTATTAAAAATTTGCGAGGGTCCAAGGTCCCGCCAAGGACCATTTTTGGATAGAGATAACCCCTTTCGCTGGGGTATTACGCGGTTAGGGAAAGTCGAAATGTTCGTTAATTTTCCTATATCTCTTAGTTTCCGAGTTTTCGGGCCATTTTAAAAAATTAGGAGGGAAAGAAATAGTGCCATCTTTCAAACTTCGGATACATTGGTGGCACCATCTACTGGGTAATAACAGTAACGTGAAAATATTATATTTTAACAATAAATTTTGTAAAATTTAACCAATGGGTTCTTAAAAATTAGTTATAAATAATTTTGAAAATTAACACTCAAAATTAGTTAAAGTACTGATGAGTCTGAGTCAAATCCATTTAAAACCGGTTTAACAGCTTTTTCAACAGACGTATTATTTTAAGGGCAGAGATAAGCGTTTGTGAAGTTAAATTCTAATCGCGTCACCTATTAAAAGGCCGGCTACTGTTTTTTGTTCGAAATTATATTGGCAGTGTACTATAATAAACAACTTCTTTCACTATTTTAAAATTATCCGCTACTGTATTTTTACTGCTTTTAGAGAAGTAATTCTGAACAATTTAAAAAAACAAATCACTTCTTTTATTGTTTCTCAAGTAGTGCTGGTAAATTCGGTTACTTTTACCGGTTTTTAAATTTGATATATTTTTTTTTTTTAATACAGTTCGTTAAAAATGCTTATTTTGATTCAATGTTTAAATATCGAGTACCCCAAAAAAAAAACAAATACTCGATACCCACTACTCATATTTTTACCAGCACTATTCCAAAGTATCCGTTAGCACATATTTACAGCCTTTTTAAAAGTAATTCCGAACAACATCCCAAAAATCACTTAAATATGGCTTCTAAAGCATAATTACACTAAAAGTGATCCTACAAAGTCGTGGATTCCCGGTGGGACCAATATTTTTTTTAAATTTTTTTTTCTTATTAAAAAAAACTTTTTTTTTCGTTTTAATTTTTAATATTTATAATTAATTTGATTAAGTTCAATGTTTTTTTTAAATTTAGAATTTTTAAAAATACATATAAAAAAATAAAAAAGGATATAAAATAGCTATTTTTAGCATCCGTGAAAATAGTACTGAAAAAAAAATACTGAATTACAGTGCTCCTTTTGCACTTGTTTAATAAGTACATTTACTGAAGAGAATAAAGCACAATATTCGCAATAACAATACATGGTTTTAAAAACAACTTCATCTTACAATAATAACAACGAGTAACGGTAAAAAATTTTAAAAAGAAGAAGTGGTAAAAAATTTTAAAAAGAAGCTGCTTCCAAAAATGCAGTAAAAAGCAGCAGGGACTGATTGACGTTCATCGCTTCAGCGAATGATTCTTCGCCGATCAATATATTCTATGGTGAATCTATGCCCATAATTTCTGGTACTTCCAAAATCACAACAAACCCCTGTTAAAAATTCTTTAAATATTTTAGTCAAAACTACTAAAAATTAGTTAAAAATGAACTTGCAGAAAAACTACTGACATTAGCAGATTATTTTTGCTAAATTATATTAAGATAGGAACAGCAAAAATAAAACTGGTAAATATACAGAATTTTAGTTAAATTTGACTTAAATTTAAGTTGATAGAAAATAACAATTTAGCCTGCTGAAATCAGTGAAACATTTTCTAAATAATTAGTACACTAAGAAATCATCGAAAAATTAAAGTGTTTTATTTTTTTTTTTTTAATTTTTAAAGGAGTTTGCTATGTTTTAGCAAATATTTCTGTTGACTGCTGTTAGACTTCTATTTATGCATTCAACTAAATTTAACTTAAAAATAACAATATTTTTTTTAGAAATAATAGTTTGTTTTTGCTATTTTTAGTCTATTAATATTTAGTAAAGTTTTCTCCAGATTTAAAATGCAATTTCCCATTTTGAATTAACTAAAAGTGATCTCAAATATAACTATAATTCTGTAAATTTAACAGTTTTATTTCTTGCTGATCTTGCTTTACTGGTATTTAGCAAAAAAAAAATCTGCTAGTTTTACCAAGGAAATTTTTAACAAATTTTCAGCAGCTCTTTGTGCTATTTTTAGAGGTTTTTTTTCTATTAGTGTATGAAACTCAACACCACAGTACGGTTTCGGTCATATTCCGAGAAGCTACTCAAATTTCGGAAAAAGAATTGCAAAAAATATGGTGAAATACGTAGTTAGGGGTAATAAAAAGTGGGTTTCGATCAAGTATTTTTTGTAGTAACAACGATTAACATGAATTGATTATTTCCGATACCACATAATTGGAAAAAATGAGTCTAAAAATAGATTTTTCAAAAAAAAAATAAGTTTTATAAAAAAAAATATGGAATGAGGGTTATGTATAGTTGATCTTTTATTTGGTAAATGAATGTTCCTTAGTTTGACTCTAGATCGTAAATTAATATCACTTTCTGTTTAAATTATTTTTCAAATTAAAGAAAGATTATACAATTTTCACAAGTAAATTACAAAGAATAAAAAAAGAGTAATAATAACCAATGATAAAAATAGCATTATTAGATTTCGTTGATTTTGTCTAAGTTGAGTTGTTAACATATTCGATTTGCTTTCAACTTTCACATAAGTAGATGATTATCAATGTTTAACCCGTCAAGGCAAATGACACTGATGATAGCTTTGTAGCGAAAGCCGAAAATACGTATATGGCCTTATCGAATTTTTTAAAATTTTTTATTTTTTGTAATTTACTTGTGAAAATTTTATCATCTTTCTTTA
This sequence comes from Leucophora obtusa, assembly GCA_949987735.1. NCBI lineage: Eukaryota > Metazoa > Arthropoda > Insecta > Diptera > Anthomyiidae > Leucophora > Leucophora obtusa. The sequence continues at coordinate 63,894,975 of OX465299.1, read as the reverse complement.
ATTTGAAAAATAGTTTAAACCGAAAGTGATATTAATTTATGTTCTAGAGTCAAACTAAGGAAAAAAAATATATTTTTATTGTAAAACCTGGGACTTCAGATTGACTGTCAATAGCATTATCATCTGACCTATTTCGGCATGTAATATTTAATAGATAAAACCACAATTGACCTGCAGCGCACAAGTCAGCTTCTCTACAACATACAAAAAATTAAAAAATATGTGGTTCCATGTACCCCTACCGGTGTTAAAAAATATTGAGTCTAAAAATAGATTTTAAAAAATCTGGACCAATACCTTTTGTTTAAAATAATGATAAAAATAAGTCGTTATTGGTAACGCATTATTTTTTTATTAAAAAAGTACCTTTTATTAAAGAAATATCCTTTATTTTATTTCACATTTTATTTAAAAATAAAAAATCTTTTATTATATACTAGTACGTTTTATCAATGGCCTTGCAACTCTCTCAATATTTTTTATTTTAAAAAATATTAGGCGGCTTGGAACAGGAACGAACTCCGACTGGTTAATCAGGGATGGAAAAGGCTCACTTAATCGGGCTCTTATACCAAAAAATGTTAGATCGCTCTTACATATTTAAAAATGTAAGTAACTAAAAAATAGCTTCCTCTTTGGCTCGTTAAAAAACATAAAAATTAAATATTTAGATATTAGCAAATATTAGCACAAATTGCGAAGAAAAACATTTGCAAAAAGCGGAATTTTTGCAACAATATATTCGTTTGTAGAATGTCGATCGCTGATTACCTCTTTTAATTAATTTTCTGTACCATAAAGCCTTTTTCGAATTCCGCCGTTATTTTGCAATTTTTAAGTGCGGTTTTTTTTAAATATATAACCTAGGGATTAAATTTTTGTACCATAAAGTCTTTTTTCAAATTCCGCTATTATTTTGCAATTCTTTACGTGCGTTTTTTTATTAATTTTTAATCTAGGGGCTATAATACACATTTCAGACAATAAAGTTTGGTGGCTAGTTGCAAAAAAAATCGCGAAAAATAAAATTTGCAAAAAAGAAAATTTTTGCATCAATATATTTGTTTGCAGAATCTAAATCGCTGATTACGTTTCCTAATTAATTTTTTGTACCACAAAGTCTTTTTTCGCGTTCCGCTTTTATTTTGCAATTTTTTAAGTACGTTTCTTTTTAATTTATAATCTAGGGACTATAATACACATTTCATACAAAAAAGTTTGGTGGCTAGTTGCAAAAAAAAAATCGCGAAAAATAAAATTTGCAAAAAGGATAAATTTTTTCATCAATATATTTGTTTGCAGAATGTAAATCGCTGATTAAGTTTTGTAATTAATTTTTTGTACCATAAAGCCTTTTTTCGCTTTCCCCGATTATTTTGCAATTTTTTAAGTGTGTTTTTTTTTTTAATTTATAATCTAGAGTCTATAACACCAATTTTATATACAAAAGTTTGCTTAGTTTGCAAAAAAAATAAAAAAATAAATCGCGAAAAAAATATTTGCAAAAAGGAAAATTTTTGCGTCATTTTATTCATTTGCAGATTGTTAATCGCTGATTGAGTTTTTTAATTATTTTTTTCTACCACAAAGTCTTTTTTTGCGTTTCTCTATTATTTTGAAATTTTTTAAGTGCGGTTTTTTAAATTATTGCCCAATAAAATAATGCCCATTTCATAAAACAAAGTTTGGTGGTTAGTTGCAAAAAAAGAAAATTTTGGCATCGTTTGCAGAATGTAAATCTTTTAATTAATTTTTTGAACCCCAAAGCCTTTTCTCGCATTCCGATATTATTTTGCAATTTCTTACGTATGGTTTTTAAAAATTCATAATCTAGGGCTATAATACTGTTGGAATAGTATAATTCCATAGTATAGTTCCATTCTTGATTTTTATAACTAAATTATTATTTTCCATCCCTGGTTACAATCGATGTTTTGAGTCATACAAAGAGCGCAAGTAATGACCCTGCAAACATTTAAAAGATACCTTCCAAGAAGATATTAAAGCGATATCTTCTATTTGTCATTTGAATGAAAATAATCAAGTAGTATTTACTTTGAAATTGTATTCCTTTTATCACTTGGAAGATAATTCGGCGATATTAGGAAAAAAATAAATCAAAAATTTTATCTTTTGTCATAACTTTTTATGACAATATTGCGGCAATATCACTTTTATATCATTTGGAAGATAAAGCAAATTTGTTTGAAATCTTTTATCAATTTGGAAAAAATTAAAACTAAATTTGTACAAAAACAATCAAAAGATATATATATATGAAATAATCTCGTGAAAAGTTAAGATTAATTGCGCGGGAAAAATCGGCTAAGATGAAATCAAAATAATTTATAATTTGGTCAATGGATTATGTATTCAGATATTGTTTTTCAGGCTTAAATTTAATAATGAAAAAATTAAATCGTTTTTTTATTGTACCGGGAGTTTATTTAGCGATATCCCTTTTATCTTCCATATGAGTTATTGCTTTCATATTGCCTGGAAGTATTGTTTTAGTGTAACAGTTGTTTCCGACTGAGGAAACTTCCGGAATACGAAATTAATATTGCCGGCAATAAATGTTTTCTTCCTGGCGATATGTTCGGAAAATCTTCTTCGCATTGCCATGTTTGCTTGGTGATATTGGTTTGAGTATGTTCCTGTTCCAAAGCACATTATAGAACAAATGCTTTCTCAGTGATAGAGAGTCCCCCAATCTCTTTATTATGTATACTCTTTGGTTTTATTCAAAAAGTACATTTTACAAAAAAATTGCCTTTATTTAAAAAAGTACATTTAAAAAAAATTCATTTATTTCCTTAATTTATTTTTATTAGAAAAATAAAGGTTCATTATAGGGTTAATAATCAACCCTTTTTTCTTTGTCCTGCACATACATATTTCTGCTTTAACGGATTCAATAATAAATGCCTTGTAATAAAATAACGTAACTGAAACAAAATCAAATCAAGCAAAAAAACTGTTGAACAATATCGACAAGATACGAGTATGAAAACAAGCATAAACATCAAAGTTGAGAAATTCATCATCATCATCATTCTTCTTGAGTAGCAGCCGAAGGAATATAAACCAAATTTGCATTTTTTGTAGCACTGTTTTGTTGTTCTTAAAATTTTCTTTTGTTGTTTTTTCGGCATTTTTGTCGGTTTTATTTTCATTCATACATTCGATACTTATGTATTAAACATTTTTTTACGCACGACCGTTTTTTTTTTTACTTACGTATGTTTGTGTTGAATTGAAACAAGAAAACTCGTCAAGTGTTGATTTCATCAATTTTTACATGCAAGACATGTCTAGCTTGATGACGAGCTATAAAGAGTTTTAAAAAATGTGGAAGTATACATATTTCAATCAAAAACAAACATATTTTTTTTGTTGGCTACAATTCAAACAATATTTGTTTTAGCTGCTGGGTGGGATATAGACAGAGATATAAATATAAAAAAACATGCGTTGCAAATTATTGTAAAACATCATACTAAATAAAACTATGCGACAGTCAAAATCGGGATGGGATGAAACCAACGGGAAATGTTATATCGGTCAAAAACAAGTTATACGTGTCCCGGCGTTTCGCTGGGTCAACTCTAGGAATCGAGATATATCTTTTTTTTGACATAACTCGAGAACCACTAGTCCGATTTTGCTCAAACAATTTTAAAAAAATTAAAAATTACAATTCCTTTAATCTGTTCATATAACGTTTTTCTATATACTCAACAGTTTTGCCGGTAAAAATAAATGTTTGTTACCGCTACCATAAAAATCAATAAACTTTTGTTTATTACTTTTTTTAATATTTTAGGCAAAAAATATTTTTTTCTTCATACATTTATTTTTACCGGCAAAACTGTTAAGTATATAGAAAAACGTTATATGAACAGATTAAAGGAATTGTAATTTTTAATTTTTTTTAAATTGTTTGAGCAAAATCGGACTAGTGGTTCTCTAGTTATGTCAAAAAAAGACCACCAAAGGTCAAATCGATATATCTCGATTCCTAGGGTTGACCCAGCGAAACGCCGGGATACGTATAACTTTTTTTTTACCGATATAACTTTCCCCGGTAGTTTGAACCCTTCCCGATCACTGGCCCCTACCATTTGTCTCACAGTGTAATTAAGGATTGTCAAAAACGACTCGAGTATTTTTACTATAGTGAAATTTATCAGAATTCTGATTAACATATTTTTGTAATAGTAAAATCTATAAGAATTTTAGTTATTTTAGTAATAATGAAATTAAGCAGAATTCGGATTATTTTACTAATAGTAAAATGTACTAGAAGTGGAACTATTTTGCTAATAGTAAAATGTATCAATTTTGCGATTACTTTACCAATATAGTAAAATATAGCAGAATTCCGACATTTTTTGCTAATAGTAAAATGAATTAATATTCGGAAACATTAGAATTCGGATAATTTTACTAATAGTAAAATATATTAGTGTTGTTATAATTTTACTTATGTTAAATTATATTAGAATTCAGATAATTTTACTAATAGTAAAATATATCAGAGTTATGATGATTTTACTATAGCAAAATATATCAGATTTGTGATGATTTTAAAATCTATCAGAATTGTGAAAAATCTTAAAAAATCAGACTAAATAATTAAGGATTGGCAAAAACGACTCCAATATTTTTACTAAAGTGAAATGTAACAAAATTCTGATTATTTTTGTAATAGTAAAATTTATAAGAATTTTGGTTATTTTACTGATAGTAAAATTAAAAGGAATTCGAATTATTTTATAAATAATCAAATACATCAAAATTGGTATTATTTCCCTAATAGCAAAATAATAGAATTCCGATTTTTTTGCTACTAATAAAATGTATTAAAATACGGATTGTAGTACTAATAGTAAAATATATTAGAATTTGAATAATTTCACCAATAGTAAGATGTATTGGAATTGTGATTAGTTTGCTTATAGTAAAATATATTAGAGTTCAGAAAATATTATTTAAAGTAAAATATAACAGAATTATGACGATTTTACTTTAGTAAAATGTATCTGGATTGTAATGATTATACTATAGTAAAATGTAGCAAAATTGTTTTTTTTTGCTAATATTAAAATGTATTAGAATTCAGATAATTTTACTAACAGTAAAATATATTAAAACCAAATAATTTTACTAATAGAAGAATTTTGGTTATTTTACTGATAGAAAAATGTATCAGGATTATGATAATTTTACTGTTAGTAAAATATAGCAGAATTTGGATTTTTTGCTAATAGTAAAATGTATAAAAATTCGGGTTGTATTACTAATAGTAAAATATATTAGAAAATTTTACTAATAGTCAAATGTTTCAGAATTGTGATTATTTTACTTTGGATAAATGTATCATCATTGAGATTATTTTACTATAGTAAAATGTAGCAGAATCGTGATTATTTGGGAATAGTAAAATTTATCAGAATTTTAAAGTTGTATTTATTCGACCTTTCAAATGTTAATAAATGAAAATGCTCGAGCTCATGGTCTGTTTTTATTATAAATATCAATTTATTGTCGGATATTTCGACATTCTTTGAATGTCATCTTCCGGGAAATTTTAGATGACATTCGAAGAATGTCGAAATATCGGACAATAAATTGATATTTATAATAAAAATAGACCTCGAACTCTAGCATTTTCATTTATTATTTATCAGAATTGTTATTATTTTACTAATAGCAAAATTAGTTACAATTCGGAAATTTTTAGTAATAGTAAAATTTATCAAAATTACTAATAGAAAAAAAAAATTGGCACAATTCGGATTATTTTACTCATAGTAAAATATATCAGAATTGTAATTATTTTGCTATATCAAAATTCTAATAACTTGTGCACGGTATTTTATGGTTTAAATCCTGCAAAATAAAATCCTTTTTGTGTTTGTAAGCACATTTTATTTTTCTTTTATTAATTTTTTTTTTTGTTTTTAATTCAAGCGTAAATTTTGATATTTATCTGTCAAAAATATGTTTAACTCTATGACAAACATCAAGCTTTTTAAGTCGTTACCTTACCTAACGTGTTTGTATATCATTATTAACGACATGAACACAATCAGTAGACGACACGCAATAATTCACTTATATACAACATGTGCGTGATATTGTTGGAAAAATATTTCAAGTGTGGTGCCTGGCAATTCGGTTTAGTTTGGAAGTTTTTTAAGGATTTTTGATAGGGTGTTGTATATTTAAAGTTTCCTTTTTATATATTTTTTGTTTACTCATACATCATAACTGGCTTAATAATTACAATTGAGTTCAGAAATGAAATCCTTTAACATGTAACTGAATAATTTAATCCTTTTTTTTGGAAACTTGTAACTATATAACCACCTGTGTTTGTGTTCCGGAACATGCTTATTGGCGCCTAGTTTGTTGAAATATTTTATTTTAACTTTTTTTTATTCTAATTGTGTGCAGTATATCGCATTTCTAGGTAAGTGAATATTTAATTAATATTAATTAGTTTCACTTAAAAACTGATCAAATTTCTGGTAACAAACAAGTAAAATAATTATTTGCATATTTTTTGTATCTTGTAAAACGTGTTTTTATATGTTGATGGTTATGTTTAGATAAAAATTACTCCATTTGAATTTTTTTCTATGTTCATGTTTAATCAAATATTTTAATCCTGTTAGAAATTTTGCTCACACTTTTATATTCACACATGTATATTTTTTAAAATAAATTTTAATAGCAAATAAATTGGTTTTTTGTCAGTTGTATAGAAAAATTCAATTATCAACTATCAAAAAAAAAAAAAAAAAAAAAAACAAAACAAAAAATTGCAAATATATTGACCATCATGAATTTTAAATAGAGTTTTTTATTAACTATAAAAATATGGTTAGAAAATTATTGATTTGGAAAATATGATTTTATTTTTAACAAAAAACATGTGAAAGAGTTATAATTTGCTGGGCCGAATTTTTCAATAGTACTATATTTATTTTTTAAAACCTTTAACAGTGCTATATTGGTTTATATTAACAGTGCAGTTTTGTCTTATTTATCACATATTCAAATTTCATCAAAATCTGGGGGTTCACTATTAAGTTTTCGTGAAAATAGATTTTTCGGGATAAAAACTTAATAAAATCGAAAGTATTTCAAATAATAACTGATTATGATTTTGTATACGTGCAATGGATTATATTGTAATACAAATTTGGAGGTTATGGCATTAAGACTGGAAAATTAGGGTCGGTTTTTCTACATATTCGCTCACAACTTTTGACCCCATCGACAGATTTTTCTAATATTCAATATCAAACTGCTTTAAAGTATAGCAAATATTTTAAGGTAATGTTGAACAGCTGATTTCACTCATTAAAAGCTTAATTATTATCTCAAAATAATAAACGCTACTTCGACTGGTCAATTTACAATAAGAGCTAAAATATTAAGCATATTTTTTATGACCTACAGAACCACATATTTCGATGAGCTATCTTTTATATTATTTAAATTAAGAAATTAATGTATACAATTCCATTTTTTTACACATATTTATTTTAATTAAAATACATAATATATTTTTTTTTAAATAGTTTTTTTTAATCACTTTTCAATTTCTATACATTTTCAATTACGTAAATATTTGTTTATTTTTTTTTTTTTTTTGTATTTACTTAAAAATAATAAATAACAAGAAAAATATTTACATATTTTTTTAATTTTTTAAAATAAATAGCTTAATTGAAAAGATAAAATCTTTTCATATTGAAATTCAGACAGGCATATGCTGACACAAGCCTAGACAGCTGTTTGGTTGCACATAAATTTAATAACATAAGTAGCTTTATGACTACAGAAACCCGTAAACATCCCAGCAAAAAAGAGATGGCAAAGCAGTAGAAAAATCTGTACAATTTATGATTTAAACGCACTTCAGTTTTTACCAAAAACACTAATGATTTTAAAACTGAGTTGTCATAGGATAGTAGTACTCCCACTTCAACATCTGTTCACTAGTTTTTGAACGAGTGCAAAGGCAACTCTTTTTGATCAATTAAAAATAAAAATAAAAATTGTTTTTGAAAAAAAAAATAATTTTTTTATATTACCAAATTTTTATTATAGCTGCCAACTGGTATCGAACTTGCGACCTCAAGTTTGCTAGTCTAGCTATCTACCTCTGAGCTACTCTTTAATATGAAAATTGACTGTCACAAAAACACCACTTTGTCATTGCGAGATATTTTGCTTTATTTTCTTCAATAAAAATTCTTTCTATGCAAGTGCAAAAGGTGACTGCAATTCAGTATTGTTTTCAGTACTGTTTTCACAGGTGCATAAAAAGCAATTTTTCATAATTGTTTTTTTACATACAGTGCAAGCTAGATTTTCGCGACTAATTAAAAGCCAGACCTGTCGCGAAAACTAAATTTTGGCGATAACAGAACCCAAAATTTTATTGAAAAATTTTATGTAATTTTTAAAATTAGAATTGTTTTCATTGATATTAGAAACATTTTTAAAGAAATTGGAGATTTTGAGTTTCTTTTTTGGCAAATTATTTTTTAAAATAACAGCTGAATCACGTAGTTCACACGCATACCACCAAATTTTTTTACAAATGGTCCCAAATTAATAAAATCGATGTTTTTTTTTGGAAAACGTTAACCCGTGACGAGTTGCGACCGAAAATGGCCCATTTTGGAAAAACGTGTATTACACTCTAAGACAAATGGTAGGGGTCAGTGATCGGGAAGGGTTCAAACTACCGAGGAAAGTTATATCGGTAAAAAAGAAGTTATACGTGTCCCGGCGTTTTGCTGGGTCAACCCTAGGAATCGAGATATATCGATTTGACCTTTGGTGGTCTTTTTTTTGACATAACTCGAGAACCACTAGTCCGATTTTGCTCAAACAATTTTAAAAAAATTAAAAATTACAATTCCTTTAATCTGTTCATTTAACGTTTTTCTATATACTCAACAGTTTTGCCGGTAAAAATAATAAAAAAATAATTATTGATTTTAAACAAATTAATTATAAATATTTATTTATTCTAAAAAAGCAGTAAAAAATATAACGGATTCTTTTGATGTAGAGAAAGAAGTTGTTTGATAAGCATGACTTCCATTTTTTTTTTTGCTGGGATATACGAGGGGTACTATTTATATTTCGGGAATAGCAAATAATAACAAATATTTTTAAATGAAAATGGCTTTATTGTTTTTCAAAATATTACCCTTGATAATGAATACACTTTTGTATTCGTTCAAACCATTTGTCATAGCAGTTTTTCCATTCTTCTTGAGACACCTCCGAAACATGATTTTTGAACGCTTCAACTGCTTCCTCGGCGCTCGTAAATCGTTGACCACGCAGTTTACCTTTAATATTTTGGAACAAAAAGAAGTCATTGGGTGCCAAATCAGGACTGTACGGAGTTTTGACTGCTCAAAAATTCACCTGTTTGACGAGATGTGTGAGAGCTCGCATTGTCATGATGGAGAATCATTCGTCTTTGGGGGTTGGTTTTACGAATTTCACCGAGGACTTCCGGCAAACAAATGGTCGTGTACCACTCAGAATTGACCGTCATACGTTGCTCCAGCGGAATAGTGGGCACATGACTCATTCGGCCGAAGAAACAGGCGACCATTTGCTTCGCTGTGCTTCTTCCACGAACAACTTTTGTTGGATTTCGCTCGTCTTGGAATACCCACACGGTCGATTGCTTTTTTGTTTCCGGCTCATATGCACATATCCATGATTCGTCACCTGTCACGATTTTATACGCGTCTTTTGAAGCACCACGGTAGGACGTTTTAATCATTCCCTTACACAAATCGTTGCGAGCCTTTTTTTGAGCGATTGATAAATTATGGGGTATCCAACGAGAGCAAATATTTTTTACAACTAAGTGTTCATGCAAAATCGAATAGTGGAACTAATGTGCAAGGATGCCTCTATGTCACGATATGTCACATGACGATCTTGCATTATCAGTTCAAGCACTGCATGTTTTATGGCACAACAACCGATTTTGGACGACCTTCACGGAATTCGTCGGCGACCGAACTACGACCACGATTGAAATCACTATACTAGCGATATACTGTGGTTTTTGATGCTGCTTTATCGCCATATAAAGAACTTAGTTCATCGACACATTCTTGTTGAAATAATCCACGTCGAAAGTTGTGAAAAATAATCCAACGAAAACCTTCTCTTGAAATTCCCATTTTTTGGTCAAATTGATTTTCTTAACTCACTGTAAACCAGTGGTCGGCACAAAGAGAGAATGTGAATGTATTGTGTTTCTACACTGTGAGAAATCAGTTTATATAAATCAGTTTATGTATATTAAGAACATGAATTAATGATGAAATGTAATAATGAATGAATGCATGAATGAATTAAAGAAATAAAAAAATATAATTTATAGTAATTTAATTTTTTTAAATAATTCATAATAAATTGTATTATACACATTATTTAAAAAATATTTATTTTTTTGTATATAAATTATTTATTCTTAAAAAAGTATTCCATTAGTTAGTAAATTTTAATGAACTAAAGATATAAAAATAATTCATAATAAATTTCCTGTTCTTGTAAAATTTTAAGAGTGTAATATTTTTCTAAAATTTCCTAAACAAAGCGACGTCAACCTACTTTGTTGAAAGCTACCATGCTACTGAATAAATTTTACGCTCTTAGTTGGGAGTTTTGTTGCCATTCGTGTTATGTACGTGTGAAAAGCCGATTATGATCGGCCGCTGGTGGCTATGGATGCCGACCACTGCTGTAAACAAAACAAATAGCACTTGTACATCAAAACCTTATAAGTTTATGCTAAAAAATGTCAAATGTTATTATGGTGTTGCCAGATTTTAGTTATTGACATTGGTGTTGCCAGTTCCCGAAATATAAATAGTAACCCTCGTAATTTATTAATATTTTCTAAACGGGTGTTTAACTTATGACAAAATATAATGCCTTAAAATTATGATATTACTATTATAGCAAAATATATTTGTTAATTAAAGGTACTTTTTATAAAATGTCCTTTTTTATTAAAGATACTTTTTTAAAAAGGTACTTTTTTTAATAAAGGGTACTTTTTCATAAATGGTACTTTTTTAATAAAAGGTACTTTTTTAATAAAAGGTACTTTTTAAATAAAAGGTACTTTTTAATAAAAGCAATTTTTTTAAGAAAAGGTTTTTTTTAATAAAAGGTACTTTTTTTAATAAATGGTACTTTTAATGAGTATTATTTTTGTTCGGTTTTAAGATCAAATATGACGAATCCCAAATAGAATTCATAATTTATTTCACAACAAATAGAGAGAAAAACTTATGACAAAACGCTCCTAGAACTAATGATTGCCAATTAATGCATTTTCAAGTATTACCAAGCACTATTATCAAATTGTCTTTATGGGGTTTTCTCTAGGTTATAATGTAGATTTAAGGTTTGTATTTAAACTGCTAAGCAAATAACGATTTGGGAAATAAATGCAAACATTTTTACCAGTTCTTTATGTATTTCAACGAAAATCACATGTTTTCTGCAAATATATTATTTTTCTCTATGTAATAGTTGTACTTTTTTTTTAATAAAATATACTTTTTTTAATAAAGGGCACTTTTTTAATAAAAGGTACTTTTTTAATAAAAGGAACTTTTTCAATAAAATGTACTTTTTTAATAAAAGGTGCTTTTTTAATAAAAGGCACTTTGTTAATAAAAAGTACTTTTTAATAAAAGATGTTTTTTAATAAAATATACTTTTTTAATAAAGCGTACTTTTTTAATAAAATGTATTTTTTTTAATAAAATGTACATTTTTAATAAAAGGTAAAAATCGCGAATTTTTTAAATTTCTAAATTTTTAATGAGTTTACAGATTATTAAAAAAAAATATAATTTTTGAAGTCGTGCGAACATTTTCTATCATGTGGATACCATTTTACCGTACAAGAAAATTTCATCATTTTCTGCACTATTTTTCATAACACAAAAACCAATATTGTGTTTAACTATTAAAAAAAATATACCTGGAAAATAGTTATATTTAAGTTTAAAACTTTTGCTTTTTCACCATGGACTATCATTTATAACTGTACCGAAAAATAACCATCTTTTTCTTAATGTTAAACTCTTTAACTGCAATTTTACCAAACTACCAACTTAAAAAAAAAAAAAACAAACACCCACAGTTTTAATAAAATCCAATGATAAGATAGTTTAAAGAAGAAGAAAAATGACTACCTTAACAATGGAAATAAGCAAAAACATATGGCATGATTTCTTATAATTTTCTTAATGGAATAAGAAATAGAAAGCAGAGCTGTACTAAAATAGAGATTCTCAAGCAAATAACATTCGAGAAGTTATGCTGATATCAAAAAGTCGACTACAATTTCAGTTAAATATGAAATAAAAATGAATTTACCAATAGCGAGTAAACTAATTTTTATTGACGTAACTTAAAATTCAATCGAAGTTTTTTGATTTAATTTTTATGTATTCTTAGAAATTTTCTAACAATAAGTCGGGTATTTAGTTGGCTATTTAAGTCATTAAACCTTTTTTTTTTTTTAGTTTAACAAAATTCCTATAAATTTCCAAAGATTATTTTAATTGTTTAGAAAATTTGATTCTTGTTATATTTAAAAATATGCAAACGTAATAGTTTAAGAACCACTGTTTTAAACAAATCGAAAAAACTACCAACTCCCACTGCAAATAATACTAAAGTTTTTGTTTTCATTTGGCTGCAGTTTTATTTTTTCAGATATAAAGATCTCACCTTAAAAATAGCATGAATTTAGTTTAGTTTTTCTGTTGTTATGCACTTAACTCTAAACTCTACCCTCCAAAAAAAAAAAAAAAAAAAAAAAAAAAATAGAATGCACAGGAAATGTTTATATTTAGATGGGATTTAACCATAGATTGCTGAAGCAATGCAGCAATATGTTTTTTTCTTGTTGTATTTTTAATAGTAATTTTTGGTATAGCATATTTTATGTAGTTGTTTATTTGATTGATTGATCGATTTAAAAAGCAATTGCAGTATTAAGCACAATAAAAAGAGAGATACAACTGCATTGAGTTACTAGCGAAGGGATGGTCGGAAGGAAGGACAGGCGAATGGGGATAGACAGGCAAACAGATTAAATTGATAGTAAACACAAACATAGGCAAAGTTTTGAACAAAACCACAGTTCGTTATAGTGTTGTAAATACAATCATCATTGTTGGCAGCATGCAACATTGCAACAAAACATAAATATTTTATATTTGATAGTTTTAAAAAGGAAATTCACTAATTGAAGAGGAATAGCTTAAAAAGCAATTCTATAATGTTTTATTTAAAACTTTTTAATAAATGGTACTATTTTAATAAAGGGTACTTTTTCAATAAAAGTTACTTTTTAATAAAAGTTACTTTTCTAATAATAGGTACTGTTTTTTATAAATAGTACTTTTTTAATAAAAGGTCCTTTTTAAATAAAATATCCTTTTTTAATTAAATGTATATTTTAATAAATGGTACTTTTGTAGTAAAGAGTACGTTTTCAATAAAAGGTACTTTTTTACAAAATGTACATTTCTAACAGAAGGTACTTTTTCAGTTAAAGGTACTTTTTTATTACAAGGTATTTTTTTCTGTCCGACACTTCTTTCACCCTAATTTTTAATACCGAATTCGATGATGGAGGATTCTACTTTAACTTTTAATTTATAATTATATTTTATATAAAACAGCGATAAACAGTCTGCCTTTTCAGTTTTATCACTTCAATTTATATTTTTGCACAATTGAAAAATTCCATTGCAATATTTAATATTCACTAATTGAATTTAATTAAATTACTTACTGTAGAGTGAAAAATTGCCACTTCTATTTGAGCTATTTCTCCATGTCCAAGATGAAAAATATGTATTTAGTGAGGTGTAGTTTTTTTTTCTAAACATATTTCATAAAAAAAATTTTAAGAAAAACCTTTTAGTTGTTAGTTTTTCAATTTTTTTGTTTCTCTTTTAATTTTAATTCGTATTTTTTTCTGACATTAAATTAATAGGCTGTTTCATATATTTGTGCTTTTATTGTGGATTTATTAAATCCAGCTTTTTTTTTGGATTTAATAAATCCATTTTTTGTATGAAAAATTCTAAATCCAGGTGATTAAAAAACACGCTAATTGTTTTTATTCATTTATTATTCAAAATACAATAATATTTTGACAAATTTATCTAAAATTTATTATTTATTGCTAGTCCTTTTTTTAAATACTTTGTTGATAAAAATTACAAGAAGTTTGAACAAGAAATTATGCATATTTATTAGGGTATTCAATTAATCGACATTTTAATTTAAGCGATTAATTGTTCAAATAATTATTCGGGTTTTTTTCTTAACCGATTAATCGAATAAAATTTTAAAATTAATCGATTAATCGAAAAATTGTTATGTAAAATAATATACATACATTTGTTGTATTTTTAATAATTTTATTAAAAAAAAAAAAAAACAAAAAGAGTTTCGGAAACTTCTAAAATTCATAAAAATATTTTACCAAAATTTTTATTACTTCTGTCCTCTCTGTAATATATTCAAATTTTATCCAAATAGGGGAAAACCACACCGCAGACCTTTCTTTAAATTTAGCATTTTATAAAAATTAGCCAGACGTTCATATATTATACATAGTGCTCTATAATATCTTCAATGAGAAGAAGAATAGAACAACTCGTAGATTAATTTGTATCTATTTCGTATGTATTCAACTCATAAAACACATAAATGTAGAAAGACATTCTGTTGGAAATTGATTTTCCCTCCACATTTACGTCCCTCCATCCCTTTATTTGATTTTAGCAACAATTTTACAGGGAATTTAAAAAAAACCTTGTGATTAATTTTGACAAATTTGTTTCTAGCAGAGTTCGCTAAATTGGGCTCTGAAAAGTTCATATGTATAAAAGGTTATTTAGTTCCCATTAAACATTATTTAGAACTCATAAATACTAATTTTGACTATGGTTATAAGGTTATGTTTACTAAACATTTATTAATTCGAATCCTATGGCTTGGGATAATATCCTTTTGCTACTTTGGAAGATGACAAAGCAAACTGTTGATGTTTTTGTTTTTTCTTTGATATTTAAGATGTTTTTTACAATTTGTTAAATAAGTTTTAATAAAATCCCATATTTACTTTAATAAAAAATATATATTTTTGAAAAATTTTATTAATTTTTTACCAATTTCGATTAATCGATTAATCATATTAAATTATTCGAATTATTCGTTATTCGAAATATGGCCATTTTAAACTATTCGAACAATTTTTGAGCAAAATTGTTCGATTAATCGACTAACGATTAACCCATTATGTAACCCATTATATGTTGGAGTAAATGCATTTTTTTTATTTAAAATGTGTGTAAAATATGAAGAACCCACCCGGGTGGGTTTCAGTTTAATACGTATGTAAAAAGCTTAAGGAGTGCGAAGGTTAACGGGTACTTTTTAATAAAAGATAATTTTTAATGTAAAGCACCGTAAGTTGTTTTTCACGTGGAAAAATTTCACTCGAACTTTAAATGCCTCAAATTGCAATTTATTTTAAACAAATGAACAATCTTTTAATTTTTTAACAAAGACACAATCAGAATAAACACAAAATGTCACTTTTTCCCAAGAAAAATAATAGTCTTGTACATTAAATTTGCGTGAAAACAAACTCTACACAATTTTCACGTGAAACGGATTATCATGAAAAACTATTTTTTTATATGGAGTATAACAGTTTTTTTAACGTGAAACTCAAACAACTTACGGTGCTTAAGGTATAAAAAATACTTTTTTAATAAAAGTTCCTTTTTTAATAAAGGGTGTTTTTTTAAATACAAGGCACTTTTATACATAAAATGTACTCTTTTACTGCTTTTTTTTAATAAAAGGTACCTACTTTACAATTACAAATTACAGCTTCCTTAATGTTATACATATTTAATCAAATTTGATAAATTTATAAATAAAAATGATCCCAGTACTATAAAAATATAGTTTTTTTTGTACCTTAGCGCCAAAATAGTTTAATCGCGAATATCGCGAATACGAGCACTAACTTTGAAAAACGGCTATCATCATTGAATTCAGCGTACACGAATTAGCTTTACCAGTATAAAGTATTTTTGCAAGGAAAATTCAAAACAAAATTTTTTTTCCCTACTGTAGGGTTCGCCTTTTCAATTTTTCGTTGAGCTTCGGCGTTTAAAGTCGGATTTTAAAGTGTGACATATCGATTTTTTTGCCTCGAGGAGACCAGTGTTTTGCTATAAAGGAAAAATCCAATGAAAAAAAAATTTAAAAAGGCGACCCCTACCTTAAGCAACCAATTTATAAAAAAAATTCTACTGGGTTTATCGAAAAACTTCCTTAGCAAAAGTTTAATGATTTTTTCCGAGCTTTAATTTTCTGACATTAGGGTCGTACATTAGGGTTGTACCAACTGAGATCTGATGGGTAACTGCTGGAACAGGATACTTGAGGTCAATGGCCCTTACAGCAAAACACTGGTCTCCTCGAGAGAAAAACATCGATGTATCATACTTTAAGATCCGACTGTAAATGCCAAAGATATAACGAGAAATGTAAAATGGCAACCCATTCATTCGGTAAAAAAAAAGTTTTTTGAAACCTCCTTGCAAAAATACTTCATATTGGAGGGTGTACGGCGCACTTTTTTTTTTACCTGTAAGGTGGTACGCTCTAGTGTCCAGCTTGTTAAAATTTGCGACTAGCACAAAGTTATTATTGCTGAATAAATAAAATAAACTTAGTGCTCTTATTTGTTTCTACTTAAAGTATGAATACCCATAATATTTTCTTTTCTATCCCCTTTTACTCACAAATGTGAAAATATCCACTCTAGCCGTTGTAGTAAAATTAACTGATGCCAGTTGTATTTTATTGTTTAGCAGCGTCTTTGATTATGCAAAATTCGTTGCAAACAAACAAAAAATTAAAATGAAAATAAAATTTAATATGATTACTTTCTGCAATGCAATGTGATGCTGCAATTGAAAATCATTGAAATACATTCATGCAGTCACAAAATATACAACCAGCACTCCACACTATATACAGATACAGGCAAACAGTTTTTCCACTCGAAGATCTGATGGTTGGTAATAAAAGTAGAGGAATTATAACACGAAATTCAGCACTTAAAGCGATTTGTGACTTTGATGCTGTGTGATGATAATACTTGCAAGAGTGTGTTTTTAAGTTTACCAAAAGAAAAAAAAAAACTTTGATTATAATACAGTGCAGGTCAAAATATTAGATTTTAAAAATATTTAAAAAGAAAAAATGGTTATCAACTTAATAAATTTTAATGTTGTTAGAAAATATCCTTCTGTGCTGGTAACAGCATACTAAATCTGACGGCTGATATCAGCAGTGTGTGCATTTTTTACTTAAAAATTTAGTAAATGAACTAAGATTTAGTTTACACAATATTTTTGCAAGATTTTTTTTAGATTTAAAATTGGCTTATTTGTTTGTACAGTACTGTAGTATATTTCACTTTTTGGTATATTTAAATATACACATGCTGTATTAACAGCTTGAATAAAATACTGAATGGAAAAACGTAGTTCAATTATTTTCTTGGATTTTTTCTTAAATACTCGTGAGCATGAGTGAGTGTTAAAAAAATAAATAAAATTAAATATATATTGTGTGGTTGTTTGATTTGATTGTTTTTCACAGATATGTCGTCTTATATAGTCAGCTTGTGTCATGATATGGCTGTTTATTATGCTAGAGTGATGTTAGTTTTTCGTCACATCTCACGTGTTTACTGACAATCAATTTGAAAGCATGATTTACCCCTGCAGCTTTAATGTTTTTAAAAGATAAAATAATTTGTATAAATTTATGATTTAAAGAAAAAAAAAGGTTAAATTTAACTAATTCCCATAACACTTTTAAAGTTTTTCATATCATGGAGTACACTCAAAAAAAAAAATCAGTGAAAATAACTGAAAATCTAAATTACTTGAAATACACTTGCGGTTGTAGTGAAAATTAAAAAAAAAATTTTGGAATCCCGAAATCAAATTTGGAATTGGTTCATTATTTTTATTCGACATGATCATTTTTGTAGGTAGTTGTCGATATTCGCTGCATGAAAAAACGCACAAAATTTTTGCACCTCCTTACCCGCTGCATTACAAAAAAAAAATAAATAAATAAAAATAAATAGTTACCAAAATAATTAGTTATTCGAGGAGTTAAAAAATAAGTGGTTTCAAATTGGCAATTAATAAGGCTTACTCATGTACTTATTAGTTGTGAAAGAATAAGTAGTTACCAATATCATATTACTTTTGTAATTAAAAATTGGAATTTTTTGCCATTAGGAGAACATAATTAGGAAAACCAGAATATAGTTGGTCAAAAAGATAAAAAAAAAATGTATTTTATAAAAAGCAATTAAAAAAAGTTAAAAAAAAAGAACAAAAATATTTTAAATTGTAAATCTGACTTTAAACCTTATTTTAACAAAGCATAGTAATTTTTAGAAAATCAGTGCTCTACCAGTGTATTATTTTTGGTACCACTGCTAATTTCTCTCTAGGTAGTCATTAGTAACACATATATATAAAGTATTTTTGCAAAGTAATTTCCAAAAAAAAAAAATTTTTGTCGAACGTAAGGGTCGACTTTTTAATTTAAAGTCTGATTTTAAAGTGTGATATATGGATGTTTTTGCCTCGAAGAGACCAGTGTTTTGCTATAAAGAAAAAAATCCATCGAAAAAAAATTTAAAAAGGCAACCCTACGTTAAAAAACCAAAAAAAAAAAAAAAAAATTCTGCTGGATTTATCGAAAAACTTTCTTAGCAAAAGTTTAATGATTTTTTGCGGGCTTTAATTTTCTAACATTTGGGTGGTAGCAGCTGAGAATTGGTGGGTAAATACTAGAACGGGATCCTTGAGGTCAATGGCCCTTAGAGCAAAATATTGATCCCCTCGAGAGAAAAACATCGATGTATCATACTTTAAGATCCGACTGTAAATGCCAAAGGTATAACGAAAATTTAAATGGCGACCCCTACGTTAGGCAAAAAAAATATTTTTTTAAACCTCCTTGCAAAAATAATTTAGATTGGATGGTGTATTGCTAACTTTTTTTTGAGGTTTGGTCTAATGTACATATTCCCAGTGTAGAAATGGTAAGTTGTGTTTATTTATTTGACTACCTATAATACTTTACTTTAAAACACACCTAATAAAATTTTTTAAATTTTTTTTCGATGGATTTTTTCTTTATAGCAAAACATTGGTCTCTTCGAGGCAAAAACATCCATATATCACACTTTAAAATCAGACTTTAAATTAAAAAGTCTAGGGGTCGACAAAAATTTTTTTTTTTGGAAATTGCTTTGCAAAAATACTTTATATTTATCTAATGTACATTAATCTTGTATTTAGAAAAAAAGAATTGTGAGCTATTGAACGGTTTTTATAACAACCCTACGGGGAAAGGGACCGGTCTCAGATGACACGCAGGATAGGTCCCAAGGGGGCAGAGACAGGTCGTTGATCGGTCTTTTTCTTTGAAAGAGACATATCACTTTACCATGGCGTTGTCATTGTAAATGACGTATTGCCACAGATTAGACTCTTTTCGACATGTCGCAGGTCTAGCCAAAAAGGACATGTCGCCTAACTGACTTAAAGAGACATGTCACCGAACTAACCCAAAAGGATCCGTCAGAGAATGAGTCACACTTTGTATATTTTGTGATATGTCACCCAACTAACCTAAAAGGAACTGAACCAGTCCCATTACAAAACTGACAAAAACAGTGACAAAACTGAGGTGAATGGAAATTGGTATTATAAATAAAATTGTCACAGCAAAACATTGACAAAATTATTATGTAATAAAAAGCACAAATGTTTTCATTTGTCAACAAATTAAAATATAAAAATTTCTTCTTTTTTTTTTTGAAGAATTTTCGTATGTTTTTTCACAGAAATACAATATGAAATACATATTCCTTTTTTAAGATGTTCTTTTAAGATATAAGATATATATATGCGTCGAACCTTTTACCGATTCTAAAATTCCTGCAAAATCCTCCAATAAATTACGTATTAACACGGAATTTTTGGCGCTTGATGCTAAAATTTAAAGAAAACTCCAAGTGGTTAGAACTAGTTCTCTCGCATTCTGCGCTTGCTGGACATTTTTTAAGTTTTCATTTCATTTAAGATTTCATAAAATTCTTCATTGAACTTACGAAAAAAATTATACGAAATTGTTCATCATGAAGGATAATTCTATCAGTGTACTGGGAAACCGATCAATTGTGGGCGCTGTGGTCTAATGATTAGCGCGTTGGACTGTTACACGTGAGGTTGCGGGTTCGAGCCCCAACCAAGGCAACATCAATTTATGAAAAATAGTAATATATATGAGTTTTTTCTTTCCCTCATACATATCGCAGCGTCCTCCTTAGGTGTTCTCATAGCACCTAAGGAGGACGCTGTTATATTATTTTACTTCGGACAACCGAAGTAAAATAATATAACAGAGCTATGAACTAAAAAGCTTCAACAAAGTTCGCCAACTCACCATCAGATGGCGCGCAACAACTGTTCTAAAATTCAACATCTCGCGCAATTAACGTTTTGCCATATTTGAAGCCCTTCATCTTTCACCACCTTTCACTTCTTCTCTATCCCCTTTCCAAAGGAAGCAACACGTTAATTAATAGAAAGAATTTCCTGAGTGTTGCTTCTCTTTAAAAAAATAAAAAAATAAAGTCTTACTTGTGGGGTTTTTTATAACACACTTATCCAGTTAAGCGATATGTCCTTTTTGCACCAGTCTTGGGGTCAGTGCTTTAAGTATGATTGACAGCGCTTAACCCATAGAAATAATAATTATACCAGTCCTGCGAAAAGACCATATTTAACCACTCACGGGATAGGTACTTTGAGGACAATTCAGTGGTATGTCATCATTTCACCAGTCACGAGACCAGTCTTTTAAGTATAATTGACACTGCTTAACCCACAGCAATAGTAAATTATACCAGTCCTGCTGCAAGTCCTTCTTTAACCAGTCAGGGGTACGTACTTTGAGGGCAATTTAGTGGTATGTCCTCTTTTCACTAGTCACGGGATAGGTACTTTGAGGACGATTAAGTGGTATGCCACCGTTTCACCAGTCATGGGACTAGTCCTTTAAGTATAATTGTCACTGCTTAACCCACAGCAATGGTAAATTATACCAATCCTGTGACAAGTCTTGCTTTAACCACTCACAGGATAGGTACTTTCAGGGCAATTGACCCCTCATTCCCCGTAGGGAACTGACAAAATAAGTAAAAATACTGCATTTCTACAGTTAATCTTTTCATAAAAGTAAAATTTAATAAAAAAAAAACAATCTTTATCTCTCAATTATAAAAAATTTTTAATTACCCAGTGTAGAAATGGTAATGACATATCATTATTTTTTGGACTACCAGTAATGACACCCACTTACCTTCTGCATTATTTTATAACATATAATAATGAGTTACTGATAATGACTTATTTTTATCATTATTTCAAATAGAAAACAATTTTCTTGATTTTTTTGAAAATTTTTTGAAATCTATTTTTAGACTCAATATTTTTTAAACACTGGTAATGATATATGTAACCACATATTTTTTGATTTTTTGTATGTTGGCGAGTAAGCTTACTTGTGTGCATCAGGTCAATTATGTCTTTATCTATTAAATATTACATTTCGATATAGTTCAGATGGTACAGCTATTGACTGGCAATCTGTAGACCCAGGTTCGATTCCCGCACCAGCAAATTTTATTAAAAAAAAAAAAAATACAATAAAAAATATTTTTTTTATATAATTTATTTTTTTGAACATCTATTTTTCGACTCATTATTTTTGTCAATACTGGTAAGCACATAGGTAACGATATATTTTTTTGATTTTTCGTATGCTGGTGTGTAACCATAACTCATTATTTTTCGCGACATCGCCATATAGAGGTAATAAGAAATGTAATAACAAAAGTAACTAGTTACCATTACCACGTATGTAGTTACATAACCACATATCTGGTAATGATTTTCTACACTGGGTACTTGTTGGCGCATGGAATTTGAAATAAAAATTACAAATATATATCAATAGTAACAAATATAACCTAAACAAGAATTATAAAAAATCAATAATTTTTTATTTTTTAAAAAACTAACAAAAATAACTGTTTACTATTAAAATACTGTTTGGTAGTTGTTTATTACATTATTAAAAATAGATGCTTTAACCCATTTTTCGCCGACCGGTGTTTATAATCACCAGCATTTTTCAAACTAGCCAATGAATTGTTTTTGTATTTAATTTATTTTTTGTATCAATTATTATTGGTCCTGTTTTTTTATGATATACTCAGTATAAAAACGCTTTTTATTTACACTTCAAAAACATCAATCATGTATACATATTCCGCCAATTGTGATTGCAGTCTTCACTAATTTTACGTAAAATTGGAAAATTCACTGACTTAAAAATTTTAGACTTTCTTAATTAGGCCCAGAATAGCTTTGATATACATAAATTTTTATCAAAATCTGTCGACGAGAACTGATAGCGGCGAGAAATGGGTTAAAAAATGTTTTAAAATGCAATATGTTCCCTTAGTTGTTTTTTTTTAAATAACCGTCATAAAAGTTGTTTTTTATTTTGTCATAGAAAAATAACTGCAGTTACAGTTGAGAATAACAACTACTGATTACTATATAAACAACTGTCATGTGGTTACTGTCAATCTTTTTTGAGAGTACAATGTCCCCCAGCAACTCATGTGTAGCCGACCATTTAATCAAGAAATTTAAGCTCAAATTTTTAAAGTTATTAATTCCAAGATACTCAGAATAAATACCTGAAATACCTTTCGTACGACACCAAAATTTCCTGTATTTACTTTGGAACAAATATGAAATAAACCGATAAAACGAAAAATTGGGCCATTTTTGACCCCATTTTTTAACCCTTAAATACGAGATTGGGCAGCTAAAAAAAAATACGTGTCCTCTACAACATTTTTCTCCTCTACAACATATCCGAAGCTCATTAAGATCTGCCGGTCCGCGTTGGGAGTCTTTCCTTGTCAGACAAGAAGTATTTTACAACTTGTATTTGGCTAACACGTTTTAAAAAAATGCCAAAAGGACAGAATTTATACTCGTAAACACTGTTTTCAGTTCTACAATTTAGAAGTTTAGAAAATTTTGTTAAAGAAATTTCAAAAAACCGACAATTGCTTTTTAAGATCCTACTGAGGGCTTTCGAGAAAACTTCGGTTTTTGTCGCTTATTTAGTTTTTTAAATTCCTTATACCCCAAACATTTCACATACCTACTAACCCCTGTTTAAGGTCAAATTTTAGGAGCTTTTAGTAGGTTTGGGGTTAAGATTAATCCTTTTTTTTTTTGTTTAAGGTCAAAGATCAATTTTTGGGAGCTTTTAGAAATAAATCTGTAAAAATAGCAGAAAAAGTTATTAAAAATTAGTTAAAAATGTTGCTGCACAAAAAACTGATAAAATTAGCAGATTTTTTTACTAAATACTAGTAAAATGAGAACAGCAAATTTAAAACTGTTAAATTTACAGATTCTAGTTATATTTAGGCTAATTTTCAGTTAATTGAAAATAGCAAATTGTACTGCAAAATATGCAGAAAATTTTGCTAAATATTTGTAGACTAAAAATAACAAAAATAAACCGTTATACCTACAAAAATGTTGCTATTTTTTAGTTAAATTTAGTTGAATGCCAATAGCAGTCTATACTGCTGAAATCAACAGAAATATTTGCTAAAAAAATATAAATTGCTGTTTTCAAAAGGCTCGATTTTTATTTGCATTTAAAAAACATCGAAAATTAAATTTTTTTTATTTGATTTTTTGGGCTACTAATTATTTATCAAAATTTTTTTGCTGATTTGAGCAGGTTAATTTGCTATTTTCCATTTACAAAAATTTAACTTAAATACAATATAACTAAAATTCTGTACATTTAACAGTTTTATTTTTGCTGTTCCTATATTACTAATATATTGCAAATATAATCTTCTAATTTAGCAGTTTTTTTCTCCAGCATCATTTTGAACTAATTTTTAGTTGTTTTAGCAAAATTTTTTACGGCAAGAAATTCCAAAGAAATTCATGTTTTTTCCGAATCATCAAATCATCAAAATGGCATTGATTTGTAATTGCATCTTTTAACAAAAATGCATTTTTTTGCATATTTTGACTTCAAGTGCATATTGATTTGGTGCATTTTTGATGTATACTTTGTGCTTTGGAAAGCACATTTGTTGATATTTTTCATTTTAAGTAAAATTTTTTTTTTAATTTCTCGGCTAAAAATCAACATTCAGGTTTAATGTATGTGCATGAAATTCCTTGCCCTAGTAATTAATAATTGCAGATCTTGTACAGGACAAGCCCTTGTAAAATTTACCGGTCCTTTTCATATAAAAGAATCGGTCTAAGGAAAGGTTTTCGTCTCCAAGGACCGGTCATGTGACGTATCCGGTGACCGGTTCCTTTTCCCAAACGGCTGTTAATTGTATTCAACTACATTAAACTTAAACATAATAAAAATGTTGCAGATGTCTGCTAATACCTGACAAAATTTTCTGCAGATTTTACAGAATATATAACTAAAATTCTGTAAATTTAACAGTTTTATTTTTGCTGTTCTTCTTTTACTAATATTTGGAAAACGGAATCTGTTAGTTTCAGCAGTTTTTTTCTGCAAAGTAATTTTGACAAAGTGCTAGTATCTTTTTCTGCTAATTTTACAGATTTTTTTCTATGAGCGCAAGCTTAAGAATGTTCGTATGCTCGGTTGGGCGCCAAATACAATTTCTTTCATATTTGAAAAAATTGTTCACCAAACTTTTTATTATTAGTATTAATAACTCCTTAGTAAATTCTTAAGCAATTTTAGCTAATATAAATATTAACTAACTATTTTTTCTTCTTCTTCTTTTCAGGTAAGTTGCAACATAATACGTGAATTTAAATATAAAATATTGAGGTTTAGTATAGCAATTATTCCTAAAATATTGTATATTTGTGTGATGTAAGTAATTACAGCAAATATTATATTAAATAATTTAACATTTTAACAAATAATGTTTTTATTAAAAAAAATTTTCATTGAAAACAAAAATCATAAACAAAATTAACCTCATTAACATAAATGGTGTTAAATTATAAACAATTGCCAAAATTAAAAAGAAAATGCATCAAAAATTCATAAAATTTGTTTCAGCCACATAACACAAATTCTAATGTTAAATCGTAACAAATTTTCCACATCATTGTCTTGTTTAAACTATGGCATATTACATGGTCTCTATAAACAAATTGTATTGTTTTTTTTTTAACAAAGTCTAAAAAAAATTATTTGTTTTTAATATTTTTTTTTACAAAAGATTAACAAAATTTATAGCCAAATAATTACCTTGCAGTTGCTAAAACAAATTGTAAACAACAAATAAGATTTATGTTAATTAGAGTGTTTATTTTTAAAATAATTGTGTGTACGCGAAATTTTATATATGTGTATGTGTGTGTGTAAAATGTTGACTAGTTTTTGAAAACAAATGAGTGAGTGATATGAAGAGTTCAATAGTGTTAAATATAAATTTATAAATTTATGATTTGTTTAATATTAAATGACACCTGTGGTTTTTTTGTTAAAACATTTTTAGGTCAACATTTAAGGTTGACAAATGCAAAATTTTGTGGTTGTAAAATAAATGTTTTTAAAACACCTATGCCGTGAGTTACACCATACGAATTAAAACGGTTTTGCACTGGGTCAATTTTCTAAAAGATTCTTTTTTCTATTTCTACCGTTAATTAATATAACACATTCTCTTAAGTTAACTTGGTAAAAATTACTATTATTTTCAGTTACATCATTTTTAATAGAAAAGTGTCAGTTTTGCAAAAAAATATATATGAGATTATATAAACAGGTATTATTTTGAAAGATTAAAGAATATAAAATCATTGTTCGATCAGTGGATATTGCCTAAGTTTTTTTTTATTTAAAACTGGGTAAATTTTGCTTTAAATTTACTAGCTACGAATTTTTAACGAAATTCAAATATACGTGCATTAAGTTTTGAGGTTACATTAAAAAACAAAAAAAAACTAAATTTTTACTTCAAAATACCCAAGTTTCTGAGGTAGTCTTAAAATAAATTTTATGTTCAATTAATAGAGAAAAGTCTGACAAATATTTTTCGAAAAGATAATGAATCATTTATTATGTAATGTAACATTATACCAACAATTTTTGAATCACTTTTGCTTAACAAGAAAATCACCTAAGTTTCTAAGATATTTCAATCTTGCATATATCTTTTAATATGTAACTATTATAAATTTCATTTACAATTTACATCAATCAAAGTTATTAAATAAATCTTAAATTCTTTACTCACATCAACTATTACATGTACCATGTGTTTTGGAGCATGATCTAATGTTGTTTATTTAACATGTTAATGTAACACATGAAAATAACAATAACAAAAATATTTATAATATTTTGTTAATCAAAACAACAAGAATTTCTTGTCATAATATTCATATGCATTGAAGTGTATTTTTTCATTTAGATCATACAAAAATATTGTTGCTGTATATAAAATTTATATAAAAATTACAATAACTTGTAATAATTGTAAACAACAATCAATAAATGCATAAAAAATGCGTATTAAGCCGGAATTTATTTTTAAAATTTTATATTCTGATAGTGTATCAAAAATAAGTATACATCTATTTTGGCGTTTTTCGAAATTTTCACTAGCGAAAAACTAGAAATGGTCAAAATTTTGGATCACACAATAGTTGGAAATATAGCGTAAAGCTTGTACTTTTCTACTAAGTCATATTTAATTAGTTTTTTTTAAATAATTTTTAAATATCCTTTAATTTTAATTATTTAAAATTGATATTTTTTGCTATTTTTTGGAATTACCAAATTTTCAATTTTTAGCATTCTTGTTACAAAAAAAAATGCAATATTACCGAATTTTCCGTTATTTTTATGTAAAAAATTAAATAATAACATCCCAGTGTAGAAACGGTAATGACATATCATTATTTTTTGGACTACCAGTAATGACACCCACTTACCTTCTGCATTATTTTAAAACATATAATAATGAGTTACTGATATTGACTTATTTTTACAATTATTTCAAATAGAAAATAATTTCTAGATTTTTTTTGAAATTTTTTGAAATCTATTTTTAGACTCAATATTTTTTAAACACTGGTAAGGATATATGTAACCACATATTTTGTGATTTTTTGTATGTTGGCGAGTAAGCTTACTTGTGTGTAGCAGGTCAATTATGTTTTTATCTATTAAATATTACATGTCGATATAGCTCAGATGGTAGAGCTATTGACTGGCAATCTGTAGACCCAGGTTCGATTCCCGCACCAGCAAATTTAATTAAAAAAAAAAAAAATACAATAAAAAATATTTTTTTTTATATAATTTATTCTTTTAAAAATCTATTTTTAGACTCATTATTTTTGTCAGTACTGGTAAGCACATAGGTAACGATATATTTTTTGATTTTTCATATGCTGGTGTGTAACCATAACTCATTATTTTTCGCGACATCGCCATATAAAGGTAATAAGAAATGTAATAACAAAAGTAACTAGTTACCATTACCAAGTATGTAGTTACATAACCACATATCTGGTAATGATTTTCTACACTGGGATATAATAAATATATTAATATTATTAATAGTTGCTTTAGCCCCGATTATTGGCGCAAAGTGCCATAGTTAATGAATTCCATTTCTTCTGGTTATTAGCCTTTACTTGAAGAAAGGTCTGATTTTCATTTGCTCTGGCAGTGTCGGCTTCTAGGCTTCGTCGCATAGTGCTGTGTCCCATAGGCAAAATTAAAATAAAAATGTGTGCGGAACGTTAGTGATTTATACATTTTTGAAGAGGTGAGATAATACCATAAATAAATATGAAAGAGGAATTCAATACCTTTTCTTTTTGTCAACAAGAGAGGGCGCTAAAGTCAAAAAAAATTTGAGCTAAAATAGTTAAACGAAAATAAAATTTTAAATTCTTTACAAAAAAAAAATTGGCAAAAATTTATTATAGAATAATATTTGGTGGCATTTTTTGACTGGAAATCCCAAAGTTGCTTAAGTTTAGTAGAGTAAAAAAATAATTTTTTTCCAAACCCTTTACCTGAGTTTGAACAAAGTTAGAAAGAGCTAAATTTTAATGTACCACCAAAAATTAAAATAATAACGTTTTATTAAAAAAAAAATAACTTGAAAATTAAAACACAAGCTTCGGTTTTATGTGGTGTAAAAATAAAAAAAAATTCAAGAAACTTTAAAAAAAAAAATTTAAGTAATAACACTTTTTTTGCGGAAAACCTAACATTTTATAAAGTTTAGAGAAATTTAAAAAATATATAAAAAAACAAGTAATTTTTTTATGATTTAGATAGTCCAGGGCTGGCAAAACTATGACACGCGTGTCAGTAGTGGCACGCGACTGGATTTTAGGTGGCACGCGACGTTTTGTTGGATATTTTCAAAAAATTTAAACTATTAGAAGACCAGCAAAAAATTCAGTTAAATGTTAAATTTCGCTACAAAAATGTGTGATTTAACTCCATCATGCGCGGTTCCAGCAATTAATAAAAGGGGAAAAATCATACGCCTCAGTGTCCAACTCAATGTATTTGTCTACAGTGGCGTAGGATTTTTCCCTTTATATTAATTGCTGGAACCGCGCATGAACTCCATAATGGTGAAATTTTTCATAGAGCTTGTAAATTGTCTTTTAAAATGAATAAAACTCTGTATTGTCACCACTTTTTGTTTAAAGAAATATGGTTAATACAGAACTCGCAAATTCGATTATCAGAAAATTCTGGGAGAATTTCTAAAATTCTAAATTGAAATAAGTTTAAATGTTTCGATGAGAAAAAGCCTCATAATCGGAGAAATAAAAAGTACCAGAAAATTGCACAAAAATAAAAAACAACTTGTAATAAACTTGGATGTAATAAA
Source organism: Leucophora obtusa (assembly GCA_949987735.1). NCBI lineage: Eukaryota > Metazoa > Arthropoda > Insecta > Diptera > Anthomyiidae > Leucophora > Leucophora obtusa. The sequence continues at coordinate 63,865,763 of OX465299.1, read as the reverse complement.
TTAAGTTTTTTTAAAGGGAAAATAGGTGCTACGAAATAACCCTCAAATGAAATAAAGGCTGAAAATAAGTACCATACTGAAATAACCACCTTTGTTTTTCTGAAATAAAAATTTATGTGTTCAAATCCATGATATTCGCTTTTTATTTATTATTATGATGATAAAAACCGCACGGTTTATTTTAACAAAATCAGATTTTTGCCCGAAGCACATTTTTCAACTAGTTTCTTACGTATTTAAATAATTTTTGGCACCCAATAATTTAACTTTTTGTTTTAGCAAAATGAAATAACCACCAAAAATGGAATAACCCCCCAAAAAATGAAAAGGCAATAATGTTTAAACTGTTTTAATTTTATTTCTTTGGGGATTTTTTCATAATGAAATAATCTCAATATGTAAAGATTAAATAAACCCCCAAAAATTAAATAACCGTCAAATATTTTTATGTCATTTCTTGGATGTTATTTAACTTTTCCCTTTGGAGGTTATTTCATGGGGGTTATCCGTAGCGCTGATTAATATGTACAAGTGCGATGATATTTTCAAGAGAAATTTTCCAAATTTTAAATTTTTTTAAGAAAATGACTTAAAATACAACCAAAATAAAGGTGGCACGCGAGAAATTTTTACAAAAAAAATTTGTCCGCTTCTGGCACGCAGAGAAAAAAGTCTTGCCACCCCTGAGATAGTCCATTAGGATGTATCATTTTCTATAAAAAAAAAAATTAAAATTTTGAACCGCAAATTTAAAATTTTTAACTTGTTCTACATATCCCAATTTTTTTTGAAACCTCCTTGCAAAAATACTTCATATTGGAGGATGTACGGCGAACATTTTTTTTTTGCCTGTAAGGTGGTACGCTCTAATATATATGTATGTATGTAGATGTATATGCTGTCCTTTAAAATACGATTTGTCGATTTTCATTCATTACACTGCCGAGTTTTCATCTAGTAGTTTCAAAATTGAAGAATTTAATTTTTTTCTTAAAAAAATTTAACCCTTGCTGAATTGCGGCCGAAAATGGCCCATTTTTGAAAAAGAAAATAGCCTTTCAATTAAAAACAAGCAAACAAACACTAGTTTTTTATTTAACTTGTTCATTAAATATACTAAAAATTATTCAGATACGGAATTTTGGTTTCGCTGGATATTAACCCACTTTAACCTAGAACCGAAATGCCCATAACTTTAATAGAAATGCAAAAATGGCTTTTTTTTTATTTATTTATCAAATTTATTTTTAAAATACATAATTTGGAAATGTCAAAAGCTATTTTTGTAACATAATAGTTATTATTAAAGAAAAATAATAAATTGAAAATAATTCGGGTTTTGTGTGGGGAGCAACTCCTTTCCAAGACATTTTATGAAAATTGATTATTTTGTCAAAAATTGTTTGCACTAAATTTTAGCAAGTTCCCAATATTTTTGACCATGTGTGTGTCATATTGAAGGTTTTGCTAAAATAAAATAATATTGCATCATAAAAAAACTTGTAAAAATTGAGCAATAATACTGCTCGTCTGTGGTGCCCATAAAATTGATAATGAATGAGAAAAAGGATATACGGGAGATAGTCATATCCTTGCACCGAATGAACCAAAATTTGCCACAGAGATAAAAAGTATAATTTTATAAACTATTGTAAGTTCCTAGTGCATTCTGATCTTAAAAATGGCCAAAATATAGTTTTTGAGAAAAAGGATATATGGGAGGTAGTCATGTCCTTACACCGAATGAAACAAATTTTGCCAGAGAGCTAAAAACTATTATTTTAGGAACTATTTTAAGTTTTTGGTGCATTCTGGTCATAAATTAAGCCAGAATATTGTTTTTTAGAAAAAGGATATATGGGAGGTAGTCATGTCCTTGCCCCGAATGAAACAAAATTAACCACTGAGTTAAAGGACATAATTTGACCGGCAGTAACCAATTTTCGCTTTATTCTGTTTATAATTGTAGCTAAAATTAAAAATAATTATTTTAATTTTTGCATTAAAAAATACAAAAATTGTTTTTTCGGACTTTCTATATTTTCATATATTTAGTTAGAATATTCTTCTACCTCAAGTCCAAATTCTAATATGATATTGTCATATTAGATTTTTATTTGTTGTTTCAAAAAGGGTTGATAATTTTCATGATAGACAATACAATTGTTTCGTAGACATTACTCTACTCTTCAGTTGTCCGCAATAAGAAAACGATAACTTTCTTACCTCAAACCGAGACATTACATAAGGTACAAAAAACCAACGGGATGAGAATTTTGTACTTTCGTATATGAACTGTCTGATTTGGTAAAACCAGTTATAAATCAACTCCTTTTTGAAAGCAACAATTACATAAAAGTACCCTTTGGGTACTATTTATATGTATGTCTGTTGTCAATACATTTTGTAAAAACAACTAATTTTAAACTCAAAACAAAATAAATATTTGAATGAGATTTTAGCCGTGGTGTGCTTATTTTCAACAATTATTTTAATTTTTGCATTAAAAAATACAAAAATTGTTTTTTTCGGACTTTCTATATTTTCATATATTTAGTTAGAATATTCTTCTACCTCAAGTCCAAATTCTAATATGATATTGTCATATTAGATTTTTATTTGTTGTTTCAAAAAGGGGTTGATCATTTTCATGATAGACAATACAATTGTTTCGTAGACATCACTCTTAGCGGACAACTGAAGCTCATGGAATGACCTACCATAACCGGATTCACCACGAGCTGCTTGTCCGCGACTGTTTATTTGTATTTGCATACTTATTCGCAGCTACCCCTTATACTAAGGGCCGTATCACTATCGGCAACCTGTGACGTGTCCAGTAGCTTGCAGCTAGCCTCCGTGAGATTCCCAGTTTCACGGCCATAATAAATATGGGTTAAATTTTTCACAAAAGTGTTCATCGTGGTGTATTTATAAGTATACATAAGTTCGCTGAACACATCCTATATCCAAAATGCAAGATTCACATGATTTCCTATGCCGATTCACAATAAACACTTGGAAATGGTGGAAAATTTTAACACCCCCCTCCCCCCCATTTTGATCCCAGTACATTTTAGGGTTAATTCTGATATTTTATTTTCAAAACTCCTAACTAAAAAACAGTTAAGTTTTTTATGCAGATTTTTTTATCAAACAACATATTTGGGAGTTTAAAAAATGTTAGGCCAATTTGACCCCAGTCTATATAGTGGTTAATTTCGATATTTTCTTCTTATAATAAATCCTAAATTAGAAACTTTTATGTATATTATGTAGATCATTTTATCACACAATGTGTTTTAAGGTTTTAAAAAATTTGGGTTATTTTGACCCCAAGTGTATATAAAAATTAATATTGGGTTTTCTTAAAATGGCGGGACCAATACTTTTTAATTTTTATAATTTTTGTTTTGTTAATGATTTTAACATTGCGTTGTCATAGGACAGGTGCACTTCATTTCAGTACTATTCTCACAGTTGCATAAAAAGTAATTTTTCATAAATTTTATTTTACATATTTTTAAAAATTATATATTTTTAAAAGTTGAAATATTACAAAAATATTGAATAAAAGAAATCAATTATAAATATAAAAAAACTAAAAAAATATTGGTCCCACCAGGTAGCGAACCCGCGGTCATCTGTTTGGAAATAAACTGTGTAAAAACCATTTCTTATAACCACTTTTAGAAAAATAATGCTTTAGAAGCACTCCTTAAGTGACTTTTTGGATGTTATTCAGAAGTACTACAATAGTAGTAAAAAATACACTAGCGGCTACTTTTGAAGCAATAAAAGAAATGGTTTGTAATCCATGACTTCCAATATTTTCTGCTGGGCAGCTTACAAAGTTTTGAATATGATCTAATAAAATTTAAATTTTTAGCCCTACATAGGAACGGGTTATGGTTATTTATCCAAGAGAGACAGAAATTCATATATATATTTTCTTGGCTCCAAAGAATAAAAAAATTTGGTGTCAGGAAATTGCTCTGAAAAAAGAAGAAAATTGTCCTTGAATACGAATTCTATAGTCCATTTTCCAACCGATTTTTAATTTTTGTATCTTTGTGAAAAAATAATTTACTACGAATTTTGATTGATATAAAATATGTATTCCATAACAAAATTAAAAAAAAAACCTAAAAAGTCATGTGTTTTGCCTTGTGAACAATAATAAAATTTTTAGTCCATTTCCGGCGAAATCGAAAAAAATTACACTACAGTAGTTTTGACATAGCTGAACAACCAACTTTTGCACGAATTTTTGTGCAGATAAGCCAAAAACGTTGTCAAGTCAAATTGATTACCTGCCTTAATGTACAGGTATACCAATACAGGCTGAAAACAAATGAAGCTAATGATGACAACTTTGTGCTTGGCACTAGATGTTGCGATTCTTATGATTAAAAAACGACTAAAATAGCATATTTTTATCACAAAAAGTTCATAACACGTTTATTTTTGGTGTGTATTTCTTTAATAAATTTGCAAAATAAAGCAAAATACAAGGGGCAGCTAACGGTGATCTCTTTTATGAAAATAATGCACAACTTCCAAAAAGATGAGACACTCATCTTAAAAAGTGCACTTAAAGAAGCCAATTACGTACATAATTTTGTAAAATAAAAACCAAACCAAAATTTTGTGCAGTTGTAGAAAAAGTGCACTTAACCCTTTGACGACCACAGGCAAGTATGCTTGCCTAGAGGTTTTTCGCTCTTATAATTGCCCAGATAAAAAATATAGTAAATATGTCCAAAGCTGATTTGTAGAGGAGGGTTGAGGGAAGAAAAATGTAGAAGAAGTTAAATCCCTACCTGGTCCCGCTTTCCCCTTGCGAAAGTTGGTTAACTAGAAGTTGGTTAACTAGAATTCTTCATTTAAGGGGTAAAAAGCACAAACTTTGACAAGCGAAATGAAGCGCGAGCAAGGGGTCTATGATGGCAATTTTTTGTAACATATCTATAATTTAGTTCCAGATAACGAAAATAAAATAATAATAAAAATCACTACTTCCGGAACGGCAGGGTCGTCAAATGTCAAATATTTTTGGCAAGCGAAATAAGGGGTAAAGACGGGTTCTACGGAGCCAATTTTTATTACCTATTACTAGGTCAGAGATCACGAAAATTGCAAAAACTTAAAAATTGTTTCGGCAGATAATGTATGGTCATCAAAGGGTTAAGAAAAAGGCAGTTAAATCAAAAATACTGCAATCAGAACTTCTAAAATTCCCTTTCATTATACCCTACACCACTACGTGGAAAGGGTATAATAAGTTTGTGCTGATGTTTGTAACACCAAAAAATATTGGACCTAGACCATTTTTTCTGCCTTCAAATCAGTACAAATTTTAAAAAAATATTATCATAAAACGAGTAAAAAGGTTAAAGTCGGGCATGCCGACTATACAATACCCTCCACCAGTCTGGTTAAAAGCCAACTAATGTTTGGATCCGAAATTCGAATGGGTTAAAATGGGGCTTGTGTCAAAATTTTCTATAATGTGAGTCAGCGCACCAAATTTCATTAAAATATCTTAATATTTGCGACCTGCAGCGTATAAAAAATATAATTTTGGGGGGACCCCTATATGGGCACTAGGTCTAAACATGGACCGATATTCACCAAAATCAATAGGCTGCGTTATTGGGCCAATATAGATCTGTGTACCAAATTTCATCAAAATATCTTAATATTTGCGACCTGCAGCGTATAAACAGTATAATTTTGGTAGGACCCTTATATGGGCACTAGGTCTAAACATGGACCGATGTTCACCAAAATCAATAGACGTCGTCCTTGGGGCGACATAAGTCGGTGTACAAAGTTTCATCAAAATATCCTAATATTTGCGATCTGTAGAATGCGCACAAGAATTCATGGACAGACAGACAGACGGACAGACGGACGGACAGACGGACATAGTTAAATCGAAATAAAAACGAGTAAAAAGGTTAAAGTCGGGCATACCGACTATACAATACTCTACACCAGTCTGGGTAAAAGCCAACTAATGTTTGGATCCGAAATTCGAATGGGTTAAAATGGGGCTTGTGTCAAAATTTTCTATAATGTGAGTCAGAGAACCAAATTTCATTAAAATTTATTAATATTTGCGACCTGCAGTTTGTAACCAAGCCAATTTTGGGGGGACCCTTATATGGGCACTAGGTCTAAACATGGACCGATGTTCACCAAAATCAATAGGCTGCGTTATTGGGCCAACATAGGTCTGTGTACCAAATTTCATCAAAATATCTTAATACTACCGACCTGCAGCGTATAAACAATATAATTTTGGTAGGAGCCTTATATGGGCACTAGGTCTAAACATGGACCGATGTTCACCAAAATCAATAGGGCCAACATAAGTCGGTGTACCAAGTTTCATCAAAATATCTTAATATTTGCGACCTGTAGAGTGCGCACAAGAATGCATGTACAGACAACCAGACAGACAGACAGACAGACAGACGGACGGACGGACGGACAGACGGACATCGTTAAATCGAAATAAAAAAAAATTCTGAGCCGATCGGTATACTATAAGGTGGGTCCAGGACCAATATTTTTTGGTGTTACAAACATCAGCACAAACTTATAATACCCTGACCACATAGTGGTGTAGGGTATAATGACCACATAGTGGTGTAGGGTATAAAAATTCTGAGCCGATCGGTATACTATAAGGTGGGTCTAGGACCAATATTTTTTGGTGTTACAAACATCAGCACAAACTTATAATACCCTGACCACATAGTGGTGTAGGGTATAAAAAATGATTATGCAGCTAACCTAGTTTGTTGTCAACCGAAAGGTTTGGTTGAGGCAACAAAATTTTTCGGTTAACCATCCTAAAAAAAACCTTAGTACACATTTCTCCCTATAGAGACCATAAGACAAAAATATTTTTTTCGCATGAAAAAACTCCAGTTTTTTAAGTACAGGAAATGGACCCACTATTTAGAAATTTCAATGATCTGTTAATTTTTTTTTTAACAAAGTGATGAAATATGGCCATGCTACGAATGGACCCCAGGATAGTTAATTCTTCCGAATTTTTATTCACGCCAACGAATTTCTGTTGTCACGAGCAAATTGCATTGTCTAAATTAATTTGCTGTAGTTACAAACTAACCAATCGATTGGCTACAAATTTAGCTGTCGGAACAAATCTTTTTTCTCTTTGATAATTTCTGCATGATTTCTGAAATAAAAACTTCACCTTTTGGCTACGTTTTTCTACATTTTTTTTGTATACTTTATCCTATTGAATATCCCAAAGATCCGAAAATGTTTCCATAGAAATTTCGTCATTATATATTTCTTTAGATTTTAAGAATTTTTTTACGGAAAAATCTTCAGCTTTCGATGTCGTTTCCTATACTCAGAAAGCAGAATCATTCTGACAACCGCTCTGACAACCGGATAATTAAAATATTTTTATCACAGTCAAATAACTGTTGTTCTATTATCGCAATGGAGCCATTTGATAAATTCGGTTGTCACCACGAATCTTCTCTGTGTATGAAACTACATATTAGATTAAGGAATTTACATGTGAAAAAATCATTTTGAATGCTTTCTGGTAGAGAAAACCTCTCACAATCACAAAAATTTATTCATTTTGGGTTTTTTTTACAAAAAAAAAAAAATTTAATATTTTTTTAAATGCCAAAAATCAGTACAATCAATACAAATTTTAAAAAATCAGTACAAGTCAGTACACGACTTATTCATCCGTACACATGACCAAAAATCAGTACATGTACTGATCAAATCAGTACGAATGGTCACCCTAACCTAGACCCACCTTATAGAATACCGATCGACTCAGAATCACTTTTTATTTCAATTGAACGATATCCGTCTGTCTGTCCATGTATTCTTGTGCGCACTCTACAGGTCGCAAATATTAAGATATTTTTTTATGAAATTTGGTACACAGATCTATGTCGGCCCAAGGAGGAAGCCTAATGCTTTTTGGGTTAAATTGGTTCATGTTTAGACCGATAGCACAATTTCGTATTTGCGCTGCAGGTCGCAAATACGAAGATATTTCAATAAAATTTGGTTCGCTGACTTACATGGTCCCAAGGACAAAGCCTATTGATTCTAGATAGGATCGGTCCATCGCCTATCGCCCATATGAGCTATATTTTCGATTTTCTCTTCTTTTATCATTTTATATAAAATTTTGACACAAGTCCGTTTTAACCCATTCGAATCTTGGATCCAAACATTAGTTGGCTTTTAACTAGTGCATTAAGTTAGTTTTGTAACGGTGGAAAAGTCGGAATACGAAAATGAAGTTTAAAAAACGTTGACTCATGTTAGTCTTCCGGTTCTGCTTTTAAGCAATCATTCACTATATGGTTCCGCCATTTAAAATTTTTAAAGCCCAAAATCAGATTCGTACTCAGCGACCTTTAAAATTTTCAAAAAAAAAAAATAAATATTTGACGCATATGCGATCATTTTTTTTTTAAAATTGATCCGCCATCATGAATTTTTAAAATCCGATATCACATTTATACCCAGCGACAGCCAAAATGTTCTGAAAAAGTATCTCCCACTAATCCAAACACTTAAAAAAAAAGTCCGCCATATTGGTTTCGCCATTTTTAAATTTAAAAATCTTATATCAGATTCGTATTCAGCGATCACAAAAACTATGAAGTATTATTTTAAAAGCAAATTGCGAAACCTCAGTTATAATTTAAGCGCCCCAAAACTGGCGATTAACAATTTTCAAGCCGATTCCATTACCCCTTAACATGTCTTCGGTGGTAGTATCTCAACTCGCGCCTCCATAGTTGCTCCACCATAAATATCTCCATATATCATAACTAGGGTGGACCTTATTTTTCAACTTGCAATTTACTGCCATCCCCCCTAGAAATTTTCGTTTAGGTATAAAAATACATTGTGCAAAAAATTAAGGTAATCATATCGGCCCTGCAAATTTAAATACGATTTACAAGGAGAAAAAATTACTTTTTTGGCTTTTTTTTAAATACTGGCCCTTAAATAACGATATTTCTGGAAACTGTCAATCGAATCATAATCTGGACTGAATATTCTTTCTATCAATGCATAAAAATCCAAAATCGGTTGAAAAATATTTCAGTAATTGCAATTACTTCAGACCATTGTAGGGTTTAAATGAGATAAATTATGAAATGTGGGATTGTACACAAGGATAGCAGCCCTATTATTTTTCTGAACTATTCCTGGTAACGAATCACTAAATAAATATCCTCTCGAAGTAGAGATACTTACCTAAATTCTAGGCCATGGTTTGGAAAGCAGGGATTCTCCCGTTCCCAAGCAGAGCTTTGAAGAATTAATTCCTTAATTCAATTTTTCAATTCTGAATTAAAAATTCGATGAATTAATTCACTAAGTACCATATATTGAATGGAATTAATTCATATTTGCTTTCGTTCGATTTATTTTGTTCCGAATTAATTCAATTGCAATAGTTCTTTTTATTAAATCAAATGAATTAATTCACTGGTGAACACGTTCAATTTTATAAATCGAACGGAAAAAAAGTGAATTAATTCCTTACTGAATTAATTCACTACTGAATTCGTTCAATTTCATTTTCGTTCAGTGAATTAAAAAAAAAGTAAAATTACGTTCAGTGAATTAAGAAAAAATAGAATTACATTCAGTGAATTAAAAAAAAAATAATAAGTTCACTGAATTGAAAAAAAAAATAAAATAAGTTCACTGAATTAAAAAAAAATAAAATAAGTTCACTGAATTCAAAGCCTGTTTTCTGCCGTTCAGTAGAAGAAAACAATAATGTACAAATAAAATTTTTAAATAAGCAATTTTACAGCGTGTGCTAGTAAAAATAAGCAAATTAGAAACCGGATGCTGTTTATCAACCTACATGATTCAAAAATAAAGCCTTTTACTATTAAAAAAAAAACTTTACAGATATAGATAAATTTGGAAAAAAAAGATAACTATTAATTTTTCAAACTAGTTATATAGTTATATTTTTTTTCCAAATTTATCTATATCTGTAAAGTTTTTATTTTTAATAGTAAAAGGCTTTATTTTTGAATCATGTAGGTTGATAAACAGCATCCGTTTTCCAATTTGTTCATTTTTACTAGCACACGCTGTAAAATTGCTTATTTAAAAATTGTATTTGTACGTTATTGTTTTCTTCTACTGAACGGCAGAAAACAAGTTTGAATTCAGTGAACTTATTTTATTTTTTTCAATTCAGTGAACTTATTTTATTTTTTTTCAATTCAGTGAACTTATTATTTTTTTTTTAATTCACTGAACGTAATTTTATTTTTTTTAATTCACTGAACGAAAATGAAATTGAACGAATTCAGTAGTGAATTAATTCAGTAAGGAATTAATTCACTTTTTTTTCGTTCGATTTATAAAATTGAACGCGTTCACCGGTGAATTAATTCATTTGATTTAACAAAAAGAACTATTGCAATTGAATTAATTCTTTGAATTTGTTGTTTGATGAACGCGTTCATTTGAACGAATTCAGTGAATTACTTAAGAAAAGGAATTCATTCAATTCTAGAGAAAATTGAATTCGATTGGTAGTGAATTCATTCAAAAAGGAATTAATTCTTCAAAGCTCTGTTCCCAAGGCATGTCCCAAATGTAAGTGGGAATCGAGAGAATCGAGTTTTTCTTCATATAAAAAAGTGCCACTCTAATGCCCATGTGTTACCAGTACCATGAATTGCTTGTTATTTCTTAATCTTTCAAAATTGGTTTTTTAGTAGAAAACATATTTGATTATATTTCCATAAAATTTTGTGCATCGAAAACTTATAAACTCTAATAATGTGCGCAAGAAAAAGAAATTAATTAACTTATGCATGCAAGCATACAAGAATGCATGCATATAAATATCGTGAGTTCAGGATTGTTGATGGTTAATTGTTTTTCATGTTTGTTTTTGTATTTTAATTTATACGAGTAGCTCACAATTTAAATTGTCACAAAAATTCGTATTTTTATATGTTAACATGCTTCTTGAATGTGGCAAGTAACTGAAAAAATCATATTAAACTTTCTTAACAAACATTGATTTTATACTGCAGCTGGATTTGAAATTTTGAAATTTCTACCTAACATAAAAGAATAAAGAAAATATTTGTTGATGCTAAAAATATTAATACAAAAATGTTTACAATACTCGTATATTGATAAAATACTACGCACACAATTTTTAGCTTTGGGGTTTTAAATTTTGAAAAATTTGTAAATAATTCATGGGAAACTTTTGTATAAAGACATTATATTGCTTGTGCTAACTTTTAGAACAGACCCAATTTGAAATATTTAACGTAACCTGAACTCGACGATTAAAATGTTCTGCAGAAATATTTGTCACGAAATTCTACGATAAGTCTCTGAAGATATCAAAGTTGAAAATTTATCTTCAATGCCAGCAATAAGTCAAAACTTAAAATGTGTTTAAGGGTTAAATTCGCACTTATTCACAATTGTCGCCCAAATGTCCAACAAATCTGGATTTTAGTGGAAAACCATGTGATTCTTCCATTTTAGGTATAGGATGTGTTCAGCAAACTTATGTAAAACACTACGGGGAACATTTTTGTGGAAAATTTTAACCTTTTAGGTCTTCAACTTAAGGGCGTTTTCTGTCCCTTTTTTAAAAAAAGGCCAAAAAAGTCCCTTTAATTGAAGAGTCAGAGTATTAAAATGATCCCCAAAAATGTTCCCGGTAGTGTTTTACATAAGTTCGCTAAATACATCCCCTACCCAAAATGGAAGATTTACATGATTTCCGCTGATTCACAATAAACATTTGAAAAAGGTGGGGAATTTTAACCACACTAAAATAAAATTCCGATGTGATCTTTCAAAACGCCGACACACGTACACAGAAAAAATTAAAATCGAGTTTCAATTAAAGTATTTGTAAATACAATTTAAAATTTAATTGAATTCGGACCAATTTAAATCGGACCAAGAAAATCGTTATATCAATTAATTTTTTTTGTAAAGTTTTAATTGAAAAATTTTCAACTAAAATTTTAATCATATCAATTAAAAATTTCATCAAAAATCGTCAACATTTTCAATTAAGTTATGGCGCGTTTATTAAAATGTGTGATATTAAAAATATAATTAATAAATATTTATTAATTATACCCTAAACCACTATGTGGTCATTATACCCTACACCACTACGTATTATAAGTTTGTGCTGATGATTGTAACACCAAAAAATATTGGTCCTAGACCCACCTTATAGTATACCGATCGGCTCAGAATTTTATTTCGATTTAACGATGTCCGTCTGTCCGTCCGTCCGTCTGTCTGTCTGTAGGTCCATGCATTCTTATTATTATTATTATCCTATTGATTTTGGTTAACACCGGTCCATGTTTAGGCTTAGTGCCCATATAAGGGTTCTACAAAAATTATATTGTTTATACGCTGCAGGTCGCAAATATTAAGATATTTTGATGAAACTTGGTACACCGACCTATGTCAGCCCAAAGACGAAGCCTATTTATTTTGGTTAACACCGGTCCACGTTTAGACCTAGTGCCCATATAAGGGTCCCCCCAAAATTATATTGTTTATACGCTGCAGGTCGCAAATATTAATATATTTTGCTGAAATTCGGTACACAGACCTATGTTGGCCCAGGGACGAAGCCTATTGATTTTGGTGAACATCGGTCCATGTTTAGACCTAGTGCCCATATAAGGGTCCCCCCAAAATTATATTGTTTATACGCTGCAAGTCGCAAATATTAAGATATTTTGATGAAATTTGGTACACCGACCTATGTCAGCCCAAGGAAGAAGCCTATTGATTTTGGTTAACACGGTCCATGTTTAGACCTATTGCCCATATAAGGGTCCCCCCAAAATTGGCTTGGTTACAAACTGCAGGTCGCAAATATTAAGATATTTTATAGAAAATTTTGACACAAGTCCCATTTTAACCCATTCGAATTTCGGATCCAAACATTAGTTGGCTTTTAACCAGACTGGTGTAGGGCATTGTATAGTCGGCATGCCCGACTTTAACCTTTTTACTCGTTTTCTTATGTTTTTGACTGATTTGAGACACACTTTTGTAATTTTTATATCTGCAATAGAAGAAAAAATATTAATAATACAAAATAATATGACTTTACCCAACGCATATTAAGGCCCGATTACTGAATGTCCAGTTTCAATTTATCCGACAGTTAAAGTCCTAGTTAGTAGCTAACAAGACATTCAGTAATCGGACCTTAGAGTTTTTTTTTTAATATGTTGTCAATAATACTTACGCTAAACTAAAAATATTTTCGACATCATACTCATTTTCAATTAAAATTTTATTTGATATGATTAAACTTTAATTTGGAAATTAATTTGAAATCAAAGAAAATTTTAATTGAAATTTTATTGGCAATAATTTTTTTTGTGTATAGTTTTTTTTGGTCTCCTCTAGCAGAATCTATTGTCAGAACACGGTAATTTTTTTCGTGTTGTACTGTGTTATCATATAGTCGGCATGGCCTTGTTATCATTTAGTTTTTCACACAAGTCTAAACACATTATTTTTTGTTAATATCAACTCTTTTGTATATCTTTTTCTTGAATATTTGTCTACTATTTTTTCTATTTGTCAGCTAAATTTTTTGTTATATTATTTATTACAATCGTAAATCTTTCCTGCTGTATATCGGAATATTGAATAAAACGCATTGTATGAATGAAGTTTGTTATGTTTATAATTTTCAAACATAATAATAGATTGTATCACGGAAACTAGTTAAAAAAATTTTATGATCCATCATAAAAATACAATTTGTTTTCAATTAGTCAGTATTAGACAAACATACATATAAAAATTAAGCTACAGAAAAAACAAATCGAAAAGATATAAACAAAATTTTATTCTGCTTTTGAAAATCAATAGCAACGTACGAGTATAAAAGTAGTCTCAGAACTAAATTATATGACAATGCACGTTGGGGCAAAACATATAAGATGTTAGTGAAAGTGAAAAGGAAACAAACTTTTATTTTGAAAACGTATAATGGCAAAGTGGATTTGCTTTGAAAAATTTAGAGAAAATGCACAAAAAAAAAATTATATAATACGTAGACGCTCGCAAATTAGAGCTTTCAGTAATTCGAACGTCCAGAAATTAGAATCAATGTTTGCAATACATTAAACGCTCTGAAATTCGAATTTAAAATTCTAATTTCTGAGCGTTTTTTTTTTTTTTTTTGGTTATTTGAATACACAGGAAATTCCCAATTTATTTTTATTCTGTTTGAATAAAGTAAAACTAAAAAGGGGAATCACCAAATTATATATGTTTTTCCCTATTTGTTTTTTTTTGTCGCATTTATGTACATTTTTGGCTAGTTTATTTGTGAAATTTGATACGCGTGTACATATTATTTGGCAGTCTCTATTAAATAGTGAAATTGTATCATTTAAAATGTTAAATAAACTTAAAAAAAACACTTTATCATTGGAAACTAAAGTCAAAATATTAGAATAGCTTGACAAAGGCGTTCAAGGGAACCGGTTAGCCCTAGATTTTAATGTGACAACATCTTCAATCAGCTACATCAAATCACATAGAACAGCAATATGAAATGCTGTTTCAAACACATATCAGGAGGCAAACAATAAATCTTTGCACAGCGCTGAATATCCAAAAATGGAAAGTCGTCTGTATGAGTGGTTTTTAAATCAACGAAAAAAAAAGTGTACATTGACTGGGCCAATATTAAAAGAGAAAGCTAAACAAATATTTAGAGAGGATTATCCCGATAAAGATGAAAATGCATTCCGGGCAAGTGATGGATGGTTTACCAAATTTAAGAAGCGACACGGTATCCGTTTTTTAAAAATTTGTGGCGAGATTCTTTCCAGTGATGTTGCTTCAGTCACTCCTTTTATTCATCGATATCGTGCAAAGATCACTGAGATGGGTTTAATGGAGTCACAAATATATAATGTCGACGAAACCGGATTATTTTTTCGTTGCCTACCAGACAGAACCTATGTCTCTGCTTTTGAAAAAAACGCTCCTGGACATAAAATTCAAAAAGACAGAATTTCAGTCCTACTTGGTGCAAACTCTGATGGATCACACAAATTAGTTCCATTGGTAATTGGAAAAGCAAAAAAACCCAGGTGTTTTAAAAATTTCAATAATCCTCTGCATTACAACTTTTCAAAAAATGCTTGGATGACTTCTCGGATTTTTCACGAATGGTTTCACGGAATATTTATTAAAGAGGTAAACAAAAATATTGATTTCAGGTTCAGTACATAATTTTAAAATTTTTTTCAGTTCACAGGTGATCCGCTTTTCTCAGAAAAATAATTTGCCTCTGAAAGCCATTTTGCTTATAGATAATTGCTCCGCTCATACACCCATTGAGAAACTTAAAAGTGACGATGGAAACATAGTTGCATTATTCTTTCCACCAAATGTGACAGCAGCTTTACAACCAATGGATCAAAACCCTGTTAAGTTAACAAAGCTCAATTACAGAAGTATGTTTCTTTCTCAGTTAATTGCTGAAGGTGGTGAACTGAAGAATCATTTGAAATCCCATTCGATCCGCAATGCTATATTATTACTGAAACAAGCTTGGGATGCGGTACCACAAAGTGTTATGAAGAAATCTTGGTCAAAGTTATCCAATTGGGACTCTAACCAATACGACAGCGACGATGACGTGCCAATAGCACAATTGTTGCAAATAGATCAGGACTGCAACGAAGTTATTCAGATAACTCAAGCTCTTTTAAAAGAAATAGCTCCCAACGATTGCATCGGTATAGAAGACATCGACAGATGGAATCAAGATATGTTTGATGACGGATCTGTTTATGTTCTCAGTAGCGATGGTGAGTCTTCAGATAGCAGCGAAGACGACGTTGTTGCAGTATCATCAGTTGTCTCTAATACTACAGCCATTGAAAGCGTAAATAATTTAATAAAATGGTGCAATAACAGTGAATTGTTTTCAACTAAGCACATAAGTAATCTTTTGGCTCTCCGTAATGATATTTCGGATTTAAAGAAACCAAAAAAACAAACAAATATAACTGATTATATGTCAAACAAAGATTAGTTGTTAACTTGGCCATTGTTTAATTTTAATTGTTTAATTTTTTTTAAATACAGTTTTTTAGTTTTTAATTAAAAAAAATACATGTGATGTAATTGGACTGCATTGCTATGTTTTG
Source organism: Leucophora obtusa (assembly GCA_949987735.1). Lineage (NCBI taxonomy): Eukaryota > Metazoa > Arthropoda > Insecta > Diptera > Anthomyiidae > Leucophora > Leucophora obtusa. Next base: position 63,849,504 of record OX465299.1, on the reverse strand, counting down.
TTGCCATTCGTTTTTTTTATATTCATATTTTTAATTTAAAAAAAATACATTTGATGTATTGGACTGAATTGTTGTGTTTTGTTTTCGTGTTTTTATCAAATAAAATTGAATTAAAAAATATTAAAAAGAGTTTTATTTAAGTTTTTGGAAGTAAATTTACTCAATTTTTTTTCGAAAAAAAACGTACAGAAATTAGAATAATTCAGAAATTAGAATTGCTTCAAAAACAAAGCGGTTCTAATTTGCGAGCGTCTACTGTATTCATTTAGCATAGGCCCGAGTAAAGATTCTGAGCACTTTTTTCTATTGAAAAAGCCTCAAAATCAAAAGACTTTTTCATAAAAAAAAACCTCTTATTATGGGAGCTTTTTCATCTAGAAAAATTTATTTCCCTAGAAGAAGTTTTAGATTCTGTGTTCTTTTTCCTACAGGAAAATTAACTGATTTAACAGATTTTTCTATAAAAACCTCATATTTTCACGACTTTCTTCTATTGAAATATTTCGATTCCATGACTCTTCCCCAGAATTCGAGGATTTTCTCAAAATCCGCTATTCTTTATAGGCAGAATCTTCAGAATCCAGAAAAAGTGCTCGGAATCAGATCGTTTTTCTCTAGGAAAAGTCCTTAGAGTCAGCTGAGACTTTTTTGAAAAGTAATCAAGGTTTTCTTAAGGAACAATTCCTCGGAATACAATTATTTTTCTATAGGGAAAAGTCTTCAGAATCTGACTGGTTTTAGAGGAAAACCTCATCACAATCTGAGGCTTTATTTTTAGAAAAAGTTCTCTGAATCTCATAGTTTACGTAAAGGAAACTCTTAAAAATCTGAGATACTCATTTTCTGATGATTTCTTTATAAGCTCATAGAGAAATCGCTAGTTCCTTATCACTTTTTCCTGTTGTCAGCACCTTATAAAATTTTAAGGACTTTTCGCTAGATAAATCGAAATTTTTTTACTTTTATATCAAATTAATTCGAAACTGGTGGTATCACTTAAAAGGTTTCGATTAAGCACCAATGCACCTTCCTAATTCGCCGGGCTCAAATTCCGCAACCTTGGAAAGAAAAACTAATGCGAAACTAAATCTTTTAAAGACAAACAAAATTTATGGTTGTCTCTTGTACTGACGCAATTACTGATCCAACTGAAGCCACCACAGATAACATTAGCACACGTTTGAGCAAAAATTTATAACAAAACAATATATTTTTAGAACAGTTTATATTTTAAAATTTCTAGGATTTCTCTCTATGTATTTTTATTACTGTAAAAAGTTAGTAAATTTAGTAACAAAATAAAATATTTACGCACAACATATTTAATTATAAAGAGATAATACCTATTATGTCTATATTATTCTATATGAAAGTGTTTACAAAATAAATTTACGCATTTTGTGCTTATATTCACTCACTAAATATGCGTCATACTAAACCAAAATTTATTCATTTTATAGTAGTGAATTTACATGCATTTTTTAGAGTGAAGATAATATGTAATTATATGTGCATAAATTATTATAAATTTCTAGGACCAATAAATGTAAAGTTTATGTTCTGTTGGAACAATTCGTGATAACTTTTAAATTTTTATTACAAAATATTTATGAGGTAATAAAACTTAATTAAAAAGTTAAAAAAAGAAATTGTATCGCCCGAGCTTTGGCTCGAAACCATTGACACATTTTCAAAATAGATTAAATTTTTAAAGTTTTGTAAAAAAGTATTAATATAAAAATAAGAATAAAAAATAAAATGATGTCTACGTGGCCCGAACTATTGCCATGGAACGACATATTGGGTTTATAACTTAAAAATGCGGGATTTTTTTTTTCAAATTTGGGCCATATATGGGTTCCGCGCCAAAAGAACTGCTAATTTTTTGAGGCCAAAAATTAATCAAGCCAATTTTGGGTACCCTGTTCTGAAGTGAAGCGATTTCCAGTGAGAGCGTTCTGCATCGCTCGAAGCAAATGGTAGTCAGACGGAGCAAGCTCTGGACTATAAAGCGGGTGAGCAAAACTTCCCAGCCACTATTTTCCAAATAGTTTTTAACCGGTTTTGCAATATGTGGTCAACCGTTGTCATAATAGAATGTTACGGCTTCATATCTGGTCGCATAATCCGGGCGTTTTTCGGCCAATTCTCGTTTCAAACGAAACAGTTGTGTTCGGAACAGGTCCCCTGTCATCGTTTTGCCCGATTTCAGCAGCTCATAATAGATGGGACCCTACTATCCCCACCAAATACAGATAATGTAATATAATAATATCTAACTATATCTCAAAAGATATCAAAATATTATACCTTCCATTAATCAAGTTATCCAAGGTACTATGTAGTTTTTTCCATTAACAAAATAAAATTATATGTTTAAAGACAATTTTACTTGTCCCGAATTTATAATATACGACAAAGAATTTGTAAAAATGGATAACTTGCTATATATTACCTGTTATTTAGATACAGAGCAAATATAAAGGGTGGCCCAAAATTACCGAAGGGGCTTGAATTCCTTATAACTTTTTTATTATAATTTTTTTTTAGTATTTTGAAAAGAAGACTTGGGGAATTTAAAATAGAATAGTACACAATTGAACAACGTGCCCTTAACATGGCCTTAAAATTTTTTCCAACATTGTCCAATATCGAACACCAGGATTGAAATGGCGACACCGTGTTCATTTTCAAAAAAATATGGCCCAATTATCCTTTCCGACGAAACACCGCACCAAATAGTAGAGTTAAAAGAGTTTAATTATCGCTGTTGAACTACTCTTGGATTTTCCGTAGCCCATATCCTACAGTTTTGCCTATTAAGGACCCCATTTAATTGGAAATGGGCCTCGTCGCTCATAATTAAATTATGAATAAAATCATAATTTTCTTCAATTGTTCAATTGTGTATTGTTCCATTTTAAATTCCCTAAGTCTTCTTTACAAAATACTGAAAAAAAATATAATAAAAAAGTTATAAGGCTATAAATTACCCTTCGGTAATTTTATATAAATTACCCTTCGGTAATTTTGGGCCACCCTGTATAAGTGTTGCCCCGCTGTGCATATCGATTAACAGTATAAATTTCATGACTGCTCATCTTCGTTCGGTTCCAGAGAAAAAAAACATTTTTGAATGCATAAAGAATTAGAAATTTTACATTTTGTATTTATGGAGAATATATATGAAAAGTGTTCATGAACATCTCACATTAAATTTATATAGATCGATACTAATTCCCCAGCAACAAAAACAGATGCCAAAGCAGTAGATAGAGTACTACAATTAGTGATATAGATGTGCATCTTTTTGAACAGAAACACTAATGATTTTAACATTGAGTTGTCATAGTAGAGGACTACTCCCACTTTAACATTTTTCTATTTTTTTAGCGTCCAAAGGAAACTCTTTTTCATTAATTAAAAGTTTAAGAAAAACTCTTGGAAAAAATCATATTTTTTCATTTCTAAAATTCTATTTTATTGCCGCCAACGGGTATCCAACTTTCGACCTTCATATGAAAGTTCAGTGGCATAAAAAACGCCACTTTGTCACTGCGAAATATTGTGTCTAATTCCCTTCAATAAAAGTCCTTATTAAACAAGTGCAAAAGGTGCACAGCAATTCAGTATTTGCACAGGTGCATAAAAAGCAATTTTTAATAATTTTTATTTTATATATTTTGAATAATGGAAAATTTAAAAATTATTGAACTTGAGGAACTTTGGTTAAAGCAACAACTATAAAATAGAGAAAAATAATAGCTTTGTAAGAAACATGTGATTTTCGTTGTAATACATAAATAACTAGTAAAAATGTTTGAATTTATTTCCCATTACATTATTTATTCCGGTGTTTAGATAAATACAAAAATTAAAATCTACATTATAACCTAGAGAGGACCCCACAAAGACAATCGGATGATAGTATAACTCGTCTGATTCTAATACTGACATTTATATTATGTGTTGTTGTAATAGAAAACCGAATTAAATAAAAAAATACAAATACAAAAATACAAATAGTGCTTGATAGTGCTTGAAAATGCATCAATTGTCAACCATTGGTTCTAGAAAAGATTTTTTTCTCTCTATTTGTTGTGAAATAAATTGTGAATTATTCTATTTGGAACTACTCATATTTGATCCCCAAACTAAACTAAAATAACACTAATTGTAATTTTAGATCAACTAAAAATCTACGGTTAAATATTGAATTTAAACAAATTAATTATAAATATAAAAAAAAAATGAATAAAAAAATTAAAAAAAAAATAATAAAATATTGGTCCCACCGGGAGTCGAACCAGCGACCATTTCTTTGGAAATAAATTGTAACAAAATCACCTTTTAGGACCACTTTTAGAGCAATTACGCTTTAGAAGCAATACCTAAGTACTTTTTGCGATTTTGTTCAGAATTATTCTTAAAAAGCTGTAAGAATATATTAACTAATGCCTTGGCAGTAATGAAAGCAGTAATTTTTTGAAGTTGTTCAGTTTTACTTCTAACAATATAGTAAAAATGCGATGAAAAATTTTTATCATTTTATTGAGAATGTTTAACTACCCAGCAAAAATTGCAAGTAATGCTTTACAAACTACTTTTTTCACTGCTTCACAAGTATCCGTTAGTGTATTTTTACTGCTTTCTTAGAAGTAATTCCGAACAACTTCAAAAAATGATTTCTTTCATTGCTTCCAAAGTATCCGTTAGTATATTTTTACAGCTTTTTTGGAATTACTTCTGAATAACATCCAAAAAATCTCTTAAGTATTGCTTCTAAAACATAATTGCTCTAAAAGTGCTCCTAAAAATTATTTTGCTATCATTTGGTGTTTCTTAACAGATGATCGTGGGTTCGATTTCTGAATATATTTTTATTTTATTATTCGTTTTTTTTTAATATTTATAATTAGTTTGTTTAAATTCAATATTTTTTTTTAATTTTTGAGTTTTTAAAAATATATAAAACAAAAATTATGACAATTCTGCCGTGCACCTTTTGAACTTGCTTAAAAAGTACTTTTATTGAAGAGAATAAAGCACAATATCTCGCAATGACAAAGTAGTGTTTTTATGCCAGTCAACTTTCATATCAAAAATAGCTCACCGGTAGAGTGCTAGACTAGCAATCATGAGGTCGCAAGTTCGATACCCGGTGGCGGCAATAAAGAACTTTTGTAAAATAAAAAAAAAATTTTTTTTGCCAAAAATTTTCTTTTAACTTTTAAGTGATGAAAAATGGCTTCCTTTGCACTAGTTCAAAAAGTACTGAAAAATGTTGAAGTGGGAGTACTCTTCTCCTATGACAACTCAATGTTAAAACGAGTAAAAAGGTTAAAGTCGGGCAGCCGACTATACAATACCCTACACCAGTCTGGTGTATTGTTTGGATCCGAAATTCGAATGGGTTAAAATGGGGCTTGTGTCAAAATTTTCTATAATGTGAGTCAGCGCACCAAATTTCATTAAAATATCTTAATATTTGCGACCTGCAGTTTGTAACCAAGCCAATTTTGGGGGGACCCTTATACATATGGGCACTAGTTCTAAACATGGACCGATGTTCATCAAAATCAATAAGCTTCGTCCTTGGGCCAACATAGGAATATGTACCAAATTTCATCAAAATATCTTAATATTTGCGACCTGCAGCGTATAAACAATATAATTTTGGTAGGACCCTTATATGGGCACTAGGTCTAAACATAGACCGATGTTCGCCAAAATCAAACTTGTTCGTCGTTGGGCTGCGTTATTGGGCCAACATAGGTCTGTGTACCAAATTTCATCAAAATATCTTAATATTTACGACCTGCAGCGTATAAAGAGTATAATTTTGGTAGGACCCTTATATGGGCACTAGGTCTAAACATGGACCGATGTTCACCAAAATCAAACTTGTTCGTCGTTGGGCCAATATAGGTCTGCGTACCAAATTTCATCAAAATATCTTAATATTTGCGACCTGTAGAGTGCGCACAAGATTGCATGGACAGACAGACAGACGGACGGACGGACAGACGGACATCGTTAAATCGAAATAAAAAAAAATTCTGAACCGATCGGTAAACTATAAGGTGGGTCTACGACCAATATTTTTTGGTGTTACAAACATCAGCACAAACTTATAATACCCTGACCACATAGTGGTGTAGGTGTGTTATGTTAAAAAAGAAGTACATCTAGATCATGAATTGTAGTGGTTTTTCTACTGCTTCGGCATCTCTTTTTTTGCCGGGTAAAAATTATTTTAATGAAAATGATACTGCTTTTCATTAGTAAATATTATAAAATTTTTCGTTTTCTTCATTATTTTACGGAATGTTTTATTGCGTAAAAATTAAAATTTAATTTAATTTATTTAGTTAGTTTTGCCACTTAAAGGGATTTTAGCTCCATAGTGTCTTTAACAGTTTTTTTAAATATAAACTTATTAGCTTTTAAATTCTATGCATACCAATTCGTTTGTCATAAAAATTCTTTTATTAAATCGTAAAAAATAATTTCTACAAAACATATTCAAATGATGCATTAAAATAAAGTCATTCAATGAAAGTTTGGTATTTAATTTTTATTTAATTTATGAAAAACATTGTGTCACATTATAAATGACCTAATAAGAGGTTTAAATTTTAAACAGATATTTTTTATTAACATATTAAAATAAATAAAATAATAAAAAAATGGAGCGTTTCGATTAAAAATTCATTCAGTAGAACTATACTTTAACACTAACAGTTGTTATTTTTGGTCTAGAATAATGTTGATTGAATATTTTTTTTTTAAATAACATTTTCAACATTTTTTATAAAATCTTCGTTGTAATTATGAATTTTCTAAAAGAGTTTCATAAATCCAATGGAAAGGTTTCTTAAAACAATTTAGTTTCGTTAACATGTGAAGCTTTTCACAAATGCTAAATGATGTTTCGTTCAAAAGTTTAAATAATTTTGCGAAAAGTTCAATCAAAGAAATAAATCTGTTAAAATATCAGAAAAAGCTACTAAAAATTCGTTAAAAATTACCTTGCAGGAAAAACTGCTGAAATTAGCAGATTTGTTTGCTAAGTACTATTAAAATAAGCAAAGCAAAAATTAAACTGTTAAATTTACAGAATTTTAGTTAACTGAAAATGACAAATTATACTGTAAAATCTGCAGAAAATATGCTAAAAGTAACAACAAAGGAACTATTGTATCTCTAAAATTTTTTTTATTTTTAAGTTAAATTTAGTTGAATGCAAATAGCAGTATATGATACTACTAATATTTACTACTAAAAATTAGTAGTTTTATCTAAAGTTTCTACAGACTTTTTTTCTATAAGTGTTTTTTTTATTTCTGAGTTTTGCTTTCGTCTCCCTTAAATATTTGCCTCATATAACCCGACCATATTTCGAAATTATCCAAAATCACCACATATAGGGTATTTAGAATTAATTGTTGCTGCATTTTGATTGTTAAAATTTTTATTAAATACATGTTAATTATTTGTGGCATAAAATTTGCCCAAGGGTATATAAATATATCAATTTATCCTGTACATAAATACATAATTATACATATTTTTTATTTAATGATTTATTATAAGTTTGAAATAATTAATTATCCTTTATTTGCACACTTATATCAAATATTTTTTGACTTTTCAATTTTATTCCACTATTTTAATTTATTTAAAATAACCAGCAAATTTTAAATACACACAAAAAATTATAAAGGTAAAATTAACTAAAATACAATTTAAAACGAATAAAATTTCAGTTAAAAACCGGTCTACTCACATTTTCATTTAATTTAACAATTTCTTTATTTGTTTTTGACTATCAACAATTGACTATAAGAAACCGTAAAATCAACTTAAAGTTTATTTATTTTTACTATAAAAATAACAAACAAAACGGTGCGAAGAACTAAATTTATATTTGATTTTACTAAAAAATTTAAAATAAAAACAATTCAAATAATTGTATTGGTGTTTTTCTATTTCAAACAACTTTTACTACAAAATACCCTTTTTTGTTAATTTTTTTAGTTTTAATTTAAAACAATAAAAATTGACTAGAAAATTTGACTGTTACGAAACATCTGTATTTTCATTTAGTTAAATTTTTAAATAACTTGTGAAAAAAGTTAAAAATTATTTTTCTTCTACGAACAACTATTATTACTTTAAAAACAACTCAACGGAAAAACTTCAGAAACAACTAAAAAAAAGTGACTGTGTTTATTTTATGAGTGTATAAAAGAGAAAAGCAGAGCTACAACCCAGCAAAATGTTCCATTAATAAGTGATTATATAATGCTAAAACTAAATTGTTTACTACTTATTATTCGGCGACAGCACTAGTTATTTTTATTAGACAAAGTCGTTTTTAAAGGCTCCCGCTGTAGAGACGGTAATGGCATATCATTATTTTTTGGACTAGCAGTAATGACACCGATTTACTTTCTGCATTATGTTAAAACATATTATAATAAGTTACTAAAGGTGCGACCCTTATATGGGCACTAGGCCTAAACATAGACCAATTTTAACCAAAATCAATAGGCTTCGTCCTTGGGCCTATATAGGTCGGTACCAAATTCCATTGAAATATCTTCATATTTGCAACCTGCATCGTGTAAACACGCCAATTATGAGGGACCCTTATATGGATACTAGGTCTAAAGATGCACCGATTTTAACCAAAAGTCTGTGTACCAAATTTCGTCAAAATATCTTAATATTTGCGACCTGTAGAATGCGCACAAAAGTGTATGGACAGACAGACGGACGGACATCGTTAAATCGAAATAAAATGTGATTCTGAGTAGATCGGTATACTATAAGATGGGTCTAGGTCTAATATTTGTTGGTGTCACGCGAACCTGTTGTATAAAAATGGATCGCTACGGAGCTCTGCCGGACCAGGCATATTTATTTATTAGAGAAGTGTGTTAATTCTGCACTTAATAAATATCGCCGTTTTACAAAATAACTAGTATCTCGAAAAGTAAGCGAGATATCGCAAAATGGACAAATATTTTCAAAATTCAATTTAACACCACGTTCCGATAAAAATAAATAAGGGGGATACCGAGGGAATAATTTGGATTAAACAATCATAGGCTGACTTGTTTTTTTTTTTAATTTAATTGATAACACTGTGAGACAAATGGTAGGGGTCAGTGATCGGGAAGGGTTCAAAGTACCGGGGAAAGTTATATCGGTAAAAAAGAATTTATACGTGTCCCTGCGTTTCGCTGGGTCACCCCTAGGAATCGAGATATATCGATTTGACCTTTGGTGGTCTTTTTTTTGACATAACTCGAGAACCACTAGTCCGATTTTGCTCAAACAATTTTAAAAAAATTAAAAATTACAAGTCCTTTAATCTGTTCATATAACGTTTTTCTATATACTCAACAGTTTTGCCGGTAAAAATAAATGTATGAAGAAAAAAAATATTTTTTGCCTAAAATATTAAAAAAAAGTAATAAACAAAAGGTTATTGATTTTTATGGTAGCGGTAACAAACATTTATTTTTACCGGCAAAACTGTTGAGTATATAGAAAAACGTTATATGAACAGATTAAAGGAATTGTAATTTTTAATTCTTTTAAAATTGTTTGAGCAAAATCGGACTAGTGGTTCTCGAGTTATGTCAAAAAAAAGATATATCTCGATTCCTAGGGCTGACCCAGCGAAACGCCGGGACACATATAACTTGTTTTTGACCGATATAACATTTCCCGTTGGTTTCATCCCATCCCGATTTTGACTGTCGTATAGTGTAATAGATATTAGTACACTCTGATAGATTGTGTTAATTTGTCCTACTTATCGCATAGATTGTTAAATTTTTTTTTAAATGGCGTCCTGTGGCTGCTGTGGATCACTCAGGAGCGCTCCAGGACCTGGCATATTTATATTATAGGAGCGTGGTAAGAATTTTTTCCCTTTTATGATATCTCGAAAACTACACAGAACGAATTTACAAAATTCTAATTAAATTTTTAAACACCTTTCTCATACCAAAATTGTAAATACAAAAAAAAAAAACTTTTTGAAAAGGCACCAACAAAGAATTTTGTAAATCCAAAAAAAAAAAAAATTGTTTTTTTTTGTAACTTTGAATTTTTATTTTTAAACAATTTTTATATGAAAGATAACAATTTAGAAACGAGTTACAAATATTTCAAACAAAAAAATTGTTGGAAATAAAATTTTTTTTACAAAATTCAGTTGAAGACAATTACTCCAATAGAGATAGCTTTAGGGGGGATTCCGACTGATTAATTTTTATAAAACTGTTAAGGGCGACTTATTTGCCTTTTACCACTTTTTTGATAATACAAATTAAAATACTCCGGTAATGCATATGTGGGACACTGTTCTTAGTTCCCTTTGAATCCCTATATTTAGTGCTAAAATTTTATTTGTTCTCTGTTCTATTCCATTTCCTTTTACTTAACCAATGGTTATTTATTTCTCTCATCCTATGTTAATAGATTGTGCCTGCAAGCAGGAAATCGGTAATTTCTAAGGAAAACTAAACGTGAATTAATCAATTTTATGTATAAATTATAACAAATATGGCAAAACTATCGGTAGTAATAATAAAAATATCAATTTAGCAATTAAAAGTTGCGAAAAAATTTCCTATTTCCAGCCACATTTTAATTTTCTTTGACTTTAGCTGGTTGCAAACCAGAATAGAATGCAAATGAGTTTTTAAATTTTCTCCAAATTAAATTATACTAATTTATTTTCTGTATTTTCTTTTTATTAAATTTAACAGACATTTCATTTAATTTTACATTATTTTGTTTTGTGTCTGAAATAAACAGATTTTGAAGTAAAATTTATTAATATTTTAGTTACTTCTTATCTCGTGTTATTTGAACTATTAAAATTAGTTTCGCTGCTCACTTTCGTTTTTATTAACTATTTATATTATAAAAAATATTTGCTTGGTTTTGTTTATGTATTATTTAAATATCTGCTATTAAAATTAATTTTAATATATTTTTTAAATAACTTTTATATAAACTACATGCATTTTAATGAATTTTTACTACGAAATAATATTGTTTTCTGCGTAAATTAAAATACGCTACGGGTATGGAAAGTCAGTACTTACAAGGAAGATATTCCGAGGAAAGCTCTTAGATCTTAATGAAACTAGGTTTAGTTGTATGTTATGGACAATCTTATATTTAGATAGTAAAATGTAGCAGCAGTTTTTTACATATCGTGACCTAAAATGCAAAATGGCTTAACAAAAAAAAAATTTTTTTAATCGAGTTTATGATTGATTATGATTCACTAATCTAAATCACATGTTCTCACAAAATTTAAAACTTATATATAGAAATAAGTATATAGTCGTGCTTTATGCAAGAGAATAAAATATGTCCTTTAGATCTAAAATATCTTAAATTTTACAACGTTGTTTGCTTCTCCTGTAAAAAAAAAAAAAAGTATTGTAACGCCCTTTTGCATTTTAGGTGACGATATAAGGCTATCCATTCTAACTGCTCTCCTACAAAATATATGCTACAGATATCAAACTTATAGTTTTTATTCACTAATGTAGGGTTCTATAAATCGACTTTCGACTAATCGATTAATTGACTTTTTGCGAAAATTTTCGACTTTTTGAAAGTCGACTTTCTTGTGACGGAAAAGTCGAAAAGTCGACTTTTGCATCACAAGCAAGTGTTGCTAAATCTATTGGAAAACAAAACAGTGAAATATGACATAAAAAACTCTAAAATGTCTAAGACACACAGAGGTTTTTGCTATTTAGAAATTTTCATATAAAAAGTCGATTAATTGACTTTAACCTATAAAAAGTCGACTTTTCAAAATTTGAAAAAAGTCAAAAAGTCGACTTTTTGTTGCAACTATATAACCCTACACTAATGTCATACGAATAAAAAATGGAATAACTTTTGGAAAGAATGGGCAGAGTAGAAGTTGTTAAATAGTGGCCGATTTATCAGTTATTTTTAATATATTTTTTATTATGAATGAGGGGTATGTATAGTTGATCTTTTATTTGGTAAATGAAAGTTTTTTAGTTTGATTTTAGATCATAAATTAATATCGTTTTCTGTTTAAATTATTTTTCAAATTAAAGAAAGATGATACAATTTTCACAAGTAATTAAAAAAAAAATAAAGAATTTGAAAGAATTTGATAAGGCCAGCAATTCATTGGGTTAAACATTCATAATCGTCAACTTATGTGAAAGTTGAAAGCAAATCGAATATGTTAACAACTCAACTTAAGCTAATATCAACGAAATCTGACAATGCTATCTATATTTATCCTTTTGTTATTATTACTCTTTTTTGCTTTGAACCTTAATTCTTAAATTACCTTAGCTGGTTCTATCAACTCTTGTATGATAAACTCAGATTTTTTAATTACAACGAACCGTTAAATTTAAATGTTATTTAAATTATATTTTGTACCGTATCATGTGTTTTTTTATTATCATTTAGTAGAATTTGCCCAATAAACATTTGGAAGATATATCGTCTAGAAGATATTACGGCAATATCTTCCATATATCGTCATCAAGAAATTATCAAAGCAGTATTTTGAAGATATCTTCTTTTTATCTCTTGGAAGATATTTCGGCGATATTAGGAAAAATTTGTTACGAAGATATCATTTAATAACCCTTGGAAGGAAAACAAAGAAATATTTAAAACTTTTATGTCATTTGAGAAAAACTTAAAAAAAAATTTGGGAATGATGGAATTTTTCTCAGTGAGCAGACGAAAAATTAACAAAAATTATAGGTAAGGCAAAATAAAATTTTAGTGCATTATTGCGAATAAAAAGTATTTCTTTTCTCATAATAGAATTCCAAAAGATGGTTTAAAAGAAGCCCAAACGCCTTGGAAAGATAATAAAGAAGTCAGTTGTTTTTACTTTTATTAATGTAAGTGTAAATTCCATGAAACAATAAAGATTAAACAAAAAAAAGTAGCTATATATAAAATAATTGTGTATTTATCTTCCGGGTGGTTATCGGGCCATATCATATTTTTATCTTCCAGATTATAATTTAGCAATATTGCCCATTTATCTTCTAGAAGATATATTTTCGTATTCCTTGGAAGTATTGCCTTCTGGACACGTTTTCTAGCAAATGGGGTATCTTCCGCAATACGAAGAAGATTATTGCCGCAATACCATTTTTCATCTAGGCAATACGTGTGGGGAATTGTTTTCGTATTGCGATGCTTGCTGGGTGGCAATGGATTTAAATTCATATACGTATTTCTGAATACTCATACTAAGAAATGACTTAATTTATCTAAAAATCTATTAAAACTATTTTTTTTTTGTATTTAAAAAAACAGTCCACATGTTTTTCAACTGATTCAAAAATTTTCAGCGGGTTACTCCGTCTAAATTTTTGATAAAATACTATTTATAATAATATTATTTCTAGCATTAAAGTTAAATTTTCAACTTTTATGTATTCAGAGACTTATATTAGCATAATTTCATGACAAATATTTTTGAGGAGTTAATCCTCTAACTCTTCAAGTTACGGGTCTTTTTTGTGCTTTTTTAAAAAGAGGCCAAAAAAGTCCCTTTGATTGAAGAAATAAAGGCTTAAAATGTTTCCCGTAGTATTTTACATAAGTTCGCTGAACAATTCTTATACATTTGCAAAAGGCGGAAAATTTTAGCCCCCCAAAAAACATAGGGTCACACATAAACTTTTAAAACTCCACGAATATTTTCTTTTTGCTGCGAGAATAGGTTATCAGAACCCTGTTGTTTCGGAAAAATTTGATTTTGTTGTACATTGTAATTATTACCAATTTTTTGGTTTTTTTTTTTTTTTTGGTACCACTGTGTGTAGTTAAATTTCACACACGAGTATAATTATTTTAGTTTTTTAAACCTCTTTAATTTTTTGTTTATAAAAAAATTTATTGAAATTTAAACGTCAGTTTTTTTTTTTTTCATTTAAAACTAATTGGACATTAGGGTGGATATGAACCGTAATACAGATGGCTACACGGGAATGTGGAAAAAATTTACATTCCTAAAATCATCTTTAACTAATCTCTAATTATAGAGGTTGACTGGCTTAACAAATTTTTTCAATCCACCCTAAAGGCAAACATACACGTTCAATATTATTGATCAATATTTTTAATATCAACCAATCAGAACAAAGTATTTAAAAATAAAGTGTTCTGATTGGTTGATTTTTGAAAAATTGATCAATAATATTGAACGTGTATGTCCTACTTATGTAAGTCACATTAACCATTTACTCTGTTAAGACGATGTTTCCTTTAACATTTGCTGTCAGAATTCTGTGAGCCCTCGCACAAAAATAATTATTTTTTCAAATTCGAGACTTCGTTATCAAAGTCTTTTAATAACATTAAATACGTTCCCGGTTTTTAATTTTTCTTAAAAAATAAAAGTAGCTTTTTCGAACTTTTTAATTGACAAATTTAACACTTTTTCAGTACTTTTCGAAGGATTGCATAGCAAACTCTTTTTCATAAATTAAAATTAAAAAAAAAAACAAACATTCGAAAAACAATTACATTTTTTTATTTTAGAAATTTTTTTTATTGCCACCGGGTATCGCACTTGCGATCTCAAAATTGCTAGTCTAGCTCTCTACCGCTGTGCTATTTTTGAATATGAAAGTTGCATAAAAAGCAATTTTTCATCATTATTATTTTATATATTTTTAAAAATTAAAAAAAAATATTGAATTTAAGCAAATTAATTATGTATAAAAAAAAAATTGGTCCCGCCAGGAATCGAACTCGCTATCATCTCTTTGGAAATAAACTGTATAAAAAACCACGTTTTAGTATCTCTTTTCTAGCAATAATGCTTTAAAAGCAATGATTAAGTGATTTTTTGAATGTAGTTCAGAATTACTTCTAAAATAGCTGTGAAAATATACTAATGGATACTTTGAAAGCAATGAAAGAGTTCATTTTTTGAAGTAGTTCAGAATTACTTCTAAAAAAGCAATAAAAATACACTAACGGATACTTTTGAAGCAATGGAAGAAGTGTTTTTTAAAGAAGACTTCCAGTTTTTTTTTTTTTTTTTTTGCTGGGCAACAATAAAAAATCATGTGTTTTCTATTAGTGATAGTTACATTTAAATTTGCACAAACACTATCATATTGGTTATCTAAAATTTATTCTTTTTGGGATAAACATTAACTGAGTCAAATACATGTTAAAGAAAAGAAACATTATTTCCCTTGGATTACAGAAATTGTATAATTTCTTCATCCTCTTTAAAATTTGATGTAAAAATTCTATACAGTTTTCCAGTTATTACATTATTTTTATGTATTGGATATAAAATAAATTTCCTTATTTTTCTTTTAAAACTACGAATATATCAATAATAATAAATACAAAAACTTAACGAAATTTTTTATTTTTTGAACAACTAACAATACCAACAGTTAACTGCAAAAATACTGCTTTGGTAGTTGTTTATTTTGATAATAAAAATAAATGCTTTAAATCACTGTTACGAAATATTGGAATTATTTTTAGTTGTTTTTGTTTTTTGTTTTAATAACTGTCATATTAATTATTTTTATAGAAAAACCACTGTAATTACAGTTAAAAACAACAAGTACTGATAACTATACAAATAACTGTCGTGTAGTAACTGTAAAATTTTTGGATCATAATAATGACAGCTCGTTATCTTCGTTACTAATAATAGTTAGATATTGCATGATTTACACATGTAAAATAATAATGAAAACATTTTTTGAAATAAAGTTTTAGACACATTGTTTCACGCATGAAAACACCAACCATAACAATTCTTTTGCATTGAAGCAGAATTGATAGTGTAGATGGTAGAGTTAAGGGGCTTATCAGAGATCCCAAAATTAAATACACTGGACATGATTTTTTTTTTTTTTTAATACATTTGATTTATAAAATCTATTTTAAGACACATTATTTATTACAACCACGTTACCAAATAAGTAACCACTTTCTTTATCACCTCCAAGTTATTGGGTTCAAACATAACCTTGGAGCTCAGCGCCCGTTAATTTCATTAGTGAAGTTAAACATAAAGAAATACATGGGCTTCTCTGGTTATACATTACTTTCTACATTATTTAGTAATGTGTGGTTTTGCTGAGATACACTTAAAAGTTAATAGTGCCTTTAGGCCTCCTTGATAATTCGAAGGTTGGGATGAAATTTCAAAAAAAAAAATGCATTTTATTTTTTCAGTTGTATTTTAATTAAAGAAAAATTCCGGAATTATCGGCAGTAACTTCAATTGTTTATCTTCCCCAAATTTCCACAGTAGAATTAATACCTCTGCCAATTTGAGATTTTAAACTGGCAGTTGTAAATCTAGTGCCAGGACCGCCAGACCATAAATTAGCGATGGCACCAGAGGAGTTAGTAAAACGGTCATAAACGAAAATAGCGGTTATATTACGATTATTGATTTGACCCTAAAAATATATATAAATAAAAAATTCAATATAATTCACTATTAATATTTAATAACTTTTTTTTTAACTTACACTCTTGGGAAATACAACATCCACCATTAAATACGTGTTGGCTGTGGGTGTACGAACGATAGCTTCATTTGATAATAAGACATCATTATAATAACGGCTACCCCAGGAGCTGCTGACGGCCCAGGCACAGGAGAATGTGGCCAAAAGAATAATAGCGTATTTTAAAAAACCCATTTTATGATCCGTATTCTTTGTTGCTTCTTAACAAACCTTTAGAATGACACTTAAAGGTATTAATTTCATTCGAATTTATACTTGCAAATAAAAATTTTATGCATCAGAGATGCAAGCCGGCTCAAAAAAGAAGTAAACTTGTTCCGGCGGCAGATTAAGTCGAGACGTTTTCGGCGGCTCTACAACTAACCAATTTACTTAAGATCTAAGAAATAAATTAAAGAACAATTACAAAAAAAAAATATAAAAATAATGTTATATGCATTCAGAAAAAAGACATTATTTACAAGTAATTATATATACTTTCAATGATGCAATATTTTACTCTTAAATTTTTAAGACTTTGAATATGTAAACACATTTCTCTTTACTTGAATTATACTTTAGACCAAAAATTCTGATTTTTCCCCACAGTGCAAAGATCAAAGGAAGTAATATATCATAATTAAGTTACCTTTATTATGAAAAATATAAAAAAATATAAATTATGTTGTTTTTCTCTAACTTGTAGAAATTATTACGAAATAAACAAATATTCTTAAAACACGATTTTCCTCCAAAATAGCTGAAATGAAATAGCTGCACACGAAAATTTAGGATACAAAAACGTCAGTTACATTTTTTTTTATTCCTCAATAAGAATTAATAAAATCAAGACAAAAACAACTAAGCTTTTTGCAATTTAAATAATTAATTATTTTGCACATTTAAAATTAACGATTTGAAAAACTTGCAAAATATTTGCGTTTTTTTTTTGCCTTACGTTAGAACAGATTAAAGGTATCCTAAACATTTTATATTTCGTATCTAAGAATTTGAGTTCAAATCTAATACGAAAATTTTTTTTTTTTATTAAATAATTTCAGTGAATTTTATTTTTGTTCGGTTTTAAGAATAAATATGACAAATTCCAAATAGAATTCACAGTTTTTATTTATATGAATAAAAAATAAAAACATCGAACTAGATGCTGAATAATATCTGCCCTCACTAATTCACAATTTATTTTACAACAAATAGAGAAAAAACTTGTGAAAAGAAACTTTCCTAGAACCAATGGTTGACAATTAGTGCATTTTCAAATGCTACCAAGCACTATCATCAGATTGTTTTAATGGTGTTCTCTTTAGGTTCTAATGTAGATATTAAATTTTATATATATGTTAGGGATTTCAAATATAAAATGAACAAAACCGTATGATTAAAAATAAAGTGGACTTTAAGTTTAAAATACTCTTTTATAGTACAGGCCTTTGAGTTTACTTCCCTAAATATTTTTCACTTTGAAATTAACGTATATACAAAAACTATAATCTACATTATAAGCTAGAGAGAACCCCATGAAGACAATCTGATGATAGTGATTGGTAGCACTTGAAAATGCATTAATTGTGAACCTTTGGTTCTAGGAAAGTTTTCTTCATAAGTTTCTTCTCTATTTGTTGTAAAATAAATTGTGAATTCTATTTGAAATTTGTCATATTTGATCTTAAAACCGCACAAAAATAACACTATGCGACAGTCAAAATCGGGATGGGATGAAACCAACGGGAAATGTTATATCGGTCAAAAACAAGTTATACGTGTCCCGGCGTTTCGCTGGGTCACCCCTAGGAATCGAGATATATCTTTTTTTGACATAACTCGAGAACTACTAGTCCGATTTTGCTCAAACAATTTTAAAAAAATTAAAAATTGCAATTCCTTTAATCTGTTCATATAACGTTTTTCTATATACTCAACAGTTTTGCCGGTAAAAATAAATGTTTGTTACCGCTACCATAAAAATCAATAACCTTTTGTTTATTACTTTTTTTTAATATTTTAGGCAAAAAATATTTTTTTCTTCATACATTTATTTTTACCGGCAAAACTGTTGAGTATATAGAAAAACGTTATATGAACAGATTAAAGGAATTGTAATTTTTAATTTTTTTAAAATTGTTTGAGCAAAATCGGACTAGTGGTTCTCGAGTTATGTCAAAAAAAAGACCACCAAAGGTCAAATCGATATATCTCGATTCCCAGCGGGGACCCAGCGCAACGCCGGGACACGTATAACTTCTTTTTTACCGATATAACTTTCCCCGGTAGTTTGAACCCTTCCCGATCACTGACCCCTACCATTTGTCTCACAGTGTAATCATTGCAGCAAACTTTAGATCAACTATAATCTACGGTACAAATAAATAGTTTCGCAAAATTTTTATTATTTTTTTTTTTAATTTTTGAATTTAACTCATTTTGACTTTTTGTTTAAATTTCAACGAGTTAATGGTGACTGAAGATCTCATGTGATCGAAATTAAATTTACTATATATTATCATATCGTCTCAGCCGCCAGCCGATTGAAGCCGATATGTTCGGCGGCGGCTGCGACTAATAGAAAAAGTTCTAGGCGCCTTTTATCTCTATTGTATACTTCCGAGTTTAGTTTATAAATTTCACTTTTTTGAGCAACGATACACAGTGAAAAAATAAAAAAATTTAAGTATTTGTTTAAATTCAAATTTGATTTCGAAGAAATGTTCATAAATTGTTATTTTTCATACAAAAATTCTATAAAGCACTGCAACCAAAAATTAGTAGTTTTTAAAAATGTTCAGTTTTTGATTCATAATTTGTTGGATTTTGACGAGTAGTTTTCAAAAACTGTTAGCTTTTGGTTAAGTCTAAATGTTATATAAAAAAAAAAAAAGAAGTTACAAAAAATAATTTTGTATTTACAAATTTAATTGTTGGTATCTCAGCAAAAAAAAAAAAAAACAAGTAATGCTTTACAAACTACTTTTTTCACTGCTTCACAAGTATCCATTAGTGTATTTTTACTGCTTTTTTAGAAGTAATTCTGAACAACATCCAAAAAATCCCTTAAGTATTGTTTCTAAAGCACAATTGCTCTAAAAGTAATCTTAAAAAGTAATTTTGGTATCATTTGGTATTTCTAAACAGATGATCGTGGGTTCGATTCCTGGAAGGTCCAATATATTTTTTTTTTTTTTTATTTTTTATTAAATATTTGTAACTAATTTATTCAAATTCAATATTTTTTAATTTTAAAATTTATAAAAATATAAAAAAAAAATTATGCAAAATAACTGAAAACAATACCGAATTGAAGTGCATCTTTTGCATTTCTTTAAAAAGTGCTTTTATTGAAGAGAATAGAGCATAATATCTCTTAATGACAAAGTGGTGTTTTTATGCCAGTCAACTTTCATATCAAAGAATAGCTCAGCGATAGAGAGCTAGCCTAGCAATCATGAGGTCGCAAGTTCGATACCCGGTGGCGGCAATAAAAAAAAAAACTTTTGTAAAATAAAAAAAATATATAATTTTTTTTGCGAATAATTTTTTTTTACTTTTAATTGGTGAAAAAGAGGTTCCTTTGCCCTCGTTCAAAAATAATGAAAAAAATGTTGAAGTGGGAGTACTCCTCTCCTCTGACAACTCAATGTTAGAATCATTAGTGTTTATGTTTAAAAAGAAATACATCTAGATCATCAATTGCAGTGCTTTTTCTACTGCCTCGGCATCTCTTTTTTTTGCTGGGGTCTATTTAAAAACTTTTTTTTTATATTTACATTTATGTGCGAAAGATGTTTAATACATCCAACAGAATTTTGCAATTTCTTTCTGTGTATTCTTATCATTATTTTCTTTCAATAACTTAATATTTGCAGGAATTATATCTAATCAAAAAACGTTCCATTATTGAAATTGTTTATTTCGTAGAAAATTGATTTATTAGTTTCCAATCTGCATTAAAGTTTTTTGTTATTTAGAGTCAATTAGTCTGTTAACTATTTCAAGAAATCTGATTAAGGTCTGGAAATGGGGGATTTTTAAACACACTTTTTGATTCACTTAAAATCCCAGCAAAAAATACTGCTTGCTTGGAAGCATATTCGTCAGAGAAAATAAACAGTGCAAATCTTCCATTATTAATGATTATATATTTTTGACGTGTATATACTTCTTCTAAATCCATAAACAGTTTTTCGATATCCCTTATCAAATCTGATATATCTGTATTTATGCCCAGAAAGAAAAGAGATGCCAAAGTATTAGAATGATTTAGATGTACTTCTAAATTCATGATGTAGATGTATTTCTGTTTTAACAGAAACAGTAATGATTTTAACATTGAGTTGTCCTAGGAGTGGGGAGTACTTCCACTTCAACATTTTTTTCAGAACTTTTTGAACGAGTGCAAAGAAAGCACTTTTTCATCAATGAAAAGTTAAAAAATTATATTCTTTTATTTTGAAAAAAAATTTTACTGTCGTCACCGAGTATCGAACTTGCGACCTCAAAATTGCTCTTCTAGCTCTCCGCTGAGCTATTCTTTGATATGTAAGTTGACTGTCATGAAAACACCACTTTGTCATTGCGATATATTGTGTCTTATTTTCCTCAATAAAAGTACTTCTTAAACAAGTGCAAAATGGGCACTTTTTCAATCCTATTTTCAGAGCCAGTTTTTCATAATTTTTTTTTATAAGTTTTTGAAAATTAAAACAATATTTAACTTAAAAAATTAATTATAAATATTAAAAAAACTATTTTTATAAACATTTGTCCCGCCATGAAGTGAACCCGCGTTCATCTGTTTGGAAATAAACTGTAGCAAAATCACTTTTTAGTATCACCTTTAGGGCAGTAATGCTTTAGAAGCAGTACTTTAGTGATTTTTTTTGATGTTGTTCAGAATTACTTTTAAAAAACTGTAAAACTATACTAATGATTACTTTGGAAGTCACGAAGGAAATGATTGTTAGAGTTGTTCAGAATCATTTCCAAAAAAGCAGTAAAATACACTAACGGATACTTTTTACGCAGTGAAGGCAGTGGTGTATAAATCATGACTTCCAATTTTTTTGCTGGGTAGTTCCCACTTTTGTTCTAACATAACATGACAAATTGGTTATATCTCAGCAAAAAAAATCTAGTATTTTGGAAGCAGTAAAAATACGAAGCGCTTAAAAAAGCACTACAATTTCTGCTTTACAGAGTTGCACCACTTTATGCGTATACAATACACAAACAATTTTGCAATTTGATTGTATACCCTTTAAAACTTCCTTAAACGAAGCGGATCGTAAGCAAGTTATTTACAAAAATTATAGTGCTACGCTATGCCCTTACGACGAAGCAGGTTGTAAGGGAGTAAAATAAAATGCAAGTTATCCAACAATTAATGCGCATGAAATCTTAATCATCTCAATCGTGTTTTATTCATCTTTAGTAGGATTGCCTTACTAGAGTTTAATGTAGAGACGCCACATAAACTGAATGAATTTCTTTTCGAAAAAAGTGGGGTTTAAATGCGCTCAATGAAAATCATGAATTTACTGCATTTCTTCAGCGGGTCCTTTATATATAAAAATCATACCTTCCGTAAGCAGCTTTGTAAGGGACTATTTTTGTTTATTCCCTTACAAAGCTGCATCCAGCGAAGCAGCCTACTTTATTTAATCAATATCTTATTTAAATAATCAATTTGATTTTTGTTGATTCTTTTCATTTCTGTCCACTTATTTCATCTCATAAAATGATTTATTTGATTCAAAACTTTAAAAAAATAATTCAATTGTAACGAGTAATTTCTCCTAATTGTAGTTATATTATTTAGGAGATCCTTTTCCAAAACTGGCAATATTTATTGCGGTTGGCAACGTATTGATTGGCCAATGGGCACAGATATTCCAGATTCCCACTTAACGAAATTCGTTTAGTTGCTATTGGCCAATCAGAGTCGGGCGTCTAAATTCTAGCAGTAAAATTATTTTTGGTTTCTATTTTATTACATATATATCGCGAATTTAATGTTTTTAGATTCACGCGAATTACAATTTTTTTATTTTGGATTTAAAATTGTTGTGTTTTATAATTTGCGAATTAATTGTAGTCAATAACGTGTCAGTCACATTAAATCATCACTTCAGTAATGAATTTCTTCATAGTTTCAATGAAAATTGTCACTAGAACTCGTCCATTGAAACTTTTCATAGTATCTATGAAACAGGTTTCATTAAAGTCAATGTTTATGAAAAGTTCATAAAATTAATGAAACTCTTCATAAAATAGGCCACTCCTCCAATGATTAAATCATTCAGCCAATGAAGAGCTTCATAAAATCTATGAAACAGTTTCGTGTATTACACTGTGAGACAAACGGTAGGGGTCAGTGATCGGGAAGGGTTCAAACTACCGGGGAAAGTTATATCGGTAAAAAAGAAGTTATACGTGTCCCGGCGTTTCGCTGGGTCACCCCTAGGAATCGAGATATATCGATTTGACCTTTGGTGGTCTTTTTGTGACATAACTCGAGAACCACTAGTCCGATTTTGCTCAAACAATTTTAAAAAAATTAAAAATTACAATTCCTTTAATCTGTTCATATAACGTTTTTCTATATACTCAACACTTTTGCCGGTAAAAATAAATGTATGAAGAAAAAAATATTTTTTGCCTAAAATATTAAAAAAAAGTAATAAACAAAAGGTTATTGATTTTTATGGTAGCGGTAACAAACATTTATTTTTACCGGCAAAACTGTTGAGTATATAGAAAAACGTTATATGAACAGATTAAATGAATTGTAATTTTTAATTTTTTTTAAATTGTTTGAGCAAAATCGGACTAGTGGTTCTCGAGTTATGTCAAAAAAAAGATATATCTCGATTCCTAGGGGTGACCCAGCGAAACGCCGGGACACGTATGACTTGTTTTTGACCGATATAACATTTCCCGTTGGTTTCATCCCATCCCGATTTTGACTGTCGCATAGTGTTATTATTTAATATAGTTGGTTGTTGTCGTTGCTAAGCTGGAGTGGATAAATAAAAAATATTTAGCAAATGCAAAAAGCGTAATAAAATTGTAGCATATTTTACGGATGTACAAAATAGATCTAATGAAATAATTCATTGAACTAAAACGTTTCATAAAATTTTATAATATGCTTAATTCAATTAATGAAATTCCTTATTAATGTTTCGACAAAAATAATATGATTTATAAATTAAATTCAAAGTCCAAAATTAACAATAAAAAGTTAATTTTAAAAAAATAAAAATTTTAAAAGTTAATTCTCTCAGTACGAAAATTAATGCACATCACTAAAACTCGGCCTTGTGGTTACATAAAACTATTGTATTTGAGATTTAAATGTTTAATACAAAATTCTTATTGTATGAAAATTTTTAAAAATTAATGAAATGACGATATTTAATAAAAAAATTAAGAAAAAGTAAATATTATTGAACAATTTCATATATATAAAGAACATTTTCATTAAATTTATGAAATTCAATGAATTTTTTTTAACGAAATTATGAAATTTTATGAAGGAAAAGTTATGAAAAATTTCATAATATTAATTAAATATTATATACATAATAAAATTCTTCATTGATTCTACGAAAAAAATTATATGAAATTATATAATTAATATCAAGAAGGATAATTCTTTCAGTGTTCATTATACATAATAATTTTAAACACAAAATTAAACTTTCTCCTAATAAATTAATGTTTTGAATTGAAATATAGCCCTACAAACGAATTAAAAAATTGACATCAATTCGCGAATCAGAAAATATAAAAATAATTCGTGCGAATTACCTTAATTAGGCTGTTCACAGAGGGTGTGCTATAGAGCGTACCACCTTACAGGCAAAAAAAAAGTGCGCCGTACACGCTCCAATATGAAGTATTTTTGTAAGTAGGTTTCAAAAAATGTTTTTTTATTTTTTTATGCCGAACGTAGGGGTCGCCATTTTACATTTTTCGTTGTATCTTTTTTAATTACAGTCGGATCTTAAAGTATGATACATCGATGTTTTTCTCTCGAGGAGACCAGTGTTTTGCTCAAAGGACATTTTGACCTCAAGTATCACGTTCTAGTAGTTACCCACCAGATCTCAGTTGCTACCACCCTAATGTACAACCCTAATGTCAGAAAATTAAAGCTCGCAAAAAATCATTAAACTTTTGCTAAGGAAGTTTTTCGCTAAACCCAGTAGAATTTTTTTTATATATTGGTTGCCGAACGTAGGGGTCGCCTTTTTAAATTTTTGTTAATTGGATTTTTACTATATAGCAAAACACTGGTCTCCTCGAAGCAAAAAAATCGATATATCACACTTTAAATTCCAACAAAAAATGAAAGAAGGCGACCCCTACGGTCGGCAAAAAAAAAAAAATTTTTTTTGAAATCGCCTTCCAAAAATACATCATATTGGAGGGTGTACGGCGAACTTTTTTTTGAGGTACGGTCTAGTGTGCTATCTGTTGTATCTTCCTAAGAAAACACCGAGTTGTAAAATTTTTTATTTTACTTTATCAACGATCTCCTATTGGGTTTTCTCTCTGTTAGCACACTTATATATACATAGGACACTAAACATACGTAAAAATGTTGTATCGTGATATTCTTAAAATGTTATATTTTAACAACTCTGTTTTTTGTTACGACGATACAATGATACAACAAATAGTACACCCCTTGTGACCAACTTTTATATTTATTTGATTCGCGAATTTATAAATCAGCTTTTTTTAATCATCTTTGAAAATAATGCTTTTTGAATCAATTTTTCAAAGCTCTGATTTTATTTATACTTCGCAAATTATCTCATCGAAAAATTATTCAATCGAATAAAAATTTAATCAATATAAATTAGGCCAAATCATTGTCTCACTTTACTCAATATCTATCATTGATTTATAATTTTTAAATATTATTCACTGAATTATAAAATAAATAAATTTTTATGAGAATAGATTCCAAAAAGAATTATATTTTTCAAGCTCTGATGTATTTGTAATTTTTTCTGCTATATTCCACACAAAATTAATTTATTACACTCAGATAAAAATGTTTGTAAAAAAAATTGTAGACAGTTTCCAATCGCACTATACTATTTTCTTACTAATTTTTATTACAATATTTATTTTTAGTAATCATTTTTGCTATTCTCTTATTACAAATTACGGATTTTTTTTACTAATTTTCGTTGCTGATTTCAGCAAAACATTTTACTAATTTTTCAAAACCGAGTGCTAAATTTAGCAGAAAAATTAACTAATTAAATTTTTTTTTTTGGATTTTTTACAATTCTTGTTTAGTTTATATTTGTTACTATTGATATATTCTTAGTTTGGAAATAACACTGAGAAAATTTTATTGTATCTCCAATGCATAAAAAGATAATAACTGGAGAACCGTTTGCAATTTTGACTCCAAATTTCAAATACGATGAAGTAATTATACACTTGTTACTATGGAAAAAAAACAGTTTTTTTATTATTATTTTTTCTTAGATTTTACAGTTTGTTTATTTTTAGTACACTTTTTTGCTAATTTTAGCAGATTGATTTTAAATTATAGTTTACAACAATTTACTGAAATTTAGTAGCTGCAACTAAATATTTATACTAATTTCATTGTACTAAAATTATGATATTTAATAGGTTTTTTAACTGATTTTAGCAAATCGATTTTGAATTGCAGTTTACAACAGTTGTACTAAAATTTAGTACCGACTACTAAATTTTTTCAACTAATTTTATTGTACTACAGATCAGCAGACATCATGTGTTGCTAAAATTAGTAAAAAATGCCGCTGGGCTCAAAACAGTTAAATTTTCCGTAATAACAGCAAAATTCAGTAGCCATTACAGACTTTTTTGGTTGAGTGTACTTAACGAAAGTTTGTTTTTATATCGCCCGTTTTTTCGCCTTCGGCACTTAATACATTTTTACATAATATTCTTCACAAATTCATCAATTTATACTATACGAAATTTTTTTTTTTTAATTCCCGGGGAATATAACCAAAAAATTTTGCGTTATAATCTCCAAAATGTTGATAATCTCTGTGGTAGCTTTTCTTATTACATTTTTGTGGGTATTCTGCGTAAAATAATGAATTATGTGGTTGTATATATGGGGCATCCCATGCCAACTAACCGATTTTGTGTGATACGTAGTCAAAGCAACTTCCATACCAATTTTCAATCTTTTATCCCGAACTGGTTTTGAGTAATAAATTTTAAAAATTTTTGAGCAAAAGATTTTCAATTAACAATAGACTATTAATAAAATTCTAAATCTTAAAAAAAGTAGGGTATATTGTTCGTCTTTGAATGTAGTTTTAAAAGAAAAAAAAAATTTTAAAAATTTTCGATGTAATTCTCACTTAGCTAAAAACATTTAAAAATTAAAAAACAATTTAAAAATTGAAAAAGTCCGACCCCTGTTTTTTTTTTAATAATTCTAATTGCAACGTATATTTCTTTAATCCTTTATTTATTATATCACAGTTTTCCTTATTTTCATATTTATTTTCCATAAATCTCAACAGTAGAGTTAATACCTCTAGAATATTGACTCTTCAAATTAACGGTGGCAAATCTGAAATTAGGACCACCTGACCAAAGACTTGGTTGAGCTCCAGAACTGTTTGTAAAACGATCATAGACATAAATTGCAGTAATATTTCTGTTATTACCTTGACCCTGTAATACAAATTAAAAAAAAAAAAATAAATAAATAAAATAATAAGTAAGCTACTTATAAAGTCAGTATTATTTTCACTGCAAAAGTAAGGACTTATTTTGTGGTTCATTATAAGAGTTAATTACACTATGCGACAGTCAAAATCGGGATGGGATGAAACCAACGGGAAATGTTATATCGGTCAAAAACAAGTTATACGTGTCCCGGCGTTTCGCTGGGTCACCCCTGGGAATCGAGATATATCTTTTTTTTGACATAACTCGAGAACCACTAGTTCGATTTTGCTCAAACAATTTTAAAAGAATTAAAAATTACAATTCCTTTAATCTGTTCATATAACGTTTTTCTATATACTCAACAGTTTTGCCGGTAAAAATAAATGTTTGTTACCGCTCCCATAAAAATCAATAACCTTTTGTTTATTACTTTTTTTTAATATTTTAAGCAAAAAATATTTTTTTCTTCATACATTTATTTTTACCGGCAAAACTGTTGAGTATATAGAAAAACGTTATATGAACAGATTAAAGAAATTGTAATTTTTAATTTTTTTAAAATTGTTTGAACAAAATCGGACTACTGGTTCTCGAGTTATGTCAAAAAAAAAACCACCAAAGGTCAACTCGATATATCTCGATTCCTAGAGGTTACCCAGCGAAACGCCGGGACACGTATAACTTCTTTTTTACCGATATAACTTTCCCCGGTAGTTTGAACCCTTCCCGATCACTGACCCCTACCATTTGTCTCACAGTGTTATTGATAAAATCTTACAATTGTTATCGATATTTTTTAAACTGCTCAATTAATACTTACAGATTTTGGAAATACAACATTGACACTCAAATAATTGTTCTTAAGTGGTGTACGAACTACATTCTCATGATGTAGCAAATAATCATTGGAATTGCGTCTACCCCATGAAGCACTATTGGCAATTGCCACTGCAGCCAATGAAGCAATTAAACACAAGGTTACAAGAAATTTCATTGTTTCGTTTAAGTTGTCAGTTAGTATTGCTTATTGTTCATAGAATGGTAGAGAACTGTGAAAGTTTAAGGAAAATTCAATGTTTTTATACAAGAATTTAGTTTCTTTTGGATTTAATTTTATAAGATTGTTTGGCCACCTGTAGCTAATTAAATTTGATATTATTATCGTATCAATACAATGAAATAGACAGTGATTTTGTAGCGTTTAGTTATTAATTTTATTATTTTTTTATTAATAACTGAATTACACACTTATTGTTATCAATTGTTTTCTAAATAATAAAAGTATTCACAATTTTTTTTAAAGGGAAGCAACACTCAGGAAATACTTCCTATGAGTTAAAGTGAATACTCATAGAAATAAGTCTGTAAAAATAGCAAAAAAAGTTACTAAAAATTAGTGAAAAATGATGCTGCAGAAAAAACTGCTAAAATTAGCAGATTTTTAAGCTAAATTTAGTTGAATGCAAATAGCAATTTTAAAATCAGCAGAAATATTTGGTAAAAAATTGTAAACTGCTGTTTTGAAAAGGCTCAATTTATATTTGCATTTAAAAAAAAAATCGAAAAAAAATTCAGAAAATTTTTAATTTTTTCGCTACTAATTATTTAGCAAAACTTTTTGCTAATTTTAGCAGGTTAATTTGCTATTCTCCATTTACAAAAATTAAGCACAAATATAACTAAAATTCTGTACATCGAACAGTTTTATTTTTGATGTTCCTATATTACTAATATATAGCAAAAATAATCTGCAGTTTTTTTCTGCAGCATAATTTTTAACTAATTTTTAGTAGTTTTAACTAAATTTTGTACGGACTTTTTTCTATTAGTGTACTTTCCCAGCAGAAACTTGGAAGCGGTAAAAATGATTAGTGCTTCTTTTATGCTTACTCTATTGCTTCCAAAGATTTATAGCTTGCAGTAGTGTGTTAAAAAAAGCAATAGAGTTTTGTTTACCACATTTTATAGCTCTAAGAGAGCACGAAAGAATGACAATGAATTTACTTGCTAAAAGCTGTGATTTCATGCCATTATTTGGAGCTGTGACAAAAGCGCATATCGGATATCGAAACAAGTGCTTTCACGCGAGCTATATTGAACAAAAATCATGCCTTATATCACCAATAATGGAAGCGCTGCACTATTTACTTTCCTCGACGAACCTGCTTCCAAGCAAGCGGTATTTTTTTCTGGGTTCTTTTGAAAAGGGAATAAAAAAGAAATGTAGGTGGTAAAAGGACTTCAAATATGGAAATATAATGGCTTATTTTCTAGCTACTTATTCACAAGTGAAAATGTTTCACAACAATTTACCGAAAATATTTTACAACGAAAATTCTCCTTAATTTTCACTAATTTTATCGAATTTCTACTAGAAATTGAGTAAATTTTCTCTGTGTACCAGAATTAGACAATGGTACACACTATGTTCGTAATTCTATACTCAAATTTGGTGTTCTTATTTGTATATTATAATGTCAGTACATTTCGAAACTTTGTGCGTAAAATATTATTTCTTAGGGACAATATGTTTTCTATTGGTAAATTCTTGGTATAATTTTACACATAGTTTTAAATTTTACACATATACGTAAATTTAAACATTGGTGAATTCAGCGAAACAGCTATAAAAATAAACACTAAATGTATAATTTTACACAATTGATGTTTATTCTTACTCACTATGGGAAATATTAGACAAAACGGCCCCATTTTATAGAAGCTAATTATTGTTTAGAGTGTAATTAAGGTTTTTGTTAGGCGTTTCCACTGTACGATCTTGATTTCTTTTTGATAGTATATATTTTATGTGAATACCCCTATTAATATTTGAAGATAACATGGGGAAATTAATTTACTAACTTGTTGTAGACTTCTTAAAAAAACACTTACCTTTTTAACTGGAAAGGAATATTTATTATTTATCAGGGAATGAAGGGGGATCCCGATCTCTTTGAAAAAGAAGTTATTTACACTTTTGATACATATTAAAGTTTGAATTTTTATACTTTTTATTAAAATTTAAATTTTTTTTCCTTTATTTAATGGCGGTTATTATGGCCTTCAAAATCATATGGATATAACAGATGTGGCTCGATTTTTTCTTTATATATTTTTTTCCCAAAGTCAGTTCAAGGTTTCAAATACCTATACCTACAGACTTACATAGTTTCCTATGCCGATTCATAATAAACATTTGCAAAAGTGGGAAAAAATTCAACCCTAAAAAACATAGGCCCAGACGTTAACTTTTAAAACGCCGATACACCTATATTTTTTTTGTTCTCCTCTTCTGGAATCAGTTGTAAGAAACTTGCTAATTTTTGTTTGTGTTGTACAATGTAATTAAATGTTGCTCCAGACTAATATTTGGCTCCTTCTTTTACTTAATTTTTTTATTACGAAAATCAAATAAGGAATTGCTTCATTTAGCAGATCTATAAATATTGTTATTATCCTAGTATGGAAGGTTCTGGAATTTTGGAATAAAGATATCCCAAGAGGCGGGATTTACAAAACCCGTAATCTGGTAACACCGCATTTAAGTATACACCACAGCATATGCTACAATGTTAAGTGCTATAAATACAATAAAATAAATGTTATAAATTTAGTGAATGTATGGAATATTTCAGCATATTCTGCAACCACGACCGCTAAACTATAAAGCAACAGAATTGCAATCAAAATAACCAATTCTTCTGCCGACACCAATTGTTATGTTTCACCTTCAAAAACGTACGTTATCTCCTTTAGATAAAATGGGTTGGTGCTCTTTGCAATTAAAATAACACACACACTTTTTTTGTTTGACTCTGAGCTTATAGATTTATTTATTTAACACTTTATTACTTTACATACAACAATGCAAGACACACACAAACTATACAAACGCTAGTGTGCAACTCACTGTACGATGCTAATACGCCATTAACAGACTCTAGTATACGACTAACTTAGAGCAACTAAACTGCACAAATGGCAATGTGCGACTTCGACTATCTTTTTAATGTTCGGTTTTTTATAGTTTAATGGTAGTACTTAACGGTATAGCATACGCTGTGGTGTAAAATGCAGTATTATCAGATTGCGAGTTTTGTAAATCCAGTCTTTTGGGGTATTTTTCTTCCAAAATCTAGGCTAATCTTCCATACTAGGCTAATCCAATTTCGCAACATTGCTGCTCGCTTACGCCTGTTCGTCCCGAATAGGCACAGATGTTCGCTTTCCATAGTTGGCTAGTCTCTCCAGGTGTTAAAACTTCATTTCAGATCTTGGACTGTTTTTACTTCAGTATTCTATCAACCAGAGCTGTAAATGAATCATTCTTTTTTGTTTTCAATTCGTTACGAATTAGCTAAATTTTGAATTAACTCTTTTCACCAAGGAAAATAATTGAATGAAATTTGAATCAATTCAAATGAATTTGACAAAAATGAATTGCAATTCATTTTCAATTCAAATGAATTTGTCAAAATTAATTGCAATTCATTTCCAATTCAAATAAATTTTGCAAAAATGTATTGCAATTGTTTTCCAATTCAAATGAATTGAATTGATTTTGAATTCATTCAAATGAACTGCAGTTCATATTATTGAAATCAAAAATGAATTACAATCAACTAAAGTAAACATGGTGTTTGGTATGTAAACGCTGAACCACAAAAACACATTTAATATTCAAGAAGCAATTAATAAATTCATTGCAATTAATTTTTCAGTTTTCTAATTAATTTAAATTAGTTCAAAATCAATTCAATTCAAATAAATTGGAAATGAATTGCAATTCATTTTTCCAAATTTATTTGAATTGAAAATGAGTCGCAATTCATTTGCCAAATTCATCTGAATTGAAAATTAATTTTTCAGTTTTATAATTAATTTAAATTAATTCAAAATCAATTCAATTCAAATGAATTGGAAATGAATTGCAATTCATTTTGCCAAATTTATTTTAATTGAAAATGAGTTGCTATTCATTTTGCAAAAATACCACTAGTATTTTTCATAAAATGTTGTGAAAACTTTTATTTTATTTATTAAAAATTAAATACTGTCAATGAAAAAGCTTCATCAAAACTACCCATGAAAATTTTTTACAATCGGTAGCCAACCGCACCTATTTATTTAAAAATTTTCAAATAACTTACAATCCTGGCCCACGACATGGGCAATATGGATATCAACATTTTTGTTTTCTCGTGTACTTTTTCGCTATTTACAAATAAATCTAAATTTGGTAAATTTCAGATAAAAAAGTTTGATTTTTGATCCCACTTTTTAACACTTAAACGTGAAATTGGACCGCTAAAATAATGCATGTCTCTTCCTTTCACAAGATTTCACAAAAATCTTAGAGAATCCATTTGGATACCTTCCTTGTTAGTGGGGTTTAATATCACACCTACTCCCCGAGATACCATATAATATTATTATTCGGACTTCTTATCAGACGCTTTGGATCTTATTGGGGCTCAGACCTCTCTTTTACTGCTTATTTTATCCGTTATAAAAAATTTAAAGAAATCAACAAGAGTGTATTTTAGACCGTACCACCTCACAGGGAAAAAAAGTGCGCGGTACACCTTCAAATATAAAGTATTTTTGCAAGGCAATTTGAAAAAAAAAATTTTTTTTGTCCAACATAGGGGTCGCCTTTTTTAGTTTTTCGCCTTAGCTTTGGCATTTAAAGTCAGATTTTAAAGTGTGATATATAAAATTTTTTGCCTCGAGGAGACCAGTGTTTTGCTATAAAAGTAAAATCCAATAAAAAAATTTTTAAAAGGCAACCCCTACGTTCGGCAACCAAAATATAAAAAAATTTCTACTGGGTTTATCGAAAAACTTCCTTAGCAAAAGTTTAATGATTTTTTGCGAGCTTTAATTTTCTGTCATTAGAGTTGTACATTAGGGTGGTAGCAACTGAGATCTGGTGGGTAACTACTAGAACGGGATACTTGAGGTAAATTACCCTTAGAGTAAAATACTGGTCTCCTCGAGCAAAAAATATTGATGTATCATGCTTTAAGATCCGACGGTAAATGCCAAGGATATAACGAAAAATGTAAAATAGCGACCCCTACGTTCGGCAAAAAATTTTTTTTTTAAAACCTCCTTGAAAAATTACTTAATATTGGAGGGTGTACGGTGCACTTTTTTTTTGCCTGTAAGGTAGTAGAAATTAAAAAGTACACACACAACACACACTTTCATATTTTTATTGGCTATGTTTGTGTGTATGAGTAAAGAATTTCTTATAATTTGAATTGAAATAATTTTGTATATAAAGAAACTATTTTAACAAAAAAGAAAACTGAAAATCTTTGAGTTTTTTGTTTTAAAACAGAAAACAACGAAATTATTTAAATTATTTTTTCTAAAAATAGAAAACATAAATAGAACATTTGACTGAAAATATCAACTCCTACAGACGATACAAATTTTTGTGTGGTTTGTTTTTTATTGACTGATAAAAAAAGTTAAGCAATATGTTTCAGTGTATGTACTTTGATTGATTCTTCAATTGAAAACAAACTTTACCTATTACTTTTCAAATAAACCTCAATCGGTTATGGAAAATATATTGTGAGTGAAGTCATATTTATATTTATAAAAAAAAAAAATAATTACAAACCGCAATAAAACTGCATATATCGTAATATTTCTGTAATAATATCTCAGATCAGAATTACATCTTCTACGGTTCACTTCAGCTCAAGTAGAGTACAAAAATTTATAAAATGAAATATCTTATAATTTTTTGTATCATAGCATCTTTCGTATCCTTGAATTTGTCGTCAAACCTTATATGGGGTAAACGCAGTTCGACGAACCGTTTAATATATCGGGATAATGTAGTTCGCTATCCTATAAAAGGCACCAATCAAAGAGTTCTTCTATCGTATCCGAAAAATGTAAGTTTTATGATAGGCAATAAATTACACTGTGAGACAAATGGTAGGGGTCAGTGATCGGTAAGGGTTCAAACTACCGGGGAAAGTTATATCGGTAAAAAGAAGTTATACGTGTCCCGGCGTTTCGCTGGGTCACCCCTAGGAATTGAGATATATCGATAATACCTTTTTTTTGACATAACTCGAGAACCACTAGTCCGATTTTGCTCAAACAATTTTATAAGAAAATAAAAATTACAATTCCTTTAATCTGTTCATTTAACGTTTTTCTATATACTCAACAGTTTTGCCGGTAAAAATAAATGTATGAAGAAAAAAATATTTTTTGCCTAAAATATTAAAAAAAAAGTAATAAACAAAAGGTTATTGATTTTTATGGTAGCGGTAACAAACATTTATTTTTACCCGCATTTATTTAGAGCAAAATCGGACTAGTGGTTCTCGAGTTATGTCAAAAAAAAGATATATCTCGATTCCTAGGGGTGACCCAGCGAAACGCCGGGACACGTATAACTTGTTTTTGACCGATATAACATTTCCCGTTGGTTTCATCCCATCCCGATTTTGACTGTCGCATAGTGTTATAATTTTAAATGTTACAATAAAGAACACTATGAATAAATGGAGTCAGAATAATTTCGCATAACTTTTATTATTCGAAAAGTATTTTTGTAATTATTTTCTTTCCAGCTATATTTTTGCTTGTGTAAATTGCCCCCTATAGAATACTTTTTAATTTCTAAAGTTTCTCACTCTTTTTCAGGGTCTAAAGTATACTAAAAATATTACCGCTATTTATGTCTACGATAGATTTACAAATGGTTCAGGTGCTGCACCCCATCTGCGTATTGCTGGTCAAAAAAATTTATACAATCGTGTAACTTTATCCTTAGAAGGCCAACTTTCCAGGGGAATAAATTCAACAGTTGAAATTTATGGTCAATAAAAAGTTATATGTTATATAAAAAATTAGTTTTTGTTAAATCACTATTATAAACAAATTAATTAATATATTTAATAATTCTCTAACAACTTGTTATCTTTATAGGGAATTCCAATTATAATTACTTTTAAAGAATTACTCTAACTATGGCAAAGCACCCAACGATTTTGTTGCTTCCGAAGACTTATTCAGTTTAATAAATTATACATTTATTTTAATCCATGATATTCTTACAACTCCCCAGGAACTTTCTGGTACACTCCAAATAATAAGTCTGTTGGCTGAACAGAAAACTTTGTTACTTTAACAAAATTTGTTCCTGTTTTTTGGCTTAAAATAAAATTTGTTGATTTTACCACTTTTTTTTTTTGTTAAATTTTAAAAATCTAAATTTTACAGTTTAATCTGTAATTATACTGAGTCGTAGAATTTATTAAAATTTAGGGACTCGGGCTCCTCCCCGGGCCTAGTCCATATCATGTGAGGGTATTTATAGAAACTCCAATGGAGCAAACATTTTCTCTATCTCGCTTTGTTTTCGAGATATGGGCCATTTTATGAACTGGAAAATTTTTATTAAAAATTTCCGAGGGTCAAAGGCCCCGCTAATGTCCATTTTTGGATAGAGATAACCCCTTTTTCTGGGGTGTTATACGGTTAGGTGTAGTCGAAATTTTTGTCAATTTTGCTCTATAGCTCGGAATGGGTTCTTAAAAATTAGTTTTAAATAATTTTGAAAATTAACACTCAAAATTAATTAAAGTACTGATATTATATTTTAACAATAATAATAATTTTGTAAAATTTAACGAATGGGTTCTTTAAAATTAGTTTTAAATAATTTTGAAAATTAACACTCAAAATTAATTAAAGTACTGAGGATTTTTAGTATTGTGTTAAATGAAGATAACTAAAATCTTTGCTTAAAACAGTTTTTCAACTAAAAATTTGTTAAAATTTAGTCAAATCGATTTGAAACCGGTTTGACTGATTTTTCTATTGACGTAAGTGTAGATTGGGCGTAACAAATAATATCCCCGCGGAAGTTGATCCTCTCTTTACTTTATGAGTTATAGTGCAAATAAACTTTGAACGAATCTTAGTCCATTTTTAGGGCTAAAAGCCGCGGGTGACTGGCCAGTTTTAATCCGAGAGGACATATATAACACTTTTGCAAATTCCATATACTTCATGGGTGCCTTTAAAAAAATTTTTTATTAGATTTTTCCTCTATAGCAAAACAATGGTCTCCTCGAGGCAAAAAAATCGATATATCACACTTTAAAATCCAATATGAAGTATTTGCAAGGCAATTTCAAAAAAAAATTTTTTTTGCCGAACGTAGGGGTCGCCTTTTTCGATTTCTCGTATAGCTTCGGCATTTAAAGTTGGATTTTAAAGTGTGATAGTTAGATTTTTTTGCCTCGAGGATAGCAGTGTTTTGCTATAAAGGAAAAATCCAATGAAAAAAAAATTAAAGAGGCGACCCCTATGTTCGGCAACCAATAATTAAAACAAATTTCTACTGGGTTTATCGAAAAACTTCCTTAGAAAAAGTTTAATGATTTTTTGCGAGCTTTAATTTTCTGATATTAGGGTGATAGCAACTGAGATCTGGTGGGTAACTACTAGAACGGGATACTTGAGGTCAATGGCCAAACGCTGGTCTCCTCGAGGGAAAAACATCGATGTATCATACTTTTGGATCCGACTGTAAATGCCAAAGATATAACAAAAAATGTAAAATGGCGACCCCTACGTTCGGCAAAAAAATAAACTTTTTTTGAAACCTTCTTGCAAAAATACTTCATATTGGAGGCTGTACGCCGCACTTTTTTTTTGCCTGTAGGGTGGTACGCTCTAGTGTACATGCTTCATAAAGTTATAGGAGGCTTATGAAAGAAATTTTTTTTGAAAAATTTGTTTGGTAAGCCTCCTATAACTTTAAAAAGCATCTACGGATTTACACATTAGAATTTTAATTATATTTGAGTTAAAGTTTAGTTAATAGAAAATTACAAGTTAGCCTGATAAAATCAGCAAAAAATGTTGCTAAATAATTAGTAGACCAAAAAAGCACAAAAAAT
The DNA here is from genome assembly GCA_949987735.1 of Leucophora obtusa. Taxonomy (NCBI): domain Eukaryota; kingdom Metazoa; phylum Arthropoda; class Insecta; order Diptera; family Anthomyiidae; genus Leucophora; species Leucophora obtusa. The sequence continues at coordinate 63,812,288 of OX465299.1, read as the reverse complement.
TTTAAATTTTCAAAGTTGTTTTTAAATTTTTTTTTAATGCTACCCAGTAAAATCTTTCATTACCAAATAAGTGGTTATATAATAGAAATTCATAGCTCCGCACAACTTATTTTTTGGCGTCTAAACTCATTATTTTTGTTTGGCGTGGTCGTTTTTATAAGTATTCACGCTTACCCGCTCGCTTACGAAAAAATGAGAAATAAGTAGTTATAAGATTTTGAATAATAAGTGGTTACACACATGTTTACAAAAAGTTTAATTATAAGTGGTTATCCGATTGCTTACTTAATTCTTAAAACTAAGGAGTTAGGCAAATACTATTAGCCTAAGGAAATACATTCAGAAAAATTTAAGTTTTCTCTAGTGTGTAATTTTAGGACTCGCCATAAAAATTTAAACATAAAACATATTTACATATAATAAAAAAATTTAACCTTGTAAAAAGTACTTATTTAAACTAATACGAGTAAGTCAATATTTTATATTTAGAAACAATGAATACAATAGGCCGTTATTAGGAAGTCATTATTTTATATTATAAAATAATGCAAAAGGTAATGATATATCATTTTTGATAATGCAGATAGTAATGAGGTGTCATTACCAATATTTTCCTGGGAAATAAAAATCTAGCCTTTTGAAATCATCAGTTTACAAGTTTTTTTTAAAAAATATTTCTGTTGATTTTAGCAGGATAGACTGCTATTTGCATTCAACTAAATTTAACTTTCCAGTGTAGAAACGGTAATGACATATCAATATTTTTTGGACTACAAGTAATGACACCCACTTACCTTCTGCATTATTTTAAAACATATAATAATGGGTTACTGATAATGACTTATTTTCATCATTATTTTAAATAGAAAGTAATTTTCTAGATTTTTTTGAAATCTATTTTTAGACTCAATATTTTTTCAACACTGGTAAGGACATATGTAACCACATATTTTTTGATTTTTTTGTGTGTTGGCGAGTAAGCTGACTTGTGTGCAGCAAGTCAATTATGTTTTTATCTATCAAACATTACAACCGGGACTCCCAGGTTCGATTCCCGCACTAGAAAATTTTATTTAAAAAAAACAAAAAAATATTTTTTTTATAAAACTTATTTTTCTGAATATCTATTTTTATACTCATTCTTTTTGTCAGTACTAATAAGCATAAGTGTGTAAGCATAACCACATATCTGGTAATGATTTTCTACACTGGGTTATGTAATAATTACAAAAATTTTATAGACATAACAGTTTATTTTTGCTATTTATAGTCTACACTGAGAGAATTATCTTTCATGCTATTAATGATATAATTTCATAGAATTTTTTTCGTAGAACCAATGAAGAATTTCATTATGTATATAATATTTAATTAATATTATGAAATTTTTCATAAGTTTTCTTTCATAAAATTTCCTAAAAAAAAAAATTCATTGAATTTCATAAATTAGATCTCCATAAATTTACTGAAAATGTTCTTTAGATATATGAAATTGTTCAATATTATTTACTTTTTTTTAATTTTTTATAAAATACAGTCATTTCCTGAGAGAATAATCTTTTATAATTTTTATTTTTTTTTTATTAATTTTTGGAGTATGAAATTTTTTTATAAATCATATTAATTTTTTATAAATTTATTTTATGACCCTTTTTTTTATTTAATGAATTCTTTCTTTAGATATATTTTGTACATCCGTAAAATATGCTACGATTTTATTACGCCTTTTGCATTTGCTAAGTACTTTTTATTTATCCACTCCAGCTTAGCAACGACAACAACCAACTATAATAAATAATAGTAAATGATATTTATTCATTGGACGAGCGGCCTATTAATTTTATGAAGAGTTTCATCAATTTTATGAACTTTTCATAAACATTGACTTTAATGAAACCTGTTTCATAGATTTTATGAAAAGTTTCAATGGACGAGCTCCAGTGACAATTTTCATTGAAACTATGAAGAAATTCATTCCTGAAGTTATGATAATTCTCTTCAGATTTTACAGTATAATTTGTCACTCTGAGTTAACAAACATTTTGTAGATATGAATTCAAAATATTTAGCAAAATTTTCTGCAGATTTTACTGCAAATCTTGTCATTTTGAAACAAATATAATCAAAATTCTGTAAATTTACCCGTTTTAATTTTGCTGTTCTTATCAGCAGATTTTTTTGCAAGGCCGTTTTTAACAAATTTTTAGTAGCTTTCACTGCTATTTTTGCAGGTATATTTACATGAATTCTTCACTGCTGTCAACGAATTTAGTTTTCCCAAATCAATATTGTGCATTATCTATCGCGCAAACCTATCGCAAATATCAGCAAATCATTGTTTACATTTTAAGTATTTTATTTTCAGATACTCAGTTACAATAAATTCAATTTAAAATTAATTTGTGTAAATCCTATGATTCAGTCAATAAGTTCAGAAGCATCGACATATTCTTTTTTTATTTTATTATTAATTGGTTTTTTACTCAAAAACCTAAAAAAAAAAAAAAAAGAAATACTGATAAGAAATTCTAGCGAAAAAAATACACATATAAATAATAAAAAAGAGAGGACAGAAAAACTGAGTCATTTTATTGGAAGAATAACTCAAAATAATCTGAAATATAATTTTGAGAAGAATAAATATACATTCTTTTAAGCTAAGCTTTTGTTTTTAAAACAATATAATAATTAGTTTCAAAATTTGGGTGCTCGAAAACGGATTAAAAAACTATTGTAATAAATAAAAAGAAATTTCTTATCAAACCGGTGAAATTTAAAAATAGTTTTTTTGAAACAATTAAAAAAACGTGTAGTTAAATAAAAATAAACGTGCTGAAATTAAACATAGATTAGAAAAACAACTTAAATTAAAAATATATTTATATATAAATAGCACTTAAGCTTACAAAACAAAAAAAAAACTAATAACTTTGCTGAAAATATGAAAAATATAAAATTAATTATCACTATTTTAGTGGTGGCCTTAGTGGCCACAACTTATGCCGTTTCGAGTACCTGGGGCAATATTTCAAATTCAGCCCAATTGTTGCATGCAGAGCAAGTATTTAATGCCTCATCACCTGAAAAATATGTTACTCATGAAATTAAATTTCCCAAAAATGTAAGAGTTTTTGAAACACATTTTTTTTATTTTGCCTAGAAATCACACAATGAAGTATAATGAGTTTTAAATCAACTTGAAAATTATATCTGTTTATTTCACAAAAAAGTGGCGGTTTTAAAGAAAACCTTATCGTTTATAAATTTTTTTTTCTTACTTTTTCCTTGTCTTATTTGTCCATTTTGTTTTCTAATGAATTTTAGCTTATCTTTGATTTATTTTTACCCAAGGTTGCTTTCTATTTCTTTTTATTCATAATTTTTTTTTTTTTTTATTATTATACTTTTTTAATACACTTTTAAATTCGTTGGTAATATATAGTATATATTTTACAATTAATTAAATTTGTATATTTTATTTCAAAGCTTTAGTTTTTATTAGTCATTTTATATGTAGTTTTTTCATATTCTGTTATTTTTTATTTTTTTTGCAAAACTGCTTTTTCCTGCTACCGGAAATATTTTTTTTTTTTTGCCAAACGTCTTAGTTTTTTTTTATATTAATATTAAAACTGATAAGCAACGCTGCTGTAAAGAAATAATGTTGAACACATGCTGTTTTAGTTTAAAAATTTTGCATACATAATATTTCAAAATAGATTTTATTTGAATTTAAATTTGATATTTTGCAACTACTACGCAGAAAATTACAGACGTCAGACATTTTATAGTGAAATTTTAAATTATGCGCAAAATGGTTATAAACATTATATTCTTTTGACTTACTTTTCGAAAATCGAAATCGAAAAAAAAGTATCCAATTTGGTTTTCGTAGTATTTTGCTAATAATTACCAAATAGGGTGCTTCATCAGCTCGACCGCTTTCGATTGATAAATCTATTTTTCTAAATTTTATAAAATTTAAATTTTTAAAAGTCCTATGGACGTGATCATATTTGTTGAACACGTATTCCTTTAATTTCAATTTATACTTTTTCTTAAAGCACATCCTCTTTTCTCCATAATATATTAAGCCCAATTATGAACTCTGATTAACGGGGTGGATAATCGAAACAAATTAGGGTCGTTTTGATAGTTCATACTTAAATGCATTTAGCACTATACCATTGAAATCAAAGCCAATTTGAATGGATAAAAAATATTTAAGTGCTGTACGAGTATATTCTTTTGCTCTTCGTATTAGTGTTTATAAATAACCAAATATCCATAAATATGTATAAACTTTGAGATTAAAAGGTTAATGTTAATTAAAAAATCGCCCGTTATTCGTTTCGGTTGGAAACAAATCTAATTAATTTTTGTTTAAATTTACCTAACTTATAGTAGTAAACTGAACTCATACTATATGTATGAAGTGAATTGCACACAAAATTTGTAAATTTACAAATCTAGTAAAGTGTTGTTTTTTCAAACGCGTCGTATAGACCAAATGAAATTAATATTGTAATTAATATGCATTTTTATTAATTTTAATTAAGTAGGTTTGAGGTTAAGAAATTTGAGGTTTGCAAATTAATAACCCGAGTAAAAAAGTTTTGATATAATCATATATTATTTTATGTACTTGCATATAGTAACTTATAGTTACATAGGGCCACATATGCTTTTAAATTCAAGCATATATACTTTCATATATTCATATATTAGATATTTTTTCGTCAAAGGTTTTAATATGGAGACATGTGATTTTATATTATTACATACTGGCCTACATATACATTAGACCGTACCTCAAAAAAAAAGTTCGCCGTACACCCTCCAATATGATGTATTTTTGGAAGGCGATTTCAAAAAAAATTATTTTTTTTTTGCCGACCGTAAGGGTCGCCTTTTTTAATTTTTTGTTATAGCTTTGGCATTTAAAATCAGATTTTAAAGTGTGATATATCGATTTTTTTGCCTCGAGGAGACCAGTGTTTTGCTATATAGTAAAAATCCAATTAAAAAAAATTTAAAAAGGCGACCCCTACGTTCGGCAACCAATATATAAAAAAAATTTCTACTGGGTTTAGCGAAAAACTTCCTTAGCAAAAGTTTAATGATTTTTTGCGAGCTTTAATTTTCTGACATTAGGGTGGTACATTAGGGTGGTAGCAACTGAGATCTGGTGGGTAACTACTAGAAAGGGATACTTGAGGTCAAAATGTCCTTAGAGAAAAACACTGGTCTCCTCGAGAGAAACACATCGATATATCACACTTTAAGATCCGACTGTAAATGCCAAAGATATAACGAAAAATGTAAAATGGCGACCCCTACGTTCGGCAAAAAAATAATAAATTTTTTTTTGAAACCTCCTTGTAAAAATACTTCATATTGGAGGGTGTACGGCGCACTTTTGTTTTTTACTTGTAAGGTGGTACGCTCCAATATACATATATGGGTGAAATCAAAAAATGTGATAAATTTTTGGGCCAAATTTGTGAGAAGCAAAAAGTGTTAATATTTCGCTTTTTTCTTAATGGAATCAGTAAGTTTAGTCATTTTAAACGTAATTGCGAAAAATCTCTTCTACAAGTTGTCGCAATAACTTTTTTTGCACAATTTTAATTTTTTTTGTGGTAACGGAGTTTACATTTCCGCAAGCAAAAGATATAACAAAAAAAATTGCGTACGAATTTTCTTCAATTTATTAGTTTTTTGTATTTGGGTTTTCAACTTGCTTTCCAATGATATATAATTTGTGTTTATCAAATTGGCGGTTTCGCGAATAAAAACACAATTCATTCCGCAAAAAAAAAATTTTTTTTTTTTTTAAATTTTGTATTTTATATAACAATATATAAGGTCCATATAAAACCGTATTATATTATATTTGGTTCCATGTTATCAATGATTTTGAACTAGTTTTAGATTTAGTAATTACTAGGGATTGGCGCGTGACACAAAATGTTCGTGAGTCACGTTATTCACACGTGATCGTGAGTAATAACACAGTACAACACTAAAAATGCATCGGGCATGCAACATATCAATTCTGATCGATTTTAGGATGAATATCACGAATGTGAACACCAAATTTCAAAATTAGCTCTAGTTTTTGAAATATTTGCAAATTTAAATTTTAGCAAAAAGCCTGCTTTTTTGTTAAAATTTTTTATTTATTCATATACCTGGCTAAACCGCGGATAATTTTTAATATGGTTTAAAAATATAGACTTTTTGCTTTTAGAACCATATCAACTTATTTTGATTAGGTAAAGGATCTATTGCCTATTGATTTTGGTTAACACCGGTCCATGTTTAGACCTAGTGCCCATATAAGGGTCCCCCCAAAATTGGCTTGGGTACAAACTGCAGGTCGCAAATATTAAGATATTTTAATAAAATTTGGTTAGCTGACTCACATTATAGAAAATTTTAACACAAGTCCCATTTTAACCCATTCGAATTTCGGATCCAAACATTAGGTGGCTTTTAACCAGACTGGTGTAGGGTATTGTATAGTCGGTATGCCCGACTTTAACCTTTTTACTCGTTTTTTAATATTTTATTAATAGGGCTGGAAAGTTCATGCATTTATTGTCGTGTTTATGTAGATAAACCTATTAAAAATCGAAAAATATGCTTTTAAAATTTTTTTTTAAATTCAAAAAATATCCATTTAATTTTAGCAGTGTTTGCCTTTAAAAGTGGCTCAAACATTGAAAATTACCGTTTATCATCATCTGGAGTTGGTAATTGAATTTTTCTAATATGCTTGCGTTCGTGATAAAAAAAATAAAAAAAAACTTTAAATGTCGGTCTTTTGTTTTTATTTATGAACTAGCGGGCGCAGCCCGCTACGTTGTTAGCGTGCCTTAAAGGTTAAGGGGGGGCTGCGCCCTCCCCCCGGGGGCTGCGCCCCCCACAATTTTTATTAAATTCGTTTTTTATTTAAAGTTTTTTTATTTAAAGCCTTCACCCAGCCACCACAAATAAATAATTCTACACAACAATGGGTTTAAAATAAATAAATATTTGATCACTTTTTCTCATGAAAGTGGATTGTTAGTAATGAATCCATAATAATTTGCAATATACGTGTGTATGTCAAGATAATTTGGTAAAGTGCGAACTTAGGTAGATAGACCCGTAAGTAGTTTTATTCATTTGTGTTTTAAATGAAAATAAATAACGTAAAGCAGGGTTGGAAAGCATTTTATAATATTAAAAATAGCGGGCAAAGCTACGTTGTTAGCGTGTCTTAAAGTTTTTTTTTTTTAATTCCAGTTTATGTAAAGGTAGACCTGGCAATTCAAGTAAATTCACAAATTCAGTTGGAAAATTTACTGCGTCGGTTTCTTCCACCGGTGCTTCGTTACATGAAGTTTAAATATCGGAATATATAAGTTCCATTCCTTTTCTAAGGTTTTTTCTCTTTTAGAAAATTTGTTTAACTTTTTGGAGAGTATGTTTGAATGCTACATAAGTTTCATATTCCGTGGATAGTGTTTGAACAGGTAATTCCCTTTTCCAATCCATTTGCATTGTCTATAATTTAAATTCCAACGTTCAACGTTTATATCCATTTCATTCCACTTGTGTAGTGTTTCAATTCCACTCTTTTCGTATTTAGTTTCTTAATTTTAGTGTTCCATATACACTTGTTCTTTAAGTTTTAGGTTTCTAGCTAAAGATGCAGACGTTAAGGGGGGGGGGGGGCAATTTCCCCCTTTTGAACCACCATTTTTACCACGTTCCTGTCCAAAGTCCTAGAAATTCCTTGTCGATAAGTTAGCCCATACTCCAAGGAAAACATATTATATATTACAGGTTTCTAGCCGAAGGGTTCGGTTAGGCCATCAAGGGGGAGAATTATTCCGTTTTTACCCCTCCCGGTAGGAATTTCCAAAAATTCCGTCTTAGAGTACGTCTGCGTTGGAGGAGGAACCTACTACATACATAATTTTAGGTCTCTATATCCAGCAGTTTGGCCAGGGCGTCAAGGGGAAGTTTTTTCCCTTTTTACCCCTCCCGGTATGAATTTCCAAAAATACCATCTTAGGGGACGTCAACGTTGGAGAAGGAACCCAAATACCGAATTTAAGATCCCTTGTTCCAGCAGTTTGGCCAGGCCGTTAAGGGGAAGACTTTTCCTGTTTTTGACCCTACCTGTAGAAATTTCCAAAAATCTCATCTTAGCGGATGTTTACAATAGAGGAGGAACTTTAATACCAAATTTCAACTTCCTACCACCATCGGTTTGGGCAGGCCTTTAAGCGGCACTTTTTGCTTCATTAATCCCCATTTTTGCAATGTCCCTGTCCAAAAAGCACCTTCCCGGTAAGTGAGCCCATACTCCAAGTAACATATGTTTCACATTTCAGGGTTCTAGCCAACTTTTACTATTTGTGCCCCTCTCGGTAGGAATTTCCGAAAATCCATCGACAGGGAATTTCAGCTTCCTAGTTCCAGCAGTTTGAGCAGGCTGTCAAGGGGGACACTTTCTTTTTTTGTCCCTCCCGGTTGGAATTAGGCTGGAAGGGGAACCTAAGTACCGAATTTCAGCTTCCTAGTTCCAGCAGTTTGGACAGGTCGTTAAGGGGCAACTTTCCCTTTTTGAGCCCCCATTTTATAACGACCCTGTCCAAAATTCAAAAAAGTATCTTTATAATAAGTTAGCCCTTACTCCAGGGACCCACATTTTAAGCTTCAGGTTTCTAGCCGAAGGGGTTTTTACCGGCCCCCAAGGTGAGGCTTTTCTTCTTTTTGCCCCTCCCTTTAGGAATTTACAAAAATTCCATCTTCGCGGCTATCTGCGATGGATGAGGAACATTCATACCAAATTTCAACTGCATTGCCTAAGCGGTTTGGGCAGGCCGTTAGTGGGGACATTTTTCCCTTTCAACCACCATTTTTACTATGTTCCTGTTCCGAAATAGAAAAATTACGTTGCCGGTGAGTTAGTCCTACTCCAAGGAATACATATTTAAAATTTTAGGTTGGCCAAAAGGGATTGGGCAAGCCGTCAGGAGGAGACTTTTACCTTATTTCCCTCCCGATAGGAATTTCAAAAATTCCGTCTAAGCGGACGCCTACACAGAAGGAGGAACTCACATACCGAGTTTCCTTTTGGGATATCCTGTAGGGCATTCCAAAAATACAAACTAAGTCGATGTCTACTACAGTGGAGGAACCTTTATACCAAATTTCAACTTCTTACCTCCAGTGGTTTGGGCAGGCACTTTTCCAATTTGTGAGACTGTTTATGGGGAGACTTTTCCCCTTTTTGCCCGTTCCGGTAGGAATTTCCAAAAATCCCGTCTTAGCGCACGTCTATACCGAATATCAAGAAACCTTGTTTTAGTGGAGATATCCGTGGGGGGAGGAAAAAAAGTAGTTTTTTTGAAATTATATTATTTTAAATGGTACTTTTTGGAAAAACGAAATTTTTTGGAAAAAGATACTTTGTTTTTACAAAGTACTTTATTTGTACTTTTTTTGGAAAAGGTATTTTTTTTTTAAAAAGTTGTTTTTTTTTTGGAAAAATGTATGTTTTTTGGAAAAAGGTACTTTTTTTTGGAAAAGGTACTTCTTTTGGAAAAGGAACATTTTTTTAGAAAAAGGTACTTTTTTTTGGGAAAAGGTACTTTTTTTGGAAAAGGTATTTTTTTGAAAATATGTTAATTTTTTGGGAAAAGGAACATTTTTTTAGAAAAAGGTACTTTTTTTGGGAAAAGGTACTTTTTTTTGAAAAAGGTACTTTTTTGAAAAAGGTATTTTTTTTGGAAAAATGTATGTTTTTTGGGAAAAGGTACTTTTTTTTTTGGAAAAGGTACTTTTTTTGGTAAAAGGTACTTTTTTTGGAAAAAGGTACTTTTTTTGGAAAGAGGTACTTTTTTTTGGAAAGAGGTACTTTTTTTGGAAAGAGGTACTTTTTTTTGGAAAAAGGTACTTTTTTTTGGAAAAAGGTACTTTTTTTGGAAAAAGGTACTTTTTTTGGAAAAAGGTACTTTTTTGGAATAAGGTACTTTTTTTGGAAAAAGGTACTTTTTTTTGGAAAAATGTACTTTTTGCGGAAAAAGGTACTTTTTTTTGGAAAAATGTACTTTTTTTGGAAAAAGGTACTTTTTTTGGAAAAAGGTACTTTTTTTGGAAAAAGGTACTTTTTTTGGAAAAAGGTACTTTTTTTTGGAAAAAGGTACTTTTTTTTGGAAAAAGGTACTTTTTTGGGAAAAAGGTACTTTTTTGGGAAAAAGGTACTTTTTTTGGGAAAAGGTACTTTTTTTGGGAAAAGGTACTTTTTTGGAAAAAGGTACTTTTTTTGTCTCCTTTTTGCCCCTCCCGATAAGAATTTCCAAAAATACCGTCTCAACGGACGTCTACACCGGTCGAGGAACCCACATACCAAATTTCAACTTCATAGCTCCAGCAGTTTGAGCAGGCCGTCAAGGGGGAGACTTGTTCCCCTTTTTGCCCGTCCCTGTAAAAATTTCCAAAACTCCCGTCTGGGTGGATGTCTACGATAGTGGAGGAGCCTTTATACCAAATTTCAACTTCCTACCTCCAGCGGTTTGGGCAGGCCGTCAAGGGGCGCCTTTTTCCCCTTTTTAACCCCCATTTTTACAACGTCCCTGTACAAAATTCTAGAAAGTACTTTCCAGAAAAGTTAGCCCCTACTCCAAGGAACACATATCTTAAATTTCAGCTTTCTAGCCAAAGGGGTTTTGGCAGGCCGTCAAGGGGGACACTTTCCCCCTTTTTGCCCGTTCCGGTAGGAATTTCCAAAAATCCCGTCTTAGCGGACGTCTACGCCGAAAGAGGAACCTACATACCAAATTTCAACTTCCTAGCTTCAGCGGTTTGGGCTGGGCAATGTTGAGTCAGTCAGTCAGTCAGTCATTCAGTCATTCAGTCAGTCACGTTATTCTTTTATATATAGAGATTAACATAATAAGTACTTTTTCCAAAAACTGCTATTTTTCTTTATCAGGATATTCTACTGCCAAATATTGGGTATACAAGTTAATAATGTCGATTCAAATAATATGGTATTTTGGTGGTTAAACATCTGTCATTATAATTCAGTATTCGATAGTGTAAACACACATTTTTTCAATCGCTATAATAATGTCGAATTTTGTGTCTAAAAAAGATGTTTTGCGGGGAAGTCTGATAACCTTCTTTCATTTGAAGAAAACGGCTGCTGAAAGTTAGCGATTGTTGGTAGAAGCTTACGGTCAACATGCATCAACTCAAAAAACATGTGAACGACGGTTTGCGCCATTCAAAAGTGGTGATTTCGACAAAGAAGACAAGGAGAGGCCTTGTCAGCCGAAAAAATTTGAAGATGAGGAATTACTCTACGAAGATTGTTGTCAAACGCAAGAAGAAATTGCATTATCATTGGGAGTCACATAAGAAGCCATTTCCCAACGTTTAAAAGCCTTGGGATTCATTCAAAAACAAGAAAATTGGGTCCCATATGAATTAAAGCCGAGAGACGTTGAAAGGCGATTTTGTATGTCGGAAATGCTGTTTAAACGCTACAAAAAGAAGTAATTTTTGCATCGTATTGTTACTGGTGATGAAAAATGGATACATTACCGTAACCCCAAGTGCAATAAGTCGTATGTAAAGCCCGGCCAACCAGCCAAATCAACGCCAAAGCCGAATATCCATGGCGCCAAGGTAATGCTCTGAATTTGGTGGGATCAGAAGGGTGTTTTGTATTATGAGCTGTTGAAATCGGGTCAGTCGATCACAGGGGAACTGTGCCGAACACAATTGATTCGTTTGAATAGAGCAGTCAACGAAAAAGACCAGAATATTCGACCAAACATGAGTCGATAATCTTCCATCATGACAACGCTCAGCCACACGTTGCCGGTTAAAACCTATTTGGAAAACAGTGGATGGGAAGTTTTGGCTCACCCGCCTTATAGCCCAGACCTTGCCCCTTCTGACTACCATTTGTTTCAATCGATGCAGAACGCCCTTACTGGAATACGCTTCACTTCAGAACAGGGTATCAGAAATTGGCTTGATTAATTCTTTACCTCAAAACCGCAGCAGTTCTTTTGGCGCGGAATCCATATGCTACCACAAAGATGGGCAAAAGTAGTGGCTAACGATGGATAATACTTTGAATAATGTATCAATTCATTTTGTTATTATAATAAATGCATTTTTCAAGCAAAAAAATCGATATTATTAACTTGTATACCCAATACTTCACAGAGTTTTTGCTTTCAAAAACCTCTACACTTTCAGGAATGAAAAGACGATCGTTTCGGGGATTTTTAATTTGCAGTAATGCCACCACTTTCTAAAGAAAACTGATGATGGGGAACTGGAAAATCCCTGAAACGAGCGTCTTTTCATTGCTGAAAGTGTAGATGTTTTTAAAGCAAAAACTATGTGAAGTATTTGGCAGGAGAATATACTGATGAAGAAAAATAGCAGTTTTTGGAAAAGAAGTGCTTATTTCATAATAAGGAAATTGGCCTCGAAGAAGAATTAATAAATTTCTAAATTAACACTATAAATTTTAAAAATGATTTATTTTTAAAAAAATATATGAAATTTGCAAAAGCCCAGTTTTTAGCACAATATAAAAAATATGCATTTCTAGCAAGATATGTAACAATATATGAATGATTCAGTTGCCAAATCAATTAACTCCACTTTCAGAATTTTATAAAATTTTAATTTCAAAACACTTTATTGACTCGAACTGTAAAATAATCGAAACAAACCCTGTCAGAAAAATACAAACGGGAAAGCGATGGCAAAGCACTTTAACAGCTGGTACAAGTACTGGCAAAAAGTGCTTCCCCATTCCCAAAATGATAACATCATTAGACAAAAGCACTGAAGAAATAAAATTTTTGAACGTTGGCAAAACCAATAAATAAGTGGTCTGGAAATATTTTTTCCAAAATAAAATTTAAAAAAAGTTCATATGTATTTTTTTTGGTCCTGCCGTGATTTGAACCCAGGCCTTCAGATTGGCAGACGATTGCTCTACCCACTGAGCTAACGAGACATATAATATTTGATAGCTAAACACATAAATAAGTGATAATCGCTGGACAACTACTGGCTGTACGAAAAAGCTAGCACTGGCAAACAGTTATTTGGAACTAATATGCCAGCGTTGGGAGAGCAAAAAAAAAGTTGGTCTTAAAGGAGCTTTTCCACAAACAAAAAAATTGATTTTATAGAACAAAAATAATTTTAAATTAAAAAAAAATCCAAATAAAATTTTTTGCTTGCAACCGGATTTGAACTCGGAACCTCCTGACTACAAACCTTTTTTAACGAAGCATCATCATTTTTATAAAATCATTGCTCCACCATTGAATTGGTTTTTGTACCACTGGTAGCATTGCCTAGGTAGCACTGGATAACCACTGGTTGCAAGCCTTGGTATATCACTCTAAGACCATTCTTTGCTAGTGGTTTTTTTTTTAAACCACCGAAATTTTTGTAAAACAAATGTTGGAAAAACGCTTTTTGCCAGCGCAGGCAAAGCGTCCCAAATGAGTGCTCTCCCTGACGTTTATTTTCAACACCCTGGTTACCCAGTGGTATGCCAGTGCTTGATTTTTTGTACCACTGGCGATTTCTGATTGGGAAATTTCCCTGATAATAAATATTAACACTACTAAGGCCGGATAACACAATGTCCCGTAAAAATTCAACCTAAAGTTAAATTTAAAATTTATATGGTAAACAACAGCAAATGTGACAGTTACACTAATAGAAAAAAGTCCGTAAAAAATTTAGTTAAAATTACTAAAAATTAGTTTTAAATGATGCTGCAGAAAAAAAAATGCTATATTAGCAGATAATTTTTGCTATATATTAGTAATATAGGAACAGCAAAAATAAAACAGTTAAATATACAGAATTTTAGTTATATTTGAGCTAAATTTTTGTAAATGGAGAATAGCAAATTAACCTGCTAAAATCAGCAAAAAAATTTTGCTAAATAATTAGTAGCCTAAAAAAGCACCAAAAAATTTAAAATTTTCGAAGTTTTTTTTTTGATTTTTTTTTTAAATGCAAATATAAATCGAGCCTTTTAAAAACAGCAGTTTACAATTTTTTAAAAAATATTTCTGCTGATTTTAACAGAATAAATTTTGCAGATTTAACAGTTTATTTTTGCTATTTTTAGTCTACAAATATTTAGCAAAATTTTCTGCAGATTTTACAGTACAATTTGCTATTTTCAATTAACTAAAAGTTAGCTTAAATATAACTAAAATTCCGTAAATTTAATAGTTTTAATTTTGCTGTTCTCATTTTACTAGTATTTATTAAAAAAAATCTGCTAATTTTAGCAGTTTTTTCTGCAGCATCATTTTTAACTAATTTTTAGTAACTTTTTCTGCTATTTTTACAGATTTATTTCTATGAGTGTACATTTCCAGTTAGCAGCTAACAGGACAATGTGCATATTGGGGTAAATGACAAAATTTATAATTTAAGAAGAATTTTAAAAAACAATATATATTATTTTCTCATTTTTCTAATTGACGCTCATTCATTTTTCTGTATGGAGTTAATCGATTTGGCAAATGAAGCATTCATATGTGAAAACTTTTAGTTATATTTTTTAGCACTAAACTAATTTTCAACTAATGTTTTACTAATTTATTTTACTACCAAAATGATGGCAACCCAGGTGGAAATTATGTGTGGTAACAAAAAAGAAGCATTGCCAAAGCGCAAGTAGACCGCGGTCTTACAAAAAGAAGTACTGGCAAAGCACTAAATTGGGACGCCTTCCCAACGCTTTAAAAGGGTGAATTCCCAGCACTTGTTTTCCTATAACATTATTTTGTTTTTGCAAAAGAAACTCCAAAAGAGTGAATATTTAAATAATTTTTACTCCACAATACAATAACTCCAAGAATCGTATATTTTTAGAGTAATTTAAAATTCTTCAGTGATGAGGGCTCATAATTTGGTGGCAGGGAAACACTTGATTTATATGTTTCTTGGTGCTATCTCAAATACTTTGCAAAGCGTTAAATAGATCGGTGTTATCATTTGGGTGTCAGGGAAGCACTTTAATTTTTTTATTTGAGCGTTGGCAAAGCATTTGATTTTTATGTTTATGGGTGCTTTCCCAGGGCTTGGTAAAGCGTTGGCACCACCGTGGAACGGTGTTATCATTTGGGCGTTGGGAAAGCGCTGTTAACAAGCACTCATACCACCCATTTCGGTGCTTTGCCAGTGCTGGCCCCTTTGTAATTTTCTACCTGGGAATAAACACATTTATAGGGTGGAAGACAACCCGACAAGGAAGATGTAGATGTCGAAGATTACATATTGGGTGTAGTGCTGACAAAGAAAGTAAACATAACTCGCCTTAGACTAAGAATAAATATAACCGTGAAAAATTTTTGTATCAGTGTTTCAGACATAAAACAAAAGCACGCTAAAATATTGCATATACATAAAAATATATCACAATAAGAGAAAATCTGATCTGATGATCTGTAAGGATCATTGTAATCCATAGACTTTATAAAAATAAAGAAATGAAATTATAGACAAAATAAAATATTTATTAGTTACATTATTAGTTATTCTATTAGTTACATTATTAGTTAGGACAAAACGTAATTAATATTTGAACTAATTACTACAGAATTTTTTCTGAAGCCGATTTATAGGAAGGAGAAGAAGAAAACATTTTTATTGAAAAATATAACAGACACATAATGTGTTAATTAATTGTGTAAAAAGAGAAAAAACAATAGAATAAGGAGAGCAAACATTCTAATTGAAAAATAAATTGCTCAAGTATTAGTTAATTCTGGCTCTTCTGATTACAAAAACATACATTGTATAGACTGTGATTGAAAAAACTTCAATTAGCCACACTCAGCGCTATGCCGACCATGATGTATCTTGTTAAGAGGTGATACTACGAGCCATTGCCTATGCAGAGGGCTGCTGGTTCGATCCCCAGTCATGGGCATACACAAAATGTTTTTTCTAAATTCTTGTCGTTTATTTAACATTCTTTTTAATTTTTAACTCCACAATTTTCTTGAGCTTAAGGTATGTTTTTAATATATAAAAAGTTTTTTATTTTCGATATTTCACTACTCCATTGTGTAGCATCTTCAGGAAATAACACCGGCGTAACTAGACCGTTTTCTAGGGGGGGCTATAGCTCTTCTTAATATTTTTTTTTACAGTTTTATCGAAAAAATTATTCAAAGTCCGTTTGATTTTAGCAGTTTTATCTGCATAAAAAATTTTTTAAAAGTTAGACCTCAATATTTATTATTTCTATTTTTTTGCGAAATTTTAGAAGTAAATGTGCCACCTAGATAAATAATTTTTTTTTATTTCAAAAAACAAAATAATGTGTAAAATAGAGTTTTTATAAGGCTTAACATTTTCCGGAGATTTTGGATTGTGACAATTGTAGAACTTTCAGAGCTTCATACAAATACATATGTGCAACAAAATATCATCGATTTGTTATTGCATATTTTGCTACAAATGCATTTTTGTCAATAAATGCATATTTTGCTAAAAATGCAGAGTTTTTACACAATTTAAGACTCTAATGCATAAACTTTTCTTAATTTTGAATTAAGGTATACAACTACTAAAGTATACATTTTGCTTTTTAAACGTTTATTAAAAAGTGTTATGCATTATAGTAAAATAACAGTTTGTTAATTTTTCGTTGATAAAAAACAATATTTATGCATAACTAAGAAGTAATAATGGAAAAATAATATTTTAAAGAGAGTTTAATAGTACGAATACTGAATGTATTCGAATGAATGAATGATTAAATCAGTAACCCTATTTTATTCAATTTATTTTGTATTTTGTTTATACACCAATTTAAGAAAATTTAATGAAAAAAGTCTTAAATGGTGCAATTGTTTTAGATTTCTTTAATTTGATGGATTTAAAATGTTGTATTTTATATATTCCTGGGTTGAGACCCTGCAAAAAGTCTTTAAATAGATAAAAACTCAATATTTATGGTTTCAACTGAGACTTTTATTTTATTTCAGAATGGGTCAGCAATGGGTACAAAAATTTAATTTTAAGACCGGCATAACTACGCTTATGTTTATATACAAATTAACAATTAAAAATTATTTTGATCAATAAACACATAAGACGAAACTGCGGCAGTCTGGTGATTCCCTTATGTCTGTTAAATTTTACAATAAATATGTTTTCTTCTTTTTCGTATATATATTAGGGTGGGCCGATTTGTAAGGACAAAAATTTGTCGATATTGTGCCATCGATTTTTCGATAGCTTTTGGTATGAGGAAAAAAAGTACCACTACGACAGATCAAAAAAATCATTTTCGAGGCGCCCAAATTTCGACAAAAACTCGTCTAAAACCCAAAAAAAAAACATTTTTTTCAAAAAATTAAATGTCGCCATCGTTTTAAGCGTAGAATTTTACCTTGGATAGGATGTATTTAAAAAATTTGAAATCGGCGAAAAAAAACCTTAAAAATTAACGCGTAAAAAAATATTGATTTTTCGCCAAAAATTCGTCCAAAACCTCAAGAAAAACATTTTTTAGAAAAACCTCCTTTCACCTTGGAAAGGTAATATTAAAAAAAAATTAAATCAGCTGATTTTTTTTTTATTATCTACACCGAAAAAATTTATCAGTTGCTGGCTACTAAACTTTCAACTGAGTCTCAGGTGAAATACCCCTTACTGAGCTTCAGTTGATTGATTTAATTAAATTTAACTAATTTTGTTTCCGATATTTTACTAACGGAGGTTTTAGTTACCGACAACAAAATGTTAACTTAAATGAAACATATTTAATTTTAGTAGCTAACAATCAATTAGAAACCGCTAATAGGAACAGCAAAGATTTGTTTTTTGTTGTCACTTTTTATTTATAATAAAAACCAAGAAAAATACAAATTAGATCACAAATAATTCTAAAGCTACCTACACACTAGGGAACATGGTTGAGGGAACAAAAAATATCAAAAAATTTTGTAAACACGAAATGCACGCTCTCAACACTCACACACACACAAACGCACTCACACATTCACAAAAAATGCTCTCTTTTTTTAAGTATGTTCCCTAGTGTGTAGGCAGCTTAACATTATAATATTTTTATTATCGCGTATTTCTTTGAAAAATATTCCAGAATTTTTCAATCAGCAGCAGTTGTAAATCTTCCTTGTTCAAAGACCTGAACGTGCTCCAAATGTTGTTTTTATTTAATTGAGTTTGAGGCACAAAAATTTGTTCAAATTTATTTTTCTTAACAATATTTTTATATTGACACCTATTACTATAAAATGATTAGTTATTAATAAATCAACTAACAAAAAAGTATTCTTTTTAACTTAAGGAAAAGTTAATGATAATTATTTCATTTATTTTAATATATTTTAATTTCAACTGAGGTTTTTCGTAACTTGACGCTTCGAAAATGACTTTTTTGATATGTCGTAGTGCAACTTTTTTTCCTCATGCCAAAAGCTATCGAAAACTCGAGGGCACAATATCGATTGCTAAATCGACCCAACCTAATGTATATATAAACAAAATGTTTATTAATATTGATTATGTGAAATTCAAGGACAGACATTTTTCGGAGTAGTTTGGGTAATTTTTTTGTGATCCCTTTCGCTTTTTTAAGAAAAATGTTTTTATAATTAGCGTGTTTTTAATCACCTGGATTTAGAATTTTTCATACAAAATATGGATTTATTAAATCCAAAAGAAGCTGGATTTAATAAATCCACAATAAAAGCACAAATATATGAAACAGCCTATTAATTTAATGTCAGAAAAAAACTAACAAATAAAACGTTTTTCTATTTTTACATATTTTCCATCTTGGACATGGAGAAATAGCTCAAATAGAAATG
Source organism: Leucophora obtusa (assembly GCA_949987735.1). NCBI lineage: Eukaryota > Metazoa > Arthropoda > Insecta > Diptera > Anthomyiidae > Leucophora > Leucophora obtusa. Next base: position 63,793,371 of record OX465299.1, on the reverse strand, counting down.
GCAATTTTTCACTCAACAGTAAGTAATTTAATTAAATCCAATTAGTGAATATTAAATATTGCAATGGAATTTTTCAATTGTGTAGAAATATAAATTGAAGTGATAAAACTGAAAAGGCAAACTGTTTATCGCTGTTTTATGTAAAATATAATTATAAATTAAAAGTTAAAGTTAAATTAGGGAAGAGTGTTGGACAGAAAATTTTTTTAAAATAGGAAGAATCTAACCCTATCTGTTGAGCACTTTTAGAAATACCTTTTGGATTTATTAAATCCAAGTGATTAGAAAAAACGGCTAATATAAAAGCCGTAATTTATATCTTTTTTTGCTAATTAGAATTGTCTATTGATTTGGAAGTCTGGACATTTTTCTATTTTACGAAGTTTCCTAAATAATGCTCAACAGAATCACAAAAACACACATTTTATACTTAAATTTTCAGAAAATTAATTAACTGAAGTACAATTTCTCTACTGATTTTTTGAGTTTTTTTTTCAGTCTATTAATTCTCAGCAAAAAGTTTGATTTTAGCAAGGATTTTTTTAATTTGCAATCGACTAAGTGTCAGCGATACTTTTGCTAAGATTACTATTTTTAGGTAAAAATCAGGTCGCTGATTTTCGGCACGCGCCTGACTAAAAGCTTGCTGACACAGCAACATATTTAGCTGACTTTGCTGACTTTTTTTGAGGGTATTTATTAACAATTACTGCTATAGTAATGTTTAAGCCTGATACAAGCCTCAGATTTGAGCAAATTTCCCCATGGAAATACAATAAATTCTGAACACTTTTTCCCACTGAAAAAGTTCCAGGAAAAGCATTGTTTTTTTACAAGAAAAGCCTAATGCTGTGCTCTTTTCCATATAGAAAAAAAAACTCAGATTTTGAGGACTTTCCTATATATAAATGTCTTAAGTGAATTTTTTTCTATAGGAGAAAGTTCTTAAAAATATTGTATGAGAAGAAGAAAAAGGTTTTTTTTATGAAAAATTTCTTAGAATTGTAGAGTTTTTCTATAAAAAGGAGCGATGTCTTATAGAACCATTTCCAGTAATGTGATGGTTTTTCTGAGGGAAATCTCTTCATAATCGAAGGGTTTTTACACGAAAAATTTATTAAAATCTGGGTCTATTGTCAGAATCAGAAGGCTTTTCTTTGGAAAAAAAATTATTAAAATCTGATATTTTTCCATAGGAAAAAGTCCCCCAAATCTGTGGGATAATTATATATAATTTATTTATATATATTTATTTTATTTTTAATTTATAATTTTTTTACTTTATTTCGGAAAAATTCCTTAGAATCCTAAAATTTTTCTATGGGAACAATGATAAAAAAAAGGAATTAAGAAAATAATTTAAAAATTCGCGTACTTCTTAACTATGGCAGAAAGAAAAAACTGCGGTATTGTTTATTACCATTGAAGATAACATAGAGAATAGCAATAAAAACTCTCCGAATATTTCTTTTGTTGGTTATGCTTGCGAAAAATTTCGAAAACATATTTATCTATATATTGTTTGCTACCCTTTTTCAACTAGTTTGTGCAGCAAATCATATTTAATATGAAATTTCGATTTTGTATAATCGCAGTAATGCCCACTTTCTAAAGAGAACTGATGATGGCGAACTGGAAATCTCCGAAACGATTATTTGAAAGCAAAAACTTTTTGAAGTATTTGTTAGGGGAATATCGTGATGGAGATAAATGCCAAAGTTTTTGAAAAAAATTCTTATTATGTTATTTCCTAATAAGGAAATAAATGGCCTCGAACAAGATTAAAAAAAAATTCTCATTGTTTATTAGCCGTTTTTTCTAATCACTAGGATTTGAAAAATCCAAAAAGTATTTCTAAAAGCGCTCAATAGATTGGGTTAGATTCTCCCCATTTTAAAAAGAATTTTATGTCCGACACTTCTTTCACCCTAATTTTTAATACCGAATTCGATGATGAAGGATTTTACTTTAACCTTTTATTTTTAATTATATTTTATATAAAACAGCGATAAACAGTCTGACTTTTCAGTTTTATCACTTCAATTTATATTTTTACACAATTGAAAAATTCCATTGCAATATTTAATATTCACTAATTGGATTTAATTAAATTACTTATTGTAGAGTGAGAAATTGCCATTTCTATTTCAGCTATTTCTCCATGTCCAAGATGGAAAATATGTATTTGGTGAGGTGTATTTTTTTTTTCTAAACATATTTCATAAAAGAAATTTAATAAAAACCTTTTATTTGTTATTTTTCAATTTTTCTGTTTTAATTTTCATTCGTATTTTTTATGACAATAAATTAATAGGCTGTTTCATATATTTGTGCTTTTATTGTGGATTTATTAAATCCAGCTTTTTTTTGGATTTAATAAATCCACTTTTTGTATGAAAAATTCTAAAGCCAGGTGATTAAAAAAAACGCTAATTATTTTTGTAACAAATATTTCTGTTGATTTTAGCAGGATAAACTGCTATTTGCATTCAACTAAACTTAAGTTAAAAATAACAAAAGTTTTGTGGATATAACAGTTTCTTTTGACTAATTTTAGTCAAGTGATATTTAGTAGCATTTTCTGCAGACAGTATAATTTGTCATTTTTCATCAACGGTGCCTTTTATTAAAAAAATACGTTTTATTTTTTTTTTTTACTTTTATTAAAAAAGTACCTTTTATTAAAAAAGTACATTTCATTCAAAAAGTGCCTTTTAGTAAAACAATACCTTTTATTAAAAAAATCAACCTTTTATTAAAAGGTAATAAAGTACCTTTTATTCTCATATATTTAACTTCAGTGTGTGATTTCAAAAGCTCTCCTCTAATTTAAATTTATTTAATATTTAATTAACAATCTATTATTTTCAACAAAATAGGGTATTGGTAATGGACGTATTATAACTGGTATCAGAGCATTTGATCAAGTAACAAATGGCACTGGTGGACATGCAACCATTTATTCTGGCGGACCTGGTTTTAATTTTGTTAACATCAAATTGCAGTCACAATATAATTATGGTTTAATGTTCCGTGTAGAAATTTATGGAAAATAATAATAATAAAAATAAATGTTTTAAATTAAAAAATAACTATATTTAATTATCTATTTTATATGTATTTGTATATTAATTAAAATTAAAGAAAACTAAATAAAAATTAAAACAAAATTAGAGAGTGAACAAAAAAAAACCGCGCAATATCAATACTCGTATAAAATAAATGAGAGCATACTTTTGGGGATTTATACCGAGTATAAAGAGAAATTTAAAATTTTTCTTCAAGTTATTTTAATTTTTATTGTACAAGCTGCATTTTTAGAGACAAAAAGTTCTATATAATACAAATTTGTACAAGCAAGGCCTCATTGTGAGTTTCGTCAGAATATGTTCTGGACGAAATTAAAATAATAATCTTGTGTACTTTTTAGCCGCCCAATCTCACGCTTGGGGGAAAATCACCCCGATCTTTGTTTTTTTTTTTGTTTGTTTATCTATAAAAAAGATATTGTTGCAATATTATCACTGCTAAAAAACTATTTTCCCCACTGGCATAGTTAGTTGTTGCAATCAAATTATTATTTTAAAAATCATACATTACTAACGATATGGCCGCATATAATCATTTATTATTAAAATTCTATCTTTTTTCGATTATCATAATGTTTTCTCCTTTTTGTAGTTTTAGCAATCATTGGTATAGTCTCGCCAGCTATAAAATGGCCGGTACATTTTTAATGAGCGTCATCGTTCAGTTAGTGTCATTCAGCGTTAATTAATAGGAAGAATTTCCTAAATGTTGCTTCTCTTAAAAAAAAAAAAAAAAAAAAAAAAAAAAAAATGTGGTAAAATTCCAAAATTTATTAAACAAATTGTGAAAAATCCGGATTTCGTTCTTGCCTGAGGAAAGTCTGAACATTTTTAGAATTTCTAGAATTTGTTGGGTTAAACTACAAACTCACTGAGAATTTATTGTTCTCATGTAGGAGAAATGTTGAGTAACACACTTCAAATGTCAAAGAAAAAACAAAAAAAAATGACCACAAAAAATTGGCACGTACTTTTATCAGCTTTTGTGGATTGAGGTTGTTAGAAGCAGTGAAATAAAATAATATTACACAAAAAGACTTAAAATAACTACACCACTATTGCAGGGACTGTAACGGTTACGACTTTTATTTTCGAGCAAATATAAAAGTTATTTTTTTATTTTTTCGAGCAAAAACAAAAGTTACTTTTTTGGATAAAAAAAATGCACTAAAATGTTAAAAATATTAAAATTTTAATAAATTCATTTAAAATATATTAAAATATGAGAAATCTCTATAAAAGTGAGTTCCATGGTAATTATACCCTACACCACTATGTGGTCAGGGTATTATAAGTTTGTGCTGATGTTTGTAACACCAAAAAATATTGGTCGTAGACCCACCTTATAGTATACCGATCGGTTCAGAATTTTTTTTTATTTCGATTTAACGATGTCCGTCTGTCCGTCCGTCCGTCCGTCTGTCTGTCCATGCAATCTTGTGCGCACTCTCCAGGTCGCAACTATTAAGATATTTTGATGAAATTTGGTACGCAGACCTTTGTTGGCCCAAGGACGAACAAGTTTGATTTTGGTGAACATCGGTCCATGTTTAGACCTAGTGCCCATATAAGGGTCCTACCAAAATTATACTGTTTATACGCTGCAGGTCGTAAATATCAAGATATTTTGATGAAATTTGGTACACAGACCTATATTGGCCAAGTAAAACAGCCTATTGATTTTGGTGAACATCGGTCCATGTTTAGACCTAGTGCCCATATAAGGGTCCTACCAAAATTATACTGTTTATACGCTGCAGGTCGTAGATATTAAGATATTTTGATGGAATTTGGTACGCAGACCTACATTGGCCCAATAACGCAGCCTATTGATTTTGGTGAACATCGGTCCATGTTTAGAACTAGTGCCCATATAAGGGTCCCCCCAAAAATTGGCTTGGTTACAAACTGCAGGTCGCAAATATTAAGATATTTTAATGAAATTTTGTACATAGACATATGTTGGCCCAAGGACGAAGCCTATGGATTTTGGTGAACATCGGTCCATGTTTAGAACTAGTGCCCATATAAGGGTCCCCCCAAAATTGGGTTGGTTACAAACTGCAGGTCGCAAATATTAAGATATTTTAATGAAATTTGGTGCGCTGACTCACATTATAGAAAATTTTGACATAAGCCCCATTTTAACCCATTCGAATTTCGGATCCAAACAATACACCAGACTGGTGTAGGGTATTGTATAGTCGGCATGCCCGACTTTAACCTTTTTACTCGTTTTTAATTGGCATTGATTTCAAAAACTAGCTTTTACTTTTGCCCAGAAAAATAAAAATAAAAAAATAACTTTTATTTTTTTGTAAAAAAATAACTTTTAGATTTGCCTAAAAAAATAAAAGTTTAAGTATTTTTTGGAAGCCTAGTCTACAAGGATCAACGCGATAAAATCTATTCTCTGACATTTGCTTATATATATTTGTTTTTTAATGCTTGCGCATTTTTCTATGAATTTTTATGCAATTTTTGTGGATTACTACGCATTGTTTGTGAATTTTTATGGATAAATTTTTTTAATTAACACCAAATTTCAAAATTTTATCGAAGATTTTTAGTTGATCTAAAGACTGTTGCAATGAGCATTATTTTTGTTCGGTTTTAAGATCAAATATAACAAATTCCAAAAAATAGAATTCACAATTCATTTTACAGCAAATAGAAATATATTCAAACACTTTTACTAATTACATATGTATTACAACGAAAATCACAAGTTTTTTACAAAGGTATTATTTTTCTCCATGTTATAGTTGTTGCTTTAACCAAAGTTCTTTTAGTAGTAAAGCAAATGTTTGTGTGTTGTATTTAACATTCAACCTTTTAATTTTATTAGAACGGAAGCAAGTTTTTTTCTCTATTTATTGTAAACTTAAATAGGTACAATAAGTTGGTATAATATTCGTTATGTTATATGTTATTGTTTTAGCCTTTTGAAGGCAATCGATGTTGGCCGACAAATCCACATTATCCTTTTTCTGAGCCGGTTTACCCGGAAAAACCCACTGCTGCACAGAATACAAAATACCGCAAAAACTCATTCGAATTGCGGTTAAATATATCCAAATAATTATTTGAAGTTGTCACACGATTGAGTTTATGGTCAGTTGAGAGCAAATGCGGCACCCAACTTGCGGATAGCTTTCTAAAACCGAACTGCTCACCTAAAATCGAAACCACAGTGCCATATGAAATGACTATGGCAACAACCATCTCACATTTTCTGGTGTATTGACCTCAATTGGCTCTGCAATACGTTCAGCATAACTAGTGCTTGTGCGACCACAACGAAACTCGGTAAACCACTTTTTTATCATTGAACTTGATGGTGCAGAGTCCCCATAGCTCGTACTTATCAAGGTTTTTCTTGGTTTGACTTGCGGTTTTTTTTTACCGAAAAATAATTTTCTATGACCACCCGAAATTCACTTTCTTTTAATTTTTGCAAAAATCTACAAGGTTGTATACTTTTAAGACCTGTTAAACGCAAAGTTAATGACGGAACTTGGTCAAAATTTAAGGGTAGTCTATTAACAGATGGTACTTGACTGGAGTAGTGTTACATTTCATGTAACTACGAGTATATGAGGGAAGTTCGAAAAGTCACGAACTTATTGATTAAAAAATATTATTAAAAACATATTACTTTTCGTGCATGGAATCGAATCTGGCATAGCAGATTTCCAGCTTTCTCGACATTTAATATTTGATTGACGAAATAATAAATTAATTGCATTAGCAGTAATTCTTGAAAATATAAACCTTCATACTTTTCGATACTCTGTCTGTCTTAGACTAAGTATTAATTTGTTTATATTATGTTTGATTTATTAAATAATTATAAAAAAAAATGACCACCTAATTTTAAAAACACACCATAATTGTTAGTTCATTATTTTAGACTTAAAAGGAATGGAAAAGATAAGATAATACATTATTTAATGTTAAGACAAAAGATAAGGAGTATCATTATTTATAGTCCATTGGCGTTTGGTCAAATTTTGATAGCGTGAAGGTGGCAAAAATTATAAGGAAATTTAAAATTAAGTTTTGGGAATTTAAAACCAATTTAGGTGTTCTTCTTCAGTTTATGCTTATATTTAAAAAAATATTTGTTAGAAGTTTCTTTTTCTTATATTACATTTAATCTTTCTTTATAGACTTTATCTAATATTTAAACATTAATTTATTTAACAAAACTGTATTTAACAAAATTTAATTTCTATAAAATTATCTTAAATATTTGATGCATGTATTTGGTTTACTTAATAATAATTATTAATATAACAATCTATATGTACACCTAACTTGTGGGCTTTGAGGTTTCCATAACTATTATACAAATATAAACACAAGAAATCTTTTAAATGTTCATATTAAATAAATTTATTTAAATAATTTAAGTACTATTGCTAATTACGACCAAAATACTCAATAGTAAAATTAAGACCTTTGCCGCTTTGAGATTTCAGATGAATAGTAGCATTACGATGACCAGGGCCGCCTTTAGCTAAATTGGCATAACCAAACTCCTTGCGACCGCCCCAATCCCAAACACGGATAGCAGTAAGAGTGACATAATTAACATGACCCTATTAAAAAAAAAATAAAAATATATGATTAAGAGTATGAAATAAATTTTAAAATTATGTAAGTTGCTTTTAGAAATTACGAAGAGTTTTTATACACTAATAGAAAAAAGTCGGCAAAAAATTTAGTTAAAACTACTAAAAATTAGTTAAAAATTATGCAGCAGAAAAAAACTGCTAAATTAGCAGATTAGTTTTGCTATGCATTAGTTATATAGGAACAGCAAAAATAAAACTGTTAAATATACAGAATTTTAGTTATACAGGTTGGATGAAAAGTTTCTGCGCTCGAAATGAAAGAAAAATGTTTTTGTTACGAAATATATTTTTTTATTCAATATAATCTCCTAGAAGCTCAATACACTTGTTCCAATTATCTTCCAATAATTTTATCCCATCCTTATAATGGTTTTCCGGAAGCTCTGCAAAATAACCGTCTACATCTGCTATGGCCTCTTCATTCGACGAAAAATGCTTTCCACGAAGGAATTGTTTGAGATTTCTGAAGAGATAGTAATCACTGGGAGCCAAATCCGATAAATACGGTGGATGTTCAAGCAATTCGTCAAAACACTTTTGTGAACAGGTGCATTGTCTTGATGAAAAATGATTTTCTTCTCACGAATTTTTTCATCCAGCTGATCCAAAAGGCTGCAATAATATTCAGCGTTGATTGTTTTACCTTTCTGAAGATAATCAACAAAATTCCTTTTGCATCCCAAAAAACTGATGCCATAACCTTCTTTGCTGATCGTTGTGATTTCACCTGCTTTGAAGCTGAACAACCACCTTCAGTCCAGTGTAAACGTTCTTGTTTCAATTTAGGATCATCGTGGTAGATCCAAGTCTCATCCATAGTTATAAAACGATGCAAGAAGTCGGTTTTATTCTGCTTAAAACGCTCCAAATTACGCTGAGAAATTTGTTTTCGATCCAGTTTTTGTTGAATTGTTAATGTGTGCGGCACTAACTTTCCAAACAGTTTTTTCATACGTAATTCTTCATTTAAAATATGGAGTACTCGTTCGTCTGAGATGCCTATGGCATTAAAAATTTCACGCTTAGTCAAACTTGAATCTTGACTAACCATATTATGTACTTGCTCAATGATTTCTGCTGTGGTTGCAGTTTTTGGTCGTCCTTGGCGTGGATCGTCTTCTAGGCTAGTACGACCACGATTAAATTCACCAGCCCAAAATTAAACGGTGCCTTTTGATGGTGAGGACTCCTTATACACTTCTAACAATTGTTCATAAATTTCCTTTGCTTTTAAACCCTTCAAAACAAAGAATCTAATGATTGCACGATATTCAATTTTTTCCATATTAAAAAAAATCAATGACACGTCAACTTCAAATGGCTTGTAAACAGAGAATGAATTGACAGAATGACTTGCAACTTTGCACGTGCCATCTCTTGGGAACTTTTCAACCACCCTATATTTGAGCCAAATTTTTGTAAATGGAGAATAGCAAATTAAACTGCTAAAACCAGGAAAAAATGTTGTAGATTTAACAGTTTATTTTTGCTATTTTTAGTCTACAAATATTTAGCAAATTTTTCTGGAGATTTTACAGTACAATTTGCTATTTTCAATTAACTAAAAGTTAGCCTCCATATAACTTAAATTCTGTAAATTTAACAGTTTTAATTTTGCTGTTCTCATTTTACTAGTATTTAGTAAAAATATCTGCTAATTTTAGCAGTTTTTTCTGCAGCATCATTTTTAACTAATTTTTACTTTTTCCGCTATTTTTACAGATTTATTTCTATGAGTATATATATTAGAAAAGATTTTTATAAATATCTTATTTCCATTTTCTATCTATATATGTATGAATGTTTCACTTGCCAAATCTATTACCTCCATACAGAAAAATTAATGAGTCTCAATGAGAAAAGTAAGAAAATTGTAAATATTATTTTTTGAATTCTTGTTAAATCATAAATTTAGTCGTTTAGTAGTATTAATATTTATCATCAGATAAACTTGTTTTGAATATTCTACAGTTAGGGTCAATAAAGTGTTTTGAAATTAAAGTTTTATACAATTCTGAAAGTTGAGTTAATCGATTTGGCAAGTAAAGTGTTCATATTTTTTCCATTTTGATATAACTTTTGTAAGATTTTTAGATACCTTGGAATAATTTGTATGATTTCTCAATATAACAAATGTATAAGAAAATATATAAATTTTGCTCGAAATTTCAGACAGTTCCCAGGAAAATTTTCTGTTCCAAAGAATCGGTTGTAGAATAGCTACTTTTCATTTACAACCCCTTCTACTGTTGATTCTAACAATGATTCTTTTGGTTTGAAATTGTCCCAAAAGCAAACCCTTCTTTAGCTCCAAAGTGAAACCGGTTGCCCTAGAATCAGGTCTGGAACTAGTTCTGGAACTGATTCTACGTCAATCACACCTTCCATATAGGATCCTGGGTTAAAGAACCCAGGAAAATTTTTTTCAATTCGCTGTTAACCACACCAATTCTGTAACGGGTTCCACTGCAACCTATTCCATGGAAATGGTTCCGGCACCAGTTCCACGGCTCCAATGTGGAAGGCTTGAGTGATTGAGAATCATTTCCAGAACTAGTTCCAGCACTGATTCTGGGGCAACCGGCTCCACTTTGGAGCTATAGAAGCGTTTGCTTTTGGAACAATTTCAAACAAAATTTGTCGGTGTTAGAATTGACAGTAGAAGGGATTGTAAAGAAAAATAAGCTATTCTTAAATACAACCGATTCTTGGGAACAGACAATTTTCCTGGTAAGAGATTTCCCTTACTTATATATTTTTGAATTTTTTTTGTCTTAGTTTTCTTAGCTTCTCTTTTTATTAGATTAGATAATATCATATTACTTAATACGTACCTTTGGTGGATATGTAACATCAGCGGTTTGTTTCACAAACCAAGTTCCCGATTTAACAACAAAATCACGTGCCAAAAGACGATCATAAGGACCCACATAACCCCACGTTGAATTATTGGCTTGAACATTGACACATAACAGCAAGACAGAACAAGCTATTATACTTATTACAGTTAAGGACTTCATATTTAATATGAGTTTATTTTTTTATTATTTAATACAATAATTAATTATAGTATTTTTCTTGACGTTTAACAAGTGTTTTCAATGCTAAAGTCAATATCGTACTAGTTGTTTTTTAAAACAATTTATTCGTATAATTATGTCTTGATATCTATTGTTTTATATATCTCAGGTGTGAATCATTCAGCATTGTGGAAATGTTCTTTTATATTAATATTTTTTTTTTATTGTTTTTGCAAAAATTCTTGAAATGCTTATTATCTTATCAATACAAGTGTTATTTACAGCATTTCCAGATAAACAAAAAATGAAAATAGTTTACTTTAAATGAGACACCCTGTTATTTAGCTTTCTGTTTTATTTATTTTTGTTATTTACTGTTTTAAAATATATACATATATGCCTAAATGTATACTAATGGTTATTTTGTTAATTGAAAATTCTAGATATTTTATTTCGATATAAAAAAAAAAAACCAAGACAGTGGCGTGGGAGGGAGATCGAAAATAAAGCAACACTACTAAGTGGTCAGAGTATAAACAACGAATAAATATACCAGCAAGTACAAATTGACTATTCGGCTGGGTGAACAAGTATTTACGGTTAAGCCACTCTTCGCGAACGGTCGCTGCAAAAACCATTTCGCGAGAGCTCTGGAAAAAAATTTAATCACAATGAAAGAGATATTCGCGAACATCCATGAAAATGTGTTGCAAACGCCTCTTTCATTGTGTTAAAAATTTTTTCATTGCATTTAGTGCGACCGTTTGCGAAGAAAGGCTTAGGGGCGGATTATGGGACCGTAAACGTAAATGTGAGGTAACTGTACCGTGCCGTAGCTAAAAAGTACACTTATAGAATACCGTAAACGACATTACTATTTAGCATCTATTTCATGTGGTTTTATATGTCATTCTAAATTTTTCCATTTATTTGTTAATTTTTATTTGTTGTTTGAATCTATTTTCTTTATTCAAAGATGCGATGCAAAATGAATTATTAACATATTATCAGTGGGTATCGATTCCCCCTTGTTTCGCTCAATCGGCTCTCTTTTTATTTGTTCACGAACTCGGGCACAAGCAAAATAACACATTTTGCTTGTGTAAAATCAAAGAGCGTAAAATAAGGGGAAATTCCAACTATAATACAGGGGAATTGCGGGGAAATTAGATGCTTTTAAGGAGAACGAGATAATTTCCTAATGCGTCATAATTTAATTTAATGTGTTCACTGTTAGCATTTTTGGCCGAAAAACACAAAATTTAACATGAGAAGTGCTAGGAATCGAAAAAAAACGTAATGTAGGCTCTACAAATGAAATAAAATACGCAATAAAATTTTAAAATAATTTGGTGTCTCCACCACACATTAGGTTTAATATTTTTTTTTTATCAATTAACTTCAAAATCAATCGCAGAGAAAATTATTATACATGGAGATTATATAATTCACACACAATAAATTCCTGTTGGGAAAATGATGAAAGCATACTTATTAAAAATTTGTTCATTTAAATTCGTGGATATTATCAAGTTTTGTATAAATTGTGTACTTCATTGTGTTAATGATGTTGTGTTAGAAGTTGACAACACTCATTTCAAAGAAAAATAATGAAAAAGGAAATCTTACGTCATCACATTTTCCCCTCACAGTACTCACAGCATCTTTTGTGTGCGCAAACTGTTTTCACCCGGTTTTTATTTGCTCGCCCGAGTTCGCTAAAAATATAAGAGAGTCATAGGAAGGATCGTCTCTATTTATATGTATACTCTTTGATATTATATTTGTTTTCACATTTAGCATAAGTAGATCATCATCAATGATTAACCCAACAAGGCAAATGACACTGATGATGGCTTTGTAGGGAAAGCCGAAAATACGTATTCTGTCTTGCTGGCTTTATCGAATTCTTTCAAAATTTTTTATTCTTTGTGATTTACTTGCGAAAATTTTATCATCTTTCTTTAATTTGAAAAATAATTTAAACAGAAAGTGATATTAATTTATGGTCTAAAAATCGAACTAAAAAATATGCATTTACCAAAACCACCAATTTTTAAAAAAAATATAATAAACCAAAAAAATTATTTTCAAAAAAAATCTTTTTGGGATAGAAAAACATGTTATTGTACTTTTTTTTTAAATTATACTAATGAAATGATGATTTCATTGAAGAGCTTTTTAAGGTCTTAAGTTTTAAGTCCGCAACATAAATGAATTTTACAGTTTTTGATTTCAACCCTAAAACTGAAAAAAACGGAAAAGTCGTAGTTTTTTATTTGTCTGCCCGTTTGTGGTGCAGAGCAGGAAAAGTTGTTAAAAATTAGTTAAAAATGATGCTGCAGAAAAAAACTGCCAAATTAGCAGATTATATTTGCTATATATTAGTAATATAGGGGCAGTAGTAGCTTTTATTAATCATATATGGCCCCCATGGCTTTGGTTATGTAATTTGAAATAAATAAATGCTGTATTTATTATTAAAAAAAAAAAATAAAAAAAAAAAAATAAAAAAATAAAACTGTTAAATGTGCAGAATTTTAGTTCTACTTGAGTTAAATTTTTGTAAATGGAAAATAGGAAATTAACCTGCCAAAACAGTAAAAATTTTATTTTGATTTTTTTTTTTTGAAATGCAAATAAAAATCAAGCCCTTGAAAACAGAATCAGTTGTGGAACTAGTTTTAGAACATATTCTACGTCAATCATACCTTCCATATAAGATCCTTGGAACTGATCCTGGCACCATTTCCATGGAATTGGTGGCAGTGGAACGAGTTGCAGAATTAGTGTGGTTGGCTACCGATTATTAAAACTTTTCCTGGGCTAGACCGTACCACAAAAAAAGTTCACCGTACACCTTCGAATCTAAATTATATTTGCAAAGCAGTTTGGAAAAAAAATTTTTTTTTTCGATGAACGTAGGGGTCGCCTTTCTAATTTTTCGTTATATCTTTGCCATTTACAATCGGATCTTAGAGTGTGATATATCGATGTTTTCCTTTCGAGGGGACTACTGTTTTCTGCTAAGGGCCCTTAACCTCAAGTATCCCGTTCTAGTATTTACCCACCAGATCTCAGTTCCTACAACCCTAATGCCAGAAAATTAAAGCCCGAAAAAATCATTAAAGTTTTGCGACGGAAGTTTTTTGATAATTGCAGCAGATTTTTTTTTTTGCCGAACGTAGGGGTCGCTTTTTTAATTTTTTGATTGAATTTTCCCTTTATAGCAAAACACTGGTCCCCTCGAGGAAAAATAATCGATATATCACACTTTAAAATCCGACTGTAAATGCCAAAGCTATAATAATGCCACTACGTTCGGCAAAGAGAAAAAATTTTTTTTTTTTTAAATTTGAAAAGTTTTTCTTAAAAATTTCATCGCATATGTACAATGTAGATATTTATCAGCGCTACGGGTAACCCGCATGAAATAACCCCCAAAGGGAAAAATTTAAAAACATCCAAGAAATGAGGTAAAAATGTTTGACGGTTATTTAATTTTTGGGGGTTTATTTAACCTTTAAATATTGAGATTATATCATTATGAAAAATACCCACCCATGTGAAAATCGAAATATATATGAACATACATGAGCATACATTGACTTGTATATGATCATGCATGGACATACATGATCATATACGTCCATACATAGTGCAATATATGAGCATACATCATCTCATATATTTCCATATATCTTCGGATCCGAAATTTGAGAGTATATGGAGGTATATGGCTATACATATGATCATATATGATCATATTATGAGCATACATGAATCGTATGAGAGCATATATGGTCATATATGGACATGTACGGTCATATACCCTCAAATTTCGGATCCAAAGATATATGAAAATATATGGAATGATGTATGGTCATACATTGAACTATGATTAGACGTATATAAACACGTATGCCCATGTCTGATCGTATACTAGTCAATATATGCTCATGTATGTTCATATATATTTCGATTTTCACATGGGCAATGAAATAAAAAAAAAAATTAAAACAGTTTAAACATTATTGGCTTTTGATTTTTTTGGGAGGTTATTCCATTTTTGGTGGATATTTCATTTTGCTAAAAAAAAGTTAAATTATTGGGCGCCATTAATTATTTAAGAAAATAGGAAACTAGTTGAAAAAAGTGCTTCGGGTAAAAAAATGATTTTGTTAAAATAAAACGCACGGTTTTATCATCATAATAATGTAAAAAGAGAATATTATGGATTTGAACAGAGTAATTTCTATTTCAGATGAAATGGCTCTGCGGCACACGATCAAAGCGCAATTTCAAATTGCAACAAAGGGGGTTAAATTTTATAAATTTTCCCAGAATTTTCTGATAATCGAATTTGCGAGTTCTGTATTAATCATATTTCTTTAAACAAAAAATGGTGGCAATACAGAGTTTTATTCATTTTCAAAGACGATTTATAAGCTCTATGAAAAATTTCACCATTATGGAGTTAAATCGCACATTTTTGTAGCGAAATTTTTTTGAAAATATCCAACAGAATATCGCGTGCCACCTAAAATCCACTCGAGTGCCACTACTGATACACATGTCATAGTTTTGCCAGCCCTGGTCTAGTGTATACATAAATAAAAATAAATTTTAGAAATATTGTTAAGAATACAATATCACAACAAATCAAAAATGATTATAATATTTTCCTAATGATCACGATATTTTCCTGATGCATATTATGATCATAAAAAACTTTCGAAAAAATTTAGGGGGACAATAAAATTGAAAAAAGTATTCTAAAACTACAGTTGCATTTAAAGTGCAGTTGGGAATTCAAAATATTTTTCTAGAAAATTGGACAAAAATAACATTAATATAACGTTCAAATTACTGCGATGCAATAAGCAGTCAAAAAAAATATGGGGCTAAAAAGTAACTTAAATTATGTAATATTTTTTAGAAATTAAGCATTTTTATTGAAAAATGAGGTGACTATTTTTATAAAAATAATTAAAGATATTGCAACGGCGCGGCCCAAAAAAGCAATAAATTAAATTCCTAGCAAAAATGTTAAGGTTTCCAAATAAATTAATTTCAAAATAACTAACAGGGGAAAACAGATTGAAAAATGTACTCAAAATGATAATTTTTGAAGAAAAACTATTCTTGAAACCAACTAGACACAAATGTGGACGACTGTATCAGCAAAACGGTTTATGAATTATTATAATCCGACAATAAATGATATTAAATTATAATCACATAAATTATACGTTTATATGAGCGAGTTTTTGGAATTTTGAGGAAAAATTTGAATCCAAAGCGGGTGACCCTCGTTCAATGTTTTTTTTTATCGCATGCAATTTGTGATATACTTATAAAGGGTTCTTCAATAAGAGCGTTACAAAAGTTTTTTTAAATAAAACAAAAACGGTTTTGGATATCAATGAAATTCTTTATTCCTGTGTAAGCACGTTCGATGCCATTATGTATGGAAATCGATCTCTTTTGCATGGCCACCACGGGCACGCTTGCAGAAGTCCAGACGCTGAACCCAATTTTCGACGGTTTTCAAGCATAAATCGGCCGATATTCGTACGAAGTTCATCAATCGTCGCTGGCTTGTTGGCATAGACCATAGATTTGACGTAGTCCCACAGGAAATAGTCCAACGGCGTCAAACCGCACGACCGAGGCGGCCAATCGACTGGACCATTTCGTGAGATAACACGTTCTCCAACTTGGTTTGCAATAAATTGATTGTGACATTCGCTTTGTGGCTTGTGGCGCCGTCCTATTGGAACCACATGTCCTCCAAGTCCATATCATCCAATTGGGGCCAAATATATTCGGTTATCATTTAACGGTAGCGATTCCCATTCACATTAACGTACCGGTCTTGATCATCGCGGAAGAAGTACGGCCCAATGACGCCGCCGGCCCATAAACCGCACCAAACCGTAATTTTTTCGGGATGCAATGATGACTCATGGAGTATGTGTGGATTGCTATCTGAACGCATATTTTGTTTATTGACGAAGCCATTCATTATGACGACCATAAATTGGACGTAGCGCTCTTAACGTTGAGGCCACTGACTACGAATTTCGGTAGTAAATTTTAATAATTTCGACTCGTTGTTGGCTCGTATATCTTTCCATCATGAAATGGCAAACCTTACTGAAGAGAAATGTCGAAAGAGCGGCAAGAAATATGGCGTCGTTTGCTGTCCCTGTCTTTCTACTTTTGTAGCGTCCCTGTTGAAGAACCCATTAACTTTGCTAATGGTAATTTTGAAAACCGGAATATGTTTAAGAAAATTAAAATCGCGAAATCATATAAAATGTAATAAAATTATTTTCATTGTCAGTTTTTATTTTAATAATATTGAATTAAGGATTTGATTTCATTGATCAATGATAATGGTTTTAAACTTTTTTTCGAAGAAAATTGAGAAAAATCGCTACAATTAAAAACATGTTTAATTCGATAAATATCACTTAAATTCTGCCTCTCCATTCCATTTTATTCCTGTGTTCAGTGTTTTAATTCCACTCATTGCCCATTCCATTTCAGCGTATTTTTTCCCATTGACACACCATTTTCACTTGTTTTTAAAAAAATATCAATTGTATTTTAGAAATTATCAATTGATTTTCATATTTATCAATTGTATTACAGAAATCATCAATTGTATTTGAGAAATTATCAATTGCGTTCCAGAATTTATCAACTGTATTTCGGAAATTTTTAAATGTATTTCAGAAACTATTAACTGTATTTCCAAAAATATTATTTGTATTTTCGAAACTATCAATTGTATTTCAGAAGTTATCAATTGTATTAATTAAATACAAATTAATAAATTTTAATACGATATAAAATTATTGAATTAGCCGTACTAATTTGGAAAATAAAACTCGAGGCTTGATTGTAAAATTTTAAAAGCTCCAAAAAAAATCGGAAATTTACGATCGCCGTTGTAGCTTTATCTTTATCCTTTCCATTCAGATCTCAGATACAATGGGATTTCAACTTTTTAGAGCCTTTTTTCATAGTATTATACCCCACACTATGTGGAATAAGTTGCTGATATTTATTACTACCAAAAATACTTGAACCGGTACTCCTGATTGGAATAAAGGAACCTAGATCAAATTTTTATTACAGCAATTATTATTTCACTATATACATATGTATATTGCACGGTCAATTAAAATTCCCTTCCCAGAATTTAGTCAACTTTCCGCAATAAGATCAAAATTGTATTGTGTTGTAGGCTGTCATATAATCGACCTATCGGACTTTTTTTTCCTTATTTTGCAATCCATTAGTAAATTTGTCTAATCCACCCTATAATGAACACAGAAATATTTATTTAGTGTCAAATACCTAATTATCTAATCATTTGAAAACCAAACACAAAAATCACTAACCATAATCAACGATGGTTTAGTGTCAAAAAAATAATACCTTCCTTTATGTAAATGAATTTGCTAATGACATTGATTAGGACATTTGAGTTGAAGGTTTAATTTTTTTTAAACTAAATTGTTTTTTGAATGTTTTAAACCAAATATTTAATTTTAGTGATACCAAATATTTAAAATCAGTATTACAATTTTAATTAGAAGTTATAAAAACGAGTCAAAAATATTTTTATTATTTACAAAATTTGTTATTTTAATTAACTATTTATTATCAACAATTTTACTGACCATAAATATCAATAATAAAATTATATCCATGATTGCGTTGTGATTTTAAATGTATAATAGCAAAATTTGTACTAGGGCCACCATCTTTTAAGGTGGCATAACCACCATTACCGTTTTTATATTGATCAGTGACAACAATTTGTGTTATAGTTTGATCATAATGTAAATCACCAGGCTGGAAAAATATGCTTAATGAATATACAGATAATAATGGAAATTTTAAAATACTAAGGGCCGGTATAATAGTGAACAGTTATGCGAAGTGTTTTCGTGATATCAAGTGTTCACTATAAAACTGACCCTAAATTTACCTACCTTGGGTCTATAGATATAATCCTCACTTAGAATACGCATTGTTTCAAATTTTTTAGTTATAGTTTGTCGAGTCAAATGCACATCTCGTTGACTGCTTGCACCCCAGGTTACATGATGTGATTTTGAATTTTCATTGGTGGCTGTTAATACCAGATTTTGCGTTAATATACTAATTAATATTATAACAATATTAAATTTTAAATACATTTTTATTTTCTTTGTGTTAGTTTAGAATTTAGGGGGAGTATAAAATGTCAGTTGCTAGCTACAACTTTTACAAAACTAATTCGATTAATTCCACAAGTATAAATTTGAAGTCTGCTAAATGGCTGTATACATTTATATAAATGAGCATTTATTATAACAATTGAGTAGATTTATTCATATACAAATCATGAGTAATGCCACGTCTCTCTGTGATATTATAATTGCATGAGAAATGGCGAATATGATGCCAAGCGTAAATATTACAATTAACATGACTATTACCATATAACGGGCTCAACAAACAATTAACCGATTACACTGTACAACATAATCAATTTTTTTTCGAAAATAACAAGGTTCTTACGAAGAAGATTTTTTTTGAACATTTTAACCCCCTAACTCTTCAAATTAAAGGGGCTTTTTTGGAGGGACAAAAAAGACCTGTAAGTTAAAGAGCTAGAGTGTTAAAATGTTTCGCAAAAATATTTGTTATAAAATTCTACTATGAGCCTATGAATACATCAAAGTTTAAAATTTAACTTCAATTACAGAAATAAGTTAAAACTTAAAATGTGTTTAAGGATCAATTTCGTACTTATTCAGAATCAGCGTAAATTCTAATGGCCCTATTAAAAAAAATTAATATGGAGCTTTATATGGTAATATATAATTTAATGTGATCCGTATACCATTTCATCCGAAAAATGGCCCGATATAATTGTGTCAGTTGGTTATCACTTTTTATCTCATTGCATCTGTTTAGATCTTAACTGATTAGATTATATATTAAACAGATGAAATTTTATCTGATTTTTGACCTGATACAAGTTTATGGGTTTATGTCGCATGGTATTAGTTTAGATCCAAATATATACATTTCTATATAAGCTTATATAGTTATATCTGAATTTTGACCTGATGCAATTATATCTGCTTTAAAACTTTGATACAATTATATAAGGCAAATGTCGGATACAAATATATTTTATTTATATAAAATTGTACCAACTACGATCTAAACATATACCAATAGATATAAAACGTTAAAATTGTATCAGGTCAAAAATCGGATATAATTTCATCTGATTAATGTATAATTTTATTAGTTGAGATCTAAACTGATACAATTAGATAAAAACTGATAAACAACTGATACAATTACATCGGGCCATTTTTCGGATGAAACAGTATATTTATACAGATATAACTTAATCGCATTTTATACGAATATATGTAACTGTTTTTACTCGGGGGGTCAATTATGCCCTAGTAAAAATGATTTTTATATATTCATATATGATTTTTATACAATCGTTTATGATTTTATACAATTGTAACTTGTCGAGTATTGTGAAACATATATTTTTATATGATTATATCAAAAGATATTTAATTATATAAAATTATATTAAGCAGATCCACCATTTTTCGGAAATTTCATTTCATACACTCAATGAAAAAGTTTCATTAAAACTAGATTCATAAAATGTATGAAGCTTTTTCATCATATTTATGATATTTTTCATTTACTTTGTGAAGAAAACTTCATTATTTTACTGAAAATTTTCATTAAAACTCGTCCAGCAAAATTCTATCTGTGTATAATAAAAAAAAAAATATACAAAGTTGAAAATATTACCACAATTAGAAAAAATCGCTGAAGTTTGAAAAGACCAACATAATTGAAAAATTTTCAAGACTGAAAATTAAAAATATCGTTTAAATTAAAAAAAGCAAACAAAAATCAAATAAATCGAAAAAAAAATCCCCAAAATTGATTAAAATCAGAATATTTTAAAAATCGCTCAAATTTAAAAAACTGAATAAAATCATACAATTAAATAGAATGACTACAGTTGAAAAAAAAATCAACAGTATTGAAAAAAATCTCCAAAATTTAAAAAATCAATACAATTCACAAAAAACCGCTAAAGTTGTAAAAAATTAACAAAAGTAAAATAATGTAAAATCTAAAAAATCACTAAAATTTAAAAAATGCCAAAATAAAAAAATCACAAAAACTAAAAAATTGCTAAAGCTAAAAAATCAACAATAAATCACCAAAATTAAAAAAAAAAAATGCCAAATTTTAAAACAAAAATCGCAAAAATTGCAAAAACTAAAGAAAATCATTTTAAATTTAACATAATTGAAAATATTTCCAAGACTGAAAATTAAAAACATTGCTTCGATTGAAAAAAAAAAAATTAAAACCAAATAAATTGAAAAAAATTTACAAAATTGAATCAAATCATAAAAAAAACAAGAAATCGCCAAAATTCAATAAAATCAAAAAATTTTAAAAATTGCTCAAATTAAAAAAACTGAATAAAATCACTACAATTAAATAGAATGACTACAGTTGAAAAAAAAATCAACAGTATTGAAAAAATCTCCAAGATTTAAAAAATCAATACAAAGGACAAAAATCGCTAAAATTTAGAAAAAAATTGGTGAAGAGTAGAATAATGTAAAATCTAAAAAATCACTAAAATTTAAAAAATGCCAAAAATAAAAAAAACACAAAATCTAAAAAATTGCTAAAGCTTAAAAAATCAACAAAAAATCACCAAAATTTAAAAGAAAACGCCCAAATGCAAAACAAAAATCGCTAAAATTGAAAAAATTAAATAAAATCATTTTAAACTTAACATAATTGAAAATATTTCCATGTCCGAAAATTACAAATATCGGTTAGATTAGAAAAAAAAACAAAAATCAAAAAAATTTTAAAAAATTGCCAAAATTGAATAAAATCACTAAATACAATAAAAAAAATCGCCATAATTTAATAAAATCAAAAAATTTTAAAAATCGCTTAATATAAAATTTTTTATAAAATCACGACATTTGAAAACAAAAATCAACAGAATTGATAAAAGTCGCCGGAATTGAAAAAATCAATAAAATTTACAAAAATCGTTAAAATTAAAAAAATACCCGCCCGAGTAAAAAAAAATTATCTAATCATATCCAATTTGATATTGTTTAAGATCTGCTGTAATATCTAGCTGATCCAATTAGATCTCAAAATTGGGTGCATCCAATGATATCGTATTAGATCCCATTGTGTATATGCGGATAAACTAAGATCAAGTTATATCTCAAAATTTGGAGGTCCAATGATATCCTTGGGGATAAACCTAGAATTCGATCCAGCTATATATTTGAGGATAAACTTAGATCTAATTTGATCCGAAAAATGGCAGATCGAATTAGATCCAGCAATATATTTAGGGATAAACTTAGATCTAAATTGATCCAAAAAATGGCAGATAATATTATAATATTGTGTATTATCATAAAATTATATTAAAATGTTGGTTTTAAATTTTTATTTAAAAAAATAAAAGTTGTTTTTTTTCGACCTTTTTAATTGATTAATTAGAAATTAATAGATTTCTAATTAATTATATTAAAATTTTATTTCAGAACTCTATAACGAAATTAATTTCAAAATTTGTATACCTAAGAATAAGTTGCCATTTTTATATAATATTCTAGAAGACAGTTTAATTAAAAAAAATCTTTTAAGCAAGTGAATCAGCTTTATTGCTCTCCTGAACAATTGTATTTTTGCAGATATGGAGTATTGAATCTAGGGTATCGATATGAACTTTTATTAAATTTTGTTTTGGAAAATATATTTCCAGACCATCTATCCACTGGTTTTGCCAGCGTTTTGCCAACGTACAAAAATTTTGTTTATGCAGTGTTTTACGGCGCTTTTTAAACAGCCGGTCCTTTTGTCTAATGATGTTATCATTTAGGCAATGGGAAAAGCACTTTTGACAGTACTTTTAGCACATGTTAAAGTGCTTTGCCATCGCTTTCACGTTTGTATTTTTCTGGCGTAGTCAAACCTCTAGCATTTCCCAACTTCCATTAAATTATAGTAAAAAATAACTTGACTCGTTAAGAACACGTCATAGATCTGCTGAATAACCAAACTGCAGATATATACACTCATAAAAAAAGCCCGTACAAATAGTTCAAAATTCTGCAAAAATAACAGGAAATAGTACCTGAATTTGCGCCAGCAGAATTTTCAATGAAGTTAAAAATCATGGTCTGCTAAATTTAGGTGACCTAAATTTTACATGCTACTAAATATACGGACAACTTCAGTTAAATTAGGTAGGAAATTTGAGCTGAATTCAGCAGAAATTTTATCTGATTTAACTACAAATTTCTGTTAAATTGTCGCTTAAAATTTCGACTTCCGGGATCTGACCCTAGACGGGCCATATTTATTATTGAGAGTATATGTGTCTAATAAGGGTTACTTTAGTCAGTCTGTACTGGCGAATTTTTCTCCATTTTTCTCTATCTCGCTTAGTTTCCGAGATACAAACTATTTTACGATCTAATAATAAAAAAAATTAAAATATAGCGCCATCTCTATGTGATATTGATAGCAGAGACACAAAAGTATAATAATTAGAAAATAATCGTGGTTTAAATTAGCTGAAAAATTTTTAAAGTTAAGAAACACAAATTACTAAAAATTTGCATGCAAAGTTAGTTCAAATACTGCTGAAAGTGATTGTAATGCTAAATTAGATTTACAAAAAATATTAGTTCAATCCTAAATTTTAAGACAAAATAAGAGGAAAATTAGTTCAATAGAATCAGAACGCGTTTAACAAACTTTTGTACTAACTTTTTTTATGAGTGTAGGACAATGCTTCACTAAGGCATTTATGCAAATTTTTTTGCCTTATAGCTCCCTCTAGTGCAAATATTGTCAATCAAAGTTAAAATTTTGATATGATATGTAATACTTGACGGTATAAATAGTAAAATTTTTAAGTTCGTATATTTTATTTATTTTTATTTTTTTATGTTTTGTGTGAAAACTAAATAAATTTTAGGATCTTTCGATTTTGTACGTTTGGAAAATTCATATTCAAATCGGTGAGATTTTCATAAATTATATACAATTGATGACTTAAGTTTTAGCTCGGGTTTTTAAAATTTAACTATATCGTGACCTAATTGAACTGGAATATCCAGCTTTATACCATGCGCGGTTACAGCAATTAATATATGGGGAAAAATCATACGCCTCAGTGCCCAACTCAATGTATTTGTCTACGGTAGCGTATGATTTTTCCCCTTATATTAATTGCTGGAACCGCGCATGTTTACACTGAAGCTAAATTTTTAATAAACAAAAATAAAATTCATAATTTTTATATAAAAAAATTAAATAAATTTATTAAAATTTTATATCTTAAGACTAAGAGAAATTGCATTTAAGTAATGAAAAAAAAAAGATAAAATACATATTAGTAAAAACTTCTTAAGAACCATAAATTTCTACAACACTCTTAATGCCAGAACCGCGGAGACTGCTAAATTTTATAGTGACCGCATTGGCACCAACACCTCCACTAGAAATGACTGCAGTAGCGCCCTTAAATTTCTTTTTATCATTTATTCTTATGGCATGTATTGTAAGAGGTGTACCTACGCCCTGTTTAAAGAAAAATTTAAAAGGAAATAAAACAAAATAATACTTTGACTCAAATTAAGGTAGCCGTTTTACTTACAACTTGTTGATATACATAATCCTCAGTAGTAACCGTGCCGAAGAAACCGGGTTTGGTAACCATTTCCTTAGCCAATAGTTTATCTGTGGTAGCAATGGTACCCCATTCATAATCATTACCCCTGGCCAAACAGACGTAAATGCAGGAACAGGCCACAATAATATTAAGAAATAAGTTGGACATTTTGATTTTCTTTTTCTGTATTAAGTTTAAAACTTTAATGATTGATAGTTGACACAAAACTGTATAGAATGTCTTAGAAATTTCCAATATTTATACCAAAATTTTGAAAAATAGTTCATTGAAAAGTATTACTTATCTTTTCCAAAATTTATCTAAAAATTTCTTTGTTTTCTTGTTTGATATCTATGTGACCTGATTATGTGACATATTAGTTTTGTAACTTACATTTGTAATTCCACACTTTCATTTAAAACACATATTCACTCTTGTGAAATATTTTCTGTGTTGTTTTCTGATAAAATTACGAAAATTCTACTAACTTTACACAAAAAAACAATTTTATTTTTAATTTAAAAAAATCATCAGCCCCAAATTTACACGTCAACATTCAGATTGAAATTTAAGCGTAATTCAAGGAGGAAAAAGTGGAGAAGTTATAATTATGTTTTTTTAATAAACTAATGAAGTTTTTGAAAAAATGTAATTCATTTATTGAGAAATGTTATTAGTGTCACGTCTCGTCGTATTGAAATTCACCTGAAAGTTGAGTTCAACAGCAATATCTTTTTGGATTACGAATTTGGTATGCCTCAGAATAGTATTGCGATAAAAATCAGAATTTTCAATAGAATTTGCAAAAATTAAAATTTTCGAATTTATTGAAATATTTTATTATTTAAAATAACACTTTACAGCACAAAAAATAAAATAACAAAGTTCTGACAACTTCATCGTTCACCACCTTTTATTTTTTCTCTATACTCTTTACAAAGAAGCAACACGTTAATTAATTGGAAGAATTTCCTGACTTGCTTCTCCTAAAAAAAAAGACTGATTCTGACTGATTTTTCAAAAAAAAAAACTATATTGAATATACGTGTATCGGCTTTTTAAAAGTTTATGTCTGACCTTATGTTTTTTCGGGGGTTAAATTTTCCCCCTTTTACAAATATTTATTGTAAATCGGCATGGTAAACCAACCATGCCAATCTTACATTTAGAATGTGTTTAGCAACCTTATGTAAAACATATTTTTGTGGAACATTTTAACCCTCTGACTCTTCAATTAAAGGGACTTTTTAGGCCCATTTTTAAAAAGGGACAAAAACGCCCGTAAATTGAAGAGTTAGAGAGTTAAAATATTCCGCGAAAATGTTTGTCATGGAATTTTACTAAAGGTCTGTGAAGACAGTTGCAAATTCAACTTCAGTGCCAGAAATAAGTCAAAACTTAAATTGTGTTTAAGGGTTAATTTCGTACTTATTCAGAATTGGCGCTCAAATGTCCCACAAACATGGATTTTATGGGAGTTTTTAAGTTTTGACTCATTTCTGGAATTGAAGTTAAATTTGCAAATTTGATGTCTTCCGAGACTTATAGTAGAATTTCATGACAAATATTTTTGCAGAACATTTTAACTCTTGAAGCTCTTCAACCTACGGGTCTTTTTTGTCCCTTTTTAAAAATGGCCAAAAAAGTCCCTTTAATTGAAGAGTTGGAGGATTAAAATGTTCCACAAAAACGTTCCTCGTAGTGTTTTACAAAAATTTGCTAAACACATTCTATACCTAAAATGGGATATTCACATGGATTCCTATACCGATTCGCAATAAACATTTACAAAAAAAGGAAAATTTTAACCCCCAAAAAACACAGGGCCAGACGTAAAGTTTTAAAACGCCGAATCAGAATCAGTTGTGAGAACTTTGTTATTTTGGAAAAAATATTATTTTGTTGTACAGTGTTATTCACTTTTGGAAATGTCTTCCTGATTTTACTTTTAATACCCTACACCACTATGTGGTCATTATACCCTACAGCACTATGTGGTCAGGGTATTATAAGTTTGTGCTTGTAAAACCAAAAAATATTGGTCCTAGACCCATAGCAAACCGGTCCTAGACCCATAGTATACCGATCGGCTCAGAATTTTTATACCCTACACCACTATGTGGTCAGGGTATTATAAGTTTGTGCTGATGTTTGTAGCACCAAAAAATATTGGTCCTAGACCCACCTTATAGTATACCGATCGGCTTAGAATTTTTTTTATTTCGATTTAACGATGTCCGTCCGTCCGTCCGTCTGTCCGTCCGTCTGTCCGTCCGTCTGTCCGTCCGTCTGTCTGTCCATGCATTCTTGTGCGCACTCTACAGGTCGCAAATATTAAGATATTTTGATGAAATATGGTACACCGACTTATGTCGGCACAAGGACGAACCCTACTGATTTTGATGAACATCGGTCCATGTTTAGACCTAGTGCCCATATAAGGGTCCTACTAAAATTTTATGGTTTATACGCTGCAGGTCGCAAATATTAAGATATTTTGATGAAACTTGGTACACTAACTTTTGTCGGCCCAAGGACGACGCCTATTGATTTTGGTTAAAATCGGTCCATGTTCAGACCTAGTGCCCATATAAGGCTTCTACCAAAATTATATTGTTTATACGCTGCAGGTCGCAAATATTAAGATATTTTGATGAAATTTGGTACACCGACCTATATCAGCCCAAAGACGAAGCCTATTGATTTTGGTTAACACCGGTCCATGTTTAGACCTAGTGCCCATATAAGGGTCCTCCCAAAATTATATTGTTTATACGCTGCAGGTGGCAAATATTAAGATATTTTAATGAAATTTGGTACACCGAGCTATATCAGCCCAAAGACAAAGCCTATTGATTTTGGTTAACACCGGTCCATGTTTAGACCTAGTGCCCATATAAGAGTCCCCCAAAATTGGCTTGGTACAAACTGCAGGTCGCAAATATTAAGATATTTTAATGAAATTTGGTGCGCTGACTCACATTGTAGAACATTTTGACACAAGTCCCATTTTAACCCATTCGAATTTCGGATCCAAACATTAGTTGGCTTTTAACCAGACTGGTGTAGGGTATTGTATAGTCGGCATGCCCGACTTTAACCTTTTTACTCGTTTTTAAATAATTTTAATTAATAAAATATTTTACATTTAACTATTTTTAGAATATTCGAATCATCTCAATAACATTTTTACATTATTTTTTTCGTAACATGTGTATTGGGAATACAAGTTAATAATGTCGATTTTTTTGCTTGAAAAATGCATTCATTATAATAACAAAATGAATTGATACATTATTCAAAGTATTGTCCATCGTCAGCCACTATTTTTTCCCATCTTTGTGGTAGCATATGGATTCCGCGCCAAAAGAACAGCTCCGGTTTTGAGGTAAAGAATAAATCAAGCCAATTTCTGATACCCTGTTCTGAAGTGAAGCGTATTCCAGTAAGGGCGTTCTGCATCGATCGAAACAAATGGTAGTCAGAAGGGGCAAGGTCTGGGCTATAAGGCGGGTGAGCTAAAACTTCCCATCCACTGTTTTCCAAATAGGTTTTGACCGGTCTTGCAACATGCGTTGTCATGATGGAAGATTATTAACTCATGTTTGGTCGCATATTCTGGAAGTTTTTCGTTGATTGCTCTCTTCGAACGAATCAATTGTGTTCGGTACAGGTCCCCTATGACCGTCTGACCCGATTCCAACAGCTCATAATACAAGACACCCTTCTGATCCCACCAAATACAGAGCCTTACCTTAGCGCCATGGATATTCGGCTTCGACATTGATTTGGCTGGTTGGCCGGGCTTTACATATGACTTTTTGCGCTTGGGGTTATCGTAATGTAACCATTTTTCATCACAAGACGTTGCAAAAATGACTTCTTTTTATAGCGTTCAAGCAGCATTTCCGATATGCAAAATCGCCGTTCAACGTCTCTCGGCTTTGATTCATATGGTACCCAATTGTTTTTGAATCAATCCCAATGCTGTTAAACGTAGGGAAATGGCTTGTTGTGTGACTCCCAATGATAGTGCAAGTTCTTCTTGCGTTTGACAACAATCTTCGTGGAGTAATGCTTCCCATTCCTCACCTTCAAACTTTTTCGGCTGACCAGGCCTCTCCTTGTCTTCTGTGTCGGAATCACCACCCTGGGGGAAAACAGGGGTCGGTTGTAGTGAGAGTACCTGTCCCGTGACCGGTGAAAACAGGACCTGTCTGAAGGAACCTCCCTGTGACCCGTCTCATGAGGGGTGAAAACAGGACCGGTCTGCATGGACCTGCCCCATGACTAGTGAAAACAGGACAGGTCTGAAAGTACCTACCCGGTGACCTGTCCCGTAAGCGGTGAAAACGCAACTGGTCTGAAAGTACCGGTCCTGTGACTGGTGAAAAGAGTACCGGTCTGAAAGTACCTGTCCCGAGACAGGTGCAAATGGGCCTGAACCAGTGGTACAAATATTAGAGTTGTCAATTATTTGGATTTTTATTTTGATCGATTAACCTTTACATGCCTGAATTGTAATGGCAGAGAATTTTCCGACCAAACTTCGTGGAAATAAAGATCTAAGCCAAAGAAATATTTTTATTATTTGTAAAGCTTTGCAGCAGCCCCTAGCAGAGATATTGGGAATTAAAGTTCGACCGTTAACAAGCTGCCGGACCATATGACAGGTTCTTTTGCGTCAGTTCTGTGACATGTTCATCTGCACCAGTCCCGTGACACATTCACTTGCGCCAGTCTTGTGATAGGTTCTTTTGTATCAGTCCTGTGACAGGTTCTTTTGCTTCAGACTTGTGACGGTTCTTGTGACACGTCACAAGGGGCAATTGACCCCCTCCTAGGACAAGTTAAAGTTACCGGTCCTTTTCATATAAAAGAACCGGTCCGAGGACCGGTCCTCGTCCCAAGGACCGGCCACGGGACATGTCCTGGGACCGGTTCCTTTTCCCACAGGGCACTTTTGAATCGCGCAAACCATTGTTCACAAGTTTTTTGCTCTTTGCACTTTGTTAAAGTAACACATTATTTAAACATGGAGGTGTCATCGGAGGTAAGTGGTTGCCTAAAGCTTACCGGTATAGACTTAAATAATTCATTATTGAAGACAGTACTGTTGTTACTTGTAATACTAAATTCGGTAGTTAGCATTAGCGGCTAAAATAAGCACATACTTGTAGGGTGTAAAAAACTCCTTACACATTGGTACGTAATTCATTGGTTACATAGAGGAAATAAAATAAGACGTTACCAGTAATGCATTTAAACTTATTACAAATAGCAACAATATATACAAAATATCACAATATTAGTAAGCCTTTAAATAAGTATTGTAACTCAATATTTCATACCTCTCACTTAAGTATTGATGTAACACATTACTAGTAACGTATTAATTGCCATTGCCAGGGAAAGCGTGAAAATGGTCTAGCCCATTACCATTGCTGGGTAGCTCAGCAGCTACCCGACTGCGTCAATAATTTTTTTTCAAATATTTTTTTTAAATATTTTTCTTTTTACTTTAAATTGATGAAACAGAGTTTCTTTTGCACTCGTTCAAAAAGTACTGCAAAAATATTAAAGTGGGAGTATTCCTCTCCAATGACAACTCAATGTTTAAGTTACTAGTGTTTCTGTTGAAAAAGAAATAGATCTAGATAGTTAATTGTAGTGGTTTTTCTGCTTTTCATATTTACGAGGGCGGTCCCAGAAGTACCCGATCTGACGTAAAGATGGCGGCCGTAGTTTGAAAAGGAATTACTTTGGTCAAAAGTGGCAACCTTTAGAAACACATGTTTTAAGTTTGAAGGCGCCACGTTGTTTATTATTTTTCTGGAATCATCAATAGTAAATGAACTCAGTGAATTTAGAAAGGCGAAAAAGAAAGTGTTGTTTCATCAAGAGAACGCACCAGTTTAAAAATTTCGATGGCCAAAATCAGTGAACTAAACTTCGAATTACCTCATAATGTCAGTAGCTCTAAGGGCCCTTTTATGAGTCTTCTCGATATCCAATTGTAATAATTTCCCTAAAACTCGTCCAATAAAATTTACTCTGAGTACGTTACATCACAAAATGTCCTGCTCTATGTGAAATTAAATATTTAATAAATTAAAAATGATTGTTATCAATTTAATTTTATACTTGTATATAATAGAACTAAATCCTTACAAAAATATTTTTCTAATTCAAATTATATTTTCTTATTTCTTTACAGAGCTCTGGGCTTAAAATCTCCTTTTATAGAATTTCGAAATGAATTTGAAATACTGGCCAATAATAGTATAGCCCTTAATATAACAAAAGATGAGCAGGCTCTCATGCATCAAGAGGGTCTTAGAAAATTGGGAACATTTATAAAACCAGTAGATTTAAGAGATTCTGAAACGGGTTACGTTAAAGCAGATCTAACAAAGAAAGTTAGTTCAACCATAACACAAAGAATGCAAAATCAAAGACGATTACATCCAATACAAGAAGAAATGGATCAAAAACAAATTATACTACTCGATGAAGATACAGATGAAAATGGCCTACCGGCCAGTCTAACAGATGAAGATCGTAAATTTATAGTACCGATGGCATTAAAAAATTCACAACCTGATCCCAGATGGGCTCAGTCCATGGCCAGGAGTTCTATGCTATCGGCCACAACAAAAGGAACTACTACAACAACGACAACTACCAAGAAACCAACTACACCAGCTACACCAGAATTTGCCTCAAATATAGAAGATTTAAAAAAACATATATTATTTTTACAAAATCTAACCAAACATGATAGTAATTTTCAATCGAAATTTGTAGTATTTCCCAGTTTACAAAAGGATAAACAAAACAAGCCCATACAGGCAATAGCCACTACACAAATTCCCAAAGTTCCCCTAAGACCGATATATCAATACTCAGCACCACCAACACGAAAACCCTTTCAAACGACTTCGATTAATGTAAATAGTAAAGTTGCACAAAATCCACCATTTGGTGGTTATTATCATAATGATGATGATGAATCGTTATCACAGTTTTTACAACCTGTTAATCCAAAAGATAAAATAGCTATAGTACCACAAGTATTATTATTAAATGATCAGAACAAAGATAGTAATGGTAGAAAAATACAAAGTAATCCTACAACAACATCGACGTCCACAACAACTACTACTACTACAACCACAACGACAACAACAACTACCAGACGTCCCACAAAACCTACAAAATTGCCACCTTGTGTTAGAAATCCCGAATCACCAAAATGTATAAGACAACGTAAGCGTGAGGAGCAGCAGCGTCAAAGAGATCGTGACGCTTTGCTACGTGAACAGGAAAAATATATGCCCCGCTATGAACCGTATATGCAAACCATTAATAACACCAAACGTTTTGCGGTATCCATTGAAATACCCGATTCTTTTAAGATCCCCCATAACGATAGTGAATACCGTTCGAATGGTGAAGAAAATTTACAAATTCTATCACGTTTTGTACGATCCACCCATAAAAGACGTAATATTGGTGGTGGTTTACCGGGTCGTTCTCAGTCATCTAACGATAAATTTGCTTCTAAATATGGTGCGAGTGCTTTTTTAGAACGTGATTCCATGGTCGCCGCTAGTGGTGGCAGAGATTTTCTTATAACAAATCCAGAACAATTTGGTATGTTACCACCAAATGCTACTACACCTAGTCCTACTGTGCCGGCCTATACGGAACCATTGGATTTAAATCCTGATCATTGTTATCAGGTGGATGGTATGACTTATGGCCAAAAGAAACAGTGTGTTTTACATACTAGTGTAATGCCGGCCATAAGTCGGGGTGCTAGATCGGCGATACAGGTAAGTCGAAGATACTCTTTTGAAAATTAACTATATAACTAGTTTGAAAAATTAATAGTTATATTTTTGTCCAAATTTATCTATATGTGTAAAGTTTTTATTTTAAATAGTAAAAGGCTTTATTTTTGAATCATGTAGGTTGATAAACAGCATCCGGTTTCTAATTTGTTTATTTTTACTAGCACACGCTGTAAAATTGCTTATTTAAAAATTTTATTTGTACATTATTGTTTTCTTCTACTGAACGGCAGAAAACAGGTTTTGAATTCAGTGAACTTATTTTATTTTTTTTCAATTCACTGAACTTATTTTATTTTTTTTTTTCAATTCAGTGAACTTATTATTTTTTTTTTTAATTCACTGAACGTAATTTTATTTTTTTTAAATTCACTGAACGTAATTTTATTTTTTTTAATTCACTAAAGGAAAATGAAATTGAACGAATTCAACAAGGAATTAATTCACTTTTTTCCGTTCGATTTATAAAATTCAACGTGCTCGCCAGTGAATTAATTCATTTGATTTAATAAAAAGAACTATTGCAATTGAATTAATTCGTAACAAAATAAATCGAACGAAAGCAAATATGAATTAATTCCATTCAATATATGGTGCTTAGTGAATTAATTCATCGAATTTTTAATTCAGAATTGAAAAATTTAATTAAGGAATTAATTCTTCAAAGCTCTGATACACACTTGAAAATTGAAGTATTTGTAACAGAATTCAAAATAACTAAATAAGTTTGTTTAAAAAAATAACTGTCAAAAACATTGAAAAATTTTGCTCTAAGTAAATTAACTGCAATTGTAGTTAAAATAACTACAACCGCATTACTACACAAATAACCGTCATGTAGTAACTGCAGAACTTTTCTGATTGTAGACATTTAAAAGATGAAGCGGACAATTCTGATGAGAAATTTCAAAAATAAGGTACAAGCCGTTTACAGTTTCAATGGAAATTCTTCATCGAAAATTGTATTAAAGTAAGATATATTTTATGACTTCATTTCGTCATGTCATTTATTAAAAAGTGCTTTTTAAATTAAATAATAATAATGATGTTACTACTGTAAATGTAGCGAAGATTAATAATGATGATGTATGTAGTTGTTGCTACTCTTAATAAGCCTAGTGGTGCGGCTAATGCTGCAGTTTTGAATTCTCAAAACGATGTTTTTCCTACTGATAATATTCAGAGTGTTCCTGCTGTTAATGGCGGTGGTAATGCTACTGTTGCGGTTTTAAATGTTGATAATGCTAATTTTCAAGTTGTGACTAAGAGAAAGAAGTCAAATAAATCCCGTGAATTAGAATTTGTGGTTAAAATGAAATGGGTGCATTTATCCTCTTTTAAACCAACGATTACTGAGGGTAATATAATTGAATATATTGCTAAGCATCTTGCCATAGATCAAATATATTTATTATGTCACAAACTGGTGAAAACGGATGCTTCTTTAAATGACTTTAAATTCATAAATTTCAAACTTGGCATTTCACCTGGATATTACCAAGAATTGTTTAAACCTGAACTTTGGACGTCTGATATAAAGGTACGGCCGTTTAAGTTTTTTCCAAAACAAGTGGCGTCGGAGCGAATCATCTAACAGCCACCAATAATGCTTGTGAAATAAATTGTTATATATCATTAGTTTTAGATATAAGTTAGCCTAAATATAACTAAAATCCTGTAAATTTAACAGTTTTAATTTTGCTGTTTTCATTTTACTAGTATTTAAACAGTAGTTTTTGTTAAAAAATAAAAAATTTTGTTGAATTTTTTTGAATTTTAAAAAGTCTTGTTTAGTTTATATTTGTTAATATTGATGTATTTTTAGTTTGCAAATAAAAATCAGAAACTTGTATTGTATCTCCAATGCATAAACTCATAATAAATGGAGAACGGTTTGGAATTTTAACTTCGAATTTTAAATAGGCTGAAGTAACAACACATATTTTTGTAATAGAAAAAAATATTAAAATATACTTTTATAAACAAAAAGAATTGATTGTAAAAAACAGTAGTTTTTTTTTTACCGATTTTCAGTTGTTTTGAAATTTGGTAATAAAAATTTATCAGTTAATTTTACGACATTGGTATTTATTTTTAATGCATTTGTTAGTTATTTTTCAACAGTTAAAATTAACAAAAGTTTTAGTTATTGTAAAGGTAAATACCTTTGTCGCCTTTTCAACTGCATATACCTTTGTTTTAACTGTCATTTTCAGTAGATTCTACCGACAAAATTATGTGAGTGTAGTTTTTACTATTTTTACTGGTTTTTCTCTTAAATTAGCTTTCAACGTTAAATGTGCCACCTCTTTAATTTGGTTGTTTCTATTTACTACCCCAGCAAAATTGTCGGATGCAAAGAACCGATTGTATATCAGCTTGTAATTGCATGCAACCTGTTCTAATTTATGTATGTTCTATCATCGGTGATTTTTGTTTGAGTTTGTCCTAAAAGCAACAGGTTCTTTTCCTTCAAACTAGAACAGGTTGCTTTGGAACCGGTTCTAGAACCAGTTATAGAACTGGTTCTGCGACAGTGAAACATTCCATTTTGGCTCTCAGGAATCAGTTCTATAACCTGTTCCACGGAACCGGTGGTAAAAACACCTGTATAAGAACAGATGCAGAGGCAGCCAGTTCAAAAAAATTTGCTGGGACTCTTGATATAATTTTCTTGTACTCCGCATGAAAAGCAATTAATTTTTTTCAATTTTTTTGTACTTCCCAAGTTTACTATTTTTTACTAGAAATGTAAAAAAACAGACCAAATATGTCACCATTTTAGATTTTGTTTTAATACTAAAATAAGTGTAAAGGTATTTAAATTAAAAAGAACACAAAGCTGTTTCTATTTAATTTAATGTTGTTTCTACTTGATTTTAATACACTTTTTTCTGTGTGTAAGATTATTGTTACTGGCACTAAGGTGTCAGTTAAAGTCCCAGTTAGTAGCTAACGAGGCTAACCCCCATTAACAATAAACAAATAACCTAAAGCTAACACAAACTGAAAGTTAAAAATTCAAATTTGTATGGAATTTGACATCTGTAACTCTAAGTTAGCTCTAACTTTAGGTTAATTTGTTAATTGTTAATGGCCCTAAGGCCGGATAACATAATGTCCAGTTAAAATTTAACCCAAAGTTAAATTTAAAATTTATATGATAAACAAAAATAAATGTGTCAGTTCAAGTCCCAGTTAGTAGTTAATAGGACATTGTGTTAACGGGGGTAAATGTGTTAAATTTAACTTAATGCTTGTCCCGAAAAAGTTTTTAAATTCCCGCCATTTTAATGAATTTTTGGACATTGCCCTACTTTTTGAAAAAAATTTTCCGGTAACGCTAGTTTTAGGTAACAAATTCCAAATTCCTAAAAACGATTTTCAAATATGCATCTTCAGAAATGTACTTTATTTCCTTTTGCCATAGTAAATTCATACAAAATTAATTTGAAATAAAAACGATATAAAATTTCTAATTCAGATTGAATTTTCTGGAAATGTTGATATAAAATTGTGAAATGGATTGGATGGTGAAATGGATTTAGTGGAATATATATTAACGCCATGTGTTAAAATTTTTCAAATCCTACTAAGGGATTTTACTAGATTTACAAAAAAGGAAAATAAGTGAAGTTTTTATTTTAATTGCAATGATATCCTATATCCTTCATCTAATCAAAATAAGTTAATATCCCAGCAAAAAAGAGATGCCGAAGCAGTAAAAAAGCACTGCAATTGATGATCTAGATGTACTTCTTTTTTAACATAAACACTAGTGATTTTAACATTGAGTTGTCATAGGAGAGGAGTACTCCTACTTTAACATTTTTTCAGTACTTTTTGAACGAGTGCAAAGAAAGTTAAAAAAAAAATTTTACAAAAAAAAAATTGTATTTTTTTTATTTTACAAACTTACGACTAGTCCAGCGCTCTACCTTTGATATGAAAGTTGACTGGCATAAAACACCACTTTGTTACTGCCACATATTGTTCCTTATTCTCTTTAATAAAAGTACTTATTAAACAAGTGTAAAAGGTGCACTGCAATTCAATATTTAGGTTGTTCATAAGGGGTGTGCTATCTATTGTATCGTTGTATCGTCCTAACAATAAACAGAGTTGTTAAAATTTTTATTTGTGTTTAACAACGACTTTCTATTCAGTTTTCTATCGGTTAGCACACTCAAACATAGGACACTAAATATACGTAAAAATGTTGTATCGTGCTATTCTCAAATGTTGTATTTTTTCAATTTAATTTTTAACAACTCTGTTTTTTGTTAGGACGATACAACGATACAACAAATAGTACACCCCTTGTGAAAACCCTTATTGTTTTCAGTACTATTTTTACAGGTGCATAAAAAGCAATTTCTTATCATTTTTTTATATGTATATAAATATTTTTAAAAAATTTAAAATTAAAATAATATTGATTTTAAACAAATTAATTATAAATATTGAAAAAAAATTAATAAAATTAAAAAAAATTAATAAAATAAAAAAAAAAATAATAAAAAAATATTGGTCCCGCCGGGATTCGAACCCGGGACCCTCTGTTTGGAAATGCCAAATGATACCAAAATCACTTTTTACGATCACTTTTAGAACAATTACTCTTTAGAAGCAATACTTAAGTGATTTTTTGGATGTGGATCAGAAGTAATTCTAAAAAAGCTGTAAAAATGTAATAACGGATATTTTGGAAGCACTGAAAGAAGTGATTTTTGGAAGTTGTTCAGAATAACTTCTAAAAAAGTGGTAAAAATACATTAACGGATACTTGTGAAGCATTGAAAGAAGTAGTTTGTGAAGCATTACTTGCAATTTTTTTTTCTGGGATGTTTCTGAAAGTCCTAAGTCTGTAATTTAGAACTATATGAAACATTATCCGTGGTTTATTCAGTTAGAGTAGAGCTAATTTTAAAATTTAGTGTTCCCATTCGTGAAGTTCACCATAAAATCTATCTGAACTGATATCTCGCATTTGTAGTGTTTTACCGTGTAGTATTTTTCTTAAAGATTATCGATTTTGGTCATTTTATTTATGAATTTATTATCGAATTCTTCATCCGTTCGCAATTCATTTTAATATCGATTATAAAGGTAATAAAGACTGTAAAGGGAAATTTTTAAAGTGACGAATTTAACATTATTTTATAATCCATCCCAGATTTGCAATTAACTTAAACATGCTATTTGGATTCTGAAGAATTTTCTGAAATGTGTATTTGGGAGATTAGCAAATTTGTGAAAATCCAGGTTATTTTAACACTTTTATGGCTTTTCTTTACAAAATGCTAATTATACTTTATATGCACCTTTTTTTGAAAATGCATTTCATTTGCATTATCCATGTTGTAAATACTAGGTAGACCATAAATAGTCTTAATCCCTCAATATTTTATTACCCATTTAATCTACCTGCTTACAATCTGTGTTGCCACTTTTGACGATTTATCGTCATTTTGACGATTTTTACTATCTAAAATAGCCAAATGATGATATTTTCTTTCAAAATGACGATTTTTTTTGATACGAAATACAGCAAGAAATTTGCAAAAATAAGACACTTTTCTAATCTATAATTCTAAATCTCAAATTTTTTGTTTTTAGAATTATGCAGAATTCCAAGCAATGTGGGAACAAATTAAAAAGCCGCTGCAAAATCAGATAATTTGTATTCAGCAAATCTATACGATTTTTGAAAAATATTTTAGAATTTTAGATTAAAAGTGTTCATATTGAAATTCTAATTAAAATTATACCTAGAAAAAATGTAAAAATTCGTTCAAGTACATCATAATTTTTTATTTATTACGAAACTGCCAATTTTTCTTTAAGATAAATAATAAAAAATATGATAATTTTTGTGTAAAACTTCTGTCCTAAAACTGTAACGAATCTCAATTTTTTGGAAGAATGTCTGCGAAATCATGCGCGGTTCCAGCAATTTATATAATGGGAAAAATCATACGCCTCAGTGGCAAATTCAATGTATTTGTCTACTGTGGCGTATGGTTTTCCCCCTTATATTAATTGCTGGAATCGCGCATGGCGAAATACATAATAAAAATTTTAAAATCTGAAACTTTTGTTGGTATTTCCTTTTGTTTAAAACAACCACTTCAGGATATGGTGAATTTCGATGATATTTATAAAACTTTTAATAAATATGTTAAATCGAACAAGCACGATGTGATTAAAGAAGGGTAATTTTTAAAATGCTTATTAAGTTTTTAAGGTCCTTATAACACAAGTAGTGTTATTTTGACGATTTTGAACTATTTTTTGACGATTTTTCAAAAGCTATGACGATTTTGACGATATTATGCCTAAGAAACATGGCAACACTGCTTACAATGAGGATTCGTCCTTATTCCTACAGTTCTAGCACAATTTAAGGATTTACTATTTTGTATATAAGTTCCACATTTTTTTTTGACAATTTAGTTTTTAATAACCACTCAAAACGATCACTTGTGTTTCAGTTGTATACGCGTTAATAAACATTTTATAGCTATTTTTAACTATATTTGTTGTTATACTATATTGAAGACAACGTTTGCAGAGATATATATACTTGTACAATAATTTCGAAAATATTGGGAAAATGACACAAAATGAAATAATAAGTAATACAAAAACTGTTTTACAAGGCCTGGAAGCGCTTCGTGTAGAACATGCATCGCTTATGTCTGGTATCGGCGCACCAAACAAAGAGGATGAAAAATCATCCATTATAAAAACAAACATAGAACATATTGAATTGGGATTAAGTCAAGCACATATAATGATGGTATTGGCATCCCGTCTTCAAAGTATTGAAGCAGAAAATCTAACACTTAAAACTCAAATGCGACGATTACATCAAGAAAATGTTTGGTTAAGAGACGAGCTAGCAAATACGCAACAAAAATTTCAAGCTTCTGAACAATTAGTAGCACAGTTAGAAGAAGAAAAAAACCATCTTGAGTTTGTGACTTCAGTTAAAAAATTTGAGGAAAATCAAGAACAAGATGACATAAGTGAAACACATCGACCAGACCCTGTTGTTGAATTGTTTCCAGACGAAGACAATGATGATAGGAGCAATATTTCTCCAACTCCACCATGCCAGTTCTCTAATCGGTCATCTAGTTACGAAATTCCAGCACGATTGAGGACACTCCACAACTTGGTAAATCAATACGCATCACAGGGATATGAAGTAGCTGTACCACTGTGTAAACAAGCACTTGAAGATCTTGAAAAAACAAGCATCCGGTTTCTAATTTGTTTATTTTTACTAGCATACGCTGTAAAATTGCTTATTTAAAAATTTTATTTGTACATTATTGTTTTCTTCTAATGAACGGCAATAAACAGGTTTTGAATTCAGTGAACTTATTTTATTTTTTTTTCAATTCACTGAACTTATTTTATTTTTTTTTTCAATTCAGTGAACTTATTTTTTTTTTAATTCACTGAACGTAATTTTATTTTTTTTTTTTTAATTCACTGAACGTAATTTTATTTTTTTTAATTCATTGAACGAAAATGAAATTGAACGAATTCAGTAGTGAATTAATTTAGTAAGGAATTAATTCACTTTTTTCCGTTAGATTTATAAAATTGAACGTGCTCGCCAGTGAATTAATACATTTGATTTAATAAAAAGAACTATTGCAATTGAATTAATTCGTAACAAAATAAATCGAACGAAAGGAAATATGAATTAATTCCATTCAATATATGGTGCTTAGTGAATTAATTCATCGAATTTTTAATTCAGAATTGAATTAAGGAATTAATTCTTCAAAGCTCTGTTCGCGTACTATAAATCAAGGGAAACATTTCTGGCTAAATTAATTTGTTAAAATTGAATAAATTACCTTGATTCCATGAAAATACTTAACAAAAATCAAACTGTTTCTTTGAATAAGATATCGATTAATTGAAGTAGGAAATAATTTAATCAATAAAATGAGTTCTGCGAATCGATTTGTTAAAACAAATTGATTCAGATTTAGAAGTCAAATTAAAGAATTATATTTTTAAAGGCCTGTATCTACGAATTCTTTTAAAAATTAATTAAAAATCTTGAAAATTTGAGCACATTAAATAAACTCGAGTACCTTTTTATTTTTTTCAGTTAGGGATTTTTTGGGGATATTTTAAGATTTATTTGGGCATAATGAAAAAAAGTATCTGGTAAGCCTGACTGCAATTCAAAATCGATTTGCTAAAATCAAATACAAAATTTACTAAATATAAATAATTTTAGTACAACGAAATTATTATAAATAACAAAGGACGACAAAATCTTAACTTCCCGGTGAAAAATGTCGATATATAAACATTTATGGTTCAACCATATACAGTGGTGGCCACAAATTTAAGGACATTCAAGTTTTTTTTCTAATTTTATTGTTGTTGCCTTTATTTTTAAAGATTAAAATAGTAGCTAAATTCGCCACGAAAGGCGAGGAGGTGGTTCAGAAAATTGTACAGAATTTTAGCGTAATATTTGTTTTCTCATTTTGTCACTTGTTTTAAGTGGGCGTGGCTTTTAACCAAAAATTGGCGATATCAACTTTTTATCAAATTACATAGTAAAATTTAGGCAGTACTGATCGGTTCTGTACAAACTGTATATTTTTGGATATCCCATAAAATTTCCTTAAGTTCTGCATTATCTTAATCCACAAATATTCACCAGACTTCAAATTGCACCACTTTAAACATGACCAATTTTTCTTCGTTTTTAGCGATTTTGAATAAAGTTAACAGCATTGAAATTTTAAAGTGGACCGATTGTAACTAAAATCACTACGTAATTCGATGTACCAAATTTCATCAAAATATCTTAATATTTGCGACCTGTAGAGTGCGTACAAGAATGCATAGACAGACAGACGGACATCGTTAAATCGAAATAAAAAGTGATTCTGAGCCGATCGGTATACTATAAGATGGGTCTAGGTCCAATATTTTTGGTGTAACAAACATCAGCACTAACTTATTTTACCCTCTCCACGTGGTGGTGTAGGGTATAACTGTTTTTAATCAAATATTTAATTGAATCAATTAATTGTGTGCAATTTTCAGAAATTAATAGTATCATTTCAGTGATAGGGGCAAAATCAATTAAAAAATTGTAATTAATATACAATTTCGTAATTAAAACTCGTCTTTAGTTTATTCTATATACCTATGGGGAATTTTTAACCTCATAACAAAAATTCACCTACATATAATCTTTCGTATTAATTTATTTGACTGTTGCGACAGAATTTCGGTTGCCTCACTAACAGTTCTGTAGCCACAGCCGTAAACTTTGGTTGCTGCAACTGAAGCATTCGATTGGCAACAATTTCGGTTGTTTCGAATCTGTTTCCTGGATGTAGTATGTGGCAAAATTAAAATCCTGTGACAGTGTCACCCAATTCAAAAACCAAACATTGTTCGGAACCAGCGCCTCGAAAAAATACTTTTTTCAAAAAAGGCAAAATAGATATGTAACAAAACCATGACAATTTTTCATAAAAAATAAGTAAAACAAATTTAAAAAATTGTTTTAACAAATTAGTTCTTTTCAGTCTTTGTTCCCTTCCATCTATTCTTTAGTAGCATTTGAATGACTTAAGATTCAAAGGTCTTGCAACTCAACAAAAAACAATACAAGGCCAAAGTTCCTTCCATTCAAAAATGAATATTTTTCTGTCCTTTCAAAGATAATCAATCATATTCATCATATTTTGTTGGTTTTCATTGAGTTGAGATGGGATGCCACAAACCAAAAGTCACATCAATAGCATGACAAAAACACCCGAAAAAATTAAAGAAAAAAAAAACACACATACACAGTTGAGTAAACAATATTGTTTAAAATTACGAAGGAAAAACCATATAAAATTTTGATAAACACAACATGCTACAATTTAATGTTTGCCTATCAAAAATTGTATGAAAATGACATATTGCTAACGATGATGTCGAAATAAAACTAAACCTCAACGTAACGATTAAAAAAAAAAAAAAAAATTAGCCTAAAGTTAAAGGGGGAAGTCAGGAAAAGGACTCCATTTTAATGGCAAAAGACATAATAGA
This sequence comes from Leucophora obtusa, assembly GCA_949987735.1. Classification (NCBI taxonomy): domain Eukaryota; kingdom Metazoa; phylum Arthropoda; class Insecta; order Diptera; family Anthomyiidae; genus Leucophora; species Leucophora obtusa. The sequence goes on along the minus strand of OX465299.1, from coordinate 63,750,882 downwards.
GACAATACAATAAAAAGCTGAAAGGCAAACAGTCATTCAGTCAACCAGGCAGTCATCTCCAGCTGTGTTTCGTTAGTTCAATATAAATGAAACGTTGCGATAAATGTTTATATTAAGCATGCTACGACATGCCTACCATTGCTACAAGCTGAAAGCGAGCTAATTATTTCAAAAAACGAAATACAAAATGAATTTAGGCGTGTTTTTCGTAGTTGTCAATGTCAAAACGAATACTTTTAGCAAATGCAGAATAAAAAACAAGGCACGGAAATTTCTCATTTAAAATTTTAATATTTCTTATTTCACCACTAGAATGAACAATCATAATGAATACTTGTAACACTTCTGAGTGTAATACACGCATATTTAGTAGACATTAAAAAAAATGAATGTAACCAACTGTTAAGTATTTAAGGCACTCACCCAGTATCTTCAGAAGCCACTGATTATGTTATACCAAATGTTAAATCGATTGCCGAGAAAAGTCAAAATGATATGAAAAGTACTGCAGTGGAGAACACTTGGCCATTTATATGTTAAGAAATATCATAGTTTTGTCTTAAAGAAACATACAATTTTATCAATAATTAATTTTTTTCTAAATTAGTTTTATTTTGCTGGCTAAATTGAAATGAAAAGTAACAGTTGCATTTGATGGTAGACATCATTGCAAGAGCCGCTTTCATATCAACGATATCATGTGATTACCATAACATTGAAATTGAGTGTCTTGATGTACATTGAAATTATTTTGACAATTGCGTGCTATTATTTTATTCCATGTATAGACACTAGGAAAAAATAATAAGGCTGGTATTCACAAAAATGTTTTGAATTTTACTACAGTTTAATAAAACAAATTAACATGCAAAACCACAAAAAAATTCTTCAATTAGCCTCAATAAGACAAAAAGTTTTTTTCTGAATAAGCATGTACACAGAGAAAAAAAAATCATAGTTAAATCAATTGTTATATCCCAACAAAAAAAAAAAAAAGATGCCGAAGCAGTAGAAAAAGCACTACAATTTATGATCTAGATGTACTTCTTTTTAAACATAAACACTAACGATTTTAACATTGAGTTGTCGTAGGAGAGGAGTACTTCCACTTCAATATTTTTTTAATACTCTTTGAAGGAGTGCAAAGAAAGCTCTTTTGCACCAATTAAAAAAAAATTATGGGAAAAAAATTATATTTTTCTGATTTTCCGCAAAAATATTATATTTTTCTGATTTTACAACAGTTTTTTTATTGCCGCCACCGGGTATCGAACTTGCAACCAACTGATTGATAGTCTAGCTTTCTACCGCTGATATGGAAGTTGATTGGCATAAAAACACCACTTTGTCATTGCGAATTATTGTGCTTTAGTCTCTTCAATAAAAGACTTTTTAAACAAGTACAAAAGGTGCTCTGCAATTCAGTATTGTGTTCACTTCTTTTCCATCATTTTTATTTTAAATATTTGTAAAGTTTTAAATATTTAAATATATTGAATTTGAACAAATTAATTACAAATATTACAAAAAAAAAAATAATAAATAAACATATAATAAATAAAAAAATAAATAAATTAAAAATATATTTATACCTTCAGGAATCGAACCCGCGATCATCTGTTTAGAAATGCCAAATGATACCTAAATCACTTTTTAAGATCGCTTTCAGAGCAATTATGGTTTAGAAGCAATACTTAAGTGATTTTTTAGTAGGTTTGAGGTTAAGAAGAAGAATAAACGTTTTTTCAAAGTTATATACACATTATTAATTTGCAAATCAGACTAGATCTAGTTTCTGCCGTTTTATGGACAGGCTTCATCAGTGATTTTCCATTAAATTGTATTTTTGTTTATATTTTATTGTCAGATTGTCTCTATATGATAATTTACTCTCAGAAGTGATCAAACAGACATACAAACATTCTACTTTAAATTTTTTGTTTACTTTCTTATCTCCTCTTTGTCACCTTTTTCACAAATGTTGCCACACTGACGTATGGTTTTACGTACAAGTGCAGGCAATTTGTGTATATCGGAGACGGACTGCCAGCAGAGCATTTTTATTTTTCTAGTAAAGTTTTGTTTTTTGAAACGCGTCATATAGACCAAAGGCAATTAATATTGTAATTAATATGCATTTTTATTAATTTTAATTAGTAGGTTTGAGGTTAAGAAGAAGAATAAACATTTTTTCAAAGTTATAGACAGATTAATAAATTGCAATTCAGACTGGATCTAGTTTCGGCCTTTTTATGGACAGCCTTCATCAGTGATTTTCCATTAAATTGTATTATTGATTTTTTGGATGTTGTTCAGAAGTAATTCTAAAAAAGCTGTAAAAATATACTAACGGATACTTTGGAAGCAATGAAGGAAGTGATTTTTTTAAAGTTGTTCAGAATTACTTCCAGAAAAGCAGTAAAAATACACTAACGGATGCTTGTGAACCAGTGAATGAAGTATTTTTTAAAGCATTACTTAAATTTTTTTTTGCTGGGAGCATATGCGAATTAACATCGCATTGTTTTATGAAAATTAAAATTAATAAAAATTAAAATTAAATTTAATACGAATATTATGAAAGTATTTAATTTAATTCTAATTAAAATAGATATTTTCGTATTTAAATCAATATGTCAACACTTATTTTTGATTTTATTTTCACATATTAATAATAAGTAGAAAAAAATACCAGATGACAATTGATTCTGACATGACAGTCTTTTGGGGATTTGTGAGAAGATTTTCGATTTTTCAACTGTTGAGTTTTTAATCAAGAATGGCATAACATTTAAGAATTAAAAGCATTCAACTAATTTTGTAAATATAATTAGCCGCAACAAGTTTTTTGTTTCTTCCCAAAAATTAGTTAATGTGTAACGAACGAGTTTTGCATCTATGCTACTCATTTAAAAGAAAACAAACCTAGTATGATTTCAAAGCTTTTTCTATTTAATATAATGTTGTTTCTGCTTGATTTTAAATTTTATTTTTCTGTGTGTAAGTCCTTAACCCTCTAAATGGCCTAAGGTTTTTTGCAATGAAATTTATACCATGTGTTCTTCGCAAAAAATAAACAATAAGTTCTTCTAGAACTTTTTTTCGTTGTCTGTTTTAGGCGAAATGGGCCAAAATACACTCAAAAAAAAAGTCAGTAAAGTCAGCAAAAAATGTTGCTGGGCCCTTTTTCGCAAGAGTTACAATATGGATATCTGTTGTTTTTGAAGTTTTTTTGGGTCTTCCGCGAGTTTCGACGGGATTTTTAGGCTTTAAAACATTTGGTATAAAAAATGGCGACCGATTAATAGTTTCTTCTATAGAATAAAGACTTTGGCCACTTTCTCTTAGCCTTGAAACAATTTTTCTCTCCTCCGGAGAACAATGACTTTTTCGACCCATCGCTGATTTTTATACCCTACACCACTACGTGGAGAGGGTATTATAAGTTTGTGCTGATGTTTGTAACACCAAAAACGTAGACCCACCTTATAGTATACCGATCTGCTCAGAATTTTTTTTATTTCGATTTAACGATGTCCGTCTGTCCGTCTGTCTGTCTGTCCATGCATTCTGTGCGCACTCTACAGGTCGCAAATATTAACATATTTTGATGAAATTTGGTACACCGACTTATGTCAGCCCAAGGACGACGCCTATTGATTTTGGTTGAAATCGGTCCATATTTAGACCTAGGTCCCATATTAGGTTCCCCGCAAAATTGGCTTGGTTACACGCTGCAGGTGGCAAATATTAAGATATTTTAACGAAATTTGGTTTGCTGACTCACATGGTCCAGAGAAAAAAGCCGAAAAAATTTTTACACAAGTACCATTTTAACCTATTCGAATTTCGGATCCAAACATTAGTTGCCTCTTAACCAGACTGGTGTAGGGTATTGTATAGTCGGCATGCCCGACTTTAACCTTTTTACTCGTTTTTTACTATATATTTCATTATGAATAAAGATAAACAAGAGTAAAATAACCAGCTTTTCTAAAAAACTAGAGCAGACTGCGAAAATATTTAAGGATTCAGCAAGGTATTTATTATTTTGACCAAGTACTGAAATCACACCTGTACAAAACTAACACACAATGAAAACAACGGAGAAGTCCCAGTTTTGTTTTTACTTGTAAAGGCATTGCCATATTAAAGTTATTTAAATAAAAAAGAATTGCCATGTTTACTTTCCGTTAAAGTGACTAAAATGAAACATAAAGAAAAAATAAGCAGGTGTACTTATTATTTTGACCATATGTAAAGGGTTGTTCAACAGGGACGCTACAAAAATAGAAAGACAGGGACAGCAAACGACGCCATATTTCTTGCCGCTCTATTGACATTTCTCTTCAGTAAGGTTTGCCATTTGGATGGAAAGATATACGAGCCAACAACGAGTCGAAAATATTAAAATCTACTACCGAAATTCGGAGTCAGTGGCCTCAACGTTAAGAGCGCTACGTCCAATTTATGGTCGTCATAATCGTCCTAGCAGATCAACAATTGAGCGTTGGGCTACGTCAAATCTATGGTCTATGCCAACAAGCCAGCGACGATTGATGAACTTCGTACGAATATCGAACGTGAAATTGCAGCAGTATCGGCCGATTTATATTTGAAAACCGTCGAAAATTGGGTTCAGCGTCTGGACTTCTGCAAGCGTGCCCGTGGTGGCCATGCAAAAGAGATTGATTTCCATATATAATGCCATCGAACGTACTTTCACAGGAATAAAGAATTTCATTGATATCCAAAACCGTTTTTGTTTTATTTAAACTTTTTTACTTTTGTAGCGCTCTTATTGAAAAACCCTTTATATGTAATCACATATTTTTTTATTTTTTGTATGTTTGCTCGTAAGCATGCTTATGCGCAGCGGGTCAATTATGTTTTTGTCTATCAAATATAATAGCTACTTTTGTAATGTAGGAATATTTAGGTACATCTTCGCATCCTGCAGCCGACGCACTATGCTTCGTCCCATGGACAAAAATCCAAAAAAAAAATTTTCTCTCAAATTGTGATTAAAGAAGGATTTTTTAAACATAAGAAAGCAACTCAAACAAATGTGAAAAAAATATTTGGTGTGATTGCTTTTGCCGCCAAGAGAGGGCGCTAAACTCAGAGAATTTTATGCAAAAATGACTTAACAGAAAAATGGGTTTAAAACCCATTGTTTCACGAAAATAATTCTCAAAAATAAATTTTTTTTATAACTTGTTCGAAGATTTATTTTTTATTTACCTCAATATATTTGTAGTTAAATTAAAATATGGATTTTAGTATATGTTTACAAAACAGATATTTTTTATTGCTCCGAAAAACACTTTTTTTTTTTTTGTTGAAAATCCAAAAATTACTTAAGTTTGATGGAGTATAAAAAAAAATTATATAAAATTAGATTTCTTTTTTTATACTGTTTATACTGTTATATAATAGATCATTAAAAAATTAGTTACTATTTTTTGCCACAAATTAAAAATAAATGGATTTTTTAAAATGCCTGAATTCATGATTTTTACACAAATTTCACGCATTTAAGAGTGTTTAGTATTCAAACCATGTGAACCTTCCATTTTAGGTATAGGATGTGTTGAGCGGACTTTTGTAAAATACTACGAGAAACATTTTTGTGGAAAATTCTAACCCTAATTCTAATTTTTTGGGCCCTTTTTAAAAAGGGACAAAAAAGACCTGTAAGTTGAAGAGTTAGAGGGTTAAAATGTTCCACAAAAATGTTCCTCGCAGTGTTTTACTTATGTTCGCTGAACACATCCTATACCTAAAAAGAAAGATTCCCATGGTTTTTCCTTAAAATGCAGGTTTGAGCGCCAATTCTGAATAAGTACGAAATTAACCCTTAAACACATTTTAAGTTTTTATTTATTACTGGCCTTTGAGTTAAATATTCAATGCTGATGTCTTCAGAGATTTATAGTAGAATTTCATGACAAATATTTTTGCGGAACATTTTAACTCTCTAGCTCTTCAACTTACGGGTCGTTTTTGTCCCTTGTTAAAAAGGGGCCAAAAAAGTCCCTTTAATTGAAGAGATAGAAGCTTAAAGTATGCCACAAAAATGTTCCTCGTAGTGTTTTACATAAGTTCGCTGAACATATCCTATGCCTAAAATGGAGGATTCACATGGTTTCCTACATACATATATTAATTGTATTTAATTTTTTTTTTTTAGAAAAATCTCTTTAAGCGTTTAAAACCCATTTTTTGTGAAAGGCATTTTTAATGAATCGATTTTACCCAAATTTGGTAAAAATATGGCTTGACCTTATATCAATTCACGTGCTAAATTTCATCGCAATTGGATAATTTTTGCAGGTTTTATAAAGATTTTAAAATAAAGGATATATGGCAGGAATAAGAGTCCTTGCTTCGATTTTGATAAAAATTTACACAAACGTTTCCAGTTTTATATGCATCTCAATGGATACTCTTTGTAAATTTACGTCCATTTATGTAGCTAATATATTACAGTAGACGCTCGCAAATTAGAGCTTTCAGTATTTCGAACGTCCAGAAATTCGAATTTAAAATTCTAATTTCTGAGCGTTTTTTTTTTTTTTTGGTTATTTGAATACACAGGAAACCCCCAATTTATTTTTATTCTGGTTGAATAAAGTAAAACTAAAAAGGGGAATCACCAAATTATATATATTTTTCCCTATTTGTTTTTTTTTTTGTTGCATTTATGTACATTTTTGGCTAGTTTATTTGTGAAATTTGATACGCGTGTACATATTATTTGGCAGTCTCTATTAAATAGTGAAAGTGTATCATTTAAAATGTTAAATAAACGTAAAAAAAACACTTTATCATTGGAAACGAAACGAAAAAAAACGTCCAGAAATTAGAATAATTCAGAAATTAGAATTGCCTCAAACACAAAGCGGTTCTAATTTGCGAGCGTCTACTGTATTTTAAAACTCAGGACCTATAGGTGGTGGGCGTGTCCTTGGCCCGACATTTCCAAAAATTATAATTTTTCTTAACTAAGGGGTTCTATGTCAGTATACCAAATTTCAAAACTCTGTCTCCACTTCTTCTATTTTTGTCCAATCGTTATATGGAGACGAAGCACTGTGCGACGGGTTGTTGGAAAATTATCATACAGAGACAGTCTGAAAATAAAATATAAACAATAACGCAAGTTAAAGGAAATAAAAGTGCGCCGTACACCCTCCAATATGAAGTATTTTTGCAAGGAGGTTTAAAAAAAATTTTTTTCCCGAACGTAGGGGTCGCTATTTACATTTTTCGTTATATCTTTGGCATTTACAGTCGGATCTTAAAGTGTGATATATCGATGTTTTTCTCTCGAGGAGGCCAGTGTTTCGCTCTAGTGGGCCATTGTCCTCAAGTATCCCGTTCGAGTAGTTACCCACCAGATCTCAGTTGCTACAACCCAAATGTAGCGCCCTAATGTCAGAAAATTAAAGCTCGCAAGAAATCATTAAACTTTTGCTAAGGAAGTTTTTCGATAAACCCAGTAGAATTTTTTTTATATTTTGGTTGCCGAACATATGGCTCACCTTTTTAAATTTTTTTCATTGGATTTTAACTTTATAGCAAACCACTGGTCTCCTCGAGGCAAAACAATCGATATACCACACTTTAAAATCCGACTTTAAATGCCGAAGCTATAACGAAAAACTGAAAAAGGCGACCCCTACGTTCGGCAAAAAAATTTTTTTTTTGTAATTGCCTTGCAAAAATACTTCATTTTGGAGTGTGTACGGCGAACTTTTTTTTTCCAGTACGGTCTACTGGCTATACGAAAAAGGCAGAAACTAGATATAGTCTGCTTTGAAAATTAATGTGTTTTTAATTTTTAGAGAAAAAGTTTTATTCTTCTTCTTAACCTCAAACTTACTAAATAAAACTACATATATGATTCTGCGAATGTGGTCATGCCAGCCAGTTCTTTTAAGTTACTTTTTGGAGCACTATGAAAGTAATCAAAATAACGTTGACCTTCCGGGACTAAACTCTAAAATAAGTAAAAACAATAAAAGCTGCATTTATTTAAATATTAGTGCTCCAGTCTTAAAGTAAATTTTAATTGATTTTGCACAAAATATTTCAAGTGTATAGTAAAAATTGTGTCTAATTCATTATGCAAAATAGTTTATTTATTTTTTAGATTTAACTTTGGGTGTTTTTGGCTCTTCCCATGTAAAAAGTTGGTCCCATTGCACATTAGCAATTATTTGTAATGACATGCATCAGTCGCTAGATGATTGAAAGCAACACATGCTTTATGATGGTTTTAGTTGCGTTCTCCTTATTGTTTAATGGATGTAAATCAATCCATCATACTTAACAAAAAAAAAAAAAGAAACAACACATTAAACATGGTACGACATGCATCCTAGCGTGTTTCAAAAAAAAAAATCTATATCCCAACCCTGTAATAAAGCCTTAGTATTCCTTACTTTTAATTCTCTATAAAACAGGGTATTTTTTCATTAAAAATAAAAACCTCTTTAAAACTTAATACATTCATTTCTTTCTTCCTTGAAAAAAATTTCACTTTTATTTTTTATTTAATTTTGGTATTTAATTGTAAAATCGTTTTTTTTTTTTTTTTTGATGTAGTATATTTTTAAGTGTTACACAATAAGTCTCTCTTGCTGCACTCACTGTTTGCCACTTCATTTTTCAATGCCCTGATAAATATGCTCGATATTTCATATTATTTATACAAGCATTACTTATATATTGAATTTAATATGTTGGTTATTTTTATGTGAGTGTATGTGTAAGTGTGTCATAATTCACTTTTCATCTGCACTTTTATTTTATTTATTTTTTTGTTCTGTATTCTGTGGCGTTATGGCAAAAATTTAATTTTTTTATCGTGTCGATAAAACAAAAAAAAAAAAAAATTAATGCAACAATCAACATTAAGTGCAATAATGCCTCTGTATTCATGATTTTATTATGGCGCATATAGTTTGGAGTGGATATTTCTGCAGTTTTGTTTTACACGCGTGTGTGTGTGTATATTTTTTGTGCGTTCGTTCAGTGATTTATTAAAGAAACGCGTGTCTCGTTTCGCTAATTTTTTTTTCATTCGTTTTATTGTGGTAATGAAAATGGTATAGTTTTAAATTATGCAGATTATATCATGTCAAAATGTAAGCATAATAATGATTTTTATTGCAAAAAATAATAGTTAATGGAGATGAATATCTTTAAACAAAATAACAAAAAACCGTAACTTTATTAGATTTAAAGGGTTTTGCAGTTGAATTTTATAATGTTGGTAATTTTTTTGAAGACAATTTGTACATCTTTAACAAAAAAAAAAACCTTAATTATTTTATTGCCGTGTTACTAAAAAGCGTATTCTTAATATTTTCGTTTAATTACATATTACTCATACGTAACTGCTAATTTACAGGGCAATCAGAAATATGCTCTAAAGGAATATCTACACGGGATAGAAATCTCGTAGGATTTGTGCTAAATTTGCCATATCTGATATTGTTGGCACTAAATTTTATCGCAAAAGTACCATCTCTAGTTGTCAATCAATTGTTTTTGTCCATTAATTTTTATTTAAATCAATAATTTATACTCCAAATTCGAAAAGGTGCGTTTAATAAACTGAAATATTCAATAATTTAACAAAAAGATTTAAAATTTTTTAGTAATTTAAAAAATTGTGTATAACAGAAGCCGTCAATGATTTGGATATTGCATTTTGTATAGAGTTGCATTTTCGTAAAGTCTCTAGATTTTTTTTTTCATCTGCACATGCACATTAGAGTGTCCCTTAAAAATAAATTTGTCATTACACCCCCAGTTTTATTGGAAATGGTCCCAAATGGAATAATTTTTTTTTTTTTTTTTTTTTTGGAAAACGTTAACCCGTGCCGAATGTTTTGGAAAAAAATTGAATTACTATTAAAAATTCCCAAAATTCGAAATTTCGAAAAAATTTATTTTTTATTTCATTTGTTCATTTAATATAGTCAAGATGATTCAGGCATGGAATTTTGACTTCATCGGATATCATTAACCGACTTTAGCCTGGAATCCAAAATGACCCATGAATTTGATAAAAATGCAAAATTGTGTTTTATTCTTAAATTAATTTTAAAGATTTTTTAAAATGCCTAATTTGGAGATGTCGATTGTTATTTGTACCACATAATAGTTGATATATAAGAAAAAAAAATAAATTGGAAAAACTATCATTCGACTTTGTGTTTGGAGCGACTGCTTTCCAGGACATTTTACAAAAATTGCTCATTTTGACAAAAATTTAACAAAATTTTAATGTTTTCATCAAATTTTACACAGTTTTCAGAAAAATATCACTTAAATTTGGTTAGACTATAATCATATTTATATATGTTTAAAAAATATTTAACACTTAGTGGCCTGGGGTCAGAAAAGAACCACGAAACTTAATATTAATTATGACTACGAAATTGTAAAGCCATTAAATTGTTAAAAAAAATCTCAACTGGATAAAAATAATTATTTTATGTAACGTTATCCACATTGGGTTAATTTTTTATACTTTTGGCCAAAAACGCCCCGCTAGGAAATTTACAGAATAACACCTTTCATAATTTTCGGAAAATTATCACTTTGAATGAATAAAAAAAATTTTTTTCTACGTGATAAAAATTTTTATTTTGAATAACTTGATCCATTTAGGGTTAATGTTCTCACTTTTCAGAAAAAAATACCCACTAGGAAATTTACAGAATAACATTTGTCAGATTATATTATGAAAGCTGTTATTCTGTACATTTCCTAGTGAGGCGTTTTTGGCCAAAAGTATAAAAATTAACCCCATATGGATCACGTTACAAAAAATAATTATATTTATCCAGTTGAGATTGTTTTTTTTTTAACAATTTAATGGCTTTACAATCGCGTAGTCCTAATTAATTATAAGTTTCATGGGACTTTTCTGACTCAAGGTCACTGTGTAAAATTTGATGAAAATATTAAAATTTTGTTAAATTTTTGTCAAAATGAGCAATTTTTGTAAAATGTCCTGGAAAGCAGTCGCTCCAAACACATACTCGAATTATAATTTTTCCAATTTATTTTTTCTCTTTAATATCAACTATTACATGGTACAAATATCAATCGACATCTCCCAATTAAGCATTTTAAAAAATCTTTAAAATTAATTTTACAAAAACACGTTTTTGCATTTTTATCAAACTCGTGGGTCATTTTTGCTTCCAGTCAAAAGTGGGTTAGTGATATCCGATGAAGTCACAATTCCACATCTGAATAACTTGGACTATATTAAATGAATAAGTGAAATAAAAAAATAAATTTTTTCGAAATTTAGAATTTTGAGAATTTTTAATAGTAATATACTTTTTTTCCAAAATAGGCCATTTTTGTCCAACATTCGGCACGGGTTAAAGTTTTCCAAAAAAAAATATATTTCTTCCATCTGGGACCATTTCCAATAAAACTGGGGGTGTAATGAACGAAAATCGACAAAACGCTATTTTAAGGGACAGTCTAATGCACATATGCCCATAAAATATGTTCTAAAATACGGAAAATGTGCTTCTAAAATTAAAAAATATGCTCTAAAACACATTTTTCTTTAAAATTGTAATTTTAAAACATATTTTTCAGAGCAATTGGAGGATATTTTACCAAATTTGTTTTATTTTCGAACAAAAAAAAAAAAAAAAAATGTGCGCGCTACCGAAATCGGTATCGTCCTAAAATAGTCATTTAAAATTTGCAAATAGCTCGAATTTTCAAAATTGGTGATGCAAAATAGAACACCGATTTCACTTACCCTCACGAGAGAAAAATTTCACTCACGCATAACAACTCACAATCTTATTTTTTCCTCTCACACTCACTAAAAATGTGAAATCGCCAAAAAATTTATGAAAATATTAATAAAAAGCTAATAAAAATTTCGTTAAAGCTCTACTCACGCGTACTCGTACGGAAATTTGACCCAAGCACACTCATTTAAGGACATTTTCACTCATTTACTTACAAAAATTACCTTCTTGAATAAAAATAATGGCCCTTACTATAAAAGAGTATTTTAAATTGAAAACCCTACAAAAATATTTATATTTTCAAACATTTTGATTGGTTGAAAAAAAATTAAGCAACCAGATTACTCAAAAAATTAACCAAGTCAAGACACCCAATATTTTAACTAAAGTCGACTTTAAAATATACATTGGAAAAATATAGATAGTAAGGACAAATGAGTTTATACTCTGAACTATACGCAGTGAAGCAACACTCAGGAAATTCTTCCTATTAAGGAAGGGAAGGAAAGGGCATAGAGAAGAACTGAAAGGTGGTGCAAGATGAAGGGCTTCAAATATGGCAACACTGCAATTGTGCGAGATGTTGAATTTTTAGAACAGTTGTTGGGCGCCAATTAATGCTAAGTTGGCGAACTTTGTTGAAGCTTTTTTATATTATTTTACTTCGGTGGCGTTAAGTGCTATAGGAACACCGAAGTAGGACGCTGCGATATGTACGATATGTGGGATAGAAAAAACTCATAAATATTATAATTTTTCATAAATTTATGTTACCTTGGTTGGGGATCGAACCCGCAACCTCATGTGTAGCAGTCCAACGCGCTAACCATTACACCACAGCGGCCACACTATACGGCTTATTATTTAGATAATAAACTCATGGAAATAAATCTGTAAAAGTAGCAGAAAAAGTAACTAAAAATTATGTTGCAGAAAAAATTGTTAAATTAGCAGATTGTTTTTTTTTATATATAAATAATACTATAATAAGAACAGCAAAAATAAAACTGTTAAATTTACAGGATTTTAGTTATATTTAAGTAAGCTTATAGTTAATTGTAAAAATAAATTGTAAAAATCTGTAAAATATGCAAAAAATTTTGCTACACTCAGAAAACAGATTCAGTTCTGATAACTGCATTTGTAGCCAATCGCATGGTTCAGTTGTGATAGCCGAATTTTTCAGTTGAGCCAACAGAAAACCAATTGAGACAGGACTAATTTGACTGTGGCAACGGAATTTCAGTTGTATCAAGAATAATTCGGTAGCCATAACCGAAAAATTCATTTGATGCAACTGAACCATTCGATTGGCAACAAATGGGGTTGTCAGCACCGAATATGTTTTCTGGGTGTAAGTATTACTGGTAGTGGACTAGACATAGCAAAAATAAATTTTTATATCTACAAAACTTTTGTTATATTTAAGTTAAATTTAGTTGAGTGCAAATAGCAGTCTATCCTGTTAAATTAACAGAAATATTTGCTAAAAAATTGTAAACTGCTGTTTTCAAAAGTTTAGATTTTATTTGCATTAAAAAAAAATCAAAAAAAAAACTTAGAAAATTAAAATTTTTTTTGTGATTTTTTCGGCTACTAATTATTTAGCAATATTTTTTGCTGATTTAAGAGGTTAATTGTTATATTCTGTTAAAAAAAAAATTTAACATAAATATAACTAAAATTCTGTATATTTAAAGGTTTAATTTTTACTATTCCTACACTCAAAAAAATAAGTTAGTAGAAAAATTTGTAAAACGTCTTGTATATCAAGTGTACTAGTTTTCAGCAATTTTTTTGCTGAAATTCCGTTTTCAGCAAAAATTTTAGTTATACTTTTTTAGCACTAAACTAATTTTGAACTATAGTTTTACTAATTTATTTTGCTACAAAAATTGTGCTGATAACCGCATTCATAGCGTGGACGACAACCAGATAGACAAGATATAGATGTCGCAGCTCGTCTGGAAACGGAAATGACAAAAAAAGAAAAACAACTCTACACATATTCTATATTTAAATTTTCAGCAAATAAATTAACTAAAGTAAAATTTCGCTACAAGTTTTTTGAGTTTTTTTCAGTTTACTAATATTCAGCAAAAAGTTTAGTGATTTTAGCAAGGATTTTTTTCATTTGCAGTCGACTAAGTGTTAGCAAAACTTTTGCTGAAGATTACTATTTTTTTTGGTAAAAATCAGCTCGCTGATTTTCAGCAAACCTTTTGCTGAAATTACCAACTTTTTTGCAAGCACGCTCCTGACTAAAAATTTGCTGACACAGCAACATTTTTTGCTGACTTTACTGACTTTTTTTTTGAGTGTATCTTACAAAAAACTTTATTATTGCACAACTTATGCCTTCTTTAAAAAAATATTTTTCAAATTTATTAATTTTTTTGGAATGTTTCTGTTTTTAATCACGAATACAAAAATAACACAAAAATTATTATTATTACATTACTTGGTGTTGTTAATGACTTCGCTCGTTTTATTTTGAGCTTTATGAGAGATGCCACTATTCGTGTTGTCATAGATTCGGTCTCATCCGACGATTTTCAGCTGAATTCAGTGCGGTTCCCTAATTCTGTTCTGTCGTGGTCTTTCTCCTTCCCTATTTCTTATCTTTCTCAATGATCTTCTAAGTCAAACTTCCAAACATATCTACTGTTTCGGAAATGACAACAATATTTGTCCTTCATTTTCCTTCGATCGTAGGACAAGCTCTGGGGGCAAAAGGCAGATTATGTATGACACACTAAATCGTGACCTTTTATACAATTTCCCAGTGGGGTTGTGCGAATAAAGTCGACTTTAATGCACGAAAGATCCAATGTTGTTCGTTGAGCCAAAGGGCTTCGGGGTCAACACTGCCATCTATATATATGGGTGATATCGATACTGATGAATCGTATACTCTTGATGTTCTGGGCATGAAAATTCAGTATGATGTTCGCTGGAACAAGCATGCTTTTTAGGTGTCCAAAGAGGCATTCATGTGTCTAGATTGTTTACGTCGGTGAAAGAAGTACTTCACTCCATCTCATTTACTCACTATTTATACCACCTATGGAAGACAAATAATACTAAAATTAGATTGATAATATTGACAACTTGCAAAAATCAATAATAATCGCATTTTTTTTTTAAAATGCGATTATTATTACAAAAATCAATAATTTGTAATAAAGAAAATAGCAAAAATTATTGCTAAAAAATTGTACTAAAAATCAGTACAAAAATAGTAAAGTTTAATTGAAAACTGTTTACAATTTTTTTTACTAACTGTTTTTCTGAGTGTATTATAAAAACTAAGAAATACAATTTGTAAACAAATAAATAGTGACGTACTCTTTGTACGAACGGAAAATCGCTAAAAACTATTAAAAATCGTTACAAGCACAGAAAAAATGCTAGAAATAGAGAAAAACTTAGGAAATTGACAACATTGTCAACAATCAATGACCAAATGTCATTTTAAAGTTGTCATTGATTTCCCTGATTTATCGGTATTTTAAAGGATGGTTGTACTTTTTGTTTTTTTGTAATTTCCTATGACTATAATTTACTTGCATTATTTTCAAATATTTAATCAATACGAAATAAAGCAGGTGCCATACGGGGTTACGGAGCGTATGATTTATATTTTCTGCTATTCCCTATCACTCATACGTATAGCGGTTAAAATTTAGAGATAATAAATATCTAAAATTTATACATAAACTTTAGCTTTTTTTTTAACACACACAAAATAAAAATCCTTTACATCAAAGTGATTAAAATCTATATCCTTTAAATTGGGGAAAAAGTATCAACTAATACCGTTAAACATTTTAAACTACAAAAACACAATGACTAATACTAACAGCTTAACGAACAAATTGATTGTTAAAAATTTATAAAGCTTAGCAAAAACAAAAATTCCATAAAAGTGATAAAAATAAATCCAACAAATACTTGCACTTTAGTAGCTATAAACAACATAAAAAAAAAACAACAAACTAAATACAAAACCATGATAAAAATATATAAAGTTTCCACGATATGAAAAATAAACAACAAAGAATTAAGCTTAAAAAATGAAGCCATTTAACAAAAAAATTTAAAAAAATTGGAAAAAAGGGAAAATAATTTGTATAAAAAATTCCGGTAAACAATTTGTTGTTAAAAAAAGACATTACAAACTCTAAAAAAATGCATAAATGAAAAAAATATAAAAAAATAAAAAAAAATTCATTCACTATTTTTAAAGCTTAAACTAAATAAGGACATAAACAATACTGACATTTGGCAAGAAAAAGATGAATATAAAAAAAAATTTAATATAAAAATTGTATAAAATAGTAGAAACAGAAAGTGGCACAGCTCAGCTGCTGAAATATGAATGTTGATGAGAACAACATTTTATACAAAGAAACACTAGAAAAAAACCGATAACAAGTACAAGGTATAGGAATAACTTCACACAGTGTTTGGAATGGCAACTATGTTTGAATAGAACAGGTGTAGTGTTTTAAAAATTATTCTAAACACAAATAGCGTTTTGAAAACTATTCTAGATATTAAAAAAATATATATGGGTGATATCAAAAAATGTGATAAAAACCGTGTAACCACCGAATTTCTAATGCATGGTTTACATTTGAGTTACATATTTCGATATATATTAGCGCATTGTCACCTGTTTTACAAAATTTATAACAATCTGACCAATTTTTGGTTAACACATAAAATTTGTGACCAATTTTATAGGCGAAATGGAAACTCCGTAACAAGTAACTCATAAGGTTTTTTAACTTTAATAGCTTATATTTTAATAACCAATAAAGCTAAACACTAACAGTAAGAATTTTTATGAAGAATAAAAGTGCCGTTTTTAATAAAAATTAATACATTTTACAAACTTTTTCGTATATCTTAGCTATCATGACTTCAACTCTGTAACGATTTTTCGTCTTAATTTTTGATAAAAATTCATATACCAGAATTTTGGAGTTATCTATTATTTATATTCCGAAAAGTATAATGTTATTTATACTCAAATGATCGTTGGACTGTAGGTAATCATCCAGTATAACAGACTTGAAGCTTTTCTGCAACATGTAACATTCTCGAGATGAAAAAGGATGTCTTTAATAAGATTTGAAAAAATGTTGTAAACTCCGTTCCTAATTTTTACACCAAACTATTTAACGAGTAAGAAAAACAATGTCATATTTGGATTCACCTTGTAGGCATCATGCGATTTTGTTTCGGAAAAAAAATTCTGACAAAGCGTTTCTGAAAGAAAACGCAAAAAGTAACCAAATGTAAACTCCGTAACCACAATTGTTTGCATCAGGTTTCATTCAAATAAATGTAGATAAATATTTAAAATATTTTAAAATAACCATAAACAGAAGTGATTCAACTAATATTTATGCGTCAAAAGACGATTCAACTAATAATTTTTCGTCAAATCAAAAAAAGTTATCAGTTTTTTACCCTAAGCTGCTGGAGCGAAAAACGATTGATTTTGCATTTCATTGGTTTTGAATCGATATTTCGAGTCATTACTGACATTAGTTTGACAAATTAAATTTGTTTCACATAATTTAAGAATTTTTTTATCGTGAAATGTTATGTTTTTAATATATTATTTTGTAACTGCGCAACCGCTGTTTGGATTTTAAAAAATTTTATATTTTTGAAAAGCATTTAAAAGGACCAAAAATACAAAATTAAAAAAAAATTAAAATTTTTTTCGCGGAATGAATTGTATTTTTATTCGCGAAACCGCCAATTTGATAAACACAAATTATATATCATTGGAAAAGAAGTTGAAAACCCAAATTCGAAAAACTAATAAATTGAAGAAAATTCGTACCCAATTTTTTTCTATTATATCTTTTGCTTGCAGAAATGTAAACTCCGTTACAACAAAAAAAATTAAAATTGTGCAAAAAAAGTTATTGCGACAACTTGTAGAAGAGATTTTTTGCAATTAGTTTCATAATGACTAAACTTACTGATTCCATTAAGAAGAAACCGAAATATTAACACTTTTTGCTTCTCACAAATTTGGCCCAAAAATTTTTTTGATTTCATCCATATATAACCAAATTATAACTTTTATTTAATTTTTTTTTATTATATACAAGTTTAGACAAAATTAGAAAAAAACAGAAAAACTTTTTTTGACAACACACCGCTTTGTCTTCCGTTTTTTTTTTTTTTTTGTGGTAATTTAGCCATTGATCTTCCAATTCTCTCTGTGTACATGGTTTTTAGCTTTTTTTTATTTTTTGTGTGAGGCTTTTCTGTTTACATTTGCTCAAAAAGTAAAATATACTGATTCACTACACCACGCTCATTTATCCGCAATAAGAATAAAGTCTTTCCAATAAATTTTTTTTGACATACCCTACGGGAAATTTTAACAAACTGTCACCGAACTGCCCCCTTTATATGAAATAGACTGGTCACTTTAACATGGCGTTGTCATAGGAGGGGGAAATTGACTCCTTGTGACATGTCACAAGACAAATCCTAGGACAGGTCCCTGAACTTTGTTTTTTATGAGAGTTCAGTAACCTGTCCTAGGATTTGTCTTGTGACATGTCACAAGGAGTCAATTTCCCCCTCAGGGGAAATCCTAGGACCTGTCCTAGGATTTGTTTTGTGACATGTCACAAGGGGTCAATTTCCCCCTCCTATGACAACGCCATGTAAAAGTGACCAATCTATTTCATATAAAGGGGGGAGAAGTAATTCTGTGAAAAGAGCCATAGTCAGTTACTGCCGGTGTCATTATTTTATTTTTCTTCCGAACCCTCATACACTGAGAGAAATCAGCATGATACCAATGAATTTTTACACTAAGGCAATAAAGATTCACTGGAACTCGTCCATTGAAACTTTTCATAAGACGAGTGCAGTTTTGCATTAAATTGTATAAAGAATTTAATTTTATTTATTAAAAATGTGATGTACTCAATGAAAAGGTTTCATTCAAATTTAGTTTCATAAAAATAGTGAAACTTTTTTATTAAAACGAAGAAAATTTTCATTCACTTTTTGAAGAAAACTTTATTACTTAAGTGAAAAAAATCATTAAAACTAGTGCCAGAAAATTCTCTCTGTGTAGATTCAAAATATATGTACCCTACACCGGCATGTTATCTCGAATTTCGAAAACTTTTGAGTTTCGTAACATAAAAGCACTCGAATGATGCATATTGTTTATTAAAAAAATAAGAAAAAAGATTTCGAGGTTGCTTATTATGGTATTCAATCGATTAATTGTTGTTCGATTAGTATAACATTTTTGCTCAAAAATTGTTCGAATAATAATTAAAATTCTAATAACTTAAAACCAAATTCGTAAAAATATATATATTTTTTATTCGAATTATTCGTTATTCGAAATTTGGACATATGCAAAATTAATTTTGAAAATAGATAAAAATAAAATTAATAAAAAAACTAATGTGGAAAAAACTTGTGCAAATTTAAATGTTACTGACAATTTAGAAAACATTGTTTTGTATTATTGTTTATTCATGAATGGATGTCATTACATTGCTAGATCTGTCAAAACAACAGAGTAGTATATTGGAAGATGACAAAGCAAATTGTGGTAAAAACCTTTTGTTGTTTTTGTTTTTTCTTTGATATTTTAAATGCTTAGTAACGTTCCTAGACGATAACAAGAAATTCTCATTGAGTTTGTAATTTAACTTAACAAATATTTACAGAAATTCTAAACATGTCGTCCCCTGACTATTTCCTTAGGCAAGAATGAAATCCGGATAGGGACATATCTACAACGGATTATTTTTCACAATTTGTTAAATACCCCGGTGTAGAAACGGTAATGACATATCATTATTTTTTGGACTACCAGTAATGACACCCACTTACCTTCTGCATTATTTTAAAACATATAATAATGAACTACTGATAATGACTTACTTTTATCATTATTTCAAACAGAAAATAATTTTATAGATTTTTTTGAAAATTTTTTGAAATCTATTTTTAGACTCAATATTTTTTAAACACTGGTAAGGATATATGTAACCACATATTTTTTGATTTTTTGTATGTTGAAGAGTAAGCTTACTTGTGTGCAGCAGGTCAATTATGTTTTTATCTATTAAATATTACATGTCGATATAGCTCAGATGGTAGAGCTGTTGACTGGCAATCTGTAGACCCAGGTTCGATTCCCGCACCAGAAAATTTTATTTAAAAAAAATACAATAAAAAATATTTTTTTTTTATATAATTAATTTTTTTGAAAATCTATTTTTAGACTCATTATTTTTGTCAATACTGGTAAGCACATAGGTAACGATATATTTTTTGATTTTTCGTATGCTGGTGTGTAACGACAACTCATTATTTTTCGCGACATCGCCATATAAAGGTAATAAGAAATGTAATAACAAAAGTAACTAGTTACCATTACCAAGTATGTAGTTACATAACAACATATCTGGTAATGATTTTCTACACTGGGACGTTTGGGATTTTAGCACATTTAATTCCTTTAGTGCAAGTAATGTATATCCCGATAAAAATAAATTTAACAAAAAATTTTATTCTTGCCTAAGGGTACGACCTTTTAGAAATATTTATTAGGCTAAAATCACAATTTGCTTTGTCATCTTCCATAACACTACTGTATTTCTTCGACTGATCTAGCAATGTATTGACATCTATTTACGTATAGCCAATTTTTAAATTATTTTTTTAAGGAATTATAAATTGCATTAATTGTCAACACTGATTCTAGAAAAGTTTTTCAAAAAACCGAACAAAAATGACACTCATTTCAACAGTCTTCAGATTAACTAAAAATCTACGGTAAAATATGATAAATATTGATATTAGACGAAAGTACCTACATATTAATAAATAATGTTATATGATTCGACTTATAAAGTCTGAATTTAAAAGACAAATAAATTGCTTTTATAAATTACTTTTTTTTAACAAAATTATTAACAATACAACAAAATTGGTGCATTATATTACACAGAATTTTGTTCGTTTAATCGATTAATTTTTAAATTTTGTTCGATTATTCGGTTAAGAAAAAAACCAAAATAATTACTCGTCCAAAACCTCAAGAAAAACATTTTTTGGAAAAACTGCTATCGCCATTGTTTTTAGCATACAATTTCACCTTGGAAAGGTAATATTTAAAAAAAAATTAAATCAGCGATTTTTTTTATTACCTACTAAAAAACCTTAAAAATAAAAGCTGAGGAAAGGTCAAAAAATTTAAATTTGGGCGCCTCGAAAATGTCGTAGTGGAACTTATTTTTCTTCATGCCAAAAGCTATCGAAAAATCGATGGCACAATATCAATTGCTAAATCGACCCAGCCTGCTGAGCATATTATGGGAGAAATCTTTTGTAAAATTCCGTAGAGTAGTTTTGGTTTACCACAGCATCACTTACAAAGAAGGGCTCCATATTTGGTTCCCTCAGATTTGAATGAAATTCACTTTACTTTGATAAAGATGACAGATGACATGCTCACAATTTTAGCTTCCTAATCTCATATTTGAGGGTTAAACAGTATCGAAAATGTCCCAGTTTTTCGATTTTTTGTATTTTTTCATGTTTTTTTTAAAAAGGAAATGTATAAAGTTGGGTACTAAGTTGAAGATCTACTAAATTGTGAACATAAAATATTACAGAAATTTAAAAATAAAAGAAATTGCTTTCAACATTTTTGAAACTCCTTTTTAAGCTCTAAATATAAATTTTGGCCGATATGTTTAGAACCGGAATTTTAATTAATTTAATTTTGACACCCTTTATACAAATTTCACTGAAATCTGCAGAAACTCTGAAAGAGACTCTCTTTGTTGATTTGAAATAATTCACTATACCCTAAACTACTACGTGGACAGTAGAGCGTACCACCTTACAGGCAAAAAAAAAAAAAGTGCGCCGTATACCCTCCAAT
The DNA here is from genome assembly GCA_949987735.1 of Leucophora obtusa. Classification (NCBI taxonomy): domain Eukaryota; kingdom Metazoa; phylum Arthropoda; class Insecta; order Diptera; family Anthomyiidae; genus Leucophora; species Leucophora obtusa. The sequence goes on along the minus strand of OX465299.1, from coordinate 63,729,117 downwards.
ATGAAGTATTTTTGCAAGGAGGTTTCAAAAAAAAATTTTTTTGGTTTTTTTTTGCCGAACGTAGGGGTCGCAATTTTACATTTTTCGTTATATTTTTGGCATTTACAGTCGGATCTTAAAGTATGATACATCGACATTTTTCTCTCGACGAGACCAGTATTTTGCTCTAAGGGCCATTGAGCTCAAGTATCCCGTGGTAGTAGTTACCCACCAGATCTCAGATGCTACCACCCTAATGTACCACCTTAATGTCAGAAAATTAAAGCTTGTAAAAAATCATTAAACTTTTACTAGGAAGTTTTTCGATAAACCCAGTATACATTTTTTTTATATATTGGTTGCCTAACGTAGGGGTCGCTTTTTTAAATTTTTTTTCATTGGATTTTTCTTTTATAGCACCACACTGTACTCCTCGAGGCAAAAAAAATCGATATATCACACTTTAAAATCCAACTTTAAATGCCAAAGCTATAACGAAAAATTGAAAAAGGCGACCCCTACGTTTGGCAAAAAAAAAATTTTTTTTTTTTGAAATTGCCTTTTAAAAATACTTCATATTGGAGGGTATACGGCGAACTTTTTTTTTGAGGTACGGTCTAGTGTCCAGTCCCTTTCAAACTCAATCGATCTTACTTTATTCGATCATATATCCAAATTTCTTAAAACTAGAGAGCTTAACTTCAAATACTTGTTTTGTCAGGCATTTCTTTTAATTATATTTTTGTTATAATATTTAAAAATTTTTCCTTCCACTATGCAGCTTGCATTTGTTCTAAACACGTAGTACATAGTAAGTTTGTTTCGAATGGTGGCATTATATGATGTTTTGCTCGACTGGCTACAATCTTTGCATAATACTGCATTAAGCTGCAGCTGTATGCTGCATTACTTCTATTCTAAATGTATGTTGATGTGTGAGTGTTGGGTGCTTTTTATTAAGATTCTATTTTGTGTGCGGAAGGAAGCATTAGAGTGAAAGGTGACCAATTTTTTTTTTGTTTATCCAATTTTTTTTCACTATTTTTACGCTGATGCCTTCTGCATTTACATAAAAAAATGGTGGAAAATATATATAAAAAAACAACAAAACTAAAGCATTCAAGTTGAAATTTATAATGGGATTTTTTGTTTTCTCATACAACTTATACAATTTGTACAAAAACATTGTATGAAATTCATACTATGAATAACAACCAACCATCAACATATAAACATTAGGGTGGTAATTATATGGAAAAGATTTTTTTATGTTAATCAAGCAAAGAAAGGATACTAAATAAAAGCTTAAAAGTAGAAATGGTGAACATTTTAAGAACATTTAAGAGGATTTTCTCTCTAATGTTGAAAGGACAAATAAATGTATCAATCTACTAATTAACTATCACCCTAATATAAAATATATGTGCAAAAAACAGTAGCTTCCCTACTAAAACAAGCACCCAAATGAAATGAAATACAACTAAAACAAATAACCTCCTGAGTACATTTCTAGATTAAATCTGTTAAAAAGAATTGCAGTTGATTTTGTTGTTTATGTTTGCATTCTTTGTTTCTCTGTTTTACTGTATATTTTTTGTTGCAAAATAAAAAAAAAACATATCTGAAGGACGAGTTAACAAATACAACATACATGAAAACAGACATACATTTACAAATACAAACTGAATCAAACTATGTATGTTTGAGGTTAGGGTAGCAGCAAAAATTCAACTTATAATTTTAGTTTCGTCTGAACCCGATATAAGTTCTGAATGTTTAAACTAAACCGAATAAAGCCTGAGTTACTTGAGCGTAAACGTAAACACAACACATTCTTTGTTCTTATTTAACTTATTGATTCAGCTCGCAGAGATACGTTTACATTTACGATCGAGTAACGAAGCCTTAACTCTATGCCGTGCACCTTTGAGATGAAATTTCGGAATAAATAGAAAAAATTTGTATTTTGCTTATGTTTTAAATTTAAAATCTAGTACCCGGAACACAAATATAAAAGCATTTTACACTCGAGAAAAAAGTATTTTCTCTTGTGTCTTTAGACATAAAAACAACGAAGGAAGATTCGTAATGTAGAAAAAAGTTACAAATTGTATTAAATAATGAAATAGAAAAGGTTAGTTTCATAATATAAAATTATTTTTGAACAAAGCAAACTACGGCTAAGCCCATGCGAAACATTTGTTTTGTTTACGATAAATCTCGTTGTTTTTACAAATGTTATTGACAACGAACACACAAACAGAAATGTAAATAGTGCCCAAAGAGTACTTTTATGTAAATGTTGCTTTCAAAAAGTGTTGATTTATGACTGGTTGTACGTACCAAATCAGACAGTTCGTATACAAAAGTACATAATTCTCGTCCCGTTGAATTTTTGTACCTTATGTAATGGTTTTCACGCCATCATTTTCTAATTGCAGACAACTGAAGTGTTGGGGTGATGCCCACGAAACATTTGAATTTTCTATCATGAAAATGATCAACCTTTTTGAAACAACAAAATAAAATCTAATATGACAATATCATATTAGAATTTGGACTTGAGGTATAACAATATTCTAACTAAATATATGAAAATATCTTAAAAATAATTTTATTCTTTTCATGTTTGGCAGTACGTGTGTATTTTATTTGGTAAATTTACACACAAAATGGTTAAATTACACAAAATTTCTAAAAAAAAAAAATTGTACGCATTTCCAAGGTAGACTGGCAAATTTTATCTTACGCTTTATGTTTGTAATTTTTTTCATTTATGCAGTTTAGTTTCCTACAGATAACCTTAACAGATTTTTAGGTATGACGGTATTTTATTTATTTCCGCAACGGTATTTTAAGGGTAACGATATTTCATTTATTTCGATATGGGTTTTTAAGGATAACGGTATTTTAATTATTTAAGGATAACGGTATTTCGAAAATATTGTTTTAGAGTTAACGGCAGTTAGTTAAAACCGTATTGAATAGATAACGGTATTTAAGCGGTATTGCCTGCCAACCCTGTAAATTTATAAATATGATGGTGAATTTTTCGAGTTTGTTTTTTTTTTTATCAATGAGAGTCAGACGTCACTTTTCGTATTGGTACGACTCATTTAACAGTAATATGCGAGAATGAAAAATTTCTGGGCCAAGGTTTTTTTCTTAGAATGAACAATATTCGATTCATACACTCACAATATATTTTCCATAACCGATTGAGGTTTATTTAAAAAGTAATAGGTAAAGTTTGTTTTCAATTGAAGAATCAATTAAAATACATTGAAACATATTGTTTAACTTTTTATATTCGTCAATAAAAAACGAGTAAAAAGGTTAAAGTCGGGCATGCCGACTATACAATACCCTACACCAGTCTGGTGTATTGTTTGGATCTGAAATTCGAATGGGTTAAAATGGGGCTCGTGTCAAAATTTTCTATAATGTGAGTCAGCGCACCAAATTTCATTAAAATATCTTAATATTTGCGACCTGCAGTTTGTAACCAATTTTGGGGGGACCCTTATATGGGCACGAGTTCTAAACATGGACCGATGTTCACCAAAATCAATAGGCTTCGTCCTTGGGCCAACATAGGTCTATGTACCAAATTTCATCAAAATATCTTAATATTTGCGACCTGCAGCGTATAAACAGTATAATTTTGGTAGGACCCTTATATGGGCACTAGGTCTAAACATGGACCGATGTTCACCAAAATCAATAGGCTGCGTTACTGTGCCAATATAGGTCTGTGTACCGAATTTCATCAAAATATCTTAATATTTACGACTTGCAGCGTATAAACAGTATAATTTTGGTAGGACCCTTATATGGGCACTAGATCTAAGCATGGACCGATGTTTACCAAAATCAATAGGCTGCGTTATTGGGCCAATGTAGGTCTGTGTACCAAATTTCATCAAAATATCTTAATATTTACGACCTGCAGCGTATAAAGAGTATAATTTTGGTAGGACCCTTATATGGGCACTAGGTCTAAACATGGACCGATGTTCACGAGAATCAATAGGCTGCGTTATTGGGCCAATATAGGTCTGTGTACTGAATTTCATCAAAATATCTTAATATTTACGACCTACAGCGTATAAACAGTATAATTTTGGTAGGACCCTTATATGGGCACTAGGTCTAAACATGGACCGATGTTCACCAAAATCAATAGGCTGCGTATTGGGCCAATATAGGTCTGTGTACCGAATTTCATCAAAATATCTTAATATTTACGACCTGCAGCGTATAAACAGTATAATTTGGTAGGAACTTTATATGGGCACTAGGTCTAAAAATGGACCGATGTTCACCAAAATCAATAGACTGCGTTATTGGGCTAACATAGGTCTGTGTACCAAATTTCGGCAAAATATCTTAATATTTACGACCTGCAGCGTATAAAAAGTATAATTTTGGTAGGACCCTTATATGGGAACTAGATCTAAACATGGACCGATGTTCACCAAAATCAATAGGCTGCGTTATTGGGCCAATGTAGGTCTGTGTACCAAATTTCATCAAAATATCTTAATATTTGCGACCTGCAGCGTATAAACAGTATAATTTTGGTAGGACCCTTATATGGGCACTAGATCTAAACATGGACCGATGTTCACCAAAATCAATAGGCTGCGTTATTGGGCCAATGTAGGTCTGTGTACCAAATTTCATCAAAATATCTTAATATTTACGACCTGCAGCGTATAAACAGTATAATTTTGGTAGGACCCTTATATGGGCACTAGGTCTAAACATGGACCGATGTTCACTAAAATCAATAGGCTGCGTTATTGGGCCAATATAGGTCTGTGTACCGAATTTCATCAAAATATCTTAATATTTACGACCTGCAGCGTATAAACAGTATAATTTGGTAGGACCCTTATATGGGCACTAGGTCTAAACATGGACCGATGTTCACCAAAATCAAAGTTGTTCGTTCTTGGGCCAACATAGGTCTGCGTACCAAATTTCATCAAAATATCTTAATATTTGTGACCTGTAGAGTGCGCACAAGATTGCATGGACAGACAGACAGACGGACGGACGGACGGACAGACAGACGGACATCGTTAAATCGAAATAAAAAAAAATTCTGAACCGATCGGTATACTATAAGGTGGGTCTACGACCAATATTTTTTGGTGTTACAAACATCAGCACAAACTTATAATACCCTGACGACATAGTGGTGTAGGGTATAACAAGCCAAAAAAAATATGTATCGTCTGTAGGAGTTGCTATTTTCAGTCAAATATTCTATTTTTAGATTTCTATTTTTAGAAAAAATAATTTAACTAATTTCGTTGTTTTCTGTTTTAAAACAAAAAATTCAAATATTTTCGGTTTTCTTTTTTATTAAAATAGTTTGTACCTATATATACAAAATTATTTCAATTCAAATTGCAAGAAATTCTTAACTCATACACACAAACATAGCCAATAAAAACTTATAATACCCTGACCACATAGTGGTGTAGGGTATAAAAATATGAATGTGTGTGTTGTGTGTGCGTGTTTTGAAAATCCAAACAAAAAAAAAACTATCAAATATGAAAAAACAAACCACAAAATCGTTTTTTTTTATTTTCTGTCAGTTAAAAATTGATGATTGTTTTAAGACTATTCAATTATTTTATGGATTGTTTAAACAATGTTTTAAAATAAATAGCAAAATGGTTTGAATATATCAAAAATCAGTAGTCCTTTTTTAAATTGTGTTTTTAATTAATTTAATATGTATTTTAGGTTGTTTTTAACGATAAAATATTGTGAGTGTATTAACAATTTTTTAGGAACCGTTCAAGAAACCGCTTAGAATCGTACCAAATTCAACAATTTCTTCAGTGTTCGTCCTAGGAGAAACATAAAACTAGGTACCAGATTGCGTCTAATTATATTCATAATTGCGACCTACATACTGATTAAAAACATACATGGTCCGATGGACAGACTGACAGACAGACATCACAAAAGCGACTCGTCGATCGGTATAGTGTTTTTTGGCCTATTATCTTTGGTAGTTCAAAACATCAGCGTGAACTCATTTTAACCTTAACTTATTTGGTGGGCGCTGTGGTGTAATGGTTAGCTCGTTGGACTTTTGCGCATAAGATTGCGTTCGATCTCCAGCCAAGGTAACATCAATTTATGAAAAATAGTAATATGTATGAGTTTTTTCTATCCCTCATACATATCGCAGCGTCCTCCTTCGGTGTTCCCATAGCACTTAACCCCACCAAAGTAAAATAATATAACAGGGCTATGAACTAAAAAGCTTTAACAAAGTTCGCCAACTCAACATCAAATGGCGCGCAACAACTGTTCTAAGATTCAACATCTCGCGTAATTGCAGTGTTGCCATATTTGAAGCCCTTCATCTTTCACCACCTTTCACTTCTTCTCTATCCCATTTCCAAAGGAAGCAACACGTTAATTAATAGGAAGAATTTCCTGAGTGTTGCTTCTCATTACAAAAAAAAGGATAGATCATAGATCCGCTGGAAATTTTTTAATCAGAATTTGCAAAGGCCAATGGTTCATTAAGAAATTTGTTCAATTGTTTTTGCCTTATAGCGCTCACTTGTATAAAAACTGGCAACCAAATTTTAAATTTTGATGGAATATGAGTCCTAGAAGGCTACAGGTATTTTAAAAAATGTATATAATATAATAAGTTTGTTTTGATGTTTGCAACACCAAAAACTATTGGCTCTAAACCCACCTCTTAGTATACCGATCGACTTAGAATCTCTTTTTGTTTCGATTTGTCGATGTCCGTATGTCCGTCCGTCTGTCTGTCTGTCCATGAATTTTTGTTCGCACTCTATAAGTCGCAAATATTACGATATTTTGATTAAATTTGGTACACCGACCGATGTGTGCCCAAGGACGAAGCCTATTGGTATCTGTTATGTTTCCGATTTTCCCTTCTTTTCTCATTTTATAGAAAATTTTGACACAAGTCCATTTTAACCCATTCGGATTTCGGATCCAAACATTAGTTGGCTATTAACCAGACTGGTATTGTATAGTCGGCATGCCGGACTTTAACTTTTTTTACTCATTTTGTATATTTTAACGGATAAACCTTTATTAAAAAATATAAGAAATTTTTGTTTTTTTTTCAGTTGCCCAATTTTTAATTTTTTATGAAAAATATTGTGCTTTTTGGCAATTTTTTAGAATTATTATATGGCAACCCTGGAATTATAATTTCTATACGTTTGGCAGTATTTATAAAAAAAACTAGGTATTATTGATTTTTTGAATGAAAATTGGATGCATTTTAGAATTATTTCGATTTTGTACATTTGGAAAATTCATGTTCCGATAAATTATAAATTAGACGCAATTCACGAAGAAAATTTTACCACAGCAATAAAGTTTTGCTTTTTCTAGACAATTTATCGATCAAAGATATGTATACGAGTTTGGTGTTTCTTATATTTTAAAAAAATTTTGATGAAAGTTTCATCAAAAAAGGTCAAACATTTCATTTTTGTAAATGAATATTTTAAATTTCCTAGTAGTTTCTTTATAAGTGGCACAATATTCTGTTCACATTCTTTTAAAATTCGGTAAAAAAATTCTCCCATAAATCTTCATTGTTACCCTAATATGCGAGTAGTTTGTTACTAACACTCAAACAAATACACATGGAAGACTACCATTTTGTATGTACATTCATGTGTGCGTTTGTGTTGTTGTTGTTTTATCTCCCCATTTGTATACAAAGTATGGCAACTACCAACAGTTACAATAACAAACATAATGTAAATGGGGGCCAATATTGTGTTTTTTTTCCGCATACCCTTGCCTTAATTTATGTAAGAAAACACCAGACCAATAGTATGGCATCCTACCCAAGTTTAACGAAAATCCATCTACCCATCTAATTATATTGACAGTTTCTTTGATTTTTGATAAAAATAACAAAAAAATCAGTTAATTTTACATTAAAGTATATTGTTCATCGGCTTCACACAAAATTCTTTGAAATAAAATAGCAATTCAACATACAATTAGTAAATTTACATAATATTTGTGTCAAAAGTCAACTAAAGTTCAGCCATAGGTTTTTGGCTTAATTTTTAGAAAAATTGTATACATTTATAGTGATCTAATCTCACGTTTAAGTTTTAAACAGTAAATTACTACGTTATTTCTCGTTTTAAGGTATTTTTCATGAGTGTTCCCAAGAAATAGTGCGATATTTAAGTTCACTGAAATCATTTAATAATGAGCACAAAGTAAGACTGAAGTTTTAGCTGTTTAAAAAGTGCTTAGGACACATAGGATTCCATTAACAGACATCGTCTTATCTTGAAAATGAGTAAATGGTTTTTGTTTGAAATTTGTCAGAAAGATTATATATAATAGATATTAGTAGAAAAACTTTGAGGTTTGAACAATACATATTGAAGTTGAGGTTCACTCTCGCCCAATTTAGCATTTTCAGCAAAACGAAAATCGGTTTCATCCTCGTAAGTGACAGCACAAACATTATTATTTCTGGATTGTAGTTATATCTTGCCTGGACGAATAATTTATGTCTAAATCTACAAATTTTTATGCAATAGTTTCCGATATTCACTCTGTACCTCTTTTGGTCCATACCGAACCATAATTCTGTAGAAGAACTTGTTATTTATTTTTCATGCCAAACACGTGGTATTAACTTCATTGTAAAACAGCCTAGGCCAGTTACAAGATTAAAAAGTGATACAACTATATACGCCAAACTTAAATCAGGAGTGTAGTGGGTCTCTCGTTGACATGAATATAATGGCTAGAAAAATGAAATTTAAAGCAGGGTTGGCAGGCAATACCGCTAAAATACCGTTATCGATTCAAACCCCTTTCAACTGACTACCGTTATCCCTAAAATACCATTACCGAAATACCCGGAATACCGTTATCCTTAAAATATCGTTAACGAAATAACTGAAATACCGTTATCCTTAAAATATCGATACCGAAATAAATGAAATATCAATAACCTTAAAATACCGTTAGCGACACAAATGAAATATTGTTATCCTTAAAATACCGTTGCCGTTATTTTTAATTTTCTGCTTTTGGGAATTTCACATGGTTATTGAGTATTTTTTGTACATTAATTTGATAAATTGGTTCTGTTTTTATCTCGTTTGTTTTTTGTAAAAAAAAATTACGGAATGCATCGAAATAACTGCCCAGTCAGAAATCGCCAGTGGTACCAAAAATCAAGCACTGGCATACCACTGGGTAACCACGGTATTAAATATAAATGACTGGCAGAACACTCATTTGGTACGCTTTGCCAGCGTTTGCGAAAAGCGTTTTACCAGTATTTGTTTTACAAAAATTTCGGTGGTTTATAAAACAAACCACTGGCAAAGAATTACCTTGGAGTGATATGCCAAGGTTTGCAACCAGTGGTTATCCAGTGCTACCTAGCCAATGCTACCAGGCATACAAAAATCAATTCACTGGAAAACCAATGATTTTATAAAAATGCTGACGCTTCGTTAAAAAATGTTTGTAGTCGGAAGGTTCCGAGTTCAAATCCGGTTGCAAGGAAAAATTTTTTTTTGGATTTTTTTTAATTTAAAATTTTTTTTGTTTTATAAAATCAATTTTTTTGTTTGTGGGAAAGCTCCTTCAAGACCAACTTTTTTTTGCCCTACCAACTTTGGCATACTAGTTACAAAAAATTCTTTGCCAGTACTAGCATTTTGGCACAGCCAGTAGTTGTCCAGCTATTATCACTCATTTATGTGTTTAGCCATTAAATATTATATGTCTCGTTAGCTCAGTGGGTAGAGCAATTTTCTGCCAATCTGACGGCCTGGGTTCAAATCACGGCAGGACCAAAAAAAATACATATGAACTTTTTTTAAATTTTATTTTGGAAAATATATTTCCAGACCACCTATTTATTGGTTTTGCCAGTGTTTTGCCAACGTTTAAAAATTTTGTTCCTCCAGTGCTTTTCCGGGGCTTTTTGAACAGCCGGTCCTTTTGTCTAATGATGTTATCATTTTAGGAATGGGAAAGCACTTTTTGCCAGTACTTGTACCACCTGTTAAAGTGCTTTGCCACCGCTTTCCCGTTTGTATTTTTCTGACTGGGTGACTATCGTTACTCTTAAAGTACCGTTACCGATATAACTGAAATACCGTTAACCTTAAAATACCGTTGCCGAAATAACTCAAATACTGTTATTCCTTAAAATGAAATAGCGTTACCCTTAAAATACCGTTACCGAAATAACCTAAAATATCGTTACCCTAACGATAACCGCATTCGTTTCGGTTACCATCCATGATTTAAAGTATGTGTTTCTGGGGGCATGGACTAACTTATCAGCAAGGTACTTTTTTGAATTTTGGACAGGGACATTGCTAAAAATAGGGTTTGAAAGAAAAATGCCCTCATTAACGGCCTGATCAAAGCGCTGCACAGTGGGCCAGCATCATCGAATTTTGGCCAAAACTAGAATATTGAGTATATGAGTCTAAAGGATATCACAAAGGGGGTCTTGGTTGTTGCTGATCACGAATCTGAAATAAAAAATATAATATTCAAAATGGCGGATTTAAGATGGCGGCCATTAGTTTTTAGTTTTTAATATATTGGACTTAAAATAATCAATTATATAGGTCTAGGATCCGCATATTACAAATCTGAAATTCAAATTTTTAAATTCAAAATGGCGGATTCAATATGGCGACAAACAATTTTTTCATTAAATTTTTTATGTCGCCTGATTTACTTAAAATTTCCACCAGGGGAAGTTTTTGAGTAGCAGATTACGAATCTGAAATCAAATTTTAAAAATTCAACATGGCGGATCCAAGCGGCCATAAATTTAAAATAGTTATGTGTTAGAAAATAAATTACACTGTACAAAAAAAAAAGGTTCTGATGACGACTAATTCTGGCAGAGGGACCAAAGAAAAATATAAGTGTATCGGCATTTTAAAAGTTTTCGTCTGGCCCTATGTTTTTGGGGGGTTAAAATTTCCCCTATTTTGAAAATGTTTATTATGAATCGGCATAGAAAACCATGTGAATCTTCCATTTTAGGTATAGGATATGTTCAGCGAACTTATGTAAAATACTACGGGGGACATTTTTGTGGAACATTTTAACCCCCTAACTGTGCAATTAAAGGGTCTCTTTTGTCTCTTTTTAAAAAGTGTCTAAAAAGAACCATGATTTGAAGACTTAGAGGGTTAAAATTTTCCGCAAAAATATTTGTCATGAAATTCTACTATAAGTCTCTGAAGACCTCAGAGTTGAAAATTTAACTTCAATGCCAGTAATAAGTCAAAATTTAAAATGTGTTTAAGGATTAATTTCGTACTTATTCCGAATTGGCACTCAAATGTCCCATAAACCTGGACTTTAGGGGGCTAGTCTGTGTAAGAAAACCAGATCCTTCATTCAAGGTAATTTTTAGTGCTACACTGAAAATATTATTACAGTAACTGACTGTTGTTTATTTCAAAAGTTATCCGTACATTTATTTTTAAATGATTATTCAGTTAAAATACAAAGAAATATATTTTTCAACTGTTTTTGTCGTTTATTTAAAAAATAAATTACATATAAATACGGATTTTCTGTTACAGTTAATATTTTCATTTAAAATGTTTTGTTAAAAAAAAGAATTCCTTTTCAAATTCTAAGTCATTCTTACGGATTTTGTAGTTAATTTTTTGAAATTTAAAAAAACGAAATAAATGAAAAATCATTATTTTTTAAGGAGTTTGTAGTTTATTTATTAACATTTAAAAATAAATGAAAAGTTCTTTTAATTTAAATGAAAAGTCAGTAGACCGGTTTCAAGTGATTTTTCATTTATTTTAAATTACATTTTCAGTTATTTTAAACTACAAAGTATTTTGAGTGTATTTTTTAGTTTTTATTAAAACTCTGGAATGCTGGAAATCGGAGAGATCTGAAGGTACTAAAAAAATCTAGGTAGAAGACATCTTATGGAACCCATTGGCATTCAAGTTTTTCAAAAATCTCTTGGAACATTTTCGAGCTTTTTTTTAAATTTAGGATTTTCAAAAAAACCGATATTTTTGAGGTAAAATTAATAATTTTGTTACTTTTTTCGTAAATACCTTACAGGTTTCTATTTTGTTTAGAGAACTACTTTCACTTTTATAATTTGAGATTGTTTTTGGAACAAATTATTGTTTATCTATGATTTTTTTATTGTATCATTAAAATCAAAATTAAAAACTTTGACTTTGAACTCTCGCCAACTAACAACGAGTAACCACAATGATATAATAGTTCACTCACAAAATATTCAACAATCCTAGATTTTGAATATATAAACACATTTTCCCTTTACCTGAATTGTACTTTTGGCCAAAAAACGGCGATCCTGGCCCGCAGTGCGCTTGAGCTAGTGAAGAAATTTGGCATATAAGTTTTTCCTCTATCGTATACTATCGTACACTCAAAACTAGAAGAAAAAGTTACCAAAAATTTACTAAAAATGATGCTGAAAAAAAAACTGCTAAAATTAGCACAATTTTTTTTGCTAAATACTAGTAAAATAAGAACAGCAAAATTAAAACTGTTAAATTTACAGAATTTTAGTTATAAAGGGTTCTTCAATAAGAGCGCTACAAAAGTTTTTTTAAATAAAACAAAAACGGTTTTGGATATCAATGAAATTCTTTATTCCTGTGAAAGCACGTTCGATGCCATTATGTATGGAAATCGATCTCTTTTGCATGGCCACCACGGGCACGCTTGCAGAAGTCCAGACGCTGAACCCAATTTTCGACGGTTTTCAAGCATAAATCGGCCGATATTCGTACGAAGTTCATCAATCGTCGCTGGTTTGTTGGCATAGACCATAGATTTGACATAGCCGCACAGGAAATAGTCCAACGGCGTCAAATCGCACGACCGAGGCGGCCAATCGACTGGACCATTTCGTGAGATAACACGTTCTCCAAACTTGGTTTGCAATAAATTGATTGTGACATTTGCTGTGTGGCTTGTGGCACCGTCCTGTTGGAACCACATGTCCTCCAAGTCCATATCATCCAATTGGGGCCAAAAATATTCAGTTATCATTGAACGTTACAGTTATCACAGTAACGTGCCGGTCTTGATCATCACGGAAGAAGTACGGCACAATGACGCCGCCGGCCCAAAAACCGCACCAAACCGTAATTTTTCGGGATGCAATGATGACGCATGGAGTACGTGTGAATTGCTGTCTGACCAATAACGCATATTTTGTTTATTGACGAAGCCATTCATTATGACGACCATAAATTGGACGTAGCGCTCTTAACGTTGAGGCCACTGACTCCGAATGTCGGTAGTAAATTTTAATAATTTCGACTCGTTGTTGGATCGTATATCTTTCCATCATGAAATGACAAACCTTACTGAAGAGAAATGTCAAAAGAGCGGCAAAAAATATGGCGTCGTTTGCTGTCCCTGTCTTTCTACTTTTGTAGCGTCCCTGTTGAAGAACCCTTTATTTAAGTTAATTTTTGTTAATTGAAAATAACAAATCGTACTGTAAAATCTGCAGAAAATTTTGCTAAATATTAGTAGACTAAAAATAGCAACAGTAAAGTGATATATCTACGAAATTTTTGTTATTTTTAAGATAAATTTAGTTGAATGCTCATAGCAGTCCATCCTGCTAAAATCAGCAGAATAATTTTCTAAAAAAATTGTAAACTGCTGTTTTCAAAAGCCTCGATCTTTATTTGCATTTAAAACAAATCGAAAGAAACTTCGAAAATTTTAAGTGTTTTCGTGATTTTTAGGCTACTAATTATTTAGCAAAATTTGTTGCTGATTTTAGCAGGTTAATCGGTTATTTTCTATTAACAATACTTTTACTCAACTATAACTAAAATTCTGTATGTTTAAGAGTGTTATTTTTGCTGCTCCTATCTTACTTGTATAAAGCAAATAAAATCTGCTAATTTAGCAATTTTTTCTGCAGCATAATTTTTAGCTAATTTGTAGTAGTTGTAACTAAATTTTTTAAAAAAAATTGTTCTATTAGTGTGTAATTAAAACTCCCTTTCTGGAATATGACCCAACTAGTGCCGTGGTGCAGGGTTTAATATAGTAGGCATGCCCGACTTTAGTTCTCCTATTTGTACTTATTACTTGCCGTTTGATCTTCGACTGTTCGCTTGGTCTTATTTACTTCCAAATTTAACTAAACTCTGAAAGCTAAGCTTGGAATACTGTTCCTGTGAGAACTTAACATTAAACTAAAATCTTTGTGTACAACTGCATTTCCACAGAAAGGTAATTGGAAATTTTATAAATTTTGTTAACATATTTCATGTGTTTATCCCAGTCAACCTTCCCTTGTGCCAGATTTAGTTTATTTTTGTTCGTATTATCCATACAATCGCATACATGTACTCAGCATGTGATACCCTCTGGCAATTTGACATACTGCAGCAGTTAGCTGCAGTAGCAAGTGTAAAATGCATTTACTCTTTTCACTCATTTCAGCCATCCATTTTATTTTACTCCTTTCATCCATCCATATATTCATTATAATCTTGTGCTGTTGTTTATGGAAAGAAATATTTTTACAGCATTTTGTTTTACGCAAACATTCACACGTTCTCGTACACATAAAAAATGGTACAAAATAAAACGGATTTCCTTTTTTGCCGCCATTCAAGTACTTTTTTTCGCCCTTTCAGCTTATACATCTTCAATTTTTATGTGCTTCTTTAAATCTTGGCTAAAAAACATTTCATTTTTTTTTTTGTTAAACAAAACAAAGCACAGAAAAAACTTAGATTCATTTACCCAATGCTGCAAGCATAGTTGCATTCACTTTCGTTGTTACAAAAAAAAAAAAAAAAACAAGAAAAGTAAGGTTAACTATAAAATAATGAAAGTTATGAGGTTGGATTTAACACACAAATATAAGGGGCATAAACAAAACTGTTCGCATTAAATTACAACACAAAATCTGAGGTAATTTAAAGTTAAAAATTATTTTGGAATGGATTAGAATGTTGTTTGAATAAGAAATATTTTCAATTTAAGATGAGGAAGTTTACAAAAAGGGTCATGAAATATGATTATTTTGTGTAAAAGGGAGACTATTGATATACATGCAAACAACAACTTTAAATAACAGACAATTTAGTGTTTTTGTAGATTTATATTGTAAAATTTAGAACACAATGCAATTTTACATTTACAATAAGGATATTCACTTTTTGAATTTTAGACAACACCACAATTTAACGCTTTTAATTTGAATTATTTTATTACATAAAACAATCGGTTTTTACACACAGAAAACAGATTCGTAGTTCCAACCGAATTTTTCGCCAACCGAATTTTTGTTGTTCCAGGTACAATCACTTTTATTTATTTTTACTACCATTGTAACTACCGAAATTTATTTACAATTTTTGAATTTTTGTTGTGTTAATAGATTTCTTTAATGTTTGTGGATTATAAATTCTATAAATAGAAAAACACGTTCCACAAAATTTATTTAAAAATTAAAATTTTTTTTGTCGCTAACTGGGATCGAACCCCCGACCCTCCGATTGTCAGCCCATTGCTTTCCCTCTAAGCTAAGCTCCATTTTAATTTTTTTTTGTCAAATTTGAATTGCTTCAGGTTTGAATATTTTGTCTATAAATAAAATTATATCAACAACAGAAAATCAGTTGTGTCTTTTAATTTGAATAAAAAAAAAATTAAAAAATTTTTTTTCGCGAACTGGGATTGAACCGGCGACCTTCCGTTTGTCAGCCCATTGCTTTTACTCTATGCTAAACTCGACATACATTTTTTTTGTCAAATTTCAAATTTGAATTTCTTCAGATTGAAAATTTGAATATTTTGTTTTTGAATAAAATTATATTCACAACAGAAAATCAATTCCCAATAAGCACATAGGTTTTAAAAATTCAAGTGCTTTAAATTTTGTTTGAATTAAAGTAGATTTCAAATCCTAGCACTTGTTTATTTAACAAAAACATTTCAAACTTGAATTTTTGTTTCCCTTTTGCTGGAGTATGCTATTGAAATAAAATGTAATTAAAGTTGTATTCAAGCCTTGAAACTGGAAAACAGGGCTGGAATTGAACTTGTTTTCAACTTGAATTCCAGTGAAATTGTTTATAGGGTTGTGTCTTTTAATTTGAATCAATAAAAAAATTATTTAAAAAAAAAGCAAGGTTGGCAACCGAAATGAATAACGGTATAGGTATCGGTATTGCTGTCGATTTTTGTTTGTTTCGGTATCGGTATCGGTAACGGTATTCTAATCATATCGGTATCGGTATAACCGATACCGAAACAATAATACCGGTATATACCGGTATTATTGAAAAAATTTACAAAAAAATTTAAAAAAAACGTTCTTAATTATAAAAAACTCAATTTTATTAAATTTTTATAAAGGATAACTATAGTTTATGGAAATGTTTTTATAATATGAACAAAAAACAATAAGGCCTGGTATCTTATGTGATATTAAACAATGATTAAGAAGAAAATCATTGTTTAGCACTTAATTACAGTAACTCATCAAATTTTAATCTCTGATTTTACTCTAAACATTGCTTAAATTTAATTACAGAAATTTCTGTGATTAAGACCTTAAACACAGATTTTCCACCCTACAAATCATGTTAGTATTAACATTTTTTTCTAATGTTGGTGACTTTTTAAAAGGTTTTACGTAGATCAATTAATTTGTAAATAAACACCGTACAACATCTTTATGTGCCATCTAAATAATGAACATCTTTAGTAACTTGCACATATATCTTCTCTAAAAATACCAATTGGAATTAAGAAAATATTTGGGGGAAATTTTAATAATATGACATAATATTGGATTCTGTATTAATAGTTTGTTAGAATCGGTCATAATTTTGATATTTATTTAGCACAAATAAACCATGATTCGTGGAAGGAAAATTTTACCAAAAAATGTGTTTAAGGTGTCTCACAATAATTTTTTTAATTCTGCCGTTTTAAATTACAAATAATTTAAATTTTCGAATTTTCTGGAGAAATATGAGATAGATAAAGATATAAGATATCCTTCACGTGCTCCTGTAAGATCTTAAATTGTAGTTAATGAGTATATTTTATTAAATTTTTTCTTAATTTGCTTATTTATTGAACCAATTTTTACTATTTAATAAAATTTAACCATAAAACTTAATCTACCACATTCTATTAAAAATTGTTGAAATGTCGGACAGAGTCAGTTAACAGAGGTTAAGATTTATGCATACTGCTAAGATTCTATGGTAGTTGTTTAGACCAGTTATAGGCATACTTAAATATTTCCTGCAGTACATTTTTTAAGTACGCCATATATTTTTTCCTCCGAAGAATATTTTTGGATTCATATCTTTTATTTTTCACAAAATTCAAAAATCCTAATTTGTTCAATTAACACAAAATTTCACAGACATTACTCTTCAGAAGGTTTTTGATTTGTACACAAAATTGTTGGAAGATATCTTAAAAATAGAATCAAGAAAATCAAGCGTTTAAGTTTCGCGGTTTGTAAAAATTTACTGCTTTGGGAGATGTCACTGTATTATTAAATTTGATCGATATATATTTACCTAAACGAATAACAAATAATATAGAGGCATAGTTATTTTACTTTTCCTTTGACCCTAGTTTACTAATAAATTCTGACTTTAAAATTTGTATTGAATGTATCCAAAACATCAAAACTCATCTTGTCCTTCATAAATATTTCTTAATAACACCTTCCTGGACTAAAAACAAATTTATAATTATACACACTTACCCAATGGAAAAAAATTAAGATATGCATGTAGCATGCAAAAAGACACTTCCCATTTGAGGCATTTAGCGATTGATGATTTTTAAGACAACAATTTGGTCATCTATTTTATAATATTATGACCCCATATCATGCGAAAAATTCGATAAAAAACTCTTATTTCGCTAGTTTCCAAACTTTTTTTTATTTTCTTTTATTTCTTATTCGTATTGTCAAATGAAAATATCTAAAATTAACAAATCATTGATTCAATTTTTATAAGTTACCGATATTATTTTAAGTAAGTTTAAGGGGTAATCAATGATTTCTAAATCAATGATTAAAGTAAACTAAGCATTGGAGGTAAGATACCAGCCCTAAGTTATTAAAAATTTCGAAGTGTTTTATTTTTTAAACACAAACATTTTTTTAAATCTATTAGGAACATAAGTTGATTCACTACAAATATTTTATATTTGTATTGAGATCATATAATAAAATAAAAAAAAAATAAGTTTATAAAATTAATAAAAGAATTCTCTACTGTAAATTCAATTAAAGGTTTAAGAAACCAGTTTATATATTAAATTTTATTTACAAATTTGTAAATTTGTGGCCCTTTGTTCCTAATGGAACCATAGGACATAATATATATATAAAAATTTGTCACAAGTTAGAGAATATTAATGAAGTTAAATAAATTAAAAACAATGTTGTCAATGCAAATTAAAGGCTGATAACCACACTTTGAATTTGTAACACGATTTTCTATTAACAATGAATAAAAAAGTTTAATTGTTTAACAATTTTGGAAATTTTATATTAAAAAAATTTGTATTTTTGCTAAAAACGTGAAAAAAACAATTTTTTTAAAACCGATTCCATACCGGTACGACACCGGTATTAAGGGAAAAGGTTTTTGAATACCGGTATTTTTTGAAATCAAGAATTTCGGTATTGGTATCGGTATCGGTTGTCAATTTGAAAGGGTTTTGAAACGGATAACGGTATTATAACGGTATCGGTTGCCAACCTTGAAAAAATGTAATGCGTTGGTTGAGGTTTGAACTCAAATCTCTAAGGCTATAAGGCTGTGTCTCTACCTCCTGCGCCACAGATACTTACGTTTAGTTGTTGTCTAACTTAGAATTTAAAAACTTAACATTTTTAGTAGGTTTGAGGTTAAGAAGAAGAATAAACCTTTTCTTCAAAAGTTATAAACACATTAAATTTGCAAATCAGACTAAATCCAGTTTCTGCCTTTTTCTATGGACAGGCTTCATCAATGATTTTCCATTAAATTGTATTATTGTTTTTATTTTTATTTTCAGTTGTCTCTATATGAATACTTTGAGAAGTGATCAAACAGACATAAGGAAATAAGAAAATAAACCAAAAATTTAAAGTAGAATGTTTGTATATGTTCAATTGAGTGAATCATTCAATTGAACTAATTCGTTCACGAGCGACACAAATTTTACTTATTTAAGACGCAGCATGCAAAAAGTAAAAAAAAAAAATGTTTAAAAAATTTCATATCAAAATCAAGACATTCCAAAATATTTTTACTAATGCCATATTTCAAGTTCTCTTCAGATTGCAGTGAATATCCGTATTAAATATATACATGCAATAACTTTGTTAGACTATTGACTACGAGTATAAAATATATTTTTTTTAAAACAATGTAAAACTTTACAAACTGTACTTAAATACCACTTGTTATATCTTCGAAATCCAAATATTTTCTAGTAAATTAAGTTTTTATACAGCATATAAAATCTCTATGCAAATTTTATTGTTTTTTTTTTAGTTTTTGCACAAAATTGTTGGAAAATGATTTTTTAAGTGCTTCTGTATCTCAGAGGTATAAGTAGTAGAGAACAAATATTATCCTAAAATAAAATATATAACATATAGCAAGTTGACTAAAAAATATAAATTTTATAAAAAAATTTATTATATATCGTGGTATGCTGTAACGCTTGATCTCAAAATGAAGAGTTAACTTTAACTTAACTACTCGTATTAAACAAATAAAATTTCAAAAAATTATTCTTATACAAAACAACCACAAAATGTTCAGTTGACTAGTAGCATGCGCGGTTCCAGCAATTAATATAAGGGGAAAAATCATACGCCACAGTAGACAAATACATTGAGTTGGCCACTGAGGCGTATGATTTTCCCCCTTATATTAATTGCTGGAACCGCGCACGCTAGTAGTTAATTCAAAAACCTTGTCTGAAATCCCGGTTAAAGGTTTAAAAAATAGTTAAATCAAATTAAAATTATATTATTTAATTGTTCAATTTTATACAAAGTATTGGTGTTATTTTTCAGCCATAAAAATCCCATTTGCTTAAAATAAATGATTTATATAGAAGACCTATTTTTTTATTAACGTCTCTTGTTTGTAATTTTTTAAAGCTTTCGAATGATATATAAAAAATTACAAACAATCACCACAAAACTTTCTATTTCATCAATAAATATATTTTCTTTACAAGACTTTCCAATTATTTTCTAAACTTACTGTAGAACTCAACAGCTATGAAAAATTTATAAAAAAAAAACATGTATAAAACTATTTTGCATATTTAGTTGAGTATAAAATATAAACATTACTTGCAGTTATACGATATTTGAACATTTTAAGATAAATGCTGATTTCGAAAAAAATACAACACTTTTTTATCATCCACTTTTTAAAACATTATGCCATAAAGTACACTCAGCACATGCAAACAAAACTGAAAAAATAAAAAATTTCAACGAAAGTACCCTTCCTTAATGACATCCGTTCATAAAAACCAAAAAATTACTCATACGTTCGAATAATTCTATTTTATAAAAACCTACAAAATACAAACATTTATGAATTTAACATTTTCAATTTGAAAATCTTTTTCTTTATTTCAACCGCAACAAATTTAATTTATAGGTTGACTTAAGAAAATTTCAATTATTTATTAAAATTTGTTTTAACAGGTTAAGTCTATCTTTAATCTTTTGTTCCTTGGTCTCATATAGTCCTTGTTATCCTGTTGCTATCCCATTATTTTTTTCTCTTTGTGTCTCTATAGCTTGTGTCTTGTTTAAACCTATTATAATCTAATTACTGTAACCATTTGTTATATTTTGTATAAGAAGTGCGAGTTTATAACAACAGACTAATTATAAATTTTGACTCTAATTGTTTTCATATTTAAACAAATGTCGTAGACAGACAAATTATCTTCATATCGTAGAGTAACACATACGAGAAGATAAAATTTTATGAACAAAATTTTTCACTACCTTAGTGTGCAAGAAAGAGGTTAGGCAATAAATCCCAGTAAACCATGAGATTAAATCAGTTATTTTATAAATATATTCCTGCAATTAATTACCACTAACTGAAATATTTTCAAAATGAAAAATGTGCATTCACCAATTTAATTTGTAACTATTATTATTAGATTCCCAGCAAAAAAAAAAACTTGGAAATCGAGCTTTACAAACAACTTCTCTCACTACCTCAAAAGTATCCGTTAGTGTATTTATAAGTAATTCTGAACAATTTCAAAAAAATTACTTCTTTCATTGCTTACACAGTATCCGTTAGTATATTTTTACAGCTTTTTTTAAAAGTAATTCCGAACAGCATCCAAAAAAATCACTTAAGTATGGCTTCTAATTCCCCCCTGTGATTTTATTTTCCATCTTTCTGAGGTATTCCTTGTGAAGATGGCATTTAAAATCTTATAGGGAAGCATAGCTGAAGTGCTACGGGACGCCTCACAGGTTGCGGATAGTGGATAACCCCTACATACAGAATGGTGGGGTAACTGCGAATAAAATAAGCAGTGGCGGACAATTCAGCGGATTAGAGAAGAGGGTCTCAGAAGGACATGACTGGCAATCGTGTAACTTTTAAATTCAGAGTGCCGATGAGGCTCTAGTCGACATTGCGAATAATTTGGCGCCATTAAAAAGCCAATGCCTAAACATAAACACAAAACCAAAGGTTCCCTGACCTAGAAAACAGGTTGAGCAATGGGCCAATTACTCATTCTCATAAAAACCAAGAAATTAATGAAACACTGGTGCCCTATGTTCATCTTTATGAACTTTCTACTAATTATTTCACAAATACTGTATATAATTATTATGAATAAAGGCAAAAAAAAAAATGGCTTCTAAAGCATAACTGCTCTAAAAGAGATCTTAAAAAGTGGTTTTGATACAACTTATTTCCAATCCACAATATCTCGCAATGACAAAGTGGTGTTTTTCTGTTAGTCAACTTTCATATTCAAGAATAGCTCAGCGGTAGAGAGCTAGACTAGCAATCTTGAGGTCGCAAGTTCAACACCCGGTGGCGGTAATACAAAAACTATTTTAAAAATAAAAAATTTAAAAAAATGTTCATTCAAAAAACCGGGTTTCTATTAATTTGAAAATTGGTTTTTTTTCAAAAACGGTTTTGGTTTTTAGAAAAATTTGTTATCCGGTTTTTTCGGTTTTTTTATTAGAGGTACTCCATCCCATCAAAACCTTGGTAATATCCCATCAGAAATTACTGCTTGTTTGGAGGCAGTTTTATTAGGGAAAGTTGAGCAGTGAAGCGATTGCACTATTGGTGATATCATGCCTGATTTTTGTTCGAGATAGCTCGCGTGAAAGCACTTTTTTGAGATCCGAAAAGGCATGAAATCACCGCTTTTAATTAGTGCTCCTGTTTTTCTTTTACAATGTCGATAATTCATGCCTCCTCGGAAGTGCATATTATAAAGCTTTTCAACTTTTTAAAATCATGCCTTCTCAAAAGCACAATATTCCTGCAAATTCTTCCGTGAAGAGAAAATGCCTCTTATTTTCAGTAAAACCTCTTATTTACATTAAAATAACTTTTCTCCACATTTTAAAAAAATTTTGATAAAAGAACCGGAAAAATATTTAAGTAATCAAAATGTATTGCTCATTTCATGCCTTTTTGAAAAGCACAGCAAAAAGCGATGTAAATAATTATTTACATTTTTAATTATTTAAAAACGTTTACTACTTCCTTACTGCTACTTTTACCGCTTCTAAATATAATAATTAATCAACTTATGCCTTTCATTAGTGCTCTTTACGAAGCTATACATTTTTAGAAGCGGTAAAAGTAGCAGTAAGGAAGCAGTAAACGTTTTTACTGCTTCCAAATTTTTGCTGGGATGTAGGTATTGCTATGCATATTACCTGGTAATATATAATATCAAACTTTGCATTACTTTTGACCCTTACACCTTATTACTAGTACTACTTGTAATACCATTCATATGTTTGGATATTTTATTGGTATAAATAATTAGCTTTTCTACAAAATTTAAGAAATTCAAAAACTGATTTATAGGAAGAAGAAGAAGAAAACATTTTTATTGAAGAATTTAACAGACATAAGCGAATAACCAGACTGCCGCAGTTTCGTCTCATCCAAAGACTCGTCAGTGGTTAGTTTATGTGTCATGCCGGTTCGGTCCCCGGTCATGGCAATACACAAAAGTTTTTCATTTAGAAACAAATAAACAATTAAAAATTACTTTGACCAATTGACACATAAACTAATAACTGCGGCAGTCTGGTGATTCCCCTGTGTCTGTTAAATTATTCAATAAAAATGCTTTCTTCTTTTTCTTCCTATAAATCAGCTTTAAAAAAAAATTGTTTAGTAATTAATTTTAATATTAACGAGTAAAAAGATTAAAGTCGGGCATGCCGACTATACAATAACCTACACCAGTCTGGTTAAGACCCAACTAATGTTTGGATCCGAAATTCGAATGGGTTAAAATGGGACTTGTGTCAAAATTTTTTATAAAATTATAAAAGAAAAGAAAATCGTAAATAAAGCCCATATGGGCGATAGGTCCAAATATAGACCGATTCTATCTAGAATCTATTGGCTTTGTGCTCGGGACCATGTGAGTCAGCAAACCAAATTTCATTAAAATATCTTAATATTTGCGACCTGCAGCGTATAAACAACATAATTTTGGGGGGGCCCTTATATGGGCACTAGGTCTAAACATGGACCGGTGTTAACCAAAATCAATAGGCTTCGTCCTTGGGCCGATATAGATGGGTGTACCAAATTTCATCAAAATATCTTAATATTTGCGACCTGCAGCGTATAAACAATATAATTTTGGGGGACCCTTATATGGGCAATAGGTCTAAACATGGACCGATGTTAACCAAAATCAATAGGCTTCATCCTCGGGCCAACATAGGTATGTGTGTCAAATTTCATCAAAATATCTTAATATTTGCGACCTGCAGTGTATAAACAATATAATTTTGGAGGGACCTTAATATGGGCACTAGGTCTAAACATGGACCGATTTTAACCAAAATCAATAGGCGTCGTCCTTGGGCCGACATAAGTCGGTGTACCAAATTTCATTAAAATATGTTAATATTTGCGACCTGTAGAGCGCACAAAAATGCATGGACAGACAGACGGACAGACGGACGGACAGACAGACTGACGGACGGACAGACGGACGGACGGAAAGACGGACATCGTTAAATCGAAATAAAAAAAAATTCTGAGCCGATCGGTATACTATAAGGTGGGTCTACGGCCATTATGTTTTGGTGTTACAAACATCAGATCAAACTTATAATACCCTGACCACATAGTGGTGTAGGGTATAATTAGGATTTGTCCTATGCGACGGTTACAAACACTTAATTAGAATATCGAGACCCTATATTCAATACTCTATATCTGCAATTTTAGCCAAAATGAGTTTTTGATGCCAAGATCATTGTTGATACTAGAGATGGGCACGTGAGTGAATTTTGACTCACGCTCACGGAAGAAAAATAACAATCACGCACAACTCACGCACAAACATTTTTTTATAATCACGCTCACTCACGCTCACGAAATACTCACGGAAAATATTAAATTTGTTTTTTATCTTCATTACACGGTGCTACAGTGAAAATAAACTTGTAAAATGACGTAGTATAGGTTGTAGGCCTGGATGAGTAAATCACTTTTCAATTTTCAGAATTTTGAATATACCCTCAAAATCTGAAGTTATCGGCAAAAAACAAAACTTCACGGACCAAAATATTTTTAACCAAATCACTTTTGAACCGATTTTCAATTTTCGAACCGTTTCAGAAAGATGAATAGTTAGCCATTCCAAATATATATACATTAGAGCGGGTCGATTTGTAGGGAGTGAAAAAATTCACCAATTTCCCTATGATTTCCGTATTCTATAGGTTATTCCATGAAAATTTGCCGAAGGAACCATACCTCTATCGTTAAAATCGAGTCCCCTACTTTTTGTTGGTAGATTTTTTCCCAAATTGACGTTCGTATGAAATATTACCTACACGTTCACATCCATAACTCAAAAACTATCGATCGGGTTTAATCGCCAGTAGGCGGGTTGGAAAGGTGAGCTCATTTTGATCAATTTACAAAAAAAAAATCTCCAACATTGGTCCAACGGTTCAAAAGTTACGGGCATTTTTGTCCAAATTTTGGAGCATTTTTCCATTTTTTTCATGATTTTGTCCAAGAATATTACTTTCATGGCCATTTTTTTGGCTCAATCCATTATTTTATTCAATTTACAATTCAAAACGAAGAGTTTAAGCCCAAATTTATCGAATTCGGTTGATTAATTCATGCGATATTGCTAAAACAAAATAACACATAAAACCAAATTTTTGTTTTTTTTTCCCTTTTTATTTTTTTTTTGTACAAAAATTCAAATTAAGAGATAATAAAGTATCTATCAACCTATTATCAAAAAAAATATTCAGTTTGAGTGTAGTAAAAGACAAAATGTGAAAAAAACCATTATTTTTTCTGAAAGTCTTGTTTGCTTTCAAGTCTGGGTGTTTTCGTACGGCTCTCTAATGTCGTCGCCATAGCGCCTTCTACATTCTTTCCTGCAACTCGTTTAGCAGTGGCAGCCAGCAATTGGACATGTCTTTCCGTTCCTTGAATGTGTAAAGGAATTTGTGGATCATCGAACGGTGGCACTTCGTAATTTAAATATCCCTCCAAATGTTCATACGAATAACTTTGCGTAAACGGTGGTTCGAATAAAATGGTATCGTCATTTAAATCAATCATATTTGTATATTCCGTACAATTAAAGTTTATAAGAGATTTTTTATAAACTCTAAGTTCCGTTGGGTCGACAATATCTCTTCGGTAATGTAAAATCTTCTTTATAGCAATGTTTCGTTTTTCCATTCTATCATCAAATAACATAGATAGCAAGATATTTTCTGAGTGTGCAAAATATGGATTATCTTGAATTACTGTATTTACAACTCCAAGTAAATTCGGTGGTAAAAATCGTGTCCAAGTAATAAATTTAAAAAGTAATGTACTACCGTATGCGGCAGAGCTATAATACTTAACATTGAAATACATTGGCGTGTATACTTTTATTATATAGTTAGCCAGAATTTTTAAATTTTCAGTTGGATTATTAGTTGTCACATACAACCGTAATAATCTATTGGCTTTGGTGAGCCAACGAGAATGTGCAATTGGCCCTGGTTTTATGTGAGACAAATCCGCAGGAACCACACCATTAGAAATTGCATTTGCCATTAACATCAAGTACCTCGAATCAGTAGATAATTCTTCTGGATTTAAATCACCAGGAGGCATATTTTCCAAAGCGATTTCCTCAAAATCGGTTACCACCTGAAAAGAAAACATAAAAGCTAAAAAATAGAATATAAATGGTAAAGAATCAGCTATAAAAATTACATACCGGAAGATTTTCACAATCAGCAATTTTTGAGCTCAACTTTCCGGTAGTTGATCGTGGTCCAGTGGTGGTTGATTTGTCTAAAGTGTCAAACAAATGTCTAAACGGCAGCTCGTTAAAGTGCAGAAGACACACAAACCAGTGCAGTGGTCTCTTTAACTGTTTTTCGAATAGTCGCAAAATTCCACCGTGTACGCCAGTATTTGTTGGTTCACCATCAGCGCATATGGCAATTAATGAATCTAGAGACAATTGTTTTTCTTGGAAGAATTCGATCAATTTGTTGACTTTGCTTGCCGCAGTTTCACTTTCTAGTTTTGTGTAGCCTATCAATTGAGATTTTGGTTCCCTCAAAACAACTAGATGAGGTTCTTTAACCATCCTTGGATGCAATTTCTCATCAATTTTTTCTACAGTTAGAGCATCATTTTTCCTGCCGTCGAATGAAAATGATATCAAATTCGAGCCATCATACCGCTTACGAAGTGCGTCTTGTCTCCATTTTTCTCTTTCTCTACGAAGTTTACTTTTATCCATGATGACAAGATTGTCATAACCATCTTTTACGCCCAGGTCTTCCATCAGAGCTGTTGCCAATGCTGATCCCATCCTATCATGCACACCAAATCTGTCACACATCATTGCATAGTTTTTAGTATTGTATCTGGGAGTGTATGTTTGTGGTGGTAGAACTAATTCTGAACCTCCTCTCACATCAACTTCCATTTCGTCATAATGTGGTTCGTATGTAGGATCGTTGCTCACTGAGATTGTTGGTATAGCCCTTGGTATCGTCTCTTCACTTCCATTATCGTGTTCCGGTATCGTTTGTATTCTGTCATTATATTGATCGCGCATGAAATCTTTTAAGTTTTCTGGGATAGATCCACATGAGAAGTCGTTTTCTTTCAAGTTGCATTTACATTTTCCAATGTTGAATAATTGGTTTGTTGATTCTACGAATTTTTTGAATTCTGTTGCGCGTTTTACTCGTTGTTTATCTGCATTACTATATGCGTCAAGCATATTATTCAATTTTCTAATGATGCTACCTTTGAGTATAAGTTCAATATTAAGTTGATTCCAAATTTCTAACAATCTGTCTGCTACTTGGGGAGTAAATCTTTTATACGAAAACATTTTGCTTTGGGCTTTTGAACGTTCGGCCAAGAAAAAATAGAACTTCAATATATCTCGTTTAGTTGACAGATTAATATCAGATAATTCACAGGCCACGCCAAAAGAAAAAACATCATGAGAGACCAAATGTTGCAAACTACTGCGTTGGGTATCTGTTGGATTTTGCGATGAACCAGGCTCTGAATCCATTTTTTAAACCGTCACTAAAAGAATTAAATATTGTTACGATTATCCTTTTATAATCGCTGTTAAAATATTGTTAAAATAATAAGTCCTTGATTTAATAAGTCCTTGAAATTGATTTACTTTAACTTTATTTAAACACAAAATTTATTGAAGTAAACACAATTAAGTAGTGTTGCCAGAAGTGTCTAGATGGTGCTGGTTACATCATTATAGAAACAGTGTTATAGGAAAAAGTTATTTCTTATGTCCCTTATGGAAAAATGCTCCAAAATTTGGACAAAAATGCCCGTAACTTTTGAACCGTTGGACCAATGTTGGAGATTTTTTTTTGTAAATTGATCAAAATGAGCTCACCTTTCCAACGCGATTGTTTATTATTGGTTTGTTAGAATCGGTTGCAAATTCTTAAAGTTCCATTTTTTTTAAGAAAAAATTTTAATTGTCCCCAGTATGTGGGAAATATACATACAAAATAAAATACATACATACATATGGGAAAATTAAAATTTTATTTAAAAGAAAAAAACGCAACCTGAACAATTTTCGTCCGATTCTAACAAACAAGGACTCGATTTACTTATTAGTAAACGCACTTTCTAATAAAAATAATAAAAAAATATGTTTTCAAACAAAGTATTAGAAAATAAAGGCGCCAAAAAATTGTTGTTTTGATAATTTGTTGTCCATTTTTTAACAAAATTTAATTTGTTAACTCTAAAAAATTTTGTAAAAAGGCAGTAGCGTAAATTTGATATAATTTTTCTTCAATTTGAAGTATTAAATCTGTGGAAAAAAGTTCAGTGAGGTTAGTTTTGTCGCGTCAGTACTCGTGCTAGCATGTGTATTTGTAATTGCCGGAAATATCAATAAATTGACATTAAGTGTTTTTGTTTTTCAAAGTATAGATATTTAACAAATTCAGTGACTTGAAGTGAATTACTAATTTTAATTTAAATTAATTTTTTATAATTTTGAACGTTCTCAATTACATCGTACATTTAAATTTCTGTCATTAATTTTGATATTATCTATATTTTTGTTATTTTGTTTAAGGCAAAAAGTTATATAATGTATTTGAATTATTAAATTAAATAAAGTTATATGTTTTTGTATATAAAATGGTACATGTGTTTTAAATAAAAAGTTTTTAGTATGTGCTATATTAAAATTTCAATTTTGTATTTCATTATTTTTTATATTTCATAAAATTCATTATAAAAAAGACATTGTATGTAAATGGCTAAAAAAAATTTGAAATTGGTGAAATATAAAAAATAATGAAATATAAATCTAAACATTAATAATAAATCGATAAAAAATGAATTAATTAAATAAAATACATTGTTGAATTTAATAAAATGCATTGGTAAAACAACAAAATCATTATGCAATTTAATTAAATATAAGTGTTAAGACAACTAATTTTTGTTAATACATTTGACGATATTTTGTCAAAATAATACCACATAAAATAGTTAAACGTCAAAATCTAAATCTACTAAACAATGCGTTAAATTGATGGACAGGTTTTGTTAGTTGTATAGTAAACACCCATTCATTAATTTAATATGGATTTTAGTTGATTTCACAGCTGGTTTTGGTTCAGTGTATAAAAAAAATGTTGTTAAAAATTTAACTAATATGCAAGTGCTTGTGCAAATATAAATATTACTGACACTTTAGAAAACATATTATTTTCTATTGTTCATTATAATTGAATGGATGTCAATACATTGCTAGATCTGGCAAAACAACAGAGTAGTATATTGGAAAATGACAAAACAAATTGTTGTATTTGTTTTTTCTTTGATATTTAAAATGTTTAGAAACACTCCTAGACGAGAACAAGAAATTCTCATTGAGTTTGCACTTTAACTTAACAAATATTTCTAGAAATACTAAAAACGTCGCACAGTGCTTTGATCCCATATAACGACTGGACAAAAATACAAGGAGTGGAGAGAGAGTTTTAAAATTTGGTGCACGGACATAGAACCCCTTAGTTAAGAAAAATTTTAATTTTTGGAAATATCGGGCCAAGGACACGCCCACCTCCCATAGGCACTGAAATTTAAAAATAATATATTAGCTACATAAATGGACGTAAAATTACAAAAAGTATCCATTAAGATGCACATAAAACCGGAAACGTTTGTGTCAGTTTTCTTCAAAATCGAAGCAAGGACTCTTAGTCCTGCCATATTACCTTTATTTTAAAATCTTTATAAAACCTGCAAAAATTATCCGATTGCCATTAAATGTAGCACGTGAATTGATTTAAGCCATATTTGTGCCAAATTTGTGTAAAATCAATTCATTAATAAAAAAAATGCCTTTCACAAAAAATGGGGTTTAAACGCTTAAAATGATTTTTCTAAAACAAAAAAATATTAAATAGGATTAAAATAGGAAACCACCCAGTGTAGAAACGGTAATGACATATCATTATTTTTTGGACTACCAGTAATGACACCCACTTACCTTCTGCATTATTTTAAAACATATAATAATGAGTTACTGATAATGACTTATTTTTATCATTATTGCAAATAGAAAACAATTTTCTAGATTTTTTCTTAAATTTTTTAAAATCTATTTTTAGACTCAATATTTTTTAAACACTGATAAGGATATATGTAACCACATATTTTTTGATTTTTTGTATGTGTTCGAGTAAGCTTACTTGTGTGCAGCAGGTCAATTATGTTTTTATCTATTAAATATTACATGTCGATATAGCTCAGATGGTATAGCTATTGACTGGCAATCTGTAGACCCAGGTTCGATTCCCGCACCAGGAAATTTTATTTAAAAAAAAAAATACAATAAAAAATATTTTTTTTTTATAGAATTTAGTTTTTTGAAAATCTATTTTTAGACTCATTATTTTTATCAGTACTGGTAAGCACATAGGTAACGATATAGTTTTTGATTTTTCGTATGCTGGTGTGTAACCACAACTCATTATTTTTCGCGACATCGCCATATAAAGATAATAAGAAATGTAATAACAAAAGTAACTAGTTACCATTACCAAGTATGTAGTTACATAACCACATATCTGGTAATGATTTTCTACACTGGGCATATGAATCCTCCATTCTGGGCAAAGGGTATGTTCAGCGAGGGTATGTTATGTAAAACAATACGAGGAATATTTTTGTGGAACATTTTAACCTTCTAACTCTTCAATTAAAGGGACTGTTTTGACCCCTTTTGAAGAGTTAGAGGGTTAAAATGTTGCACAAAAATATTTGTCATGAAATTCTACTATAAGTCTTAGGAGACATCAGCATTAAAAAATTAACTTAAGTGGCAATTTAAAAACTTAAAATGTGTTTAAGGGTTAATTTCGTAGTTATTTCGAATTGGCGCTCAAATGTCCCACAAACCTGGATTTTAGGGAGAAATCACGGGAAAATTCCATTTTAGGTATAGGATGTGTTCAGCGAACTTATGTAAACACTACGGGGAACATTTTTGTTCCTGTTCTTATCTTACTAGTATTTAGCAAAAAATCTGCTAATTTCAGGGGTTTTTTCTGCAAGGTCATTTTGTAACTAATTTTTAATAGTTTTTAGTTTTTTTGCTATTTTTTCAGAGTTATTTCTATGAGTGTACCGTTTTTAACCACCAAAATATAGTTTTTTTCTAGGAGGACAAATTAGACCAATATCGGTAACGGTTTTCGTACCGATATAAATTGTTCTTTATTTCGGTTAAGGTTTTTAAAAATGCACTTACACTTTTTTGGCGGTCTTATTATCGATACAAGATAGCAATGGAACTAATATCGGTAACGGTTTTTTACCGGTGTAATTTTGTTCTAAATTAGGGTTACGGTTAAGATTGTTAAAAAATAACGGTTTACTTATTTTAATTGGTTTTGATAGTGATACTTAATTTTTATTTTAGTTGTTTTTTTTTACAGTCGATTCATTTAAATTTACATAATTTATTTTTAAACCAAAAAACGTACAGGATTTTTGTCAACTTAAATGATTTATGAAATATTTTTACTAAATTTTAACATTTTTACAAAAGTTCTTCTAATTCTCAGTAAAATATTCCTACATATACAAAAATTGTAATAGAATTTTACTGAAAAAAAATTATTTGCAAATTTACTAATTTTTAACATAAAACTAGCTAATTGTTCTTTAGGCCGAAAGTTATAGGAATTTATTAATATAAATAATAACAGGCATATTATTCTGCTCTTTTGAACTCGCTAAAATTGCACAGAAAATATAACATTCTTTTTATATGTTCCTATAAGGAGCATAGGGCCTTTTGTTTGCTGGGTGATAAATTCCATTTCATTCACTTTAAATTGATATTTCATGTTTACGAAAAGCATTTCATAGAAAACAATTTAATTTAATTTTAACTCCCTTATTAAAAACAAGTACACATGGTAAATCATTTGTTAAATCAAAATCATCTTTAGACCAAAAACATCCAGTTAAGGAGAACAGACACAATAACATTCTTGACAGCAACCCTAAACTGAACTTTCCAACACTCACACTATTAACAAATTCCTAAAAATATCCCTGTAAGCATTCGGAAGATATCTTCTATATTTCATTTGAAAGAAAATAATTAAGTATTTTTATCATTTCGAAGATAATTCGGTGATATTTGGAAAAAATAATTCAAAAATTGAATTTTTTGTCATAATTTTTTATGATAATATTGCGGCAATATTACCTTTTTATCATCCGGAAGATAAAGAAAATTTGTTTTAAAGTTTTTGTCATTTTGGAAAAAATTAAAACAAAATTTGTACAAAAAAAAATTTGTACATACATAGGAAACAAGTTCCTCGAAAAAATCAAGATTTAATGCGCGGAAAAAATCGGCTGCAATGAAATCAAGATAATTAATGTGTTGGTTAATGGATTATGTATTCAGATATTCTTTTTCAGGTTTAAATTTAATAAAAAAAAATATAAATCGTTTATTTTGTACCGGGGAGTTTATTTGACGATATCACCTTTTTATCTTTCGGGTGATAAATTAGCGATATCGCTGATTTTTCTTCCTGGGGTATTGCTTTCGTATTGCCTGGAAGTATTGCTTTCGGGGAATAGTTGTTCCCGACGGAGGAAACTTTCGCAATACGAAATTGATATTGCCGGCAATAAATGTTTTCTTCCTGGCAATATGATCGGGGAATCTTCTTCGTATTACCATGCTTGCTGGGATACAATCAAGTAAGAGGAACAAACTTAAGCAAATATGTGTGTATGTGTGAGAAATATGGTTATATTTCAAAAATAAACTTTGGACTTAACAAAACAAAAGTCTTAACAGCAACAATTCTTATCAAATTTTACACATGTTTCATAATGAGTAGCACAGTATTATAATGTGGGGGTGCGATGCAAGTACGAGTGATACATTTTCCTTCACATCTAAAAGCTTACATGCATGTGTGAGTTAAGAATTTTTTATTTGTGTATTATAAAATGTGTGGGTCTTGTTAGAAAGTTTGTAAATTTTAATTATATTTGATACAAAATTCCATACAACATAGGGGCTTAACATATGAGAAAAGTCAGACAAAAGCTTTTAAGTAATCGCACGCAGTGATTTAGCTTGGTATACATTTATTAGGGTGTAGCGATTGAAATATTTTTTTTCGAATTCGTTTTTACTCCTATGTGAAAAAATAACACCTGGTAAGCCATGCAAAATTTCATTGCGCTCCGACTAGATCTTTAGTTTTCCAAAATGAGCACAATTATGATAATGAATGTTTTTGGAAAAATAAAAATAGTTTAGTAGGTTTGAAGTTAAGATGAAGAATAAACCTTTTTTCCTAAAAATTATAAATACATTAATTTTCAAATCAGACTAGATCTAGTTTCTACCTTTTTCTATGGGAAGGCTTCATCAGGGATTTTTATTTTATTGTCAGATTGTCTTTAGATGATAATTTTTCAAAAACCCGTAGGCTGGAGGAATCGATCCTGATCCTATCCATACATTACAAACGTGACTATACTAAGCTGTAACCGCTTAGCCTTCTCACCCAAGTAAGGCCTTGAATGCAATGTAACTAATTTATATTTTTATTTCCTATTCAGCTTTCTGCTATTCTATTTTTTTTTAGAAGTGATCAACAGACACATACAAACATTCTATGTTTAGAGTTTTATTATCTTACAATCTCCTCCGTGTTTCCTTTTTAGCAAATGTTGCCAAACTGACGTATGGTTTTTACGGTCAAGAGCAGGCATTGGAGACGGGTTGCCACAGGGCAAATTTCATATTTGATTTTAGTTCAGTGTTGGTTTTATGTCATATAGACATCTTCGATTAATACCGTAATTAATATGCATTTTATCAATTTTAGTTTAGCATGTTTGAGTTTAAGAAGAATAAACTTTTTTCAATAAAAATAAAATGTAAATAAAATAAAAAATAATGATTTTAGTTTTTTTTCGACTTTTTTAATTGATTAATTAGAAATTAATTAATTCACTTCACTCTGTGAAGTATTTGTTGGGAGAGTATCCTGATGAAGAAAAATAGCAGTTTTTGAAAAAAGTACTGTTAATTCATAATAAGGAAATTGGTCCCGAACTAAATCAATAAATTTCTAATTAAAATAAAAATAATTATAAGTTGCAGATAATTTAAAATTTCTTTTCTGTAGAACTCTTAATGGATATTTTTTAAAAAAATTTATTTAAACTTTTTGTAATTTGTTATAAATTTTCATACGAAAAACTTGCAATTTTTAAAAGTCATTCCATTTCGCCGAAATTTGGTACAGAGGATGCTGTAGTCTATACACAACGACTTAGCTTTAAAGAGACAGAATTGGACTACTTCCTGTTTTTCCATACAATTTTGAAGAACCGCAATGGTCATTAGACCGCACCACAAAAAAAAAGTTCGCCGTACACCTTTAAATCTAAATTATTTATGGAAGGCAGTTTCGATTTTTTATTTTTGTTTTCTTTTTGCGCCATTTGAAATTTTTTGTTATATCTTCGGCATTAACAGTCGAATCTTAAAGTGTGATATATCGATGTTTTTGTCTCGAGGGGTCTCTAAGGACCAAAAATATTTAAAAAGGCGACCCACCCCTACGTTCGGCAACAAAAAAATTTAAAAAAATAGTTCTGCTGGAATTATCGATATAGTACTTCCTTAGCAAAAGTTTAATGATTTTTTGCTATCTTTAATTTTCTGACGTATGGGTCTT
The DNA here is from genome assembly GCA_949987735.1 of Leucophora obtusa. Classification (NCBI taxonomy): domain Eukaryota; kingdom Metazoa; phylum Arthropoda; class Insecta; order Diptera; family Anthomyiidae; genus Leucophora; species Leucophora obtusa. Next base: position 63,694,001 of record OX465299.1, on the reverse strand, counting down.
ATATTAGGGTCGTAGGAACTGAGATCTGGTGGATAAATACTAGAATAGGCTACTTGAGTATGTTTCCTCGAAAAATATTTTTAACAGGATTTGTAACGGAATCTGAATATACTAAAATAATTTTTGAATTTTTTTGATAACATTTTTTTTTGCGGATATATCGTTTTTTGAAATTTGGGCCTTCACCGCAATTTCAAAGTAAAATTGTAAAAAAAATTGAAGAAAAGTTAAGTTTTTCTTATTTATATAGCTCGAAAGCCTGATATGGAAGGTAATTTCTGAGGCCAGATTTAGATTAAGCGAACATTTTGCTTTCAGAAAAGTATACTTTAGTCCCCTTGTCTGATATTTTTATGCCTGCACTTGCAAGTTTCCTCAAGTACTGACATGTACTCAATAATGCTCCTCACTGTATGTCCAAATTTTTTAAAAATTTGGTTTTGAGTCATTACGGACCCAAAAAAAACTAATGTGCAAAATGTCATTGTTGCACGATTACTCCTTCCATTTTTATAAATTTTTGGTTAAAAAGACATATGGGAAGTGGGCGTGACCTTTGCCCAAATTTGTTTTGAAATCATTATTGATCCAAGAAAACATGTGTGCCAAATGTCATTGTTGTATAACTACTCTTTCTATTTTTATACATTTCTTGGTTAAAAACATATAGGAGATGGGCGTGGTCTTTATCCAAATTTTCCAAAATTTAGTTTGTAGTCGTTATTGATTCAAAGAAACATTTGTGCAAAATTCCATTGTTTTACATTTACTACTTCCATTTTTATACATTTTTAAGTTGCAAGGACATATGGGAGGTGGGAGTATCCTTTGGACAAATTTTCCAAAATTTATCTCAGAGTCATTATTTGACAAAAAAAAAGCATATGTGCAAAATTTCATTATTCTATTATTACTCCTTCCATTTTTGGCCGCTCATTATATGTACTCACGACACTGTGCGATCCCTACGTTAGGCAAAAAAAAAAATCGAAATTGCCTTGCTAAAATAATATATATTAGAAGTTGCACTTTTTATTGCCTGCAAGATGGTACGATATAATGATTATACATCCCAAAAAAAATAGGCATGATTTCAGAAGCAACGTAGAAGTCGAAGCGCATTTTTAAGCGCTACTCTCTTTTTCTCCTTTCAAAAATTAAGCGACAGAAATCAGAGTTTTTGATGTTGTTGAAATAAATCTTTAAAAATAGCAGAAAAAGTTACTAAAAATTAGTTAAAATGATGCTGCAGAAAACTTCAATATTAGCAGATTTTTTTGCTAAATACTAGTCAAATAAGAACAGCAAAATGAAAACTGTTAAATTTAGAGAATTTTAGTTATATTTAACCTAACTTTTACTTAATTTAAAATAACAAATTGTACTCTAAAATCTGCAGAAAATTTTGTTAATTATTAGTAGACAAATTTTTTGCTAAATACTAGTAAAATAAGAATAGCAGAAATAAAACTGTTAAATATACAGAATTTTAGTTGTATTTGAGCTAAATTATTGTTAATGGAAAATAGCAAATTAAGCCGCTAAAATCAGCAAAAAATTTTGATAAATAATTATTAGCCTAACAAATCACCAAAAAATTTAAAATTTTCTAATTTTTTTTTTACATTTTTTTTAAATGCAAATAAAAATCGAGCCTTTTGAAAACTGCAGTTTACAATTTTTTAGCAAATATTTCTGCTGATTTTAGCAGAATAGAATAGATATTTGCATTCAACTAAATTTGGCTTAAAAATAGCAAAAATTTTGTAGATATAACAGTTTATTTTTGCTATTTTTTGTCTATTAATATTTACCAAAATTTTCTGCAGATTTTACAGTACAATTTGCTATTTTCGATTAACTAACAGTTAACACTTATATATAACTAAAATTCTGTAAATTTAACAGTTTAAATTTTGCTATTCTTATTTTACTAGTATTTAGTAAAAAAAATCTGCTAATTTCAGCAGTTTTTTCTGCAGCATCATTTTGAACTAATTTTTAGTAACTTTTTCTGCTATTGCTACAGTTTTATTTTTATGTGTGTACTTTTATCGAAGAGAATGCAGCATAATATATCGCAATGACAAAGTGGTGTTTTTATGCCAGTCAACTTTCGTATCAAATAGAGAGCTAGACTAGCCATCATGAGGTTGCCTGATCAATAGCCGGTGGCCCGCAATAAAAAAAAATCGTAAAATAAGAAAAATTACAATTTTTTTTGCGAAGAATTTTATTTAACTTTTAATTGGTGAAAAAGGGCTCCCTTTGCAGTCGTTCAAAAAATACTGAAAAAAAATGTTGAAGTGGGAGTACTCCTCTCATATGACAACTCTATGTTAAAATCATTAGTGTTTATGTTAAAAAAGAAGTACATCTAGATCATTAATTGTAGTGATTTTTCTACTGCTTCGGTATCTCTATTTTTCCTGAGAATAATTAAAATATGTAAAATATGTTTATATTTGTGACTCGTAGCGCGCGAACTATTATAAGAGTAAATTTTTTGGGGACCTTTATATGGGCACAACCCAGCAAAATCTTTCATTGCCAAATAAGTGGTTATATAATGAAACTAAAATTTTTTACTGCTTATAATTCGGCGTCAGTACTAGTTATTTTTGTTAGACGAAGACGTATTTATAAGCAGTCTAACTTACGCGCGACTACTTATTTAATTACAAATATAATTTCATATTGGTAACTACTTATTTTTTAACCACTAATAAGTATATGGGTATGCCTTATTTTTTAACAACTCGTAACCACTTATTTTTTCAACTGCTTATTAGCACCCGAATAACTAATTATTTTGGTAACTACTTATTTTATATATTTTTATAATGCAGCGGGTAAGCGGGTGCACAAATCTTGTGCGTTTTTTCATGCAGCAAATATGGACAACTACTTACAAAATCGACCTTGTCGAATAAAAGTAATGAGTTTTTACACCGAATTATAAGCAGCCCAGCAAAAAAAGAGATGCCGAAGCAGTAGAAAAAGCACTACAATTGATGATCTAGATGAATTTGTTTTTTAACATAAACACTAATGATTTTAACATTGAGTTGACATAGGAGAGGAGTACTCCGACTTTAACATTTTTTCAGTACTTTTTGAACGAGTGGAAGGGAAGCTCTTTTTCAGCAATTAAAAGTTAAAAAAAAATTCTTTACAAAAAAAATTATATTTTTTTTATTTTACAAAAGTTTTTATATTGCCGCCACCGGGGATCGAACTTGCGACTTCACGATTGCTCGTCTAGCTCTCTACCGCTGAGCTATTCTTTGATATGAAAGTTGATTGGAATAAAAACACCACTTTGTTAATGCGAGATATAGTTCCTTATACTCTTCAATAAAAGTACTTATTAAACAAGTGTAAAAGGTGCACTTCAATTCATTATTGTTTTCAGGACTATTTTTACAGGTGCATAAAAAGCAATTTCTCAACATTTTTTTATATATACATATTTTTAAAAATTAAAAAAAATATTAAATTTAAACAAATTAATTATAAATAATAAAAAAAATTAATAGAATAAAAAAAAAAAAATTAAAAAAAAATAAAAAAAATTTTGATCCCGCCGGGAATCGAACCCGGGACCCTCTGTTTGGAAATGCCAAATGATACCAAAATCACATTTTACGATCACTTTTAGAGCAATTACTCTTTAGAAGGAATGCTTAAGTGGTTTTTTGGATGTGGTTCAGAAGTACTTCCAAAAAAGATGTATATATGTAATAACAGATACTTTGGAAGCAATGTAGGATGTAATTTTTTGAAGTTCTTCAGAATAACTTCTAAAAAAGCAGTAAAAATACACTAACGGATATTTATGAAGCATTGAAAGAAGTAGTTTGTAAAGCCCTACTTGCAATTTTTTTGCTGGGAGTAGACCCTAATTCTACTGCTTATTATTTAGATATTAGTAATGATCACCCATTACTGAGATTTTGCTGGGAAGGTTAAACATGGCCCAATTTTAACCATCTTCGGACGATAAAACTCGGTGTATTGAATTTTGTCAAAATTTGCGATATATAGCGTGAGCACAAGAATACATGACCAGACAGATAGACGGACGGATAGATGAACATTGCTAAAAGGAATCAAAAAGCAATTCTCAGTCAATCGGTATACTAAAACGTGGTTGGACCTAGAACATCAGCACAAACTCATTATACCCTGTCCACGTAGTAGTGAAGGGTATAACAATGTGGAGGGTGTAAAAGATTCGATACAATAGAATCATGGATGGTAACCGAAACGATGCGGTTATCGGTAAAGGTAACGCTATTTTGGATTATTTCGGTAACGGTATTTTAAGGGTAACGCTATTTCATTTATTTCGGTATCGGTATTTTAAGGATAACGGTTTTCTAGTTATTTCGGTAACGGTATTCTAAGGATAACGGTATTTTAATTATTTCGGTAACGGTATTTTAAGGTTACCGATATTTCAGTTATTTCGGTAAGAATAACGGTAGTCAGTTATTTCGATGCATCCCGCAATTTTTTTTACAAAAAACAAACGAGATTAAAAACAAAACTAATTTACCAACTTAAAATACTAAAAATACTCAATACACACGTGCAATTACCAAAAGCAGAAAATTAAAAATAACGGTAATGGTATTTTAGGGGTAACGGTATTTCATTTATTTCGGTAACGGTATTTTAAGGGTATCGATTTTTCATTTATTTCGGTATGGGTATTTTAAGGATAACGGTATTTCAGTTATTTCGGTTACGGTATTTTAAGGATAACGGTATTTCGGTTATTTCGGTAACGGTATTTTAGGGGTAACGGTAGTCATTTGAAAGGGTTTTGAATCGATAACGGTATTTTAGCGGTATTACCTGCCAACCCTGACTAGAATACATGCTTTTAGTTGTTTTGATTTGAGATAAATACGCCAAATAACTACCATGCGGTTCAGAAGTACTTCTGCTTACTTATGTATCTCAAAGTGACAAAAAAAAAATATCTGACGTAGCCTATGGTTACACTGAAAATATTATTACAGTAACTGACTGTAGTTTATTTAAAAAGGTATCCGTAAATTTATTTTTAATTGATTATATAGTTAAAATACAAAGAAATATATTTTTTAACTATTTTTGTCATTTATTTAAAAATAAATTACATATAAATACGGATTTTCTGTTACAGTTAATATTTTTATTTAAAATGTTTTGTTAAAAAAAATTCCTTTTCGATTTCTAGGTCAGTTAAAAAAACGAAATAAACTAAATATCATTTATTCTTACATATTTTGTAATTAATTTTTTGAAATTTAAAAAAACGAAATAAATGAAAAATCATTAATTTTTTAAGGATTTTGTAGTTTATTTATTAACATTTAAAAATAAATGAAAAGTTCTTTTGATTTAAATGAAAAGTCAGTAGACCGGTTTTCAAGTGATTTTTCATTTATTTTAAAATACATTTTCAGTTAATTTAAACTACAAAATATTTTGAGTGTATTGATAATATTTTTGCAGAAATTTTGATTGAATAATTATTAAATTTTGTTTAACTAATATGCTTTTAGCAATAATTATAATCTCAAATTGTTATTTTAAAATTACAAACAAAAATATTTGTATGTTTGTATATAACAAATTTAAATAATATATTTTATGTAAACACATATATTTTTTAATTGTCATATGAAAACACTAATATCTAAGTATGGGAGAAATCATAAACTGCGCATATTTAAAGATTCAGAAATTGTGAAAAAACATGCAATTAATCGCGTAGCAATACAAGAAATGGTTTATGAAATTTTGGTCCATATTCCCTTATTATTTTCCCCAAAGAATTGATAGATAACTCGTAGCAAGTTGCTGAAGTAGCTCTGATTTTTTTTTTCGATTTAACTTTCGTGTAGAAATCAACTACCAATGGGCTATATTAATACAAGTTATGAAAATAATTATTTAACTTTCTATTCTTACAAAATTTGATCAATAATTTAGTATCGATAACTTTGCGAAAATGATTTAATTTGCCATCTTTTGTCATCGCTAATTTCATATTACATCTGTCGATTACTTTCTGAAAATTTTCATGGAAATCCTTATATTCTATTGCATTGTATTTACAATTATTACACTTAAAAACCACATGCTGTTTTTAGTTGTAAATCAGTCATGTAGAAGTATTTATAATTTACAAATTTTAGAATTACAAACAAAATTCTTTTTTTTTTGTTTTTACACATATGCATTTATTTTAAAATTGTTTTGCATAAACATTAAATTAAATAGAATTATTTTTTTCCCCCTAAAATATTTATAAAATTCATTTAAATTTATACAATATTTATGTTTTTGCAATAAATGCTACATTTCGTGTAAAAGTTGTGTATAAATTTTTTTTATAATAATTTTTAAATTAATTATAATATTGTTATGTTTTATTAAATAATTTTTTTCTTATTTCTGTTTCCTTTTTTTCTGTAGGAATGTCAATTTCAATTTAAAAATCGTCGTTGGAATTGTACAACAACAGATGATAATACAGTATTTGGACCTATGAGTGGTTTGGGTAAGTTTAATTAATGAGTTAACAAACAGATTTAACATTAGATATGATACATAAATAGGATACCCTACAACATGACTGGACACATTTTTAAAATCTATTCTCTGTCGAATAAATCTTTGTTAGGGACCACAATCTTTGAAAAATATTTCAAATAAAATGGCAATACATATATGAAAAACTAAGCAAAATAGGGTACTTTTTCGGTAGAGTCACTGCGGGTTCATTAGGTACCCAAGTAAAAAAGTTTTGATACAACCAAATAATTTTTTATACAATTATATGAAGCATATAACACACATAATTAACTCGGATCTAGCACTATCTAATTATATTAAATTTTAGACAATTAGTTTTTATTTTATATATGATTGATATTACATTTTTCAGATATAATCCGAATAAAATTTTTTTAATAACGTATGTGCACAATTCCACATGAAAGAGATCAAAAAATCGACATTCTTGGCCAACATATTTTTGTTTTCAATTTTTTTGTTTGCATTCATTATAACATCGAAAAAAATTGGATTTTTTTTTGGTCGACTGATGCACCAGTCTGCAAATTTTCTAGTGGGTATTTTTTGGTGAAAAGTGAAAACATTAACCCTATATGGATCAAGTTACACAAAATAATAATTTTTGTCAAGTGGAAAAAAAATTTTTTTAATTCTCTTAAAGTGATATTTTTCGAAAATTATGAAAGGTGTTATTCTGCAAATTTCCTAGTGGGTCGTTTTTGGCAAAAAGTATAAAAATTAACCCCATATGGATAATGTTACATAAAATAATTATTTTTTATCAAGTTGAGATTTTTTTTTTTGTCAATTTAATGGCTTTACAATCTCGTAGTCATAATTAATATTAAGTTTCATGGGTCTTTTCTGACCCCAGGCCACTAAGGGTTAACGATTTTTTAAACAAATGTAAAGATAGTTATATAATTTATAATATAAATTTTCGGAAAAATATCACTTCAAATGGATCAAAAAAAATTTTTTTTCCATTTGATAAAAATTATTATTTTGTGTAACTTGATCCATATAGGGTTAATGTTTTCACTTTTCGGCAAAAAAAGCACACTTGGTGACTTTTTAAGAAATATAACAGTTATTATGCGTCTCTGGTTAGAGGGTTAAACAAGTTACATAAGTTCGCTGAACAAATCCTATACCTAAAATGGAAGATTCACATGGTTTTCTCCAAAAATACAGGTTTGTGCGACACTTAAGTACGAAATTAACCCTTAAACACATTTTAGGTTTTTTTTTCTGGCATTGAACTTAAATTTGCAACTTTGATGTCTTCAGAAACTTGTAGTAGAATTTCATGCTAATATTTGTGTGGAAAATTTTAACCCTCTAACTCTTCAACTAGAGAAATTTTTGGCGTCTTTTTAAAGAGGGACATAGACGACCCGTAAGTTAAAGAATTAGAGGGTTAAAATGTTGCGCAGAAATATTTGTCATGAAATTCTACTATAGGTCTCTAAAGACATCAAGGTTAAAAATTTTGGTTCAGTGCTAGAAATAAGTCGAAACTTAAAATGTGTTTAATAGATAATTTAGTGCTTATTCAGAATTGGCGCTCAATAAATCCCCCATATGTGCAAAAGTGTTATTTTTCCACCTCCCCACGCACTTTCCGGTAGATTGGGTGTAAAAAATAATATCACCGTGAAAATTTATCCTCTCGGATTAAAACAGGCCAGTCACCCGTGGCTTTTAGCTCAAAGCTTCTTTGCGTTATAACTCTTAAAGCAAAGGTTTTACAGAAAAATACTATATGGGCATATTTGCGGGCAATAATGTGGCTAGTATTTTTCTCATACACACTTTTGACATATCAGTGACGCGTCATGGTGATTTAAGTGGTTAAAGTCAAAGTGATTTAAGTAGTAAAACAAAATTTTTTATGTTAACCACTTAAGTCACCATTACGCGTCATTGATACGTCAAAAGTGTGTATGAAAAAAATACTAACCACTTCATTGCCTGTATATATGCCCATATAGTATTTTTCTGTAAAACCTTTACTTTAAGGTTAGGGCTAAAAGCCGCGGGTGACCTGTTTTAATAGAAGAGAACCAATTTTTGCGGGTATATTATTTTTTACGCCCAATCTACCGGAAAGTCCGTGGGGAGGTGAAAAAAATAATACTTTTGCATATTCCATATAATTCATGGGTGCTCTAGAATATACTGATTCCTCCAAATAAACCGGGTTCTTTTCTATTGCAAGCAAAATAACCAATCCCACCGCTGACTCCATTTGTTACGTTTACCTTCTAACACGTACGTTTATCTCCTTTAGATAAACCGGGTTGGTGGTCTTAGTAAATACAAATAACACTCTCTGTTTAGTTTGATTTAGCTTTACACTTATTTATTTAAGACTGTATTACTTTAAATACAACAATATAACACACACACAAACTCTAATGATTAACTGACTATACAATGCTAATGCTCAATTAACAAACTTTAGTATGCAACTTAGCAGCACAAATGTTAAAGAATAAATTCACTCTACAAATGTTAATGCGCAACTGCCACTTCCTTTGTAACGTTCGGTCTTTTATAGTTTAACGGTCGTGAATATGCATTTAACCTTATATCATATGCTGAGATGTACATATACTTAATTGGCGTGTGTAGTAAATCCCGTCTCTCGGGATATTTTCTTCCAGAAAATTACAGAGTTTTCTATACTAGACTTATCCAAATTCGTAACAATATATAATTTATTTAGAAAAATTCTCATTTTGGTACCTTTTTCTAACAAATTTGTAGAAAATCATCGCTCGGTACTATTTTATAAATTATTTGTCATATTTTCAGGAAATTTGCATGCCATTTTGGTACATTTTGAGTGAATTTGAATTTCTGTTTTTAGCAAATTACTCCATTCTTTTTTCTAGTAGTTTCAAAAAACTTTCTTTTAAGAAGCTATAGTTTTCTCTACGTTTTAAGAAAAATCACGGTTTAAGGAAATATTTTAAAATATTATTTTCGCAGCATTTTAAACGCTTTTAAAATTTGCATAATTGCACCTCTAAAAGCTAGGTTTAGTCACTTTTTATGAACTCTCTAAAAACTAAGATTTGTATATTTTTATGAACTCTCTAAAATTTACAGTTTTATGAGTTCTCAGAAAACCACGTTTGGGTACTTTTTAAAATCTCATTTGGAACATTTTTATAAACTTTTAAAAACTACGTTTTAGTTCAATTTTACAAATTCTTTGAAAACCACGATTGATACAATTAAATGATTTAAATCTGCTATAATCTCAAAACTTATTTAAAAAATTGTGAAAAATAGTCTTCTGAAGGCATGTCCCCATCTGGATTTCATTCTTGCCTAAGGAAATCGTCAGTGCACGACGTTTTGAACATTTATACAAATAATAAATTAAATTGCAAATTCAATGAGAATTTATTGTTTTTGTCTAGGAACGTTATTAAATATTTAAAATATCAAAGAAAAGACAAAAGCAACAACAAAAAATTTTAACACAATTTGCTTTGTCATCTTTCAATATCCATTGTTTTGACAGATCTAAATGTTGGCAATTATTCAACATAGATTTTGTTACTTTTTTTTAAACTACACACAGAAAATAAATTTGTTGGAATTCTATCGGAACCAACGAAATATTTTCATCATTCAATAATTTTAATTGCAGTTACTTAAAATTCATCATCAGGAAAGTTATATTTATTTGTGAACAGAAAATATATATGATGAACCAAAACACTGTCACATTATCCAAAATATTGGCTTTTCTAACCAATATTGAAAAAAATACCAACTTCCACATTAACTTCAATACCAACAACCACCAATTTATCGAAGATTTAGCCATTTGAATAAAATATCGGCTGCAAAAATCTAGTATCAGTTGTGTTTCAATAAAATCGATCACTCTATCCAAAGTATTAGTTTTTCCAATCAATTTAAAATTAATTTTTCAACTTTAGTAGCTTTAACCATTAATTTCCATTATTTTGGTAATTGTAATAATATATTGAGACAAGGAACAGAAATTTTATTTATCATAATAAAATTTTGGAATATATCATATTTTTTCGTTTCATACATATGCGTGTTTAAATTCTAAGTTAGACAACAACTAAACGTAAGTATCTGTGGCGCAGGAGGTAGAGACACAGCCTTATAGCCTTAGAGATTTGAGTTCAAACCTCAACCAAGGCATTACTTTTTTTTTTTTTTTAATAATTTTTTTATTGATTCAAATTAAAAGACAAAATTGATTTTCTGTTGTGAATATAATTTTATTCAAAAACAAAATGTTCAAATTTTCAACCTGAAGAAATTCAAATTTGAAATTTGACAAAAAAATTTTATGTCGAGTTTAGCTTAGAGGAAAAGCAATGGGCTGACAAACGGAAGGTCGCCGGTTCAATACTGGTTCGCGAAATAAATTTTTTTTAATTTTTTTTTTATTCAAATTAAAAGACACAACTGATTTTTTCTTGTTAATATAATTTTATTTATAGACAAAATATTCAAACCTGAAGAAATTCAAACTAAAAAATTTTAAATAGAGCTTAGCTTAGAGGGAAAGCAATGCGCTGACAAGCGGAGGGTCGGCGGTTCGATCCCAGTTAGCGACAAAAAAATTTTCATTTTTAAATAAATTTTGTGGAACGTGTTTTTCTATTTATAGAATTTATAATCCACAAACATTAAAGTAATCTATTAACACAACAAAAATTCAAAAATTGTAAATAAATTTCGGTAGTTACAATGGTATTAAAAATAAATAAAAGTGATTGTACCTGGAACTACAAAAATTCGGTTGGCGAAAAATTCGGTTGGAACTACTAATCTGTTTTCTGTGTGTACTCTTTTAAGATATCATACCTATATAAAGCAACCTTTAAAGTCGTTCTATATCTCGTATTAGTAAGTTAATTTTCATGACTTGACTGTTGTCATCATTACTAATAAAAATTTTCCTCGCCTTTATATTAGTTTTTTGTTTTTCCGAAACAACATCTGTGTGCGTTTTAATGACTTAAATCAATTTGTTCTAAAGAAAATATGTATGTGAATGTGCATGGGTTAGTGTACGATAAGTTGTGTTGAAGCAAATATTTCATTATAAACAGTTTTCGACATTACTCAACTTAATTAAGACTGATGACAATGGTTTAACATCACAACATCACCCAATGGATGATATTTAGTTGGCTGGTTAGTAGATTGAAACGTTGATTTTTTTCATTATATCTTCAACTTTCGTACTCTTGTAATATTTCCTGTCTGCAAAGTTCCAAAACAACAACAAACACAAATTACTCTATCTATGATATTAGACAAAAAGGATACAATAACAAAGTTTTTTTTTTGCCATAGAGTTTTTTGATATTCTAAAGATAATAATAAAATTGAAATATCTTTGGGTCTACATGGAAGATTTATTTTTTTTTGTTTTCTTATTAGAAGAACTTAAAGAAATTCTTAGAAATTAAAGTATTCAACTATTAAAATTTTTTATGACTTATCTTGTTATCAAATAAATTTGTAGACAAAAAGATTTTACCTTTTCTTAACGATATTTTTTATCATATATTTTTAATTTTCTTAAAGAAAGTGGGGTTTGGGGTTAGGTAAAAGTAATTTCGTGTCTTTTAAAGCCAGCACGGCAAAGTTCTTAAAGAAAAATATCATTTGGTTCCTTTTTCTTACCTCTCAAAAGAATGTATTAAACTTGTCGCCACTTTTTTCCGCATCCTGTTTCATCCTGTTGTTTTCTTACAGGTGGCAACAAATTGAATGAAATTCTTTCGGTAATGACACAGGTTAATACTTTATTAATCATACTAAGTAGTGTGATTCCTCGTTAAATCACCCTTTTTGGAATCTTTACTATTATGCCTTCCTTAAGTTCCTCTGGTACCATTTCCATCTCCAAAATATCTACAATAATTGAAAAAATAAGTTCAGCTCTTGTTTGGGGATTTTCCTTAAAGCGTTCCGGAGAAATATTGTCACTTCTAAGGCTCTTGTTATTCTTGAGTAATGTAATGGCACCTACTATTTTGGAAATAAGAGGGGGAGACGTATTTATATCAAGTTGGGTGTTGTGAGTGTAACAGTAGCATATAGACAGATAATTTTTCGGCCGTGGCGAGAATATCTTGGAATAGCGTTCAGCCGAGAGCTCGTGCTGATCATCCGTAGATGTGATGCGTCTACTTAAGTTGTTCTTTATAGGTTTTCCGGAAGCTAAGGTAGCGGTATGTGATAACTTCTTTACTAGTCTGTATAAGTCGATGGTATGGTTTGTTTCAGCTTCTGCACTGTGGGCCACGATCGCCGTTTTTTTAGGAAATCAAAACTTACACTACTCACTGGTAGAGGGCGCTGAACTTTAGTATTACCTGAGCAACAAATGGAAGAAATCGATTTTTTTTTTGGAAAACGTTAACCCGTGCCGAAAGTTGGACGAAAATGGACCCTTTTGGAAAAAAAGTGTATTACTATTAAAAATTTCCAAAATTCGAAATTTCGAAAAAAAAATATTTTTTATTCCATTTATTCATTTAATATAGTCAAAATGATTCAGACATGGAATTTTGACTTCATCGGATATCATTAACCCACTTTAGCCTGCAATCCAAAATGAACCACAAATTTGATAAAAATGCAAAAACGTGAATTTTTTTTTTAATTAATTTTAAAGATTTTTTAAAATGCCTAATTTGGAGATGTCGATTGCTATTTGTACCACATAATAGTTGATATTAAAGAAAAAAATAAATTGGAAAAATTATAATTCGAGTTTGCGTTTGGAGCGACTGCTATCCAGGACATTTTACAAAAATTGCTCATTTTGTCAAAAATTAAACAAAATTTGAATGTTTTCATCAAATTTTACATAGTTTTCGGAAAAACAATACTTACATTTGGTTAGACTATAATTATCTTTACATTTGTTTAAAAAATATTTAAACCTTAGTGTCCTGGGGTCAGAAAAGACCCATGAAACTTAATATTAATTATGACTACGAGATTGTAAAGCCATTAAATTGATAGATAAAAAAGATATGAACAGATGGGGTTAATTTTTCTACTTTTGGCCAAAAACATCCCACTAGGAAATTTACAGAATAACATCTTTCATAATTTTCGGAAAAATATCACATCAAATGGATCAAAAAAATCTTTTTTCCATTTGATAAAAATTATTATTTTGTGTAACTTGATCCATATAGGGAAATTTTCAGAAAATTAATAAAATTAAATGCATTGTTGAATTGAATAAAATGCATTGGTAAAACAACAAAATCATTATGCAATTTGATTAAATGTAATTGTTAAGACAATAAATTTTTGTTAATACATTTGACGATATTTTGTCCAAATAACACCACATAAAATAGTTAAACGTCAAAATATAAATCTACTAAACAATGCGTTAAATTGAAGGACAGGTTTTGTTAGTTGTATAGTGATCACCCATTCATCAATTTAATATGGATTTTAGTTGATTTCACAGCTGTTTTTGGTTCAGTGTAGTTGGCTTTCTTCTCGTCATAAAACGAAGCTATATGCCAAATTTTAATTATCTAAATTTTGTGAAATATATATGGATGAAGTTACACAAAATAATAATTTTTATCAAATGGAAAAAAGATTTTTTTGATCCATTTGATGTGATATTTTTCCAAAAATTATGAAAGATGTTATTCTGTAAATTTAGACTTCATTAACAAATATCGCGACTATATTGCCATGTTGAACTGCTTATACATATAATGATGATTTTTTTGCACTATTAAATTTTATATATATAAGAGTTAAGAACACTCACATTTTAGACGCGCTTAATCGAGGCAATTGCAGGAAAGTTGATTTGGTATTGCTATGGACCAGCAGGACAATGTGAGATGTTTTTCCTTGACTCGCATTATTTTAAATCTTATGCAAATGCCTCACGTATTTCTGAAATTTCTATTAATGCTCTCATTTATAGCATTCGTTTAGGGGTCATAAAAGAACTCTCCAGAAGAGACTTTATCAACAACAAAAACACCGTCATATTTTTAATATTTATTTGTATTATTTCTAGGGTATTCAATCGATTATTCGATTAATCGAACAATTTTTCTCAAAAATTGTTCGAATAATTTAAAATGTCCAAATTTCGAATAACGAATAATTCGAATAATTTCATACGATTAATCTATTAATCGAAATTGGTAGAAAATTACAAAAATGTTTAAAAAATATATATTTTTTATTAAAGTAAATCTGCAAAAATTCAAAATTTTTTTCAAAAATTGTGATAAATAATTTGCTATTTGCTTATACCTATCCGGATTTCATTCTGCCCTAAGAAAATAATTAAGAGACGACCTTTTAGAATTCCTAGAAATATCTGTTAAATTCAACTCAATGAGAATTTCATGTTCTAAGTAGAAGGGTTAATAAACATCTTCATTTCTAAAGAAAAAATAGAAACAACATAAAATTATCACAGTTTGCTTTGTCATCTTCCGAATTACTACCCTGTTTTTGTGACTTATCTAGTAAAGTTGTGGTATCTATTTATGTATAATAAATTTTTAATTTTTTTTTACGACTTTTTAAATGTTTATATTAAATGAAAGCATTAACATTTATTGTAATTAATGATTATTAGCATTATTAATTATAATTAATGCTCAATGTAATAAAGTTTGTTTAGTGAGCATTCTGAATTAATAAAGGGATAGATTTACAGAAACATAGAGGGAAAATAAACAAAATTCCTCACTACATTTACGTTTTTATTTATTCAATGCATACGAAAGAGATACAAATTAAAGTACGGGGTCTTATATTCTTCTTTCGGGTGTGGTTCTCCCCTATTTGGATAAAATTTTAATATGTGAAAGCGGGGACAGAAAAAATAAAAATATTGACCAAATCTGATCTCAATTATTACTTTTTTTTGAACTTCTGATTTTTATTTCGTTGGCCCCAATTGATAAGAATGTGATATTTGCAAATTTTTATTTAGCACTAATTTATTTCACGCAAAGTAAGAAATTGATTTTTCCCTAACCCAGTATTTTCTACCTTTCCATTAACCATTGTCTATATTTATATTTGTATCCTAGTAGTATTTATTTATAACAAAAACAAGTTACCAAGTATTTGTCTGCATTCGAGTAGCTAAAAGAATTTTATTTTATTTAGTTTCAAGTATACTATTTAATGGTATTTTCTTGTTTACGCATCCAGATACAAAATAAAATTCGTATCTGTAAAGCATCTTAAGAAAGTATTGTTGTCTTATAACTACAATTTTCATTTTAGCCCTTCCTTGTTGTTGCTGCTGTTATTGTTACTAAGAAAAAGTAAATTAATTAAAATTTTCTTGTTCTTTTTGATTTTGACTTTATAAGACCAAGAAGAGACTTGTTGTTTGTGTGTCAAAAAGTCAAAAGGGGACTTTTTTGTTATCCATTCAAAAATCTTTTAAATGGCCAATTATAATAGTGTTGTGTATTATTGTTCATTCCATGCTTACTGTCTCTTATTTATGAAATACTACGAAGTACTACTACTGTTTTGTTGGTTTCTTGAATATACGAGTTAATACATGTTTTATTGGTAATGGTAGCTATGGAAAAGAAAAAAAAGATTTTAAGATACATTTTGTTGTAATTGAATTATGTTGACAATTAGAAAGCACAAAATTTTAATGAATTTATTTATCTTGTTTATCAATTTATTTGATCTTTGATTTTAAATTAGGAAACATTTTTAACAGGAACCTAATTAATATAAATTAGTTTGTTTTTCTTTCAAAACAGCCTTAAGCAATGCCACCTACAACGCAAACCGATAAGGAACAAAGCTGTCATGTTACAATGCCAAGTTTATCAAAATGTTCGAAATAAACTTAGACCTGGTTTATGTATTACGAAAATACAATAAACGAAAGCAAAGTAACGAAAATTTGTTTTTGTTTCCCATGTATTTTTGACGAAAGTAATTGTCAATTTCTTTAGTCATTTAGACTATTTTCGTAATAGATAAACAGGCCCTTAAGCTTGAAATACATAACTATTTAACTGTAGTTATATTTTAACTATATCTTAGATTAATTTGTCATCATTAGCTTAACAGTCTTAGGTCAGTTTTGTTTTTCTTGTGTTAATTATATTTTCTGATGAAATCTTTAAATCTGTAGCTAAAGGAATTTTATTTTGATAATGTTGTATGGGATTTTTCTGTTAACACACCATTTATATCTAATGTCATTTTGATTTAGTAAAGATTTGTTTAAATATCATATGCCATTTTATTTTGAAATTATTTAAGCCAGAAGGTTTTTTTTTTTATTTTTTATGCAACATATTATGATAGTGGATGGGATGGAACATTCCTGCAATGGGAAATGTTTTCGTAAAGCATTAAGACCTTAATATGCCATTTGAAATTTAGACAAATTTAACAATAAATGCATGACAGTTATTCTTATAGTTATTATTAAAAACACTTGTAGCTATTTTAAAATAAAAAAATTTTAAAAAAATCTCACAGTTATTAGAAAATATTTAACTGTAATAATAGTTGCTTTAGGTATTGTAGTTATTTCGACTGTAATTTTAAACAATAATTAAAGTTTAATAGGTTAAATTTTTGACAGTTGATTCGGTACACTTTTTTTACCATTTTTCACAAACATAAAAAGGTTTAATTAGGAATAATTTTATTTTTTAAAAAATTGTAAAAAAACGTGTATCGAATCAACTGTCAAAAATTCAACCTATCAAATTTTAAATATTTTTTAAAATTACATTAATTAAAAAATATTTAAAATTAGGTTAATAACCTACGAAATTTTCTTCGATAAACAATTTTGTCAAATCTGGAAAAAATGTTTTTTTCACAAGTTCTATAAAATATTTCAAAATTTCCTAACATACTTTTTTTAAAACAATTTTTTTTAAGCAACTTAATCATTTCTAAATTAATTTTCTACATATAACCAGCAAAACAAGAGATCGGAAGCAGTAGAAAATGCACTACAATAGATGATATAGATGTACTTCTCTTTTAACAGAAACATTAATGATTTTAACATTGAGTTGTCATAGGAGCGGAATGCTCCCACTTCAACATTTTTTCAGTGCTTTTTATACTAGTGCGAATGAAGCTCTTTTTCACCAATTAAAAGTTAAAAAAATCGTTAAAAACAAAATTATAGTTTTTTGTTTTACAAAAGTTTTTTATCACCGCCACCGGGTATCGAACTTGCGACCTCATGATTGCTAGTCTAGCTTTATACCGCTGAGGTATATGATATGAAAGTTGACTGTCATAAAAACACCACTTTGTTATTGCGAGATATTGTTCCTTATTCTCTTCAGTAAAAGTACTTTTTAAACAAGTGCAAAAGGTGCACTGTAATTTAGTATTGTTTCCAGCATTGTTTTCGTAAACGCATAAAAAGCTATTTTCCATCATTTTTATTTTATATATTTTTAGAAATTGAAAAATTAACAAAATATTGAATTTAAACAAATTAATTATAAATATTAAAAAAAATAAAAAAAATTAAAAACAAATAAAAAAATTAAAAAAAAACATTGGTCCCTCCAGGAATCGAACCCGGGATCATATGTTTTGAAATACCAAATGATATCAAAATCACTTTTTGGGATCAATTTTAGAGCAATAATGCTTTAGAAGTAATACTTAAGTGATGTTTTTGATGTTGTTCAGATCTAATTCTAGAAAAGCTGTAAAAATATACTAACAGATACTTTGGAAGCAATGAAAAAAATGATTTTTTGAAGCTGTTCAGAATTACTTCTAACAAAGCAGTACCTATCCGTTAGGTACTTCACAAGTACCTAACGGATAGGTACTTGTCAAGTAGTAAAAGAAGTAGTTTGTAAAGCATTAATTCCAATTTTTATTGCTGCGTGCCTACATATTGTAAATTTATAAGTCTGAATATCATCACAGTGCACTTTGGGGCAGATAAATATGAACATACATATATGAGTCGTATATGAACATATCTGACATATATGGAAGCATATATGGGCTAATACATTCAAAGTTAAGGGGCATATATAGAGATGTATGACACCATATATGATAATATATTGCATATATTGTTCCATATATGGCATATATCTTCATATATGAATTCATATATAATTCCATATATGAATCGAATTTTCTCATTTTAATATCCATATATGGAGGCATAGATTTTTCTAAATTTAACACTTATCCCAAACCTGGTAGGCATTTTGGTACGAACATAGACTTTAACCCCTATATGATTTTTTCTTAGAGGAGGAAAAACACTTTAAGCGGGTATATCTCCTCAATGGAATGAAATGCAGAAATGTTCGTACTTTTTTCACTTTAATGAAAAAATCTGATATTCTTTAGACCGTCTGCAATTGGATTTAATCAATGAAAGTATATGGGTGCAATCAAAAAATGTGATAAGTTTTTGGGCCAAATTTGTGGGAAGCAAAAAGTGTTAACATTTCGGTTTTTTCTTAATGGAATCAGTAAGTTTTGTCATTATAAACCTAATTGCAAAAAATCTCTTCTACAAGTTGTCGCAATAACTTTTTTTGCACAATTTTAATTTTTTTTGTGATAACGGAGTTTACATTTCTGCAAGCAACAGATATAACAAAAAAAAAAATTGCGTACGAATTTTCTTCAATTTATTAGATTTTCGTATTTGGATTTTCAACATGCTTTTCAATGATATATAATTTGTGTTTATGAAATTGTCGGTTTCGCAAATAAAAATACAATTCATTCAGAGAAAAAATTTTTTATTTTTTTTAATTTTGTATTTTTGGTCCTTTTAAATGCTTTTCAAAAATATAAAAATTTTTAAAATCCAATCAGCGGTTGCGGAGTTACAAAATAATATATTATAAACATAACATTTCGCGATCAAAAAATTCTTAAATTATATGAAACAAATTTAGTTTGTTAAACTAATGTCAGTAATGGCTTGAAATATCGATTCCAAACCAAAAAAGGGCAAAATCAATCGTTTTTCGCTCCAGCAGTTTAGGGTAAAAAACTGATAACTTTTTTTGATTTGACGCAAAATTATCGGTTGAATCATCTTTTGACGCATTAATATTAGTTAATCACCTCTGTTTGTTGTTATTTTAAAATATTTTAAACATTTACCTACATTTTTTTGAATGCAATCTGATGCAAACAATTCAGGTTACGGAGTTTACATTTGGATACTTTTTTCGTTTTCTTTCAGAAACGCTTTGTCAGAATTTTCTTTCCGAAACAAAATCGTATGATGTCTGCAAGGTGAATCCAAATATGACCTTGTTTTTCTTACTCGTTAAATAGTTTGGTCTAAAAATTAGGAACGGAGTTTACAACATTTTTTCAAATCTTATTAAAGACATCTTTTTCATCTCGAGAATGTTACATGCTGCAGAAAAGCTGCAAGTCTGTTATACTAGATGATTACCTACAGTCCAACGATCATTTGAGTATAAATAATATTATACTTTTCGCAATATAAATAATAGATAACTCCAAAATTCTGGTGTACGCATTTTGATCAAAAATTATGACGAAAAATCGTTACAGAGTTGATTGAAGTCGTGGTAGCTAAGATATGCAAAAAAGTTTGTAAAATGTATTAATTTTATTAAAAATTCTTACAGTTAGTGTTTAGCTTTATTGGTTATTAAAATATAAGCTATTTAAGTTGAAAAACCTTATGAATTACTGGTTACGGAGTTTACATTTGGCCTATAAAATTGGTCACAAATTTTATGTATTAACCAAAAATTGATCAGATTGTTATAAATTTTGTAATTTTGTAGAACAGGTGACAATGCGCTGATATATATCGAAATATATAACTCAAATGTAATCCATGCATTAGAAATTAGGTGGTTACACGGTTTTTCTCACATTTTTTGATATCACCCATATAATAATTAAATTAACACCATTTACATCTGTATTTTAACAATAAAAAAAATCATTTTGTAATTATCTGTAAAGGATGAATCAGAATTCTGGTATTGGTGTTGTCAATTTGTTTTTGATAATACAATTTCATATCCCCAATACTGGGAAACAGTGGATATGGGTGGACAGGGATGGTTAGCGTGTTAATCAACCTTAATATAAATAAACATTTACGGAAAACAGATACAATTGCAAATAGAATCGAATATTCCTTACTGAAAGTAAGATAATTTTAATTAATTTTAAAATCGATTTCTTAATGTAGAAAGGCACTAACTCAATTTTTTATTTCTTTATTTATGAGTAAAAAAAATTCTTAATATAACATTAATAACGTTGGACATAAAATTCTGTAGGCGCATTAGTTTATTTCATTGTCAAAATTTATTAAAAATTTAATTTAAACAAATTGTATATATAAAGTATTTCAAATTTAATCAAGTTTTGTCCTTCGCTAAAGAAATTCATAATTAAGTTGAGGCCTTTCTACAATAAAGCTATCGAAAGATTTCTTCATTTCACTTAAATATTTATTAATTTATCAGTAATATGTAAATTTAAATGTAATACATTTAGTTTAATGAAATAAGCAATTGCGGTATTCACCTAGTGTCTTCAAATGCAATAAAAAATGCCATACAATTTACGAGTTATACAGAAACCAACAACAAAATTATATTCGTTGTTGTTGCTTTGAGTGTTCTTATCAAAATTCTTTGCACATTTCATTGCATTTGTCGACACTAGGTCACAATATGCCTAGTAAGAGTGTACACTAGACCGTACCTTAAAAAAAAATTTCACCGTACACCCTCCAATATGATGTATTTTTGGAAGGCGATTTCAAAAAAAAAAAAATTTTTTTTTTTTTACCGACCGTAGGGGTCGCCTTTTTTAATTTTTTGTTATAGCTTTGGCATTTAAAATCGGATTTTAAAGTGTGATATATCGATTTTTTTGCCTCGAGGAGACCAGTGTTTTGCTAAAATGGTGACCCCTACGTTCGGCAAAAAAAAATAAAAAAAATTTTTTCTAACCTCCTCGTAAAAATACTTCATATTGGAGGGTGTACGGCGCACTTTTTTTTTTGCCTGTAAGGTGGTACGCTCTAGTGTACACTAGACCGTACCTCAAAAAAAAAGTTCGCCGTACACCCTCCAATATGATGTATTTTTGGAAGGCGATTAAAAAAAAAAAATTTTTTTTGCCGACCGTAGGGGTCGCCATTTTTAATTTTTTGTTATAGCTTTGGCGTTTAAAATCGGATTTAAAGTGTGATATATCGATTTTTTTTACCTCGAGGAGACCAGTGTTTTGCTATATAGTAAAAATCCAATTTAAAAAAAATTTAAAAAGGTCCCTACGTTCGGCAACCAATATATAAAAAAAATTTCTACTGGGTTTAGCGAAAAACTTCCTTAGCAAAAGTTTAATGATTTTTTGCGAGCTTTAATTTTCTGACATTAGGGTGTACATTAGGGTGGTAGCAACTGAGATCTGGTGGGTAACTACTAGAACGGAATACTTGAGGTCAAAATGTCCTTAGAGCAAAACACTGGTCTCCTCGAGAGAAAACATCGATGTGTCATACTTTAAGATCCGACTGTAAATACCAAAGATATAACGAAAATGTAAAATGGCGACCCCTACGTTCGGCACAAAAAAATAAAAAAAAATTTTTTGAAACGTCCTTGCAAAAATACTTCATATTGGAGGGTGTACGGCGCACTTTTTTTTTTGCCTGTAATGTGGTACGCTCTAGTGTACACGGTCTGGTATAAAAGTACTTCTATTCAAAACAACAACAAATTAACTGTATTTTCAATTTGTTTTTTCTAAGTACTTTTTACTAAAATATAAGGAAAAGTACTCTTTTACCAGATAAATTGTGAACACCTTTGTTTTTTTTTTTTAGTAATAAACGAGTAAAAAGGTTAAAGTCGGGCATGCCGACTATACAATACCCTACACCAGTCTGGTGTATTGTTTGGATCCGAAATTCGAATGGGTTAAACTGGGGCTTATGTCAAAATTTTCTATAATGTGAGTCAGCGCACCAAATTTCATTAAAATATCTTAATATTTGCGACCTGCAGTTTGTAACCAAGCCAATTTTGGGGGGAACCTTATATGGGCACTAGTTCTAAACATGGACCGATGTTCACCAAAATCAATAGACTTCGTCCTTGGGCCAACGTAGGTCTATGTACCAAATTTCATCAAAATAGCTTAATATTTGCGACCTGCAGCGTATAAACAATATAATTTTGGGGGGACCCTTATATGGGCACTAGTTCTAAACATGGACCGATGTTCACCAAAATCAATAGGCTTAGCCCTTGGGCCAACATAGGTCTATGTACCAAATTTCATCAAAATATCATAATATTTCCGACCTGCAGCGTATAAACAGTATAATTTTGGTAGGACCCTTATATGGGCACTAGGTCTAAACATAGACCGATGTTCACCAAAATCAATAGGCTGCGTTATTGGGCCAATATAGGTCTGTGTATCAAATTTCATCAAAATATCTTAATATTTGCGACCTGCAGCGTATAAACATTATAATTTTGGTAGGACCCTTATATGGGTACTAGGTCTAAACATGGACCGATGTTCACCAAAATCAATATGCTGCGTTACTGGCCCAATGTAGGTCTGTGTACCAAATTTCATCAAAATATCTTAATATTTACGACCTGCAGCGTATAAAAAGTATAATTTTGATAGGACCCTTATATGGGCACTAGGTCTAAACATGGACCGATGTTCACCAAAATCAATAGGCTGCGTTACTGGCTCAATGTAGGTCTGTGTACCAAATTTCATCAAAATATCTTAATATTTACGACCTGCAGCGTATAAACAGTATAATTTTGATAGGACCCTTATATGGGCACTAGGTCTAAACATGGACCGATGTTCAAAAAAATCAAACTTGTTCGTCCTTGGGCCAACATAGGTCTGCGTACCAATTTCATCAAAATATCTTAATAGTTGCGACCTGTAGAGTGCGCACAAGATTGCATGGACAGACAGACAGACGGACGGACGGACAGACGGACATCGTTAAATCGAAATAAAAAAAAAAATCTGAACAGATCGGTATACTATAAGGTGGGTCTACGACCAATATTTTTTGGTGTTACAAACATCAGCACAAACTTATAATACCCTGACCACATAGTGGTGTAGGGTATAAAAACACGTTTTTTAATGTACGAGCATTCACAAAAAATATTTATATTTGAGCATATATGAATTACATATATGTCCATATATGAATATATATTTCCATATACCCTCAATTTACGGATCCGAACATATACGGAGCCACATATGGAACCATATGTGGAATATTTTAAGCCACCAAGTATTATATGTCTCGTTAGCTAAGTGGGTAAAGCTGTCGTCTTCCAATCTGACGGCCTGGGTTCAAATCACAGCAGGACCAAAAAACACATATGACCTTTTTATATTTTATTTTGGAAAATAAATTTTTATACCACCTCTTTTTTGATTTTGGCATCGCTTTGCCAACGTTGAAAATATTGTTTCCCCGTAGCTCTTCCGACGCTTTTTGAACAGTGAAGTTCATCATTATTGTCTAATGGTGTTCTGATTTTGGGAATGGGAAAGCACTTTTTGCCTGAAATCAGTAGTTTACTACTTTTTTTAGCAAACATTTCTTCTGATTTTAGCAGAATAGAATTTACATTCAACTAAATTTAGCTTAAAATAACAAAAACATTGTACATATAGCAGTTTGTTTTTGGTATTTTTAGTCTACCAACATTTAGCAAAATTTTCTGAAGCTTTTACAGAAAATTTTTTATTTCCAATTAACTAAAAATTAACTCAAATATAACTAAAATTCTGTAGATTTAACAGTTTTATTTTTGCTGTTGTTTTTTTACTAGTATTTAGCACAGAAAACTGTTAAATTCTGCAGTTTTTCTGCAAGGTAATTTTTAACTAATTTTTAGTTGCTTTTTGTGATATTTTTACAGATCTATTTCTCTGAGTGTATATTTTAAATTTGTATTAGCCACAGAGCATTTAATATGAAGTATGTACCTTTTACAAATTAATTTTTGTTCAATTTAGTTGTCCTTTTAGTTAATAAATTGGAAAATCCCATTTTTTTTTAAAGTAAAAATTTATTAATTAAAATAAATTGCTATTATTTATATGTCACTGTAACATTACCAGATAAAAGGGGTTATGAAAATTTCAAAACTTTTACAAAATGATTTTTAATTGTATTGTATATCTACAATAAAGCTTACCCCTAAAAGAAAAACCGGAATCATAATCATGATTTTAATAGAATAAACCATTAAAGTTTATGAACAGGAAATCCCAAAGTTTTGTTTTTTCTTGGACAAAAAGTAAAAAAAAAACTAACTAGAAACAGAATATTTTAAGCGTAACTAATTAAACACGAAAACCTCAATAAAAATTGCATGAAGTATTTATTAATAAAACATTAACCCATAACAGAAATCGTACATAGATTTTTATGACACACAAATACACACACACACATAAAATGAAACCAAAAAAGGACAAAATTAAACCCCTTAATAAAATTTGACTAGAAACAGATACAAAAAGGTAGTACGACAACAACTAGAAAACCAAACATATCAGTTAAAAGATATTACTACCCCTGTGTATTTGTCAGTACAAATAACTACGGGGGTTACAAAATTTTGTCGCAAATATTACTATCAGCATCATAATTTGAAACCGCAACAAATTGTTAAATTACGAGTAGTATCTAAGCATTTATTATATTTAAACATAAAAAGGCGCGTTTTATGTATTTAATCCCTTTTATACAAAGATTTTTCTCCAACGACAACTACAGGTTTCTTAAATAAAGTACACGAGTATATAAAATTAGGGTGAAACTTACATGAAAAAGTGAACGTTGTGTAGAAGTCTTTCATTGAAAGAAATTAGTGTTAAATTAAACAATCCTTGAGGCGGGCCATTTAGAAATTAAAAATTTTAAATTTTTATAAGAAATAATTTAACATACTTTATGTTTCCTTTGAGTAATATTTACGTATGAGTTATTTGTTTTTAATAAATAATATTAATCATACGACATGTACTACGAAAATTGTATACAAAAACTGAATGCAAATGCCGACGTTAATTAACTGCATCCCTAATAATGTTTATAAATTATTTGTTGAAATAAAAAAAGAGTAAAATTAAACAATTGGTATTTATAACACGCAATTTTGGTTAAAATGATATTCTGGCAAGAATACTCTCTAGTGGGTCTTTGTAAACCATACTTAAGAGCTATCAGAAGTTTTTCAAAAATACCAAAAAAAAAAAGGTAAATACATGGTACGTTTAAGGGTGTCTGATTTTCTTCCACATTTATGTGTGGATATTAGCAACGATGATGGCGATGATGATACTGAGAATGATGATAATAATGTCAAGTAATTTTTGAGGGTAAATAATGCTTTCCTGTATATGAGTCTGAATACATGCTATACAATAACAAAAGACAACAAAAGTAGCAGCAACAGCAGCAACTTGAATTAATATATGCAAGCTACTGTAATCTCAGTTAACTACACATTATTTGTTGGGGATTTTTGAATATTTAAATAAGATCAAGCATAAAATTTAATTCCCGGTTGGGTGAAGCGTATAAAATTTGAAACAGTGTACGTATGTAGTCAGCCAACAATAACAAAAACAGTGAAAGTTTTCATAAATACTTTAGGTATGGATGCTGAATTTGAAAATATTCCTAAATAGTGGTAGTAGTGGGAGCAGAGTGGAAGAAAATAAACACAGACAAAGGCTTAGATTTGTGTGTTTTTACTAATTTAAAATAATGAAAAATAAGGATTGCCAAGCTATACTAAATTCAACCCAAAGCTTTGAATTTCATAATCATTAAAATAAGGTACTTTTTGAACAACACAATAACAGGAAAGATTTCCTACTTTAAAGGTACTTTTTTAAAAGGCATTTCTTTTTTCACAGTTTTCAAATGACATAATGTGGTATTTAAGGAGAGCGCCATTAAAAAGTGTAACACATAATAAGCTGAATTAACGATGACTGAAATAAGTTAAAATTAAAAAAACAAACACTTGTTGCATTTTTTTTTTATAGATTTATATTCTGTGTCATTTTAGAAAATATTTTAAGCTCATGATGTAAATTTGTTCACTTTATTTAATATTTTCAAAAGTGTTACTTTTTCACCTCCTCACGCATTTTCCAGTAAATTGGGCGTAAAAAATAATATTCCCGCTAAAATTTCTCCTCTCGTATTAAAACAGGCCAGTCACCTATGGCTTTTAGCCCTAAAAATGGACTAAAATTAATTCAAAGATTCTTTCCGCTATAACTCTTAAATATTTAATAAGCATATCTACAGACAATAATGTGGCTAGCATTTTTCTCATACACATTTTTGACGTATCGATGACACGTCATGCTGATTTAAGGGGTTAAGTCAAAATTTGTGTTTAACCATATAAATCACTTTGATTTTAACCACATAAATCACCATGACGCGTCATATATACATCAAAAATGTGTATGAGAAAAATGCTAGCCACATTATTGTCTGTAGATATGCGTATGTACCCAGTGTAGAAACGGTAATGACATATCATTATTTTTTGGACTACCAGTAATGACACCCACTTACATTCTGCATTATTTTAAAACATATTCTAGATTTTTTTGAAAATTTTTTGAAATCTATTTTTAGACTCAATAATATTTTTTAAACACTGGTAAGGATATATGTAACCACATATTTTTAGATTTTTTGTATGCTGGCGAGTAAGCTTACTTGTGTGCACCAGCCCAGTGTAGAAACGGTAATGACATATCATTATTTTTTAGACTACCAGTAATGACACCCACTTACTTTCTGCATTATTTTAAAACACATAATGATGAGTTACTGATAATGACTTATTTTTATCATTATTTCAAATAGAAAATAATTTTCTAAATTTTTTTGAAAATTTTTTGAAATCTATTCTAGACTCAATATTTTTTAAACACTGGTAAGGATATATGTAACCACATATTTTTTGATTTTTTGTATGTTGGCGAGTAAGCTTACTTGTGTGCAGCAGGTCAATTATGTTTTTATCTATTAAATATTACATGTCGATATAGCTCAGATGGTAGTGCTATTGACGGCAATCTGTAGACCCAGGTTCGATTCCCGCACCATCAAATTTCATTAAAAAAAAAAAAAATACAATAAAAAATATATTTATTATAGAATTTATTTACCACTGGGTAACCACGGTGTTAAAAATAAATGACTGGCAGAACACTCATTTGGGACGCTTTGCCAGCGTTTGCAAAAAGCGTTTTACCAGTATTTCTTTTACAAAAATTTCGGGGGTGTATAAAAAAAACCACTGGCATAGAATTGGCTTAGAGTGATATGCCAGGGTTTGCAACCAGTGGTTATCCAGTGCTACCTAGCCAATGCTACTTGTGGTATAAAAATCAATTCACTGGTAGACCAATGATTTTATACAAATGCTGACGCTTTGTTAAAAAAGGTTTGTAGTCAGAAGGTTCCGAGTTCAAATCCGGTTGCAAGGAAAAATTTTTTTTTTGATTTTTTTTAATTTAAAATTTTTTTTGTTTTATAAAATCAATTTTTTGTTTGTGGGAAAGCTCCTTCAAGACCAACTTTTCTTTGCCCTCCCAACGCTGGCATATTAGTTACAAAAAATTGTTTGCCAGTACTAGCCTTTTGGCACAGCCAGTAGTTGTCCAGCTATTATAATTCATTTATGTGTTTAGCCATCATATATTATATGTCTCGTTAGCTCAGTGGGTAGAGCAATCGTCTGCCAATCTGACGCGCTGGGTTCAAATCACGGCAGGACCAAAAAAATACATATGAACTTTTTTTAAATTTTATTTTGGAAAATATATTTCCAGACCACCTATTTATTAGTTTTGCCAGTGTTTTGCCAACGTTCAAAAATTTTGTTCCTCCAGTGCTTTTCCGGCGCTTTTTGAACAGCCGGTCCTTTTATCTAATGATGTAATCATATTGGGAATGGGAAAGCACTTTTTGCCAGTACTTGTACCACCTGTTAAAGTGCTTTACCACCACTTTTCCGTTTGTATTTTTCTGATTGGGTAGTTACCATTACCAAGTATGTAGTTACATAATCACATATCTGGTAATGATTTTCTACACTGGGTAGTACTTTTCTGTAAAACCTTTACTTTAAGTGTTATGCGCAAATAAACTTTCAACTAATTTTAGTCCATTTTTAAGGCTAAAGCCGCGGGTGACTGGCCTGTTTTAATCCGAAAGGATCAATTTTCGCGGGGATATAATTTTTGTCTACCAGAAAGTGCCACTTTTGCACATATGGGTGCTCTATTGAGCGCCAATCTGAATAAGCACGAAATTAACTCTTAAACATATTCTAAGTTCTGACTTATTTCTGGCATTGTTTTCTTTGATGTCTTCAGAGACTTATAGTAGAATTTTATGACAAATATTTTTGCGCAACATTTTTGACCTCTAACTCTTCAACTGACGGGTCGTTTGTGGTCATTTTGAAAAGGGGCAAATTTGCCGTTAATTGAGAAGTTAGAGCGTTAAAATTTTCCACAAAAATATTTATCATGAAATTCTACTATAAGTCTCTGACGACATCAGAGTTGAAAATTTAAGTTCAATGGCAGAAATAAGTCAAAACTTAAAATGTGTTTAGGGGTTAATTTCGTACTTAGTCAGAATTGGCGCTCAAATGCCTACAAAGCTGGATTTTAGGAGGAAACCATGTGAGTCTTTCATCTCATGTAAAACACTATGAGGATCGTTCCTGTGGAACATTTTAACCCTCTAACTTTTCAGTTTACGGGTCTTTTTGTCCCTATTAAAAACGGGCTCAAAAAAGTCCCTTTAATTGAAGAGTTAGAGGGTTAAATAGTTCCACAAAAATGTACATCGTAGTGCTTTACATAACTTCGCTGAACACAACCTATACCCAAAATGGAAGATTCACATGGTTTCCTAGTGCACATATGTAAAAAATCTATAAATCGGAATCAGTTTTTGGGCTTTTTGTCATGGAATGGACGATGTATTAAAAAAAACTTACTTTGCTTTTAATCTACGCTAAATTTCCTATTATATTATGAAGAGTATACGTATTTAGAGATCTCCAAAATTAAATGAGAGACATTCAAAATTTAGTTTTGAAACAAATTTTGATGTTTACCGCTTAAAACACCACTAACGGGCATGAGAGGGTTAAAAGTTTGTATAAAGAAAATATTTGGCTTTTCATTGCGTAAACAGCAGCTATGTAACTTAATCATCAGAAGCTTCTACCCTACTGGGAATGAGGAGTCAATTGCCCTCCAAGGACCTATCCCGTGACCGGTCAACCGAAGGCATATTACTAAATTAGTACAAATATGAACCAAAGAGAACGAATTAATTTTCTAAGTATTTTCTGATTCGTTACTTTCACTGTTGCTTTTAAAAAACTTGAACAATACCGAAATAAAAAATAAAATTCGCCGCATATTTTTTAAAATATTTTTTTATTTATTTTACTCATTTATTTATTTTGAACTTTATTTTTTTACGATTTGCTTATTTTAGCTCTTATTTTAAATTTTTATAATTTTTTGCAAAAAAATTTTAAGTTTTGTATTTTCAAAGTTTTTTAATGTTAAAGCTGTTTTAGTTTTAACAATTGGTATTTCATTTAATTTTCTTTTTAACTTAAGAGCAATTTTTTAAATTTTTATTTATATTATCAGAGTTTTTGAGGTAATTTTCTAATTTTTAATTGATTTTTGAATTTAATTATGGTCAACGGTAGAGCGTTTGCCTTACAAGCAGGAGGTTGTGTTATCGAGCCCTACTTCGACGCCAAGTAGATTATTTTTAATTCTTAATTTTTTATTAGTTTATTTGAAAAGCTATTTTTAGACACGCCTTACTGTCACAAGGTGTCTAAACTGTGGCAATTGGTCATTTCCAATTACAACACCATGTTAAAGTGATATGTCTCTTTGAAACAAAAAGAGCGATCAACGACGGGTCTCCGCCCCCTTGGGACCTATCCTGCGTGTCATCTGGGACCGGTCCCTTTCCCCGTAGGGTAGTTTAAGAGTTATAGATGGATAAATCCATGAACCTGTTTTGTGGTAATTTTGAGGACATAAATGTAAATGGCCTGGCCGGTTTACATCGCAGAAACCCAATTTTTCCTCAAATCTTATTTTTTTACTCTCAACCTATCCGAAAATGATCGGGGAGCTGGAAAAATAACACTTTTGCACATATGGGTGCTAGCCCATAAGCAATTTTACGGTGCCGTCGGTGACTTTTTTGGTACCAGCTGTCCATTTGTATCTAAAATTAAAAATGGTTTTAGGCACTGATGTGGTCTTCTTAAGTTCTCTTTTAACTACACTGAGAGAATTATCTGCATGATATTAATGAATGTTTGCTTTATGCATTTATGAATTTTCGCTGGAAAACGTCCATTGAAACTTTCCTTGAAATTAAAGGAATTTACAATAAGTATTATTTTTGTTCGGTTTTTAAGAGCAAATATGACAGATTTCCAAATAGAATTCTTAATTTATTTTACAACAAACAGAGAAAAACTTATGAAAAAATCTTTCCTAGAACCAATGGTTGACAATTAATGCATTTTCAAGTGCTGCCAAGCACTATCATCAGAAGTCTTTATGGGGTTCTCTCTGGGTTATAATGTAGATTTTATTTTTTTTATTTACATTAAATCAAAGTGAAGAATTTTAAGAGAACTAAACTCAAACATTTTTACTCACGAGTTGTTATTTGTATTACAACGAAAATCACATATTTTTTGTAAAGCTATTATTTCATTTTATAGCAATATCGTTGTTGCTACAAACTAAAGTTTCTTTAATAGTAAGACAAATACACTCATAGAAATAATTCTGTAAAAATGGCAGAAAAAGTTACCAAAAATTAGTAAAAAATGATGCTGCAGAAAAAACGGCTGAAATTAGCAGATGTTTTTGCTAAATACTAAAGAACAGCAAAATTAAAACTGTTAAATTTGCTGAATTTTAGTTATATTTAAGTTAACTTCTACTTGTTTGAAAATTACAAATTGCACTGTAAAATCTACAGAAAATTTTGCTAAATATTAGTAGACTAAAAATAGCAAAAACAAACTGTTATATCTACAAAATTTTTGCAATTTCTAGGCTAAATTTAGTTGA
The DNA here is from genome assembly GCA_949987735.1 of Leucophora obtusa. NCBI lineage: Eukaryota > Metazoa > Arthropoda > Insecta > Diptera > Anthomyiidae > Leucophora > Leucophora obtusa. Next base: position 63,662,144 of record OX465299.1, on the reverse strand, counting down.
ATGCAAATAGCAGTCTATTCTGCTAAAAACAGAAGAAATAATTGCTAAAAAAATTGAAAACTGCCCAGGTGGAAATTATGTGTGGTAACAAAAAAGAAGCACTGGCAAAGCGCAAGTAGACCGCGGTCTAACAAAAAGAAGTACTGGCAAAGCACTAAATTTGGACGCCTTTCCAACACTTTAAAAGGGTGAATTCCCAGCACTTGTTTTCCTATAACATTATTTTGTTTTTGAAAAAGAAACTCCAAAAGAGTGAATATTTTAATAATTTTTGAATCCACAATACAATAACTCTAAGAATCGTCTATTTTTAGAGTAATTAAAATTCTTCAGTGATGAGGGCTCATAATTTGGTGGCAATACTTTGCAAAGCATTAAATAGATCGGTGTGTTATCATTTGGGTATCAGGAAAGCACTTTAATTTTTTTATTTGAGCGTTGGCAAAGCATTTGATTTTTATGTTTATGGGTGCTTTCCCAGGGCTTGGTAAAGCATTGGCACCACCGTGGAACGGTGTTATCATTTGGGCGTTGGGAAAGCGCTGTTAACAGCACTCATACCACCCATTTCGGTGCTTTGCCAGTGCTGGCCGCTTTGTAATTTTCTACCTGGGTGCTGTTTTCAATAGGCTCGATATTTATTTGCAATTAAAAAAAAATTTAAAAAAACTTCGAAAATTTTAATTTTTTTGTAATTTTTTAGTCTACAAATTTTGCAACAAATTTTTTTAATGATTTTAGCAGAATAATTTGCTATTTTCCATTAACAGAAATTTAACTCAAATATAGCTGAAATGCTGTATGTTTAACAGTTTTATTTTTGCTCTTCCTATATTACAAATATATAACAAAAATATTCTGTTAATTTTAGTAGTTTTTTCTGCAACATAATTTAGTTTTAACTAAATTTATTACAGACTTTTTCTAAAGGGTGGTCCAACCCAAACGCACGATGTTAATTATAAATTAAACAAAAAGTTTTCAGAGAATTATCTTAATATTTTTTATTGTGTTAGAAGGATCTATGGCAAATAGGTGTGAAACAAATGCTCGCCACGGCTTGTGTGGCATACTTCTATCCGATGGTCCATATTTTCAATGACTCGGAGACATAATTGAGGTTCAATGTCGTTAATGTGCCGAATTATCTCATCCTTTAACTCTCGAATTATTCTCGGCTTATTGGCGTATACTTTTTCTTTTAAATATCCCCAAAGAAAGAAGTCCAACGGTGTCAAATTACATGATCGTGGCGGCCAATTAACATCGCCACGACGCACAGTGCTTTGATCCATTATAACGATTGGACAAAAATAGAAGGAGTAGACAGAGTTTTAAAATTTGGTTCACTGGCATAGAACCCCTTAGTTAAGAAAAATTTAAATTTTTGGAAATTTTGGGCCAAGGATACGCCCACCTCCCATAGGTCCTGAAATTTAAAAGTATTATATTAGCTACATAAATAGACGTAAAATTACAAAAAGTATTTATTGAGATACACATAAAACTGGAAACGTTTGTGCCAATTTTTATAAAAATCGAAGCAAGGACTCTTGGTCCTGCCATATATCCTTTATCTTAAAATCATCATAAAACCTAAAAAAATGATCCGATTGCCATGAAATTAAGCACGTGAATTGATATAAGGTCAAGCCTTAAGCCATGTGCCAAATTTCGGTAAAATCGATTCATTAATAAAAAAAATGCCTCTCATAAAAACTCCATATTTTAAACGCTTAAAATAATTTTTCTAGAACAAAAAAACTTAAATAGGATTCAAATAGGAAACCATGTAAATTCTGCATTTTAGGTAAAGGGTATGTTTAGCGACCTTATGTAAAACACTACAAGGAATATTTTTGTGGAACATTTTAACTTTCTAACTTTTGAATTAAATAGACTTTTTGGCCCCTTTTTAAAACGGACAAAAACGGCCCAAAAGATAAAGAGTTGGGGGGTTAAAGTTTCCGCAAAAATATTTGTCATGAAATTCTACTATAAGTCTTTTAAGATATCAGCATTTAAAATTTAACTTCAGGGCCAGTAATAAGTAAAAACTTAAAATGTGTTTAAGGTTTAATTTCGTATTTAATCAGATTTGGCGCTGAAATATCACACAAATCTGAATTTTAGGGAGAAACCATTGGAATCTTCCATTTTAGGTACAGGATGTGTTCAGCGAACTTATGTAAAATACTACGAGGAACATTTTCGTGGAACATTTTAACCCTTTAGCTCTTCAACTTACGGGTCTTCTTTGTCCCTTTTTAAAAAGGGGCCAAAAAATTCCCTTTCATTGAAGAGTTAGAGGGTTAGAATGTTCCACAAAAATTTTCTTCGTAGTGATTTTAGTAGTAATGCTTTAGTGAATTTGCTCCCAAAGTTCAAAAATAGTTTTTTTTTTTATCAGCTGGTAATTTAGTTAAAAAATGTAGCTTTTATTAAAGAGTCTTTAAAAAAATACATTTATTTTGATTTCTATAATAAAATGTGGTAGATATTTTTTTTAAACACAATAATTAAAGGCCTATTCCTAACAAAAAAATAATAATGTGAAAATCAATTAACATAATTTTTTTTTAATATATTATCAAACTTTGATAATTTTTAGGATTTTAACCAAAAATTAGGTATATTTAAGGATTTATTAATGAATTTATAGGGAATGTCTTTCTGCCAAAGTTTATACGGTTTTTTTTTAATAATATTACCTTAATTTTTGTAAAAAAAAAAAAATTATACCATTTTATTAAAATCTAAGAAAGTTGGAAACTTTTTCGTAACCCATAAAAGTTGAAATTACAAAAATACATACATATTTTGACAATTGGGAAAATTTTTTTTCTTATAAATAAATTAAGAAATTGGTTCTTTTCTTTATTTTTTCATATCGAGACACTATATTCAATACTCTATATCTGCAATTTAGGCCAAAATGAGTTTTTGATGGCAAAATCATTGTTGATAGTATATCCATCTATGATATCAATTTGGAAGCGGAATACCCATTCTTTGCCACTTTTTTGAACATTTTACATTTTCCCATATCTACAAACAAATTTATTTTCAAATACAGAAGGGTATATCTGCGTATAAATTTAAATTATTTGAATTCTGTAAGGTATACATAAAAGTTTTTTGAGAATATCTTTTTTCGGAATTTTTTTTTTTTTTGCAACTAACCACCAATCTTTATTTTAGCATTATAGTACCTAGATTATAAATTTAAAACAAACCGCACTTAAAAAATTGCAAAATAATATCGGAACGCTAAAAAAGCTTTTATGGTAGAAAAAAATAATTTAAAAGCTCAATCGGCGATTAATATTCTGCAAACGAATATAATGATGCAATTTTCCTTTTTGCAAAATATTTTCGCGATTTCTTTTTTGCAAACGAAGAACCAAACTTTGATGTGGAAATTGGTATTATACTCCCAAGATTAAAGATTTAAAAAAACCACACTTAGAAAATTGCAAAATAATAGCGGAAAATGGCGAAAAAGGCTTTGTGGTACAAAAAATGAATTAAAAAAATTAATCAGCGATTTTCATTCTGCAAACAAATATATTGATGCAAAAATTTTGATTTTTGCAAATTTTATTTTTCGCGATTTTTTCTTACTTAACTTTGTTTTATGAAATGTGTATTATAGTCCCTAGATTATAAATTTAAAAAAACCGCACTCGAAAATTTGCAAAATAATAGCGGAACGCGAAAAAAGTCTATGGTACAATAATTGTATTAAAAATCTTAGTCAGCGATTTACATTCTGTAAAGAAATATATTAATGCACAAAATTTCCTTTTTGTAATTTTTTTTTATGATTTTCTTTTGCAATCCCAAGATTATAAATTTTAAGAAATCTCACTTAAAAAATTGCTATATAACCGCGGAATGCGAAAAAGAGTATAAAATGACTTAGAAGAGATAATCAACTATTGACATTCTGCAAACGAATATATTGGTGTAAAATTATCCTCTTCGCAAAATTTGTGGTTGCAAACTAACCACCAAACTTTGGGCAAGATATGAGTGCAATAGTCTTCGATTATAAATTAAAATACACCGCATTGAAAAAAATTCAAAATAATGGCGGATTGTGAATAGAAGGATTTATGCCGCAGAAAATGAATTAAGAAACTTAATCAGCGATTAACAAACGAATATAATAATGCAAACTTTTTCGTTTTTGAAAATTTTTTTTCCTCAATTTTTTTTTTCCCAACTAACCATTAACTTTTGGAATAAGATATGGATATAATAGTCCTTGGATTATTAATTTCAGTAAAACGAGGATTTTTCCATCCCTGATTAATAATTCTGTGTTCGTTGATGTTTGGAGGCACATAATATTGTTTTCCACAAAAAGTATAGAGAGAGATTTACATGGTCATTTGTTCCTAATAATGCATATATTTTATATTTATCAAAACTACATATCTGCTAGTATTATCATAAAATTACATAAATTTTTTTTTCAGAACTCTATATCTGCATTATCAACGTAAATAACACAAATAATTTCAAAATAAGTATATATGGGAATAAGTTGCCATTTTTAAATAATATTCTAGAAGACAGATTGATTTAAAAAAATCTTATAAACAAGAAAAAATTATAAGAGCATGACAAAAAATTTTAAAATTTTAAAATCAATTAAAATATTTTTTTTTAAAGTTCCATTTCACATTTGATATTTTTAGGCTCCCATCAAAAATATTGTAAAAATTCAAAGATTAACTTGGTATGTTAATTGCAGAATTTTTACAATTTTATTTTCTTTTGTTGATTCCAATATACTCAAATATTTTAAAAAAGAAAAATTTTAAAGATACCTCTTAAAATGAATTTTTACCAATTTTTTTTCTTTTTTGTAAGATCCAAAAAATTCATATTTTTTCATTACTTTCTATGCTAAAAATTTAGCGACTTTAGCGACCTCTAGTGTAGACAGAATGAGTTATACCAGAAAGGATAATATTTACAAGATTAAGTAATTTTAGTATATATACAAAAAAAAAAATATTTTCGTTGAAATCGGAGACAAAAATACTGGGTTTTTTTATCAATTACTTCACAATTCTAGTCTGCTGGCGAGTAGCCTAAAAAATTATTTTTTTATTTTCGTTGATATTTTATACTTCTCTACAAGTCTATGGATAAAGTTGGTGTTAAAAGTCTTTCCTAAGCCCAAAATAATTACTTCGAAGTAATTGCTAAATTTCATTCATAGACCCATTGGATATATCTGTTCCAAATATTTTTGCAAATATCTCTTCTTACAATAAAATAAATATAAAAATCTTACTTGGCAACCCTTACCGCCACATCGTGGTAAAGTCTTAAGGGAATTAATGCATAAATAATTTATCTTTTTTTCTACATACGCGTATTCAAAATGTATACTTTTGCCGTCTTTTCTCAGTTTAGTTTTGATATTTGCATTTTTGGCTGTTATTCAAAAATTAAGTTTATTATAAATCTTTTTGAAAGACTTAAACACTTTGGTTCCTTTGAATCTGCCTGCAATTCCATACCCAAAAGTAACACTATATTCGATGGGTGCCTTAAAACTAATATGAATTTTATTATTTAATGAACAAAATTTAAATACAAACACATAACACTCATGAGAAATTTATTGTTTTAAACTTTGCTACACGTTATTATGTAGCATAATTTAGTTTGAACAACTTTTTATTAGCGACTTAACAATATTCATAACTGTTTTAGTTGCGATAATATTATGAAAATAATTATAAAACTAAATAACTAATAATTTTGAATAAATTACTTTGAATTGTGCTTAGAGTATAATAGAATGTTTCCTTGAAATCTATGTAAAGGAAATCATGTGTTGTGTAGAATATTCAAAGAATTTAATTATATTTTAGTTTCCTTAATATTAATCAAATATAATATTTTAACAATGCAAACTAGATTGATTGTATAATATTTTATTGTTTCATAATAAAAACGTAAATCCAAAGCACTGGTTGCAGAAAACCTTATACTAAATAATCATAGATTCTACTAAATGTTCAAAAACCAGTTCTTTTTATATGGAGTTGGACCTATTAGTAATAGGTTCGCTTTCTGCAAATTAGAACAGGTTGCTTTAACTAGTTATAGAACTTGTTCTATGGCAGTGAAACCTTACATTTTGACCATCAGGAATCAGTTCTAGAACCACTTATATGGCACTGGTGATAAAAGAACCTTTGTATTCAGGTTCAGAAGTAACCGGTTCTAGAACTTTTTGCTGGGTTGTATTTATTACTTATGTGCCATTTAAACTTACATTTAAAATTTAACATTTATTTTTCTTTATTGAGCTTAAAATTGCGTGTATTGACTTAAGGATGTCCAAACAACTACTAAATAAACAAGTTAGTTTATCAAAAGACTAACTAAACTTTTCAACTAGCTCGTTTAGTCTGTTAGTTTATGCTAAAAATAATGGTAAAGTAAAATATCATGGACAAGGAGGAAGTTTTTTTTGTTCGTTATGTAAACTATTTTAGCAAATATTGAAAGAAGAAATGGGATAAACAAATAAAGGGGAGTAAGCTAGCAACAGTGTTTTAAATGTCCAAACTATAGTTGCAAGGACTAATTATACAGGAAAATAAAAGTTTCATGTGAGTCCATTGATACACACACAACACAGCGACAGTATAATACAGCAAAAAATTGTGAACTCAGTTTTATGTGACTTTTTAAATATTGTTAGTATTTCAGTATTAAAAAAATGAAAAATATATGCAACAACAGAAACCGTAAATATGATAAAGCAGCCTGGAGTTTTATGAAGTAACCAAGGTAACTTTGATTAAATTCGATGGATAAAAAACAAAGTGATAATTAAATAAAAAACTATTTATAAAGGCAAAAATTAATAAAGCGGTATACCGGACGTATATGTAATAATAACATTTAGGAATATTAGGAAGCTGCAAAGGCCTCATTAACTACACTCTAATAAATTTTCGTTTAAATTTACCCTATTTATAGTAGGTAACTTTTTACCTACTATAATGACGGTAAAATTACTCAATGCGCGTAAAATTTAAATGATACACACAATGTGTGTAATTCTCATACACACAATGTGTGTAATCTTATACGAAATGTGTATACAGGATTTTTATCTATTTTTCTTAATGTTGTAAATTTTCAGTTTTGTTTTAAGCAAAAAAAATTTTCTAATTAAAAAGGTGTACTAAAAAATGCATCATTAAGTGCATAGAACTTAAAAGAAAATGCTTTTTCTAATGACTCCACTTAAAAGTCGTTTCTAAATGCAATAGAAAACTAATAAAAGGATTGCGTTTATAAGAGAAATTTTATTTTGAAGATATTTAGGAAAAAATTAAATTTTTGATTAATTTTCTGCGGTTCTTCTTTCTTCTGCTGTATTAACTGTTTCGGAAATATTCTGGTATTTTTCTGTTTTCTCTCTTAGTTCACCTAAGTAGTGATTTTAGAAAACTTATCAGTAAAATTTGAACCGTTGGCACCATTATCATCGCTTAATTTCTGCATTGGATTTTTTCCACTATTAGATCCAGCAGTTGTTTTGCCTATTGATTCCATTGGCCCCGCGCTGTAATAGGAATTAAATCGTTAAAAGTCGAATAGCAAACAACAGCTATTTAAGAATATTTCAAACTGCTAAAATTAAACTAAATAAATAATAGAAATTCAACCTGCTAAACACAAAGCCAAAATTCTTTTTGTCAATATTAATAAAGAGATATTCGCGATTGAAAAAAAAATATTGTTGAAATTTCTGAACTTACAAGGAATGTCTGCATGGTGATTCCTTCGATTTGGATATGGAATAGAAGAGACGAGAAAATAGGTACGTGTGTTGTCAGTTTGCTAGGGAAAGTTAGTTACGTTTTTGAAATCTAACGGAATTGCGTATTTTCCTATTGCCCCAATCTAAAACACATGCAATAAAACGAAGGGATAAAAAACCTAAAATTGTGTACAATAAAAGTTTTCATATAAACTCGTAAATTCCTTGTAAACCTTGTATAAATACAAGCCATATTTTTATGTATGGAGTTTGACATTAAACTTATAAACATACACACAGAGAAAACAGATTCGTGCTTACAACCGAATTTGTTGCCAATCGAATGGTTCGATTGTGGTAACCGAATTTTCCAGTTGTGACAACTGAATATTAGTAGAATTCAAAGTTATTTGATAATGGCAACAGAATTTCTATTGTCTCAACAATAATTCGGTAGCCATAACTGAAAAATTCTATAGTCACAACCGAAGTATTCGATTGGCAATAAATTCGGTTGTAAGCACGAATCTGTTTTCTGGGTGCAGGTTTACACCGTTCACGAGTAGAATACGGGTTTATATCAAAACCCCTAATATATATGAATGTATGTATACCAACATCTTCCTCATTGAAATGATTTAAATTGTAATAAATAAGATGATGCAAGGCACTTTAAATTTTTTTTATTCCCTGGTTAATCCTATCTGCACTTTTTAGCCTCTAAATAAGACATTAAGCTAAAAAAAACTCAGGTCCATTAGCTTAATATTCTTTATCGTCTTTACAAATTTTAACGGAATAGGCCTTCTTACCTGCAAGAGTTTTCTTGTAAGAAATTATTTTCACAAAGAGGATTTTGACGCCGTTTATCACTGGCAGTAATGATGTTAACACCGGCACTAATTCCGTTAACACTGGCATCAATACCGGCACATACAAGACCACCATTGCTACAATTCGCCACGGTAGCACTACTTGGAATCTCGCGATTGGATATGTTGACTGCTGTGAGGCAGGAATAAAACATTGCAAGTATAACAAAATTTACAGCTTCAGTGTAAAAATTTATGTAAAAATAAAATAATACTTACTTTTTGGCATTTCAATTCTATTGGCAAAGTTGATAACTTCCCACGCCTTTCATCTGAGAATTGTAACAGAAGTTCGGTTAAAAGATTTGTAAGTGAATATTTTGGTATGCATCTAAAACATATAAATTAATTCGGCACAGATGTTGTTTCTCTTCTTGTTTTTATTTACGTACCCTTTGATATTATACAGCAAACACTGCTTAGTTAGTTATTCGCAATATTTTAGATTAATATTATCGCGTTATAAACGTTCTTTTTTAATATTTTGTTCAGAATGTTATTATATTATTATTATTTTTTATTCGAAAATATTGAAATGACAAACTCGTTATTATTTTAAAATTTTAGTACATTTAAACACATTATGCCTAATATTTGTTTTTTTCACATAAAATATAATTGTACACACAAAGTGCGTAACTATAAAGAAAAAATGTCTATTATTACGTTTTATGCTCATCTTTATACGCAAAAATGTGTATACAAGAATTTTACACATTTGGTGTCTAAAATTAGCCATTTTGCGATATATTACATAATATTTTACATATTCAATAGTAGTGATTTTACGAGCACTTTTTAGAGTGTAATAAACTTGTAATATGAATAATTGCCTAATAATGCTTTTATTTTGGGACTGGGACAGCACTTCCCAACAAAATGTTCTTTTCCAGAGAATCAGTTCCATTGCAATGCCTTCTACTCTCGGTAAAATTATGCTTTTTGTTTGAAATTGTCCCAAAAGCAAAAGTAAGCTAATTTGTGTGAAGGCCTTTTAAGTAGTAAGGGAGTCTAGTAAGTAAAGGCAAGTATTGCCGAGTATTTAAAAAACGGAGATACAGGCTAGCTTACTTTACCCTGGATATGGCTGCATTGTAAGGGCCCACAAGCCAATATACTTCGTAAGCATACACAAGTATTTTGGCATGTACCTAGGTTAGGTAATTTTTAATTTTTTTTTTATTTTTAAGTAGAGTATCGTAAGTACACACAATATAACAGAGACTATTAATTATAGAGATAGGAAATCAAAACTAACACTACTCACCGATAGAGGGCGCTGAAATTTAGTATTACCTGAGTAACTATTTAGTATCTGTTTAGTATCAGCTGAGCCTATATTTCAAAACCTAAAAACTGTTGAAAACTTCTCAAAATAAGAAAAAAACAACGCGGAATATATTCAAATAATAAAATTTGAAATATTCGTTTGATTTTTTTTTGCTTTGTTGTTTGTTATTATTTAAATTTAAATAAAAAAAGAAAATTGTCAATTTTTTGAACAAAGTGCCATCTAGTGATAAAAATATTTTTATTACTTATTTTTTTGGTGATGCCATACCCCTGCAATATAAAGTACACGAAATCGACTACATTACACACAAAAAAATATTGTTCAACTTTTTTCAATTAAAACGATTTGTTAAATTATTTCAAAAGGTGTCAATTAAAAATTAATCCAATGGATTAAATTATTGCTCAAAACTGCAATTTGCTTGACATTTTTTTTTATTCTACCACTCAAAAGCATTTCATAAAATAAGAGAAAAACATCAGCATATTGTTGTTGTTTTTCGTTTGTTTTATTTATGTAGTTGTTTTTATAAATATTAATGTATTAGTAACAGGGATGATAAAGTTGGTACTATATTACTTTGTATGGTACTATTACAACCCCAAAAGTACTATGGTAATCCTTAGCATTATTTGATACCATTTTAAATTATTCAAAATATATAGTAAAAAATCGTAAGAAACGTAATTCAAAGGAAAGGTTTCTAAAATTTTGCAAAAAATATTAAACATTTATTTGAATTTAAGAGAAAATCTTTAAATTGTTGTGGTTTTTGTTTAGTTTTATTTGATTTAGTTTTCTCAATTGATATTAGTTAATTTAAATTGTGCGGTAACTTAATTTTTAGTAAATTGGACATGTTCGGGCATGTTTTTTGTTTTAATACCCAGTTTTTTTAATTATAAGAAATATATTCAAAAAAAATATTAAAGTTTTATAATTTTTGACCCCGCTTTTTAAATATTAAAGATGAGACTGGGACGCTAAAATAATAGTCAACGCTGAAGATTGGATGCAAGAACAAAAGCGATATAATAGCTGTATTTTCGACTTAACTATATCCGTTAACTTTCAAAAAAGCACAAAGTGCATAAAAACGTTTTTTAGACGAAAACTAACATATTACTTTTCGTATGCACGTTAACTTACAACGTGGATAATTATCAGCGTCGAAAACTCAACATTTATACATTTTCACACCTAGCGTAACTTTTTCGCGTTACTACCTAAAAAGGTTTGCTGACGCACGTTCGATTATACCGGAACTATCATAAATACTCACTATTTAAAAAAATTTGATACTCCAATCAGTTTAAGGTAGATTTGCTATAAATACTTAACGTTGATAGGTATGAACGAAAATACAGCTAATAATATAAAAAAGGTAATTGCGAAGAAGAAAGAACAAAATACACTATACAGAGTGGAGTGGATATATATTATATTTTGAACCTTGTTTTAATGTACAAAAGCACTTTCATATATGTACGTTTTTTTTTTGTTAATTTATAATCAAAAATTTAAAAAAGGTATTTTGCGGGTCGAAAAAGTACTATTTTTTAAGCAGGTTGGTACTATTTTAAAAATCCCATTTATCATCCCTGATTAGTAACTAGTATTTTAAAATATTTTTTATAAAATTTTATAAATTCTCGTTGAGTTTAGTATTTTATTTAGTTAAATATTTCAATTTTGCCATATTAAATCTGATGCATTAAACACATAGACGACTGCAGCTACACGACTACACGACTACAAATGCTGCTGGCTGCAATTGTAGTCGTGTAGTCAGCTAATTAATTTTTTTGAAAACGACAGCAACATGTAAACAGATAATCCTAAATATTTGACATTTTGATAAATATTAATCTTTTTTGGTTTGTGCTTCTAAAATAATGGCTGAGGAATATTTTGTTAATTTTGTAAGATCCATTTTTTTTTACAAAACATCACAATAAAGTTATTTCCAAATATAAATTAATGAAACCTTCAAACAATTGTAAAATATAAACAGCTGTTTCTTCAGTGTTCCCAAAACGGTGATTTTCTAGTCAGAACTAGCGATTTTATTTCGCCTCTAGCGGGAAAAATTGTCCTGTTTTACATATTTTGTTATATTGTCAACACTATTTTTGTTTTGTAGCCAACAAAAATAGAAATTATCCTAAGTTGACTACAGCGGCAAAAGTAGTCGTGTAGCCGTGTAGCTGTGTTGGTGTCAAAATAATCGTTTTCATATAAACGTGTGTATTTTATTTTTGACAGGCTGTAGTCGTGTAGCTGCAGTCGTCTATGTGTTTAATGCTTGAATATTCTCATTTATTCTAAAATATTACTATAAAATAGTAATGTAATTTTTAAAATTTTTTGTTTAAAAATTTAAAATTTTTTTGAACAAAAAATCTAATTTTTTAAATTTTTTGTTTAAAAATTTAAAAGTTTTAACAAAAAATCTAAACACAAATTAAAAATTTTTTAAATCAAAAAATTTTTATTTAGTTTTAAAAGAATGTTTCTAACAAATTAAAAAAATTTAAATTTTTTTTTAACAATTATTTTTTAAATCAAATATATTTTTTTTAGTTTTCAAAAAAAATTTTAACAGAGGCATTATGCTTCAGAAAAAAGAAAAAAACTAATTTCTACGAGAGAACTTTTCACATAAGTATAAATAAATCTATCAACTGAATGAAAATTGCATGCAGGTTTTATTTTAATGAAATTCAAGCTAAAAATAAAGAAGTATATTTTTTTATAGTTGGCATGGCAACTACCAATTTATCCAGCTGATAGTCTTATTTAGAAGTTATACAATATTGATCAATTTTTAATCCAATGGATTAATTTTTAATCAAATCCATATCATGTGTTATTTATAAGGTATATAATATTGATCAATTTTTAATCCAATGAATTACTTTTTAATCAAACTCATATAAAAAACCAATAAAAATCCTAATCAAATGTATCACTATTTTATTGAAAATTTATTCAATTAAAAAGCTACAAATTTTTAATTGAATGAACAATTTTCGTGATTGGAGGAATTTCAACGATAAAATTTATTGAATAAGCGGTTTTCATGATTGAAATTAGTTTTTATTTTTTTGTGTCTTATGTGGACTTACACGTTTTTTTAAAGGGTAGCTCTATGTGTCATAATTGCTTGTCCTTCATATTTTGCCACCCAGAATATTGTTCCAAAGTTATGTACATTTGCACTTTACCACGTTTGTTTTCCTTTTTTTTTTAGTTTTTAACATTATTTATTTAAGGATATTGAACCCCATTTTATGAAACATGATAAGTTGACATGTTTACAAAAGATTTATCAATTATTTAAAATAGAAAATAATAAAAGAAAACAAGTTAGGTAATAAACATAACCCAGCAATATTTTAGAATACGTATATAGTAAGAATATTACGAATATCGGAATTACCCAATTGAAGCATTCACAGGAGCAGTCACGTGACTGGCTCCTTGTGACAGTGGTCAAAGGGGACCAAACTTTTAAGAGATTTTCAAATGTCATTTTTACAGGAGGTGAAAAAACGTTGTTCTTAACACCATACATTTTTGCTGGGAGCTTAACCGTATGAAACAGCATGATCTCTGTTTTGTTATAAAATAAAAAATTCATATACACATACAAAATGTGCATGTTTCATTGAATTTCATTTAATATTAAATACACAAAAATATGACAGTTGTTCTATATTACATTTCCATTCCTTTTTAAATATTTTCCAAACGAAAAAAAATCTTATATCAAATGCGAAACAAAAAAAAAAGATTGAAATCAATATGTTTGTTTAGAAGATAAAAATCAAATAAACTAAACCATACAATGCCATATAATACAATACAATTTGACTACACTATACTACAACCACATATTACTTAGCATAAAACGTTCATGTCATACATTAATTGAAATCCCATCTATTTGTGTTTTGCAAAAGGGGATGTTGTTGATGATGGTTATGTTGATTTGGTTATTGAAGTACAATACATTTGTATGCAGATTTTTTTAATAGATAATTTTTGGTTTTTTTCATTTTTACTTTGTCTAAGCAAAAACAACCATCAAAGAAGTCAATTTACATGTAAAGTTAGTTAGATGACGATGATGATGATAATGACAATGTGCCAAGTCAAGACCTTTTAAGGGAATTATAGTATTTGATTATTTTCTTTCCTTTTATCTTCCAGGAGGGATAAATGTTTGTTTTTCAATAACACAGCTGCGGTCATTGTATAAATATAGCATTTTTGCTATTATATGGTAATCTTTGCAAGAAGAAAAAAAAAATCATCACATCATATGTATTGGCTAACTAAAGGATATTCATTCAATCATTGACAACAGATGAATTTAGAAAAAATAATGTATGGCTTTGTTTGCATTTCCCTAAGCAAAATTGGAACAAAAATATTGTTTTGAATCGATTTTCTAATCAATTGTATAAGTGGTTAAAATCTCTTTTATCTTTCATGCAGTTTTGTCCCACATTTCCGAAGGACCATTAAAAAATCAACAACCAAAAATGGAGAATTATTTTCTCAATATACCATACTACATATCATACATGGGAATATTTAATTGAGTGGTAGTTTTATTGATATATCAATTGCAATAAAAATATTGATTATTTTTATAATCAATTACTGATAATGATTTTAAAGAACTAGTTTCATGGGTCAATGTTAATGCCATTTACTAATTACAATAAAATAATTATAATTGGCTCATAAGTACGGTTTTTCTTTTCCCGGACTTTTTCATTTCCCGGGACAGAGGAATATTTAAAAAAAAATGTTTTAAAAACAGTTTCAAATTCGATTACAGATTACTTAATTTGTATTCACTAGTGTGATTTCATTACCATTTTAAAGATTATTTTCGAATGCAAAATATTTCATTACAATTGAATGGCGACAGAATTATTTCCATTTTCTAGTAAAGTATTGTTTTTTCAAACGCGTCATATAGACCAAATGCAATTAATATTGTAATTAATATTCATTTTTATTAATTTTAATTAAGTAGGTTTGAGGTTAAGAAGAAAAATAAACATTTTTTCAAAGTTATAGACACATTATTAATTTGCAAATCAGACTAGATCTAGTTTCTGCCTTTTTTTATGGACAGGCTTCATCAGTGATTTTCCATTAAATTGTATTATTGTTTATATTTTTTTTCATTAGCTTCATGCCAACGAAATTTCAACAGTAATGAAAAATTTCCAAGTATGCTACACATGGGGTGGTGGAGGGTGGTTGAAAAAATTTAGTTATACATATTGCGATACCAAATTTCTTTCCATATAACCAGCATCCATTTATGGTAAATGTCAAGATGTTGGCCAAGTTTATACACAGGTCAAGTATAACTAAATTTCATATAGAACTATAAAACGATGGTAATAAATTGACAACTTAACTTGCAATTGGCAATGATGTTGCCACTCCAAAAAAAGATGCCAAATGACTTCAATATGTTGGAGAAGTCGTAGGATTTTCCTAATTCAAGTTGGAATATGACTTGTCAATTTATGGCCATTGATATGGAATTCTCAGTACTAAGTGTCAAGTTAATTAAAGAATTATATCGCATTGCAATCAGTTAACGTCCATTTCTTGAAAGCTAGACCAAAAACCGTTATGATAATTTTTGTGCCAATCAGTGATGCTTTGGGCGACAATTTTTATACACCACTACGTGGACGGGGTATAATCATTCATAAACCACTAAAATTTCAGTGGTTTATGAAAAAAAAACACTGGCAAAAATTGGCTTAGAGTGCTATGTTAATGTTTGTAAAAACTGTTTCTCCAATACTATCCAGTCAGAAATTACCAACGGTACAAAATCAGTGTTTGACGGAACCACCCAGTGTAGAAACGGTAATGACATATCATTATTTTTTGGACTACCAGTAATGACACCCACTTACCTTCTGCATTATTTTAAAACATATGATAATGAGTTACTGATAATGACTTATTTTTATCATTATTTCAAATACAAAATAATTTTATAGATTTTTTTGAACATTTTTTGAAATCTATTTTTAGACTCAATATTTTTTAAACACTGGTAAGGATATATGTAACCACATATTTTTTGAATTTTTGTATGTTGGCGTGTAAGCTTACTTGTGTGCAGCAGGTTAATTATGTTTTTATCTATTAAATCCCAGTGTAGAAAATCATTACCAAATATGTGGTTATGTAACTACATACTTGGTAATGGTAACTAGTTACTTTTGTTATTATATTTCTTATTACCTTTATATGGCGATGTCGCGAAAAATAATGAGTTATGGCTACACAACAGCATACGAAAAATCAAAAAATATATCGTTACTTATGTGCTTACTAGTACTGACAAAAATAATGAGTCTAAAAATAGATTTAAAACAAAATAAATTATACAAAAAAAAATATTTTTTATTGTATTTTTTTTTTAAATAAAATCTCCTGGTGCGGTTCTACCATCTGAGCTATATCGACATGTAATATTTAATAGATAAAAACATAATTGACCTGCTGCACACAAGTAAGCTTACTCGCCAATATACAAAAAATCAAAAAATTTGTGGTTACATATATCCTTACCAGTGTTTAAAAAATATTGAGTCTAAAAATAGATTTCAAAAATTTAAAAAAAAATCTAGAACACTATTTTCTATTTGAAATAATGATAAAATTAAGTCATTATCAGTAACTCATTACTATATATTTTGAAATAATGCAGAAGGTAAGTGGGTGTCATTACCGGTAGTCCAAAAAATAATGATATGTCATTACCTTTTCTACACTGGGATATTACATGTCGATATAGCTCAGATGGTAGAGCTATTGATTGGCAATCTGTAGACCAAGGTTCGATTCCCCCAACAGCAAATTTTATTAAAAAAAAATACAATAAAAAATATTTTTTTTTTATATAATTGATTTTTTTGAAAATCTATTTTTAGACTCATTATTTTTGTCAGTACTGGTAAGCACATAGGTAACGATATATTTTTTGATTTTTTGTATGCTGGTGTGTAACCATGACTCATTATTTTTCGCGACATCGCCATATAAAGATAATAAGAAA
Source organism: Leucophora obtusa (assembly GCA_949987735.1). NCBI lineage: Eukaryota > Metazoa > Arthropoda > Insecta > Diptera > Anthomyiidae > Leucophora > Leucophora obtusa. The sequence goes on along the minus strand of OX465299.1, from coordinate 63,645,060 downwards.
TGTAATAACAAAAGTAACTAGTTACCATTACCAAGTATGCAGTTACATAACCACATATCTGGTAATGATTTTCTACACTGGGCAGTAGTTATCCAGCTGTTATCATTCATCTATGCTTTTAGCCGCCAAGTATTATAGCGCTGTCATCTGCCAATCTGACTATCTGCGTTCAAATCATGGCAGGATCAAAAAATATATATGAACTCCTTCAAAATTGGTTTTGCCAGCATTTTTCTCCACATTTTCCCCAGTACTTTTATGGCGCTTTTGCAGAGCTGGTCCTTTTGTCTAGTTATGTTATCAATTTGGGATGGGAAACCAATTTTGCCAGTACTTGTACCACCTTCTAAAGTACCTCGCCATCGCTTTCCCGTTGGTGTTTTTTTGATTGGGTATACTTAAAGAAAGAAACCTAATCCCAGACCAACAATTCGGTTTTAGAGATATCATAACTTTTATTAGAAAGAACATTTTATTAAAAAGTACTTTTTATTAAAAAGTACCTTTTATTAAAAAGGACCTTTTATTAAAAAGTACCTTTTATTAAAAATACCTTTTATTAAAAAGTTGTCAAAAAGTACATTTCATTAAAATGTACATTTTATTGAAAAGGACCTTTCATTAAAAGTACATATTATTAAAAATAACTTTTATTAGAATGTAACTCTTATTAAAAAATACCATTTATTTAAAAGTACATTTGTGTAAAATGTAGCTTTTATTAGAATAGTAACTTTAATTAAAAAGATCTTTTATTAAAAAGTATTTTTTTTATATATTTATTCATATTTTGTATACCAGTAGAAGCGACTACACAAAAGCTTTCATTTAATGCACAACTTGTATATTTTTCTTTGAAATTATAAGAAATTAATTTTAAAAATTAGATAATTTTTAACCCACTGCTCAACTCCTAAACATGAGCTTAAGCCTCTAAAACAACACCAGTACATTACTTTTTAGTACATTAGCTTTTATTAAAAACTACATTTTATTAAAAAAGTAAATTTTATTAAAGATGTACCTTTTATTAAAAAAGTAACTTTCATTAAAAATTAAGTTTTATTAAAGAAATACCTTTTCCTTTTTAAAAAGATGGCTTTTATTAAAAAAGTACCTTTTATCAAAAAAGTACCTTTTATTGTAAAGTACCTCTTATGAAAAAGCATCTTTTATGAAAAATGCTCCTTTTACGAAAAAAGTACCTCTTATTAAAAAAGTGCCTTGTATGAAAAAGTACCTTTTTCTAAATACCTGACTAAAAAAGTTTTTCATATAATCTTATATGATTTGATATAAATTTAAATGTTTATATGCGTGGCTTTATATAACAATATACATTTATATTAACACTTTGGTTTTTTAAATATGTTTGATATAACGTTATATATAATCATATGCGATTTGGTCTCCAGCCATATATTAAGAGATCTGCAAATATAGTTCATACATAATTATATATACTGGCATATAAGCTTTTATAAACCATATTATATCAAAATATATAACAAAGTTAATAGAAAATTGTATTAATTTTATATATAATTATATCTGACATGATATCTAATTATACAAAATTTTATAAAGTTTAATCGCAATTTTTAAATTTAAAAATAAAAATTAGAAAAACATATGTTGAAATAAATATGGTTTAAGTTCAGTTATTTTTTCCGTGAAAAAAAATTAATTCTGAAAGTTATTTTTTTTATTTTATAAGACAGTTGTTCCGACAAATTTTTGTAATGTTTTATTTTGTCAGCTATTTCCAAGTTTATTAACAAAAATTTTTCTAAACATTAAGCATTCGTATTTAATATGAATGAAAATAAGTGATCTCAACAATATTTACTAAAATTTTATTTGAAAATCTTCATTAAATTATATGTATTAATATATAATTTGATGAAGTTAGATAGACCCATTTTTCGGATCAAATTGTATCAGGTTAGATAACATGCTTATCTCGCTTGATATAAATATATATTCCAATATTCGGATCAAATTAGATATGGACGTATATGGGTTTATATATGGTGATATATGATTATATAATATCTTTTTTAGTCGGGTAGTAACTTATATTAAAAAAGTACCTTCCCTACTAAAAAAAATTATATGAGTTTTGATATTATATATAATTACATCCGAAAAATGGGAACATGTAATTGTATCAAATTAGATCGTATTATGGTCATATTAGATCTAATTTGATGGAATAAGGTATGATGTGATACAATTTTATCCGGATTTTGTCCTCATCCAAATGTATCCAATATAATATAATCATATCCAACTAGATGAAATGGTATATAATTCGATACAATTATACATAATTGTATGAGGCATATGTAAATATATACAGGTCTATATATAATTGGATATTGTAATATGTTGCGCTATATATTGTGCAATATATAACAAGATATAGTTATATATTTAGGATATAATTTCGTAAAATTGTATATAAGGATATCTTAGTATATATGTTCTAATATATAATTATACAAAATTGTATATGATAATATATGACTATATCAAAACTTTTTTACTTGGGTTATATTAAAAAAGTACCTTTTATTAAAAAAGCACATTCTATGAAAAAAGTACCTTTTAATAAAAAGTACAATTTTTTAAAATGCCTTACACTCATAGAAATAAATCTGTAAAGATAGCAGAAAAAGTTAATAAAAATTAGTTAAAAATGTTGCTGCAGAAAAAACTGCTAAAATTAGCAGATTTTTTTGCTAAATACTAGTAAAATAAGAAAACAGTTAAATTTACAGAATTTTAGTTATATTTAAGCTAACTTTGAATTAAATGAAAATAACAAATTGTACTGTAAAATCTGCAGAAAATTTTTCAAAATATTAATAAACTAAAAATAGAAAAAATAAACTGTTATATCTACTAAATTTTTGCTATTTTTAAGCTAAATTTATTTGAATGCAAAAGCAGTATAAAAAGATTGTAAACTGTTGTTTTCAAAAGGCTTGATTTTTGTTTGCAAAAACAATCGAAAAAAACTTTGAAAATTTAAAAAGTTTTGTTTTTTGATTTTTTAGACTAAAAATTATTTTGCAAAATTTACAAAAAATTAACTCAAATATAACTAGAATTCTGTACATTTAACAGTTTTATTTTGCTGTTCCCATATTACTAAAATATGAAGTTTTTTTCTGCAGCATAATTTTTAACTAATTTTTAGTAGTTTTAACTAAATTTTTTACGGATCTTTTTCTATTAGTGTACCTTTTATTTAAAAGGCACCTTTTATTTGTGATGTCTTTTTAATGTTTTCCTCTAAACTTTTAATATTTTTCTCCAACATCCCTCAGCATATTTATCACGTCTAATTTAGTTACAACATTATGGCTCATTATTCTTTTATAAAAATTGCAAATTTTTCTAAATGATTGATAAGTCTATAACAAATCTGTTAATCATGAAAACATTTAAAATGATTAAGTTATCACTTGTCTATACAAATACTTTGTAAACAGTCTGTCACCTAAATCGATTAGTAAATTTTAGGAAAATTTAAAAAATCTGTATGTATGTTCATAATAATTTGCAAAATGATTGATAGTGTAAAACAACCTGTTGTAGCACCGTTTTCTAGATTTTTTTCCAGCAGCTTGCAACAAATCATTATACTGTCACTATCAATTCATAATTTATCATTTTTAGAAATGCAAAAAAAAAATGAAAGTAGATTGCGTTCTACTTTTTTATATTGAAAAACTACCACCACCCCTAACCCAATATATCGTAAGTAGTATCTTTTTTATATATTTTATTTCCATCACTTTGGCTTATTACTCATGCACATTCATATAAGCGGCTTAAATAAAAAACTTTTTCATTAAAATTTATTCAAGCGCATAAATATAAGTCAAAATCAATGTCATTATGGTTTATTTTTGTTTCTCCAAGTAAAACTGTGGTTACCAAGTATGAAGTAGTCAAATTATAACTGGCTAACTGACAATGTACAATAAACATTATAAACTAAAAGTACAATATGACTGGCTGATTGCCCTTTTTTCCTGCCATTGTATTCCATTATACTGATCTTTAACAATTGTTCCTTGCTTTAAATGCTACTGTTGTTGAAAACATCATACCACATCACTGAACATAAGTAGACAACCATTATAATGTAAAGTATATTTTCTTGTTATTCCTTCTGTATTGCCCCAGCGAAAAAAGAGATACCGAAGCAATAGAAAAAGCACTACAATTGATGATCAAGATGTACTTTTTTTTAACATGAATTTCTCACCATTTTTTTTATATATACATATTTTTAAAAATTTTAAAATTAAAAAAATATTGAATTTAAACAAATTAATTATAAATATTAAAAAAAAAATTAATAGAATAAAAAAAAATTTAAAAAACAAATAAAAAAATATTGGTCCCGCCAGGAATCGAACCCGGGACCCTCTGTTTGGAAATGCCAAATGATACCAAAATCACTTTTTACGATCACTTTTAGAGCAATTACTCTTTAGAAGCAATACTCAAGTGATTTTTTGGATGTGGTTCAAAAGTAATTCTAAAAAAGCTGTTAAAATGTAATAACGGATGCTTGGGAAGCAATGAAAGAAGTGATTTTTTGAAGTTGTTCAGAAGTAATTCTAAAAAAGCTGTGAAAATGTAATAACGGATACTTGGGAAGCAATGAAAGAAGTGATTTTTTGAAATTGTTCAGAATAACTTCTAAAAAAGCAGTAAAAATACACTAACGGATACTTGTGAAGCATTAAAAGAAGTAGTTTGTATAGCACTACTTGCAATTTTTTTTGCTGGGGCCTTCATATGATCTAAACCAGCAGTTAGTTTCTTTTTTGTGACTTTTCCTGTAAACTTAGTATATCATACACCATTATGATTATGATATGACGCATTTACTGGATTGTATATGTTTTGTATTAGGGTGGCAATTACTTTAAATATGGTAATAAATTGCAAAACAAATAAACGGCAAGACCGCCTCCGAAAGGGATTCTTGAAACTGACCACAAATGTAACAAATAAGTATTTTACAATTAGTTATTTGTTTTTAAAAAAATTTGTTAAAAAAAAAGAATCGTATTGAAAGCGGTTTAGTAGCGAAAAAATTAGCACAAGAGAATATTATATATAATATATTAAAATTTACGTATTTTTAAGCGACCAAATCTCACGTTTAGGAGTTGAAAAGCGGGAGCAAAAATGTTGAATTTTTAAAAACTAAACCCTACTATGACAAGATATAGTAAGTTTGTGCTGATATTTGTATAAAAAAAATATTGGACTTAGACCTACCTTTAAGTATACCGGGCGACTGATATTCACGCTACAAATCGCAAAAATTATATTTTGGTAAGATTAGGATAAAAAACCAACTTACGTTTCTATGAAAACATGTCTGAAAATTACAAAATTGAAATTTATTTTCGCACAGCGTTAAAGTACCAAGGAAAAAAAATTCTTATACCCATGTGGCCATGGCTTATTGTTGACATTTATTTCAAATATTGGTGAAAAATATTGAAAAAAAAATAAATAAAAAAAATAAAAAAAATGCGTTATGGGAGAAATCGTGTTCCAGCCGAACGATAACGAATATCGAAATAAACTTAGACACCCCTGGGTTAAATTGACACTTAAATGCATGATCTCTTCATTTTGAACCATTTTTTATATGTGATTTCTAAATTCGTGTACATTAGAGCGACTCACCTTATATGGACAGAAAAAATGTAAACAAAGTGCCCGCCTCAAAATAAACCTTGGTTTGTTTTATGATGATTCCCAAAATATTTCGGATCTAGCAATGAGATCTCACGAGCTGGACCATTTTTAAAAAAGGTATTTTTTTTTAGTTTTTGTAAGAAATTTGCATCTTAGCTGAAGAAAACATACTCAATACGGGTATCATATAAAAGGTTTTTTAGAGGTGCGTCCAGCGGTATATATAACATGTTGCAGCATATCGTGCCATGTCCTATTTCCTAGGATATTCTATAAAAAAACAAATTTTTGACTCTTTTGTACGGAGATATTTGTGATTGAAATGTCAAACTTACATATCATAATCTATAGTCGGTTTAAGTGAACACTTGTTTAAAATTTTTTTGAAATTCCCGATTGTTCGCGTTTTATCAGCAATTCAATATGGTGGAAACAATGTGTGCTAAATAGGGCAATATGAATACCAAAACTTTTCTTTTGACAAGTAAATTATCGTTGAGTGGATATAGTTTAGAATTTTGCAAATTTAATACATTTTTCATGGTGCTGTGGACCATAAATAAATTTTAAAAAAAAATAAAATTGCATGTTTTTTGACCCCACTGTTTAACCCTAAAAGAGGAGATTGGGCCTCTAAAAGAAACACATGTATCCTCTATATAACTGATTCTCATTAAGATACCTTCCTTCAAAGAAGGTATCATTAACAAGGCGGCTTTGAAGGCGGCTTAAGCCCAAATTAGTTTGGAAGTATCGTAAAAAAAAGTAACGTATCATTCTCATAATGATTAAAAACAGTATAAAGAATAAAAATATTGTATTTTTTATCCTTTTCTTGTGCATAGAATTAAATGTCAAGGAATAAAATATAAAATTTCTATTTTCAACAGAACTTTTTTACGATTTTACTTGACAACAGTTTCAATGCATAGAAAAAAGATAAAAATATATTTCTATATTATTTGAACACATTGAATTGATTACAGATACGTTTTTTTACTTTACGATTAGACTAATGAAGCCTTTACTCAAACCTTTTTGGCTTGGAACTTGAGGTTTTAAATAAGTGTTACCTGGCGTACACGGAAATCCACAAATAATGCACCTTTTGGAATTTTCGCCAGGAACATGGTCAAAATGGGGATACAAAAGGGGAAATGTGTCACCCTTAATGGCCTGTTCAAACCTCTTCGGCCAGAAACGTAAATGCAAACAAAAAGTTTTACACACAAATTTACCACATAGAGTATTACTTTGGGACTAAAACATACTAAAATTTAATTTCTTCGAATTTTTTATTGAAATTTTCGGAGCATATAGAGAAAAGTATGATCCATCCAAATCTATATATATAAAAATAAGTTGGTATATGTTCGTCATTTTATAACTCGAGAACCACTCAACCGATCTACAAACCAATACATGCGTTGGAAAGGTCTACTTTTACTGATGGTTCTTAAAAAAAATGACGAAAAATTGTCTACGCATACGCGTTATACGCACACTTTTGTGATGGTGTGTTTTTCCCATATAAAATGTGTGATCGATATACAAATTTTTATTTTTCAACGGATTTCTGTCAACCGATTTCAACCAAAATTTCAGGGTACGGTGAGGATGGTCTGTAGATGGTTTATGTGAAATTGGAAATTTGCACGAAATTGGCCCAGTGGTTCCGGAGATATGACATATAAAATTTTCGTGTTACTATGATAACCAGGCAGCACTTATAGCATTAACCTAATCTAATCTCAGCTTATCCTATCTCATTTATCTCATCTCAATTTTTTTTTTTGTAGACACACTTTTTTTTGTTGAAACTTTTTTTTTTGTGAAATATTTTTTTTTGTGGATAAAGTTTTTTTTTTTTTTTTTTTGAAAGTTTAAATTTTTTTCTTTGTGGGAATTTTGAAAAAAAAATTTTTTTAGCAACATTTTTTCTGTGGTTTTTTTTTTTTGGGAAACACTTTTTTTGTGGAAATTTTTTTATTTTTTGTGAAATATTTTTTTTTTTGTGGAAAAAGTTTTTTTGGAAACATTTATATTTTTTTGTGGAAACTTTTTTTTTTTTTTTTTGGGAAACTTTTTTTTGTGGAAACTTTTTTTTTTTGCAAACACTTTTTTTGTGGAAACATTTTTTTTGTGGGAACTTTTTTTTTTTTGTTGAACACACTTTTTTTTGTGAGAATATTTTTTTTTTTCTGAAACATTTTTATTTTTTTTGTGGAAACTTTTTTTTTTGTGGAAACTTTGTTTTTTTTTTGTTTAACACTTTTTTTTTGTGTGGAAAATTTTTGTTTTATTGTGGAACCTTCTTTTATTTTTTTGTGTAAAATTTTTTTTTGTGGAAACTTTTTTTTTTGTGGAAATTTTTTTTTTTTGTGGAAATTTTGTTTTTTTTTGTGGAAACATTTTTTCTTTGGTGGAAACACTTTTTTGTGGAAACACTTTACTTTTGGAAACACTTTATTTTGTGAAAAAACTTTTTTTGGTGGAAACACTTTTTTTTGTGGAAACTCTTTTTTTTGTGTAAAATTTTTTTTTTGTTGAAACTTTTTTTTTTGTGGCACCACAGTTTTTTTTGTTGATATTGCTTTTTTGGAAATAGGTTTTTTTTTGTGTGGAAACACTTTCTTTTTTTGGAAACACTTTTTTTTTGTGTAAACTTTTTTTTGTGGAAACACTTTTTTGTGGAAACACTTTTTTTTGTGTAAACTTATTTTTGTGGAAACATTTTTTTAACACACTTTTGGGAAAGAAAATTTGTCCACTGCCATTTTTACTCTAACACTCTTTTGGCTACGCGCACTTTTTTTTAAACACATTTTTTTGTTGTTTTTAAACACACATTTTTATTAAGGAAGTAATATAGAGTTTGTTTACGACCACTTTTTTTTTTTAAACACTTTTTTAACACACTTTCGGGAAAGAACGGGGAAATTAACGGGGAACAAATGGAATTGAAACTCGAGAAAATGGCAATGGAACAGAGAACGAAATGGAATGGAATGCGGAACGAAATGAAACAGAACGGGGAACGAATGGATTCGCAATGACAATAAACAAATCGCAAAGAGAGTCATAGCGTATACATATAAGAGCGACTGACTGACTTATTTTACCTTCTAACCGGCCTATGCTTTTTCACCAAAGTATAAATAAAATCCAAAAATGAAATTTTTTGTGCCTTTGATTAAGAAGATGTAACGAATTTCGTTTTTCGGAAACTACGAAATTGAGCGAAAACGCGTCTTAATTTTAATAAATATTGGTACTAATACTAAATTTATTCTTTTTGTCAAATTTCATAATAATTCGCTTTCAAGTTAAGACGATGTCCCAGAAAGGTATCCTGATAGAATCCTGTATGTCCTTGGACCAAAGTAATGACTTTTTTTTTAAAAGCTAAATCTGTAGTCTTACTTTGTGTGTATTATCAATGGTTTAAAAGTAACTTAAATATATTTTTCAGATTTTTGAAAATTGTATTAGTTTCAGAATATTAGTTGGCGAACTTTTGTTGAGGCTGTTTATTTCATAGTGGGGTTAAGTACTATGGTAATAGTGAAGGAGAACACTGTATTAGGGATAAAAAAATCATACATATTATTTTTCCCAATTGATGTTGCGGTTGCTGGGGACCGAACCCGCAACCAGATGTGTAACAGTTCAACGCGCTAACCATTACACCACAGCTCTCACATCGTCATCGTTATTTATTGTTAATTATTAAGTGTGTCTATTTGATTTTATATTTACTTAAAAAGTAGAATATTTGTTTTAACCTAAGCTTCCTCTGAATAATAATTTTTGATATTATTTATTTTTTATATAAGCTCCTAATAAGCATTCTCATCGAAGGGGGCTTTTATTTTGAAGATTTTTTGAATTTTATTTTCATAAAAATATTTATTTCCTATACAAAACAAATTACATTCTAAACTTTAAGGTACGCTAACAACGTAGCTGGCTTGCCCGATACGGCCAAACAGCAATTTTACAGTGAACAGTTATTTTTGTTAGTTATTTAAAAAAATAAAAAATTTCGTTATTTTTTTTTAATTCTGGTTTAGTTTATGTTTTTTTATTATTGATACATTCTTAGTTTGCAACTGAAAATCAGAATATTGTTTGTATCCCCAATGCATAAACAGGTAATAACTGGAGAACGCTTCGAATTTTTACTCCAAATTTCAAGTACGTTGAAGTAATTGCACATTTTTTTTATAATCGAAAGAAGAATATTGTTTTTTTTTATTAACACATGCTTTCATAATGCCAAATTTGAAGCCCTTCATCTTTCACCACCTTTCACTTCTTCTCTATCCCCTTTCCAAAGAAAGCAACACGTTAAATACTAGGAAGTATTCCCTGAGTGTTGCTTCTCTTTAAAACAAAAAAATATGGAAAAATGTACAGTAGAAAACAGTAGTTTTTACTTATTTATCAGTTGTTTAAAAATATTTGTAGTAAAAATTTTTCAGATAATTTTATGAGTTTGTTATTTTTACTGCATTAGTTATTTGTTTTTCAACAGTTAAAAATAACTACATTTTTAGTTATTTTAAAGGCAAATACCTTAGTCGCCTTTTTGACTGAATATACCTTTGTGTCAACTGTCATTTTCAGTAGATTCTACCAACAAACGTATTTGAGAGTAGTTTTTTAAATTGACATCCATAATGTTGTAGAAATGGAGGTTTGGTTATTCACTGAAGAAAATGTGTTGGCCATATCTTGGGAACTTATTTGTGGCTTTCCTTAAATTATACCCTCAGAGATTCATGCATTTAAATTAACTACAGTTTCAGTTGTTTTTAACTGCAGTTGTAATTAAAATAACTGCAATATCAGTTAATTTAAAATTAGAAAAGTGTACACTGCAATTGCAGTTATATTTATCGGCATAATTCCCTAGAGTATCTTGATTTCTTCGTAAAAATATAGACTGAACATTGAAAATAAAAACCGACGATTTCTACTTTTTTTTGTGTTTGCAAATTCACATTTATTTTTTAATATATTTTAAAAAATTAAAATATATTAATCTAATGAATCGATTAAAAAACAATGTTTATAAGCTTTGATTCTAATTTTATTGTCTTTATATTGTTAGCAGCCGAGCCGAGATAAAGTCGAAGTGTTCAAACAAAAATTATGCAAAATGTTTGTAAACGCTAAAAATGATTTTGGGTCGATATCTTTATTAATGAAGGTTATTTAATTTTCACCCCTTACCATATATTGAAATTTTGTCGAAATCCGAGGCAAAGTTTTTTTTGGTAGTAAGGCCTAAATCTTTGGGTAAGACGAACCGAGCTTTCAGCATGACTTTTAACAGCAATGCAACATATTTTACATAACACTGTCACCCTTATGTGTATGCTATAAAAAAAAGTCGAGTGTGTAATGAACACACACTCGGGCAGTTAATGTATCATACAAAATGTTGGTTTATTCTAGTTTTTTTGTTATGCAAAGTTTTGTAAAGCGTAAAAAATGTGTCTATTATTTTACAAAAAATAAAAAAAAATTTATGAAAAATTTTTGTTCATTTATGTAAATTATGTTTAGGAAATCTGCCAACATTTATTAAAAGGGGATATATACGGTTGACAATGTTTGTGAAGGGAAAAGAGATCCTTTTTTATTGCCAAAGTATTGGTCATTTTGTGGAAAATTTATATACATATATATTTTATAGGAGTTTGAAAAAATAACTTTTTAAAACATGTTTTTGAAAATTTGAAACGCCCAATTTGTTAAATATAATGGCGTTTTGTTCAAAAACGGTTATAATTTAAAACTTAATAAACAAATTGTTTAGGTTACAAATTTAAATTGTTGAAATTATTAACTTTAAGTTTTTCGGTAAACGCTAAGAGGATTAAGTTTTGTATTGCTTCATATAAAATGAAATGAAAAGTTAAACTTTTACTAACAAGTTGTTTAAAAACAACTTTATTTCACAATAGAAAACAATATTGGACACGAAGCATTGCTTCTGTGAAGAATAGAAATTTAAAGATATTGGCGCAGCAAAAATTGGAAGTCATGCTTTACAATACACTTTTTCCATTGCTTGAAAATTATAGCGGATGCGAATTCTTGCGGCTCCAATAGTTTTTCTTTTTCTTTAATATTTATAATTAATATTTATAATTAATTGATTAATTGATCCTTATTATGAATTAACATTAACACTTGTCAGTAGAGTATCCTAATGAAGAAAAATAGCAGTTTTTGGAAAAAAAGTACTTATTATGTTAATTCATAATAAGGAAATTGGCCTCGAACTGAATTAATAAATTTCTAATTAATCAATTAAAAAAGGTCGAAAAAACTATTTTTATTTTTTAAATAAAAATTAAAAACCAACATTTTTAATTAATTTTTTAACTCAATATTTTCTAGTTTTTCAATTTTTGAACATAATTATAAAAAATAAAGCTTTTTATGCACTGGCAAAAAAAAAACATTGAATGGCAGAGCCCCTTTTGCACTTATTTAATAAGTACTGTTAATGAATTGAATAAGGCACGATATCTCGCAATGTCAAAGTGGTATTCATATTCCAGTCAACACTCATATCAAAGAATAGCTTAGCGGTAAAGTGATAGACTAGCAATATTAAGGGCGCAAGTTGCCGCTGGCGGCAATAAAAAATTTAAAAAAAAATTTGTTTTTACTTTCAATTGATGAAATAAAGCTTCTGTTAAAAAAGAAATACATACAGATTATTAATTCTAGTGCCTTTTCTACTGCTTTTGCATCTCTTTTTTTGCTGGGGTGCTAATAAGTTATTGTAACTTCTAATAAATAGAAGTACCTACTACAAGTTTCTATTTTTAATAACTACCATGAGTAATTGAAGAAAATAAAAAATATTTTTAGTTAAATTTCTATATAAACACTCAAAAAAGCTTGTCGTTAAAATCAACTGTTAAAGAGGTTACAAAGCTGTTTGCTTTGTAAAGAAAGTAGTTACTTTTACTGTTAAAAATAACTAGATATATATTAAAAATAACTGCAAATTTTTTTTAAATAACTGTAAAATTTTAACTACAAAATTTTTTTAAACTATTGACAAAATTCATAAAATTTTTGTAGTTAATTTTTTTTTTTGGTTTAAAACTATATTTAATAAAACAGAACAATTTTTTCATTAAAGGAATTAAATATGCTAAAATCCCAAACGTATTTAACAAATTGTGAAAAATAATCCGTTATAGGCATGTCCCTATAGGGATTTCATTCTTGCCTAAGGAAATCGTCGACGTTTTTAGAATTTCTGGAAATATTTGTTAAGTTAAATTACAAACTCAATGGGAATTTCTTGCTCTCGTCTAGTAGCGTTATTAAACATATAAAATATCAAAGAAACAACAAAAACAACAACAAAAGATTTTTACCACAATTTGCTTTGTCATCTTCCAATATACTACTCTGTTGTTTTGACAGATCTAGCATTCATGTATAAACAACAATAGAAAACAATGTTTTTTAAAGTGTCAGTAACATTTAAATTTGCAGAAGCACTTGCATTTTTTTTGTAAACACTGTCATAATAATTATTGTGATTTTTTTCATAGAAATAAAGATTGCTTATTACTACATAAACAACTCTCATGTAGTAATTGTCAAACTTTTTTGAGTGCACTGATTCCAAATCATTAATTTAGGCAGATTTAGTTTCATTTAAATTTTGTCTTTTTTTAATCTTTTATCCCTTTGCCTTTTTTATTAATAATTGATACATTTCCGTAATAACTCATGCATCAAACAACTTTCAGCAAAAATTAATTTACTTTCTTAAGCAAATAAATAGCTTTTCATCACAAAAATTTTATAAAAAATTTACTTTCACCAACAAAATTATAAGAAGAAAAAAGAAACTCATTATTAATTAAATGTCATTGGCCATTAAAAAGAAACCTAAAAACTTTTCCAGTTTTTTTTTATATATTTATTTTCTTGTTTCTTTATAAATTTTCATGGCAAAAAAAAACTTTATCCTTAAAACTTGCTAAAAGAAAGTTACTTACAGATGGAGACACAAAAAAATTAAAGAATATAGCTAGAATATTTTTTATTACTTTAACATCAGGTGACTTTATTGTTAACCTTAAAGAGACATTTGATAAAACTGTTTAGGAAGCGTTGAGACTATCCTAAAATATATTTATATATAATATGGTTTAAAAGGAATTGTAAACTGGAATAATTTCATATACGGCTATAATTCGTGGTTCAAGTAGGTCATAATTTTAGTCCTAAGTATTTTTTTTTTAATAAATTTCCAATCGAAATACAAAAAAAAATAAATCACGCACGTCAACAAGTTTTCTGCGGTTTGAACTTCGAAAAGTGATTCAAAGAGGCTTTGATGCCCTTATTCAAAACCCGGCTTAAAAATTTATATGCTGCTCTTCGAATATGATTCTCCCAGCCATGTTTGTTGTTTACGGTGCTGGAAGATAACTCCACTGTATTTTAAGGTATTGAAAATTCGATTTTCTAACGCTATTTTCTGCGAGTGGAAGGGGGTAAGCATGTTATATATTTATTTTCTAATTTGAGTCTTCTTAACAAGAATTTGAAATCACAAAAAAAATTCAGATTACTTGGACTACGACTGTGTGAAGCTTCATGGCAAGCCGGCTATCCGGCAAGAAGTGGCTACCAAATATTTTAAATCAGTCCCATTTAAGCGTTTTTTTAACTGCAATTCTTTTGGTTTTACAACTTTTCGTATTTGTGATGTGATCATGGTCTTCTAATTTTTTTCCCCTGTATATGACTTAAGCAGCAGCTTTTCTAAGCAATTAGGGCAGCAGCTTTTCTAAGCAACACATTTATATGTTCAGTCTAAACGCTATACTAAACTGCTAACATTGTCTATTAGCAGTTATAAAGGAAAACAAATTTCCTAGTTTTCTTGTTTGTTTTTTTCTTAGAACAAAGTAAATTTGTTAAAGTGTTGATAATTATGCATCATTTGCACAATGACGAGACAAAGAGGCAATATTGACATTATCATTTAATATATAAAATTTTAATATAATTTTAATGGACATTTAATTAATTTTAATGCATTTTCTTCATCGTTTTCATTTTTTGTTTTTTTCTTTCTATCACATTTTTCTTAAAGGTTCACCGGAAATGGCTTTTATACATGCTTTAGCGGCTGCTACTGTCACAAGTTTTATAGCACGTGCCTGTCGTGATGGACAATTGGCATCCTGTGGCTGTTCTAGCGGCTCGAGGCCAAAACAATTACATGATGATTGGACCTGGGGTGGCTGTGGTGATAATTTGGAATATGCTTATAAGTAAGTAGCAGTAATCAATTAATATTTTTTATTAAGTTTTTTGTTTTGATCTGCAGAATTGTTTAATAACTTATTGATATATATTTGTTTGTAATATTTTTTTGTTTTAATTTAATTAATTAATAAATACAAACAGTATGACTTTATTTTAATTAATAAAATTATCTGTTTGAAAAAATATATAAAACAAATTAAATAATAAACTGTCTGCGAATACTACATGCACTAATCGGGTATTGGTAGTTTGAGTAGGAATGTGTAAAGTGTTGAATATAAAAAATTGATTTGCAAATTTTTCAACTATGACGACCGATAAGGTCTTGTAAATGAAAAACTATATATTTTTCATGATTTTTTCCAAAGAAACATTTTGAAATTTCTAAACTAAATCAGATTTGAAAACAATATTGCTTTAGAATATTTAATCTAATGGCGTTTTCTTTTCTGGAAAAAAATGTTGCCTTGTTAAAAGGCAACATTTTAAAAATGTTGCCCTCACCCCATTAAAATGTTACATTTTTTCAATCAGAATAGAACACAATAAAATCACTGTTGCATTTTTCTAAACATATGTATGTGTATTGTATACTCGTATGCAATATTGTTTACGCAAACTATTACTAATTGTAGCCTAGTAGTTGTGATGCCTGCCTTTGACATGGGCTGGACGGGTTCAAATTCCAGACAAAGTAAAAAATAAATTTTTTTGTGTATTTTATTTTTTCAATTAAATTTTTTTTTTTTCATATTTAAAGCAAATTGTATAATTTTTTATTTATTTTTAGCCTAAAAAATTGTTAAATACTAAATAACAGCAAAACTATAAAAATCTAATTAAAATTTTATAAAAACAAAAAAAAAAAACAAAAAAAAATATTGTGCTCCAACCGGGGTTTGAACCTGCGACCTACTGCATCAGAAGCCATGATAGTACCCCCTAGGCCACCAAGTTGTGAGTTAGCTGGCAAAAAACATTACAGTATATACACATGGTGTTGACATAAAGAAAAAAACAGGGCAACACTCTACCCCGTAAATTTTTTGAGGGCGAAAAATGTTGCCTTTTTGCCCTTTATTTAGGCAACATTTTTAGAAAAGAACACCTAGCCCTCTTAGAATGTTACCCTTAATTTAGAAAAGAACACAAAAAAGGCAATTCAAAAGCAAAATGCAAAAAAAAGGCAACATTTTTTTCCAGAAAAGAAAACGCCATAAGTTTTGTTAAAATTTTAAAATGGTTTATGGTAAAAGGTTTCCCTTATAAAAATTAAAATACTAAAAAGGAAGTTTTCTCCGTGTTCATTCAGCTATTGCACTAAAATTTGGATATATGATAGAGTAGAAACCATTTATGAACCCTTATTTGGTTATCAGCCGAATCGCAAGTTTAGAAGTAAAAAGGGTTGGGCAAAATGGGGGTAAACGCTTTAAAGGGAATATAAGATTTTGATCATCCTTTATATTCCCTTCAAAGCAACAATAGATAAAGGCAAAGACTTAGCTCGTTACATGTGAGAAGTATACCTTTATTAAGGTGTACCTTAAATTACGAATTGTCGAATTTCCATTCAAATACCACCAGATTTGCTTCATTTGCCCTTAAATGTACGTATTTAAATAAAATTCTCAAGTTCCCGAGTTTCCGCCATATCTGAAATTTATGAAATTTAAAATTATTTTTACATAACAGGAATGCACTCTCAAAAAGAAAAAGTCTAATAACCATATTGTCAGAGGTTCCCAAATCTTTAAAAATATAGACCTTCGGGGAAATTTGTCCCAAACCCGAAGTAGGCCGAATATCGAAAACACCCCCTCACTTCAATATTATAAGGACTAATATATATAAATTTGACCCTTAACCCTGTATCGATCCCCATACAAAACCACTAAAAATTTCGAAAAATTATACCATAAACAAATAAGCACGCTTAAGCATGTCTTGTACATCGGTAAATAGGCCGCTCAAATACCTTTCATTTGACACCAAATTTTCCAATAGTTACTTTGGAACAAATATGAAGTAAACAACTTTTTAACCCCTAAACCTTTGCGGTTGCACATAAAAAAACAAAAAAATATATCAACATAAGATTTTTATTCTATATGACATATCCGAGTTTCATTCAAAACGGCGTGTACAACTTGGGGTACATTCCTTGTCATTTCACCAATTCGATAACCAAAAACAAGCTTAACCTGAAAATAATTTTGAAAAAATTAGGTTTATTTTTCATTTTATTAAGTTTTTTACTTCTCCTGTAAAATTGTTTAAGTGTAACTTACGGCTTTTTTGATTTCACATGACGATATACTTATCCCAGCAAAACAGAAATATTGAATAAGGAATCTAATATTCCCATTTCATAAAATTTTAAAGAAAATTTGCCAATCATAAAAGGGCTAACTACAAGTTTTTATATCAACACAGAACATATCCGCTGGCAATTAAGGCTAATTATAATGAAATCGCGAAAAGCCTAAAAAAAATGTATAGGTAAGAATTAGTAGACTTTTTTATAAATCATTTAGAAGATTAAGTAAGAAAAATAATCATAAAACGTGAACTCAACGATTTTTTTAGCTTACGTGAACAATTGTATCCCAGCAGAAATTACTGCTTGCTTGGAAGCAATTTTGTCAGGGAAAGTTGAGCACTGAAGCGTTTGCATTATTGATGATATCATGCCTGATTTTTGTTCGAGATAGCTCACGTGAAAGCACTTGTTTCGAGATCCGAAAAGGCATGAAGTCACCGCTTTTAATTAGTGCTCCTGGTTTTCTTTTAAAATGTCGATAATTCATGCCTTCTCGGAAGTGCATATTATAAAACTTTTCAACTATTTAAAATCATGCCTTCCAAAAGTACAATATTCGTGCCTATTCTTCCGTGAAGAGGAAATGCCTCTTATTTTCATTAAAAGAACTTTTTTCCGCATTTTAAAAAATTTTGATAGAAGAACCGCAAAAATATTTATGCAATCAAGATGTATTGCTCATTTCATGCCTTTTTGAAAAGCACATCAAAAAGCGATGTAAATAGTTTATCAACTTAGGCCTTTCATTAGTGCTGTTTACGAAGCAATACGTTTTTAGAAAGTAGCAGTAAGGAAGCAGTAAACGTTTTCACTGCCTCCAAATTTTTGCTGGGATATTTTTAGATAGCCCTTATTTTAATATAAGACCTCCCTAAACGCTTTTTCACCAATATTTTAAATATTTCGCTTAGGTGGCAACCATAATCGGTACCAAAATTATTATTTTCTCGAGCACCTACTTTAACTATAGCCGTTTTTTCTAATCACTTGGATTTAATAAATCCAAAAAGTATTTCTAAAAGTGCTCAACAGATGGGGTTAGATTCTTCCTATTTTAAAAAAATTTTCTGTCCGACACTTCTTTCACCCTAGTTTTTAATACCGAATTCGATGATGAAGGATTCTACTTTAACTTTTAATTTATAATTATATTTTACATAAAACAGCGATAAACAGTCTGCCTTTTCAGTTTTATCACTTCAATTTATATTTTTCCACAATTGAAAAATTCCATTGCAATATTTAATATTCACTAAGTGGATTTAATTAAATTACTTACTGTAGAGTGAAAAATTGCCATTTCTATTTGAGCTATTTCTCCATGTCCAAGATTAAAAATATGTATTTGGTGAGGTGTAGTTTTTTCTTCTAAACATATTTCATAAAAAAAAATTTAAGAAAAACCTTTTATTTGTTAGTTTTTCAATTTTTTTGTTTCTCTTTTAATTTTCATTCGTATTTTTTTCTGACATTAAATTAATAGGCTGTTTCATATACTTGTGGTTTTATTGTGGATTTAATAAATCCAGCTTTTTTTGAATTTAATAAATCCATTTTTTGTATGAAAAATTCTAAATCCATGTGATTAAAAAACACACTATATGTGTTCAAATAAATTTCAGTTTCGTAAATTTCAGACATGTTCGGGGGGTGTTCTGTAACACGAATGTACATAAAACATTCGTTTTCATTCGAAATTACGTGTTATTTTTTTTTTTTTTTGTTAAAAATCGCACTATTTTATGTGAATTCGTTTTTGAGGACACTCCGGTTTTGATAAAAAAAATAGTTTCGTTTTTAATCTCACATTTGAATCCTAAAACGTTAAATGGGTCCTTTAAAAATACGTGCTTATTATTTTGTTCTCACTATCACATACATATCTGAATCCTATTAAAATCGGAAAGAACTCATTCATATAACTTCCTTGTCGAGGGCTTACTAATAGACTAATTTTGGGCGCAAAATTTTGACATATAAAATTTTAGGACATCAAAAAGAGAAAAAACCGATAAACTCACAATCGCCATTTTGGATTTATCTCGGAAACTGTCGAGTACATGTTTGTAAAATATTCTAATTCGAAAACAAGAATATCGCACTAGGAGATGTCAGAACTTGTTAAACGCGTTTTTATCCTTTTGTACCGGATATAATTACCTTCTGCTGAAGTTTTTTAAAACCAAAAATACTTGACTGATACCCAATTATACAACAATTTGTAAATTTTCCCCTTTTTTCATAAATTTTTGCGAATAATTCGTCAATAACTCCAAATTTGTGGCCACAAACGACTAAAAAAATAAATACAAAGACAATTCAAAATATTTTTGATTATGCAGATTACTTTTTTCTCCATATTTCCAAAAAAAAAAAAAAAAAATAGGTGTCATAATCGATCCCGAATTCTATAAGACGATTATACATATTTTTTGGGGTATCATTGGTGATGGCGATTTATTAGGCCAATCACAATTACACACAGCTATGGATAAAGCAATAGGAAATAATATAGAAAGTATATCTTTTATTTGTATTTAAATTTTCATATATTTTTTATTGTCGTAATAACTTCGACATTTTTCCTATTTAGTTTATACGAACATAAATTTTACTATACTTATTGCACCGTTATTTTCAATTCCCTTTTCGGTATTTGAACTTCTTCCCGGAATAGAACGCAAACCATGCTAAGGTGTAGGATTTCATATATAATGTATGGTCGATTTTAGTTTTTTTAAATTCTTTCTATTTGGTGCATTATCAATGGTAATAAAATCATCTCAATTCATTAGTCCCATGTGCGCCTCATACAAACCATTCATATTTTTTCGTGTTCTACATTGTTTTTTTTTTTTTTAATCTACATCATCAAAGTTGTTATTACTTAAAGCGGTTATGATTTTTTTTATAAATATTTTTGATATGACTTATCCCCAGTAAATAATAATTTTTTTTATGTTTGAAATGTTTAATTGAGCATGAAACAGATTTTAAATATTTACATTAATATTTACCCCAATTTTACCTTCTCTAAAAAAATTACTTTTCTTGATAAATTTATATTTTTAAATTCTTTAAATAATTTTTGAATATCATTTGAATATTTTCATAAATTTTGCACCGTGTAAACAATTGAGTTTTTGCATAAACAAATATCCTCAGGTCGGTTTTGACCAACAATAATATCCATACAATGTATTTAAATAGAATTTTTTGTTGGACTTGCACTCATGTATAATAAATTTATTATATTTTTTCCAACCTTTTGAAATCATGCTATACAAAAAAATACATTTAAATTGTTTTTTTTTTATATGGATATTAAAAGAAATATTTTTTATGAAAATATTTAAACAGAAAAAAATAAATACAAAGAAAAAATATTGATGTTTTTTAAAAAAGGAAAGGAAATTTTACCACCTTTTGTAATGATTTTTTTTCACATAATAGTTTTTAAAACAAATGTAAATTAAATTTGATGTTGTTACAAGAGTAAAGTTGTTACTACTTCCAACAAATTGTAAAATGAAATTTGTACAAAAAATTAATTTTTTTTGCGGTCAAACACATTGGCCACTAAATTCATTTTGGTTTATAAAAATTAAACTCATAAGTTTTATTAAAATATTTCATTCTGCTGTAAAACTTTTTTTTTTTGTCTGCAGACTACATACGAGTACTATGGAGTGAATATACATCAATCACATGCAATTTTTTTTCTTTCTCGTTATAAAATGTATATAAAAGTTAGTATTCTATGCATTATTTGGCAGGTATGGGTATTAAATTGATTTATATTTTTTAAATCCTGTGTAAAGTTATAAAGGTTGATTGTTGTGATTTATATACCGCCGGCTTATTTCAACATTCCGAAAAGGAGTTGGTACTTATTAGGGTAGGCAAACCTACATTATATATGGGCATAAATTCTATAATTGTGGTTTGTTATATTGTTTTTATGGAAATTATAGGTCTGACATAATATTATGCATTTAAATTAAATGAATTGTGAAATTATATTTACAACCTGTTATAAATTATATTGTTGGGCGAAACGAATTTTTTTTTCATGCTCGGTTTCGTTTTTGTCTGGAAATTATAGATGATAATTTATTGTATTTAAGTTTACTTGGAGTATAAATTTTTATATTAAAGAAATTGAAAACAGTTAATTGTTTTTGGTTTTTTAAGCTAGATTTACAATGCTGGAGTAATCCACGTTGCACTAAAGTAGTAATGGCACACTAATAGAAAAAAGTCTGTAAAATTTTTAGTTAAAACTACTAAAACTTAACTAAAATTGATCTTGCAGAAAAATCTTTTGAAATTAGCAGATTATTTCTGCTAAAATACACAGTGCAACATCCATTCAGGGGGGAGGGAGATTCCAAGTCAGGGTGAAAGTAGGTACTAGGCCAGTATAGTAAAACCTCCAAAGGGCATGGCGTTCTCAGAGAAAACTTTTATTTTTCTTCGTTATCTTGATATTTGGTGGCTTAGTTTTTCAGCTAAAACTAAATAATCATTGATGATTTGTCGTTCCGTTTCTCAACAAAATTGTAGCCAAGGCTTAAATAAATAACTTTTATTAATATATTCATATAAAAAATCAAGTTGGGCTAATTTTATGGAATGAAATCTTCAACAAATTGTAATTTTTCCCTTTTTTCATAAATTTTTGCCAATTATTCGTCAATAACTCCAAATTTGTGGCCACAAACGACTGAAAAAATAAATCCAAAGACAATTAAAAATATTTTTGATTATGCAGATTAATTTTTTCTCCATATTTCCAAAAAAATTGGTGTCATAATCGATCCCGAATTCTATAAGACGATTATAAATATTTTTTGGGGTATCATTGGTGATGGCGATTTATTAGGCCAATCACAATTACACACAGCTATGGATAGAGCAATAGGAAATAATATAGAAAGTATATCTTTTATTTGTATTTAAATTTTCATATATTCAAAAAAAAGCGAAATTTCAGTGCAGATTTTGTTCAAACATACGAGATGTTCTTAAATGAAAATGTTATAGTGAACAAAAATTGTGTGCCAAATATAGAGTGTAAAAGTTAATACAATCGTTTAATGGATTGGAAAAATAGAAGAAAAAAAAATTAAATTAAAATTAAAAAAAAAGTCTACTGGGTTAATCGAGAAACTTCCTTAGCAAAAGTTTAATGATTTTTTGCGAGCTTTAATTTTCTGGCATTATGGTTGTACATTTGGGTGGTAGAAACTGAGATCTGGTGGGTAACTACTAGAACGGGATACTTGAGTTCAATGGTTCTTAGAGAAAAACACTAGTGTCCTCAAGAGAAAAACATCGATGTATCATATTTTAAGATCCGACTGTAAATGCCAAAAATATAATGAAAAATATAAAATGGCGACCCCAACGTTCGGCAAAAAAAAAAATAAATTTTTTAAATTGCCTTGCAAAAATAACACTGTGAGACAAATCGTAGGGGTCAGTGATCGGGAAGGGTTCAAACTACCGGGGAAAGTTATATCGGTAAAAAAGAAGTTATACGTGTCCCGGCGTTTCGCTGGGTCACCCCTAGGAATCGAGATATATCGATTTGACCTTTGGTGGTCTTTTTATTTTTACCGGCAAAACTGTTGAGTATAGAGAAAAACGTTATATGAACAGATTAAAGGAATTGTAATTTTTAATTTTTTTAAAATTGTTTGAACAAAATCGGACAAGTGGTTCTCGAGTTATGTCAAAAAAAGATATATCTCGATTCCTAGGGGTGACCCAGCGAAACGCCGGGACACGTATAACTTGTTTTTGACCGATATAACATTTCCCGTTGGTTTCATCCCATCCCGATTTTGACTGTCGCATAGTGTAATTTATATTCGAATGTGTACAGCGCACTTTTTTTGCCTGTAAGATCCCTACGGGGAATGAGGAGTCAATTGCCCTTCAAGGACCTATCCCGTGACCGGTCAACCGAAGGCATATTACTAAATTAGTACAAATATGAACAAAAGAAAATGAATTAATTTTCTAAGTATTTTCTGATCCGTTATTTTCACTGTTGCTTTTAAAAAAACTTGACTGATACCGAAATAAAAACAAAATTCGCGGCATATTTTTAAAAATATTTTTTATTTATTTTACTCTTTTATTTATTTTTAACTTTATTTTTTCACGATTTGCTTATTTTAAATTTCGGTTGTTCGGTTTAAGATCATTTAATTTTTCTTTGTAACTTAAGGGGAATTTTAAAATTTTTATTTATATTATCAGAGGTTTTGAAGTAATTTTCTAATTTTTAATTGATTTTTTAATTTAATTATGGCCACGCCAAAAAACAAGTCAACTGCCATTAAGGGACCTATCCCATGACCGGTCAATCGGGGGCATATTCAAGGCACTTGGACCATATTTGTGTGTGTGTTAATGTTGTTTTCTTTTCTATTTTTTTCTTTTCCATGTTTTTTTTTATTTGCTTTGTGTGTATTTGTTTTTTCTTTCTCTTTTTTATTTGAACAGAAACGAAAAACATATAACTTAACCATCAGCCAGCCATCACGCATAAGCAACGTTAGCTCAGATGGTAGAGCGTTTGCCTTACAAGCAGAAGGTTGTGTTATCGAGCCCTACTTCGACGCCAAGTAGATTATTTTTAAATCTTAATTTTTTATTAGATTATTTGAAAAGCTATTTTTAGACACACCACCTTACTGCCACAATGTGTCTAAACTGTGGCAATATGTCATTTCCAATGACAACGCCATGTTAAAGTGATATGTCTCTTTCAAACAAAAAGACCGATCAACGACCGGTCTCCGCCCCCTTGGGACCTATCCTGCGTGTCATCTGGGACCGGTCCCTTTCCCCGTAGGGATGGTACGGTCTACTGGAGATGATTTATTGATAGTTCAAAACTCAGCTTAAAAGCGATTCTACTACACTCATAGAAATAAATCTGTAAAAATAGCAGAAAAAGTTACTAAAAATTAGTTAAAAATGATGCTGCAGAAAAAACTGCTAAAATTAGCAGGTTTTTTTGACTAAATACTAGTAAAATGAGAACTGCCCAAACTAAAGACAAAGATAGACTAAAACGAGTAAAAAGGTTAAAGTCGGGCATGCCGACTATACAATACCCTACACCAGTCTGGTTAAAAGCCAACTAATGTTTGGATCCGAAATTCGAATGGGTTAAAATGAGGCTTGTGTCAAAATTTTCTATAATGTGAGTCAGCGCTCCAAATTTCATTAAAATATCTTAATATTTCCGACCTGCAGTTTGTAACCAAGCCAATTTTGGGGGGACCCTTATATGGGCACTAGTTCTAAACATGGACCGATGTTCACCAAAATCAACAGGCTTCGTCCTTGCGCCAACATAGGTCTATGTACCAAATTTCATCAAAATATCTTAATATTTGCGACCTGCAGCGTATAAAGAATATAATTTTGGTGGGACCCTTATATGGGCACTAGGTCTAAACATGCACCGATGTTCACCAAAATCAATAGGCTGCGTTATTGGGCCAATATAGGTCTATGTACCAAATTTCATCAAAATATCTTAATATTTACGACCTGCAGCGTATAAAGAGTATAATTTTGGTAGGACCCTTATATGGGCACTAGGTCTAAACATGGACCGATGTTCACCAAAATCAAACTTGTTCGTCCTTGGGCCAACTTAGGTCTGCGTACCAAATTTCATCAAAATGTCTTAATATTTGCGACCTGTAGAGTGCGCACAAGATTGAATGGACAGACAGACAGACGGACGGACGGACAGACGGACATCGTTAAATCGAAATAAAAAAAAAATTCTGAGCCGATCGATATACTATAAGGTGGGTATACGACCAATATCTTTTGGTGTTACAAACATCAGCACAAACTTATAATACCCTGACCACATAGTGGTGTAGGGTATAAAAAACAAAAATAAACTGTTAAATCTACAAAATTTTTGCTATTTTTAAGCCAAATTTAGTTGAATGCAAATAGCAGTGTATTCTGCTAAAATCAGCAGAAATATTTGCTAAAAAATTGTAAACTGCTGTTTTAAAAAGGCTCGATTTTTATTTCCATTTAAAAAAAAAATCAAAAAAAAAACTTCCGAAATTTTCAAATTTTTTGATTTTTTAGGCTACTAATTATTTAGCAAAATTTTTGGCTGATTTTAGCAGGTTAAGTTGCTATTCTCCATTTACAAAAATTTAGCTCAAATATAACAAAAATTCTGTATATTTAACAGTTTTATTTTTGCTGTTCCTATATTACTAACATATAACAAAAATAATCTGCTAATTTAGCAGTTTTTTTCTGCAGCATCATTTTTTTTAACTACTTTTTAGTAGTTTTATCTAAATTTTTTACGGAATTTTTTTTTATTAGTGTACATAAGACGAATGAAAATCTTCGGTTCCAATCGCGTATAGTACAGAAATGAAAAAATAATATATCATGCACTAGAAAATATTTTAAATATGGCTAATCATATTGGGTGTATAACTTAGAAATGCGCTATTCACAACAGATGGTGTATTTTTTACAAATGGTTTGTGTCTTTAATAACTTATATATCATTTTGGAGGGTAAACATCTGCCATTTATTCTCACTTAGTCATTGAACGAACAACAAATTTTTTTTGTTTCAAAAATATCGAATTTTATGCCAACTAAGTATCATTTGCGGGAAGTTTTCTTAACTTTTTCAATTTGAAAAAAATGTAGCTGAAGCACATCGATTGCTTACCGAAGCTTATCCTGAATATGTTCCATCGATTTTAAGAAGACCACACAGGTCAGCCAAAAAAGTTCGAAGATGATGAATTGGAGGCATTACTTGATGAAGATTATTGTTAAACTAAAGAAGAACTGGCAAAATTATTGAAAGTCACTCAGTCAGCAATTTCAAAAAGTTTGCAAGCAGTAGAATTTATCCAAAAGCAATGAACTTTGTTTTTTATGAGAGTTCAGTAACCTGTCCTAGGATTTGTCTTGTGACATATCACAAGGGGTCAATTTCCCCCTCCTATGACAACGCCATGTAAAAGTGACCAGTCTATTTCATATAAAGGGGCCAGTTCAGTGACAGTTTGTTAAAATTTCCCGTAGGGTACTATTACTAGAAATTGAATTTTTTTTTTCTGAACAACTATTTTTGATTCCTTACAACATTTAAAAGTTGTTTGATGTAGTTTTTAGCATTTCGGCTTTAATAAGTGTTTCTGGTTTACTAAAAAAAAAACATAAAAAACATATGCACTAACATGTGTTATAACAATAATTACATTATATAATGCTTTTTAAATATTTGCAAAGGATCAGTAGCTGGAAAAACGGGCGTTTTTTCCTTTCTTGTAATCTTGTTCAGATGTTCTTTACTACGACGATGGCAACAATTGTGCTATTGTTGTGTTGGTGTCTATATCTAAATAACCTTATTTAACGCCTTTTTTACTGGTGTTCATTTTTTTTTCTAAAGTATGTGTATGTGCTAAAACTCAAACATTGAAAGGATAATGTTTGTAAGAAGGATTTTCTACTAAGTCTTTGCCATTTATAGAAAAAGGGTACAGATTTTTATATGTATGTTATAATGCAGTTAACACACACAAACATATGTAAGAATTTTCTAGCAGTTACAATATTATTGTGTTTGAAATATCAAATTTTTACTCGCATTTTTTTAAAACACTCGTAGTACTTATTTTTTTTATATTTGTGCCTTGAAGGTCTTGGGAGGATTTCAAACTTTTTATTGTGGTTGTGTTATATTTATTAGTTTAATGTGAATGTGAGTGTTACGAGTTCTATGACAGATAAGCTTGGAGAAATTGTAACAGTTTTGAATTTATATTTTTTTTTTTCGAAAAAAACGTGGGCTAATTGAAAAATTACTACACATTTACATATCAAGTTCAATACAAAGAGTATAATTCATTTAAAGATATATCAATCTATCTTCAATCACTTAAATGGGAGCTAATTTTTTTATAAAATTTAGACCATCTGATATGGCTAGAATAAGCTAAATTTGTTGCACAAGTTAGACTATCTCTTAAGACTAGAATAAGCTAAATTTGATTTTTTTTTTATTATTTTCAATTAACCCTCGTTAGTCTCCGTTGCAATAACAGTTGTACAACAATATATAACAAAATATACAAACAACCCATATGACCATAATGGTTGATTCTAAGTATAATGTACGAATACATAAATATTTGAAATATTTTTGTTTTGAAAACTTATTTTATACATAATATACCCCGATCAAAAAAATACAAATATTTCAAGCATATGTAGTTATATCTCATTTGATATACACAGATAAAAATATCACCAAACTTTAAGTGACAAAAATAATTGTTAAAATCCAATTTCCATGTTAATAACATTTTTAGTTGAATCAGTTAAATTCAGGGGTATGGCATCACCAAAAAATAAGTTATAACGACATCTTTATCACTACACTGAGAGAATTATCCTTCACAATATTAGTGGTATAATTTCATAGAATTTTTTTCGTAGAACCAATGAAGGATTTCGTTATGTAAATAATATTTAATTAATATTATGAAATTTGTCATAACTTTTCATTCATAAAATTTTATAATTTCAACAATTATTAAAGATTTTTGCATTAAAAAATACAAAAATTGTTTTTTCGGACTTTGTATATTTTCATATACCTAAGTATTTAGTTAGAATATTGTTCTACCTCAAGTCCTAATTATAATATGATATTGTTATATTAGATTTTATTTGTTGTTTGAAAAAATTGTTGCTTTCAAAAAGGAGTTGATGTATAGCTGGTTTTTCCAAATCAGACACTTCATATAGGAAAGTACAAAATTCTCGTCCCGTTGATTTTTTGTACCTTGTGTAATGTCTCGATTTGTGTAATAAAGCTATCATTTTCTTATTGCAGTCAACTGAAGAGTTATGGTGATGCCTGCGAAACAGTTGTATTGTCTATCAGGAAAATGATCAACCTTTTTTGAAACAACAAATAAAATCTAATATAACAATATCATATTAAAATTTGGACTTGAGGTAGAACAATATTCTAACTAAATATATGATTTCATAATTTCATTAAAAAAATTCATGTAATTTCATAAATTAGATCTCCATAAATTTAATGAAAATGTTCTTTATATATATGAAATTGTTCAATAGTATTTACTTTTTTTTTAATTTTTTTATAAAATATCGTCATCTTTTGTAATTTTTTCTTTTTTTAAATTAATTTTTTTTTTATTAATTTTGGACTACGAAATTTTTTTATAAATCATATTAATTTTTTTCTAACCTTTTTTTATGAAACTTTTTAATATAATGAATTCTTTCTTTAGATATGTTTTGTACATCCGTAAAATATGCCACGATTTTGTTACGCCTTTTGCATTTGCTAAGTAATTTTTATTTATCCAATAATAATAGTAAAAATGAAATTGCTTCATAGATTTTATGAAGCTCTTCATTGGCTGAATGATTTATTCATTAGACGAGTGGCCTATTAATTTTATGAAGAGTTTTATTAATTTTTAACTCCACAATTTTCTTGAGCGTAAGGTTTGTTTTTTATAGAGCAATTCCATATGAAAGAGATCACCTTTTGGACGACCCCTCTCCGATTCTAAAATAAATAGTCTCAATCGATTGCCCAGCAAAAAATAATGTACCTACATATTTTTTTTTTTTTATAGTGACTGGTTTAGTGGTGGTGTACACCACTGTCATGTGACAAAATTGAAGAATTCTTCATAAGGGACCTCATTGAAAGTTGTTTTAAAAAAAACTACTAAAGCGATCGCAACGAGTGATAGCTCGTTGGAAAGGTATTGAATCAGGCTTTAATTGAAAAATAAAATTTTCCTAATTTTTCTCAGAAATTTACCTTTTTTCCCATGAAAATTAAATTTTCCCATGAAAATTAAATTTTCCGATTTTCCACAGAAGCTCCTAAATTTTCCGGCTAATTTTTTTTTTTGGATTCCTCATAATTTTTGCTTCAAGAATCAGCAATAAAAAAATGGGCCCCGACTCCTTGTTTGGACAGGAGAGGAGCATTTAAGAGACCACCTTGTTCTCATTGTTTTTATATTTTTTATAATTGAATTATTTGTAATTATTTAACATTGTTTTATTTTATTATTAAAAATACATTTTAAAAATTATTTTACAGTTAAAAATACATTTATGAAGAAAAAATCTTTCTTATTTTGCTGCTTATACTTAATTACAATATTTATTAAAAATTTCAATTGTCTTGGCATCATTATAAAATTAAAGTAACTTTAGATTTAGCACGTCGGCAGACGAAGAGTTCCGTGCCTGTCTAATGCCAGCACGCATTCTTTTGGTCGTAGGATGGCAAACTTAGAAAATCCCACTTTTTCTGCTGGGTATTTCTCTTTGAACTGATGGTATGCTTCGGATAGATTACATAATAATAATCTGCGCTGCTTGTGTACTTTTTCTCCATCTTCACGTGTGATAACATAGTCACGTGTACCTGGGCAGGCGCGGCTGTTGTCATCATTGCAGTAAAAATCTTGAATCAATTTCACCGTTGCTTCGCTGAGGGTCCTTGAGCCAAATTTCTTGGTGGGAGTCGCCAATATGCCCTTCTGTCGAACTAATTCTTTGCTTCTTCTCGCGATGTAAAAAGATGTTTGAAAGTGTTCAGAAATCTTGCGTATAGACCATGATTGAGGCAGCACAGATAAAATGAGATATTTCTCCGGAAAAGTGGTCGCTAAATTGAATTTTCTTTTCAACTGCTCAATCATTTGTTTGCCGTCATCAACGTCATCTGCTTGACTGCATTCGTTATCAGAGCCTTCATCAAATATTGTCGCGATTGCACTCATAACCTTGCCTTTTTTCTCTTTCCTGTATTTTTCACTTCGCAACTTTCTTTTTGTAATAGGCGATTCACCTAAAGGGGTAATAGCCTCATTCAAAGGACTCAAAGACATATTGACCATCGGAATGTCTGCCTCACTATCAGATGAAACATTTTGTTCAATTGTCATTTCACTCTCGGATTGTGGTTGCATTTGTTTCAATGCATTTGCTTGTTGATTCAAATCGATTTTACACTTGGGGCAAATGAATTCTGCTTCTTCACCGTATTGTATATTTAATTCATTCATGTATCGCTTCGAAACACCAGTTAATTTTAATACTTTTATCTTTTTCGAACGATGTCCACTCTTGTTAAACGGATTGCAGCAAAATTTATTCATTTTACTTTAAATTGTCTTTACAGCTTCACTCTTTACTTTACAAAAAAAACACTTTAACACTTTCACGTTTAGTATTCAACTAAAATTTGACTCAGAGTGTGTGAAGTATTTATATTTATTTTTTGGTAAAAAATAGGTAAAAAAAATAAGCGATATTTGCTTTTCTTTAATAGGAAAATTTGCGTGAACTACTGGTCATAAAATGTTTTTTAAAGAGGGACTTAATTGGTTACTGCCAATAAGCCGACCACAGGTCATAAAATGTTTTGTAAATTTTTTAAATTACCAGGTAATAAATATTTCGCCATATTTATGGAAAATCCGTGTTTTATGACTTGTTTCTGCACGTGTCATTTTAGGCGAAATATTTATTACCTGGTAATTTAAAAAATTTACAAAACATTTTATGACCTGTAGCCTCAGTCGGGTTTGGTGTGCCATTACATGCCGCTGCTGCTATTATCCATGGATTTATGGCCGATCTTGTAAAGGCAGGCAGACCATATTCACTACACACTCAACTTGGTGCTCTTAAAACAAATTGATTTTTTCTTCATAAATGTATTTTTAACTGTAAAATAATTTTTAAAATGTATTTTTAATAATAAAATAAAATAATGTTAAATAATTACAAATAATTCAATTATAAAAAATATAAAAACAATGAGAACAAGGTGGTCTCTTAAATGCTCCTCTCCTGTCCAAACAAGGAGTCGGGCCCCATTTTTTTATTGCTGATTCTTAAAGCAAAAATTATGAGGAATCCAAAAAAAAAAAATTAGCCGGAAAATTTAGGAGCTTCTGTGGAAAATCGGAAAATTTAATTTTCATGGGAAAATTTAATTTTCATGGGAAAAAAGGTAAATTTCTGAGAAAAATTAGGAAAATTTTATTTTTCAATTAAAGCCTGATTCAATACCTTTCCAACGAGCTATCACTCGTTGCGATCGCTTTAGTAGTTTTTTTTCAACTTTCAATGAGGTCCCTTATGAAGAATTCTTCAATTTTGTCACATGACAGTGGTGTACACCACCACTAAACCAGTCACTATAAAAAACAAAAAAAATATGTAGGTACATTATTTTTTGCTGGGCAATCGATTGAGACTATTTATTTTAAAATCGGAGAGGGGTCGTCCAAAAATTTGCCAATTTTGATCGTTTTCATATGGAATTGCTCTATATATAAAATGTTCTTTATCTTCGATATTTCGCTAATCCATTGTGTAGCATCTTCAGGAAATAACAATTGAATTAACAAATATAAATTATAATTTGTTAATTTAATAATTTGTTAAATTATAATTTGTTAATTCAATTGTTATTTCCTGAAGATGCTACACAATGGAGTAGCGAAATATCGAAAATAAAGAAAATTTTATATAAAAAAAAAACAAACCTTACGCTCAAGAAAATTGTGGAGTTAAAAATGAAAAAAAGAAGGTTAAATAAACGACAAGACTTTTATTAATTTTATGAACTTTTCATAAATATTGACTTTAATGAGACCTTTTTCATAGATTTTATGAAAAGTTTCAATGGACGAGTTTCAGTGAGAATTTTCATTGAAACTATGAAGAAATTCATTACTGAAGTTATGATAATTCTCTCAGTGCTGGTGGGACTTTGTTCAAAAAATTTATACTTTCTTTTTTTAGTTAAATACGTGGTCGAGCCTTGTCATGATGGAATATTACGGCTCATGTCTGGTCGCATATTCCGGGCGTTTTTCGGCCAATGCTCGCTTCAAACAAATCTTTTGTGTTCGGGATAGATCCCTGTGATCGTTTGGCCCGATTTCAGCAGCTCATAATAGATGGGACCCTTCCGGTCCCACCAAATACAAGCATTACCCTGGCGCCATGGATATCAGCTTTGGCGTTGATTTGGCTGGTTGGCCGGTCTTCATATACAATTTCTTGCGATTCGCGTTGTGGTAATGGATCCACTTTTCATCGCCAGTAATGATTCGATGCAAAAATTACTTCTTTTTATGGCGTTCAAGCAGCTTTTTGGACATGCAAAATCGTCTTTCAACGTCTCTTGGCTCCAACTAGTATGGTATTCAATTTCCTTGCTTTTGGATCAATTCTGTTGCTTGCAAACGTCTGTGAATTGCCGCTTAAGTGACTCCCAATGATTTTGCGAATTCTTCAGTTCGACAACAATCTTCATCAACTAATGCCTCCAATTCATCATCTTCGAACTTTTTTGGTTGACCTGGGTGGTCTATGTCTTCCGCACAAACTACAAACCATCTCTAGCACGTTGAAATCGATGGAACATATTCAGGATAAGCTTCGGTGAGCAATCGATGTACTTCAGCTGCAATTTTTTTTTCAAATTGAAGAAGTAAAGCAAAACTTCCGGCAAATGATGCTTTGTTTGCACAAAATTCTACATTTTCG
Organism: Leucophora obtusa; assembly: GCA_949987735.1. Classification (NCBI taxonomy): domain Eukaryota; kingdom Metazoa; phylum Arthropoda; class Insecta; order Diptera; family Anthomyiidae; genus Leucophora; species Leucophora obtusa. The sequence continues at coordinate 63,612,008 of OX465299.1, read as the reverse complement.
AAGAAAAATAAAACTTTGTTGTTTATAATATTTCGTTCAATGACTACGAGAAAATAAATGACAGATTTTTAGCCGCCAAGCCGCTGTACTCCTCAAGAACGCGGAATAATTGTTTAGATTTTTTTGCGTAATAATTCGTCGGCGGCATTGGCGCAGTGTGAATCGGGTGACAACTTTTGCGCCACCTTGTAAAATGTTATACCATTTGGTACGGAAAATGACCCAATATTATTAGATCTATGTCGTATAATTTTATTTTTGTTGTTTAAAGTAAATATAATTTTATATTATATCACATTAACCATGTTATTAGATATAATTATGTCAAATGATATACCATTATATTAAAACCATTTTTAGCCTGAAGGTTAAAAAATGTTAGGTTTCGATCTCACGAATTCGGGCTATATGTGAATATATACAATTATATATTAAATGCATAGAAAATATTATACACATGGGCATATGTATAATCATATCTCAAATCATGTATGGAATCATATATATTTCTCAGTAAAAAAAGAGATGCCAAATCAGTAGAAAAAGCACTACAATTAATGATCTAGATGTACTTCAACACTTATGATTTTACAATTGAGTTATCATAGGAGAGGAGTACTCTCAGTTTAACATTTCTCTTTTTCATCAATTGAAGGTTGAAAAAAAATATTTCTAAAAAAATTATTTTGGTTATTTAAAAAAAAAAATTTATTGCCGCTACCGGGCATCGAACTTGCGACCTCAAGATTGGTAGTCTAGCTCTCTACCGCTGAGCTATTCTTTGATATGGAAGTTAACTGGCGTAAAAATACAACCTTGTCATTGCCAGTTTTATTATCCTCAATAAAAGTACTTGTTAAAGTGCAAAAGATGCACCATTTTCACAAGTGCATAAAAAGTAACTTTTCATCAATTTATTTCAAATATTTTTTAAAATTGCAAATTATTATAAAAACTAAAGAGAAAAATAATTAAAAAAATGTTGGTCCCGCCAGGAATCGAACCCGCTATCATCTGTTTGGAAACAAAATGTATTAAAATCACTTTTTATTATCACTTTTACATCAATAATGCTTTAGAAGCTTTACTTAAGTAATTTTTTGCATGTTGTTTAGAATTACTTCTAAAAAAGCTATAAGAATATAGTAACCAATACTTTGGCAATAACGAAAGAAGTGATTTTTTGTAGTTGTTCAGAATTACTTCTAAAAAGGTAGTAAAAATACACAAACGGATACTTTTGACTTTCGATTTTTTTGGTGGGTTTATATCTTATATCTACCTATTTATCATGTCTCATTATGAATTCTGAATACGGTTATATAAAGTAGCACATACAAAATATATAGATACCCAGTGTAGAAACGGTAATGACATATCATTATTTTTTGGACTACCAGTAATGACACCCACTTACCTTCTGTATTATTTTAAAACATATAATAATGAGTTACTGATAATGACTTATTTTTATCATTATTTCAAATAGAAAATAATTTTTTAGATTTTTTTGAAAATTTTTTTAAAACTATTTTTAGACTCAATATTTTTTAAACACTGGTAAGGATATATGTAACCACATATTTTTTGATTTTTTATATGTTGGCGAGTAAGCTACTTGTGTGCAGCAGGTCAATTGTGTTTTTATCTATTAAATATTACATGTCGATATAGCTCAAATGGTAGAGCTGTTGACTGGCAATCTGTAGACCCAGGTTCGATTCCCGCACCAGCAAATTTTATTAAAAAAAAAAAAATACAATAAAAAATATTTTTTTTTATATAATTTATTTTTCAGAAAATCTATTTTTAGACTCATTATTTTTGTCAGTACTGGTAAGCACATAGGTAACGATATATTTTTTGATTTTTCGTATGCTGGTGTGTAACGACAACTCATTATTTTTCGCGACATCGCCATATAAAGGTAATAAGAAATGTAATAACCAAAGTAACTAGTTACCAGTACCAAGTATGTAGTTACATAACCACATATCTGGTAATGATTTTCTACACTGGGTAGTTATATATGGATGTGCATGACAACACATATATTCACATATTATAATGTACTATAAGATAAGACAAAATACGACTACATATAAACTTTTTTACTAGGGATGTTATGATTTTATTTTTTATTATAGAATTTGAGGGGTGTGATTTGTTTTATTTTTTCCGTTTTTGGGGTGTTAGTTCGAAAATATATAGAACTGAGACATACTTGTTTTAAAACTTAAAGTAGATAAACAATTTTTTCTGGTTAAACCTACATATATAACTACTGTATTAGGGTGCCTCGGTTTGCTACTTTTCTTTCGGAGAAAGATGTAATAGCGGACTGTTTTTTTTTTAAACTATTAAGATCTTCTTTTTTATATTTAGTAGGTTTAAGGTTAAGAAGAAAAATAAACCTTTTTCTCTAAAAATTATAAACGCATTAATTTTCAAATCAGACTAGATTTAGTTTCTGCCTTTTTCTATGGACAGGCTTCATCAGTGATTTCCGATTAAATTGTAATAATTTTTCAACAAATCGTCGGCTGTAGGATTCGAAAATGTGCATATTCCTACATTACATACGTAACAATACCACTTACCCATTTTACCTAAGTAAGGCCTTGAATGCAATGTAACTAATTCACAGGTGTCTTACCTATTTATTCAGCTTTCTATTTTTGTTAGAATTTTTTTCGCAATTTTTTGGACTATTGCAAAAATCAAATGCATGAATGAATTTGATTACTAATACAATCTCATTGTTTACACAGACAGAATTTTCTTGAGTGAGTTTTAATGAAATTTTTCACTAAACTAATGAAGTTTTATTCACAAAGTGAATGGAAAATTTCTAAGATTTTATGAAAAGATGAAATTATTTTTAATGGAATACAGAAAAAACAGTAGGCACCAACAATGGGAATTTGTAAAAGCAATCACAATTTCTTTTAAATTGAAATTTTATTCCCAACAATTTTTTTGTTTGAAATATTTGTAACTCGTTTGTAAATTGTTATCTTTCTTATAAAAATTGTTTAAAATAAAAATTCAAAGTTACAAAAAAAAAGGAATTTTGTTTTGGATTTACAAATTTCTTTGTTGGTGCCTTTTAAAAACGTTTTTTTTTTTTTTGTATTTACAAATTTGGTATGAGAAAGGTGATTAAAAATTTAATTAGCATTTGCTAAATTCTTTCTGTGAACTGTTTCATTGGCTACGTGAAATTTTTTTTTAACAAAATGAATGAAGAATGAAGATTTTGAAGGAATTTATTTAACTTAATTTTCATTTTAAAGTTGAAATTAATTTTGGATATATTTGGCCTTCTGCCAACGTGAGCTACTGTGCTCAAGTAGAACCATATTCGATGTAATATGGTTTACCTCCTATACATCTCGCTCCGAAAGAAATGTGTCAAAACGAGGCAGCCTACTACTACTGTATATTTGAAAAATTTAGTTCAGTAGTAGTGATTTTAACCACATAAAAATATTTTTTTTATAGACTATATTTTATATTTTTATTTGTTTTGATAACTATATAAAAAAAAACTCACATTATACAATATAATAAAACTTTTCTTATTTTCGTTTAGTTTATTTTGTTAGGAACTCAAATTTAGTTTAAATTATTTTTTTATATCCATTGTTTTTATAGGTTTATTGCGGTTTTTAGTTTGAAATTATATATTTTATTCATTCGATAAGAAACAATATGAGCAATAAAAACAAAAGTTTTTAAAATTTAACAAAATTTAAACATTTCAGCACAAAAACTTTATATCAAGCCAATTATATTAATAACTCTCTTATTATTGACAACATTTCCCTTAATTTCAATCGTCAAATTATTATTTTTAAACACTATGCAACAAAATGAGGGACATGATCTTGGGCAGCTATTTATCCTATATCAAATAAATATATGAGATTAACACAGTATAAGCCCCAAAGGGTCATACTGTATTAATTTCATTCTGAGATGCTAACACTTTAATATACTGTGCGACACTATTTACGGGTGTGGATGATATTCATACCATGTCCATACATTAGGTTAGTATAGTAAAACGCCTTAAGTGTTATATGGCAGTCTAAGGTTTTTATTTTTCTAACCACCACTGTAAGAGGCAAACAAACTGCCTTAAATTTATTTTGAATCCAGAATGAAATTTTATTAGAGACATTTAATTCTCCAAACGACCCGTTTCGGGAACTTTTTGGCATATGGTTACAATTTTCTATAAAAAGGGTCCTCAACAATTCTCATTGTGGACGCCCGAACACAAACTTAAGCTCAGAAGAGCTTTTATGGTATTTTATTGCGTCTTATTCTCAAAACAATAAAAACAGTAAATGCCCATATAATTTGACTGTACCCACACAGCGCCAAAACCTTATTGGATTTTACAATACTAAATCAAAAAAATCGCAGAACGTGCTTGCCCTTAAAACGACCATTTTAACGGATTTTTTTCAGTATTTCTTAAAAAAAGACTTAAATGACCTATAAAAAAGGCAGATATAGAGTAAAAGTGTATACCTACAGGGTTGTCAAAAAAAAAAATTATAACGAAACTGTACATACACAGAATCAAACCCAATTAACACATTTCAATAGAAAACTTAATTTACTAAATTTTTTTGAAGATATTTTTGCATGGTTTAGAGAAGAGAAAGTTCTAAGGGTCAGTTTTACAGTTGGAACTAAGAACGATTTTTGTCTTAAATATTTCTTATGTAACAAATGTTCAAATAAAATTTCTTGCTTTTTGCTTAAGAAATATTTGAGACAAAACTAGATCTTATGATAGTTCTAAAAGCTGAAATATCCAAAATCTTAACTTTATGTTTTTTAGCCACGCACGAATTTTAATGGTTTCGAATATGCCGACCAAACTTCGTGGAAATCTTGATCTATGCCAAAGAAATATTAAGCGCTTTTTTAGTCACCCAATTTAGATTTTTTTCATACAAAAAGTGGAATTATTAAGTCAAAAAAAAGTTGGATTTACTTATGTGGGTTTACACATAACAATAAAAACACAAATTTAATGTCAGAAAAACAAAAACGAATGAAAGTTAAAAGGGAAACAAAAAAATTGTAAAATTAAAAAACAAAAGGTTTTCTTTAAATTTTTTGTGTTAAATATGTTAAGAAAAAAAAACTACACTTTACCAAATATTTATTTTCCATCTTGGACATGGAGAAATAGTTGAAATAGAAATGGGAATTTTTCACTGTACTGTAACTAATTTAATTAAATCCAATTAGTGAATATTAAATATTGTAGTGGATTATTTCAATAAATTCCTGCATCATTGTATTTATTATTAAAAATTAGAGTGAAAGCTGTGTCGGATAGAAAAATTCTGTTAAAATATAGAATTATTTTAGAATTATTAAATACAGGTGATTAAAAAATGCGGTTATTTTTTATTACCTTTATGGCTTTGCAGCACCCCTAAGCGAATATATTTGGACTTAAAGTTCACGTTTAATGTGCTGCCGGTCCCGAGCTGGCTAAAAATTTTTTATGTTAAGATTTAAATTTTATATATTTTCTATTACTAAACTCTACAAAAAATTTTTAGAGTTTTTGAATTTTATTCATCACACAATTTTTGATACTAATTAAAAACTTTAGCCCTTATAGAGGGTGATTTTCTTAAACCCGTTAGAACTTTAAGTTGTAAAAAATAACACAAAAAATTTAATTTTAATCCAAAAAACAATATAGGGCATTAACATATGAAAATGATTTCTGTCATATGCCTAACGCGGCTGTTCTTGACGAAACGCATTCTGGACGTCCAATTTTTGGAAATTTTTTCGAGCTTTGCTGGCCGTATGTCACGAATAACATGAACAATGTTGGTCTTCCAGTCGTCAATTGTTGCATAAACCAATGATTTCAAGTGGCCCCCAGGGAATAATCGAGTTGTGTCAATTCGCATGACCTCGGAGGCCAATTGACAGGTCCATTTCTCAAATTCCACTTATCGCCAAATTTTGATTTCAATCAGCCTATATTTTGTACATAGCGCCATTCTGTTAAAAATACATTTCGCCCGGATCAATGTCATACATATTTTCAAACAAAAAATCATTCATCATGGTTACGATCTCTCTGACCGTAAGCTCCGGATTCATTTTAATAAGGCCCCATGATGCCACCAGCGTGAAAACCGCACCAAACGGTGCATTATTTTTTTTTGTAAGAAATTTTGCATCTTAGCTTAAGAAAAGATACTCAATATGGTTATCATATGAAAGATTTTTTAGAGGCGCGTCCAGCGGTATATATAACATGTTCAAGCTGACATGTCCTATTTTCAAAGATATTCTATAAAAAAACAAATTTTTGACTCTTTTGTACGGAGATATTTGTGACTGAAATGTCAAGCTTACATATCATAATCTATAGACGATTTAAGTGAACACGTGTTTCAGGTTTTTTTTGAAAGTTTTCTTCAGCTTAGATGAAAATTTCTTACAAAAACTAAAAAAAAATACCTTTTTCAAAAATGGTCCAGCTCGTGATATCTCATTGCTAGACCCGAAATATTTTGGGAATCATTATTTTGAGGAGGGCACTTTTTTTTACTTTTTTCTGAGTTGCTCTAATATTCATATAAAACTTAACTACATACTGTTTTGCCTTCAAAATTGTTTTGTATAAGGTACGGTTTTCAAGCGAGAAGCTTATAAATTGAAAATTTATTGAATTTAAAAAAAATTAACTTTTTAAAACAGAAAAAAATATGTGAAAAATCGCCAAAAATACATTTACGATCTGGCGTACATTATCGATCATAACAAGGCTAGTTTAGAGTCTCTAATTGTAAAATCAGTTAAAAAAATTTCTCCCTGACTCACAGGATAACGCTAACGATAATGTCTTACGAATATCTCTCTCAACTCAAAAACTAGCCAACAGATTTTTTTTAATTAAACACAGATTATATAATTAGAGGTAGTTCACTCATAAAAAAAAATACCCGTAGAAATAGTTCAAAATTCTGCTAAAATAACAGGAAATAGTACTGGTATTTGCGCCAGCAAAATTTTCAATGAAGTTGAGAATTATGGTCTGCTAAATTTAGGTAATCTAAATTTTACACACTGCTAAATGCATAGACAATTCTAGTTAACTTAGCTAAGAAATTTGAGCTAAATTCAACAGAAACAAAAACTGATTTAACTGAAAATTTCTCGTAAAATGTCGCTTACAGTCTTAGTTTTTGGGCTTTATGGATTTGTCCCTAGACAAGCCCATACTTTCTTTTGGGAGTATAGGTGGCTTATAAAGGTTGATAAGTTCAGAATATCGAATTTTTGCCCATTTTGCTCTATCTCGCTTAGTTTCTGAGATATAAGCCATTTTGTGATTTTCAATTATGAAAATATAGCGCCATCTCTAAGTGATATTGATAGCAGAGACACAAAAATATAAACTTTGAAAAATATTTGGGGTTTAAATTAGCTGAAAAATTTGTAAAATTAAGAAGCATAAATTACTAAAATTTAGGATGCAAAGTTAGTTCAAATACGAATGAAAGTAATTTTTACGCTAAATGGGATTTACAAAAATATTAGTTCAATCCTAAATTTTAATAAAAAAATAACAGAAAAAATCAGTTCATTTGAGCCAGAACTCAAAAAACTTGTAGCGAAATTTAACTTTAGTTAACTTATTTGCTGAAAATTTAAATATATAAATTGTGCAGAGGTTTTTTTCTTTTTTATCATTTCCGTTCTCTGTACTACATCCAGACAAGCTGCGACTTCTACATTTTGTCTTTCTGGTTGTTGTCCACGCTATAAATGCCGTTATCAGCACAATTTTTGTAGCAAAATAAATAAGTAAAACATTAGCTCAAAATTAGTTTAGTGCTAAAAAAAATGTAACTAAAAATTTTTCTGAAAACGGAATTTCAGCAAAAAATATTTATGAAAACTAGTACACTTGATATAAAAGATATTTTACTAATTTTTCTACTCACTTATGTTTTTGAGTTTACGTCTTCAACCTTTGTTGTGCTATATCGCCTAAATAAAGCGATAAATTAAGATTTTAATATTTGTTCCATAGTAGATTTTCAACGCCAAATATATGGTTTAAATATTATTGTAATCAGAAGAAAGAGCGTTACAAGGTTAACCCTACAATAGTCCGAGGAAATTGCAATTACTAAAATATTTTCCAACCGATTTTGGATTTTTATACATTATCGGAAAGGAAATTGAGCCTAGATTATGATTCTATTTACATTTCCCAAAAATAAAGTTATTTAAGAGGCAGTATTTTCAAAAAAAGCTAAAAAGTGATTTTTTAGCCTTGCAAATCGTATTTCAAACTTCAGGGCCGATGCGGTACCTGTTCTCATTAGATGATTACCTTAATGTTTTTGCATGGTGTATGAACAAATTTGAAAAATATTTACCGGGTTTCGTTACTTTATATTTTATTTCAGCTTTTATAAAAAAGTACAATTTATTACACAAGTGTCTTTTATTAAAAAAGTACTTTTTTTTTCGTTGGACCAACACTCAGGGGATGCCCCCTATTAACGCAGTGCATTGTGTTGGTATTAGGAAAATAGGTTATGGGGAGGAGGAAAGAGGGAGTAGTGTTTGTGAATATTTGATTTGAATTTCTCTACATTGCAAGTAACAGGGAAGACTTCTGCGGGGAGTTTATTCCACATACGGCTGGTGCGACTGATAAACGAATTCTCTCTGTAATGCGTTGTGCGATCCACTGGACAATCGACTACAAACGGATGTGCTCTACTTGATAGGCGAGTATTACGAATAAAAACTCGGGCTCTGGGGATAAGTTCACTTATCTCAGCAGAACACTTCCCATGGTAATATCGATAGAACAGAGTCACACAACCCACATTCCGACGATGCTCCAATGAGTCAATAGAGCTGGATACTCTACTGTCATTGATAAGCGCCGACGACCTCCCTTGCACACGGTCCAGAAGCTCCAAAATAGACTTCGAAGCTCCTGCCCATATATGGGAGTTGTATTCCATTTTCGGTCGGATATAGGTGGTATAAATATTGAGTAAATCGGATGGAAGGAAGTACTTCTTGCACCGACGTAGGAAACCTAGACCCATGAATGTTTCTTTAGACACTTGGAAAACATGCTTATTCCAACGGACGTCACATTGAATCTTCATGCCCAGAACATCAAGAGTATCCGATTCCTCAACCTTATTCACACGACCCCACTCTGAGATTGTAGAAAGGTCACGATTGAGTGTGTCATTCATAATTTGCCTTTTGCCCCCAATCTCCTCAAGGCTTGACCTACTATTGAAGGAAAATGAATGACAAATGTTGCTGTCATCTGCAAAAGAGTAGATAGGGTTGAAAGTTTGACCAAGAAGGTCGTTGAGAATGATAAGAAATAGGGAAGGAGAAAGAACAGAACCCTGAATTCAGCTGAAACTCGTCGGATGAGATCCCATCTATAACAACACGAATAGTGCGATCTCTGAGAAAGCTCGAAATAAAACGAGCGAAGTCATTACCCACACCAAAAGCAATAAGCTTTGATACAAGCGCCCCGTGCCATACACGATCAAAGGCCTTTGAAATATCCAGAGCAACAACTTTACTCTCACCAAAACGGTGGATGGACCGGCTCCAACGCTCCGAGAACGATTTCTATGGAAGCCATACTGTCGGTCATTAAGAAGTGAGTTAGACTCTAGATAATTCACAAGATGGTAATTAATCATACTCTCCATCGCTTTAGAGAGCGCAGAGCATATTGCGATCGGGCGGTAATTTTCAGGGTTGTTAGCTGCACCCTTTTTAGGGATTGGCTGTACATTGGCAACCTTCCAGCACGAGGGGAAAACTCCCGCATGGTAAGAAGCGCCAAAAAGGTTAGCCAATGGACGAGCTAGCGTCGAAGAGCACTGTTTCAGCCCCAGTGCTGGTATGCCATCCGGCCCCGTTGACTTATTTACGTTGAGGTCGGCAAGAACCCTTTTAACTGCTCGAGCTCGAAAGAATATCTTAGGCATAGTACTCGATACTCTTTCAAGCTCGGGCAGTGGTTGATCGCTTTCAGGCAGGAATGAATTTCTTGCAAACATCTCAGCTAAAAGGTTAGCTTTATCAACCGGTTCAGTGAATATTTGGTCATCCTTTATAAGAGTTGGGATGCTGAACTAGCATTATCCTTTACTCTTTTAACGAATGACCAAAAGCTCTTACTACCCCTAGGAGCAGAAAGAACTTTAATACGAAGACGTCGTTCGTAAAGAAACTTTTCACGTCTAAGTACTTTGGAACACTCGTATCTCGCCCGTTTGCGAAGCATATCAGTATTGGCGTTTTTGTTATCCCGCCAATTATTGAACGCTAACTCTCTTGATCTGACTGGATTTCTGCAAGTCTGGTTAAACCACCATTTATCTTTTGGTTTAACCGAAATTTGCTTCGAGGGAATGAAATTTTTCATTCCAAGCAATATAACTTGTTCAACCATTTTCGCCGCGGCATCGACGTTGTCGTCGAGGAAACAGAGTTTCCAATTAAAATGCCAGAAAAAATCGTTGAGCTCAGCCCAACGTGCTTTTTCGTAAATAAAAATTGAGCGCTTCGCAGCTGTTGTCGAAACGTTTCGAAGTCCGGAGAACGAAAAAGATGCGGAAATGGTACAATGATCCGAATTGCCGAGAGGTGCAAGTGTTCTTACTTCATACTTGTCAGGATGAGAAGTAAGGAAAAGGTCAAGAGTATTCTGGTGTTCACCTTTAACGCACGGAATGTGCGTTGGTTCATTCATTAATTGAGCCAGGTGGTTGTGCGCGGCAAACAGCTCAACATAAAGGCCCTCGGGAGTTGTATGGCTTGAATGGCGAAGCCACGAAGAGTTGTGAATATTAAAATCGCCAGCAACGACGATTTCACTACTCGGGCAATTCTCCAGAATTCTAGAAATGGAATCAGAAAGGACGTCAAAGCCATTAAGGGTATTCGTCCTCTCCATGTTTGGGCTTCTGTATAAAAACCCGAAATGTAAGATGTGTGACCTGATTTTGAACTTAACCCAAAGTGTGTTAAATTCCGCATCATTACAGTCTAAATGTTGCTGATACTGGTACAATACACAATACACAACATCGTTGCGGATGTAAATTGCAAGGCCCCGATGAAAAATAAAAAGGGATAGGAGTTGATAACCAGGTATGTAGAAATCCTGTGGATCAGCATCCCCACACACCTGGGTCTCACATAAGGCGAAAACATCCGGCCGATGAAAACGAATGTGGGCATATACCGAGAAGAAATTCGCCCTAAGTCCACGTATATTGCAGAAATCAATTCGGAATTTTCCTGTCATTACCATGATTTGAAATTACAAATCAAATCTTCCTTGCGCAAGTACAAGTGCCGGGTATTCGGTTTGTTGTTGATTCGGTTAATCAGTGACCAGTGCTATACCTTCATCACTAACTAATCGACAACAAACAAAACACCAGGCTACTTGCACTATACACAAATTTATTAAAAATATACCTTTTATTGAAAAAGTACCTTTTATTAAAAAAGTACCTTTTATTAAAAAAGTACGTTTTATTAAAAAGATATCTTTTATTAAAAAAGTATCTTTTACAAAAAAATATCTTTTATTAAAATAGTACTTTTTGTTGAAAGTTTCCTGATATTATAAAAGTACATTTTGCTAAAAAAAAAAGTACATTTTACTAAAAGAGTTCTTTTTTCTAAAAAAGCTCCTTTTATTGCTTTAAATTCTACTCTTACTTGCTTGTCTTTAAATTCAATATTGAAATCCTTTTCTTTCGGCTGCGCATCTGGTCTTTGTTTATTTTTATTCGACCCACTAACTTTATATACTTTTTTTTCTCTTTCTTAAATATCAACATCATTTCCGTTAAACGTTTTAATAGCGGAAATATAAGTTTCCACAGCTTTTTCAACATAAAACGTTGAAATTATGTGATAGCGTTAAACTAAAATCCTTCCTAGGTCGTACCGCATTTAGAGCGAAAAATCTCATTTCATTTTGTATGGCAAATGCAAGTCGTCGTAAGTAGATATGGACAGTTAAATCTTTTATAGTCTACACGCAGTATTACCACAAATACTACAGATTATTTTCAATATTTTTTTTTTATTATTTCCTAATGCCTGGTTTTATCCACAATGCAATATAATAATACTCGTACACAAAAGCATTTTTGCCTTTGGCAAAAATTATGGTATTAACTGTTTTTGACTTTTAATAAATGTCTCCATCTATTTATCCTTTTGTGCAGCTACAGATTAATACATTTTTTGTCCACATACAAAAGGTTTATTCATATCATTCATAATGAAATCCGTAACCATCTGTTTTAATTCCATTACCATTCAATAGCAGCGTTTGTTTAGGAAAATGGTATCAATGTTTTGTGTATTTGTTATAGGAAAATACCTTGATCAATGTGTGTGGTAATCACTTTTCACTCCATGTGAAATAATACTATTATTTTGTCAAGTGTATTTACTTGGTTGTGTGTATTTTTCTTGGGCTGGGAAGACCATTTGGCTTTTGTGTGTTTATATGTATTTTATGGCTTTGTATATTTATCTTGTGTTATAAAATTTGTTTCATTACTGGTTGCTACTTAAATCCATTCAATAGTTTATGATTTGTCAAGTTATTAGGAATATGTATTGTGTGCGAAATTGATTACAGAAATACATAATTTATTATAAGTTTAACGCAATATGAGTTCAGAAATAAGAAAATAAAAGCAAATACTTAATTCCACTTATATTTTTGTGATATATGACCCGTTTAAGGGTTTTCTTACTATGGCGGGGTTTCTAACAATTTTGAAACAATAATAATAGTTTAAGCGAAAACATAATACAAACACAACTTTTAATTCAATCCTATTTTTGCTCTCTAATGCCAATAAACTGCATTAAAACTGACCTTTAAATAGTTAACAAAACATTTTGATACAATTTTAGTTATTTTGTATACTTTAGAACAGAAAAAGTTTTCTTTCTATTGTATATCCGAAACACAAAACATTTTATACTGAAACCCAGAAGCTCTCTTAACTTAAAACTAATACCAGTCATCCAGCTAACCAACCCAACCATACCGTGCCAGACCATACATCTAACTAGTTAACCAACTGTTGTACTCCCTGGTGGCTTTTTAGAAAATGTTTCATATCAAAACGTGAAAAGCTGTATTTATTCTATACATTATTCTATTATTATACCCTACACCACTACGTGGAGAGGGTATTGTAAGATTATGCTGATGTTTGCAACACAAAAAATATTGGTCTTAGAGCCACCTTATAGTACACCGATCGGCTCAGAATCACTTTTTATTTCGATTTAACGATGTCCCGTCCGCCCGTCTGTCTGTCTATGCATTCTTGTGAACACTCTACAGGTCGCAAATATTATGATGAAATTTTGTACACCGACTTACGTCGGCCCAAGCGCGACGCCTAGTGATTTTGGTATAAATCGGTCCATGTTTAGACCTAGTGCCCGATAAGGGTCCCCCAAAATTGGCTTGGTTACACGCTGCATGTCGCAAATACGAAGATATTTCAATGAAATTTGGTTCTTTGACTCACATGGTCCCAAGGACAAAGCCTATTGATTCTAAATAGGATTGGTCCATATTTGGACCTATCGTCCATATGGGCTATATTTTCGATTTTCTATTCTTTTATGATTTTATAGAAAACTTGGCACAAGTCTGTTTTAATCCATTCAAATTTCGGATCCAAACATTAGTTGGCTTTAAATCAGACTGGTGTAGAGTATTATATAGTCGGCATGCCCGATTTTAACTTTTTTACTCGTTTTTTTTTTCTTTAATTTTGCTCTTGCTCTCTGAAATCCTTTAAGCAATTGGGGAGTTTTTGGCAACAGAGTGTAGCAACATGTAATAGAAAATTGTAGCATACTTATACTACAACAGAAAAACGTGACAAAATATATTGAAGAAGATGTGGTAAAAAGGAAGTTGATTGTTAAAATTTAATGTTGAATTTGAGTTTTATTTGAGTTTGAGCTGATGTTTTTAGCAATGTAGAGCAAAAAATAAAGAGAAGAAATTTAAAAACTTTCTAGTCAATGCTGACAGCCTGTTAATAAAAATGTTTAAAAAATTAAAGTTATAGATAAAAACCCGTAAAATATTCTTATATTTTTATACAAATTTTAGAAGAAAATTTTATAGGCAAGTTTAAAGTAGTGATAATATTTTATGGAAATCGTTAAAATAAAAGCGTAGTAAATAAGAGTGGTTGCCCCAGCAAAAAAGTGATCAAAAAGAAGTAGTTAAAGCAGTGCAATTGTTGAATAGGAAGTTGTTATTTTTCGGGGTTTTCACCAATAAATTTAACATTGGCGGAAGAAGTTGTTCTTTTTAAAAACAAATGATGTAAATTTTAACCAATGATAAGGAAGTTCTTTTTCACTTGTTTTTATTTTAATTATTGTTTTTATTTAAATTAAACCCAGACTTATTGTCATTTCCAGCAAACGCTCTATCCCCTGTGCTATCGCTTGCTATATATAATATCTGTCTTGTTCAGTAAAGTGTTGTTATCTTCATTTCTTTCATTTTTTATTAACTAAAATATATAACATATTGGAAAAATATGTAACGTTGTTTTTTTAAAGTGTTATTTTTTATGAAAAATATTAATTCACATATAGACACAAATCTGTAAAAATATCAGAAAAAGCTACTTGAAATTTATTAGAAATGACCTTGCAGGAAAAGCTGCTGATATTAACAAATTTTTTTTGCTAAATACTACTAAGACAAGAACAGGAAAAATAAAACTGTAAAATTTACAAAATTTTAGTTACATTTGAGTTAACTTTTAGTTAATTAAGAGTAATAATGTTAAAATGCGCAAAAAATTCTACTGCATATTAGTAGACAAAAAATAGTTTTTTCTGCAAGGTAATTTTTAGTAGTTCTAACTAAAATGTTTAAAGATTTTTTCCTTTTTCTATTTGTGTAATAATAAATATATTTAGTAAGAATTTTATCAAAACGGTCTTTTTAAATTACATTTTTTTTTACCTACAAACAAAATTTTAATATTTACCTTTATTATTACGTATTCTAACAAAAAATATTTGAAAACTTTAATTTTTATTTGAAATTTTTATATTTTCATTAAATTTGATATAAATTAATCGGAATTAAAAAAAAAAATTCAAAATCGTTTCAAAAATTAATTGAGTGGACAAAATTTAAAAAAAAAAATTTACAGTAAAAACGACAAAAATTTCATAATTTTGTAAAAAAAAGTTACAAAAAATGTTTTCGACCTGCCAGGATTCGAAACCGCAACCTCTGACTTCTGTGCCAGCACCCCCATACAAAATACTAGCTTCTTATCACCCATGAAAAAGAACTTCTGACTAGCATATATTTATTGCAGCTTTAGATGTAGTTTAAAATATTAATTCTTTGCGATATAATCAAGGAGTGATTCATTTAGAAGTCATTCCATTTATTTTTGCGGTGGCGTATCCTGAAAAACTTAAAGCAGTTAATGAAACTTATATCACTTATTATAAAGAAACAAAACCTATCGGTAGCCAACTACACTAATTCTGCATCTGGTTCTACTGCAACCAATTCGATGGAACTGGTACCGGAACCAGTGACAGTAGAACATATTGTAAAGGAAAAGTAGCTATTCTACAACCGATTCTTTGGAAGAGAAAATTTTCTTGGGCAGTTCTGATTCAGTTCCATCTCAAATCGACCAATGGTTGAAACCAGCCCCTTTCAATTTGGATGAATATTGGTCAGAACTTTTCGTTCATCATATAATGAAGTTTTGCCAAAGGAAAAAATTACAAAATTTTTTTACAAAGTTATGCAATATTTAAAAATTCAAAAAATGCCATAATTTTTCGCAATTTTTGTTTTGTTACGAGTTTTTTTTTTTGAATATCTCGAAAATTATTTTAAATAGCTACAACAATGGTTCTTATATTGTTTTAAAGAGGATATTTAGGGATATTAAAAAATATATATTTAAAAAAAAAATTAAAAATAAAAAATATTTTAAGTTTTATAATTTTAAAAATCGAAAAAATCAAAAACCTATTTTTGTTGCTCTATTTTTTATATAAAACCTCTAACTGATCTTAAAAGATTCTAAAATTTTCAGGAGGGCGTTTTGTTTTTTTTTTTTTAAATATGAATTTCTGAATTCTAATATTTATTTTTTTTAATTTGAATCTTAATACAATAATACTGTACAACACAAAAAATATGAAGGTTCTGACAACTGATTCTGGTAGGGGTGACCAAAAACAAAGTACACGTGTATCGGCGTTTTAAAAGTTCACATCCGGCACTATGTTTTTTGGGGTGTTAAAGTTTCCCCCCTTTTGTAAATGTTTATTGTGAATCGGTATAGGAAACGCTCTGAATCTTCCATTTTAGTTATAGGATGTGTTCAGTGAACTTATGTAAAACACTACGAGTAATATTTTTGTGGAACATTTTAACTCTCTAACTCTTCAGTGAAAGGGACTTTTTTGGACCCTTTTTAAAAAGAGACAAAAAAGACCTGTAAGTTGAAGAGATAGAGGGTTAAAATATTCCACAAAAATATTGCTTGTAGTGTTTTACATAAGTTCACTGAATACTTTACATTCGAACATTAGGCAAAGATGATTGCCTATAGGATAGGAAACTAAAGCCTTATATCCTTGAGGACTACCTGCTTGCGTCTTTAGTAGTGAAAATATATTTTATATATTATTTAAATTTTTATTTCTAACTTAATTGAAATACACTAATATTAAACACAATTATTTCAAGTATTGATTTCAAATAATTTAACATAAAATCAATTACTTACTATCGATTACTGGAAATAAAAAAATTTATATTTTTTGATACTTTATACTGAGATAGTTCTAAATATCAGAATATATTCTGAAGAAAATTTAAATTGGTTTTTCTATTTGCTTTTATGAACCTTTTCCGCAATTTCATTCAGATTTTTATGTATATTTTCGTCTTCATTTATTTTTCTTCCATATAATAATAATCGACCACCTTTCGAAATGTTATTCCCTTCCCAGAATTTGACCCATATCGTACTATGAGAAAAGGCATCTTATAGTCGCACTTTATCAATTATAATTTTTTTTAGTTATTTTCTATGAATTAATTGTTTTATATTCTTTAAATTTATATCGGATCCAGTTTGAATATTTCGCCGATCGGGGGGATATTATTTACATTGTATTATTATTAACTTGTGTACAGTCAATTTCCAGATCTGCGCTCACTTTGGACAGCTTACATGTTCTTTTAAGATGATTTTCAAAAATTTAACACCAGACATGGGAATATTTACCAGTAACTTTTTTTTAAATTATTTTAATTTACCAGTAATTACACTCCGAAAATTCAGACAACTCGAGTGTTCCACAACGGAATTTTTTAGTTCTGACTACCCACTTGCTATTGAGCTAACCGAAATTCTGTCATTAGAGTTATACTACACTCAGATAAAAAAGTTAGTAAAAAAATTTTCTAAGCAATTATCAATCGCACTTTACCATTTTTGTACTGATTTTTGGTATAACATTTTTTAGTAATAATTTTTCCTATTCTCTTATTACAAACTACGGATTTTTTTTAATAATTTCCGTTGCTGATTTCAGCAAAACATTTTACTAATTTTTCAAAACCGACAGCTAAACTTAGCAAAAAAATATACTAATTTAACAACAAGTGGATACTTTAAGGAAATTTTATTTATAAGAATTCGTTGATTTTTTAAAATTCTTGTTTAGTTTATATTTGTTATTATTGACATATTCTTAGTTTGGAAATAAAATTGGGAAAATTCTATTATATCTCCAATGCATAAAACGGTAGTAACGGGAGAACCGTTTGCAATTTTTACTCCGAATTTAAAGTATGTTGAAGTAAATATATTTTTTACAATTGAAAGAAAAAAATATATTTTTTTTATTAGATTTGATTTTAATTTTTTTTAGGTTTTCCATTTTTTTTTTTTTTATTTTTTTAAATCACTTTTTTGCTAATTTCAGCAGATTGATTTTAGATTGCAGTTTACAATAATTTACTGAAATTTAGTAGCATGTACTAATTATTTATACTAATTTCAATGTATTAAAGTTATTAATATTTAGTAAATTTTTTAACTGATTTTAGCAAATCGATTTTAAATCGCAGTTTACAACAATTTTGCTAAAATTTAGTAGTGGCTACTAAATTTTTCTACTGAATTTTGTTGTACTACAGATCAGCAGATATGTGTTGCTAAAATTAGGAAAAAATACCGCTGGGCTAAAAACAGTTAAATTTCCCATAATAACAGCAATTACAGACTTTTTATCCATCCAGATAGTTATCACAATCCAAAAATTCGGTTACCACGACTGAACCTTTCTATTGGCTACGAATCTGGGGTGTGGACACGAATCTGTTGTTTGGCGTACAGGCGAATCTACTCAAAATATTAACCAAATTTTACAGCAACATTTAAACCAATTTAGTTGAGCAGATGTCTGAAAATATAAATTATATAGAGTAGCAGTATTTACATAAATTAATAATAATACTGGAATATTGTTTGTAAGCAAACATATAGTAAATTATGATGTCAATTGAAATAAATAAAACAAAAAATATGTTTTTATCAAACAAATAACAAAAATCACTTGCTTTCATATATTATTTGAGATTATACTATAAAATTAAAATAAAACAAATCTTTGAATAATCGACAATTTCTGATTATGTACAGAATTTCATCAAGTTTAAAGTGTTGCTTCCCAACACTTTGAACTTATTTCCAACTGTTTTTAACTCTAAAACGAAACCTCATACCATATGTGGCTTAATGTAATTTGTGAAAATTTTCACCCTAATTTAAAAATTTAACAAACTTACAATAGAAAAATATTTGCCTACCCCATAAGTGGTTGGTATTTTGTTGTTAAGATTTTTTTTTTTGTTGCTTTGTTGTGAACATTTCAAAAAAAGTGTAAATCTTAACACCCGCAAATGAGATTCCTTAAGGGCATTTGCAATTACCAGCCACCAAGTGCAACAAATGCAATTAAGTTTCAATGAGTCAGTGCGGCGGTGACATACACAACAATTTTATGTTCTGATGTTGTTTTGGAAAATTAGACGCCCAACTTTGGCAGTTGTTAACAAACACCACACAACATTTGAGCGGGGTGTTATGGCGTTGTTTTTGTTGTTTTTTTTTTGTGTGCAAAAATACAGTTACTTAATTTATGGCACAACAAAAACAACAACAATAGCATAATGCAATTGTAAAATATATTTATGTTATTTTGAATAACATCCCTCAGGGGGCAAAACAAAAAACAAATTACTAAAGAGGCGTTTTTTGTACATAAAAGCCTAAACAAAAGGGCGCAACGCAATGCACAAATTTTGCATCTAATTAAAAAAATAAACCAAACTCGAACACTTATTTAACTAGTAAGAATATTGTAATTGGTCAAATCGAATATTTGAATGCCCTAC
The DNA here is from genome assembly GCA_949987735.1 of Leucophora obtusa. Taxonomy (NCBI): domain Eukaryota; kingdom Metazoa; phylum Arthropoda; class Insecta; order Diptera; family Anthomyiidae; genus Leucophora; species Leucophora obtusa. Next base: position 63,592,408 of record OX465299.1, on the reverse strand, counting down.
ATTAAACATAAATACCCAGCTGAAAAATGTGATTTAAGACAATGTAAGTAGCGACATTCATTTGAGAAGTCAGAAAGTGCAGACTTTTAAAAACATGTCTGGACTTTTTTTTCTAAAATTACGATGACGAACTAGCTATTTGTCATCATCACAGGAATTTATTCGTAATTCGTGCTGACTAACTGCCTATTTGTCATTATCACAAAAGTGTTTTTGTTACTTTGCGCTGACTGACTGCGTATTTGTCAGTATCAAATCTTAATTTATCTTCTGCAATGACGTTCGTTGGTAAGTGCATCACTTGAGAACGGCTGGACCGATTTAGCAAATTATTTTTTGTAACCTTCCTAGTGGTCAGAGTAAGGTTTTTAGGGAAAGAAAATTTATCTGTGCCTACTTTTACGCCCATTTTTTCGATATATCTAAAATTCTTATTTACTCTAATTTTTTTTTATTGTTTTTTTTCAATGTTAGTAATAGTCAGGATAAGGTTTTTATGGTGAAAGAATTGACCACGCCCACTCTTACGCTAATTTTTTTCATTATATCTAAAATTCCTATTTACCATCCTAATTCGCTTTGTAAAAAATAATGAGTTATGGTTACACACCAGCATACGAAAAATCAAAAAATATATCGTTACCAGTACTGACAAAAATAATGAGTCTAAAAATAGATTTTCCAAAAAATAAATTATATAAAAAAAAAATTTTTTTATTGTATTTTTTTTTTTAATAAAATTTGCTGGTGCGGGAATCGAACCTGGGTCTACAGATTGCCAGTCAATAGCTCTACCATTTGAGCTATATCGACATGTAATATTTAATAGATAAAACCATAATTGACCTGCTGAACACAAGTAAGCTTACTCGCCAACATACAGAAAAGCAAAAAATATGTGGTTACATATATCCTTACCAGAGTTGAAAAATAGCTGTGTTTGTGCGGCAAGCTATCAACGTTGGCTTTTGTCATTCCCATACAAATTTGACATTAGGAACTTTGAGAGTTAACACTAAATGTTGGCTAATGTCAAATTTATATGGGAATGACATAAGCCAACATTAATAGCTTGCCGCACAAACACAGCTAATATTGAGTATAAAAATAGATTTCAAAAAATTTTAAAAAAATCTAGAAAATTATTTTCTATTTGAAATAATTATAAAAATAAGTCATTATCAGTAAGTCATTATTATATGTTTTAAAATAATAATGGGTGTCATTACTGGTAGTCCAAAAAATAATGATATGTCATTACTGGGGAAGCATTGGGCTCGCAGGTTATCTATTGATAAAGTGGTGGAAGAAATCGATTCAGTAAAATTTCCAACTGAATTTGTAAATTCCCATGAATTGCTTGGTCTACTTCTACATAAATTGGATTTAAATAAATGTTAAGGCACGCTAACAACGTAAAAAGAATATTTAAAAACTGTTTTGCCATGACTGCAATTTGAACCGCGACTCCAAAAATCACCAACCAAAACCACACACTGTTGGTCTAGAATTAGGTATTGACAAAAAAAAAATGCTCCAAAAAAAGTGAGTATAGGGGTTGAATACACTATATTTATGATTAAAAACAAAAGCATTTTTAAAAAAAATCTGTAGACGTATTTAAAAGTTATGACCATTTAAAGTTTTTTGTTTAAAAAAATTGGGGGCCATTTTGAAACTCTTGAAAAAAACAACTGCTAAAATAAATATTTGATAAAAAATACAAAAACATAAAGTAAAGTGCGTCAGTTTCCCCTCAAAAAAATTGTTCTTAAAAAAATCGCACCACGAAATCAAAAGTTATTGCAATTTCAAGTTTAGTAGGTTTGAGGTTAAGAAGAAGAATAAACATTTTCTTCAAAAGTTATAAACACATTAAATTTGCAAATCAGACTAGATCCAGTTTCTGCCTTTTTTATGGACAGGCTTCATCAGTGATTTTCCATTAAATTGTATTATTGTTTATATTCTTATTGTCAGATTGTCTCTATATGAATACTTTCAGAAGTGATCAAACAGACATATACAAACATTCTACTTTAGATTTCCTGTTTATCTTCTTATTTCCTCCGTGTCACCTTTTCCCAAATGTTGCCACTGACATATGGTTTTTACGTACAAGTGCAGGCAATTTGTGTATATTGGAGACGGACAGCCAACAGGACATTTTCATTTTCCTAGTTAAGTGTTGTTTTTTCAAACGCGTCATATAGACCAAATACAATTAATATTGTAATTAATATGGCAATTTCAAGTTTTTTATTTAAACAAATTTGGGACCCCTGGAGAAATCGAATAATGGCAACTGAAAAAAAAATATTGCACTAAAAGTAGGCATAGGGCTTAAAAGCAAGCTATTTTCAATTAAATAAACACAATGTAAAATTTTTGTTAGACCGGAAATATGCTTTAGTGATGAAAACTTCATGAAATTGTCTTCCTAATCTCAAACTAAACCAAATACTAAATCCCCCATTAAACTTACATTAAATTGATACATAAATATTTTATTATTGGGCAGGTTTACCAGAGAAACCCACTACCGCTACAATTGATATGTAGCGCTTTATGATTACCTTACTCTGGTGAACGATGCTACTTTTGTTTTTGTTTTAAAATAAAAATATTTGTAGATGTTTCATTGATTTTTTCGAAATTTTTTATTCTTTTATAATTATATTTGTATATGTTTATTATTTTTTAAAAAAAATATACAAATACAAACGACAGCTGATGTATCATTAACTGTCACAACATGTTGACTTAGCGGTAGCTAATCAAATCGTTCACCAGATTGTTGAGTAGCGGATTAGCAACAGTTGAGCATCTGGTAAACGCATTAATTTTTTCGTTTGTTTGGCCCATGCATTACTTTACCCCTTTCTTCACTGATGAATTTTACAGGCGATTAGCCCCAAGGCAATAAAGTAAGTGGTTACTTATGCGGTTACGAAGATGGGTATATTAATGAGCCTAAAAATAGATTTTAATGAAAAAAATTTTTATTTAAAAAAAAATTATTACAAATATTTTTTTATTAAGTCCCTGTGCGAGGTGGCTAAATATATTCTAAACTAAATACAAATTGACTGGAGGGTTTAAAACTTCTTTGAAAATTTTTTGAAACTTTTGGATACCTGAATTTAGTTTAGATTTTATTTAGCCACTTCGCACTCAGCCTAAATATACAAACTTGGTCACGCTAGGATTTTTTCATTTAAAGGTACTTTTTATTAAAAGGTACTTTTCGTTGAAAGGTACTTTTTATTAAAAGGTGCTTTTTCCACAAGGTACTTTTTTATCAAAAGGTACTTTTAATCAAAACGTACCTTTCATTAAAAGTACTTTTTATTGACAGGTACTTTTTATTAAAATGTACAGTACCTTAAAGATAATTTTTTTTAAAAAGGCACTTTTTACTAAGAGGTAGTTTTTATTAAAAGGTACTTTCCAAAAAAGGTAGGACCTTTTTCATAAAACGTACATTTTTCATAACAAATATATATATAGTTATGAACCATTTTTGAAACTTATATTACCCATTATGTAATGCAAAAAATAATAGAGTTTAAGACTTAAGGGGGGACATGACATTGGCCGTTTTTTGAAAGCGACTTTCTTTTATAATTTTGTATTTTAGTAAATATTCTTAAGATTCTAAGAAAAAAAATTTGATGGAAAAATTTCTACGGGTTCAAAAGTTACAGCCGGATTAGTGAGAGCGCATTTTTAATTTTCGCGCTAACTACGTACCTTTTTTTTCTTTGTTCACAAACTTTGAAAGCGTTTATCTCGAAACCATGTTTTTCGTACTGGTTGCGGCACTAGCGGGTCTTTTTTAAACTTGATTCGCTATCGTATGACACGAGCTTTTTTTAAATTTTTTTTTTCTTTTTTATGAATTTTTAAAGTCAATTTTTTTTTTTTTCCAAAAAACACACTTTCAAATTTGGAACATCACCAAAAATTGAAAAAAAATTTCAAAGAAAAAAGCTCGTTTCATACGATAACCAATTTTGTTAAGATTTAAAAGTCATTTTTTTCCAGATCGGACAATTTTTGCAACTCCCATAGCTGCAACAACGAGGCCCCGTTTTTTTCTCTGCCGCCAGTTTAGAGCTCTATAAAACCATGTTGGAGTGAAAAATATATTTTTTTGAATTTTTTTTCTTGTAATTTGTTCAATTCTCTACAATAAAATTTTGGAAAAATGTTTGTTTTTGACTGAGTTATGTATTTTTAAAAAAAGGTCTGTTTTCTCTGCCGCGAATGTAATGTCCCTCCTTAAGGTTATTTAGAATTTTGAAATTTTTTAACCAAATTTAAGCAAATATTAAATTTCTCATGCGATTTTATTTATCATTGTGTTTATTTTTAGATTTGCTACAGATTTTATTGACATACGAGAAAAGGAAACCAGACGTGGTACACGTGGTGTTGGAAATCCAGAAAAACGTGGCAGAGCAGGACGTTTACATCAAAGACGGCAGCAACAGCTTTTAAGAGAACAACAACATCAACAACAAATGTTAGCAGATGATGCTTCAGTTTCTATGACCTCTTCACAAAAGAATGAAACCATGACAACTTCTAAACAACAGCATCACATACAAAATAATAATGATGACAATGATAAAAATAGCAATGGAACATCATCATTTTTAGCATCATCTGTACTTTTGTCAAGTGACTTTAAATCTTTAGAAAATTCCAATAAAACTGTCAACAGGAATGCAACAACAACAACTACGACGACGAATGCCAATAGTAACATTGGTAATACAAGTAATAAAATTGCTATATCTGCAAATACTCCTACATCACCCAACAACATTAAGGATATGACACTATCAATGTCCTCTACGCTAACAAAACAGCAAACTTTATTATCAGCGGCACGTTCATCTTCAGTAGCTCCTCCACGCCAGGAAGAATCATCCGAAGAATATGTGGATAGCAATGGTGGTGGTGGTGGACTACGAATTAAACCTGAAGATTTATTAGAATTACAAGAACGTATAACAAAGGAAATACTCAATTCCAAATTACAGGAAAAGGAAATGCTTGAATTACAGGTAAAGTAAAGTTAAACAGACATTATTTAACTCTAGTCAGTGTGTGTGTGTGTATTGTATTTTTTTTTGTAGGTATTAGTGGTTAAACCAATAAATATTTTTATGTCTTTACGGCATTGGTTTAGTGTAGTTGTAAGTGGCTTCGTTTTCTTCCTTTTGTTAGTGTTATAAATTTAAATGTTTAATGTTTAACGCTTTAAAGATATTTTCACTTTTATATGGGCATTTAAGGTAATTCTCATGCATATTATTAGAATCATATTAAATCATGATACCTTTTTAAAATCTATTAAAGCTTAAAAGAAGATTTATTTAGTGATAAATTATACCAGTAGTAAGTGTTTCCTTTTTAATGACAATAAAATTAAATACCTAATTTAAGGAAGGAATATTTTATTTTTTAAATAACGTATATAAAAATCTTACAAAAAAAAAACATTAGGTCAACTAAAATATAAAAACTAATTAAAAAGTCTTAAAAAAGTTTTTCTGATTTTAATATCTTACATCATTGTGTTTATTTATAATTGGAATAGAACATTACAGTAAAGGTAACCAAAATTTAATAAAAAATATATTAATAGAAAATATTTATGTATTTTCCACGTAACAATAAAAAAAAACTTTCGTTCATAAATATATAATTTTGAAAAAAATATAAACTTTTTCCTTTGTTACCTTGACAACTTTTTACAAACATTGAAACTGAGAGAAAAAATCCTGTAAAAATGTAGCAGTAATGTTAAACGATATTTTCATTTAAGCTTTGAATAAAGTTTTCACATAACGTGAAAACAATAAAAACTGTTGTGGTGGACATTTTGGCTTTTAATATAATTTTAATTTTTTTTTTATATAATAGCTTTGTGTGTTCACCTTGTCAACGCACACTGTAGTTTTGAAATGTATCTACATCCAAACACTTTAAAGTTGAAAATAAAAAATAATATCATAACTTTGTCATTTGATGTTTTTGAAGTTTAATGAAAATTGTAACCTTAAGGGGAGATGAAAAACTAAAAAGAAAAATTAAATTAGTGAGAGCATATATTATTCAGCCTCTAGTTCGATGTTTTAATTTTTTATTTATTTAAATAAAAACCGTGCGTATTAGTTTACAAAATTTTGTTCTTGCAAACAGGATAGAGAGCTGTTTCGGAGATTATAACCATAAAAAATTATGACTAAAGTCAGTTTGAGTACTTATGTATGTACAAAAGTGGGGATCGGTATAAATTCTGATGTTTTGCACATAAGTAATCAAACCATCTTTAGTCATAATTTCTTATGGTTATGATCTTGCACGGATACTGATGAGGGGGAGTAACGCCCTCCGAAACAGCTGTCTATCCTGTTTGGAAGAACAAAATTTTGAAAACTAATACGCACGGTTTTTATTTAAATAAATAAAAACATTGAACTAGAGGCTGAATAATATCTGCGAGCAAGAGTAATTTTTTTTTTTTCTAAATCAACGACAACTGAAAATTCCCATGTAGCTCGCTTTAATATTGATTTCTCATATTTTTATGTGTCTGATATGAATTTATCTAAATTTTAATATTTAAATTTTTTTTTTGTCGAAACAAAAACTTTTATTTTTGCTCGAAAAAATAAAAGTCAAAAAATAACTTTTTTTCTTGCTCGAAAAAATAAAAGTCAAGAAACTTTCATAATATTTCTATTGTTGGGTATGCTTTGCAGAAGACTTCGAAAACATATTTTATTGTTTACTTCATTCGCATTTTGTGGATGTAGCAGACTACATTTAATATGAGATTTTGATGCTTTTATTTGCCTTGCAGTAATGCCACCACTTTCTAAAGAAAACTGATGAAGGCGACCTGGAAAATCCCCGAAACGATCGTCTTTTCATTCCTGGAAGTGTAGATGTTTTTTGAAAGCAAAAACTCTGTGAAGTATTTGTCAGGAGAGTATCCTGATGAAGAAAAATAGCAGTTTTTGGAAAAAAGTACTTATTATGTTAATTCATAACACAGTACAACAGCCAATCTGGGGGGTGAGAAATTCCAAGTCAGGGTGATGGTACTAGGTCAGTATAGTAAAACCCTCAAAGGGTTTGGCGTTCGTATGTGTCATTTTTTTTTATGACCTTTTAAATTTTTTCCTTATCTTGATGTTTTTTCGCTTAGTTGTAACTCGAGAACCACTTGTCCGATTTTGATGAAACAAATTTAAAAAAATTTAGAATTACAATTTCTTTAATCCGTTCATATAACATTTTTCTTTATAATCAACAGTTTTGCCGGTAAAAATAAATTTGTGGAGAAAAAAAAATATTTTTTTGCCTAAAAATTAAATTTTTTTTTTTTAAATTCATAAAAAATTTTAATTTTTAGGCAAAAAAATATTTTTTTTTCTCCACAAATTTATTTTTACCGGCAAAACTGTTGATTATAAAGAAAAATGTTATATGAACGGATTAAAGAAATTGTAATTCTAAATTTTTCTAAATTTGTTTCATCAAAATCGGACAAGTGGTTCTCGAGTTACAACTAAGCGAAAAAACATCAAGATAAGGAAAAAATTTAAAAGGTCATAAAAAAAAATGACACATACGAACGCCAAACCCTTTGAGGGTTTTACTATACTGACCTAGTACCATCACCCTGACTTGGAATTTCTCACCCCCCAGACAATAATCCCAAAAATGTTCCATAGTGTAATAAGGAAATGAGCCTCGAACTAAATTAATAAATTTCTAATTAATCAATTAAAAAGGTCGAAAAAACTATTTTTATTTTGAAATAAAAATTTGGAAACCAACATGTTGTCAAAAACTAACTTTTATTCTTGCTCAGAAAAATAAGTCAAAAACTAACCTTTATTTTTGCTAAAAAAAAATAAAAGTAAAAAAATAAGTTTTTTAATCTGACTTTTATGATAAAAGTCATAAACGGTACGGTCCCTGGTTTGCACAGATAACACAGTACAACATGAAAAAAAATTACGGTGTTCTGACAAAGGATTCTAGTAGAGGAGACAAAAAAAATACATGTGTGTCAGCGTTTTGAAAGATCACATCGGAATTTTATTACAGGGTTGTTAAAGTTTCCCCCCTTTGGCCGGTTCGGGCAGCATATCGGTATATGAAACTATGATTTGTTTACAACTGAGGTGTAGGCTATGTTTAGCAACTTTGTAGAAAATATTAAGGCAAATATTTTTGTGGAATATATTAACCCTCTAACTCCCCCACCTAACGGTAATTTTTGGCTCTATTCTAACAAATCGTAAAGAACACCCCTAAATAGGGGGAGGGCATCGATGAAATGTTCTACAAAAGTGTTGGCCATAGAATTTTACTACACATGTAAGAACACACTAAAGCCCAAAACTTAACACAAGCAGCAAAAATCAGTCACAGTCAAGAAACTTTAACCCTACTAAAATAAAATTCCTATGTAATCTTTCAAAACGCCGACGCGCGTATATTTCTTTTTTTGTCTGATCTACCAGAATCCATTGTCAGATCTCTATCATTTTGGAAAAATTCCCAAAAATATATAACCCTACATCAGTGCTATCTATGTTAAAGATAGAGTCATATACCAAACTCCAGCAGTTTGTGTCATTCAATCTCCATTCCATTTTGTTGCAGTTGTCTTGTGCTTCATTTACAATCGCTGTTGCAATGCATTTCGTTCGCCGTTTCATTGCATTTCCTTCCAATTGTTTGTGCTTTAATTCCACTTGTTCCCCATTTCACATGATTTCGTTTCACTTGTTCACCATTTTAATTCCACACGTTTCCCGTTTAACTCATTTCATTCTCATTGTCTTGTTTTTGGATACTAATCGTTCCTTGTTTCACTCATATCGCATTCCATTTCGTTTTCCGTTCCATTCCACTTCATTTCCATTGTCTGGTGTTTCAGTTCCAATCGTTCGCCGTTCCATTCCATTTTGTTCGACTTGTCTAGTGTTTCAAGTTCACTCGATTCATTTCGTTTCCCAATTCCAATTACACTCGTTCTTTAAATTTCAAGTTCCTAGCCACAGAGATTTGGTCAGGCCGTTGAGGTGAAGAAGATTTTCCCCCCTTGAACAACCATTTTTACCACTTTCCTATCAAAAATTTACAAAGTATCTTGTCGATGAGTTAGGTGTAGCGGTTTAGGCATGCCGTTAAGTGCCCCCCTTTCCCTTATGAACCACCATTTTCAAAATTACATTCCCGATAATTTAGCACCTACTCCAGGAACACATATTTTAAAATTCTGGTTTCTAGCCAATTGGGTTTTGGCATACCGTCATTGGGAAGGCTTTTCCCATATTTAGCCATCCCGGTAGGAATTTCCGAATATCATACCTTATCGAACGTCTACGCCGGAGAAGGAACCTACTTACCAAATTTCAGCTTCCTAGCTCCAGCGGTTTCGGGCTTGGCAATGTTGAGTGAGTGAGTAAGTCAGTTTGGGTTCTTGAAAAAATGATCATACACCCAGTGTAGAAAATCATCACCAGATATATGGTTATGTAACTACATACTTCGTTATGGTAACTAGTTACTTTTCTTACTACATTTCTTATTACCTTTGCATGGCGATGTAGCGAAAAATAATGAGTTATGCTTACACACCAGCATACGAAAAATCTAAAAATATGTCATTACCTATATGCTTACCAGTACTGACAAAAATAATGAGTATAAAAATAGATTTTCAAAAAAAAATAAGTTTTATAAAAAAAATATTTTTTTATTATAAAATTTTTTTTTTATTAAATTTTCTAGTGCGGGAATCGAACTTGGTACTCCAGATTGCCAGTCAATAGCTCTACCATCTGAGCTATATCGACACCCTACGGGGAATGAGGAGTCAATTGCCCTCCAAGGACCTATCCCGTGACCGGTCCACCGGAGGCATATTACTAAATTTGTACACTAATAGAAAAAAGTCCATAAAAACTTTAGTTAAAACTACTAAAAATTAGTTAAAAATGATGCTGCAGAAAAAAACTGTTAAATTAGCAGATTATTTTTGCTATATATTAGTAATATAGGAACAGCAAAAATAAAACTGTTAAATATACAGAATTTTTGTTATATTTTAACCTGCTAAATTCAGCAAAAAAATTTGCTAAATAATTAGTAGCCTAAAAAATCACCAAAAAATTTAAAATTTTCAAAGTTTTTTCGATTTTTGTTTTTAATGCAAATAAAAATCGAGCCTTTTGAAAACAGCAAATTACAATTTTTTAGCAAATATTTTTGCTGATTTTAGCAGAATATACTGCTATTTGTATTCAACTAAATTTAGAAATAGCAAAAATTTTGTAGATTTAACAGTTTATTTTTGCTATTTTTAGTGTACAAATATTTAGCAAAATTTTCTGCAGATTTTACAGTACAATTTGCTATTTTCAATTAATTAAAAGTTAGCCTAAATATAACTAAAATTCTGTAAATTTAAAATTTTTAATTTTGCTGTTCTCATTTTACTAGTTTTTACTAAAGAAAATCTGCTAATCTTAGCAGTTTTTTCTGCAGCATCATTTTTAACTAATTTTTAGTAACTTTTTATGTTATTTTTACAGATTTATTTCTATGAGTGTATAAATATGAACCAAAGGGAATGAATTAATTTTCTAAGTATTTTCTGATCCGTTACTTTCACTGTTGCTTTTAAAAAACTTGACCGATACCGTAATAAAAAACAAAATTCGCGGCATATTTTTAAAAATATTTTTTTATTTATTTTACTCTTTTTTTATTTATTTTTAACTTTATTTTTCTACGATTTGCTTATTTTAGCTCTTATTTTATATTTCTATAATTTTTTGGTAAAAAATTTTAAGTTTTGTAATTTCAACGTTTTTTAATGTTAAAGCTGTTTTATTTTTAACAATTAGTATTTCATTTAACTTTTATTTTTAACTTAGGGGAATTTTTAAAATTATTAATTATATTGTCACAATTTTTTGAGGTAATTTTCTAATTTTTAATTGATTTTTTAATTTAATTTTGGCCAACGAAAAAACCAAGTCAACCGCCATTAAGGGACCTATCCCATGACCGGTCAATCGGGGGCATATTCAAGGCACTTCCACCATATTTGTGTGTGTTAATGTTGTTTTCTTTTCTATTTTTTTCTTTGCCATGTTTTTTTTATTTGCTGTGTGTGTGTTTGTTTTTTCTTTCTCTTTTTTATTTGAACAGAAACGAAAAACATAACTTAACCATCAGCCAGCCATCACGCATAAGCAACTTTAGCTCAGACGGTAGAGCGTTTGCCTTACAAGCAGAAGGTTGTGTTATAGAGCCCTACTTCGACGCCAAGTAGATTATTTTAAATTCTTAATTTTTTATTAGTTTATTTGAAAAGCTATTTTTAGACACACCACCTTACTGCCACAATGTGTCTAAACTGTGGCAATTGGTCATTTCCAATGACAACGCCATGTTAAAGTGATATGTCTCTTTCAAACAAAAAGACCGATCAGCGACCGGTCTCCGCCCCCTTGGGACCTATCCTGCGTGTCATCTTGGACCGGTCCCTTTCCCCGTAGGGCATGTAATGTTTGATAGATAAAAACATAATTGAACATACAAAAAATCAAAAAATATGTGGTTACAGTGTTACCTTACCAGTGTTGAATAAATATTGAGTCTAAAAATAGATTTCAAAAAATGTTCAATAAAATCTAGAAAATTACTTTCTATTTAAAATAATGATAAAAATAAGTCATTAATACCCTACGGGGAAAGGGACAGGTCCCAGATGACACGCAGTATAGGTCCCAAGGGGGCGGAGACCGGTCGTTGATCGGTCTTTTTGTTTGAAAGAGACATATCACTTTAACATGGCGTTGTCATTGTAAATGACCAATTGTCACAGTTTAGACACATTGTGGCAATAAGGTGGTGTGTCTAAAAATAGCTTTTCAAATAAACTAATAAAGAATTAAGAATTAAAAATAATCTACTTGGCGTCGAAGTAGGGCTCGATAACACAACCTCCTGCTTGTGAGGCAAACGCTCTACCGTCTGAGCTAATGTTGCTTATGCGTGATGGCTGGCTGATGGTAAAGTTATGTATTTTTCGTTTCTGTTCAAATAAAAAAGAAAAAGAAAAAACAAACACTACAAGCAAATAAGACAAAATGGAAAATAAAAAAATTGAAAAGAAAACAACATTAACACACACACACACATATAGTGGAAGTGCCTTCAGTATGCCCCCGATTGACCAGTCACGGGATAGGTCCCTTAATGGCAGTTGACTTGTTTTTTTGCGTTGGCCATAATTAAATTAAAAAATCAATTAAAAATTAGAAATTTGCCTCAAAAACTCCGATAATATAAATAAAAGTTTAAAAAATTCCCCTTAAGTTAAAAAGAAAAATTAAATGAAATACCAATTGTTTAAACTAAAACAGCTTTAACATTAAAAAAACGTTGAAAATACAAAACTTAAAATTTCTTAGCAAAACATTATAGAAATTTAAAATAAGAGCTAAAATAAGCAAATGGTGGAAAAATAAAGTTAAAAATAAATAAAAGAGTAAAATAAATAAAAAATATTTTTAAAAATATGCCGCGAATTTTGTTTTTTATTTCGGTATCGGTCAAGTTTTTTTAAAAGCAACAGTGAAAATAACGGATCAGAAAATACTTAGAAAATTAATTCATTTTCTTTTGTTCATATTTGTACTAATTTAGTAATATGCCTTCGGTTGACCGGTCACGGGATAGGTCCTTGGAGGGCAATTGACTCCTCTTTCCCCGTAGGGTAGTAACTCATTATTATATGTTTTAAAATAAAGCAGAAGGTAAGTGGGTTTCATTACTGGTAGTCCAAAAAATAATGATATGTCATTACCGTTTCTACACTTGGTAGAGACAGTATGACAATAACATAAACGCATAAAGTAGTAAATGCAATTTAATTAATCACTGAAGAAGCCAAACAAAAGGCAGAAACTGGATCTAGTCTGATTCGAAAACTAATGTGTTTGTAATTTTTAGAGAAAAAGGTTTATTCTTCTTCTTCTTAACCTGAAACCTACTAAACTAAAATTGATAAAATGCATATTAATTACAATATTAACTGCAGCTATCTATATGACGTTAAAACAGCATTCTACTATAAAAATATACTTTAAAGCACCCTGTTTGTAGTGAAATTGTTGCAGATGTTTGATTTTTTGGCTCTTAAGCTTCTTAAATTCACTTAATAGATAGGAAATTGGCAGGCTTGCAAAAGTTTTTCATACCCAAGCTGTCTAACTTGGGGCCTAATGACTCAGATGCCGTTAGATCTATTGAGTCCATTTTCTTAAGCTCGAAATTACATATGATATGGGTGCATGATTTTTCGTGCCACTCCTACCAGCCCTTAAGAACTGGCCGAGTTATTTCCAAAATATTTAGCTATTTAAAAAACACCCCATTGTGCACTATTCAACTACTAAAGCAAAAACTTTGTTAATAATTTTTTTATATTAATTTTAATTTTCAGGAAAAAATCAATCGTGAAATTTTAAATTCCAAAGTTTTTAATATGGATGCTAATAACGGTCAATCAGGTGGAGGTGGCAAACGCAAAAAGAAACGTAAAAATCAACGTGCTGTCAATGGTATGTTAGCTGATATAAGTGGTAGTCCAAGCGCACCAGGTGGCAGCAGCAGTGGCAATAATGGTGGTGGTAAATGGAAAAATGGTATTTCAGCTAAAGCAAGAAGTTTAATGAATTTACACAATAATGAAGCTGGCAGAAGGGTAAGTTACAGGCAATATATTTTATGTTTTGCTAATTGAAAAATGAAATGATAAACACAAAAAGTAGAAATTCCCCTTTATGTTGGCAACATATCGTAAACATAGAGGTAATTTTGAAAATTGTATGTAATCAAATTTGAATTTTGTAAACATGTCAATAAGTAGGCATATCTACATAAGCTATTTACTGAACGATAAAGAACTTGAGTGGATTTTAAATGAACCTAGCGATTTTTTTGGGGATGTTTTTTAGTTAAATTTTTTGGTGTTGAATGAAAGAGCACTACTAATAAATTTTGGTTCATGTTTTCGAAATTATATTACATATTTATTTAAGTATAACGTTTTAATCGCAATACTGCGCATACACTCAAAAAAGTTTGACATTTACTATATGACAGTTCTTTGTGTGGTAGTGAGTAGTTGTTGATTTTATGAAGAAATACAAAATAACTTTTATGATAGTTATTTAAAAAACAACCAACGAAAAATACAGTATTTTGTAACAGTTGTTTAAAGAAGTTAATTTTTATATTATAAGAAACCACTTCCAAGCCCGTAGTTTTCAAATAAACAGTTATTTCTGTTAGTTATTCAAAAAATAAAAAATTTTGTTGAATTTTTTTAAATTCTTGTTAGTTTATAACTCTTAATATTGATAAATTCCTACACCTAAAACATTTTCTAATTGATTATAATGAATAATTCAACTATATTATAGGCTAGTGTATAGTTGAATTAATTAAGTTAAATATAACTATGTTTATTAAATATCTCTAAATTCAGCTATTGATATAAAAAAAACATTGAATACAGTACATTTCAACCACTTTAAAATTAAAAATTGTTCATAAAAACAACAGAGCTTACAGTTTTACCAGAATTTTTTAATGACAGAAGTCAGGCCCTCGTTTCTGCATACACCCTTGGATAATAAAATTAAATTGAAGTTACTGCTGAAATTAGTTTTGAATAACTAAATTGAATTTACTATATGAAAATATTTTGAGTTGCCAATATTATCAAGACATTAGAATTAAGTTTAAAATAAAATTAATTACGCTGAATTGAAACTAAAACGCTCATTAATTCCCTTGGTATTCTCAAACACATCTCATGGTGTTTTCCTAATAATTTTCAGACGTCCCTTGGCCTACTTGAAGATACATATATAAAGAGCAGAATCGCAAAAATCTGTCAATTGCCTGCAGCCGTGAACGCGACCACAAGATAATTCTAACTAATCTGTTTTTCTGGGACATATCCTGAGAATGAAGCGTGCCGTTCGTAGGTCACTTTCTGATATATCCTTTGAGTGTCCTGCAATATCCTGTCATATCCTACGAAGATCCTTTAACATCATTTGCATCACGGAAGCGAGCCGTTCGTAGGTCACTTCCTAACATATCCTTTGAGTGTTCTGCCATATGCTACAAATGTCCTTAAACATTATTTGCATCCAGGAAGTATATCCGTCAATACCAAAGGTGAACCACGTCTCCATAAGTTTCTTTCATAAACCTTAGCTTAGGCGTTCTTGTAATTAGATATAAGTGAGTAAATAAATTAGTATTACTTATAACGTTTTAAACCACGCCTGTACTCTCAGTCACTGAATCAACCAATTTTCTTTGACGATCCCTACCCCCGCAAGCTTAATCCAGCTAACGTTACAGTTTGTAACAATAAACAAAAAATATAAATATTTAGTACTCTATTTACACAATTTGATATAAAATTTCATTTACATATTGTCACGAAATTGGATCAGTCAAGAATAGAAAATTCTGAAATTTTGGAAGAAAGATGTCCCGAGGGTCGGGATTTATTAAACCTTCAAACTGGCAGCACTACATTTAAGAATCATCTTTATAATGTTAACTAGTTGGGCGCTCTGTTATGAATAACATTAGTATTATTTTAAAAGCACTTGTTTTCTTTTCTGGAAAATAATGTTGCCCTCACCCCAAACATTTTTACAATCAAAATAGAACAATAAAATCACTTTATAGCATTTTCAAAACACATGTGTATGCATATTCAATATTGTTTACAGTAGCTACTAATATATGATAGCCTAGTGGTTGTGATGCTTGCCTTTGGCTCGGGATGGGCAGGTTCAAAGCCCAGCCAAGGTGAAGTAATTTTTATAACTACTCTCTTTTTTTCTTTTTTCAATTTAGAAGTTTTCCTCCATATTAAAAAAAATCATTTTTTTTATTTATTGGTAGCATAAAAACTAGTAAATAACTGAGAAAATTATTAAAAAACTAAATAAAATTTTATAAAAAAAAAATTTTTATAAAAATAAAATTTTATAAAAAAAAAAAAAAATTTATAAAAAAAAATAAAATTTTATAAAAAAATAAAATTTATAAAAAAAAATTAAATTTTATAAAAAAAAAATTTAATTTTATAAAACAAAAAAAAATGTTGTGGTCCAACCGGGGTTTGAACCTGCGACCTTCTGCATCAGAAGCCAGGATAGTACCCCCTAGGCCACCAAGTTGCGAGTTTGCTGGCAAACAACATTGTAGTATATACACATAACTTTGATGAAAAGAAAAAAAAGGGCAACGCTCTACCCCGTAAATTTTTTGAGGGCGGAAAATGTTGCACTTTTAGAAAAGAACACGATGCCCTCTCAGAATCTTACCCTTAATTTAGAAAAGAACACAAAAAAGGCAATTCAAAAACAAAGTGCAAAAAAAAAGCAATATTTTTGTCAGAAAAGAAAACACCATTAATTTTTCTTGTATGTTCTACATTCACTGCCATTAAGCTATATAAGACCACACTTAACGAAGAAAAGGGAAGTTGAGCATAAACATTTGTGGAGTGAAGTTGTACTTTAATATTTGTGCTATAAAGTTGCGCTATTAGTTAGTGGCGTATTAGAGCTTGTTTAGTTAGTAGGTCTCTAGTAAATCGTTGTATTAAAATCACTAGAGTTTGTATATGTGTTAAACTGTTGTGTATAAAGTAATAGAGTGTTTAATAAATAAGTGTTTAAGCTCAATCTCAAACAAAAGAGTTTTGTTTTAATTGCAAAGAGCACCAACCCGGTTTATCTAAAGGAGATAAGCGAACGTTTTAAAAAAATAAAACGTAACAGTTGGTGTTAGCAGTGGGATTGGTTATCTTGATTGCAATAGAAAATAACATGGTTTATTTAAGAGAAATAAACCACCGTTTATAGAAGCTATAAACGTAACAATATTTATGTCGAAAAAAAATTAAAAATTTTCATAACAGGACTTCAGCATCTTTTTGATTTTATCCTTGTTGATTTTATTTTCAGTTTTTCAAAGGTTTTCTGTTTAAAGAAATTTATTAATTCTAGTTCGAGGCCAATTTCCTTATTATGAATTAACATAATAAACACATTTTTCCAAAAACTGCTATTTTTCTTCATCAGGATACTCTCCTGACAAATACTTCACAGAGTTTTTGGTTCAAAAACCTCTACACTTTCAGGAATGAAAAGACGATCGTTTCAAGGATTTTCCAGATCCTCTTCATCAGTTTTCTTTAGAAAGTGGTGGCATATTCGAATTTTGACTTCAAATTTAAAGTAGAATGAAGTAGTTCCACTTTTTTTTGTAATCGAAAGCAATACATTTTTTCTTATTAAAATATAGTTTCATAATAAAAAAAATAAATAACTATAAAAACCAGCCGTTTTTACTAATTTTGTAAGTTGTTTTAAACAATTTTTGTAATAAAAATTTGTCAGTTATTTTTACAACATTATTAGTTATTTTTAATTCATTTTTTAATTATTTTTTTAACAGTTAAACATAACTATGTTATACTATGTTATTTTAAAGGTAAATATCTTTGTCGCCTTATGCCATGGTTGTAACTATCGTTTTCAGTAGATTCTACCGAAAAAATGTATTGAGTGCTTTTCACTTTCAAAGATTTGGCATTACTAACTATGTATATGGAAATTAAACTGGGGTTATATGTTTGCTTAATTTTACTTACTCGTAGTTCGACACATTCATGTTCATATGCACGTATTTATTTATCATTTGGAAATTTAAATTTTTGCCTTTAGGCTAAATAATATACAAAAATCTGTTTTTTGATTTCCTTTTTCCTTAATGAAAATATTTTCCTGTATGAAATACTAGGTAAAGTTTAAATTGAAAAACAGATTAAATTCCCATATAAACAATTTTTATTTTAGTATATTGTTAGTCTTGTTGTTATTCTCCACTAACAACAAAATACCAATATTTACATTTTCAATATGTTAGTTTTGTAATAATATTATTTCAGTTTTTTTTTTTTTGGAATATTCTTTTATCTCATCTCTCTGTGTCGTTTTTTTTTTGTTGAATTATAAATATCCAACAGGTTGTTGGTATGTAAACAAAAACTGTGGCTGGTAGTTGGTGTAGAAGAGTTTTAAAAGAATTTATTACAAAAAAAGTTTAATATTAAATCAAAAAGTGAAATGTTAGAAATTAACTACCATACGGGGCAGGCACGTAGCTAGGATTTTCTTTCTGGTGGGGGAGGCGGGTGGCTTTTTTACATTTTTTTTGTTTAATTTTTTCCGTGTTTGTTTTTTATCTGGGGAAACCAGGTAAAGGGTAACACACCAAAATTGCGACAGTTTGGAAAACTTATAACTTACTAAAAAAATTTATATATTTTGAAATTCAAATACCCTGAGTAGGCCATGACCTAGATTTCATGTATGAGAAATTTCATTCGAATTTGACTTTTAGTTTCGTCAAAAATGACCACCGAGTTAGAAACGAGGCAAATTATTTTCATGAATATATAAAAAATCCGGTTCTCATTGCGCGTAAAATTGCGAAAATTAAAAGTCCTCGACAGTTTTCGTGGTTTTAAATCGCTACAGAGAAGGTCTGAAATTGAAAATGAAGTACAAGTTTCCAAAAAAAAATACATGATTTGGCAAGCCATTTGCTCCTGTGGTCGTAAAAGCAGCCCTTTCATCACATTTGGCACAATGAACGCTCAAATTTATCGGGATGAGTGCCTCAAAAAGCGTCTTCTGCCATTTATTAAGAGTCACGTCACCAAACCACTGTTCTGGTCGGACCTGGCAAGCTGCCACTATGCCAAAGACACATTGCAGTGGTAGAATGCAAATAAAATCGATTTTGTACCTCGCGACTGCAATCCACCCAATAGCCCAGAGCTAATCCCTATTGAGGAATATTGGTCAATAGTGAAGGGAATATTGAAGAAGACAGGTGAACTGGTAAAAGATATTGCAGAATTCAAAACCAAGTGGTTGTAGGGGTCGCAAAAAGCCGAGATAATGCACTCGTGCAAAAGATGATGGCGCGTGTGTGACGAAAAGTCCGATCAGTTGCATAAATAATAAATGTATGCATTTAAAGTATTTACGCCTCATATACTGTGTATATGTTGTAAGTTTACTCGATTAATGTCAAAACTATTTAGCTTACGAGCCTTCGTAAATATACGTTTACATTTTTATGTGTAAACTTTTTCGTATTTATACGCACATTTGAATATTGTCAAAAATAAAATTATTTTGTATTGTTTTGTTCGTTGTTTTTTATTTTCTGTTTTATTTGTTTTTAAATGATACAAATTTAAAAAAAAAATCTATGTTTAATTTATGAAAAGATCAAGAAAGTGGCTAATAGTATATTTAGACTGGGCAAAAACTAGTAGTTTTTGGCAATTTTTAGTTGTTGAGCCGAAAACTACAAAATTACTTTAGATTTCCCATACAATTTTCATACAAACTGAAAACCACATTCTACCTGGTTTTTGCGAAAAACCAAGTAAAAATATCTGAAATGTGCATTTTTGATACACCCGGTATCATTTATAGTTAACTTTCGATGCACCCTGTTACAACGAATATAGAAGTAAAGCATGTGCCAAAAAAAATATTTTTTAGTTTTTTAGGAATATTTCTATTTAAGTTTGAAATTGTGTGTTGTTATTAATTTTTAAATGTATTAATAATTTTTTTTCATTAGTTTAACAATAAAAACAGAAAGAAAAATGTGTAATAAAAAAGTGATGTGACAAAGAAAAACTAAATAACCAGTGTAAATGGCTTGGTTTTTGTAATTTAGTTTTGTACAAAAACCAGCTGGTTTTTGCTTAGTCTAAATTCAGTATAAATGCAAAATTGAAATGTGAATAGTTTTAAAAGGTACGTTCATTCAAATAAACAGGTAAATTTACAAAAATACGCGATTACAAAAATACATGGTTTACGAGGGCATTAATACATACCATTAATATTTTAATATTTTGTTTACCTCTAAACTTAAAAGTATTCGAATAAAAAAAAATTATTTCACAGCCATCTAGTTTTTTTCTGGTATTAGTTTTAGTTTTGGTGTGTTGCAGTTTTGGTGTGTTCAGCCTTTTAGTACACAGAAAAAAATTTATAACCGTTACAAAAAACTCGTTATTTTAAGTTACGTATACTGCTTCACCTTTTGTGTAAAGTTCAGTAAAATGAGAGTATCTTCTCTCTAAATGACATAATTGCCCAAAGGTACGGGAATGCACAATATCACTTTTCTAGCCCAAAACTTTATTTAAAAGACAAAAATTAAAAGAAGGCAGGAATGAAATCCGGATAGGGACATGCCTACAACGGATTATTTTTCACAATTTGTTAAATACGTTTGGGATTTTAGCACTTTTAATTCCTTTAGTGCAAAATGCGTATAGTTTTAGTCTGCAAAATCGTAGAGATACACGTATTTTTTACATTTAAAAGTTTTTTGACTTCAACAATTATTTTAATTTTTGCATTAAAAAATACAAAAATTGTTTTTTCGGACTTTCTATATTTTCATATATTTAGTTAGAATATTCTTCCACCTCAAGTCCAAATTCCAATATGATATTGTCATATTAGATTTTTATTTGTTGTTTCAAAAAAGGTTGATCATTTTCATGATAGACAATACAATTGTTTCGTAGACATCACTCTACTCTTCAGTTGTCCGCAATAAGAAAATGATAACTTTCTTACTCAAACCGAGACATTACATAAGGTACAAAAAACCAACGGGATGAGAATTTTGTACTTTCGTATATGAACTGTCTGATTTGGTAAAACCAGTTATAAATCAACTCCTTTTTGAAAGCAACAATTACATAAAAGTACCCTTTGGGTACTATTTATATGTATGTCTGTTGTCAATACATTTTGTAAAAACAACTAATTTTAAACTCAAAACAAAATAAATATTTGTATGAGATTTTAGCCGTGGTGTGCTTATTTTCAACAATTATTTTAATTTTTGCATTAAAAAATACAAAAATTGTTTTTTTTGACTTCGTTCAGTTAATTTTTATATATTGAAGTTTAATTTTGCGTACCTCTTTGCATAATTGATATTTAAAATTTTTTCAAAATGGTGTCATTTGTTTATCATTTCAAAAAATTATAAAAAGCCAACATTATAACTTAATGCTTAACTTAGGGTGGAAACAAAATTGTAAAATGTCGAATTATGCCAAATTATCGCCTTATAGTAAAGGATTGTGCCTGCAAGCAGGAAATCGGTAATTTTTAAGGAAAAGCAAAGGCTAGCTTATCAATTTTATGTTAAAATTATAATAAATATGACGAAAACTATTAGTAGTAACAATAAAAAATTTTATTATGAATTAAAAATTGTGACAAAAAATTTCAGTTTTATAAATTTTTTCGCAGTAAATTAGAGGATAGCATTCTCTTTATTTCCTAACCTCTTTGATTATGCCTAGCATACATAACTATTCAGGATTTTTACAAAAATAACCATAAACAAAAACAGTTTCTATGGGTACCAAGCAGCTTACAAATTTTTAGAAAATAGTTTTCGCAATTGGATTTCGAGTCTGTTTTATTTAAGAAAACTTCAGAAACTTGGCCACTTGCTATTTGATTTCAACAAAAAATTAATATCTTTTATTACATTTTTTAAAAAACATTGTTACTTTCGAAGTATTTTGATAGGTTTTAAAATTTGTCAAATCATTTCTAGCTACGTGCCTGACTGAAATGAAATAAATTTTTTCACTTCCAAAATTTTTTCTAATTTTCTTTTTTTAAGAAAAACGAATACATTATTTTTAATCATGCTTGGTTATAAACCATTTACATACAATTGAGTTTGTTTAGCAACAAAAAAAAAAAAAAAAAAAAACAATTTCCTTTTTTTTTTTTGGCCTTCTTCATTGTAAAGAACACAATTCGATTTTCATCACAAAAAAGAGGAAAATGTATGGGAGAATCAGGAAGGAAGATGTTTCAATTATATAGTATTTATGGAAGTTATGGAGTACATATTTTACAAATTTAAATAAATATAAATTTGCACATTTTTTAAATTATAATAAAAGAGCAATAAATGTTAAACAAAACAAATATCAACAAACAAAGATTTCACCAGATATGTTAAAGGTTCTGTAGAAGCTAAGCTAAGAAGCTTTGATATTTTGTTAAAATATTTCTTATGAATAATTTGTATAAAAAAACAAGCATTGAAAATTATATACCAAAAAGCATTAGTGCGAATAATTTTTAGAAATTAAATATGCATATTAGGCTGTCCCTTAAACTACGATTTTTCGATTTTTCATGCATTACCTACACCTTCTCCCCACCAGTGTTTTCTAGTTGCCTCAAAATGGAAAAATTAAATTTTTTATTAAATATTTTTGGAAAGCGTAAATCCCTGCTGAATCGCTGCTGAAAATGGCTCATTTTTAAAAAAATTCGCATTTTTATTAAAAATTTACAAAATTTTAAATTTTTTAAAATTTCATATATTCATTACATGTACTTAAAATTATTTAGGGGGTTATTTTGTAATACGCAACGCCTTGCGTTGCGTTGTTTTCCGTACAGATTGTTTTTGTAACAATAAAAATTTACACACAAATCAACGCAACGCAAGGCGTTGCGTTTTACAAAATATCCCACTTAAACTATTGGTTTCTTCGGATATCATTAAGCCACTTTAACCCCCACTTTATGGGCTTCCAATAAATTTAATAGAAATGTCTTTTTTGTAATTACTTTTAAAAAGTTTTTAAGATACTTAATTTGGAAATGCAAATACATTTGTTTTCACAATATAATAGTTATAATTAAAGAAAAAAATAAATCGCAAAAGTAATAATTAAGACTAAATAGAATCGTAATTCAAGCGATACCTTAGTATAAACCTTTAAATAATTGTAATATTCCGTTAAAAGATCTTTCCATGGACCTTTTTACCCCAAGCAATTTTTAGAATTAAATGGAGAATATTATAGTCTAATAACACTATGGAACATTTTTGGGATTATTGTCTGGGAGGTGAGAAATTCCAAGTCAGGGTGATGGTACTAGGTCAGTATAGTAAAATCCTCAAAGGGTTTGGCGTTCGTGTCATTTTTTTTTATGACCTTTTAAATTTTTTCCTTATCTTGATGTTTTTTCGCTTAGTTGTAACTCGAGAACCACTTGTCCGATTTTGATGAAACAAATTTAGAAAAATTTAGAATTACAATTTCTTTAATCCGTTCATATAACATTTTTCTTTATAATCAACAGTTTTGCCGGTAAAAATAAATTTGTGGAGAAAAAAAAATATTTTTTTGCCTAAAAATTAAAATTTTTTATGAATTTAAAAAAAAAAATTTTAATTTTTAGGCAAAAAAATATTTTTTTTCTCCACAAATTTATTTTTACCGGCAAAACTGTTGATTATAAAGAAAAACGTTATATGAACGGATTAAAGAAATTGTAATTCTAAATTTTTCTAAATTTGTTTCATCAAAATCGGACAAGTGGTTCTCGAGTTACAACTAAGCGAAAAAACATCAAGATAAGGAAAAAATTTAAAGGGTCATAAAAAAAATGACACATACGAACGCCAAACCCTTTGAGGGTTTTACTATACTGACCTAGTACCATCACCCTGACTTGGAATTTCTCACCCCCCAGATTGACTGTTGTACTGTGTAATCAGGGACCTAAAATCACAGTTTCTTTTGAATTTTAAATAATAAAAAAAAAGATATAGAAGCAAAAGTCGGAGATCCAATTCAAGTATATCGTACTGATCCTTGTGTCTTTCAAAGAATGCTTCGCTTTTTAAATTTTTGGCTTTTATTTATTTTGAGCAAAAATAAAAGTTATTTTTTACTTTTATTTTTGCATTTAAGTGCTAATTTTCTAAAACTAAATTAAGAATATTACGTTCAGACCTATGGAAATAATATCAGAAAGTTTCATCAATATCCGCTGAGGAATATCTGTTAGCAAAACACGATATAAAAAATACTTCTTATTTGAGTTTCTTGGAACTTGTAGAAGGAAAAACTGCTTCTGTAGTAGATTATGCAATAAATTTTAAAATTTGGATCCGAATTTCTCGATTAAATGGTCAGTTGCCGGGGATAATTGTAATAACTCGGCTGTTTTTTTTTAACCAATTTAAGTTTTTATTGCTTTCCAACAAAGATAATTCACTCCGAATCACGACCCTTTAATGTTTTTAATTGGAATTTATCACCCAAAAAAATCAATAATTAAAAAAAAAAAATTTTCGAGCACCCTACTGTAATTCACAAAACTTTAATTAGTCACACTCATCGCTGTGCCGACCCACTACGCTTCGTCCCATGGACAAAAATAAAAAAAAAAAAAGTTGATCTCAAATTGTGATTAAAGAAGGAGTTTTTTAAACATAATAAAGTAACTCAAACAAATGTGAAAAAAAAATATTTGGTGTGATTGCCTTTGCCGCCAAGAGAGGGCGCTAAACTCAGAGAATTTTATGCAAAAATGACTTAACAGAAAAATGGGTTTTAATTGTTTCACGAAAATAATTCTCAAAAATTAATTTTTTTAAAAACGTGTTCGAAGATTTTTTTTTAATTACTTCAATATAGTTGTAGTTAAATTAAAATATGAATTTTAGTGTATGTTTACAAACCAATTATTTTTTTATTGCTCCGAAAAACAGTTTGATGGAGTATAACAAAAATTATACAAAATTAAATATTTGTTTTTCTTGTTTTTGTAAGTCTATACTGTTATATAATAGATCATTAAAAAATTAATTACTATTTTTTACCAAAAATTAAATAAAATGGATGTTTTGAAATGCCTAAATTCATGATTTTTACGCAAATTTCACGCATTTGAGAGTGTTTAGTATTCAAACCATGTGAACCTTTCATTTTAGGTATAAGATGTGTTGAGCGGACTTTTGTAAAACACTATGAGAAACATTTTTGTGGAACATTCTAACTCTTCAATGAAAGGGAATTATTTGGGCCCTTTTTAAAAAGGGACAAAAAAGACCCCTAAGTTAAAGAGTTAGAGGGTTAAAATTTTATATTATTTTTAAATTTCAGGAGCTATGGGAGGTGGGTGTGTCCTTGGCCCGATATTTCCAAAAATTAAAATTTTTTATTAACTAAGGGGTTCTATGTCAGTATAACAAATTTTAAAACTCTGTCTCCACTCCTTCTATTTTTGTCCAATCGTTATATGGGGACGAAGCACTGTGCGACCGTAGTGTATCTCGTTAAGTGTCATAGCCTATACAGAGGATCTCCGGTCATAGCATACACAAAAAGGTTTTCATATAGCAACAAATTAACAATGAAAATTACTTTGATTAATTGACGCATAAACTAACTACTGACTAGTTTTTGGGTGAGACGAAACTGCGGCAGTCTGGTGATTCCCTTGTGTCTGTTAAATTAAAAAAAAAAATGTTTTCTTCTTTTTTTTCCTGTAAAACTAACTTTGGTAAGTTATTTTTGTTAGTAAAAAAATTGAGTAAAACATGTATTTTGAATGACTTGTGGTTTATTTTCTTAGCGCTCAAAAATAAATGAAAACAAAAGTTAAACTTAATCAAATACTAGTAATGCTGTTTTGAAGTAAAGTTTTTTTTTAATACGTATACTTGTAGCGATCTTTATCTCTACGTGCAATCAAGATATAGAAAAACAGCCAAAGTGTTTATGAACCAGACCTGGATACTACGGTAATGGAAAAAAATCTGTAAAAATTTTAATTAAAACCACTGAAAATGAGTTAGAAATAACCCTGTTGAAAAAACTGCTGAAATTAGCAGATTCTCTTAGCTAAGTATTAGTGAGATAGGAACAACAGAAATAAAACTGCTAAATATACAGAATTTTAGTTATACTTGAGTTACATTTTAGTAAATAGAAAATAAAAACTTAACATGCTAAAATCAGCACACAATTTTGCAAAATAGTTAGTGACTAAAAAATCCCTAAAAAAATTTTAATTCTTAAAGTCTTTTTCGATTTTTTTTTTAAAGTAAATAAAAATCTAGCCTTCTTAAACATGCAGTTTTCATTTTTTAACAAATATTTCTGTTGATTTTAGCAGGATAGCTTGCTATTTGCATTCAACTAAATTTAAATTAAAAATAAAAATTTTGTATAAGTAACAGGTTGTTTTTGCTATTTTTAGTCTACTAATATTTAGCAAAATTTTCTGCAGATTTTACAGTATAATTTGTCATTTTGAATTAACTTAAAGTTATCTCAAATATAACTAAAATTCTGTAAATTTAACAAATTTATTTTAGCAGATCTTATTTTATTAGTATTTAGCAAAAAATAAATCTGCTAATTGCACCGTTTTTTCTGCAAAGTCGTTTTGGGCTAACTTTTAGTAGCCTTTTGTGTTATTTTAATAGATTTATTTCTATGAATGTAAATTATCTGATTTTCAATTCTTTTTATAAACAAGTTATCTAGCTCTTGAATGTATTTTAAAAAGATTTCAATGATATTTTTCAAAATTTGGGCTATTCCTGTTATAAATTACTTTTATATTTTTTCAAACCTGTTCGAATTGATATAAAAAAAGTAGAGAAACAAAAATTTAGCGGAATAGTTATTTTTAAAAAGATTTGCAAACAACCTGAATAAATAGCAGTACACATTTATATAAGTAATTCCACAACAAAAGCTACTCAAAAACATTTTTCGCAACGGAAAAATATTTGTAAAATCTATCAATTTATAAAATTTAAATTTGAAAATTTTTAAAAGGGATAGTTCATTTTTCGAATTGTGCATTATATTTTGTTTTTAACACATATATTTAAATTATGGTGTTAATACTTTCCAAAACAAGGTAGTTTTGTAGTCAGCACTTAAGTCGATTTTTTCCTTAAATACTTCTTAATTCAGAAATTTTGTTTTGAAATTTTTCACTTAAGGAGTATTTAAGCAAACAATCGTGCTTGGCTTGGCAAATTGGCATGAAATACCTCATATGCAGTTATTATGAAAATAGAACTAAAAACTATATTCCATATGTACTAATGCAATTTGGCACTGAAAAACAACGCAATATTTTCCTATACATTTCGCCATATTTATTTTATCCTTACAAAAGATATACTCATAAAAACTGAACTAACTAGAGAAAAAATAACAAATTTGTTATTTTATGTATTTGTAACAAAAAACCCATTGAAACAAAAAATATTGATATCAACATTTCAATGTGAAAGGCATGTTTAAATAATACAAATATAGTATGAATAGTTAACAATGTAGTGTAAGACAAAACCGTCAAAATAACTTAGAAACTAAAATAAACAGAAATATTTTTGAATATAAATAATATTAAAGTTGCACTTTAATAAAATTTGTTTAAAACTTCAGTGAACATAAATTAAATTTACAAACAGGCCGTGCTAGTTGTCAAAAATATTTATAAATAATTATTAAGAACCTATTTGTTAAATTTTACACAATATACTCGTATTGTTTTAATATTATGGTTTAATACTTTTATGTTTCTGCTATTACCCGGTAGATGACCGCACCGGTGTATCCGAAGTTTTAAAGATGGCGGTACTTCTTCCTATAAAATGGTCCATATCACGAAAACTAAGTGAGATGTATGAAAATTTTGACTATGGCAACTAAAAAGAACTTGATTAAAAAAAATACTTGGCAGTCGATAAATACTGCAATATATTAAATTAATGATTTTGGTTTTCAAAATATTTGTTTACACCATACTGTACTACAGTATACTAAAACGAGTAAAAAAGTTAATGTCGGGCATTCAGACTATATAGTACCCTACAACAGTCAGATTCAAAGCCAACTCATGTTTGGATCCGAAATTCGAATGGGTGAAAATGGCCTTGGGACCAGAGAAACAAGCCAGCCGCCGTGAGCCGTTTAATCCTCCGCCGCCGGTCATTTTTGCATCAGCCGCCGCCGCCGATTTTTTTCGGCTCATTTCGGCTGGAAGTATCAATTTTCAAATATAAAAAATTTAAAAATAAATATATTTTTTAAAAAGAATTTACTAATTCATTAAACTTGAACAACCAGAGCTAAAAACAATTTTTTTATATGAAAAGAAAAAAGTTAAAATCTTCTAAATATTAAATTTTTATAAATATAATTTTTTTAAGCTATAAAAGCTTATATAAATTTATACTGTGAAAAAAATTAAAAAAAAGGTCTTAATGGGTTAATATAATACTTCAGAATGCAACTCTTTGCAGATGTGTAAAAAATCAATTAATAAAAAAACATAGCTGCTTAACTTTGCATTTAAAACTCAATATATGTATTTGGTGTACGCATTTTTATCAAAAATTATGACGAAAAATCGTTACAGAGTTGAAGTCGTGTTAGCATAGATATACGAAAAAGTTTGTAAAATGTATTAATTTTTGTTAAAAGCGTTACTTCTCCTCTTCATATAAATTCTTACAGTTAGTGTTTAGCTTCATTGGTTATTAAAATATAAGCTATTAAAATTAAAAAACCTTACGAGTTACTGGTTACGGAGTTTACATTTGGCCTATAAAATTGGTTACAAATTTTATGTATTAACCAAAAATTGGTCAGATTGTTATAAATTTTGTAAAACAGGTGACAATGCGCTGATATATATCGAAATATATAACTCAAATATAATCCATGCATTTGAAATTAGCTGGTTACATGGTTTTTATCACATTTTTTGATATCACCCATATATATTTTTTCAATTCTAAAATACATTTTTAAAAATGGTCCAGTTGAATGTTTTGGATAAATTAGACATTTTGTAACAAATAAATGAAAAAGTAAAGATAAGAGATATTGTAAAATTCTATAATATTTAGAAAAGGACACTTTAACGGATAAAATGCTCAAACCAATGTTCGAATTGATAACATAATTTCATCATTTAAGGACATTATTGATTGGGCATCTAATTCAAATGGGTCCCTACAAGATATGTGCATCCTGCCCAAACTTTCTAACAAAGCCTCCATTCAAAAGCCTTCCAACAAGTTTAATTTTTTAAACCAATCGATATGTATTTTTTCTATGGTCTTTATTTATTCCTTAATTTGTTAAAATTAAAAAGAATAAATAAAAAAAATTTATTCCCAGTATGCTTTAATTGTCTGAAAATTCTATAAGAGGCAAAAATTGTTTTGAGTTCCAAGGGGGTTATATTTTCCCAATGTTGGGATTACTTTGGAGCCCTTTACATTGGCAAAAAAATGTGCTGGCAAAATTAATATTTTGCAAGTTATGTTTCAACGAAAAGGACTTGGTACTAAAAGGGTATGTTTATAATTTATTAAATAAAACTTGTATGTTATATTAAATATTTAGGTCCATTTGTTAGATATAGTCTTGACTAGCCATGGATCTGTGCGAACATGAAACAAATCACACGTGAACCAACAACAAATCTTATATAAATTGATTTTATATATATTTTTTGCGAGTGATTTTCTGACCGTGATAAAGTGCAGACGTTAATTGTGATCTCTTTTCTATAATTCTATTTAAAATTAAAAGCAATAACATTTGTTATTGTTTTAAGAAAAAACTTTTTTTTATTACATTGTATCAGTGTTGCCATAACGGCGATTTTCTCGTCAGATCTAGCGATTTTATTTCGCCCCTAGCGGGAAAAATTGTCCTTGTCTAGCGATTTTTTTAACAGCCGTAATATAATTTTTAAAACTCGGTTTTATTTTGAAAAATATTATAAAACTCGCACATTATTCCTTTATTATAAAACACAACATCTTAAACGATTTTAGTAAAAAAAACTCTAAAAATACACATTTCGATAAAATATGGGTATGCACTTTTTCATCGTACAACGCCCTCTATTGTGTATTCGCAATACTAAGATTAATTCAATGAAAATCAGGACTCATTATTTGAAGCTTAATCGTAAAATGTTTCATTATTTAAAAGTTTATAACACTTCTTATTAACATATTAAAGAAATTTTTGAGTAAAAACTGCTTTAAGTACCATTTTTCAACAATCTAGCGATAAAATCGCTAAATATTTACACTGTTTATAATCTAGAGATTTTCTAGCGATTTTTGGGTCTGATCTAGCCATTTATTTTGAAAATTTGTTGGCAACACTGCATTGTATATTGAAATCAACAACAAATTATTACTTATTATTTTGTGGCCCTATGTTCCGTATAGGAACTACGGGAACTTATATATATATATATTCAGTAGTAAACAAAGGGATTAATATTCTGCTATACTAATCCTCTGCTGTTACAGCAAAATGGATAGTAGCAGCGAGTCTACTGTAGCAAGCGATATTGTCTGGTAGGCAGTCGCTGAAAACAAAACAACGAAACGACGACAAAATCGATCACCAGGATTAGTTAAGCATGCAATCAAAATAAAAAAAACTACCAACAATGATGATTAGGGCAAGGAATTCCATGGAAATGCATGTTATTTCTCGATAGTCCAAAACTAATATGGACTAAACATTTATCCGAATCATCAAATTTAGAACAAACTGGCATCGATTTTTAGTTGCATATTTCGACTTTAAATGCATATTTGGTGGCTTTTTAATGCATATTTTGTGCTTTTTAATGCATATTTGTTCATATTTTTCATTTTTAATAGCATTTTTTATTTTGTAAAAAAATATAAAAAATTTATACGTTTTCATATTTTGATTCAATCAAAATAAACATTTTTAAAACTTTATTGACCTATGGGAAATCTTCGAGTTCTGTGTCTGTTTGCAAAATAACTAACTTAAATATATTTTTAAGTTTTAAAGTGCATTATTTTTGCAAAAATTATAGTTTTTAGTGCATATTTTTCTTTTTTAACCGCATATTTTAGGCGCATATTTTTCATTTTTAAGTGCATGAAATTCCTTGCCCTAATGATGATATACCAAGTACCTACTATCAACAACATGTTTGCTGCACTTGATGTAGACAATAATGATTATGATAATTATATTAACGATAATGTTAACAGAGAGCTGTCTGAAGAAAAACCGCCTCCAATAATTATTCCAAATGTTTCAGATATAAGAGCGATGATGAATAACTTTTCAAAAATAGTAAACCTTGAAGATTATTCGTACAAATCCTTGAGAGATGGTCAGGTAAGAGTAATGGCAAAAACGTAAAGGCATATAGAGTGATAGTAAAATATCCATCTTTCGTAAAAAAAACTGAAACGTTTTCAAATCACATTACAAAATGTTGTTTTCAGCCGATCAAGCCGCCGCCGCCGCCGATTATTTGGTTGCGCCGCCGCCGCCGATTTTTATCCGGCTCAACATCAATCGCCGCCGCCGCCGCCGATTTTTTGCTTGCACCGCCGCCGCCGATTATTTTGGTCGGCTTGTTTCTCTGCTTGGGACCATGTGAGTCAGCGAACCAAATTTTATTGAAATATCTTCCTATTTGCGACCTGCAGCGTCATAAGGGGGACCCTTATATGGGCACTAGGTCTAAAGATGGACCGATTTTAACCAAAATCAATGATCTTCGTCCTTGGTTCCGACGTAGGTCTGTGTACCAAATTTTATCAAAATATCTTAATATTTGTGACCTGCAGAGTGCGCAAAAGAGTGCATGGACAGGCAGACGGACGGGCAGACGGACATCGTTAAATCGAAACAAGAAGTGATTTCTGAGTCGATCGGTATACTAAAAGGTGGGTGGAGGTCCAATATTTTTTGGTGTTACAAACATCAGCACAAACTTATTATACACTTACCACTAGGGTTCTCCAAGCTTGTATAGAGGAAAAAAAATTTTTAGTTTTTGACCGGGCTACCCATTAGAAATATTTACTTGGATATTAAACTACGTCCCCTAAAAAATTAGGATAATCGGATATCGGGAAGACGTTCCGCATCGACGCTGAAGTTTGGAACACGCATTAAAAGGGAAAAATATGACTTTTTGTGCATTTTCTCGAAAACATTGATATTTTAAAATAAATTCCAATTAAAAACATTATAGAATCGTAATTTAGAGTGAATTCTGTTTGTAATAAAGCTATAAAAACTTAAATCGGTTAAAAAGTAGCCGAGTTATTACAAATTCCCCAGACAAATGACGTGTCGCAGACCAATTAATCAAGAAATTCGGGTCCAAATTTTAAAACTCATTGAAATAATCTAGAAGCGGTAAATAAAAACCGAAAACGCCATCCTTCCGTCTTTTTATAAAAAGCGCTAACAGAAAATAATGCGAGTTTTGTGTAGCGAAAATGCGCCAAACCTAGCGCGAAAAGCGCTAAATTGTCAACACTGTATTATTTTGTCATAGCAATTTCTTAAAATTGATAAAGCGTTAAAAACTTGACAAATTATATTTTAGCCCTAGGCTTGCTCCTTTCGAATATCACTACATGACTTATTTAAATGTCGAAATGTGTCCAGGGAAGGAAAGGAGGCGCATTTTTTGTAGCGAACCAATCTCAATTGAGAAGTTAAAAATTGGAGTAAAAAATTACACAATTTTTTGTGTTTTTAACTTATAATCTTGTAGTTTTAAAGAAAATAGACAAATTGGGTAGCAAATGAAAGATTTTCTGGACACATCTGCCGGTATTCAAAACATGTACGAACATGTCCAAATTTTTTGTTATTCAAGTTTTATTTTTTTTTACAAATAGCACAGTTTGTTGGGAAATTTTTGTTGGTTTTAGCTGAAATTTACATATAGTAATGTCAATTTAATCGATGCGGTGTCTCAGTTTTTTTTCGATATCCGTTATCGTTCGGCTTTGTGAAGACTGTTCCCATAGCACCTTTATCACAAAAATTTCAAATATTTGAATTAAGCGGCAACACGGGCAAATCAAATATTTTCTTTTCTCGAGTACTTTAATGATGTGTACAAATAAATCTAAATTTCGCAAATTTCAGACATATTTTCCTAGAAAAATAGGTTAGTTTTTTCCACTTTTTAACTTATAAACGTGGGATTGCGCCGCTAAAGAAATGTGTATCACTTATTTTGTTCTCTTCTATCACATATTTGATATATACATTTGTTTAAAGCCCGTATGACTCTTGCTTTATTTTCACTACAATTGGAGAGAACCCATTGCGGTACCTTCCTTGTAAGTATGAACTTTTACTATATCGTACTTAAGTAAATTTTCAGTATAAAATCGATTTATTTCTTAAGTAAGAAATTTTCAAATGGATCCAAGTTCTGATTATAAAACTGGCACTAATTTTTTATACAAAAATTTTAGAAACAAAAAACTTAATAAAGACACATCTACATGGGATAGATGTGTCTTTATTAAGACTTTATGAAAATGCAGCTCTGTATAATTCTACGAAATGTAATCTCTAGGCCATTGACAATTGCTGTACACATAATTTCTTCTATTAGTAACAATTTTTAAGATGCCTTGTAACATTATTGAACATTTCGGTTTATTAAATACACATTTTGGTATTTGGAGAAAAAATTATTCTTTAAAATACAACAACTTCAATAAAAACAAATACTTGACAACTAGTAATGATACTTTTACAATAAAAATTAGTGCCAACTATATTAGAGATGACAAATTTAACTCTACGAGATTTCTATCCGGTGTAGATGTGCCTTAAGAAATTGTGAAAAAAAATTTAAAAAAATTTTAAAATATCGAAATTGGAATTGCAACAAGGGCCGCACTAAAATCAGGTGGACATTTTCCTGTTATTTGCAATATCAGGGTTGGCAGGCAATACGGCTAAAACAACGTTATCGATTCAATGTCTTTTCTACCTACCGTTACCCCTAAAATACCGTTACCGAAATAATGGAAATACCGTTATCCTTAAAATACCGAAATAAATGAAATATCGATGTCCTTAAATGTCCGTTAGCGAAATAAACGAGATACCTTTATGCCTTAAATACCGTTACCGTTATTTTTATTTATCTGCTTTAGGTAATTGCAAGCGGTTTTTGAGTATTCTACATAACATACATTAAGGCTCTAATGCATACACTTTTCCTAATTTTGCGTTAAGGTATACAATTGCTAATGTATTAATTTTCCTTATTAAACGTTTATTAAAAAATGTTATGCATAATCGTTAAATAACAGTTTGTTAATTTCCCGTTTTATTCTTTATTATCCCTAATTTAATGTGTCTCCACTTTCAAATAAATTGTTAATGATTCATAAAATTAGTAAACGATTGGCTCGTTAATCGTAGATGAATAATACTGTTTTGAAGATTTTAACAATAAAAATAATTTATAATAAATCAAATCTGGATAAAAAAAAATGTTTATGCATAACGAAGAAGTAATAATGGAAAACTAATATTTTAAAGAGAGTTTAATAGTACGAATACTGAATGTATTCGAATGACGATTATGTTTTGATTTAATCAACATCACTATTTTGTTTGAGAAACTTTACCCTTACCGATAACCGCATCGTTTCGGTTGGCATCCATGGTATTTATAAACTTACTCACACAACTTACAGATCCACGAATTGATCTGGGAAACTGAGAATTCACGGATATTTTTAGCCATTCTTTCAGAATATATTGAATTTCCTAACAAATTTCTGGACTTTTTCAGATGGTGATTGTAACCTTTTAAAATTTGAACGATATTTTTTAAATCATTTTAAAATATAATGCTTGGTTTTTCTATATTTGTTTTATCATTCATTGTTACTAATATACAAATAAGTAACAAACTTAACTTCCTTTTTTGAGTGGCATAATACTAGTGGTTGCCAAACGGAAGTTAGATATTGTTCTCTTTTTGGGGTTATGATTTGTAGCCATTTTACCAGTCATTCATTTTCTGAATAGCCACTGTCGTTTAAACATATGTCATGACATTTTATTGTTGATTGTGTAGTATACGGAAGCAGTATTACTTACATTTTTTTTTTTGTAAAATATGTGATGAAAAATTTTGAGTTTAGTCCCCCACAAAATTTGGCGACAGTTTATCTAAGTGTTGTTTTAAAATTTTTTTTTAGCCAAAATATGTGTATGTTGCCATTGATGTTATGATGTTTTATATAGAAAAATAAAAAATCCTGTATAAATTGTGTAAAAAAAGATAAACAAATGGAAAACAAATTACTTTTTAGTCAACAACATTTTTGTGGTGTCACTTGCTTGGTATACTTCCAAACACCAAGCAATGTCCAACTAATAGCTCCATGGTGACTATATTTTTGATTATGTTAGATTGGAGTTTTTTTTTTAACAACATAAAATACAATCTGTTATGATTTTTTTTTAAGAAAAAAATTTGTTTCATTTATATTTGTAAAGAGAATGTATAGTTTTTAATACTGGAATAGTTCTTATTTTTTAATAAGGCTGGATGCTATAAATGAGTTTGGTATTTAAATTTTTTTAATTGAAACTTACTTAAAAAGTTATTTTAAAAAAATCTTTAAATATTTCTTTTTATTAGATTTATCTTTTGTCATATCTTATGTTTTGTTTGTGTTCTTTTTTATTTATTATCACTATTTATGATTTGTGTCACATAAACAAAATCTTAAATGTTTTATAAATTACTTTCGATTTACTGTCATTGATATATATTCATGTTACACGATTTTTGCATATTTGTGTAAACACTGTTTTAAAATTATTTTTATTAATTTCTGTAAACTTGTGGCAAACAAAAATGTGTCTTTGATTTACCTAACAATTACAATTGTTTATACATATTTAACATTATTCAATATGTCAGATTTAATTTACCATATGGACACTATAAGCAATTGGAAAATTAGTGTTTGAGGGTGTGTCTATTGAA
The DNA here is from genome assembly GCA_949987735.1 of Leucophora obtusa. NCBI lineage: Eukaryota > Metazoa > Arthropoda > Insecta > Diptera > Anthomyiidae > Leucophora > Leucophora obtusa. Next base: position 63,556,481 of record OX465299.1, on the reverse strand, counting down.
GGAAAAAAAAAACAATTTGTTTGGGAATGATACTAAAGAGTTTTAGTGTCACTGTAACTGTCATAGTTGTCTTGAATTATTTAAAATAAATATAATAAATTATTAAGTTGATCGTTAAGCTATAAATTTAGACTGTTAATAATAACAACACTTATTTCATTAATAAAATATGTGTTTTGATGGAAGCAAATTTATATAGAAAAGTTTAAATATATCAGACAAAAACTATTTGAAATAGAATTTGTTTTATAATCTTTTCATCTTGGCTTAACAATACCTAATATACAGAGTTTGAAATTGTTTCTTTTTTTAATCAATTCACATAAAAATTTATTCATTTTATGAATCAGTCAATAATTAATAACAACTTTAAATCAATGAACTGATGTTGAATAAGCTAAGATAATAAATTGGTCTAATTCATATTGAATCAATTTTGATTCGATTAAATAATTCGTATAAAACAAAACAGAGTTTTGAAGCGTTAAGCGTTTTTTAATCACCTGGATTTAGAATTTTTCATACAAAAAGTAGATTTATTAAATCCAAAACAAAAGCTGGGTCTATTTATCTGCGTTTATATATAACCAGAGGACGAAGTCGAGCGGCTTCGAGTCGGCTAACAGCCGCCGCCGACCAATTCTTAGTTGTAAGAGCCGCCGCCGAAGTATGCGGCTTTTATCGGCTAAAATTCTTAGCCGAATTTGTCGGCTAAGCTGACTGGTTCATTATTTTTTTTAGATTATAATTTTTTTAATTAAGCATGTTATTTAGAAATCTTGATATATTTAATATTTTTTGTTATTATTGATGTACGGTAAGTTCTCAATTGCGAAAATTGTAAGTTCTACTGAGCATATTTAGAAAGTTTCCATGCACAGAACTTACATAGAAAGTCAAGTTCCGTATATTTTATATTTTTGCATTGTTGTTATTTGACATTAGTTGGAATTAAACGGCGCGAAAATGTAATAGTGTTGATGCTGTTTTCATATATATTTAGTAAACATCGAAGGACTTTAATCCCTCATTCTATGGACAATTCTGATTGAATATGGAATGATTGAATTCTCAAGCTGCAATTTTACACGTCGAATGAAGACTTAATTGGTCTCATTCGATTTAAACTTCAATAATTTTTTCTTCATTCAAATTCAGTGATTTAATTCAATCGTTACGGTCATTAACACGCAAGAGAAAACTGCTAGAGATAGAGCAAAAAGCAACCCTAAATAGCTTAAATAATTCACAATTGAGTTATTTAGAGGTGTTTTTTGCTCTATCTCTAGCAGTTTTCTCTCGCGTGTAAATGTGCCTTTAGAAATTCAATCAATTGAAAAGTTTGGGAGTTTAATGGATTTATAGTTTATTCTATTGAATAATTTGGGAATCACATTGGATTATTAGTTTTTATTATAGGAATTTAATACTTTTACAAATACAAAAAAACTAAAAACAAAATAATATTGGAATTAACAATTATACAGATCTCATAGAAGTAGTTAAAGCACGAATAATAAAGAGCACTTCAACAATTTCAATATTTCAATTTCAATAAAGGGTATGATTTTAGACAATAATTTTTTGATGAGATTCAAAGTTTAAACTATTTCCAGTAATTACTATTTTACATAACTTATGAATTTAAGCTTTTTATGTAGGTTTAGAATGGTTTAAACTCGAAAATCATACAAATTTATGACTTCACTGTGAATTCAATGTTTTATTTTTTTCCTCTTGTACTTGAAAGTAATCTTCAATTTTACTGTTCAAATAATAAAATCGAATGTTATTTCCAAACTGCTAAATCAAATGATACAAAATCGAATGGTAAGAAGAAAAAGTAAATTCGATCGAATGAATTCCAAAGCCCCTGCGAATGGTTAAAAATTAATTCAATCGATTTAGGGGGAAATCCAATGGTATTTTTATTGACTTTATTCAAAATATAAAAGTGGTAGAACCAATTTTATCAAAATAGACAAAATCTTACTAATTTAATTAAAATATATTAATAAATTAGTTTTTGTCAATTTTTTTTTTGTGAATTTAAATTATTTTTAATTTCTTAAAAATAGTCGGCTCTAAGCCGACTTTTAGCCGCCGCCGCCGAGTTATTTTTGCTGAGCCGCCGCCGACCGCAATTTTACATCGGCTTCGCCCTCTGTTTATAACAATAAAAGCACAAGTATAAGAATAAAAGCACAAATATGTATATGAAACAGCCTATTAATTTAATATCAGAAAAAAATATGAATGAAAATTAAAAGACAAAGAAAAAAATTGAAAAACTAACATATAAAAGGTTTTTATGAAATATGTTTAGAAAAAAAAAAACTACACCTCACCACCTACATATTTTCCATCTTGGACATGGAGAAATAGCTTAAATAGAAATGGCAATTTTTCGCTCTACTGTAAGTAATTTAATTAAGTCCAATTAGTGAATATTAAATATTGCTATGGAATATTTCAATTGTGTAAAAATATAAATTGAAGTTATAAAACTGAAAAGGCAGACTGTTTATCGCTTTTTTATTTAAAATGTAATTAAAAGTTAAAGTAAAATCCTTCATTATCAAATTCGGTATTAAAAATTAGGGTTTCGAACACAAAATTCTTTTTAAAAAGGAGAATCTAACCCCATCTGTTGAGCACTTTTACAACTACTTTTTGGATTTATTAAATCCAAGTGATTAGAAAAAGCGGCTGTTGATTCAAAAAGAATTATTTTAAAATATCAATTCGAAAATCAAAAAAATATTAAAATAATTCGCACGAACTGTTTTTATATTTTTTGATTCGGGAATTGATGTCACTTTTTTAATTCATTTGACGGACTACATTTCAATTTAAAACATCTTTTTTTAAATATTCCTTGTGAAATTTTTAAACAAAATTTGTTATTTAAGGCTAGTTTTATAGTCAGAACTTGGAACGTTTTTTGTCTTAAGTAAGAAATTTTGCTTGAAAATTTCCTGCTAACGTCAAATTTTGGAAACAAATCGTTCCAACCCAGCAAAAAAAATTGCAAGTCATGCTTTACAAACTACTTCTTTCAATGCTTCACAAGTATCCGTTAGTGTATTTTTACTGCTTTTTTTAGAAGTTATTTTGAACAACTTCAAAGAACACTTCTTTCATTGCTTCAAAGTATCCGTTATTACATTTTTACAGCTTTTTTAGAATTACTTCTGAACCACATCCAAAAAATCACTTAAGTATTGCTCCTAAAGAGTAATTGCTCTAAAAGTGATCGTAAAAAGTGATTTTGGTATCATTTGGCATTTCCAAACATAGGGTCCCGGGTTCGATTCCCGGCGGGGCCAATATTTTTTTTTATTTTTTTTATTCCATTAATTTTTTTTTAATATTTATAATTAATTTGTTTAAATTCAATATTAATTTAATTTTAAAATTTTTAAAAATATCTCTATATAAAAAATGGTGAGAAATTGCTTTTTATGCACCTGTAAAAATAGTACTGAAAACAATACTGAATTTAAGTGCACCTTTTACACTTGTTTAATAAGTACTTTTATTGAAGAGAATAAGGAACAATATCTCGCATTAACAAAGTGGTGTTTTTATGCCAGTTAACTTTCATATAAAAGAATAGCTCAGCGGTGGAGCGCTAGACTAGCAATCGTGTGGTCGCAAGTTCGATACCCGTTAGCGGCAAAAATAAAAAATAAAAAAAATAAATTTTTTTTCTGTAAATAATTTATTTTTTAACTTTTAATTGGTGAAAAAGAGCTTCCTTTGCACTCGTTCAAAAAGTACTGAAAAAATGTTGAAGTGGTATTACTCCTCTCCTATGATAACTCAATGTTAAAATCACTAGTGTTTATTTTAAAAAAGAAATACATCTAGATCATCAATTGTAGTGCTTATTTTGCTGGGAAGTTCTGACTATAAAATGCGCTCTTAAAAAGATTTAAGAAAGTTGGTCTTAATTATGATCATTCAGCTAAATCTATAGAGTTAAAAAAAACGAATGCATAATATTTGAACATTCCATACATCGAAAACTAAGATCTCTAGAGCAAAAAATTCTTATACCAGAGTTCAAAACTCAATCCCAATAACTGGCCAAATTTTGACTTTTTTAATAGATTTTTAGATCGTGTTTAATTCGGAAACTATGCATGGTAGAGAAAAAGTTCTTTTCGTTTATTTGGAATATAGTTTTTGACCAAGGTGCCCATTAGTGAAAAAAACCATACAAAAATTTCTCAACAAATTCGAATAGTCCATATCTTGCAATTAGGGAATGCAAAATCCCGCACTTTTTGATTTCCCGGGAAAGCGAGAAATTTATTTTGAATTCCCGGGATCCCGCAAGGGAAGTAAATTAGAAAATATTTTTAATAATTTAAAAATTTCTATAAAGAAAATATCTTAAAGACCTTAAATTTTTAAGTTCGTGAAAAAGCTCAGGCCGTAAGTGGTTTTCTTGGAATTTCTTTGAATTTTCGTAGTGGGAAAGAATTAATTTTATATTATAAATTATATCTCTAATTATATATGTGACCTTCTCCGAGAAAAGGGACCTAGTGTGTCAAAAACTTGGGAAAATCGATAAAAATGAGAAAATATCGATTTTCCCTTTTCTCGGAGAAGGTCACATATTAAAAAAAAATTAAATAAAAACTAATTTTTAGACAAAAAAAAACTTGTCCGTCAAAAAAAAAATAAAAAAATTAATATAAAAAATCATTTTAAATTGCTAAAATATATTTTTTAAGTTCCTTTTAGTGCCTGTTTTAAAAGCCACTTAAAGGTACTTAAAATGTTCGACCAAGTACACAAATTAATCAGTGTGTTCTTTTATTCAAAAATCTTACTACATTCATAGAAATAAATCTGTAAAAGCAGCAGAAGAAGTTATTAAAAATTAGTTAAAAATGATGCTGCAGATGAAACTGCTAAAATTAAAACTGTTAAATTTATAGAATTTTAGTTATATATTAATTAACTTTTAGTTAATTGAAAATATCAAACTGTACTGTAAAATCTGCAAAAAATGTTGCTAAATATTATTTTAGTAGACTAAAATAACAAAATTAAACTGTTAAAAATTGTTGGTTTTTAATTTTTATTTAAAAAGTAAGAATTGTTTTTTTTCGATCTTTTTAATTGATAAATTTCTAATTAATAAACTGTAATATCTACAAAATTTTTGCTATTTTTAAGCTAAATTTAGTTGAATGCAAATAGCAGTCTATTCTGCTAAAATCAGCAGAAATATTTGCTAAAAAATTGTAAACTGCTGTTTTCAAAAGGCTCGATTTTTATTTGCATTTAAAAAAAAATCGAAAAAAAACTGAAAATTTTTAATTTTTTTGGTGATTTTTTAGGGTATTAATTATTTAGCAAAATTTTTTGCTGATTTTAGCAGGTTAATTTGCTATTCTCCATTTACAAAAATTTAGCTCCAATATAACTAAAATCTATATATTTAACAGTTTTATTTTTGCTGTTCCAATATTACTAATTAATAGCAAAAATAACCTGCTAATTTAGCAGTTTTTTTCTGCAGCATAGTTTTAGTAGTAGTAGTAGTTTTAACTAAATTTTTTACGGACTTTTTTTTATTAGTGTAACAAACGTATTTACATTTTAAATAACTAAAAATGTTGTTATTTTTAACTGTTGAAAAATAACTAACAAATGTATTAAAAATAACTAACAATACCTAACAATTAACTGACAAATTTTTACTACAAAAATTTTAAAACAACTGACAATATGAGTAAAAACTACTGTTTTTCTACAGCTCATCCTTTTGGTATTATATAAGTACATTTCCCTTCGGTTACAAAAATATGTTACTTAATTACTTCAGCCTATTTAAAATGTGAAATAAAAATTTCAAACGGTTCTCCAGTTATTATGCTTTTACGCATTGGAGATACAATACAATTTTTTTTAGCTTTATTTGCAAACTAATAGTATATCAATAATAATAAATATAAACTAAACGAACGATATTTTTTAGTTCCTAAAAAACTAACAAAAATAACTGTTTACTGTAAAAATACTGTTTTGGTAGTTGTTTATTATCATAAAAAAAAATAACTGCTTTAAACAACTGTTACGAAATTATTTTCGTTAGTTGTTTTCTTAAATAACTACCATAACAGTTGTTTTGTATTTTTTTTTACCGAAAAACAACAGTTAAAAACAACAACTACTGATTACTACATAAACAAGTGACTGCACTGTGGGCGAGGATCGCCTTTTTTTGGCCAAAAGTACAATTCAGGTAAAGGGAAAATATGTTTATATATTCAAAATCTGGGATTGTTGAATATGTTGTGAGTGAAATATTGTATCATTGTGGTTACTCGTTGTTAGTTGGCATGAGTTCAAAGTCAAAATTTTTAATTTTGTGACATTTTTTATTTTATAATGATACAATAAAAAAGTGATAAATAAACAATAATTTGTTCCAAAAACAATCTCAAATTATAAAACTCAAACCAGTTATAAAAAAAAAAAATAGAAACCTGTTAAGTATTTACGAAAAAAGTAAAAAAATTATTAATTTTACCTGAAAATTTGGGTTTTATTGAAAGTCTTAAATTTTCAACAAAAAAAAGCTACAAAATGTTCCAAGAGATATTTGAAAAACTTGAATGCCAATGTGTTCCCTAAGATGTCTTCTACCTAGGTTTTTGCGACCGTTCATAAACTTTGGAGATTTTGGCCTTTAACTTCCTTCAGATCTCGATGATTTCCAGCATTCCAGAGGTTTAGTAAAAACTAAAAAAATAGCACTAAAAATTACCTTAAATGTAGGTTCTGGTTTTCTGACACAGACTAACCCCCTAAAGTCCGGGTTTGTGGGACATTTGAGTGCCAATTCTGAATAAGTACGAAATTAACCCTTAAACACATTTTAAGTTTTGACTTATTTCTGGCATTGAACTTAAATTTTCAACTTTGATGTCTTCAGAGACTTATAGTAGAATTTAATGACAAATATTTTTGCGGAACATTTTAACCCTATAACTCTTCAACTTATGGGTCTTTTTTGACACTTTTAAAAAAGGGCCAAAAAAGACCCTTTAATTGCTGAGTTATAGGGTTAAAATGTTCCACAAAAATGTCCCTCGTAGTGTTTTACATAGGTTCGCTGAACATATCCTATACCTAAAATGGAAGATTCACATGGTTTCCTATGCTGATTCACAAAGAGCGGAAATTTTAACCCCTAGGCTTGGCGAAAACTTTTAAAACGCCGATACATTTATATTTTGTGTTGTTGCTGCCTGAATCATTTGTCATCAGAATCTTTTTTTTTTTTTTTGGGACAGTGCAATTTATTTTCCAACACAACAATTCGAAATTTATGGCCACCATATTGGATCCGCCATATTGAATTTTTTTTAAGTTTGATTTCAGATTCGTAATCTGTTACCCAAAAACTTCCCCTGGTGGAAATTTGAAGTAAATCAGACGACATAAGAAATTTAAGGAAAACATTGTTTGTCGCCATATTGGATCCGCCATTTTGAATTACAAAATTTTAATTTCAGAGTTTTAATCAGCAGATCCTAGACGTATATAATTGATTATTTTAAGTACAATATATTAAAAACTAAAAATTAAAGGCCGCCATCTTGGATCCGCCAAATTTTATATTTATTATTTCAGATTCGTGATCAGCAACAACCAGACCCCGATTTGTGATATCTTTTAGTTTCATATACTCAATATTCTAGTTTTGGCCAAAATTCTGATATGCCGGCCCACTGTGGACTGTCAGAATTTCTTGAGAATAGGCAAAAATTGCAAAAACAAACTGTTATATCTGTGTTTTTGTTATTTTTAAGCTAAATTTAGTTGAATGCTAATAGCAGTCTATCCTGTTAAATTAGCAGAAATATTTATTAAAAAAAAATTGTAAACTGCTGTTTTCAAAAGGCTCGATTTTTATTTGAATTTAACTGACGATATTAAGTCATAGCCGTATGTTCTAATTTTATTATTTGTAAAGGGTGGTCGAACCATAATGCACGATGTTAATTGTGAGTCACAGCTTAACGTCAAGTTGTTTGCCCAACTTAATTTGATATTTCTTTGTTTCAGTGTTTGACAAATTCGTTAAGATTGCTGAAGCCTTTTACGAAAATGGGCGTTCAAATCAAAATGCATTTCGTGCACTCCGTGATTTTTTTGGTCGCATAATCGACCAAAATCGGGAGAATTGTGCGCAAATTTCAGCAAACCGGGTGTGTAGAAAATGTGAAAACTCCCGTGCATGCTCGCCCAGTTCGTTCTGGGCTGGCGGCGTCATCGGGCAGTACTTCTTCGAAAATGAGGTCGGCCAAGCAGTTACCGTGATTGGTGTTCGCTATCTCGAGAGGATAACGGACTTCTTGTGGCTAGAAATTGAGGATATGGACCTGGACGATATGTGCTTCCAACAGGATGATGCCACTTGTCACACAGCGAACGACACAATGGCTCTTTTGCTCGAGAAATTCAATATCCGTGTTATCTCATGTCGTGGCGATGTTAATTGGCCGCCACGATCATGTGATTTGACAACGTTGGACTTCTTTTTTTGGGGGTATTTAAAAGAAAAAGTGTACGTCAATAAGCCAAGAACAATTGAAGAGCTAAAGGATGAGACAATTCGGCACATTAACGACATTGAACCTCAATTATGTCTCAGAGTCATTAAAAATATGGACCATTGGATTGAGGTATGCCACCGAAGCCGTGGCGAGCATTTGGCCGATATTTTGTTTCACACATAATTGTCGTAGATCCTTCTATCATAATAAAGAATATTAAGATAATTCTCTTAAAACTTTTTGTTTTATTTACAATTAATCTCGTGCGTTTTACTTGGACCACCCTTTAGTATTTATAAGTTACAAATTGAATTTGGAAAAAAGGAACAATTAACTGAACTAACTAAAACAAATCGAAAACAAAAATTTTAATTTTTTAGGCTACTAATTATTTAGCAAAATTTTTTGCTGATTTTAGCAGGTTAATTTTTTATTTTCTATTAACAAAAATTTAACTCAAATATAACTAAAATTCTGTAAATTAAAAAAAACAAAGCTTTTTAACGCATAAATTTAGTAAATTTAAAATTTTGTTTATTTTTTATTCATTTTCATTGTAAATTTATACATTATGTGTGCACCAACTTTCACATAAAGTGTGTACATTTTTCGTTTACCCACAGACTGAATCAAACCAATTTATAATAGGATTACAGTTTCCTACTATAAGTTGGGTAAATTTCAACAGAATTTAATTAGAGTGTATACAAATAATACCTCCTTGACATTCTATCTTAAACTTACTTATAAAGTTAAATAAGAGTACTTAAATATAATTTGTTAGTTTCATTGAAACTCTATAATCACCTGCCATCAACAACAATTTCTGCATGTATGAGTATCATTAATAAGGAGATGATTTGATACACTCATAAATACTCGCATATAACAACTTTTTTTAAGTATTTTCTTACAAAAGGATTTTGTAGCAACAATAAGTAAAAGGAAAAACAATTTTTATGCTCATATATTACAATTGAACAATATTATGTTTCACATATAAATAAAATACACCAACAATAAAAGTAAAAACCACAAAGGACCATAAAACTAAAAACAATTTCACATACTCGCACACAAATGTATAAAGAAGGAAAAAATTCCTTTACGTTTTGTCACGTTTTTCTAACATGCATATGGTTAAAGTCAATATAAATCCTTAAACCCATGTGTGTATCGGTTGATACACTCAAAGGAATAATCGTGTTGATATAGTGTTTTATTATTAAGAACATAATAATCAAAGAAAAACTATTTAAAGTGTTACACTCAAAATATTCTAACCACATTTATGGATTTCAAATACATACAACACAAATGAAACATACTTAAACAAAGAAAAATTTTATGTGTTTTGTTAAAATGTTGGATTTTTGTTATGTACTTATTTGAAATATTAAGGCCAGATTTTTAAATTAATGTATTCTTTAAGTATTTTTTTGTTCGATAGTTACTAAAAATGTTCTTATATGCGATTGAAACAAAATCACCATACTGTAAATGTATTGGACAAAACACAGTGGTATGGATTTAAAATAATTCCACTATTTCCGATTTTAAAATTCACATATATAAAATCGAGAAATGCATGGTCACCCTGTTTTATACAGGGTGAATTACGAGATTATAAAGTTGACTAGAATTTTAGTGTTAAATCTTTTATATTTTGTAAATTTTACAACTGTAAATGCATTATATTTCGTTAAATACATAATTAGATAGAGGAATAGGTTACATGCAGTGCATTATTAGCTTTTTTGTTTTTAAATATATTTTATTGTTTGCGGCTCACCCTATGTAAAATATAGTAGGGTTGCATTTTATATGATTTTTGCGAAAACTTTTTCGATGCGTATACAGGAACGGAGTACTGGTAAAGCCAAATCCTAACGGATTTTTTATATTAAATATTTGGAAAACAGTCTCCACTTTCTAATATTTTTTTCTGTAGAGCTTGACAATTTGATTTGCTTAAATTTAAATTTGCCCTAATTTTTTCTCTGAGTGCACCACAGGAATTTAAATGATTCAAATTGTAAAAAAAAACTTTGTTTAGGAAAAAACTCAATATAAACGAGTAAAAAACTTAAAGTTGGGCATGGCAACTATAATATACTCTACACCAGTCTGGTTGCAAGCCAACTATTGTTTGACACCGAAATTCGATTGGATTGAAAAACCAGAAAAACGGTAAGAATTTTTGATTTTATATAACGGTAGCTATTTTTAGGTAAAATCGGGAATATGGTCCATCTGGGCGATAAGTCCAAATATGGATCGATCCCATCTAGAATAAATAGGCTTTGTTCTAGGGCACATGTAAGTAGTGTACTAAATTTCATCAAAATATCTTCATATTTGCGACTTGTAGCGTGCGAAAACGCTAATTTTAAGGGGACATTTATATGGGTACTAGATCCAAACATGGACCGACTTAATCCAAAATCAATATGCTTCGTCCTTGGGTCGATATTCAGTGGGGAGCACTATTGAGTACATGTCGCTATTTGAGAAAACTTATAAGTGCAGGCATACACATTAGGGCGGGTCAATTTGTATGGAGGCAAAAAAAATTAAAAATCGTAGGGGGGGGGGGGGAAATTATTCTACGAAGAATTTTAAGCAACTTTGCCCTGGAAACCATAGGTCTGAAATGGATTTCGAGCGTGCGGAAATTCAAAAATATGTTGTGAGTAGTGCTTCACTGCAATGTTTGTGTAAAATTTGCGTTAACATGTAAGCATTGTTAACCAGGATAATAGTTCTGGACTTTTTAGATAGGAGTCTTCACCGGCTTTCCTTATTCTAAGAAAAAACAATCTCAAAATTTTTTTATTTTTGACTAAACTGCTAAGCTGATGACATAAATCAGCCTAAAAATGAGCGCACGCTTCAAGTTGGTATGTTAAGATATTTTAATAAAATTCAATATACCGATTTATATCATCCCAGGGACGAAGCATATTAATTTTGGTTGAAATCGGTCCACGTTTGGACTTAGTGTCCATATAAAGTACCCCCAAAATTGGTTTTTCGCACGCTACAGGTTACAAACCCGAAGTTAATGAAATTCGGTTCATCGACTTATATCTGCCCAAAGTCGAAGTCTGTTCATTATGGTTAATATCTGCTCATGTTTAGACCTAGTGCCCATATAAAGGTTCCTCCCAAAAATGTTTTTTGCATACTACAGGTCTCAAATACGAATATATTTTAATGAAATTAGGTACGCTAATTCACAAATGCATAAGGACAAAGCCTATTGATTTTTTTACAATTGGTGAATTTTTAGGCTTAGTGCATGCCGACTATACGATACCCTACACTAGTCTGGTTGAGAGCCAAATAGCTTCGTCCTTGGGCCGATATAAGTCTGTGTACCAAATTTTATCAAAGTATCTTAATATTTGCGACATTTAGCGAGCGAATATGCCCATTTTTGGGGGACCTTTATACGGGCACTAGGTCTAAACATGGACCGATTCCATATAAAATCAATAGCCATTATTCATGAGCCCATTTGAATCCGTGTATAAAATTTCATTAAAATATCTTCGTATTTGCGAGCTGTAGTGTGCAAACAATATAATTTTGGGGGAACCTTTATATAGGCACTAGGTCTAACCATGGACCGATTTGAACCAAAATAAATAGGCTTTGTCCTTGGGCCGAAATTAGTCGGTATACCAAATTTTGTAGAAATATCTTAATATTTGCGCACAAAAATATGTGGATATACAGACTAACGGACGGACAGACGGATATCGTTATATCGAAACAAAATGTTATTCTGGGTCAATCGGTATACTTAAAGGTGGTTAGTTTCAATATTTTTTGGAATTATAAACATCAGCACAAACTTATTCCCTGTCCATGTACTGGTGTAGGGTATAATTAATAAAACTCATTATTCAAACTCATAAAGCACCACTTACAACATATTTTGGAATTTCCGCAAGCTCGAAATCCATTTTAGACCTATGGTTTCTAAGGCAAAGTTGCTTAGAATTCTTCGTAGAATCAAGTTCTGCAGTTACTATTTGGACTACAATTGCTGTTAATTTACTTAGAGAAAAATTTTTAAATGTTTTTGACAGTTATTTTTGTAAAAAACTACAAAAACCACTAATTTTTTTTAGTAGGTTTGTAATAAATTTTTTTTAAACAAATTTTGTTTTTCACGAAAATTTATTTTTAGACACAAAAGCTCTTGCTACCCCGAGGAACAAAAAAAACTTAAGTATGAAGACTTTTTTCGTAAAGAAACTTTTCAAAAATTATCTTTAGTTTAACCGAAATTTGTTTCGAAGGAATGAAAGATGTCATTCCAAGCAATATAACATGTTCGACCATTTTCGCCGCGGCATCCACGTTGTCGTCGAGGAAACAGAGTTTCCAATTAAAATGCCGGAAAAAATCGATGAGCTCAGTCCATCGTGCTTTTTCGTATATAAAAATTGAACGTTTCGTAGCTTGTGTGGAAACGTTTTGAAGGTTGGAGAACGAAAAAGATGCGGAAATGGTACAATGATCCGAATTGCCGAGAGGTGCAAATGTTCTTACTTCATACTTGTCAGGATAAGAAGTAAGGAAAAGGTCAAGGGTGGTTTGGCGTTCGCCTTCTACGCACGGAATGTGCGTTGGTTCATTCACTAATTGCGCCACGTGGTTGTGCGCAGCAAACAGCTCAACATAAAGGTCCTCAGGAGTTGTATGGCTCGAATGGCGAAGCCAGGAAGTGTTTTGAATATTAAAATCGCCAGCAACGACGATTTTACTACTCGGGCAACTCTCCAGAATTCTAGAGATGGAATCGGAAAGGACGTCGAAGCCATTAAGGGTATTCGTCCTCTCCATGTTTGTTCTTCTGTATAAAAACGCGAAATGCAAGATGTGTGACCTAATTTTGAACTTAACCTATAGTGAGTTAAATTCCGCATCATTACAGCGGATACTGGTACACAACATCGTTGCAAATGTACATTGCAAGACCCCGATAGAAAATGAAAAGGGATAGGGGTTGATAACCAGGTATATAGAAATCGTGTGCATCAACATCCCCACACACCTGGGTCCCACATAGGGCGAAAACATCCGACCTATGAAATCGAATGTGAGCAAATACAGAGAAGAAGTTCGCCCTCAGTCCACGTATATTGCAGAAGTCGAAGCGAAATATTCCTGTCATTACAATAAATTGAAATTATAAACCAAACATTATTTACGCAAGTAACAAAGCAAATTGTGACAGTTTTTTGTGTTCGTTTTTTTGTATTTGATATTTAAGACATTTAATAAGGCTCCTAGCCGAAAATAATAAATTCTCATTGGGTCTGCAGTTTAACCCAACAAATATTTCTAAAAAGTCGTCCCATGATATTTTCCTAAGCAAGAATAAAACTCGGATAGGTGAAAGCCTAAAGTGAATTATTTTTCACAATTTTTTAAATAAATGTTGGGATATTAACACATGAAATATGTCTAAATTTCGACTAACGAATAATTCCAAGAATAAAAAAAAATACAGTTTTCAAAAATTTTGTAATCTTTTAAGAATTTTGATTAATCGGTTAATCGTATTATATTATCAAACAATTTGTTACTCCAAATTTGGAGATTTTAAATTATTCGAAAAATTTTTTACCAAAATTTTTCGATTAATTGAACAACGATTAATCCTCTGCTTTTGGGAAATCGCTAAAAAAGAAAGTAATTAAGTAAGTTACTAGGCTGGTAAGTAATTGAAACCGTATATAAAGAAAGTGTTATAAAACTTTCAAAATTTTTCTTATTAGTTTAGTTTTAAAAAACTATTTTTGTTTTTAATTCATTCCTTTAAATCTCTGCTTTTTAAAAGCGTAAAAATTATTTCTTTATGCTTTTCGTATTTTTGTCACAAAAAGGCATTAAGTTGTTATTTAATACTACATTCGTTGCGATTTTATATGTATGAGTGCTGCGATTTGTGGCTTCATGTGTGTTTGTGTGAATAAGCATAAAAATCATTGTTTGTTCCACATGTTTATCCTTCATTTGTGTTGAATGGTAAAACTGAATTTTCTATATTCATACAAGTAGAAGTAGTTTTCAATGTATGCAATTTTGGTTTCTTTTTTGGTTTTACTACATGACTACAAACAATGACAAAAATCTTAAGAAAAACAAACAGTAAAGTTCTTAAAATTCGTTTCGCATTTTTTTCTTCAAATTTTATATTAGAATTTTTTTTCTGTACTTTTTTTTTGGAAATTTTTCATTGTTTTCTTTTGCTCTCTTACCATTCAAGCACAATATATTTTTTTGTTGGTTATTTCTTACAAAATGTATAATTTTGTTTCATTTAGGAGTTTTGTTTTTCATTTCGATGTAAACTATAAATGTCGTAGTATGAAATGGAAAAGGGAGTTAGCAGCTGATAATGAGAGTGTACATAATTAGTATTTTTTCTTCTTTTATTTGTAGAAACTGTATTGAAGAAGTCGTCTTTTCTCTAAAAGTGTACAAAAAAAATATTGTCAGTTATGCCCTTTTTGTAACTCAACCAACGCTACACTTCATGTTTGAACATTTATATAAAGTTCAAAGCAATGTCGTGTCTTATAAAATGTTTGTAAGTTACAAAAAAAAAAAAACAACTATAAAAATGTCATAAATTTTCCAAAGGATTTCATATTTCGTTGACATTTGTATAAAAGATGAAAAAAAAACAAAATAAAATGAAACGCATTTCTTTCCTTACTTGGTATTTATTTGGGGTAACTTGCATGATGGTCATATCCTCACATATAAACCAAAATTTACTACATACATACATATATGACCAAAAATGTCTCCTTTATTTTACTCTCCCCCAAAAAAATAACTGCCAGTAGTAGTTATTTTAGTTTATATTCAGTTTTATCTATATGTATGTATATTTCTCTCTCATGTTTTTCTGTCTGAATTTTGTGCAATAATGCAAAAAAGTTTTTCCTTTTATACTCATAAATTTTTTTAATATCTAAGAAATTTTCTAAATATAAAAATCTGTAAATGTCGAAGAAAAAAAATGCTGAATTTGAATAATTTTGTTAAGCATTAAAAAATATTGAAATGTGATTATCTTTATTGTACTTTAAAATGTTCTTGCATTAATTTCGATTCTTTTTCTTTAATTTCTTTTTAGGCTGTTATTAAGAAAACCCGCATTACATGCAAATGCCATGGTGTTTCTGGTTCATGCAGTTTAATAACATGTTGGCAACAGTTGTCATCGATAAGAGAAATTGGTAAGTTGTTGGTTGTATTTTTGGTCATAGCGCACAAAGGTATGCTATGGAATTATCTTTATAACAACTTAAAGCTGAGGTGGGCAAGCTTGAGTACACCTGAAATACTACTATTCAGAAAATTTTATGTTTTTGAAGAACCCAATCTTGTCATATATATCATACATGGGACTAATTAATTAGGTGGACTAATTAATTGATGATTTCATTACCATTGCATTGATATCAATTGTAATGAAATTATTTTCATTACCATTTTTTTAATTAATGGTAATGATTCTAAAATTTAATTTCATTGATTAATGACAATTATTTTAAATTTCATTACCATTGATAATGAATAAATTAAAAAAAATAATTGCCATTGGCAGAAAATCGTAAAAATGGAGTAAAACTCGCTGAAATGGATGATGGAATATGCTCATTCAGGCTCATGCTCATTTGAAATTAAATATTACTTTCCATTCCATTGTTATTTCTATCCAGGTAAAGTTTAACGGAATGGAATGGATCCTACTTAAAAAATTATGTTTTATAACTTCCCCGGCCAAACCCGTTGTTCGTTTTAATTTGTCTGAATTTTTTTGTAAACAAATGGTTTTTAATCAATTGTAACTAGTTTTTTTATACATTAGTGTAATTTCATTACCATTAGTAATAATTTTTCTAATGAAAAATATTTCATTACCATTAAATGGTAATGAAATTTTTTTCATTGTCATTAGTATGAACTAATGGTAATGAAATTTCAATGGTAATGAAAAATTCCCATGTATGATATATATTTCCTCATTAACCACGTTACGCTGATTCTGGATTCTGGAAAAAACTGTTTTTCAATGAAGAGTTTCCGGGCAATTGCTGTTTTAAAATTTTTTTCGATACACCATTTTTGTGTCAGTTTCTAAAAATGTTATCAAATCTGAATCATAAGATCGAATGTTTTCTTAAAAATTATTAATCCTCATAAATTTAACCATCATTTGAGCATAATCATGTCGGTAGGTATTCTAGGATATTTGACTGGCATTGCAAGCATATTGAAATTTGTATTTTCTTGGTTTTAAACTTGAGTAATAAGTAAGCAGTGCGCCATTAAAATGCTGTAATGTGGGATTCAACTTACTTGTTAAACACTTAAAATCGTGTTTGTGCATTAAACACTGTTTAAGTTAGCTGTTTTACAGTACATTCTTCTGCCCTTAAACACTTAAAATTATCATGTTTAAAATCGAATCACCTTTTTAAACGCGATACGATTAAGTTTAATGTTATCGAGAATGAAAAGTTGGAAATTTAAGAAAACATAAACAAAAAAATTTTTTAAAATGAAAGTTAAATAAAATGAACCCATTTAAAAGGTCACATCTGCTTTTAAGAGCGTATAACTTTTAACAGGAAGGCGATATTACAATGTCGTAGAAAGCATGTGTTACTTTGGGCATTGACTATAAACGATATTTAAAAAAATTACAAACAATTGACTTTAAGGGTTCCCTATAATAAAGGGGTATGGCATCACCCAAAACAAAAGTGATAACGACATCGTCATCACTAGGTGGCAATTTGTTCAAAAAATTGACAATTTTCTGTTTTTATTTAAATTGAAATAATAAAAAACAAAAAGGCAAAGCAAAAAAGTAATTCTCAAATTTTATTATTTAAATATATTTTGCGCTTGATTTTTTCTTATTTTGCGCAGTTGTCTGCAATTTTTGAGTTTTTAAATATAGGCTCAGCTGATACTAAAGTGATAGTAAATAGTTGCTCAAGTGATACTAAATTTCAGCGCCCCCTACCGCTGACTGTGTAAGCGGTAGGGGGCGCTATCTCTATAATTAATTTAAATTAATAGTCTCTCCTATAATGATTTTAAAAAAGTACATATTTTTGACTTTTTTCAAAGCACTTTTTTCAAAAAATTATTTAAAATATAAGGAAGAGTGGCGTAATAAAAGCGATATGTTGATTTCGATAAAGAGATGTAAAAAATTATTTAAGGGAAGCAAAATTCTGTGTTAGTTCGCACTTCAAAAATAAATTGACTGATTTTATCAAGGGTTATTCTTATTTGTAAAATTGTAAAATAATATTATTTTAGTAACTGACTGTAGTTTATTTAAAAATTTATCCGTACATTTATTTTTAAATGATTATACAGTTAAAATGAAAAGAAATATATTTTTCAACGTTTTTTTTGGCTTTTATTTAAAAATAAACTACATATACATAAATACGGATTTTCTATTAGAGTTAATATTTTCATTTAAAATGTTTTGTTAAAAAAAGAAACCCTTTTAGAGTTCTAGGTCAGTTAACAAAAACGAAATAAACTAAATATCATTTATTCTTACGGATTTTGTAGTTAATTTTTTGAAAGTTAATACTGAATTTAGACTGAGCAAAAACCACCTGGTTTTTGTACACAACTAAATTACAAAAGCAAAGTTATTTACACTAGTTACTTAGTTTTTCTTTGCCACATCACTTTTTTATTACACACTTTTCTTTTTTTTATTGTTAAATTAATGTAAAAAAAATTATTAATACATCTAACAATTAATAAAAATACACAATTTCAAACTAAAACAGAAATATTCTTAAAAAATTAAAAACATATTTTTTTGACACTTGCTTTACTTCTATATTCGTTGTAACAAGGCGTATCGAAAATTAATTATAAATGATACCGGGTGTATCAAAAAAAAAATTCCTTTTGATTTAAATGAAAAGTTAGTAGACCGGTTTTCAAGTGATTTACATTTATTTTAAATAACATTTTCAGTTAATTTAAACTACAAACTATTTTGAGTGCCTTAAAATTTATTTAACTCCAGTTTATGTAAAAGTAGACCTGGCAATTCAAGTAAATTCTCAAATTCAGTTGGAAAATTTACTACATCGCAACGCATCGGTTTCTTCCAACGATGTTTTGTTACCACCAGGCTAAATTTCGGAATATATAACCCAGTGTAGAAAATCATTACCAGATATGTGGTTATGTAACTACATACTTGGTAATGGTAACTAGTTACTTTTGTTATTACATTTCTTATTACCTTTATATGGCGATGTCGCAAAAAATAATGAGTTGTCGTTACACACCAGCATACGACAAATCAAAAAATATATCGTTACCTATGTGCTCACCAGTACTGACAAAAATAATGAGTCTAAAAATAGATTTTCTAAAAAATAAATTATATAAAAAAAAATATTTTTTATTGTATTTTTTTTTTTTAATAAAATTTACTGGTGCGGGAATCGAACCTGGGTCTACAGATTGCCTGTCAACAGCTCTACCATCTGAGCTATATCGACATGTAATATTTAATAGATAAAAACACAATTGGCCTGCTGCACACAAGTAAGCTTACTCGCCAACATACAAAAAATCAAAAAATATGTGGTTACATATATCCTTACCAGTGTTTAAAAAATATTGAGTCTAAAAATAGATTTCAAAAAATTTTCAAAAAAATCTCAAAAATTATTTTCTATTTGAAATAATGATAAAAATAAGTCATTATCAGTAACTCATTATTATATGTTTTAAAATAATACAGAAGGTAAGTGGGTGTCATTACTGGTATTCCAAAAAATAATGATATGTCATTACCGTTTCTACACTGGGAAGTTGCATTCTTTTTCTAAAATTTTTCCTCTTTTAATAAATTTGTTTATTTAGAAAACTACCGTCCTAGCTTCGCTGGAGGAGGAACCTACGTACCTAATTTCAACATCCTAGTTCCAGCAGTTTGGACAGGCCGTTAAGGGGCCACTTTACCTTTTTGAGCCCCCATTTTATAACGAAACAATCCAAAATTCAAAAAAGTGCTTTCGTATTAAGTTATCCCATACTGCAGGGATCCATATTTTAAATTTCAGGCTTCTAGCCAAAGGGGTTTTTACAGGGCATCACGGGTAAATTTTTCTTCTTTTTGCCCCTCCCTGCAGGGATTTCCAAAAATTCCTTCTTCGCGGCTGTCTACGATAGAGGAGCAACCTTCACACCAAATTTCAACTTCGTTGCCTCAGCGGTTTGGGCAGGCCGTTAAGGGGCCACTTTCTCCTTTCGACCTCTGTTTTTATTATGTTCCAGTGGTTACCGCATGCCGTTAAGGTTGGCTCTTTTCCAATTTTTAACCCCCAGTTTTACAATGTCCCTGTCCAAAATCCCAAAAATTACTTTCCAGATAAGTTATCCCATACTTCAGGGAACAAATATTTCAATTTTCCCCTTTTTGCCAGTCACGATAGAAATTTAAAAAAATCTCGTCTAGTGGACGTCTGAAATCTTGTCTTAGTGAAGGTATCTGTCTGGGGAGGAAAGAGAGTACTTTTTGAAATTTTATTTTTTTAAATGGTACTTTTTTGGAAAAAGATACTTTTTTTGGACAAAGTACTTTTTTGGGAAAACATACTTTTTTGAAAAAGTACTTTTTTCGGAAAAAGTACTTTTTTCGGAAAAAGTACTTCTTTTTTGGAAAAACTTATTTTTTTAGAGAAAGGTACATTTTTGAGAAAAGGGTGCTTTTTTGGAAAATATACTTTTTTGGAAAAAGGTACTGTTTTTGGAAAAGGGTACTTTTTGGAAAAAGGGAATTTTTTTGAAAAACGTAATTTTTTTTTGGAAAAACGTACTTGTTTTGCAAAATGGTACTTTTTTGGCCCCTTTTTGCCCCTCCCGCTAGGAATTTCCAAAAATATGACTTAGCGATAGTCTACACTGGACGAGGGATCTACGTACCCAATTTTAGCTTCCTAATTCCAGTAGTTTGGGCATGCCGTCAAGGGGGAGACTTATCACCTATTTTCCCCTCCCAGTGGAAATTCCCAAAAGTCCCGTCTTCGTGATTGTCTAAGACAGAGGAGGAACTTTCTTACCAAATTTCAACTTCCTAGCTCCAGCGGTTTGGGCAGGCCCTTAGGAGGGGAACTTTTGGCCTTTTGAATAATCCAATAATCCAAAAGTCCAGATTAGTTAGCCCATACTCCAAGGACCACACATTTTAAATTTCAGGTTTCTACCAAAAGGGGTTTTGGCCGGCCGCCAAGGGGGAGACTTTTAGCCTTTCCGGTAGGAAGTTTCAAAAATTCCTTATAAGCGGACGTGTACGCCGGAGGAGGATCCTACAGAAAAAATTTCAACATCATAGCTTTAATGGTTTGGGCTGGGCGATGTAGAGTCAGTGAGTGAGTCAGTCGTCACGTTATTCTTTTATGTATTGAGATTACACATTAGAAACGTAAATTAATGATACCAACCATAGACACCAACACACTTAAAATTTTTTACGGCCTTGCTTTGGATTCGAAGTTTTAAACACGTGCTTTCTGGATTCTTAATTTTGTACCCCAAAGTTGTGTCCGCAAAAACTTATACTAAACTTTTAAATGGCTTATGACACCAATATGTCAATCAAAAAGGAATTAATTCTTCAAAGCTCTGGTGTTAACTAATATTGCTATTTGTTATAAAATTGGGGATTTAAACTTATGAAATTGGGAGATACTGTTTAGTACAGTTTTCTACTGTAATCAAATATAATCAGTGTTGCCATATATTTTTTTAGAAAAACTGTAAAACAAAACCCATATGGAAATTATAAAAAGTCGATTCCATTAAAGCCATATGTATATGTGACCTTCTCCGAGAAAAGGGTGTATCAAAAAACCTAGTGTGTCAAAAACTTGGGAAAATCGATAAAAATGAGAAAAACATTAAAATTTTAATGTTTAATTTAAAACTTCATTTTCACACACTAGATCCTTTACTCGGAGAAGGTCACATATATGTCTTTTTGTATCAACGGTTTCATTTCGCCTTTTTACCAGTCTAATTCTGTAATAACTTGAACTACCGTTAAAATACCGCTAAATTACCGAAACACAGATTTATAACGGTATTTTGCAGATACAACAAAATGTAACAGGTAGTATTATGAAATAAAACCTGTGATATTAGGAGATACATGCCACTATTTTACTCGGAGTCCTAAAATTTTAATATCGGTATTGATGTGGACGTGGTAGGCAACTACCGTTATATTGAAAAGGTAGTGCTTGCCAACCATGGTTTTGAGATAGAAAACAGTTTTTCCCAAAGAAATAGAAATCTGAAGAAATTCCTGGATCCAGAAATATCCTGGACCAAAAACGAATCTCAAGAACTTAATTTTCAAACGTTTGGAATCAGTTTCAGAACCGAAATGAGATTTGATTACGTATTTTAAACCAGGGATATTATAGTTCAACCCAAGATTTTATATAAAAGTAAAACATGGAGTTATCATTGTTAGATTTTACGTATTTACTCATCATAAAAACCGTCTTCGAACAATTTCACTCGTTAACGAACGCTATAATTCGGGCCCTGATCCAGAGAACCGTCAATAGAATACCTGTTTAGAATATTTATATAAAATATATATTTTAAATTATTATGTGGTAACACGGGAACAATAATTTTTGAAAACTATTTTTAGAGTCAACCTGTCATGTTTTGTTATCACTTTAATTTATTTGTATCTACTATAGTATTCAATTAACCGACTTTTTATTTTAATCGATTAATTGCTCAAATAATTATTCGCGGTTTTTTCTTAACCGATTAAACGAATATAATTTTGAAATTAGTCGATTAATATAAAAAAAATGTATATAAAATAATGAACAATATTTTTATATTTTAAATCCCTCTATATAAAAAATTAACAAAAATAATTTCAGTATCTTTTTAAAAATATAATTGAGATCATTGTATCAACTGAGATCATATTTTATAAATATTTTTATCGTTTCTGTCCCCTCTGTCGCATATTCAAATTTTATCCAAATCGGAGTGTACCACACCCGCTTCCTTACATATTTTATGAAGTTACCCCTGGATTAGTCAGGCGCAAAAGTAGCGCTCTTTAATACGTTAAGACTTAAATGAGAAGAGAATATCTCGTAATTTGGGTTTTGTCTTTTTTAGTTGCATTGATCACATAAAAAACGATAATGTAGGGAGATATTCTTTTGAGAATCGATTTTACTTCTACGTTCTTCCCTCCTTTTATTTGATTTTGGTACACTCAAAATAGTTTGTAGTTTAAATTAACTGAAAATGTAATTTAAAATAAATGAAAAATCACTTAAAAACCGGTCTACTGACTTTTCATTTAAATTAAAAGAACTTCTCATTTATTTTTAAATGTTAATAAATTAACTACAAAATTCTTAAAAAAATAATGATTTTTCATTTATTTAGTTATTTTAACTTTCAAAAAATTAACTACAAAATCCGTAAGAATAAATGATATTTAGTTTATTTCGTTTTTTTTAACTGACCTAGAAATCTAAAAGGGCTTATTTTTCTAACAAAACATTTTAAATGAAAATATTAACTGTAACAGAAAATCCGTATTTATATGTAATTTATTTTTTAAATAAACGACAAAAACAGTTGAAGAATATATTTCTTTGTATTTTAACTGAATAATCATTTAAAAATAAATATACGGATAACTTTTTAAATAAACTACAGTCAGTTACTGTTATAATATTATCAGTTTAAAAACTAAACAGAGGATTTTGATGTTTAAAGCACCGTAAGTTGAAAATTGTTTAGAGTTTGTTTTCACGCATTTTGAAACGTGAAACTGGAACAAGATTCGGTGGTTTTGTTATAAAATTAAAAAATTGAGGAAAAATTTCCCTCGAACTTTAAAGGCCTCAAATTGCAATTTAATTTATAAAAATGAACAATTTTTTAATTTTATCACAAAGACAACAAAAACACAAAATGTCACTTTTTCCCAAGAAAAATAATAGTCTTGTACATTAAATTTCCGTGAAAACAAACTCTTTACAATTTTCACGTGAAACTGATTGTCGTGAAAAATCATTTTTTTTATATGGAGTATAACAGTTTTTTCACGTGAAACTCAAACAACTTACGGTGCTTTAATATGAAAAAACTAAAAAAAACTGTTTGAATGGAAAAAAAACTGGAAAACTTTATGAAGTTTTAAAAAACTGTTATATTCATGAAAAAACTGGAAAACTGTTAAGCATTCCAAAAAACTGGTAAAAACAGTTAAAACTGGCTATATGGCAATACTGAATATAATAGTGAAAATCAACAGAACTCCATATATATAATTTTTAAGCAAAACATAGCCTACTTTTGGGCGACCAGAAAAACTATTTCTTTCAAAGCCAGTGTCGCCAGAACTTTTAGTTCATTTCCTCTCTATTTTTAAAATTGAAATCACCAACAATTCCCAAAAATTTTAAAATCAGTAAATTGTTCCCAAATTGATTATTTAATCTAATTTTAACACAAACGCATTTTTAAAGATAAATTAAAAAAGCCACAACAACTTTTATAGCGATCTGAAATAATAAATTATTACAGACTTTAAAAGTGAAGGATTTATAGGGTTTATATTGAATTCTTATAAAATTGGGATATCATCTACAACTTTCTGGCAACACTGATAACAGGAGCGTAATATTTTCGTTTGATTGCTTGATACTAACTCCGTTAATGTTCAAGCACTCAATCAAGCACTACGAAACAAATACCGGGCGAATTAGTAAAGAGTACCGTTTTTAATATTTACCGGATCGAACAGTACTCAATGCGGGCAGTGTTGCTAGAACAATTTTAGATGATATCCCCATTTCGTAAGTTGAAAACCACAAAAATCGCCGCTACAAATTTTAATTCTCCATTAGAGGTGATTTAATTACAATTATTGATTACATTGGTTACGGCAGTGATATATTTCAAGTCATTGTGTACAGTAATACATGATATTTTCAGTAACAGTGCTTGTTTTTACACTCTTCTAAATAAAATGTATCTTTTTATCATGTTTATATTACCGACCGCAACTATTTACTTTTGCCGCAACAACTTTTTCTCGTTTAGAATTTTGGTCTTCATTGAAACAAAACAAAATAGATCACGTTTTAGAAGCAATATTATAGTTTCCATTAATCTGAGTTTAAACATAGAGTCAAAAAAGTTTGAGAGTTAAGGGCGGATTATGGGACCGTAAACGTAAATGTGATGTAACTGTACCGTGCCGTATCTAAAAAGTACACTTATAGATTACCGTAAACGACATTACTATTTAGCATCTATTTCATGTGGTTTTATATTTTATTCTAAATTTTTCCATTTATTTGTTAATTCTTATTCCTTATTTGTTGTTTGAATCAATTTTCTTTATTCATTTCATATTTTTTCCGAGTAAAATCACTCAGCTGTTTCGATGCCGGATAGAAAATTCTGATTTCAACAGAATGATCCGGCAAGTTCGTTTACATTTACGTGTTAGTAACCATTCGTACACATTTCTTCTTGTGGTATCGGAACAGCTGATTCGTTACAGATACGTTTACGGTTGGGTAACTCAGGCTTTACTATATGACAGTTGTTTGTGTAGTAATCAGTAGTTGTTGTTTTTAACCGTAATAACAGTTGTTTTTCTATGGCAAAATACAAAACAACTTTTATGATAGTCATTTAAGAAAACAACAAATTAAAAGTAGTACTGTAATTTCGTACCAGTTGTTTAAATCAGTTATTTTTAACATCGTAATAAACAAATACAAAAACAGTATTTTTACAGTAAACAGTTGTTTTTGTTAGTTGTTTAAAAAAGTACAGAATTTCGTTGAGTTTTAAAAATTCTTGTTTACCCAGGAAAAAAAATGCCAGCAATGCTTTACAAACTACTTCTTTCAGTGCTTCACAAGTATCCATTAGTGTATTTTTACTGCTTTTTTAGGAGTTATTCTGAACAACTCCAAAAAATCACTTCTTTCATTGCTTCCAAAGTGAACAACATCCAAAAAATCACTTAAGTATTGCTTCTAAAGAGTAACTGCTCTAAAAGTGATCGTAAAAAGTGATTTTGGTACCATTTGACATTTCGAAACAGAGGATCCCAGGTTCGATTCCCGGAGGGACCAATATTTTTTTTTTTATTTTATTTATAATTCATTTGTTTCAATTCAATATTTTTTTAATTTTAAAATTTTTAAAAATATACATATATATGTAGTAGGCCGGGTCGATTTGTGGGGAGGCAAAAAAATCGCCCATGCCTCAGGGAAAATCGTATTCTAGGGATCAAAATAAGAAACTTTGCCGAAGGAACCATACCTCTAAAACGAATTCTACTACCCCCCAACTGTTGACTTTTGTCCCGTAGGGTCAAGTTTTGAAAAATCACACTTTCACCCATTTAGAGTGCCCCAATCGAGTCCAAATGTATGACCGACCCCCACTAACTTTGGAGGACCGATCCACCCATGCCAGTGGCACACCCCCTGGAACTCCCCTGGGGGGTTCCCCATACAAACATTTTAAAAAATCACCATTTTTGTCACTTTTTTTTATTCTTTTTTATTTATTTTTATTATTTTATTTATTTTTTCTCCTTAGAAATTTATTTAGTCAGAACATATGTAAATGAAAAAATTAATTTAACTTAGTAATAGAAAAGAAAAAATAAAAAATTACTGTTTGAAGTCTTTTTTGCTTTCAAGTCTGGGCAATTTCGCACGGCTCTCTAATGTCGTCGCCATAACAGCCTCTACATTTTCCGGTGTAACTCGTTTGGAAACGCTAGCTAGCAATTGAATGTGTCGTTCTGTTTCTTGTATGTGTGATGGAATTTTTGGATCATTAAACGGTGGATCATCTTGATTTAAATATTCTTTCAAAGTATCGTATGGAATGCTTCGCGTGAATGGTGGTTCAAATACGTCATTTATGTCATATGCCCATAAAGTACTTACATGTAAATTAAACGTTAATCTGACTACAAATTCTGTTAAGCAAGTGCGCCTTTTATTACTTCTGGAAAATCCTTTATGATAATTTTATGCTCAATTCTACCTGTAACCGATTTTGTTGTCAAAACTGCCCATAAAGTACTTACATGTAAATTAAACGTTAATCTGACCACAAATTCTGTTAAGCAAGTGCGCCTTTTATTACTTCTGGAAAATCCTTTATGATAATTTTATGCTCAATTCTACCTGTAACCGATTTAGCTTAAGTAAGTTTACGACATGCAGCTGTATCTTGTGGTGGCTTAAAAAACCCACACAACCTATTTTACGACCTGCAACAGAACGACACGTTCAATTGCTAGCTAGCGTTTCCAAACGAGTTATACCGGAAAATGTAGAGGCTGTTATGGTGACGACATTAGAGAGCCGTGCGAAATTGCCCAGACTTGAAAGCAAAAAAGACTTCAAACAGTAATTTTTTTTATTTTCTTTTCTATTACTAAGTTAAATTAATTTTTTCATTTACATATGTTCTGACTAAATAAATTTCTAAAGAGAAAAAATAAATAAAATAATAAAAATAAATAAAATAAATAAAAAATAATAAAATAAAGTGCCAAAAATGGTGATTTTTTAAAATGTTTGTATGGGGAACCCCCCAGGGGAGTTCCAGGGGGTGTGCCACTGGCATGGGTGGATCGGCCCTCCAAAGTTAGTGGGGGTCGGTCATACATTTGGACTCGATTGGGGCACTCTAAATGGGGATTTTTCAAAACTTGACCCTACGGGACAAAAGTCAACAGTTGGGGGTAGTAGAATTCGTTTTAGAGGTATGGTTCCTTCGGCAAAGTTTCTTATTCTGATCCCTAGAATACGATTTTGAGAAATTGCTTTTTATGCACCTGTAAAAATAGTACTGAAAAAATATTGAATTGAAGTGCACCTTTTACACTTGTTTAATAAGTACTTTTACTAAAGAGAATAAGGAATAATATCTCGCATTAACACAGTGGTTATATGCGAATTTTTTATATAACAACCCAGCGAAAACTTGGTAATGACTGGTCATTACTACATGCATTACTTAGATCTCATATCTCATTACCCTTTAAATTATTTTTAAACTGAATGTAATGAGTTACCCATAATTATACCCCAAATATTACTATTTCACAATAGCTGAAACAAATAATATTTGTTCTAAATCATTGAAAACCATAATTATGGCGTAGCCTAGTGGTTAGCGTTTTTGCCTGACAGACATGAGGATCGCTGATCAACTCGTGTTAGCTTCCATTATTTTTTTTTTGTAATTTATATTAAACATCTATTTATGGAAATGTTGATGTTCATTAAGCAGTATTTAATAACAACAAGTTTTGTGAAAAATAGACATGTATAACAGCTGCCACAATGAATGTGTACATACGTTAAAGCATTAAAAATCATAGCGATGTCGTAGTCTAATGGTTAGAGTATTTGGCTGACAATCGTAAGGTACGCTGATCAATTCGTGTCAGCTCCTATTGGTTTTTAAATTTTTATACTTTTTTAAATTTATATTCAGCATCTATTTATAGAACAGTTGATAAACTACTTACAGGTAACATCAGTGTAATGACTTTCCTCCAATGACATCACCATGTTAAAATAAGTACATTAAAAAAAGTCAGTAAAGTCAGCAAAAAATGTTGCTGTGTCAGCAAAATTTTAGTCAGGAGCGTGCTTGCAAAAAATTTGGTAATTTCAGCAAAAGGTTTGCTGAAAATTAGCGAGCTGATTTTTACCAAAAAAATAGTAATCTTCAGCAAAAGTTTCGCTAACATTTAGTCGACTGCAAATGAAAAAAATCCTTGCTAAAATCACTAAACTTTTTGCTGAAAATTAGTAGACTGAAAAAAACTCAAAAAACTTGTAGCGAAATTTTACTTTAGTTAATTTATTTGCTGAAAATTTAAATATAGAATATGTGTAGAGTTGTTTTTCTTTTTTTTTGTCATTTCCGTTTCCAGACAAGCTGCGACATCTACATATATCTTGTCTATCTGGTTGTCGTCCACGCTATGCATGCGGTTATCAGGACAATTTTTGTAGGAAAATAAATTAGTAAAATATTAGTTCAAAATTAGTTTAGTGCTAAAAAATATACCTAAATTTTTTGCGTAAAACGGAATTTCAGCAAAAAAATTGCTGAAAACTAGTACACTTGATATACAAGACGTTTTACTAATTTTTCTACTAATTTATTTTTTTGAGTGTATTTCAATAATTAAAAGGTAACTAGTGACCACTTAAGATTTCAATACCTGAAACTCATTACATGGTAATGAAAGGTTTTGCTGGGATATTACAAGCAAAGGATTCAAAAATTTTGAGATTTCATCTAAAAATGTTTACCACGATTATAACCAACTTCGCCTATAACGAACTAAATTGTACGGTACTTACGAGTTCGTTATAACCGAATTCTACAGTATTTGGTATTAAATTAAACAAAAAATATATAAATATTAAAAATATCTTATTAGAGCAATGCCTTTGGCAGACTTTTCTGCCCCATTGATTTTAGTTATGACGATTATTTGACGATTTTTTACAAAATTCTTAACGATTTATTTTTGACGATTTTTAACCAAAAGCTCTGGCACTACTAAAATTAAATTACTGTTATTTCTCTTTTTTTATTCAAAAAGGTGACTATTTACGAGAAAAATACGAGGAGTCCACAGAGGTGAAATTAAATAAACGTGGACGTTTACAAGTTAAAGATCCACAATTTAAAGTACCCACAGCACATGATTTAGTGTATTTAGATGAAAGTCCAGATTGGTGTCGAAGTAATAAACAATTACAATGGCCAGGTATGTAAAATGAACACTAGCCAACACTGATTTTAATACATAAACTATTTCAAAAACTAAACATAATGTTTTATTATTTAAGGCACACATAGTCGTATTTGTAACAAAACCTCTAATGGTTTAGATGGCTGTGGTATTCTTTGCTGTGGTCGAGGTTACAATACCAAAAATATTGTGGTGCGGGAGCGTTGCAATTGCAAATTTCATTGGTGTTGTCAGGTTAAATGTGATGTTTGTGTTAAAATTATAGAAGAACATACATGTAAATAATTTTCAATGAAAATCCTCCAGAATTTTAATAATAATGTAAAGATTTCTGTTTTTTAAATAAAAAGCTTATATTTAAAAATTTGCTTATAAAACTTTATTATACATATAAAAACACACAAACAAACTTAATTTATTTAAAATAATTTAAAACTAATTTATAAATCTATAAGTATAAGAATTGAAAAAAAAGAAACAAAATGTTATATTTCTTGAAAAATATAAAATATTTAATAAAAAAAGAAAATATTTTAAAAATTCCATATATATTAAGATTAAGCTAAAAATAAAGTAAATGTATTTATTTTCCGTAAAAAAAAGAATCTAAAATTAACTATAACTTTTGTAAAAATTCATATTACAAAAAAATATAAAAACATGATATTTAAAATTGAAATAAAATCTAAAAATCTGGCAGCTTTATATAATTTATTTAATATAATAATTTCATACATCAAACTTAAACTTCAGTTCACAAACCTGTAGTGGGATTCTCTAACTTTTTAACGACAAAATTCGATAGTTAAGTTGTCAGTTTACTGTGAAAATTTGTCAATTTAACTACCACATTTTGTCGTTAAAAAGTTATAGAACTGCCCCACTGGTTTTGAAATCAAAACCATTCGAAAACTTGAACTTACATTTTTTTTTTTAATTTTCTATTGTTATTATAATTTTATTCCAATATTAAATATCATCTTTAAAGCCCTAAACAATAAGTGATAATTAATTTAAAATCTATAAGACTTTCATTTAATATAAGTTCACCTAATACTTAGAATTGTAACTAGTTTTTAAACAAAATAAATTTTAGTTTAGTTCATTTTAATTAAAAAGCTTTATGTATAATTTTAATTTTAGCAAACATACAAAACTAAATGTTTTACACAAAACCTTTTAGTAGTATTAAATGAATTAAACAGTTGACTCATTATGTAAAAAAACACAAATTTATTATTTATTTTACAAAAAATACTCATTTTATAAGAAAGAGAGTGAACACAGTTATAGACAGTGTTGCCAAGTCTTTTTTACAAATCCCCCTAAGTTTTCCAAAAAACCCCCTTAATTTGCTCTATCGCTAAAAACTTCCCCCTAAAATAAATTTTCCCAAAATTCAACAATTTTCGAAGTTTTTATTTCAAATTATTTTTAATAAATGCAAATAATTGCTTTTTTATTTTTAAAATAAAAAAACTTCGTTATATTTTAGCTGCATTTCTTTTCTTTCCTAGTCACAGTCTAAAATTTTTCAACTTCAAAAATATGTAGGCTAAAAGAAAATAAAAATGTATGTGAAAAACTATCAACAATTTGGCAAAACCAATCATTGGACTCTAAAATTTAATTGCTTTTTAAGCCAAAACTAGCCCTAAAATGATTTTCTTACCCCCCAAATTTCCCCCTAACAAATTGGTACCCTCTAAAATCCCCCTAAGCGGTTGAAAACCCCTAAATTTAGGGGGAAAACCCCCAACTTGGCAACACTGGTTATAGATGAAATTTGAGCAGAAAATTCAGATATCAATTGTAAATAAGGTTGCCACATGATTGTCAAGTTATTTTGGGTGTTGTCAAACTTCAAGCTTTTTATTTGCAATTAAAAAGAATTTCATATAGAGAAAAAGTAACAATTAAAATTACTTTGATCAATTAACATATAAACTAACCACTGACAAGTCTTTGGGTGAGATGAAAATTCGTTAGTCTGGGAATTCCCTTGTGTCTGTTAAAAAAATTATCAATAAAAATGATTTCTTCTTCTTCCTGTAAATCAACTTTAGAAAAAAAAAGTCTTTAGTAATTAATTCTAATATTAATTACGATTGTCCTATGCGTCGGTTATAACTAACTCCCACTGGAGCATAGGGCGTGTCGCACAGTGCTTTCCCCATAAGCAAAATTAAAAAAAAAATGTATGCGGAAAGTTAGTGACTTATACATTTTTGAATTCAGTATTTCCTCTTTTTCTTAACAACAGAGGGCGCTAAAGTCAAAAAATTTTGAGCTAAAATAGTTAAACGAAAATCTAATTTTAACTGCTTTACAAAAAAAATTGGAAAAAATTAATTCTTAAAGATAATTCTTTGAAACACAGTGGTTATTCACTATATTCGCAATAAGCAGAAATTTTTTAAGTGAAATTTTTTTAAAGAATAATATTTGGTGGCATCGAAAACTTTAGACATTTTTTGACTGGAAAGTTGCTTAAGTTTAGTAGAGTAAAAAAAAAAAAATATGAAATAACGTGTTTTTTTTTATTTACTATTTTAGGACATTTTGAAGCTCTTTAACAGAATTTGGAAAAAAAAATGTTTTTTTTTAACCGAAAATTTAAAATTTTTATACATTTTCCAAACCCTTTTACCTGAGTTTCAACAAAGTTAGAAAGAGTTAAATTTTAAGGTACCACCAAAAATTGAAATAATAACGTTTTTTTTTTTTTTTTTAAAAGAACTTGAAAATTAAAACACAAGCTTCGGTTTTATGTGGTGTAAAAATAAAAAAAAAATTCAAGAAACTTTAAAAAAAATTTAAGTAATAACACTTCTTTTACGCAAAACCTAAAATTTTATAAAGTTTAGAGAAATTTAAAAAAGATATAAAAAAAACAAGTAATTTTTTTTATACGATTTAGATAGTCCATTAGGATATATAATTTTCAGTAAAAAAAAATTAAAATTTTGAACCGCAAATTTAAAAATTTTAACTTTTTCTACATATCCCAATTTTTCAATTTTATGTACATATGTATGTATGTAGATGTATATTAGACCACCCATGAAATGTATAAGATTTTCATAAGTGCTTTTTTTGTTCGCTCCACTGGGCATAAAAAATAATATGTGTACAAAAATTGGATCTCTCCGGGGCATACAGGCCAGTCAGTTTGAAATTTTGACCCTAAAAATTTCCTAAAAACACTTCAAATATTTTTTGCGCCATAACTTCTAAATTTGACGTTTTTTGAAAATATACTATATAGGCATTTTTATCTAGAATAAGAAGACAAACACTTCCTTCATACTATACTTCTACCTAGGTATGATGTATAGTGAAGTTTTAAGGGGGAAAAGTCAAAATTTGTGTGAAGACTTCATTTTAAACGACCCTCGATAAAATTTCGACAGCGACAATTAAGATTGGTTTTCATTATTTTGTGTAGTAATATATCTAGTTTTCATAAAGTAATTACATTTTTAACAAATATCGGTTATTCCGTGACAAATTGACCAAAATTTGACTTTGAAGTATCGGTTTATTATACATATATGTTGTATGGAAACCCTTAGTAACAAGATTTAAATACGCTAGAACCCAGAATTTGGTGAGGTTTTAAAAAAATGCATATGCAAAAAATGGGGGAGGTGCGGTGGGGACAAATGGCTCCTCATCGGGGTCAAAGGTGGTGGTGAAGGGTTAAAAATCCACAAAAAGCCCCACAATTTCCCCGGAGTCGCCCCTAGAGCGGTAAAATGTAAGACAGACCCCTATTGATTTGTCTTTTTCAGCATTTTTGCCGAACATACCTATCCCCTATTTCCAATCTGTAAGAGGGCTCCCAAACAAATGACATTTTTATTAAATTTACTCTTACCGCTTTAACTGTCCTAAGAATGTCCCTAGAGAAGTCAAATATATCACTGACCGCAATATTTTTTTAGTTTCAACATTTTCTGGGAACATTTCTACCCTCTATCTTTAACCCTTAAGGCGGTCCCCATACAATTTTTTTATTTTTTTATAATTTTTTTTTATGAAATCAGTCTTACCAGTCCCATGGTGCCTCCTAGGTGGAATGTAAGATCGTCCCCCATTAAATATTTCTTCAAACATTTTTCCCGACATACGTAGCCCCTATCTCTAATCTGTAAGAGGGCTGCCATACAAATATGACCTTTTTATAAAATTTCGTCCCACCTCTCTAACAGTCCCAAGAGTGCCCCTAGAGGAGTCAAATGTATGACTGACCCCCAACATTTTTAAACCACAATATTTTCTCGGAATATATCTACCCTCTATCTTCAACCCTTAAAGCGGTCCCCATACAAATTTTTTATAGTTTTATAATTTTTTTTTCATGAAATCAGCTCTTAGCGGCCCATGGAGCCTCCTAGAGGGGTGGTATGTAAGAACGATCCCCATTAATTTTCCCTCCCATTATTGTTTCCGAACATATCTACCCTCTGTCTCTACTGCCTAAGGGCGCTCCCATACAAAAATTAAATTTTTTAAAATTTACTCCCACCGCTCTAACTGTCCTCAGGGTGCCCCTAGAGGAGTCAAATGTATAACTGACCTCCAATATTTTTTCAACCCTAAAATTTTTTCGGAACATACCTACCCTTTAATTCCAACCCTTAAGGTGGTCCCCATACAAATTTTTTAGTTTTTATAAATTTTTTATGAAATCGAGGAGGGATTTTTTTTGCTAGGACTTGTTAAAGTGCCACGCCAGCGCTTTTCCGTTTGTATTTTTCTGGCTGGGTATTTACTCCATTGATAAACCAAGAAATATAGAGAATTAATCGAATATGCTGCTCTATAGCACTACATTTGCTTGTGCACAACGTATAATAAATATGTACTTAAGTCCGATTTTGGTCTTTCTTTCGTGGAATAAGAGATCTATGTTGCAAATGTAATTAGTTTTTAAAATAACATATCTTACTCTACAAAAAAATGATAACCGATCCTTACTGTCTCTGGCCAAATTTTAACGAGTGCTGTTTAAGTCTTAACCTAAATTTTGCTTTTATGCGCTTAAAACAGCACGAGAAGTAATAGTTAGATCAAAGATTAGTATGAAGAGAGTGTTTGTCCTCTCATTCCGCATAAAAACATTTATATTGTATTTTTTCGGAAAACCGCAAATTTAGGAGTTATGGCGCAAAAAAGCTATGAACTGGTTTTAGTAAAGTATTAGGGTCAAAAGTCCAAACTGACTGGCCTGTATGCGCCCGAGAGATCCAATTTTTGTACACATATTATTTTTTATGCCCTACCTATCGGAAACTGCCGGTGGAGCGAACAAAAAACTACAAATTTGCAAATTTGGGTGGTCTAATGTATATGCTGTCGCTTAAAATACGATTTGTCGATTTTTATTCATTACACTGCCAAGTTTTAATATAGTAGGTTCAAAATTGAAGAATTTAATTTTTTTTACAAAACTTTAACCCTTGCTGAATTGCAGCCGAAAATGGCCCATTTTTGAAAAAGAAAATAGCCTATCAATTAAAAATTCACAAAATTCGAAATTTTTGCAAACACTAGTTTTTTATTTAACTTCTTCATTAAATATACTTAAAATTATTCAGATACAGAATTTTGGTTTCGCTGGATATCATTAACCCACTTTAACCTAGAACCGAAATGCCCATAAATTTAATAGAAATGAAAAAAACGTTTTCTTTTATTTATTTGTCAATTTTTTTTAAAATACATAATTTGGAAATGTCAAAAGCTATTTTTGTAACATAATAGTTATTATCAGGGCACGGACTTTCATGCAAATGCATGTTTGTAGTCAGTGGCCCAAAAATGATGTTGACCAAATACTTTTCCGAATCAAAGAATTTGCAAAAAAAAAATGGCATCGATTTGTTGTTGCATATTTTTGCAAATTTTGTTATAAATGCATATTTTGCTTTTAAGTGCATATTTTATTGCATATTTTATGATTTTTATTGCATATTTTTGCATATTTTGCACATTATTGCATATTTTTTAATATTTTTAAATATGAAATTCGATTTAAGAATTCATACTTTAAAACTAAAAATAATTCTAAAGAATTAATTATTTGGAAGCTCTGTTGGTAATATAACACTACACTAGAAAGAGAAACACATAGTATACAGTATGTTGTCATCCACTAACACATTTTTTATAGATGTAATTTTAAATTAACGTTTTTGGGTGTTATTGCTCACAAACAGAACGTTGAAAAATTTTATAAAATTTGTTATAACGAAACTTGTCCCCGAGCATTAATTTCTCCCACTTTTTTTTCTGAGTTACGAAAGTGAGTACGATTTTAGAGTACACATATTTAAGTTCTATTTTATAATAAAGTTTTTTTCAGGTAAAATGCCACACACAAAAATATATTTAACTACCCAGAAAAATTTTCTTATCCAAAGAATCGATTGTAGAATAGCTACTTTTCATTCACAACCTCTTCTACTGTCGATTCTAACACCGATTATTTTTGTTTGAAATTGTCCCAAAAGCAACCACTTCTATACATACAAAGTGGAACCGGTTGCCCTAGAATCAGTTCTGGAACTGATCACACCTTTCCTGGGTGTGTGTATTTGAAGACATATTCAGTGTGTTCGTTTACTCGAATTTCTTACTACTTTTACTACAATTGCAAAGTTGTGGTTACTTTTTGTATTGAATTTTTCCAGCTGTAGTAAATATAGTAACTTGTAGTAAGTAAACGAACAAGCTTATTGTAACCGATACCTTAATTTTTAAGTTTATGTTAGTTTTTAATAAATATAATTAAAAAAACATTTATTTTTAATTGCATATTTTTTGGTTTTTAGTGCATATTTCGTTACAAATGCATATTTAAGTGCATATTTTCCATTTTATAGTGCATATTTTCGATTTTTTAGTGCATGAAAGTCCTTGCCCCGGTTATTATTAAAGAAAAATAATAAATTGAAAAAATGATAATTCGGGTTTTGTGTGGGGAGTAACTCCTTTCCAGGACATTTTATGAAAATTGATTTTATTTTTTTTAGCAAGTTCCCAATATTTTTGACCATGTGTTTGTCATATTGAAGGTTTTGCTAAAATAAAATAATATTGCACCATAAAAAAACTTGTAAAAATTGAGCAATATTACCGCTCGTCTGAGGCGCCCTTAAAATTGATAATGAATGAGAAAAAGGATATACGGAATATAGTCATATCCTTGCACCGAATGAAACAAAATTTGCCACAGAGATAAAAAGTATAATGTTATAAACTATTGTAAGTTTTTAGTCCATTCCGATCATAAATCTATCCAAAATATAATTTTTGAGAAAAAGGATATATGGGAGGTAGTCATGTTCTTGCACCAAATGAAAAAAAATTTGCCACAGAGCTAAAAAGTATAATTTTTTAAACTGTTCTAAGTTTTTAGTGCATTTTGATCATAAATGTAGTCAATATATGGTTTTTGTGAAAAAGGATGTATGGGAGGTAGTCATGTCCTTGCACCGATTTTTCCGAAATTTAGAATTTTTCTTAATTTTCATGTTATAAACCAGCATACCAAATTTCATTCTTCGGCGATAACTCCTCTAATTTTGCCGATTGACTAGATGGGGACGAAGCACTGTGCGTCGGTATTCATTCAATTCTAGTTAATTCAACTTTTAGTCAAGGAATTAAATTTATTTCGTTTAATTCCCTAAGGAGTTAAATTTTTTTCGTTTAATTCCCTGAATTAAATTTCAATTCCTAGGGAATTAAACGAAATAAATTTAATTCCTTGACTAAAAGTTGAATTAACTAGAATTGAATGAATTCCTTGACTTAAAGTTGAATTAACTAGAATTGAATGAATTCCTTGACCAAAAGTTGAACTTGAATGAATTCCTTGACCAAAAGTTAATTTAACTAGAATTGAATGAATTCCTTGACCAAAAGTTGAATTAACTAGAATTGAATGAATTCCTTGATCAAAAGTTGAATTAAGTGCACAGTTGAATGAATTCCTTAGCTAAAAGTTGAATTAACTAGAATTGAATGAATTCCTTTACCAAAAGTTGAATTAACTAGAATTGAATGAATTCCTTGTTGAATGAATTCATAAAATTTTATGAAGGCATTAGAAAACAATTAATGAATTCCTTTAATATAAATCGAATGAAAAAAAAAAGAAATTCATTCAATTCCTTAAGTTTGGTCAGGGAATATTCATTCCCAAAATATAAATTCAGTTCAAAAAAAGGGAATTAGGGAATTAATTCTTCGAAGCTCTGATCTCTACTCTAACGTATCCAAATTTTATCACAATCGCTCTTGTGTAAAGCACAGTAAGTTGTTTGAGTTTCACGTGAAAAAACTGTTATACTCCATATAAAAAAACTAATTTTTCACGATAATGAGTTTCACGTGAAAATTGTGTAGGCTTTGTTTTCACGCAAATTTAATATATAAGACTATTATTTTTGTTGTGAAAAAGTGACATTTTGTGTTTATTGTGATTATATCTTTGCTATAAAATTAAAAAATTGTTCATTTTTATAAATTAAATTGCAATTTGAGACCTTTAAAGTTCGAGTGAAATTTTTCCACGTGAAAAAAAACTTACGGTGCTTAATGTGTGAATTCGTAAATGCTTAATAAAACTATATGAATGAATGAAAAATTTGTTTTGTAAGCTTCCTATAACTTTATAAAGTATTTATGAACTTACACATGGGTGATATCAAAAAATGTGATAAAAACCATGTAAGCAGCTAATATCTAATGCATGGATTACATTTGAGTTACATATATATTTCGATATATATCAACGCATTGTCACCTGTTTTACGAAATTTATAACCAATTTTATAGGCCAAATGTAAACTCCGTAACCAGTAACTCATAAGGTTTTTCAACTTTAATAGCTTATATTTTAATAACCAATGAAGCTAAACACTAACTGTAAGAATTTTTATGAAGAGAAAAAGTAACGCTTTTAAGAAAAATTAATACATTTTACAAACTTTTTCGTATATCTATGCTAAAACGACTTCAACTCTGTAACGATTTTTCGTCACAATTTTTGATAAAAATGCATCTATTTTCTGATATTTATGTACCCATCTGACCGAAATGGGTTAAAAATCAAATAATTTTACAAAATCATAATAACTCAGTCACTCGAAATCACATTTAATATGATTGAACAACTTAACTTAATTAGGTAGTTTGAAATTATTTACAGAAGTTGGACTTAGCCCTTTAATAAACCATTCTTTAACAACAAATAAGGAAGTAAAAATTACAAAGTTTTTTTCGGAAGTAGATTTTTTGTACTCACTTTTTAATATTTGATTTTCTAAGCTTACAATCAGAGACTATTAATTATAGAGATAGGAAATCAAAACTTACACTACTCGCCGATAGAGGGCGTTGAAATTTAGTATTACCGGAGCAGCCATATAGTATCAGCTGAGCCTATATATAAAAACTCAAAAACTGCTCAAAATAAGGAAAAAATAAGCGCGGAATATATTCAAATAATAAAATTTGAGATTTCCGTTTGCTTTTGTGCTTTGTTGTTTGTTGTTATTTAAATTTAAATAAAATTGTCAATTTTTTGAACAAAGTGCCATCTAGTGATAACGATGTTTTTATAACTTATTTTTTTGGTGATGCCATACCCCTGCTTACAATATTCTTCAAATTTACAAATTGTTCACATAAATGTCCAATGTAAGGACCGTCCTTTTTTATAAAACCTTTCGTCGCTGCGCCTACGAAAATATTTATGAGTAGAAACATTTTTTGCAGCCATTCGCGGCATTTTTTCAAATTTCCTTTTTACATATAAATATATAAACAGGACTCCAAACTTTTCACTTATAAAAGAATTTTTTTCAAAAATCATTGCTAATGGTGCATTTGAATTGAATTTAAAATCTCATACTTCGAAAATATAATTTATTGTTTGCTCCATTCGCATTTTGTTGATGTAGCAGACAACATTTAATATGAGATTTTGCCCCAAAAATTTCAATAAAAAATTCCAAGAAATTAAATTTCTACATGTTTTTTTGTAAAATATATTTTAGTCCCAAAGTAGTACTCTATATCAGGGCTGGCAAAACTATGACACGCGTGTCAGTAGTGGCACGCGAGTGGATTTTAGGTGACACGCGAAAAAATTCAGTTAAACGTTAAATTTCGCTACAAAAATGTGTGATTTAACTCCATAATGGTGAAATTTTTCATAGAGCTTGTAAATCGTCTTTTAAAATGAATAAAACTCTGTATTGCCACAATTTTTTGTTTAAAGAAATATGGTTAATACAGAATTAGCAAATTCGATTATCAGAAAATTCTGGAAAAATTTAAAAAATCTAGAGATATATATAGGAGATATGAATTTTCTTCATTGACAATTTTTTTAAATTTTGCTGTTTTCTTAGCTTAAAATTAATTTAGACTTCAAACGCGTTTTTCTTGCAACCGTGAGTTCAAAATCGCCTGCCACTATACAGTGAAGGTGGGTTAACCGTTTTCGATCCGGTTTTTTTTCTTTCATAGTCAACAAAAAACTGTAGTCCTTATCGTGGCCCGTTTTTTGAATTTCAGTAAAATAAAATTTATATTCCCAAACAAAATTGTTTTTTCTTGCCTTTTTGTAATTTTCAAGTTTGTGTGGCAACTTTGTTAAAAAAAATTTTTTTAAAATAAATATCGGGCCACGATAACGACTAAAGAATTTATCTGGTATTAAGAATCACTTTACATTTTTAATTTCAAATAATTAATGAAGGATGTACAGTGGCAACCGATTTTGCCTTTTTTTAAAAAGGCTAATAATGAAGTGGCAACCCTGCCGATTTTGGTTGGAGAAATTTAAAACAAATATTTTTTGAAAATACTACGATAACAAATATTTTAAATTAAAAATAATATAGTAAAAATATTGTTAAAAATGCCCCTTAAAATTCTGTTGTTACAGTATTTAAGGTTCAATTAGACGTGCCATATCGCCATAGCCGTAACCATAACGCCATAGCAGAAAACCAAAATTCAATTGGTATCTACGGTTACGATTATGGCGTTATGGCATGTCACCAATAACTGAATACATTGTAGCCCATAATATTGGTTGGAACCATTGGAACAGCTGTTTCATATGGTTATGGTTATGGCACGTCTAATTGAGCCTTCACCCTCCTTAAAGCAGATGACGCGCAAAATAATGTCAAGTATTCATTACAAAAATGTCTGAAAAATGCAAAAGGAAGCAGTGATTTGCATCACTATTTAATCAATTTAATTACGCATGCGCATCAGTTGCAGAACAGTGATGCATTTACGAACAGGTCCGAATATATACAAATTAAAACAATTTTGCTCACTGCAGATTTAGCGTTTTTAATTTTTTTATAGTTGCCGACATTGGAAAAATGTTTTCCAATATTAAAGATTATCAGATAGTCTGCATATTATAAAATTTATTTTGTATATGTAATCTCGCAAATTTTATTTAGCAATTAATCTTATATGTGGGAAATGTAAGTACTCTATTATAAGGCACAAATAGTTTTTAAAAGCACTTAACTATTTTTCTAGGGGCTGCAACTAATGCCATCTTTTAAAATGTTTCACTCTTATTTCAGCACAATTCATTTAACTTTTAACAAAAATCTTTTATTTTACTTTAGATTTTTTTATGTTGAAAAAATAAAAAAAACCATAAAGAGGTCTATTAATGTACACATGTAGTTTATACACTTTAATTAATCAGTAACTAATTTAGTATTTAGTTTATAACTTATATTATTATATTGTATTTACATAGTTTTAAAAGTGTAATTTTTAAGCTTTAGATGTACGGACTGGCTGACATTTAGTACTAAATTTATGTAAAACAAGAAACAAAAATCAGAGTCCAAAAATTATAAAAAACAAATGAATATTTAAAAAATAAATGAAAAAAAAACTGAAACTAAATAAAAGGGAAAAAGTGGAGTTTTATTTCGGCATATTGAGGGCTTACATTCAAAACCCTCTAACGCAAATACTTATTTAGAAACTGATGGTAAATATTCATTAAAGTCGCCCTCTGGTAGGTATCAATTGCAAAGTAAAAATATTTTTTTTAGCAATTTTACTGGCATATCTTTTATTTTTCTATCTACGAAAAAAAAATTTTTCTGAATGAAAAAGCATCTATCTGCTCAAAAAATTGCTTTCTAAGTCTTATATTTTAAAGAACCTTCTTTTGTAGCATATGCTTTTATAGTCTACACCACTACGTGGATATTACTATGGACCCAGGAATAGAGTCTATTGATTTTAAATAGAATTGGTGCATACTAGGCGTTTTGAGAATACTTGACTTAGCGCCCGTATGGACTACATTTCCGATTTTGTACGGAAACTAGAGTATCTGACCTAACAGACTTCAGATTTATAGTCCTGAGCCGCAATCCATTTCAGTATCTAGATCTGTACATTTTAAACGCGTATTTATAGAATTAACTGATAAATACCACTTCACAGATTATAAAGAGTTCTTCAATAAGAGCGCTACAAAAGCTTTTTTAAATAAAACAAAACGGTTTTGGATATCAATGAAATTCTTTATTCCTGTGAACGTACGTTCGATGCCATTATGTATGAAAATCGATCTCTTTTGCATGGCCACCACGGGTACGCTTGCAGAAGTCCAGATGCTGAACCCAATTTTCGACGGTTTTCAAGCATAAATCGGCCGATATTCGTACGAAGTTCATCAATCGTCGCTGGCTTGTTGGCATAGACCATAGATTTGACGTAGCCCCACAGGAAATAGTCCAACGGCGTCAAATCGCACGACCGAAGCGGCCAATCGCCTGGACCATTTCGTGAGATAACACGTTCTCCAAACTTGGTTTGCAATAAATTGATTGTGACATTCGCTGTGTGGCTTGTGGCGCCGTCCTGTTGGAACCACATGTCCTCCAAGTCCATATCATCCAATTGGGGCCAAACATATTCGGTTATCATTGAACGGTAGCGATTCCCATCCACAGTAACGTGCCGGTCTTGATCATCACAGAAGAAGTACGGCCCAATGGCGCCGCCGGCCCATATACCTCACCAAACCGTAATTTTTTCGGGATGCAATGATGACTCATGGAGTACGCGTGGATGGCTGTCTGACCAATAACGCATATTTTGTTTATTGACGAAGCCATTCATTATGACGACCATAAATTGGACGTAGCGCTCTTAACGTTGAGGCCACTGACTCCGAATGTCGGTAGTAAATTTTAATAATTTCGACTCGTTGTTGGCTCGTATATCTTTCCATCATGAAATGGCAAACCTTACTGAAGAGAAATGTCAAAAGAGCGGCAAGAAATATGGCGTTTGCTGTCCCTGTCTTTCTACTTTTGTAGCGTCCCTGTTGAAGAACCCGTTATACAGATGGAAAATGTGCAAAATGAAATGCAAAAATTTAAGAAAAACGCAAAACAGAAAAGTCTAAAAAGAGACAGATATACACAACAAATGTACAATGCAAAATGTGTGGTGATTTTATATTGCTATCTCGCTCTTGACATTACTACCATATAAACAAAGCCATATGGTATGAGAATACTTTTTGGCACCTTTCATTGGTAACACATCTGTATATAATCTGTGTACCGTTTTTTCAAGCAAGAGATGACGCTGATTTTATTCTGAAAATAGTGGGGAACAGTGTTGCCTGAAAAGGTTTAGCTCTTATCCTCATTTTACAAGTTGGAATCCCCAAAAAATTCATTTTAATTTAAACAAAATCACACTTTTAAAGAGAAAAAATATAAGCAAAGTGCGCATCGCTCTTAAGTCCATAAAATTATTCAGAAATGATTTAGAAAAGTAAATAAAATTGAATATTTTACAAAATATACTTACTTACTGGAGCCACTGAAGAATCTCAGCTGATTAATTTTTCGAATTTGTTTGGAAGTATTTTTGCTAGTGATAGCATAATACAAAATGTAGAACCAATTTTAGTTGTAAAATGCAAATTTATATGAAGTTTATAAATAAAACAAACATAAAATAATAAAAAAATTAATTAAAATTTACAATTATTATTTTAATTGATATAATTAATACTTTAAATGATTATTTCTTGTTTAATCCTATTTATAAAATTTTTGGTTATGACTTAATACCATCATTTGCTTTATAGATGCAAAAT
The DNA here is from genome assembly GCA_949987735.1 of Leucophora obtusa. NCBI lineage: Eukaryota > Metazoa > Arthropoda > Insecta > Diptera > Anthomyiidae > Leucophora > Leucophora obtusa. The sequence goes on along the minus strand of OX465299.1, from coordinate 63,512,785 downwards.
AAAATAAAATAGTGATAGATTCATCAATCAATTAAAATTTCGTCACTGAAATGAGTTTCTAGCTTTTTTGTGTGTAAATGATAACAAATAGATTTAAAAAAAATGCAAACTACAAGTCTAATCAACTTTTATTACTGAGAAAACTAGTAAACAAACGTATTATTTATAAAACAAATGGAAATATTCTCACCAAAACTACATTAAAACAAGCTGCAAAAAATAACAGACAAAAATTTCACTTTCATTATTTAATTCTGTCAACAGAAGGGCTCTCTAATCGCTAACTAAATATCAGTTAACAATGTATGTAGATAAACCCAAAACGACTATCGATATTAAAAAAAAAAAACGTTAGAAACGAAAATCCTTAAATAAAGAGAACATTTAAATTAGTAGAAGTTAAGTACTGAACGGGTTAAGTTGTGAGAAATAAAAAAATATCCACAAAAAGCATTTAAATATTTCTTAACTATTTCTAAAAATCAGATGAATTTTGAAACTGCTCTTAAAAAATATTTTAAAATATATTTTTTTACATCAAAATCAAACAAAATCCGAAAAAGCAATAAACAAATTTATAAACATTTATAACTTTAAAAAAAATAATTACAATATAAATTCTAAACAAGTGCTTGAAAAGATAATTGTAAAATGCTTATAAAGCATTTTGTTTTTTACTTAATTTTCAATATTTTTCTAAATCTTCATGGTTGTTATTGTGGGAGCATTCTAAGTCCGTCAACTGGCTTAACTATTTTAAAAAAGGTCGCAAAATTAACGGATACATTTTTTGATGTCACGTAAGTCCTGTTTGATTTTTAATTGCAAAATGCATTAAAGTTTAATAAAGCCAGTAAAATCATCTGATACTCGTATATATTTTTCTAGCGCTTATCGACTATTAATAATATTCGATGTAAGGTGTACTTAGTTAGATAAGAATATAACAATATAATATTAAATTTCGTGTATTTATATTGATTTAGATATTATTTAATATGGTTAACAATTTAATGGTTAACAATTTTATTTAAATAGAATGAAAATGTCACACTACTTTTTATTTAGTAAATCTTCTAACAAAAAGGAATTGAATTAAATTAAGAGCAAGGACAAAAATATGCATCCCAGTTAAAAAATTAATCGGATTATAACCAAAAAATGGTACACCCAAAAAACAGATTTGGTGCCGACAACCCAATTTGTTGCCAATCGAATAGTTCAGTTGCATCAAATGAATTTTTCGGTTGTCAATTCCGAATTATTCTTGCTACAACTAAAATTCCGTTGACACAGTCAAACTAGGCCTGGTTCAATAGACTTTTTGTTGCCACAAGTGAAAAACTAGGCTGCTTCAACCGAACGAGATCCTATTTGATACAAATACTTTTAAGTTAGCCAAAATGGCTGCATATGGTTATAAAAACGTTTATTTTAGTAGGTTTCAGGTTAAGAAGAAGAATAAACATTTTCTTCAAAAGTTATAAACACATTAAATTTGCAAATCAGACTAGATCCAGTTTCTGCCTTTTTTTATGGACAGGCTTCATCAGTGATTTTCCATTAAATTGTATTATTGTCTATATTTTTATTGTCAGATTGTCTCTATATGAATACTTTCAGAAGTGATCAAACAGAAATATACAAACATTGTACTTTAGATTTCCTGTTTGTCTTCTTATTTCCTCCGTGTCACCTTTTCGCAAATGCTGCCACACTGACGTATGGTTTTTATGTACAAGTGCAGGCAGTTTGTGTATATTGGAGACGGACAGCCAACAGGGCATTTTTATCTTTTTAGTTTATAATTATAACAAAAATGATTTTTAAAAATGTTGGTTTTTAATTTTTATTTAAAAAATAAAAATTGTTTTTTCGACCTTTTCAATTAATTAAATAGAAATTTATTAATTCAGTTCGAGGCCAATTTCCTTATTTACAATTAACATAATAAGAACTTTTTTCAAAAACTGCTATTTTTCTTCATCAGGATACTCTCCTGACAACTACTTCACATAGTTTTTGCTTTCAAAATCCTCTACACTTTCAACAAGACGATCGTTTTGGAGATTTTCCAGGTCCCCTTCATCAGTTTTCTTTAGAAAGTGATGGCAGTAGTACAATGCAATTTGAAGCATTAAAATCTCATATTAAATGTAGTCTGTCATTTGAAAAGGTCAAAAAAATATTTTTATTTTTTAAATAAAAATTAAAAGCCCACATTTGGACAACACTCATAGTCCGGAGAAAAAATGTTTTTGCCTCTTCTTGTATTAACAAAAAAGAAGAGTAAAAATAAAATTTGTATTTACTTATACCAATGGTATGAAATACAAAAAACAAAAAACTTTCATAATATTTCTATTGTTGGCTATCCTTTGCAGAAAACTTCGAAAACATATTTTATTGTTTGCTCCATTTTGTTAATGTAGCAGACTACATTTAATATGAGATTTTGATGCTTCAAATTGCACTGCACTACTGCCACCACTTTCTAAAGAAAACTGATGAAGGGGACCTGCGAAATCTCCAAAACGATCGTCTTGTTGAAAGTGTAGAGGTTTTTGTAAGCAAAAACTCTGTGAAGTATTTGCCATGAGAGTATCCTGATGAAGAAAAATAGCAGTTTTTGAAAAAAGTACTTATTATGTTAAGTCATAATATAATAAATTTCTAATTAAAAAATGTATTCTGATTAAAATAAGAGTTTTCTCTTTATAGAAAATTTAAAATTTTATTTTATATTTTGTGATTAAAGCTGCAAAGTAAAGAAAATTTACTTTAATTTGTACCACTTGAATGTCCTAGTTCAGTCACAGGAGAGTTGCTTTAGGACCAGTCTCATTTTCACCGGCTATGGGATAGGTCACCGTTTAAGTACGTTCAGACCGGTCCTATTTTTACTAGTTATGAGACAGGTCACAGGATAGCTTCTTTTAGAACGGTCCTGTTTTTACCGGTCACCGGACAGGTGGTCCATTTACAAATGGCCCCTGTTTTCCCACAGGGAAATAAAGGGATTTATTTAGAAATAAAAACTAAATTTTAGATTAACTATTTTTAAACAACATATTTAAGTTTTTAATAAATACCTACATACAAAGTTTTATTATAATTTTGATTTTCTTTTTAGTCCCTTTATCAATATAACCAAATCTGGAGTACCACCGAATTGTGTGCAAATGGTATGTAAATTCGTATGTTTCAATGGAAAATCCAGCGATATAGATAAAGATATTGAAATAGTTTCGCAGAAAAACGTAAATACATAGAATGTTACCAAAATATAAACTAAATAGAATATAATGCAAACATTTTCACTTTCAGCAATACTTTTGCAACACTATTGAAGAATTACGTTTATACAATTATGAATTTCAGACAAATAAACTTTCATATGGTTTTCTGGGAAACTACAGTGATAAAGTTCAAACACTTTATTTGGCTTCATCCAATATAACCGACATTGAGAGGGGTACATTTGCTAATGGAATTTTCAAAAAAATCTATTTAGAAAATTTAAAATTAATGGAATTAAGAAAAGAATTCTTTAAAGATATTTCCGGGGCTTTTCACACTTTATCGATTATACAAAAAGAAGAACCTCTGAAGGTGGTTAATTTGGATTTTTTAACTTATGTGAAATATAAAATCAAATCACTAACCATGCAAGTGGGCCTGTCATGCGTAAAAAATTTAACGGGAGGATATGATGTTTTAAATAATTTACAATATGTGGATTTCAGTTACAACAATTTCACACAACAATTAACAGATGCATCATTTTGTAAACTTTCGATGGTTGAACATTTAGATTTATCACACTCAAATATAGAATTTTTACCACCCTATATATTTGCTGAGTTTACTGGTACATTGGAATATTTAGATTTATCCTACAATAAATTGAAAACTATAACGAGAACAATATTTGGTTGGCATGATATACCTAGAGAATTAAAAATATATGCCAATGGTAATGAATGGTACTGTTCCTGTGAGCTACAAATGGAGCTGAAAGATATTTTTGTATATCAAACAACAAAACTCGCATGCACTGAACCGGAAGAATATATAAATTGGTCTGCATTTGATGATAGTATATGTGATGGTCAATTAGAATTTGATAAGGATAGTACAATAGGGGCGTTTTATACAACCCCGGCTATAACTGATGATGATATTGTTCCTCCAAAGCAAAAACCACAATATGCGCAACCACCTTCTTTAATATATAGTACCGAATCTATAGTCTTCACTTCCATAGATGATTCAGAAGCACATGATTCAAGTGTTAAAGATGATCACTATAATTTAGATTGTTTAGCTGGTCCTGGTCGCAATGATCTTGTTAGACATCCTATGAAATGGCCGTTATTGGAATTCGATGTTCAACCAATGGAAAATTTACGTGCTAATGTTGTCATTGATCCTATTTCCAACTTTAATAATTCCTTCGGTCTTATTTGGTTTAGTAAAGTTACCAAGGAATATTACAAAATGGAAATAAATTATAACGAATATGGCTTGGGTTGTTATAATGTCATTTCTAATGTCACAGTTGTGGAGAATCTTATACCAAATATGTCATATACATTTTGTGTAGTATTGAAACAACAATTTACCACTTCACCTTTTAGCTGCAAATCCATATATGTTGGCAGTAATTTATCAATTCAATATGGAGCTTGGTTAACCAGAGATATGAGAGTAACTGGTTTGTCTTTGATTATATTTGGTATTGTTATGTTTTCATTTGTTGGTATTGTGATGATTTATTTGCTGTTAAAACATAAGCCGATTCTATTGAAAGGCAGTAAGAGAGTAAAAACCACGCAGAGTAATAATGGTGACATAGTGGTGTTTCCAAAAGAGAAATCGGTTAAATCGTTTACGGGAAAAGAAGAAAAATTAGCTTGTCGAAGGTGAGTAATAATAAAAACCTCGTAATACATACATAGTAGTTGATTTGAGGGAACCAGCATGTTAAAAAGCCAAGTACAATAATACTTCTTTAAGACGAACTCGTATAAGACGAGTTCTCGGTTAATACGAACTAATTTGCAAGTCCTGACGTTTTGAGAACAATTTTAATAAAAAAAATTATACCCTGTCCACGGAGTGGTATAGGGTATAAAAACCAGAGTAGGAAAATAAACTCTAACGAACCATACTTTAAGGGTTGCGTACCGCACATCGCGAACACTTACTTAGAAAACACTTACGCTATTCTCTACAATTAGTGTTTGTGTTTATACACACAACCCGAATTCGGTACGCTACGGGTGTGAATATGTGTTGAAAGAGCAGCCGTTGCGTTCATCAGACAATCGTAGTGTACCGCATTCGGTTTTGTACAATCGCTAATAGGATAGATACGGTATGTGTTCCTTAGCCGTATGCTACCCTACATTAGAGCACCCATGAAGTATATGGAATTTGCAAAAGTGTTATTTTGTTCACCTCCCCACGCATTTTCCAGTAAATTGGACGTAAAAGATAATATCCCCGCAAAAATTGGTCCTCTCGTATTAAAACAGGCCAGCCACCCACGGCTTTTAGGCCTAAAAATGGACTAAAATTAATTCAAAGCTTCTTTGCGCTATAACTCTTAAAGTAACGGTTTTACAGAAAAATATTAAAAAGCATATCTACAGCAAATAATGTGGCTAATATTTTCTCATACACATTTTTGACGTATCGATGACGCGTCATGGTGATTTAAGTGGTTAAGTCAAAATTTGTATAAATCAATTTGATTTTAACCACATAAATCACCATGACCCCTCATCTATACATCAAAAACGTGTTTGAGAAAAATGCTAGCCATATCATTGTCTGTAGATATGCTTATTTAGTATTTTTCTGTAAAACCTTTACTTTAAGAGTTATGCGCAAATAAACTTTGAACTAATTTTAGTCCATTTTCTAAAATTAGTGACTGGCCTGTTTTAATCCGAGAGGATAAATTTTCGCGGGGATATTATTTTTTACGCCCAATCACCATGACCCGTCCAGAAAGTGCATGGGGAGGTGAAAAATACCAATTTTGCACAGGGTTGGCAAACAATACCGCTAAAATACCGTTATCGATTCAAAACTCTTTCAACTGACTACAGTAACCCCGAAAATACCGTTACCGAAATAAACGAAATACCGTTATCCTTAAAATACCGTTACCGAAATAACTGAAATACCGTTATCATTAAAATAAAATGGCGGTCAAATGCCCACAAACCTGGATTTTAGGAGAAAACCATGTGAAGCTTTCATTTCATATAAAACACTGTGAGGATCATTTCTGTGGAACATTTTAACCCTCTAACTCTTCAGTTTACGGGTCTTTTTGTCCCTTTTAAAAACGGGGCCATAAAAGTCCCTTTAATTGAAGAGTTAGAGGGTTAAATAGTTCCACAAAAATGTACATCGTAGTGTTTTACATAAGTTCGCTGAACACATCCTATACCAAAAATGGAAGATTCACATGGTTTCCTAGTGCACATATGTAAAAAATCTATAACTCAGAATCAGTTTTTGGGCTTTCTGTCATGAAATAGACGAAATATAAAAAAACTCTTAATCTTGCTCTTAATCTAAGCTAAATTTCCTATTATATTATGAAGAATATACGTATTTACAGATCTCCAAAATTAAATGAGAGACATTCAAAATTTAGTTTTACACAAATTTTGATGTTTACCGCTTAAAACACCTCTAACGGTTAAAAGTTTGTATAAAGAAAATGTTTGCATTTTCATTGTGTAAATAACAGCTATGTAACTTAGTCACCAGAAGCTTCTAGTTTAAAAGTTATAGATGGATTAATCCATGAACCTTTTTTGGGGTAATTTTGAGGATATAAATGTAAACGGCCTGGCCGGTTTACATAGCAGAAACCCAATTTTTGCATATTTTTTTATTTTTTACTCTCCACCTTTCCGAAAATGAGTGGGGAGCTGGAAAAATAACACTTTTGCACATATGGGTGCTCTACCCTACATGTTGTGTACAGTTTATTTTCCTACTCTGATAAAAACTTCTTTTAGTAATAACTCGCTTGATATAACCCCTCGACTGACATGAACTATTTCTATATGTCCCACAAACATTTACGCAATGTAAAATTTACTGATTGGCAACAACATCTCAACACTTGGTATCCAACTATAGAATGCGAATAAAACGCATCATAATGTAATAATTACTTATGGAAAAGGAGATAACAGTAGGATTAAAAAGAGGAAATATTTTAGTTGATAAATAAATAATAAAAAACAAGGTGTTTTCAGCAACAACAATATTTCAGAACCCCTTCGGCCGATTCAAAAAATTCTATTTTCGTTTGGATTCAACGAACTATAACACTGCATGACACAAAAAAACTAATAGAGATCTGGCCATCAGTTCTATATATTTCGAATATGCCCAGCAAAACCTTGGTAATGGGTTTGACCTTTTTCACGCATTGCCTGGCAATGGGTACCCTTTACCCTTGGTTTTACTTAGAAATCTATAGTAATACGTTACTAATATTCTGATACATCAATACTTATGTGGGAGGTATGAAATAATGAGTTACCGATATGGAGATATATCACTACTTATTTGGAGCCTTTAAAATAATATATTACCGATATTGTGTTTAATAATAACTTATTAATAAGGGTAAAAATAATAAGTTATTCGTATTATATTATAACTACTTATTATGCGATTTAATAAAAATTTAGAATCTAATTACATCCCAATAAGCATTGAAAAATTAAAAATTCAAGTGCTTTAAATATTGCTTGAATTTTGCTTTATTTTAAGTATTTTTTTTCAGTCAGAATCAAGTTAATACAAAGTGAAATAATTTGTTTGTTTTTCGTTTGTAGTCAGTATTGAAAAATAAAATTGAAAAATCCAAATTCACAATTTTCTTGTAGAGATTTTAACAAAGTCTGAATTTCTTCCAAGGATTTTCTTCAAAAGGTAAGTCGCATTTGTTTCGAGCTAAATTTGATCCTTATATTCTCTTTTTTCATATTTCAGAAAAGTCCTACAAACTTCTACTCTTCTAGAGAAAATAGGAACAAATAATTGAAACAATTGATACATCAAAAGTGTTATTCCGTGTGCAAAATCAAGCATCAAAAACAAAATGAATGTGTATGTATGTTAAAAATAATATGTAAATTAGAGTGGTCCAAAAAAAAAAAGTTGGAATTTTCACGCTCCACAACCCTACAAATATGCCACTTTGAAAAAAATGTGGTCTGATCAAAAAAATCAGCAAAAAAGTTTTGTTTAGAGGTAGCACACCGCAATTGAAGTTTCGAGGTTGTACTTGTTCTATTATTTTCAATTAATTAAAAATAATGGAAAAAATGAGAAAAATTAAATATAATTATTATGATCGCAACATATCAAATTTAATATCTTTTTAGGTGTAAATTACGAATATGAAATCAAAATTGAAATCGGAGTCGCGGATTTCGCGAAATTTTAAAATTTCATACAAAAAAGGATCAACTTCGGATGTTTTCTTATATTTATCAATATGAAAATTTCGTTTTTACATTAATATATATCTGTGGAATGTTCTATTATGTGGGATAGGGTTTTTGGTAGCAATAAAATTATAGCAATTTAAATAATAGCGAAATATTAAAAAATGTCATATTTTAACTTAATTTGCAAGGATATCTGTTATCCTTTTTAAAATTAAAATCAGTGTTATATATAATGAAGGTCCTTGGTAAGTAAATTGCAAAAGTATAACAAATTGCATTTTTCGATAACACCGTTTACAGGTAATTAGGAATATATCTCAAAAAACTTGAGTTTTTTTGAAATTTCAAAAACCGCGAATAATTCATAAACCACAAATTTTTTTTAAGTTTCGATTGCTGATTCATAATTTTCGTTAAAATAAAGATCAGATTTGAGAAATTTGCGCATACAAGGCAAAAACAAGTTGAATTTTTAAATTTTTTTTAAATTAAATTCGAAAATTTGACTGAAATATGTATTTTTTGTATAAATTTAAAAAAAAACCGCGAATTACTTAAAAGTTACTTAATTTTTTTAAGTTTTGATTTCAAATTCCTTATATTCACATTAATTAAGACCAGATTAAAAAAAAAGTTAAATAATAGCGTACAGGTTAAGAAATAATTAAATTTAAAGTCAACCCTACTTTTTGTATAAATTACTCTAGAGATAAATTACTAATTTTTAAAAGACAACTTTTTGTGCTACCTCTAAATAACAGCGGATTTAGCTGAAACTTGTCACAGAGAGTTTTTAGACATTGAGGAATAGGGGCAACATTGTGGAGATCGCGAATTCCAACTTTCATGTTTTTTTGGACCACTCTAATGTAAATGTTAATAAATTATACTAAAAATAATGAAAACCGTGTTTTTATGGCTTGGTTTAAGCTTGAAGTTAGGACTTGAAAACAAGTGTTATTATAATGTTGTTTGAACTTTAATTGAACTGTGATTCAAGGCTTGAATTCAAGCATATTTACACTGATATGTTCGACTGGAATTCCAGTGTCCCTTTTGCTGGAATATGCTATTGAATTACTGTGTAAATCAAGTATAAATCAAGGCTTGAAATTGGAAAATGGGACTGGAATTACGCTTGATTTCAACTTGAATTCCAGCAAAATTGCTTATTGGGATTGTTTGGATCGGTGTACTTTTAAACAAAGTCATTACTGGTAACGTCTTATTTTATTCCCTATTTGTAACTAATGAAATTTGTACTAATGTGTAACGACTTATTTCACTGCATACAAGTATGTACTTATTTTAGCTAACTAGTGAATTTAATATTACAAGTAACAACTTATTTCAGTACTTCCTTCGTAATCACTTATTTGAGCCTATACCGGTACGATTTAGGCAACCATTTACCCCCAATGACACCCCCATGTTAAAATAATGTGTTATGCGACCAAAGTGTAAGTAGTTACAATTTTTGGTTTCTTATTACATTTCCCTTTACCTGGTAATAGAAGGTTTTGCTGGGTGCTGATGACAATAGCGTACTTTATTTTTCGATCTAAGCCTTTAAAGTTAAGCGGTTTTCCATTTAGTTTTTTATATACAAAAATTTTCAAATGCAATCAATACCAATTTTTTGTAGTGAAATGTAAGCACAGGACCTGTATTTATATTTATATTAACACTTGATGCAGGAAACTTGATATTAAAGCCACTGTTCGCGATTTATATGGGATTTTACGGGTTTTTACGGTTTTAGCCAATTGAATCTCTGAAAATCGACCTTAATAAATGTTATGGCTTAGTAAAGAAGCAATTAAAAGGAAAATATTTCTACAAAATAAATATATTCATGTATAGCGGCCTATACGTTAAAAATTGTACATAAAAAAAAAATTGTACATAAAACTTAAAATATTTGAAATTTTCTGTCTAATTAACATGCCACTATACTTGTGTGTACTTACAAAGTATATTGACGTTTGGGCCATTACAATTCGGCCCTACCCTGGGTAAAGTAAGCCAGCTTGTGGGTAGGGTTTGAAAGCACTCTGGGATTCTAGTAAGTACAAACATGTATATCCAAGTACTTTCAAACCCTACTTCTCGTTATAAGGTCCTCTGCTTTCGTTCGAATCACTATAAATAGAATTAAAAACTTGAATGTTAAAACACAACATAAAAACGTTTGCTTTAATAATAAAGAAGCTTTAGTCATAGCAACAACTACATAGAGGAAAATAATAACTTTGTTAAAAACATGTGATTTTCATTGTAATATGAAATAAATAAGTAAAAATATTTGAGTTTACTTCTTTAAATATTTCTCACTTTGGAGTTTACATAAATACAAAAACTAAAATCTACATTATAACCTAGAGAGGACCCCATTAAGACAATCTGATGATAGTGCTTGGTAGCACTTGCAAATGCATTAATCGTCAACCATTGGGTCTAGGAAAGTTTTTTCATAAGTTTTTTCGTTATTTGTTGTAAAATAAATTGTGAATTCTATTCGGAATTTGTCATTTTTGATCTTAAAACCGAACAATAATAACACTCATTATTTTTCAAGTTAAAAAAGATGATAATTTTTACAGGTAAATTATAGAGAAAGAAAATTAAAAAATTCAATAAGGCCAGCAGGGTAGAATACATATTTTCGGATCTCGCTATAAACCTATCATTTGAATATTGTCAAAAATAAAATTATTTTGTATATTTTTGTTTGTTGTTTTTTATTTTCTGATTTATTTGTTTTTAAATGATATAAATTTAATTCATGAAAAGATCAAAAAAGTGGCTAAACGCAAAATTGAAATGTGAATAGTTTTAAAAGGTGCGGTCATTCAAATAAACAGGTAAATTTACATATATATGCGATTACAAAAATACACGGTTTACGAGCTCGTAAATGCAGTTAGATGAATACCACTATTGTATAACATTTAAAATTTTAATTAATGCACACAGAAAACAGATTCGTAATTCCAGGTACAATCACTTTTATTTATTTTTAAAACCATTGTAATTACCAAAATTTATTTACAATTTTTAAATTTTTGTTGTGTTAATAGATTACTTTAATGTTTGTGAATTTTAAATTCTATAAATAGAAAAACACGTTCCACAAAATTTATTTAAAAATTAAAATTTTTTTATGTCGCTAACTGGAATCGAACCGGCCACCCTCCTTGTCAGCCCATTGCTTTTCCTCTAAGCTAAGCTCTATTTAATTTTTTTAGTCAAATTTCAAATTTGAATTTCTTCAGGTTTGAATATTTTGTCTATAAATAAAATTATATCAACAACAGAAAATCAGTTGTGTCTTTTAATTTGAATAAAAAAAAATTAAAAAAAAAATTTATATCGCGAACCGGGATAGAACCGGCGACCTTCCGTTTGTCAGCTCATTGCTTTTCCTCTAGGCTAAACTCGACATAAATTTTTTTTTTGTCAAATTTCGAATTTGAATTCCTTCAGGTTGAGAATTTGAATATTTTGTTTTGGAATAAAATTATATTCACAATAGAAAATCAATTGTATCTTTTAATTTGAATCAATAAAAAAATTATTTAAAAAAAAGTAATGTCTTGGTTGAGGTTTGAACTCAAATCTCTAAGGCTATAAGGCTGTGTCTCTACCTCCTACGCCACAGATACTTACATTTAGTTCTTGTCTAACTTAGAATTTAAATGTGCATATGGGTGATATCAAAAAATGTGATAAAAACCGTGTAACCACCGAATTTCTAATGCATGGATAACATTTGAGTTACATATTTCGATATATATCAGCGCATTGTCACCTGTTTTACAAAATTTATAACAATCTGACAAATTTTTGGTTAATACATAAAATTTGTGACCAATTTTATAGGCCAAATGTAAACTCCGTAACAAGTAACTCATAAAGTTTTTTAACTTTAATAGCTTATATTTTAATAACCAATAAAGCTAAACACTAACTGTAAGAATTTTTATGAAGAGGAAAAGTGCCGTTTTTAAAAAAAATAATACATTTTACAAACTTTTTCGTATATCTTAGATATCACGACTTCAACTCTTTAACGATTTTTCGTCATAATTTTTGATAAAAATGCATATACCAGAATTTTGGAGTTATCTATTATTTATATTGCGAAAAGTATAATGTTATTTATACTCAAATGATCGTTGGACTGTAAGTAATCATCCAGTATAACAGACTTGAAGCTTTTCTGCAGCATGTAACATTCTCGAGATGAAAAAGGATGTCTTTAATAAGATTTGAAAAAATGTTGTAAACTCCGTTCCAAATTTTTACGCCAAACTATTTAACGAGTAAGAAAAACAATGTCATATTTGGATTCACCTTGTAGGCATCATGCGATTTTGTTTCGGAAAAAAAATTCTGACAAAGCGTTTCTGAAAGAAAATGAAAAAAGTAACCATATGTAAACTCCTTAACTGTAAACTCCGTAACCACAATTGTTTGCATCAGGTTTCATTCAAATAAATGTAGATAAATGTTTAAAATATTTTAAAATAACCATAAACAGAGGTGATTCAACTAATATTTATGAGTCAAAAGACGATTCGACTAATAATTTTGGGTCAAATCAAAAAAATTTATCAGTTTTTTATCCTAAGCTGCTGGAGCGAAAAACGATTGATTTTGCATTTCATTGGTTTTGAATCGATATTTCGAGTCATTACTGACATTAGTTTGACAAATTAAATTTGTTTCGCACAATTTAAGAATTTTTTGATCGTGAAATGTTATGTTTTTAATATATTATTTTGTAACTGCGCAACCGCTGTTTGGATTTTAAAAAATTTTATATTTTGGAAAAGCATTTAAAAGGACCAAAAATAAAAAAATTAAAAAAAAATTTTTTTTTTCGCGGAATGAATTGTATTTTTATTCGCGAAAGCGCCATTTTGATAAACAAATACGAAAAACTAATAAATTGAAGAAAATTCGTACGCAATTTTTTTTGTTATATTTTTGCTTGCAGAAATGTAAACTCCGTTACAACAAAAAAAATTAAAATTGTGCAAAAAAAAGTTATTGCGACAACTTGTAGAAGAGATTTTTTGCAATTAGGTTTATAATGACTAAACTTACTGATTCCATTAAGAAAAAACCGAAATATTAACACTTTTTGCTTCTCACAAATTTGGCCCAAAATTTATCACATTTTTTGATTTCACCCATATGTATGAAACGAAAAAATATGATAGATTCCAAAATTTTATTATGATAAATAAAATTTCTGTTCCTTGTCTCAATATATTATTACAATTACCAAAATAATGAAAATTAATGGTTAAAGCTACTAAAGTTGAAAAAAAAAAATTTTAAATTGTTTGGAAAAACTAATACTTTGGATAGAGTGACTTTGCAGCCGATAATTTATTTAAATGGCTAAATCTTCGATAAATTGTTGGTTGTTGGTATTGAAGTTAATGTAGAAGTTGGTATTTTTTCACTATTGGTTAGAAAAGCCAATATTTTGGATAATGTGACAGTGTTTTGGTTCATCATATATATTTTCTGTTCACAAATAAATATAACTTTCCTGATGATGAATTTTAAATAACTGCAATTCAAATTATTGAATAATGAAAAAATTTCGTTGGTTCCGATAGAATTCCAACCAATTTATTTTCTGTGTGTGTAATTAATTTCGTAATTTAAACTCATTTTTAGTTTTTTTTGTGTATGTGTTTGTATGTGACACTAAACTTGCCAGGGTTGCAATGTTTAAAGAATATAAACTTTATACTCGTAAGCTGTTTTTGTGCGGCAAGCTGTGAACATTGTCTAATGTCATTTCTATATAAATTTGATATTAGTGTCAATTTTAGCGTAAATTATGTACAATTTTTATGGGAGTGATATAACAAAATGAGTGATATAACAACTTGCCGCTAAAACACATCTTTTATAAATATAATAATATTCTGGGTGAGAGAATTTACAGTTCATATACTTTTATCAGGGGTATGGCATCATCAAAAAAAAATAAGTTATAAAAACCAGGGGTATGGCATCACCAAAAACAAAAGTTATAACGACATAGTTATCACAGATGGCACTTTATTCAAAAAATTTCCAATTTTTTGTTTTTATTTAAATTGAAATAATAACAAACAAAAATGCGATGAAAAAAAGCAATTTACAAATTTCATTATTTAAATATCATTTGCGCTAGATTTTTTCTTATTTTGCACGGTTTTTAGCAATTTTTGAGTTTTTAAATATACCCAGTTAGAAATCGCCAGTGGTACAAAAAATCAAGCACTGGCATACCACTGGGTAACCACGGTGTTAAAAATAAATGACTGGCAGAACACTCATTTGGGACGCTTTGCCAGCGTTTGCAAAAAGCGTTTTACCAGTATTTGTTTTACAAAAATTTCGGTGGTTTATAAAAAAAACCACTGGCAAAGAATTGGCATAGAGTGATATGCCAAGGTTTGCAACCAGTGGTTATCCAGTGCTACCTAGCCAATGCTACCAGGCGTACAAAAATCAATTCACTGGAAAATCAATGATTTTATAAAAATGCTGACGCTTCGTTAAAAAATGTTTGTAGTCGGAAGGTTCCGAGTTCAAATCCGGTTGCAAGGAAAAAAATTTTTTTGCATTTTTTTTAATTTAAAATTTTTTTTGTTTCATTAAATTAATTTTTTTGTTTGTGGGAAAGCTCCTTCAAGACCAACTTTCTTTTTGCCTTCCAAACACTGGCATACTAGTTACTAAAAATTGTTTGCCAGTACTAGCATTTTGGCACAGCCAGTAGTTGTCCAGCTTTTATCACTCATTTATGTGTTTAGCCATTAAACATTATATGTCTCGTTAGCTCAGTGGGTAGAGCAATCGTCTGCCAATCTGACGGCCTGGGTTCAAATCACGGCAGGGTCAAAAAAATACATATGAACTTTTTTTAATTTTATTTTGGAAAATATATTTCCAGACCACCTATTTATTGGTTTTGCCAGCGTTTTGCCAACGTTTAAAAATTTCGTTCCTCCAGTGCTTTTCCGGCGCTTTTTGAACAGCCGGTCCTTTTGTCTAATGATGTTATCATTTTGGGAATGGGAAAGCACTTTTTGCCAATACTTGTACCACCTCTTAAAGTGCTTTGCCACCGCTTTCGCGTTTGTATTTTTCTGACTGGGTAGGCTCAGCTGATACTAAAGTGATACTTAATAGTTGCTCAAGTGATACTAAATTTTAGCGCCCCCTACCGGTGAGTAGTGTAAGTTTTGATTTCCTATCTCTATAATTAATAGTCTCTGATAAAAACATTTTTATCACTAAATGGAACTTTTTTAAAAATTGACAATTTTATTTTTTATTTAAATTTAAATAATAACAAACAACAAAGCATAAAACCAAACGGATATTTAAAATTTTATTATTTGAATATATTCCGCGTTTGTATTTCCTTCTTTTGAGCAGTTTTTGAGTTTTAAATATAGGCTCAGCTAATACTAAACTGATACTAAATAGTTGCTCAGGTAATACTAAATTACAGCGCCCTCTATCGGTGAGTAGTTTAAACTTTGATTTCCTATCTCAATAATTAATAGTCTCTGACTTTTGTATGACTGAAAAATCAAAAATATTACTACATATTTCACTTACAAAAGTAGCATTTTAATTATGAATTTCTTTATTATTTTAGTTCAATTTCGAAGAATTTAATAAAAATATTTGTTTTATATTTCCAGTCCCTTTACCTGTTCCCAAAAACGTCGTAACTCCACCGAAAGTGTGGCTAGTTATCAAAGTTATATCAATACTAATCTGTATGAAGTAATACCAGCTTATAAAAAACACAATTCATCGACGCTACCTTTATCAAATCTCCAATTACACAATACTGACACAGTTGCAGATAATTCTGATATGGAGTGCTGTTATCTTACACCTTTAAATATAGTTTCAAGTTCGGAAGATCTTGTTAAATATGCTTTAATACCATATCGTATTAAACGTGTATCTAATGATCCATTACCTGAAATTCCAACTGAACCGGCACCACTGTCATTGGTTATAATGGGAAATGCGAAAGAACCAGAGTATGCTGATGTGGGACGTATTTATATGTTGGATAGCCAAGTCTAAAGGAAACATTTTTATATAATTTTCAAAAATAAATGTAAATACATACCAAGTGCAATTTGTAAAATAAATATTACTTTCTTAGCCCATATTTATCTATCTTTAAAGGCACGTTAACTCCAAGGAGACAGCTTAATATATGGCCTTTCAGATTTCAATATTTTTTTTTTATGTATAAATCGACAGTACGTTTTCACACAAATATCATCCCTGCCAGCAATTTTGGCGATCTCATAAATAAGATTTTTAAATGACTCATAAAAGGGATTGTTGTTCTTTTTTTTGTATAAAATATGAACGCTCAGAAAATAATACAAAATATTACCCTATGTGAGGCCTTTAAAGTTCGAGTGAAAACGTAAACGTTTCTTAGTAAAATATTAAATTTTATTTAATTTGCTCACTCATTTCTTAATAATTTTCTGAACCTAAGACCCATGCTAACTTAGCTCCTTTTTTTGAGTTTTTGTTTAAATTAAAATGAATTGGGTATAACATTGAGGATTTAAACATTTCAAATGGGAATAAACTAAAACTTTTTGTGCTACACTGCTCCCCCATAAAATGAAACAGTATTGCCAGAAAAAACAAAACAGCAGTCAGCGCCATTTGTTGCATTCAAAACCGCTGTTGCCATTCATCGGGACCATGGGTTCATTTTCACTCGAACTTTAAAGGCCTCACATCTTTGTTAAAATTGTGAAACTAAAAAAAATTTATTATACGAAAGACACATCACAATTAAGCTGAAATGTCACCGTTTCAAAATAAAAGTCGTATATTAAATTTTCGAGAGAAAAAATTTTGCACTATTTTCACAGGAAGTTCATTACTAGATTTTCAAATTTTTATAAAATTTGTAAATCTAGTAAGGTGTAAGTTCTAGGGCTCGTAAACTCTTTTGAACATTATGTTTTCATAAGTCGAGTTTACCCGATTCAGAAGGTACATAAGAGGTTATATGAAAACCCCTGGTACTTTTTGAGTCTACACAAAATTTATTTTTTCTGAGTCCTTTGCATGTAACAATTTCAGTATTTGGAAAATAGAAAATTTTTGATAAATTATTGCTTTTCGTTATTTCAAGATTTATAAATATTTGGAGAATATTTCTTCAATAACTAAAATATTTTATAGAAATTTTGAAATTCTTTAACAGACCTAATTTGATCGACTTTAATTTGAAATAATACGCATATAATTTATACCAAAATTCTTCTTTTTTTGGGCCTAAATCTTTTAAAATTTACAAATTTTTTAATCTGTCCGCAAAACGAAGTGGAAATCCCCAATTGGGGCCCAAATCCCCTTACCTAACAGCTCTGTAAAACCTCATTTAGCATAAAAAATCCTCCCTTGAAAAAACTTCCCAAAATAAAATCCTCCTTTGACAAAATTTCCCACATACTAGCGACATCTACAGTTTGTTTACAAAATTATCGATATTGTATCTCTATATTATATGTCTTTGGTTTCAAATAAATGTTTCCATATTGTGCAGGTCGTAGCTCCTTCTCGGTAACTGGCAATATTAGTCAATTTGAATTTCTTAGAATATCCAAAAGTATATGGGATTATAGAACCGACTATTTGGCATTCAAAAATGGTTTTATTGGATAGCTTTTCCCATTAAAAAATATGTTTTTGAAAACTATAGAATCTGCGACTTTGGCCGAAATTATACAAAATAATTTTTTTGTACGGTAGCCAGTAAAACTGTCCTTTAATTCGAAATAAATGTTTTTAAAACTTTTGAATTTAAGAAAATGTTCACCATGGTAAATATGGCCATACCCGAAGCTGGGCTTACTACTGAAAAATAGGGAAATATTACTTGATTTTTGAACATATGTGTTATTTCTTAGGACACGTTATTTCTTAGTATAAGAATTTATAAAAAATATTTTTGTAGCTTGTTTCTGAGTCAAATTTCCTGGTATAATACAATTTCAGAAAAAAAACAACAAGCAGATTCTAAATAATATACAAGTATTTGCTAAATAACATCTTTGGAACTTATTAATTTCAGTCAGACTGCACTCTTAAAACAATTCCTTTGTGACAACCGAATGTTTTCTAAATGAATTGTTTCAGTAGCTGCAAGCGAATAAATTCGTTTGGCAAAAAAATAGGGTTTTCACTATTTTCTGTGAAAGTGGTCCATCCAAAGGAGCCCCTGTGTACTCAGAAATGACTCGAAAAAAACTTATAAAATATAAATTTAAATAATTTTAGAAAACTTTTGAGTCTAAAAAAATCCACATTCATTTTAACCCTCTAACCGGCCTAAGCTTTTTTGCAATGAAATTTATACCATGTGTTCCTCACGAAAAATAAACAATAAATTCTTCTACAAAATTTTTTTTCGTTGCCTACTTTAGGCGATATGGGCCAAGATAGTTTAAGTGTGAATCTCGAAAACTAGCCCATAAAAATTACTAGGTTTAGGCACAAATTACTTCTCTTACCAAGATGTAATTGCAATAAAAAAATTACATTTTTTGTGCTGTTACTTAAGAGGATGTAGCGATTTTCGTTTTTCGAAAAACGCGAAATTGAGCGAAAACGCACCAAAACTTCAATTTATATTATTCAAACTTATAAACTTTGCTACCTATAAAGGTATCCTTATGGAATCCTATGCGTCCTTGGACCAAAGAAAGGAACTTTTTGAATAGCTTAAGCTCCAATCTTACTTCATGATCACTATCAGTTGTTTTAGTCAATTTAAATATGTTTTTAAGATTTTTGAAAATCTTGGTTGTTTTAAAATATTTAATTTTTGAAATTTTATCTTTGAAACTTTCTCGCTTCCAAACCGTGCATTGTATACAAAAAAATTCTTCAAAAAAAATTTAATAAATTTGGTTTTCTGTTGAAAAAGCATAATTTCTTATTATAAAATACTCCTTTGGCGCATATCTGGTCAATTTAATATACCCCGCCTGGAGGCGGGCTTGCCGGTTAGAGGGTTAAAGGCACATCTACACGGGATAGAAAACTCGCGAGATTTTATGAAAATGCAGCTCTGTATAAGTCAACGAAGTGTAATCTCTAAACCGTTGACAATTGCTATCATACACAATTTTTTTAATTAGTAACAATTTTGAAAATGTTTTGTGACATTATTGAACACTTCAGTTGGTTAAATGCACTTTTTGGTATTTGGAGAAAAACTATTCTTTGGAATACAAAAATTTTAATAAAAACAAATTCTTGACAACTTAAGATGGAGATATCCCCTGTAGATGTGCCTTAAGACAGGTTTTTAGAGTGTAGAGCCAATTTTGTAGATTATTTTAATATTTTCTACCAAAAAAAAAGTGTTTTCAAAAAAAGCAAATATAATTTTTATGAGTCATTTAAAAATCTTCTCTATGAGTACTTATCAACTGCTGGATGAGATTATAAAAAATATGAAACTCCAAAGTTGTACACCCAGCAAAATTATCTTTTCCAAAGAAACGCTCGTAAAAAAAATTCTTTTCTTTTTTAACCATCTACTGAAGGTTCTAACACCGATAATTTTGTTTGAATTTATCCTAAGAGCAACTGCTTTTATAGCTCCGAAGGAGAACCAACTTCATTGGAATCAATTCTTTAACTACTTCTAGATCAAACTCTCCATCAGCCATATATTACATTTAAGACCTGGGGAACGTATTCTGGAACTAGTTCCTTGGAATCGGTTATAGAGGACTCAATATCAGAATTGGTGTAGGATACTTTAACACTTATAACACATTTATATAATCCAGGTTTATGTGACATTTGAGAGCCAATGCGGAATAAGTACTAAATTAACCCTTAACCACATTTTAAGTTTCGATTTATTTCTGGCTTTGAACTTAAATTTGCAACTTTGATGTCTTCAGAGACTTAAAGTAGAATTTCATGACAAATATTTCTGTGGAACTTTTAGCTCCTTTTAAAAAAGGGTCACAACCGACCCGTAAGTCGAATAGTTAGAGGATTAAAATGTTCCGCAGAAAAATTTGTCATGAAATTTTACTGCAAGTCTCTGAAAACATCAAAGTTTTAAATTGAGGTTTAATGCCAGAAATAAGTCAGAAATTAAAATTTGTTTAAGAGATAATTTCGTGCTTATTCAGATTGGCTCTCAAAGAGCACCCATATGTGAAAAACTGTTATTTTTTTACCGCCTCACACATTTCCCTGTAGATTGGGTGTAAAACAAAATATCCCCGTGAAAATTGATTCTCTCGGATTAAAACAAGCCATTCACCCGCGGCTTTTAACCCTAAAAATGGACTAAAGTTAGCTCAAAGTTTATTGGCTCATAACTCTTAAAGTACTTAAAGGTTTTACAGAGATATACCATAGAGTAAGAATACTATAGAGAGACGGTTAACCTCACGGCCCCAACAAAATTTTATCCAGATTGCGAAGGTTCGGTAACGGGCTCCCCAATGAGAGAATTTCCCTCTCTTTTGAACAAATTTTCCTGATTTAAAAGCAAATTTGTCTGCAAACTGAGAGTATTTCTTTGATTTAAAAATAAATTTCTCCTATTTAAAAGCAAATCTGCACATACAAAACCAATGCTGTGGAAATACTAAATAATATACAGGTAATAATGTGGCTTGCATTTTTCTCATACACATTTTTGACGTATCAATGACGCGTCACAGTGATTTAAGTGGTTAAAATCCAAGTGATTTATATGGTTATACACAAATTTTGGCTTTAACCACTTAAGTCACCATGATGCATCATTGATACTTCAAAAGTGTGTGTGAGAAAAATGCTAGCCACTTTATTGCCTATAGTTATGCCCATGTATTATTTTTTTGTAAAACTGACTTAAAGGGTTAAAGCGCAAAGAACTTTGAATTAATTTTAGTCCATTTTTAGGGCTAAAAGCCGCGGGTGACTGGCCTGTTTTAATCCGAGACGAACAATTTTTGCGGGGATATTATTTTTTACGTCCAATCTACTGCAAAATGCGTGGGGAGGTTAAAAAGAGCAGCAAAAAAAGAGATGCCGAAGCAGTAGAAAAAGCACTACAATTGATGATCTAGATGTACTTCTTTTTTAACATAATTACTAATGATTTTAACATTGAGTTGTCATAGGAGAGGAATACTCCCACTTCAACATTTTTTCAGTACTTTTGGAACGAGTGCAAAGGAAGCTATTTTTCACCTATTAAAATTTAAGACAAAATTATTTGAAAAAAAAAAAATATTTTTTTTTTTATTTTACAAAAATTTTTTTTATTGCCGCCACCGGATATCGAACTTGTGACCCCACGATTGTTAGTCTAGTGCTCTACCGCTGAGCTATTATTTGATATGACAGTTGACTGGCCTAAAAACACCACCTTGTTACTGCGAGACATTGTTCCTTATTCTCTTCAATAAAAGTACTTATTAAACAAGTGCAAAAGGTGCACTCCAACTCAATATTGTTTTCAGTACTATTTTTACAGGTGAATAAAGAGCAATTTCTCACCATTTTTTTATATATACATATTTTTAAAAATTTTAAAATTAAAAATATTGACTTTAAACAAATTAATTATAAATGTTAAAAAAAAATTAATGGAATAAAAATAATTACTAAAATAAAAAAATATTGGTCCCGCCGGGAATCGAACCCGGAATACTCTGTTTGGAAATGCCAAATGATAATAAATCACTTTTTACGATCACTTTTAGAGCAATTACTCTTTAGAAGCAATACTTAAGTGGTGTTTTGGTGTTATAAAACAGCTGTAAAAATATACTAACGGATATTTAGGAAGCAATGAAAGAATTGATTTTTTGAAGTTGTTCAGAATTACTTCTAAAAAAGCAGTAAAAGTACACTAACGGATACTTACTAAGCAGTGAAAGAAGTAGTTTGTAAAGCATTACTACCAATTTTTTATGCTGGATAGTGTTTTGAAAATTAAAAAAAAAAAAAATAATAAATATGAAAAATATCGTTTTTTTTTGAAGTTTTTGTAGTTAAATATTAAACATTGTTTTAG
Organism: Leucophora obtusa; assembly: GCA_949987735.1. Lineage (NCBI taxonomy): Eukaryota > Metazoa > Arthropoda > Insecta > Diptera > Anthomyiidae > Leucophora > Leucophora obtusa. The sequence continues at coordinate 63,490,174 of OX465299.1, read as the reverse complement.
CAGACTCTCCATTATTTTTATTTCTTTTATAGATTATTTGAACATTGTTTGAAAATAAAAAGCAAAATTGTTTGAATGTAATAAAATTCAGTAGCCCTCTTTTTTTAATTGTGTTTTCAGTTAATTTAATACGTATTTTAGGTTGTTTTTAACGATATAATACACTCCGTTTCATAACTATAGCCGCACTATAAAACAGCTGATATGTGAGTAGGGTTTGGGGTTCGGGAATTCCCGGGCGGGAATTCCCGGGAAATCCCGGGACAAGTTTGCCGGGAATTCCCGGGAAAATAATTTGTTTTTTCCCGGGAAAACGGGAAATTTTAAAAATATTAAATTTTTTAAATTGTTTTTGTTTCGAATAGGATTTTTTAATTTTAGTCATAAAAAACATTTTAAATACCAAAACAAAAATTTCATTGTTAAAATCTTTTAAAAGGGAATACATTTATTTGACACACAAATAAAATCTTTGCCAAGTAATTAGGAGCATTTCAACTAATAAAGATTTTTCGCATAACTTATTCAAAATTTAAGTAGTAAAGCCTAAAAACTTGGTAAAATGTTTAAAAGAAATATGAAAAAAAACTTTGTTTTTTACAAATAATCGCCCTTACTATAAATTTTTCAAATGTATAATTTAGATAAAGCCGACTTTAGTTAAAATATTGGGTGGCAGTATACCTTGACTTGGTTTATTTTTGGAGCATTCTGATTGGTTAATTTATTTTCAACCAATCAAAATATTTGAAAGTATAAATATTTTTGTAAGGTTTTCATACACAAAATTAACAAAACCGTTTGATTAAAAATAAAGTCGACTTTAAATTTAAAATACTCCTTTATATTAAGGGTCAATAATTTTATAAGTAACGTTTTCATTAATAAATGTGAAAAGAAAAGACTAATGGTTAATGGTGGTATCTAAATTTGGTTATCCGACATCTAAATTTGGTAGGGCAAACATTTCCTAAAATGGTATCCAAATTAGCCGCAGTCAATCCGCACCATAACTAGATCTTCGTTTATTCGAGAAAGTTTTTATAATAAAAACCTGGCATTGCAAAAAAAGAAACCGATGTAAAGAACATTATATTAAATTACTACAATCATGTAAAAGATATCATGATAAAAGAAATGTCGAGCAATATTTCTAACAATAGGAGATTTACTATAATCTTAGATCAATGGACAAGAATATCACAAAAGAGATATTTGAACATAAGTATAAACGTAAATAATTCATTTTATAACCTGGGGTTGGTTTATACATATATGAGGAAGATGTAATGCTGATGAAATAAGAAGAATTGTAGAAATAAGACTAGAAGAGTTTTAATTGTCTTTGGAAAATAACATTGTGGCTACCATATTTAATGGGCCAAGTGTGATGAAACGGTTTGTTTCCGACAGTCCAGTAGTAGGTGCTTTCTTCTGGAATCATGCAATTCATTTGGCAGTGCTGCGATTAATTTATGTGAAATCAAATGTTCAACATTCTGATATTTTTTACTTTGAATTCTCACTACACAGACTGCATTTGTACTGAAATAGTGTTTTTTTTTAACAAAAATTATTTATATAGGTGGATTTCATTAACAATTTTGCTCAAAAATATTTCCCGGGATTCCCGGGAATCAAATTTTTTCATTCCCGTTTCCCGGGAAATAAAAAAGTCCGGGAAATCCCAAACCCTATATGTGAGGTTCTAAATAATTTAGAGATATAAAAGACCTTATAACTAAAAGTTACATCTAAACGACCATTTTCAGATTTTTTAACCTGGCAACGCATCAGGTCTTAAAAATTCACTTACTCATGTATGCTTTCTAGGGATACCGATCCCGAAATCCCGGGATTTTCGGGATTTAGAAATCCCGAAATCCCGGGATTGGTCTTGAAAAAATCCCGGGATTTCCGATTTCATTATTTGGCATATTTTATCTCTTTTTTTTTATTTATTTTCGTTGTTATATTCGACCTAAATCACATAAATCTAATATCTTATTAAATGTTATTAAATAACTAATTTTTCCCATTCATAAATAATAGACTAAAATAGATTAGAGATTAAATAAATCTGAATAAAAGCCTTAATAATGTAAAAACTTTTATTCAGTTGTGAAACTTTTGAAAATCGTAACTTAGCTTTTAACGGACATGTTTTTATTTATTTTATTGATGATTTGCTAAAATCATAACTTCATGCAAAGTAATTTTGTCGACTAAAAACACAAATTTTTGTTAAATTAAAAAATCTAACAATCGACCTTTCGGAAATCATCAGAGGTATGTGCTTAATATTTTTTGTTAGTTGATTTAAAAAAACTAATAGTCACTAAATATTTCTGATGATTTCAGCAGAGTAGTTTGTATTTGCATGTAATTAATTTTAGCCAAATATAACTAAAAATTTGTAGATACAGCAGTGTTTTAGCTACTTTTGGTAAAAAAGTTTCTTCAGAGGTAAACTGTAATTTGCAATTTGCTTAAATTTAAGTCATTAGTATATTTCTTATATTTCGGAAATTTAACAATGATTTAGTAAACAGTTCTGTTGATTTCAGTAGTTTTAATCGCGGAACCTTTTTTGCTAATTTTTGGTAGATTTTTCTGCTATTTTTACATACTTATTTCTATGAGTGTAGTTTCTGTTTTAAGTCAGATTCACAATGCTGTAGTACTCCACTCTGAGTATAGTTTGTTCCTTTCTTGTTTGCACTTATATATTTTTTGTATCATGCTATCTCTATTTTACACCCTCAACTCTGCAGCGTGGAGTACTCCAATATTGTGAATCCGGCTTAATTTGTTTATTTCTTCATACTGTAAGAAATAATAAGTAGATTTAAAATGAATTATTTAAATTTTTAGGGTTTATTTCAGCTATTTACTTTTAAAATTAAAAATGAAACAAGAAAATCCCGAAACCCCGAAAAATCCCGAAATCCCGAAAATACCCGGGATCCCGATAAATCCCGGGATCCCGAAAAATCCCGGAATCCCGGGATTTAAATTTTCAAAATCCCGAATCCCGGGACTTGTAAAAACCAGTCCCGTTCGACATCCCTAATGCTTTCAAACTGAAAATACTAAAGCTATGGAATGACCCATATATTTTCGGGATAAGAGCTGAATTTAGAATACCTACGGAATTTTGTTGTGTAATTGTTTTCCAGAAAATCGATAGTATCAAACAGGTTTTGATCTTAAAAGAGCAGAAACTCGTGTTTGAAGACCAATGAATGAACAATGGTGGATGCCAAATGGGATTTTTGGTATTAAATAAAATCAGGTCGACTTTACCTAACATTAAATTATTTTAATTAATTTTTTACTCAAATGCTTTTAACTTCCAAATTCATTTTTCTGAAAGTGCGGCTATAGTTATGAAACACTAGTAAAAATAAAAATGGCGATTTAAATTAATCTGCGTTAAAAAAATTTATTTGTTTGTGGAAATATATGTCGTTTAGATGTGGCTTTTAGTTATAAGATCTTTTATATGTCTAAATTATTTAGAACCTCACATATCAGCTGTTTTTTAGTGCGGCTATAGTTATGAAATGGAGTGTATTGTAGTGCAGTTTTCGCAAAATTAACGAGAACAATGTTTGCCACTACTGCCCCCATTCACCTGCAATTTTACTAACTGGTTTGGGCTTAAAAAGTAATTTTACTTCAAATACGTGGACATGAAATCCATGTAATTTCGACTACCACCCATAATAAAAAGTCATTGCAAAGTATATACTGTGTTACTGAGGCGTATGATGAATTTTTATAAATATAATTATATTACGTATACGTAGTTTTTCAAATTAACAAAATTAACTGAGGGGAATCTATCCGAATTTATTCTGCTGTAATTATAATGAAATTTGGATATGCGATAAGAAAGAAAAAAAGTTAATGAAACGTTTATTTTTTAGTGCCCTAATCCAAAGAGTATACATAATAAAGAGATTGGGGGACTCTCTATCACTGAGAAAGCATTTGTTCTATTATGTGCCTTGGAACAGGAACATACTCAAACAAATAGCACCCAGCAAACATGGCAATACGAAGAAGATTCTCCGAACATATCGCCAGGAAGAAAACATTTATTGCCGGCAATATCAATTTCGTATTCCGGAAGTTTCCTCCGTCGGAAACAATACTTCCAGACAATATGAAAGATAAAAGGGATATCACTAAATAAACTCCCGGTACAATAAAAAACGATTTTATTTTTTCGTTATTAAATTTAAGCCTGAAAACAATATCTGCATACATAATCCATTGACCAACTTATAAATTATCTTGATTTCATCTTAGCCGATTTTTTCCGCGCAATTAATATGAACTTTTCACGAGTTTATTTCCTATATATCTTTTGATTGTTTTTGTACAAATTTAGTTTTAATTTTTTCCAAATTGATAAAAGATTTCAAACGAATTTGCTTTATCTTCCAAACGATACAAAAGTGATATTGCCGCAATATTGTCATAAAAAGTTATGACAAAAGATACAATTTCTGAATTATTTTTTCCAAATATCGTCGAATTATCTTCCAAGTGATAAAAGGAAGACAATTTCAAAGTAAATACTACTTGATTATTTTCATTCAAATGACAAATAGAAGATATCGCTTTAATATCTTCGTGGAAGGTATCTTTTAAATGTTTGCAGGGTCATTATGTGCGCTCTTTGTATGACTCAAAACATCGATTGTAACCAGGGATGGAAAATAATAATTTAGTTATAAAAATCAAGAATGGAACTATACTATGGAATTATACTATTCCAACAGTATTATAGCCCTAGATTATGAATTTTAAAAAACCATACCTAAAAAATTGCAAAATAATATCGGAATGCGAAAAAAGGCTTTGGGGTTCAAAAAATTAATTAAAAGATTTACATTCTGCAAACGATGCCAAAATTTTAATTTTTTGCAACTAACCACTAAACTTTGTTTTATGAAATGGGCATTATACTCCGTAGATTATAAATTTAAAAAACCGCACTTAAAAAATTGCAAAATAATAGAGTAACGCGAAAAGGACTTTGTGGGAGAAAAAAATAATTAAAAAACTCAATCAGCGATTAACAATCTGCAAATGAATACAATGACGCAAAAATTTTCCTTTTTTCAAATATTTTTTTCGCGATTTATTTTTTTGCAAACCAAACTTTTGTGTATAAAATTGCTACTATAGACCCTAGATTATAAATTTAAAAAAACCACACTAAAAATTGCAAAATAATCGCGGAAAGCGAAAAAAGGCTTTATGGTACAAAAAATTAATTAAAAAGCTTAATCAGCGATTTACATTCTGCAAACAAATATATTGATGAAAAAATTTTTCCTTTTTGCAAATTTTATTTTTCGCGATTTTTTTTTTGCAACTACCACCAAACTTTGTTGTATGAAATGTGTATTGTAGCCCTAGACTATAAATTAAAAAAAAACGCACTTAAAGAATTGCAAAATAATAGCGGAATTCGAAAAAAGGCTTTATGGTATACAAGTTGAATTAAAAGAGGTAATCAGCGATCGACATTCTGCAAACGAATATATTGTTGCAAAAATTTCGCTTTTTGTCAAATGTTTTTTTTTCGCAATTTGTGCTAATATTTGCTAATATCTAAATATTTAATTTTAATTATTTTCAACGAGCCAAAGAGGAAGCTATTTTTTAGTTACTTACATTTTTAAATATGTAAGAGCGATCTAACATTTTTTGGTATAAGAGCCAGATTAAGTGAGCATTTTCCATCTCTGATTAACCAGTCGGAGTTCGTTCCTGTTCCAAGCCGCATAATATTTTTTCAAATAAAAAATATTGAGAGAGTTGCAAGGTCATTGCCTAATCTCATGTTTAAAGCTACATTCACAATGATGGAGTACTCCACTCTGCAGAGTGGAGTGTACTAAAATAGAGATGGCATGATACAAAAAATATGTACCTAAGTGCGATAAAGAAAGGAACAAAATCCACTCTGCAGAGTGGAGTACTCTATCATTGTGAATGTGTTAAGAGTTAAAAAATGAGACCAAAAACTAACCTAGTTTTCTATGGAAACATATCCGAAATTTACGAAGTTTAGAGTTGCCACTTATTTCAAATATAAGAAATATTGGTGAAAAATTCTCTACGGGAATTATATAGGAAGCAACGAAACTTTTTGTTATTCAATAATTTCAACTACAATTATTTAAAATTCATCATGAGAAATGTTTAATTTAATTATGAACAGTCAAAATAGAAAATATTAACCAAAACACTGGCACATTGCCCAAAATATTACCTGAACGGTCACAGATACAGCTATGTACATATAAATGGCACATTTTACCATGAATTCTTTCTTATGCTACTATATTGCAAATACTATTAACAACCAACAAGTTTTTGTTTTTTCCAAATGTTTATTATGCACATTTAATATTGCTATAAATTTAAATTGAAATTCCTTAATGTAAATAAAAAATTATCATTATGAAAAAAAAACCCGTTGAAATGAGCTGGACACATAAATGGCACAATCTTAAAAAAAGAGAAGAAATGGTTTTAATATTGCATTTGTTAAATTTTTTGGTATGTACAAATATTTTACCGTTAATATTTAGTGCTGTGGCCTTTGTTTCTGATGACAGCTTCGCACCTGCGACCCATACTTTCCACTAGTTTTTGGCATTTTGTTTTGGGGATGGCGTACCAAGCTTCCTGTGCGGCTGACCACAGTTCGTCCATATTTTTGTAATTTTTCTTGGCGATTTCAACCTTGACTTCATTCCACAGGTTCTCTATTGGATTTAAGTCAGGGCTCTGGGCTGGCCAATCCAAAACAACAATCTTCTCCGCACAAAACCATTTTTTACTAGTTTCGAGGAGTGTTTGGGGTCATTATCTTGCATGAATTTCAATTTTATTGGCATGGAGTTGAAGGCATATGTCTCCATATGGTTTTTTAAAATATCTAAATACTGAAACTTGTCCATTTTTCCATTGATTTTTATAAGCGGACCTACGCCATGCCAAGAAAATGCACCCCAAACCATAATACTGCCACCTCCATGTTTCACCGTCTTCTGAGTGAACCGAGGATTAAACTCTTGGCCTTTAGGACGACGAACAAAGATTCTGCCATCTGGTCCTATCCTGTTAATTTTTGTTTCGTCACACCATAACACGTTTTTCCAAAAACTAATGGGATTTTCCTTATGGGTTTTGGCGAAGGTTAGTCGTTTTGAAATATTTTTTGGGGATAAGGGCCTTTTTTTGGAAATGCGCTCAAACAAATTTGCCTCGTTTAGTCTTCTTCTGATAAGTCTGCTTGATATTTCCATGTTCAGATTTTTATTAATATCCGATGCTATCTGCCTTGATGAATTGAATGCATCAATTTTCACCATTAGTACTGTAGCTGCATCCGTACGCTCATCTGTTTTTCGTGGCCTTGGCTTCCGAATTTTACCCTTAGTCAATATATCGGGATCCTCAACACAAGAATTAATTGCATTGTAGACTTTTTTGCGAGAAATTTGCATTATATCAACAATTTCCGCTACTTTTTTTCCATCTTCATACATTTTCCATATGATCCGCCTTTCCTCACCTGTGGCATGTTTTCCTGATCCCATTTTAAAAATTTTTTAACTTTTTTATTTATTTTTGAACTATGAAAAATATTTATTGCTTTGAATTAAATCTACACGACTACTGCCTATTTTAAGTAAATTGTGCCATTTATATGTCCACTTTAAATCAGCATTGTTAACGCATAAATGATAACGGTAAAATAATAAGCAAAACATAATGGAACATTTGAGCACTATTAAGACAAACATCTTTTTTCAACAACAATCAGAAGATATAAAACTTGAATTTTTAAATATATTTAGTTGGAAAATACTTAAATTTATGCGCAATTTAAATTTGTGCCAATTATATGTCCATAGCTGTATACATGTCTACTTCAAAAATTAGAAATGATCATTTTCAAATTCCAGATATTCTATCCCACTATAAAAAGTAAAATATATATGGGTCATTCCATCTCAAATCGACCAATGGTTGGACTCGACCCCTTTCGATTTGGATAAATTTTGGTCAGAACTTTTCTTTCATCATATAACGAAGTTCTGCCAAAGGAAAAAAATACAAATTTTTTTTCAAAAGTTATGCAATATTTAAAAGTTTAAAAAATGTCATAATTTTTCTAATTGTTTGCTTTGTTACGAGGTTATTTTTTGAATATCTCGAAAACTATAATAGCTACAAAAATGGTTCTTAGCTAGTTTTAAAGAGGATATTTAGCGGTATTAAAAACAAATATATAGATTCAACTTAAAAAAAGAGAATAAAAAAATTAAAAAACGTATATCTTTTTTTTTTAACGCCCTTTTGAAAATTTCAGGATCTTTTGAGATCAGTTAGAGGTTTTATTAAAAAAAAATTGAAAAAAAAGGTTTTTGAGTTTTTGGATTTTTAAAATTTTAAATTTTAAAATTGAAAATTTTTTAATTTTTTTTTATTTTTCAATATTTTTTTTAATACGGCTAAATATCCTCTTTAAAACGAGCTAAGCACCATTTTTGTAGCTATTATAGTTTTCGAGATATTCAAAAAATAACCTCGTAACAAAGCAAAAAATTAGAAAAATTATGACATTTTTTGAAATTTTAAATATTGCATAACTTTTAAAAAAAAAATTTTTAATTTTTTTCCTTTGGCAAAACTTCGTTATATGATGAAAGAAAAGTTCTGACCAAAATTCATTCAAATCGAAAGGGGTCGAGTCCAATCATTGGTCGATTTGAGATGGAATGACCCATATATATATATAAAGCAAATCTTTCCGCTTAATTTATTCATTATTTTTCGATTCACACAATCATATTCTACTTAATAGTATCTCGTATATTTTGATAAGCGTTAATCTAATTTATCAATTAGAACAAGCAGTAAATTATACAAATTGCAGAATTAATAAAAAAAAAATTACATAAATTCGATAAAGTAATAGAAAACGATGCACGAGATATGTTATATCAGTTGCAGACAACAGTTACTTGAATACGGATAATTTCAAGCAAATTGTAAAATTTTCAATTAAATAGTGAAATTTTCAAATTAGTAGTTAAATTAAAACAAGTAAAATGCTTAACAAAAAATCATTTGATTTATGTAATGAAGAAAAGAAAACAAACAGATCTGAGAAATTATATCAACCAAAACAATTTCGGTGGGTAAATTTTTAGGAGAATTACCCCTCAATTCATAAATGCTTTGTAAAGTTATAGCAGGTTTAAAAAACGTCATTTTCATACAAAATTTGTTCATTAAACCTTCTATAATTTTACAAAGTGTTTATGAATTTAGGGGTTAAAATATAAAAATTTATTATAGAAAATACGTTTTCTTTGTAGTTGGTGTAAATGTATTGTTCTGCCCCTATTGGCGGGATTTGCGTTATTGCTAATTTTGGCAAATGTTGATTTTACCGGAGATGACTATAATCCAACTTGGCAGGAAATGCAATCGAAAACTAAAAATGTAAAAGTAAATGGTCAATTGCAATTGTGAGTTTTTATGTAACTACTTAATACTTGATTTCAAAAATTTTACCATATGTTGGGGAAGAATATTAAAAGTAAAATTGTTTCAACGTAGAGCAATTGGAATATTTTTTAAATCAAATATTCATCGCAACGTTTGGGCTACAAAAAGTGTCACAAAATATTCTAGAAACCAAGATGTTTATGGCCATCAATTAATTGTGTCTTCTAACTACACTCATAAAAAAACCCCATTCAAGTATTTAGTTCAAAAGTCTGCTAAAATAATAAGAAATATTTCCTATATTTCCGCCAGTTTTTTTTTTTTTATAAGTGTAGAGTTGTAAAATGTCGTTACGTTTGAATAATCGATATTCAAAACTTTTGGGTATTTTGGTGCAATGGTTAACGCGTTAGATTGTTATACACTGTTACGGGTTCGATCCCCAGCGACGGCAGCTAACAAATCTGATGTTGTTTTCTACATAAAATTTTAATTCAAATTACAATTTGATTGTTATTTCGTGAATATGCTATACAATGGAGTAGCGAAATATCGAAACAAAAAAGCTTTTTATATATAAAAAATAAACCTTAAGCCTTCTTGTCGTTTATTTAACCTTCTTTTTAATTTTTAACTCCACAATTTCCTTGAGCTTATTATACCCTACATCACTATGTGGTCAGGGTATTATAAGTTTGTACTGATGTTTGTAACACCAAAAAATATTGGTCCTGGACGCACCTTTTGGTATACCGATCAGCTCAGAATTTTTTTTTATTTCGATTTAACGATGTCCGTCTGTTTGTCCGTCCGTCTGTCTGTCCATGCATTCTTGTGCGCACTCTACAGGTCGCAAATATTAAGATATTTTGATGAAACTTGGTACACCGACTTATGTCGGCCCAAGGACGAAGCCTATTGATTTTGGTAATCGGTTCATGTTTAGACATAGTGCCCATATAAGGGTCCCCCCAAAATTATATTGTTTATACGCTGCAGGTCGCAAATATTAAGATATTTTGATGAAATTTCGTACATATACCTATGTCAGCCCAAGGACGAAGCCTATTGATTTTGGTTAACACCGGTCCATGTTTAGACCTAGTGCCCATATAAGGGTCCCCCCAAAATTGGCTTGGTTGCAAACTGCAGGTCGCAAATATTAAGATATTTTAATGAAATTTGGTTCGCTGACTCACATTATAGAAAATTTTGACACAAGTCCCATTTTAATCCATTCGAATTTCGGATCCAAACATTAGTTGGCTTTTAAGCAGACTAGTGTAGGGTATTGTATAGTCGGCATGCCCGACTTTAACTTTTTTACTCGTTTTTTATATATTAAAAGATTTTCATTTTCGATATTTCGCTACTCCATTGTGTAGCATCTTCAGGATATAACAATCAAATTGATTGTTATCAAGAAATTAAATTTATTTTTGGCTTAAATTTGTAGGTAAAATTATGCTAGGGGTGATTTTCCAAAATTATAATGACGGACCTTCTCCAAAAATGAATGGAATGAAGTGAACCTTTCCCAAATTTGCTCTTTTCGGGGTAAACATTAACTGCATTAAAGGAATTAAATGTGCTAAAATCCCAAAACTTATTTAAAAAATTGTGAAAAATAATCTGTTGAAGGCATATCTCTATCCGGATTTTATTCTTGCCTAAGTAAATCGTCAGACGTTTTTAGAATTTTTAAAAATATTTGTTAAGTTAAATTAAAAACTCAATGAGAATTTCCTGTACTCGTCTAGGAGCCTTATTAAGCATTTAAAATATCACAGAAAGAACAAAAATAACAACAACAAATTTAACAGAATTTGCTTTGTCATCTTGCAAAATACTGCTCTGTTCCTTTTTTTTTGAAATCTTGATGATAGCCTACTTTGGGTTTTCAAAAATAACTCGCTACACTTTTTCGAACAAACTTTTGGACACCTGACTCAGCCAGAAATCCAAAAGTTTGGCGGTTAAAATTGCAAGACCGCGGAAAATTTTAAAATTAACGAATCCATTTTGAATTTTTATCGGAAACTGTCGAGCCGATATTTACGCATCGTACCTATTCGGAAATTAGTATATCTTACCTAACAGACATCATGTAGTCCGGTACCCTGATTCATTCTAAATGCCCAAAAATCAGGGTTTAAACTTAGAATTATAACCCACACTAAGTGGTATCCGGTTAATGACTTTGTGCTGGTGTTTGTTACTACAAGAAGTATTTGACCAGACCCACTTTTGATTACACCTTTTATTACATGTTTCATTATACAGGTAATTGATCTGTTTTCCATGTTATGAATCAAATCGTACTGTCTTATATCCCTTCATACATTTAGTCGCGAATTTAATTCTTTTTTTAATTATTTCCACTAATTTTTATTAGCATTATCAATGCAAGCTTTTTCTATTAATGTACTAAAAAAAGTTTGACACTTACTACTTGACAGCTTGACACTTACTACATGACAGCGTAGTAAAAGGCTGCACAAGCACATTAGTTTTTTTGTCTTCATTGTACCCGAAAAGATGATTAAGCCACACTAATAAACTAAACGACAGATAAAAACATAAACGAGCGTGAGTATGGAACAGGGATGGGAAACGAGATTTTTATATCGGTGTCAAAAAATTGTTTGAAGGGTACTTTTTTGACCCCAAGAGTACTAAAATTTTTTTTACCTCTTTTTAATTCATAAGAAAATATCAGGGACCGTAACGGTTATGACTTTTATGATAAAAGTCAAAATAAAAGTTGTTTTTTGACTTTTCTTTTTTCGAGCAAAAATAAAAGTTATTTTTTGACTTTTATTTTTTTTGCGCAAAAATAAATGTTACTGTTTCGACAAAAAAACACATCAAAATAATAAAAACTTGACAAATTCATGCGAGCTCCATGGGTATTTTTAGTTGTCATTGATTAAAACAAAAATGTTTACTCTTGCTCAAAAAAATAAAAGTCATAAAATAAACGTTATTTTTTGCTTCAAAAAATACAAATAAAATAATAACTTTTATTTCTGCTTAAAAAATAAAAGTCAAAAACTAACTTTTATTTATGCTCGATAAAATAAAAGTCAAAAAATAACTTTTATTTTTGCTCAAAAAAATAAAAGTCAAAAATTTAAAAAGCAATGCATTTTTTGGAAGACTAGGCCACAAGGATCATTATGATGTACTTGAATCAGTTCTCCGATATTTGGTTATATGTGCTTTTTTTGTTTAAAAATTTAAAAATAATTGTTACTTTCGGTCCCTGATATTAATTAGATCTATGCCAAAAAATTTTTTTTAATATTTTTTATAGTTTTGCAGATCCCTCTAACGGAGATATTTGGAATTAAAGTTCAAACTTAAACCTATTGCCGGTCCCGAACGGGTGAAGACTTTTTTCGAATTTTAATTTAATTTTTTGAGTTTTTGAATTTCATTCATCACATAATTTTTGAGAACAATTTAAACAAAAATTTTATTTTTCCTTAAACTTTGATGTGAGAAAAATTGTGTGTGGACACTAGGACAAACAGCTCGCAAATAAACACTTGTAAAGCTTTTAAAAACTTAGTGGGTTATTTTGTAAAACGCAACGCCTTGCGTTGCGTTGATTTATGTGTAAATTGTTATTGTTACAAAAACAATTTGTATGGAAAACAACGCAACGCAAGGCGTTGCGTATTACGAAATAACCCCCTTAAATTCGTAAACCAATGATCACACATATTAGTTTCAGTTGGAAAAAACCGTTAGCAAAAATAACAAAATCTATAAGAACTATGGACGAAAATATACAATGTTGCCTATAAGCAACATTTGAGATTAAAGGGTTAACAAAAATTTCGTTGAGTTTTTAAAATTCTTGCTATTACTGATATATTTTTAGTTCACAAATCAAAGTCCGAAAATTGTATTGCATCTCCAATGGATAAAAACATAATACAGTAGACGCTCGCAAATTAGTACCGCTTTGTTTTTGAGGCAATTCTAATTTCTGAATTATTCTAATATCTGGACGCTTTTTTTCGTTTCGTTTCCAATGATAAAGTATTTTTTTTACGTTTATTTAACATTTTAAATGATACACTTTCACTATTTAATAGAGACTGTCAAATAATATGTACACGCGTATCAAATTTCACAAATAAACTAGCCAAAAATGTACATAAATGCGACAAAAAAAAAAACAAATAGGGAAAAACATATATAATTTGGTCATTCCCCTTTTTAGTTTTACTTTATTCAAACAGAATAAAAATAAATTGGGGATTTCCTGTGTATTCAAATAACCAAAAACAAAAAAAAAACGCTCAGAAATAAGAATTTTAAATTCGAATTTCAGAGCGTTTAATGTATTGCAAACATTGATTCTAATTTCTGGACGTTCGAATTACTGAAAGCTCTAATTTGCGAGCGTCTACTGTAGTTGGAGTGTTTTTTTATATTTTTTGTTAAGATTATAAATATATAGATGGAAAAAAATATTGAAGAAAGCATGAATTTTTTACTGCATGTGTTAAGTGTTTTTCAACAGTCAATTGAAAATTAACACTGAAAACTATTTAAAGCTTTAATTCAAAATATTGTTAGAATCAATGTGTGCGTTCGGCAGATACACTTTAATAGTCAACAGTTCTACAACAGTTGTACAACTATCTGCAGAACGACCTGATCACTAACCGCTCAGTCTGAGCGCTCAGGTAGCGCTGTCATATTTTGGTAGCGTAAAAAATGGTTGCTACTTTTGATCAATTAGTGATACAATTGTTGTTGTTGATTTTAAAAATATTTTTTTTTGTAAGAATGACAAATAAAAACATACCATTATAATTCAAAAACAAAAATTTAAAGAAACCAAAGAAAAATATAGAAAAATTGTATTTAAAAAAAAAACAAAGAAAACATCGTTCAGCAGAGTTACTCATCACAAAGCGCTACAAGTCATCGGTATCAGTTTAAGGTTTCTCTGCTGAATGCTACAAATGATTAAAAAAATTTTTTTAAATTCGATTAGGGTAAACATACGCATTCAATATTATTGATCAATGTTTTTAAAATCAACCGATCAGAACAAAGTATTTAAAAATGAAATGTTCTGATTGGTTGATTTTTGAAAAATTGATCAATAATATTGATCAATAATATTTTGGTAGTAGACTACATCAAATGGATTTATTAAACGATTTTGAAGGATTAGTGAAAAAATATCTTGGTAATACTGCTTTATGACTAATTATTGATTTTGCTTTCTTATTTTCAATTATTTAGCCAAATGAGAGACGAATTAGAATGTATTATTTCTACAGATAGTTGTTCTGTAACTTGTATTGCTGGAAATACTAATAACATGTATAAAATATTGGAACCTCTATATGAAGAATGCGGCAAAGATATGGAATTAATATTAAAAGATTGCCAATTTCCTGCTGGAAAATTAAAATCAGATTTTTTCGAAGGAAATTTTCGCTTAAGAGAAGTCAATATAATTAATTGCAATTTAAATTCTGTAGCTGATACAGCATTTAAACATGATTCAGTTAAACATTTAAAGAATTTGTATATGATAAATACAAAATTTACAGTATTGGAAAAAACAACATTTGATGGTTTGGAAGAACTAGAATGCTTTCAATTAATTAACCAGCATATAACTTGGACCAACTTTAGGGGAGTGGGATTCCTTGAAGATTTTTCAAAAACTCTGAAAACTCTTTTAATAACACAAATGACAACTAATGATATAGCATATGATCCCAGTAACTGGATAAACGGTTCAAATATGTCAACTTTACTTTCATTAGACTTTTCAAATAATAATTTTCAACAAGTTTTAAATCATAAAACATTTTCAACATTATTGGCTATGGAAGAGTTAATATTAGTCAATTGTAGTATTAGCTATTTACCACCAAATACATTTGATAATAATTTATCAACACTTAAACATATCGATTTAAATGGTAATCATTTAACTGTATTATCAGGAGATATGTTATTGAAAATGAATGGTTTAAAATTGAATTTAAATAATAATTACTGGGATTGTGTTTGTGCTAATATGGAAATGTTTAAAATAATACAAAATGAAAATATCAATATTACTTATGTACAAAAGGAAAAATTCCAATGCTATACTCCTGAGGAGAAAGCTGGTATGGAAGTACACAAATTGTCATTGGGAGAATGTTTAAGGAAAACTACAATTGCCAATGCTGAGACTACGTTTATGAAGACAACAGTTGATGAAGATAAAATCTCATCAATTTCAACAGAATCAAGCAGTGAAACAGGTAAGTAAATATAAAATTAAAGACTTAACATACAAGATTTTATAAATTTTTGTACAAAACTAAATTACAAAAGCCAAGTAATTCATACTGCCATTAACAAAAAATACTAGTTCATAAACAGTTATGTACTACGCAGGAAAATCTCTTACAATCGGATGCCAACCACACCAATTTTGAACCGGTTCTACTGCAATAGATTCCATGTAACTGGTTCCGGAACCAGTGCTTAAATAACAGAACACTTAAATTATAATGTGCTTTTGGTGCCTTGAGAAGCAAATCCAAAGTCCAGAAATCAGGCCAGTTGAAAGGTTTGGTCAAACTTTCCGCAGATATTGGTATTTAGCAACTCAAAAGATATCTATCTTTTATATAAAAATCTTGATTCTTTTTTTTCAAAAAAATGTATGCACTAATAGAAATAAATCTGTAAAAATAGCAGAAAAAGTTTCTAAAAATTAGTTAAAATTAATGCTGCAGAAAATACTGCTGAAATTACCATTTTTTTTTGCTAAATACATACTAGCAAAATAAGAACAGCAAAATTAAAACTGTGAAATATATAGAATTTTAGTTTAATTTGAGTTAATTGTTTCTTAATGGAAAATAGCAAATTAACCTGCTAAAATCAGCAAAAAAATTTGTTAAATAATTTGTAGCTTAAAAAAACAGAAAAAAATTAAAAAAAAATTTTTTTGTCGAGCAATTGTTTTAGCAAATATTTCTGCTGATTTTGGTAGGATAGACTGCTACTTGCATTCGACTAAATTTAGCTTAAAGATAGCAAAAATTTTATAGATAAAACAGTTTATTTTTGCTAGTTTTAGTCCACTAATATTAAGCAAAATTTTCTCCAGATTCTACAGTCCAATTTGTTATTTTCAAATCCCCATGTAAAAATCGAGATATACATATATGAACATACATGATGATACATTGACTTGTATATGATCATGCATGGGCATACATAGTCATATACGTCCATGTCTAGTTCGATGTAAGACTATACATGATCTCATATATTTCCATATATCGTCGGATCCGAAATTTGAGGGTATAGGACCGTGCATATTTATATATGACCATATATGCTCATTCATGATTCATATTGGCTCATATGTGATCATATATGGCAATATACCTATATACACCCTCAAATTTCGGATGCAAGGATATATGGAATATATGAGATCATGTGTGGTCATACATTGAACTATGCATGGATGTATATAACTACGTATGCCCATGTATGCTCACATACAAGCCAATGTATGATCATGTATTTTCATATATATTTCGATTTTCACATGGGTAACTAAAGCCCCTCATACCTTAAGCCCCTCATACATTTGCAATATTATGTCCAATATAATGGCACAGTATTTTTCTCGTTTTGCCACACCATACAATAAATTGCAACATATATGTAACAAAAGATCGCCACAATATTTTATGCAATATATGAATTCAACATAACCCCAAAATGCACACAAACATAAACAGCGCAAAATTAAAATTGCACAGTATTGCCAATAGATTATGCAATATTTCAAGTTGTCCAATAAAAATCACTACATAATATTGCTCAACCTTCAATTTAATACATATACGGTCAATATGCTTGCACCACTTGGAAAGTTGTACCATAATATTGGAAATGTATGGCCCGCTTTAAGTATAACTAAAATTCGGTAAATTTAACAGTTTTAATTTTGCTGTTCTTATTTTACTACACTCAAAAAAATAAGTTAGTAGAAAAATTAGTAAAACGTCTTGTATATCAAGTGTACCAGTTTTCAGCAATTCTTTTGCTGAAATTCCGTTTTCAGCAAAAATTTTAGTTGTATTTTTTTTAGCACTAAACTAATTTGGAACTAATATTTTACTAATTTATTTTGCTACAAAAATTGTGCTGATAACCGCATTCATAGCGTGGACGACAAGCAGATAGACAAGATGTAGATGTCGCAGCTTGTCTGGAATCGGAAATGACAAAAAAAGAAAAACAACTCTACACATATTCTATATTTAAATTTTCAGCAAATAAATTAACTAAAGTAAAATGTCGCTACAAGTGTTTTGGGTTTTTTTCAGTCTACTAATATTCAGCAAAAAGTTTTGTGATTTTAGCAAGGATTTTTTACATTTGCAATCGACTAAGTGTTATCAAAACTTTTGCTGAAGATTACTATTTTTTTTTGGTAAAAATCAGCTCGCTGATTTTCAGCAAACCTTTTGCTGAAATTACCAACTTTTTTGCAAGCACGCTCCTGACTAAAAATTTGCTGACACAGCACCATTTTTTGCTGACTTTACTGACTTTTTTTTTGAGTGTAGTATTTAGAAAAAAAATCTGCTAATTTCAGTAGTATTTCTGCAGTATAATTTTTAACTAATTTTTAGTAACTTTTTCTGTTATTTTTACAGATTTATTTCTATGGGTGTAGTTGACTCAGTACAATACGAAAAAAAACTTACGGTGATCTGACAATGGATTCTGCTAGAGTAGACAGAAAAAAAAATGACGTGTGTCGGCGTTTTGGAAGATCACATCCGAATTTTATTTTATAGGGGGGGAATTGTTTTCCTATGCCATGTGAATCCTCCATTTGGGATATAGGATGTGTTCAGCAAAATATGTAAAACACTACAAGGAAAATTTTTGTGGGACATTTTAAGCCTCTAACTCTTCATTTAAAGGGAGTTTTTGGGAGATTCATATAGTTTCCCCCTAAAATCCAGATTTGGTGGACATTTGAGCGCAAGTTTAACCCTTAAACACATTTTATATTATATTTAATCCTTTAATTCCCAGTGGAACATAGGGCCGCAACAAATGTTCTCCATTGTATTCTATCGGTAGACATCATTTTCATCTCACTCCAGGACACACCATGCTCATGCAACTCGTTCTCTATTTGGAGTCTCCAAGTGTTCGCAGGTCTGCCAGGTCTCCTGGATCCTTGCGGGTTATATTCAACGGACTGTCGAGTTAAATCATCCGCTGGCTTTCTCATTGTGTGCCCTTGCCAACTAAATTTACGCAATCGGATATTCATACTTAAAGGAATTTGATTGGTTAAGTTCCACAAATCCCGATTTGATATCGTGGCAGGCCAGAGTATCCTAAGTATACGCCTGAGGCAGCGGTTTACAAAAGCTTGCATACAACTCATTTCACGACTCGAAATATTCCAGGTTTCACAGCCATACAGAAGCACAGATTTCACGTTGCTATTAAAAACCTTGATCTTGGTGTGATTGGAGACATTTTGCGATCTCCAGAATTTATTAAGCATGCCGTATGCTTGCTTTGCCTTGCACAGTCTATTCTGTATATCTTCTTTGCTTCCCCCTCTTTTAGAAATTATACTCCCCAGATAACAGAAGATTTCAACATCATCAATGGGTTGGCCCGAAAGCTGGAAGTTCGTGTCGCATGAAGAATTCATGCGCATTGATTTAGTTTTGTTGATGTTAATTTGTAAGCCCGCTTTGGCCGCACGTGTAGCAAAGGCTTGAATCTTGGTTTGCATGCTAGAGAAGCGGTGGGATAGAAGACAGACGTCATCTGCATAATCAATATCATCTAACCTATCATGAAGGCCCCACGAAATACCATGATGCATATCCATACAGTGGTTCATAACTACGTCAAGTACTATATTAAACAGTAGTGGAGACAAAACACAGCCTTGACGAACACCTACGTTTACTCTGATGGGTTTGCTTGCTGAATCCTCATGGAGTATGGAACAAAATGCGTTGTTGTATAGCTCCTTAATGAGATTAATTATCTTCCCGGGAACTCCCTTGCATCTTAGAGCTTCCCATATCGCATTGTGTTGTAATGTGTCAAATGCACGTTTGAAGTCAACGAACACTAAGTAAAGGGGTGAGTGCCATTCAACCGACTGTTCCACAATTATTCTCAAGCTGTTGACGTGATCAATGCATGACCTGTTTGGTCTAAAGCCTGCTTGTTCTCGTCTAAGCTGTGGTTCGATAATGGATGAAATGCGATTGTGCAGGATGTGGGCTATGATTTTGTTCACGATATTTAAAAGAGTAATACCCCTCCAGTTGGAGCAATCTTGCAAGTTTCCTTTTTTTGGAAGTTTAATTATAAGGCCTTCCTTGAAATCATCAGGAATTTTCTCGTTTAACCAAAAATTTGAAATTAAGGGTTCCAGTAACGTCGCTGTTTGGTTGCTGTCTATTTTCAGAATCTCGGGAGGTATTCCATCAGGGCCTGCAGATTTACCGGACTTCAGACGTTTAATTGCAGCTGTTATTTCCTCGGATGAGGGTGTTGCGATGTTTATATCGTTTCGTACGTTATTTATATGATGCATTGGCTCGCAATCACATATTGTTGTAGTAGATTCAGTCGGATTGACCGACAACAGTTCAGTGTAATAATTCTCCCACAACTCCAACTGTTGATCTTTGGCATATATCAATTCGCACTGATCATTCCACAGGGGTTTAATATTGTGGTGGCTATGACCGGAAATCTCCTTCGTGATACGGTACAGGTCTTTGGATCGACCTGTTTCACTGGCTTTTTGTGCATCTTTGGCTAAATTATCAGCCCAATTTCGCTTATCCTCCCTTGCACTACGTTTAACTTTCCGGTTCTCCTCTTGATATTTACGTTGTTCGTCTTGCTGGGATTGTGGAGTTTTAGCATCATTAACTTTTAAGTTTTGACTTATTTTAAGTTTTGACTTATTTCTGACATTGAAGTTAAATTTTCAACTTTTATGTCTTCACAGACTTATAGTAGAATTTCATTGTAAATATTTTTGCAATGAATTGTCGAAAAACTTCCTTAGCAAAAGTTTAGTGATTTTTTGTGAGCTTTTATTTTTTGACATTAGTGTCGTACATTAAGGTGGTAGAAACTGAGATCTGGTGGGTAAAAACTGTACTTGAGGTCAATGGCCCTTAGGGCAAAACATTGGTCCCCTCGAGACCAAAGCTTCGATGTATCATACTTGAAGATCCGACTGTAAATGCAAAAAAAAAAATTCCAAACTGCCTTGCAAATATAATTTAGTTTCGAAGGTGTAACGCAAACTTTTTTTTTGAGGTACGGTCTATTGTACAGTATCATAATTGTGATTAATAAATCTATCCGAATTAAATCTGAAGATTATAATCTCTATTTATAACACTTAACATGAAAAATATGCTACGTTTTTAATTGTTTTTTTATATTTTTAACGCAAATTATAACACCGGTATGTACCGGTATTGCCATTTTTATAACAGTATTTTGTTATCTTTATCATTACGGAAATAAATGAAATTCGGTACGGTTACCCTTATTCGTTTCGGTAGCCAACCTTGATATTTTTCTAACATACGAGTATATTCTTAAACAAAATTTTAAATTTTTTGGCCATTTTTATTTTCGAATTAAAACAACAACACAGATACAACAGAAATTGAAACAAATGAAACTTCTGAAGAAACAAGTGAATCACATGAAATATCAACAACTACAACAACAAGACATACTTCCACTACAACAAAAACTGAAATATCAACAACTCCATGGAATACAACCAACACTACAACGGAAAATCCGAAAACAACAAAGACATCTACTACTGCAACCACAACAATAACGAGAACAACACCTAATTTCATACCACCGGAAGAAATATCAACTTCAACAATGCTTACATCAACAACAACAACTTATCCATTGTATCCTATTGAATGTTTAAACGCAAAAGGGAATCGATTTGATCGTTATCTTAAACAAAACACTCATCAATTTTCTCTTTATCCCATTTCAACAACATCAGTTCAAATGATTTCTTCGAAAATTTTAAATAATGTTAATGTATTATATTATACAAATTTTAGGACTCTACATCATCAACAAATCATTGAAAATGTTTCGATAAGAATAAACAATTTGGATCCCAACAATGATTATGTATTTTGTCTTATAAAAAACATTAATAAGAAGATCTCACCATTCGACTGTAAAGGTTATAGTAGACCTGAAATTGTACCACAACCCTGGATTTTAAAAGAAGATGTGACTTGGATTATTTGTCTCGTTGTATTGGGTATTTGTTTAATGTTATTTTTAGGAATTATATTGTTTATTTCTGCTAAACATTTGAAAAGGCGCCATAGTAGGAAATGTCTTAACAAAAGTGCGGATACACAGTTGTCATCAAACAGTAATCAATTTGTTTCTGCGTAAGTATTTATGTTTTTTTTTTCTTAAATAAGAATCTACAATTACAGAAACAACTTTCTGCTTCTTTTCTTTCAGTATACCACTTAGAAATTTTCGAGATTCCCAAAAGTCATCGGATACTTTATATCATTCACAACATCAGCCACCAGATATTATCGCATCACAACCAAATCGTAATATTTATGAAGGTTTAGATTTATATGAAGATTTAATTATGTAAATTTCAAAATCATACCCAGTTGGAAATATCATCAAGACGTCTTCAAGACGGCTTAGTGGCATGTCGCTGTCGCTGCTGACTTGCTCATCCGGTCCCATACAAAAACCTTAAGACACCTGATGACATTTTCATAGAAATGTAAAAATATCATCGCGACAAATCATCAAGTGGTCTTTACGCAGATTAAATGATAATATATCCTTAAGACGTCTGGAAAAATTGCGGATGACATTTCATGACTATTTAGCAGTCCGTCACAAGTAGTGACTTATCCATAATATTTCACTAAGATGTCTTTAAGATATTTCCTATAATCGTCTGTTTGACATGACAGAATTTTGTCGTAAAAAATACAAAAATCCCAAAAATATTCCTTAGTAAAAAAAATGTATAATTTTTAACAATTTATTGAAATAAAAAAATAGTACTATTGCTGACATGTAGGCCGCTTAATGTCAAACTTTAGTTGTCCAGTGTTAGCAAGTCTTCAGTTAGTCAGCGTTTTTTAAAAACGGAATACAAAATGCTGACATGTCTTTAAGATATCTTAAGTAAAATGTCTATAGCTGATGACTTGTATGTAATAAGTCGCTAATGACATTGTCTTTAAGACACAATTTCCAGCTGGCTAAAACTTATATTTTTTCTTTGTATCTGACTTCTACTTATGCAATAATATAATGAAAAACATAACATCGCTGCTCATACCAAAATAGTTGTAAAACAGTTCTCTAAACAATGCATATAATATTATTTCTATTAAGTATGTAAATCTTAATGCAAAGTTACATAAAATACTTAAAATTTTGACAAAAATTGGCTTAATTATGTTATTTATTTACCGATTTTTTTTTATACAAATACAGACCAAATATAGAAATTTTCATGTTAATAAACATTTCTAAAACAATTCAGGGTAACGCGTATTTTTAATCAATATATTAAGACCACCATGACATATTTTTGACCAGCGATGCACAGTGCTTTGCTTCCGTATAAAGATTGGACAAAAATAGAAGGAGTGGAGACAGAGTTTTTAAATTTGGTACACTCACATAGAACCACTTAGTTAAGAAAAATAATAATTTCTGGAAATATCGGGCCAAGGACAAGCCCACCTCCCATAGGTCCTGAAATTTAAAAATATTATATTAGCTAAAATGGACGTAAACTTACAAAAAGTATCTATTGAGATACACATAAAACTGGAAACGTTTGTGTCAATTTTTTTATCAATATCGAAGCAAGGGCTCTTAGTCCTGCCATATATCCTGCCATGAAATATATATATTGCCATAAAATTTAGCACAAAAATTCATATAAGGTCAAGCTAAATTTGTGCCAAATTTGGGTAAAATCCATTCATTAATAAAAAAAATATGCCTCTCATAAAAAATGCGTTTTAAACCCTTAAAATGATTTTTCTAAAGCAAAAAAAATTAAATAGGATTAAAATAGGAAACCTTGTGAATCCTCCATTTTGGTTACAGGGTATGTAAAACACTATGAGGAATATTTTTGTGAACCATTTTAACCTTCTAACTCTTCAATTAAAGGGACCTTTTTGGCCCCATTTTAAAACGGGCAAAAACGACCCGTAAGTTGAAGAGTTAGAGGGTTAAAACGTTCCGCAAAAATATTTGTCATGAAATTCTACTATAAGTCTTTGAAGATATCAGCATTGGAAATTTTACTTCAGTGCCAGTAATAAGTAAAAACTTAAAATGTGTTTAAGGGTTCATTTCGTACTTATTCAAAATTGGTGCTTAAATGTCCCACAAACCTGGATTTTAGGCAGAAACCATGAGAATCTTCCATTTAAGGTATAGGATGTGTTTAGCGAACTTATGAAAAACACTCCGAAGAACATTTTTGTGGAACATTTTAACCCCCTAACTCTCAACTTACGGGTCTTTTTTGTCCCTTTTTAGAAAGGGGCCAAAAAATTCCATTTCATTGAAGAGCCAGAGGGTTAGAATGTTCCACAAAAATGTTCCTCGTAGTGAATTTGCTCCCAAAGTTCAAAGATAGATTTTCTTTTTTTTATCAGCTGGTAATTTAAGGGGGGTATCGACTCTAGGAAAAATTTTGTTTTCGAATTTTTTTATATTTTATTTGGATGGAGCATTCTTTTCTCTATATATTCCGAAAATTTCAATAAAAAATTCGAAGAAGTTAAATTTCCAATTTGTTTTTTTTTTGTAAAATATGTTTTAGTCCCAAATTAATACTCTATGTGGTAAGTTTGTGTGTAACACTTTTTGTTTTCAGTTTTATTAACTTTTTTATTAGAAATCGTATATCTTATAACAGGGCAGAATAAAAATATAAAAACTACATCAAAAGATGTAAGAATTGCACGCAGTTTTCAAAGAAAAGCCAATGACGATTCCTTGATGGATGGTGAAGACACGTCATATGGGGCAGGTGCTGATGGCTTAAAATAAGTTATAAAAGTAATCAATATAAATGAATGTTATTTTAGTTTGACTCAAGATCATAAATTAATATCACTTTCTGTTTAAATTATTTTTCAAATCAAAGAAAGATGATACAATTTTTACAAGTAAATTACAAAGAATAAAAATTATTGAAAAAATTCGATAAGACCAGCAAGGCAGAATGCGCATTTTCGGCTTTCGCTACAAAGCCATCATCAGTGCCTTTCGCCTTTGAGTGGGTTAATATTTGATAGTCGTCTACTTAATCAACTACTTTCTGTAATCAATATATATAAAAATGGGAAAAAATACGAAATAAATTAAAAAAATTACAAAATTATAGCACTTTTACAAAATAATATGGGTCGCATCATAAAGGAATTATTAAGGAGTGCTACTCGCAAAGTGTTTGGTCGCCATTACTGCTTTTTTGATAACTATAAGAACAATAATATTTTCGAAAGTTCAAAAGAAAATACGAAAACTTTTTTCGGCATTTCTGACTTGAATTCACACTACAATATTTTGCTTTGAAGAAACATCGAAATAGCTTTTCAATTTCTTCTCAAATTAAAAAATGTTAAACAAAATATTAATTTAAAAGTAAATTACATTTATTCGTAATGTTTTTAAAAGATTAAATGTCTTCGAACGACTCAAAATTTGTACGGATAATTAAAGTCGTTTATGCCGACTTTCTTTCTCTTTGACAACGTCAGTATTGTTATTGTTCTGGTTTAAGTCATAAAAATCAGTTCTTACTTCGTCCATGGGTAGGTAGCATTATGTATAATAATATATCTACCATCATTTTTAAGACTAGTAGGTTTAATATATTAGAAACCCATTAACCGATTCGTCCCAAATTTGGTGGGCATGTAGTAAGCTAGGAACTTGTTTAAACGACAATCAGTTCAGTAGTGATTGTCGTTTAAACAAGTTCATTTTTATTTTTTCTTCCTAATGCAGTCTAATATTGATTGTGTTAGTTGCTTTAGAGCTGTTGGTAGTATATTTATTAGATGCATAACATGCAGTGGTCTATTCCATAAAGGGTGCTCTGGTGTCAATAGTGATCGTGATTTTAATGTTTTAATTTCATCAAATAATATTGTTTATAACTGCAATAAATGCGCTAAAGGATCTAATAATTTAATTGCTATAATAACATTTTTGTCAAATGAAGTAAGAGAATTAAAAAAGTTATTCAATGCCTGTATATACAACAACAATGCAGTTGAGAGTGCCTCCATTAAAAATAAAAACATACATGCTGAGTCAAGCTTAAATTCAAAAAATAATGATTTACAACAAAAAGGTTGTTCAACTCTGAGTGATTCCTTTTCTTCAAGTTCTGCTAATTATGCTTTTCGTAAAGATGTTGTTGATACTACTGAACCAAGTAAAAATGTTTTAAATTCTAATATGCGAATACGTAGAGCTAGTTTTTGTCTTTCTTTACATGATGATGATGATATTCATAATGATAATATTGCTACAATTAAACCAAATGATGTTATTGCTGCTACTGAGCCAAATGCCGTTTTAAATTCTAAACGAAGAGCTAGCATTTGTTGTTCTCAAAACTCTGACAATACTGTTAGCTCAGCTTCAATTGCATACTCTCAAGCAGAAAGTAATATCCCAGTTAACAATGCTGGATGGACTAATATTAACTACAAAAAAAAGCAACGTAAGCCTGTGGTGTTTGGAGATAATAATTCCAAAGACTTAGAAGTTATTGCTAATCAAAAATGGGTGCATATTTCCTCATTTAAGCCCAGCGTAACAGCAGAACAAATCCTGAGTTATGTTGCAAAAGGTGCTAATATTTCCAAAACCCATCTAAAATGTTTTAAATTGGTTAAAAAGGAAATTGAGCAGAACACATTGAGGAGTGTTTCTTTTAAAATTGGGATCTCCGCTGAATTATATGATAATCTATTTGAGCCTTCCTTGTGGCCTACTAATGTAAAAGTGCGTCCGTTCTTGTTCTTTCAAAAGCCTATATCTTAAAACATGTATAATAATAATTACTATTTATAATTATTTTATAGTTTAATCATAGTCTGTAAGGAAATGATGTTCCATAGACTGAATAAAGAATAATAATAATAATAATAATAATAATAATAATAATAATAATAATAATAATAATAATAATAATAATAATATAACTTTTATCATTCACAATTTTTCTTAAATTTTGCTGTTTTCTTATCTTAATGTTTTCTTTTCTCACAACCATCAGTTCAAAATCGGCTGCCACTGTACAGCCAAGGTGGGTTAACGGATTTCGATCCGGTTTTTTTCTTTCGCAGGCAACAAAAAACTGTAGTCGTGGCCCGTTTTTGAATTTTAGTCAAATAAATTTTATATTCCCAAGTAAAATTGTTTTCTCTTGTCTATTTTCGATTTTTGAAGTTTCATTGGCAACTTTGTTTAAAAAAAATTTTAAAAGTAAAAATCGGGCCACGGTAAAGTTAGAGAATTTATCTGGTATTAAGAATCACTTTACATTTTTATTTTCCAATAATTAATGAAGGCTGTACAGTGGCAGCCGATTTTGCCTTTTTAAAAAAAGGCTAATAATGAAGTGGCAACCCTGGCGATTTTGGTTGGAGCAATTTAAAACTAATATTTCTTCAAAATACTACAATAATATATATTTTAAATAAAATATAATATAGTGAAAATATTGTTATTTGAATTTTTGATAACCGTTTAAACATGCCCCTTAAAATTCTGTTGTTACAGTATTTACCCCCCTTAATTTTTCCGATTACGATCATTTCTAGATATTTCTCATGGGTTTAGATAATTAAAGTGGCCATATTTAAGTTCAAGACTGTCGAGTTATTAAAAGAGCAGTCGACTATTTCTTCTTCCTTCGTCGTCAAAAATCGTCACTTTTTCGGCAACGTTCTTTCCTTAAGACATTCTAAGTTTTATAATGTTTTTCAAACTATTTTAGCCAATAGATCACTCAAATTTTACTAAAATTCAAACTTTCCTAAAAGTTATATTTTTCCGCACTTTTTTTATAAAATCCCGTTTATTATGCTATTCATGTTATACATTTCAATAACTAAAACAAGGGGACAAAATCCATAAAGCAGATTTAACGAGTAAAAAACGAACGGACGGACGGACAGACGGACATTGTTAAATCGAAATAAAAACTGATTCTGAGCCGTTCGGTATACTATAAGGTGGGTCTAGGACCAATATTTTTTGGTGTTACAAACATCAGCACAAACTTATAATACACTCTCCTCGTAGTGGTGTAGGGTATAAAAATACAATATTTTAAAAATAGTTAACAATTTTAAACCAAACTTTATATTTTGAAGGAATAAGTCGTAGATTAATTGCAATTATTTTGTAAAAATGCCACTTACGTATCCTTACCAAAAAAAGTAATTTTGGTGAGTTTTCGACTCTCCATTAAAAAGATGCGCTAAAATACAAATTTTTGTAAATAATTTTTTGAGAAAATTAAAAAAAAAATAAAAAAAATAGTGGTAAAAATTAAAAATTTTCTTCATCAACGAAAATTTGAAACCCTTAAAATCATACTATAACTCTTTGATTCTTGTTTTTTTGTTAGAATTATTACAAAAAAAAACACTTAAATCAACTAGTATTTTTTTAAATTTTGGGAATAAATATGCCATTTTTGTACCAATTTTGCTGTTTTACCGTGGCCTTTTGAGTGCCAATTTTTACTTTTTTGTGCCACTTTAAACTAGCCGCGATTGTGAGTATGTGCCAATTTTTTAAATAAATCTGGATCAACGAATCCATTAAGTATTCGCAAGTATTATCCCAAATTTAATACGTCAGTAAAAAAATCTGTCAAACCGGCTTCAAATCGATTTGACTATTTTTTTTTTTTTCATAATAAACTTTATTTACAATCTATCCATTTAAGGATAATAAGCAAATTGGATAAAATAATATTTACACTAGTCGTTGAACTCCAGTGAGAGCAACAACATATTAACTAAAGATTTTATAGTACTTAAACAATTATTTACAAATGGATGAGTATTTACAGGAATATTTTAAAAAAGAGTATTTACACTTTGAAAAGATTTAATTTATTGACGATGTGGTGCCGCTTAAGTCTTCTAACTTCTTCAGTGTCATCAAGTAGGGAGATAGCCAATGGGTTGCAGTGATTACTTAATCTTTCTAGATAATTTATGCTGAATCTATTGATTTCATCTTTTATCTTAGAAATAAATAGATCATTATGTATTGTTTTATTAGATACAAACTTTGGAGCGTTGACAATTGACCTTAGTGTTTTATTTTGGTATCGTTGTAACTAAGCGAGATAGAGCAAAACGAAAAAAAGTTTTGCTCCAATAGAGTGCCCTTTAGAGCATACCACTTTACAGGCAAAAAAAAGTGCGCCGTACACCCTCCAATATTTACATTTACAGTCGGATCTTAAAGTATGATACATCGATGTTTTTCTCTCGAGGAGATCAGTATTTTACTCTAACGGCCATAGACCTCAAGTATCCCGTTCTAGTAGTTACCCACCAAATCTCAGTTGCTGCCACCCTAGTGTAAAACCCTAATGTCAGAAAGTTAAAGCTCGTAAAAAATCATTAAACTTTGGTTAAGGAAGTTTTTCGATAAACCCAGTAGGAATTTGTTTTATATATTGGTTGCCGAACCTAGGCGTCGCACAGTGCTTTGTCCCATAGGCAAAATTAAAGAATAAAAATCTAATTTTAACTGCTTTAAAAAAAAAATTGGCAAAAATTCATTTTTAAAGATAATTCTTTGAAATACGGTGGTTTTGTTACTTACTATATTCACAATAAGCAAAATTATTTTAAGTGAACATTTTTTATAGAATAATATTTGGTGGCATCAAAAACTTTAGACATTTTTTGACTGGAAATCCCAAAGTTGCTTAAGTTTGGTAGAGTAAAAAAAAATGGAAAAACGGGTAATTTTTTATTTATGATTGTAGTACATCTTGGAGCTCTTTAATAGAATTTGAAAAAAAAATTTTTTTTTTTTAACTGCAAATTGAAAATTTTATACATTTTTCACACCTTTTAACCTTTGTTAAAAACAAAGTTAGCAAGAGCGAAATTTTAAGGTATCATCAAAAATTAAAATAATAATGTTTAAAAAAAAAGAACTTGAAAATAAAAACACAAGCTACGTTTTTATGTGGTGTAAAAATAATAAAAAAAACATTCAGGAAAATTTAAAAAAAAATTTAAGTAATAACACTTTTTTTTGCGGAAAACATAAAATTTTATAAAGTTTAGTGAAATTTAAAAGAGATATAAAAAGGGATTAATTTTTTTACATGATTTACAATTTTATGATGTATAATTTTTTGTACAAAAAAAATATTATTTTGAACCGCAAATTTTAAATTTTTAACTTTTTCTACACATCCCAATTTTTCAATTTTATATACATATATATATATTAGAGTGTCCCTTAAAAATAGATTTGTCATTACACCCCCCAGTTTTATTAAAAATGGTCCCAAACGGAAGAAATCGTTTTTTTTTTTTGGAAAACGTTAACCCGTGCCGAAAGTTGGACGAAAATGGCCCATTTTGGAAAAAAATTTATTACTATTAAAAATTCCCAAAATTCCAAATTTTGAAAAAAAATATTTTTTATTCCATTTATTCATTTAATATAGTCAAAAGGATTCAGACATGGAATTTTGACTTCATCGGATATCATTAACCCACTTTAGCCTGGAATCCAAAATGACCCACGAATTTGATAAAAATGCAAAAACGTGTTTTTTTTAAATTAATTTTATAGATTTTTTAGAATGCCTAATTTGGAGATATCGATTGCTATTTGTATCACATAATAGTTGATATTAAAGAAAAAAAAAAAATAAATTAAAAAAATTATAATTCGAGTTTGTGTTTGGAGCGACTGCTTTCCAGGACATTTTACAAAAATTGTTCATTTTGTCAAAAATTAAACAAAATTTGAAAGTTTTCATCAAATTTTACTCAGTTTTCGGAAAAACATGACTTAAATTTGGTTAGACTATAATTATCTTTACATTTCTTTAAAAAATCTTTAACACTTAGTGGCCTGGGGTCAAAAAGACCCATGACACTTAATATTAAATATGACTACGAGATTGTAAAGCCATTAAATTGATTAAAAAAAAATCTCAACTGGATAAAAATAATTATTTTTTGTAACGTGATCCATATGGGGTTAATTAAATTGCCATTAAATTGATTAAAAAAAAATCTCAACTGGATAAAAATAATTATTTTTTGTAACGTGATCCATATGGGGTTAATTTTTATACTTTTGGCCAAAAACGCACCACTAAGAAATTTACAGACTAACACCTTTCATAATTTTCGGAAAAATATCACTTTGAATGAATAAAAAAAAATTTTTTTCCACTTGATAAAAATTGCTATTTTGAGTAACTTGATTCATATAGGGTTAATGTTCTCACTTTTCGGCAAAAAAAGCCCATTTGGAAATTTTAAGAATAACGTCTTTCCAAATAGAAAACAATAAATGCATAATAAACAAAAGTTTTTAATTAGAATCTAATACGATTACAAAACTGAAATTGCTATTAACATGCGGACACTTTTGACCCTACCTTTTTAACCCTTAAAAATAAGATTGAGGCTATAGAGAATTGCGCTTGTTCGTTAGTTTTGTACCCTCTATCGCATATCATAATTTAATAAAAATCTGATAAATGTTATTCTGTAAATTTCCTAGTGGGTCTTTTTTTTTGTAGAACGTAAGAACATTAACCCTATATGGATCAAGTTACTCAAAATAATAATTTTTATCAAGTGGAAAAAATTTTTTTTTATTCAATCAAAGCATAGCTGTTAAGTAATGATTACTAATCGTAATAATTAGTAATTAGATTTTTTTTTTTCGAAAGGTGAAATAATGACTATTTTACGATTATTTTAAAATTTGCACGATTACTAATTGACTACGATTACAGATAATCCAAAAATAATCAAGATTAATAAAAATTACGAGAAAATAATCAAAAATAATAAAAAGTAATCAAAAAATAATTCGACTACTTTCAAAGATTACTTTTGATTGTTTTTGATTATTTTTTTATTTTGCGAAAAATAAATAATAAAATAATTTTAACCTTCCAACGAAATTGAATACGACTTTCAGGGACTTCATTCAAACAAAAATCTGAATCAAACGTCAGCAAAAAGTTATTATATTCCATACCAAATAATTCTATAGAAACGTATTTAACAAGTTCAAATATCGATTTTTCCGATAGTGGAAGTGGTCGTATTTCCGGGCTTATTCTATCTATTACGTCTAATATTCTAGTTAAGAGTTGTAAATATCGATAGTTAGCGAGATAAAGCCAAAACGATTATCTTGATTTTTTGGGTTTTATAAAACGCTGTAAAAAAGAGCCGGGAGGAACTAAGCCAAATTTGATCTCCGTGATCTGCGTCCCAAACTCTATTACAAATGATGTGTCGCATTTAATGATGTGTCAAAATCATTTATATTGGACGGGATAATGCGTTTAATGATTTTCATTTTTAAAGTACTGATTTTATCTTTCCATTCATTTACATCAGTGTTTTTCTTGAAATTATAAAGTTCTCGTCGCGGGATGATGGTGAGCTTATGCGTACATTTATTTTGTTTTTTACTTTAAAGATTTGACTTTGCAGATGATGAAATTGAAGTAAGTCTTTCTCCACAAGAACAGATTAAAGTTAAAATATCAGTTCTTCAGCTATTTAAATGATAATGCAAGTGCTGACGAGATTTGGCAAAAATATGATTTACTAAGGGATGCATTTATTTTTTTTTAACACGCCCTTAACGTCTTCAGCTCCAGTTGAACGACTGTTTTCTTTTGCCGGGATCGTCAGTACTCCAAGGCGGCAATCATTGTCTGATTTTTCTTTCCCAGGTAAAAATGTTCATATATGGTCATATATGGCAACATATATGTGTTCATATATGGGTTCGGATCCGAAATTTGAGGGTATATGGCCATATATGGAGAATGTTCATATAAAATTTTTTTTTTAGTTTTTAATAAAAATATTGCTTTTTTTATTCAAATTAAATGTAAATATTGTAATTCTTACTGATGAAATTGTACATTTGAATGAAATTGAGAAATTATGAAATTTTTAATGGACATAAACATTTTACTTCAAGTTTAGAAATTATTTTATGACTATTTTTTTGATAATTTAATGATTGTTTATACACCAATAGAAAAAAGTGTGTACAAATTTTAGTTAAGCTACTAAAAATTAGTTCAAAATGAAAAACTGCTGGATTAGCAGAGTATTTTTGCTAAATATAAATAAGATAGGAACAGCAAAAATAAAACTGTTTAATATATTTACAGAATTTGAGGTACAATTGAGCTTAATTTCAGTGATTAGAAAATAAAATTAAATTGCAGTAGTAAACAAAAAACATCACATAAAATTTAAAATTTTCAAAGTTCCTTTTTCGTTTTTTGTTTTTAATGGAAATACAAATCTAGCCTTCTGAAATCAACAGTTTAATATTTTTAGCAAATATTTCTATTGATTTTATAAACTGCTATTTGCATTGAACAAAATTTAAGAAAAATTTTTTTTAGATACAACAGTTTGTTTTAGACATTTTTAGTTTTCTAATATTTTGCAAAATTTTCTGCAGACTTTCTAAATTTAGCAGTTTTATTTTTGCTGTTTTTATCTTACTGCAACATTTTCCATTGTATTTAAAAATATATCATTTTATTTCAGAAGTTATCAATTGTTTTTCAGATTTATCAATTGTATTTCAGAAATAATCAATTGAATTTCAGTTTCATCAATTGTATTGTAGAAGTTATGAATTGTTTTTCAGATTTACCAATTGTATTTCAGAAATAATAGATTTATTTCCAGTTTTATAATTGCTTTTCAGAAATTATCAATTGATTTTCATATTTATCAATTGTATATCAGAAACTACAAATTGTATTTCAGAAATTATGAATTGATTTTCAGAAACTGAAAATTCTATTTCAGAAATTTATTAATTGTATTTCAGAAATTCGCAATTGCATTTCAAAAATTATCAAATGTATTTTACAAATAATCAATTATATTGCAGAAACTGGCAATTGTATTTTAGAAGTTGCCAATTGTATTTAAGAAATTATCAAATGTATTGTATTTAGGGTTTGGGGTTCGGGAATTCCCGGGCGGGAATTCCCGGGAAATCCCGGGAAAAGTTTGGCGGGAATTCCCGGGAAAATAACATATTTTTCCCGGGAAAACGGGAAATTTTAAAAATATTAAATTTTTTAAATTGTTTTTGTTTCGAATAGGATTTTTTAATTTTAGTCATAAAAAACATTTTAAATACCAAATCAAAAATTTCATTGTTAAAATCTTTTAAAAGTGAATACATTTATTTGACACACAAATAAAATCTTTGCCAATTAATTAGGAGCATTTCAACTAATAAACATTTTTCGCATAACTTATTCAAAATTTAAGTAGTAAGCCTAAAAACTTGGTAACATGTTTAAAAGAAATATGAAAAAAAGGATTGTTTTTTACAAATAATCGCCTTTACTATCTAAATTTTTCAAATGTATAATTTAGGTAAAGTCGACTTTAGTTAAAATATTGGGTGGCAGTATACCTTGACTTGGTTTATTTTTGAAGCATTCTGATTGGTTAATTTATTTTCAACCAATCAAAATATTTGAAAATATAAATATTTTTGTAAGGTTTTCATACACAAAATGAACAAAACCGTTTGATTAAAAATAAAGTCGACTTTAAATTTAAAATACTCCTTAATATTAAGGGTCAATAATTTTATAAGTAACGTTTTCATTAATAAATGTGAAAAGAAAAGACTCATGGGTAACGGTGGTATCTAAATTTGGTTATCCGACATCTAAATTTGGTTCACAAAAAAAAAAAAAAAAAAAAAAATTATGGTCATGCAACTTCTCTTGAAGAAAACAACAACAAGAAAAACGTTTCAGCTAAAATTAGCAAAGTACCCGAAGAAAAAAGTGTAAGCTGAATAGGCATTAAAGGTTTTATGGTAGGGCAAACATTTCCTAAAATGGTATCCAAATTAGCCACAGTCAATCCGCACCATAACTAGATCTTCGTTTATTCGAGAAAGTTTTTATAATAAAAACCTGGCATTGCAAAAAAAGAAACCGATGTAAAGAACATTATATTAAATTACTACAATCATGTAAAAGATATCATGATAAAAGAAATATTGAGCAACATTTCTAACAATAGGAGATTTACTATAATCTTAGATGAATGGACAAGAATATCACAAAAGAGATAATAATTTTATAACCTGGGGTATGTTTATATATCAGGAAGATGTAATGCTGATGAAATAAGAAGAATTGTAGAAATAAGACTAGAAGAGTTTTAATTGTCTTTGGAAAATAACATTGTGGCCACCATATCTAATGGGCCAAGTGTGATGAAACGGTTTGTTTCCATCCAGTAGTAGGTGCTTTCTAATGGAATCATGCAATTCATTTGGCAGTACTGCGATTAATTTATGTGAAATCAAATGTTCAACATTCCGATATTTTTTACTTTGAATTCTCACTACACAGACTGCATTTGTACTGAAATAGTGTTTTTTTTTTAACAAAAATTATTTATATAGGTGGTTTTCATTAACAATTTTGTTCAAAAAATTTGTTCCCGGGAATCCCGGGAATCAAATTTTTTCATTCCCTTTTCCCGGGAAATAAAAAAGTTCGGGAAATCCCAAACCCTAATTGTATTTCAATATTTTTTGAATCCGCTCACGTAATTACCCCCATGACTAAAAAACTTAAAGCATTACCCATATGTGACAGCACATAGAGAAAGGGACCTAAGGGTAAAAAAATCAATTTTTTTTTTTGGTACACCAAAGATACACATATTTAAATCTTTAAAATGGCTCTCCTGAACAAAACCCTTTTTTACCCTTAGGTCCCTTTCTATTTTGCGCGTCACATATATGGAATAATATATGAATTCATATATGAAGATATATGGAATATATGAACCAATATATGGACCAATAAATGCAGTATATTATCATATATGGATTCATACATTTGAATGTATTTGCCCATATATGCTTCCATACATAACATATATGTTCATATATGATCATACATTAAACCATATATGCTCATACATGAAACCATATATGACAATATATGAACATATATGAACATTTTCACCTGGGTTTGAAAAATTAGTTGTAATGAAGGCCAATTGTAAATATATGTAAATTATAAAACTTTTTTTTTGTGAATTGGATGTATTCTGAATGTTTCTCTTTATTACTTTTTCACGTATTTTTCCCTTTTTTGTTGATTTAGGAAGTACTAAAATTGTTATTGATTGTTTTGTTATTGAAGTAAATATACCTATATTTTGTATACAAAACTATCTAATTTTGTTTTATTTGTTCAGAATTTTTTTACGTTCTAAACGCAAATTTTTCAAAATAAAATGTATGTATAAAATGATGTAAATTCAAAATTTTTAAAAAATAATCTAAAATAATCAAAAATAATCCTTGAAAGTAGTCAATTATGTTTTTGATTACTTTTGATTATTTTTGATTATTTTCTCGTAATCCTAATTAATCTTGATTATTTTTGGATTATTTGTAATCATAATTAATTAACAATCAGGAATTGGTCAAAAGAGAATTATGTAATCAATACCATTATTTTTAAAATGTAATCTAATTGATTAATAATCGTAATCCAAATTTAACAGCTCTGATTCAAAGTGATATTTTTCCGAAAATTATGAAAGGCTTTTGGCCAAAAGTATAAAGATTAGGGGTTAAAATATTTTTAAACAAATGTAAAGTAAATACTATTGAACAATTTCATATATATAAACAACATTTTCATTAAATTTATGAAGATCTAATTTATGAGATTCACTGAATTTTTTTAACGAAATTATGAAATTTTATGAAAGAAAATTTATGAAAAATTTCATAATATTAATTAAATATTATATACATAATAAAATTCTTCATTGATTCTACGAAAAAAATTATATGAAAATATATCATTAATATCATGATGGATAATTCTTTCAGTGCGTGCAATTTCTCGCATCCTCCATTTGCTGGTCAGAAAATGCTTCAATCTGACCGATTTTAAGTTCAGACAAAGCTTTTTCTCATCCCATTTTTCTCAAATTGATTATTGCGTAAAAAATTCACAAAAGAACAATGCGTTAATGATTGCAGATTTATGAACAGAGAGAATTTTTTTCTGGGCGAGTTTTAATGACATTTTTCAGTAAACTAATGAAGTTTTCTTCAAAAAATAAATGAAAAAGTTCACAAATATGATGAAAAACTTTCATATATTTTATGAATCTAGTTTTAATGAAACTTTCCATTAATTCAATGAAAAGTTTCAATGGACGAGTTCCAGTACAACTTCATTATTTTTATGTAAAAATTCATTAATATCGTGCAGATAAATAATAAATAAAAATAAAATAATTCTCTCAGCGTATGTACTGACCTTATCATTTAGGCGCATTTCAAAATGTACATTATAAATATTTTGATTTATAAATTGAACTAACGGTAAACAAATGCAATCAAATAATTTATATATAAACAAGTTTTGAGCAACAAGTTTTTTCGGCAACGGTACTATTCAATACTGTTTTTATTTTTGCAGAAACAGAACAAAATATAAGTTACTCAGCAAAAAAATGCAAGTAGTGCTTTACAAACTACTTCTTTTAATCCTTCACAATTCTCCATTAGTGTATTTTTAGAAGTTATTCTGAACAACTTCAAAAAATCACTTCGTTCATTGCTTCCTAAGTATCCGGTATTACATTTTTACAGCTTTTTTAGAACTACTTATAAAGAAATCACTTCTTTCATTGCTTCCCAAGTATCCGTTATTACATTTTTACAGCTTTTTTAGAATTACTAGAATTTAGACCCACATCCAAAAAATCACTTAAGTATTGCTTCTAAAGTGTAATTGCTCTAAAAGTGATCGTAAAAAGTGATTTTGGTATCATTTGGCATTTTCAAACAGAGGGTCACGGGTTCGATTTCCGGCGGGACCAATATTTTTTAATTTTTTTTTTTAATTTTGTTTATTCTATTAATTTTTTTTTATATTTATCATTAATTTGTTTAAATGCAATATTTTTTAATATTTAAATTTTTAAAAATATGTATACATAAAACAAAATGGTGAGAAATTGATTTTTATGTACCTATAAAAATAGTACTGTACCAATATTGAATTGGAGTGCACCTTTTACACTTGTTTAATAAGTACTTTTATTGAATAGAATAAGGAAAAATGTCTCGCATTGACAAAGTGGTGCTTTTATGCCAGTCAACTTGCATATCAAAGAATAGCTCGGCGGTAGAGCTCAGAGGTAGAGCTCAGCGACTAGCAATCGTGAGGTCGCCAGTTCGATACCCGGTGGCGGCAATAAAAAACGTTTTTTTAACTTTTTTAACTTTTAATTGGTGAAAAAGAGTTTCCTTTGCACTCGTTCAAAAAGTACTGAAAAAATGTTAAAGTCAGAGTACTCCTCTCCTATGACAACTCAATGTTAAAATCATTAGTGTTCATGTTAGTGCTTTTTCTACTTCTTCGGCCTCTCTTTTTTCGCTGGGTACCTTATCTTTTTTTACGAGCACCTTATATATGAATCTGCCTAAGCCAATAGCCTGCACCCAGAAAACAGATTCGGTGCTGACAAACCCATTTGTTGCCAGTCGAATGGTTCAGTTGCATCAAATGAATTTTGCGTTTGCGGCTACCGAATTATTCTTAATACAACTGAAATTCCGTTGTCGCAGTCAAACTAGTGTTGTCTCAATTGGTTTTCTGTTGCCACAACTGAAAAATTCGGCTACCACAACGGAACCATGCGATTGACTACATATGGGGTTATCAGAATTGAATCCGTTTTCTGGGTGTGGCTACTGGAAAAATTATGTCATATGAATATCAAATTAACAACATTTATTGTCCTCTATGATGCGAATAAAATTCTTTTTTTTTAATTTTCCTAAATTTTTTCTTTTAGAAAAGAGTTTGGATATTTTTCTGTCCATACAGAAAGTTTTATCACTGCATTAGTCTAATCGTAAAGTAAAAAACGTATCTGTAATAAATTCAGTATGTTAAAATAATATAGAAAATATTTCTGTCTTTTTTGTATGCATTTAAACTGTTGTCAAGTAAAATCGTAAAAAAGTTCTATTGAAA
This sequence comes from Leucophora obtusa, assembly GCA_949987735.1. Taxonomy (NCBI): domain Eukaryota; kingdom Metazoa; phylum Arthropoda; class Insecta; order Diptera; family Anthomyiidae; genus Leucophora; species Leucophora obtusa. Next base: position 63,451,131 of record OX465299.1, on the reverse strand, counting down.
ATAAAAATTTTCTACCCGAGTAAAGCGGGTTATACATTATTTTATATTATTTAATACAATTATGTCGCATTATATATTGCTTAGTATGGCAGTATATATAATAATACGTAATTTTTGTCTTTAGAAAAAAATTTATATGACCCAATATCCAAATATATCTTTTTACATATGCTGTCATATTTAATCAGACGTCGACCATGGAATTTAAAATGTAAGACCAAATATAGCCCAGTTTCATGTTCAATTTAAATTTTACTTAAGATTTTATCGAAATCAATTACAATCCATTTTTAATTGGAAACTATTTTTTTTGCAAAAACAAATTTTGATATAAAATTCAAGTAATTTAAAAAATAATAACATGAAAACGAGAAACCGGTAAAATATTATTGAATAGAATCTGCGTGATATTATCTGACAGATGGCCCATACATTATCGATGTTGAAAATATTTCAAAAGAGTTAATACTTAACATACGAAGTCATACTTTGTATGGGATTTCGTACCACATACAGTAGTGGACTGAAGTGGATACATTAATTCAAGATTTTTCGAAATTTGTTATAATTTTTGTTTTATTATAGAAACTTAAATGATTTTTTTTAAAGCATAAAACAAAAAAATTCTAAATACAGTAGACTATATCATTAAGAAGTTAATAAAAAAATAATTGCAAATTGTGACCGCTTTTATCCAGTATTGTTCATATTTGAAATTTTCGGCAAGTTCATCCTTTAATATTTTGTCCAAAGTCTTTTGTGCTTTAAAACAGATTTTATGCGAGAAGGCATGCTTTCCGCGAGATTTTTAATATTTTGAGGTGGAATATTAGTCCATTCCGCTGAAGCTCTTGACCAAAGATCATCTTAGTTGGTCGGTGGTCGATCGTACTGGTATAGTCTTCTTTTGACAATTGGCCACAAATTCTCGATGGGATTCAAATCGGAGCTTTGAGCTGGCCACTTCAAAAACTGGAAAAACTACATTGGGATATCACAAGATGAACAAAAGTTATTAATTCAAATATGTATCCACTTTAGTCCACTACTGTATGTATAGCAACAAAACAAGCCTATTGATTTGAAAAAGAAACATTTATTTTCCCTACATAATCTATGGTATATTCTTGTTTTAAATGAACTCTTAATATCTAAGTAAATTCAAATTGAAATTCATTTTCATTTAAAATGTTATAAATTTACATCGAAGCAACAGATTATTTTATTTTCAAATTGAATATTGGGTCATATTAATAAAAGTTGGCCACTTCTTCGAAGTAATTATTTTGGTTTAGGAATAAAGTAGCAACAAATTTATTAATAGGCTTGAAGGATATCATGAAATACAAATGAAAATTAAAACAAAAAATTTTTAAACGATTATTTTAAGACATTCAATTTTATTAAAAACTCATGTCAAATTTGTTATCACAATTTTAATGTATTTTTCTCATTTTAAAATGAGTAACTCAAAAATTAAAGCTTCATTTGAACTTTGCTCACTTTCAAAATGAAAATCTCATCTGCAGTGAAAAATCCAGTAATGTTTTGCGGAAAATTATTTGAAATTTCATTTTATTTAGAATATTTTTATTTTATGGATTATGTGTTTTCGACTTAACTATATCCGTTAACTCATAAAAACGCTTTTAAGACAAAAACTAACACATTACTTTTCGTATGCACGTTAACTTTCAACACGGATAATTATCAACGTTGAAAACTCAACGTTTATACATTTTCACATCTAACGTAACTTATTCGCGTTACTTTCTAGGAACTTTTGCTGACGTACGTTAGATTATAACAGAAAAATTATAAACATAACCTGTTTAAAAAATTTTTATACTACAGTCGGTTTAACGTAGATTTGCTTTAAAGATTTAACGTTGATAGGCATGAGACAAAATACAGCTTATAGCTCCTATAAGTACTCATTAATAAGTAAATACTTTTTATGTATGCAGTTTCACATAAAGACTCTAAAAGTTACTAGATTTGCTTAGTTTACACCATACACTAAACCTTACGTGAATCCCCCATTGTTTTTCAGTGGAATATTTAATAAAACAAAAATTCCAAAATTTTGATCACATTGGACCTAATTGCATCAAATTTTAACTATTAAGATATTATTTTATACAATAATATCTGGTCAAAATTCGGATTAAATTGTATATAATTTAAAGTAATTAAATCCAATTTGATCCACGTAGATACAACTGTATTCACCATTTTTCGGATTAAATTGTATCTGATTAGTTATTGTTTTTCATCAAATTAGATATGTCACCATATCATCTTTTTTAATCGGGTATTTAATTATTTGACATTTAATTCTATGCACAAGAAAAAGATAAAAAACAATACGCATTTTCATATAAACTCATAAATTCCTTGTAAACCCTGTATAAATACAAACAATATTTTTTATGTATGGAGTTTGATATTAAACTTATAGATATACCAAGTTCACATGGTTTACGAATAGAATACGAGTTTATATGAAAACCCCTAATATTTTTATTTTTTATACACTTTTTACATATTATAAGATGTCTACGTTATTCTTTTTACGACACTTCCAAATTAATTTGGGCTTCATAGTGTTTCTCGGCTTGGTTTTGGAGGAAATATACCTTGAATATCATATATGGCAAATATTCTGTGTGAATGAATATATTTTTTTTTATAACCATATCAGTGTCCACCTGTACGTATGAATAATAAATGTCTATTTATTACTCATACGTACAAGTGGATAGTAATGAATTTTATAAAAAATATTTCAACTCACATATAATATTTGCGATATATAAAATTTAACCAGCAAACATATATCAATTTCCTATATTAAACTGGAGCTATCTTATTGTCTTAGAAAACGTTTAGCTGCTTGCGTTTTCGAGATATTCGAAATATTAATGTTTAATTATGGTACCCTATAGTACTTATTTTAAAAATTCATGCAAAAGGACTAAATACTAATTGTGTGTTTCTAGCTAAATATTTTGAGAAAAACATAAAGCAGCAGCTTCCAAAATATCTGTGTAATCTCACTGTGAAATTTATGTTCGGTAACACTTCTGTTATTACAATACAAAATTCCATTTAAATCTGACCAGTAATAAATGACTCATTTCTGAAATCATTATGAGTAATTAAATGGTTCCATCTACTCATGTTGATTAATTTAAAATAAAAATGTGGAACTATCTACTATTACCACGAATTATTTAAAAAAGAAATACATGCGGTATTAACTACGAGTTTTGAACTAATATTGTGGAAATTCGATTTACTGAAAGTTTTAAAATAAGTAATTAAACAGCTTCTCTGTCTTCTGAACATTTCTTATATTTTAGAATATGTGACCTTCTCCGAAAAAAGGGACCTAGTGTGTCAAAATACCTAGTGTGTCAAAAACTTGGGAAAATCGATAAAACTGAGAAAATATCGATTTACCCAAGTTTTTGACACCCTAGGTTTTTTGACACACTAGGTCCCTTTTCTCGGAGAAGGTCACATATAGCTCTAAATAAAACAAACAAACATAATAATGATAAAATAAATTTGCTAATATCAGACATGTCAAAATTGATTTGATTTAATTTTCATAATTTTTTTACTAAAATGCTCCGAAACAATTTTTTTCTTTCTGAATTCGCACACACAAAAAATTATAAAGGTAAAATTAACTAAAATACAATTTAAAACCAATAAAATTTCAGTTAAAAACCGGTCTACTTACATTTTCATTTAATTTAACAATTTCTGTATTTGTTTTTGACTATCAATAATTGACTATAAGAAACCGTAAAATCAACTTAAAGTTTATTTATTTTTACTATAAAAATAACAAACAAAACGGTGCGAAGATCTAAATTTATATTTGATTTTACTAAAAAATTTAAAATAAAAACAATTCAAATAATTGTATTGGTGTTTTTTTATTTCAAACAACTTTTACTACAAAATACCTTTTTTTGGTTCATTTTTTTAGTTTTACTTTAAAACAATAAAAATTGACTAGAAAATTTGACTGTTACGAAATATCCGTATTTTCATTTAGTTAAATTTTAAAATAACTTGTGAAAAAAGTTAAAAAATTTTTCTCTTCTACGAACAACTGTTATTAGTTTAAAAATAACTCAACGGAAAAACTTCAGAAACAACTGAAAAAAGTGACTGTGTTTATTTTCTGTGTGCACTTTAGGTTGCTAAGCATAACTTTTATTTGAAAAGAAAATGTTTTGATAAGCATTGAGTCAGCTACAGGCTTTAGTGCTACCTTAAGCATTAAAAGCTTCTCCAGAAAATGTAAAACAAAAAAAAAAAATCGTTTTCATTTCAGTTCCATTCTAGAGTTAACGGCAGTCATTTTCTTTGAAACGTATTTTTGAGTTGAAAAAATAATAAGGGTTTTCATATAAACTCGTATTCTACTCGTAAACGTGGTAAATCTTGTATGTTTATGAGTATAATGTCAAACTCTATACATAAAAAATATGGTTTGTATTTACACAAGGTTTACAAGGAATTTACGATTTATATGAAAATCCCTAATATATTTTTAAATAGAAAATTGTAGAATTATTAAGTGTGATTTTAGGACTTTTAGGACCTATACTCGATGAACTAATATTTCTGGCCTTTAAAAAGCATGATAATTGAAGCGTACCGGGATTTAAAGCCTACGCCATTTATAAAATTTTCAGTGTAATACTAATTTCGGCATTCCACTTTTCCAATATACCTGATATTGTTTGGTTCAAATATTTTATTAAGCTTTTGTTGATGTGTAACTCCCGCTTTGTCTAAAATGAAAGTTTTATGTTTCTTTCCACATTTCTCCAGAAATGTGGAAAATTTCTTTGTTTAGAATTTCTTTGAAAATTTTTTAAAAACTTTTTTAAATTTCATAGAAATTTGAAAACCTGAAGTTAGTTTTTATTTAGCCAGTTCGCACCCACTCTTAATTGTTTTTATCATTTTGATAGCGCAAAATAACTAAATTTTTATTAAAACAATACCAAATAAAAAATAAACCATAAACATTAGGGTGGGTCGAGTTAGCAATCGATATTGTGCCATCGATTTTTCGATAGCTTTTGACATGAGGAAAAAAACTTCCGCTACAACATATCAAAAAAATCATTTTCGAGGTGCTCAAATCTAAATTTAAAATTTTTTTGCAATTTTCTAATAAATGCTAGACTAGCGCCATATTGCGGTGGTTTTTTGAAACAACTAATGAAGTTGTAAACAATACAATATTACAAGCTTTCCAGAAAGGTATTACTTCTGAAAATTGGATAAAAAATGTGGCAACTAGAGGTAAAAGTATATAAGTAAAATTATTTTCTGCTTGATGATGAAATAATGATAATGATGATGTAATGATGATGATGATGTTGATGAGAACAAGCAGAAAATAATTTTACTTATATACTTTTACCTCTAGTTGTAATACTTTTTATCCGATTTTCATAAGTAATACCTTTCTGTCTAGCATTTATTAGAAAATTGTAAAAAATTGAATTTTGGACATCTCGAAAATGATTTTTATACCCTATACCACTATGCGGTCAGGGTATTATAAGTTTGTGCTGATGTTTGTAACACCAAAAAATATTGGTCCTAGACCCACCTTATAGTATACCGATCGGATCAGAATTTATTTTTATTTCGATTTAACGATGCCCGTCTGTCCGTACGTCCATCTGTCTGTCTGTCCATGCATTCTTGTGCGCACTCTACAGGTCGCAAATATTAAGATATTTTGATAAAATATGGTACACCGACTTACGTCGGCCCAAGGACGAAGCCTATTGATTTTGGTGAACATCGGTCCATGTTTAGACCTAGTGCCCATATAAGGGTCCTACCAAAATTATATTTTTTATACGCTGCAGGTCGCAAATATTAAGATATTTTGATTAAATTTGGTACACCGACGTATGGCAGCCCAAGGACGAACCCTATTGATTTTGGTTAACACCGGTCCATGTTTAGACCTAGTGCCCATATAAGGGTCCCCCAAAATTGGCTTGGTTACAAACTGCAATTCGCAAATATTAAGATATTTTAATGAAATTTGGTTCGCTGACTCACATTATAGAAAATTTTGACACAAGTCGCATTTTAACCCATTCGAATTTCGGATCCAAACATTAGTTGGCTTTTAACCAGACTGGTGTGAAGTATTGTATAGTCGGCATGCCCGACTTTAACCTTTTTACTCGTTTTGATATGTCGTTGTAGGACCTTTTTTTCCTCATGCCATAAGCTTTCGAAAAATCGATGGCTCAATATCATAAAAGTTTTGTACATACAAATCAGCCCACTCTAATAAACATGCATTCTTACGACTACTGTTTATATATAGTACACCCAAAAAAAGTCAGTAAAGTCAGCAAAAAATGTTGCTGTGTCAGCAAATATTTAGTCAGGAGCGTGCTTGCAAAAAAGTTGGTAATTTCAGCAAAACGTTTGTTGAAAATCAGCGACCTGATTTTTACAAAAAAAATAGTAATCTTCAGCAAAAGTTTTGCTAACACTTAGTCGATTGCAAATGAAAAAATCCTTGCTAAAATCACTAAACTTTTTGCTGAATATTAGTAGACTGAAAAAAACTCTAAAAATTTGTAGCGAAATTTTACTTTAGTTAATTTAGTACACTTGAAATACAAGACGTTTTACTAACTTTTCTACTAACTTATTTTTTTGAGTGTAATATCTGTTCAAGATACTCTACTACGGTTTCCCAAAACAACACAAAAGAATTTATATTGTCGAAGTAGTGTATATATTTTTGTTGTTTCTGTTAATTTGTTTACCCGATATCATTTCTAATTCAAATGAATTGGCAAAATGAATTACAATTCAATTCCAATTCAAATGAATTGAAATTCATTTCCCATTCAAATGAATTGAATTAATTTTGAATTAATTCAAAAGAATTGCAATCAATGAAAGTAAACATGGTGTTTGGAGTTTATTTCTGCAAATAGTACTTATTTTGGATTTGCTATACGCTGAACGACAAAAACAAATTTAATATTCAAGAAGCAATTAATAACACTGTGAGACAAATGGTAGGGGTCAGTGATCGGGAAGGGTTCAAACTACCGGGGAAAGTTATATCGGTAAAAATGAAGTTATACGTGTCCCGGCGTTTCGCTGGGTCACGTCTAGGAATCGAGATATATCGATTTGACCTTTGGTGGTCTTTTTTTTGACATAACTCGAGAACCACTAGTCCGATTTTGCTCAAATAATTTAAAAAAAATTAAAATTTACAATTCCTTTAATCTGTTCATATAACGTTTTTCTATATACTCAACAGTTTTGCCGGTAAAAATAAATGTATGAAGAAAAAAATATTTTTTGCCTAAAATATTAAAAGAAAGTAATAAACAAAAGGTTATTGATTTTTATGGTAGCGGTAACAAACATTTATTTTTACCGACAAAACTGTTGAGTATATAGAAAACCGTTATATGAACAGATTAAAGGAATTGTAATTTTTAATTTTTTTAAAATTGTTTGAGCAAAATCGGACTAGTGGTTCTCGAGTTATGTCAAAAAAAGATATATCTCGATTCCTAGAGTTGACCCAGCGAAACGCCGGGACACGTATAACTTGTTTTTGACCGATATAACATTTCCCGTTGGTTTCATCTTATCCCGATTTGGACTGTCGCATAGTGTAATTTCATTGTAATTACTTTTTAGTTTTTCTAATTAATTTGAATAAATTTAAAATTAATTCAATTCAAATTAATTGGAAATGAATTGCCAAATTCATTTGAATTGAAAATGAATTGAACATCATTTTGCCAATTCATTTGTACTGGAAATGAATTGCAATTCATTTCGCCAATTCATTTGAATTAGAAATGAACTGCAATTCATTTTTGCCAAATTCATGTGAATTGATCTAAATCTCATTTAATTCGTGATTTTTGTGAAGAGAATTAGTTCAAAAATTTGCTAATTCAATGCATTAATGATTCGCGAATTAATTCAAAAATGAATGATCCATTTACAGCTCTGGGAATATATGAGTAAGGGGTAATTTCTAAAGATTTGTTGTCATGGAGTTATAAACACACCATACAAGTTTTTGATATCGATGGACAGGAAATTACCTGTAGATTACGACACTTTTCAGAAGAATCCCATTATGTAATCTTGGTAGAACTAAAAATTCGGAAACCCTAATAGGAAGGCAGGTTTTTGTTACAAAGTAAAACGAAGGGTAAAGAGGTACGCATTGCCAAGAGGTACGCATTTTTAGTCAGGAGCGTGCTTTCAAAAAAGTTGGTAATTTCAGCAAAAGGTTTGCTGAAAATCAGCGAGCTGATTTTTACCAAAAAAATAGTAATCTTCAGCAAAAGTTTTGCTAACACTTAGTCGACTGCAAATGAAAAAAATCCTTGCTAAAATCACTAAACTTTTTGCTGAATATTAGTAGACTGAAAAAAACTCAAAAAACTTGTAGCGAGATTTTACTTTAGTTAATTTATTTGCTGAAAACTTAAATATAGAATATGTGCAGAGTTGTTTTTCTTTTTTTTGTCATGTCCGTTTTCAGACAAGCTGCGACATCTACATATATCTTGTCTATCTGGTTGTCGTCCACGCTATGAATGCGGTTATCAGCAAAATTTTTGTAGCCAAATAAATTAGTAAAACATTAGTTTAAAATTAGTTTAGTTCTAAAAAAATATAACTAAAATTTTTGGTGAAAACGGAATTTCAGCAAAACGTTGCTGAAAACTAATACACTTGATATACATGACGTTTTACTAATTTTTCTACTAACTTATTTTTTTGAGTGTACTTAAAATAAATATTGGAGTAGTTTGTGCTATCTTCGAGATAATACGATTGACAATTAAAGCGTATAATATGCGTATATTTTGAGCCGATAGAATTAGATTGATTTGATTTCATTTGATTGATAATTTTGTGAAAATAGTTATTGGTTAAAAGTGAGACAGAACAGTTACTCGAAAAGCAAAGGAAAACTAGTAAATTTGTGAACACGAAGATGTTGAAAAAACATAAAACTTACGACTTTGATAGAGAAAGAGTTTTAAATCAACCCAAAAGTGAGAAATTATTTGAACCAAAAAATAGCAAGTGAGTTGAAATGTCTAAATAAGTTGTTATCAGATAAGAAGATTTGTAGCCAAAATGGTGAATTTAGTTTCAACAAGTACTTTGAAAATTCTAATTTAACTACTATCAATTCCCAATACGACAGATTTTCATGGGGTTTCTAGAAGACGTTCGTTATCACACGAAACAGTGTTTCCGTTCATGTGAAAACCTCACCTAGATAAACCACATTTGTTTTTTATTTGTAGAGGAAATTTACTAAATTTTTAAATATTTTTTGTTACACATTTAAAGATTTATATAAATTTCCATTATGGTGATTATGGCAACAATTATTATCTCTATTTTTCAGATATTTAAAATATGCTGTAATAATGTTAATCATCGCTTCAATTTTATTGTGTATGCTAGTAAATGTCCATTATTCTACTCGCAAAGCTTACAATTATCTTAATGGGGAAATTCACAATGAAGAAAGTGAAATTGTTTTAACTACAGAATTTCAGTCATACGTATTAACAGAGACAACGAATAATAACGATAATGATGATAAAGCAGCGACAATAGAAATAAGCGCATATTTGGAAAAGAATACTTTCAAAAATTCGGAATCAAACTTAGCAGTGACAACTATTGGAAAAATTCAATATAAAGGACAAATACCAATAAACTTACCTGCAATGGTAACTGAAACAATGGAATTTAAACAAACTATGTTACAGGCAACAACGCAGTTAATGCAAACAGAGTCTCTTCTAAATACAACTGTTTTGTATAGATCACTCGTAGGTGCCGCCAAATGTGTAGCAACAAAGTCGAATTGTTCACTATATTGTAGTGGTGGTAGTGTAAGTTATATTGATGAAGATTTAAGTTCTTTAAGATTTCTATGCCCCAACACAGACTTGAGCTTAATACTACAAAACTGTGAGTTTTATAAAGGCATCTTAACGTCAGCATTTTTTGTGGGTGATTTCGTTTTAAAATACCTCTCCATAATTAATTGTAATTTGGAAACAATACAAGCTTTAACTTTTAAACAAAATAATGTTAAGAATTTGCAAACATTAATATTGAGAAATAATTTATTGACAACTTTAGCAGCTACCACCTTTGATGGTCTGGGGTCTCTGAAATATTTTGAATTCAAGCAACATCCATTAAAGAACAACTTCAATGCAGAACAGTTTTTAAAACCTTTTACTTCTAGCCTTACTCAAGCTTTAATTTCACAAATGACTGATAAACAAGAAGTTTTAAATCCAAAAAACTGGTTACAGGATTCTGATTTGACAGCTTTGATAACCCTCGATATGAGTGATAACAACTTTCAAGATGTTTTAGATCGAACAACATTTCGTACATTAATCGCGGTGGAAAATTTAAATTTAGCAAATTGTAGTTTATTAACTATAACAGAACCAATATTTGCTAATATTAAAGAGACTTTGAAATATTTAGATTTAAGCCGAAATAATTTGCAAACTTTTGATTTACCATTGTTAAATCTGGTGGCATTACAAAATATTCAAATAAATTTTACTGCAAATGAATGGTATTGTGATTGTGAAAATAAAAATGTTATTGAATTTTTTAAGGAAAATATAGAAATAACAGAAACAGTTATTTGTTATGCACCAGAAAAATGGCTCAGTATGGAAATGAGGCAAGTTGTTAGCGAATGTGAGAAAGATATTGAAGATATAACAACTACTACCATTTCAATAGAAACTTCTTCCACTACTAAAATTTCAGATACACCAAATTTTACAACTGAAATATCTACCAATACAAGTACAAATATTTCGGAGCATCCATTTACAACAACAGCAATGATATTTTCAACCACTACATCGGAAATTTCCGAAAATACACGAACTAGCTCTAGTGAAATACCTTTCACTACCAAAACTACTGAAAATTCAGAAGATTCTTCCGAATTACCTAACACTACTGAAATTGCCATTACCACTACCCGATCACCCGATACAATATCAATAGTATGTCTTGATTCAATTAAAACTGAAACTATTTTTTGGTTATATCATATCACATTTATCATAACCACAACATCTGCATCGAGTGTTACAATTGAAATACCGGATACTGTAAAAAATTTTCATATTTTATGTTTTACAAACTACAATAACTATATGAATTTAACCGAGCTGCAATACACCATCTCAAACAATATAGTTTTTATTGACAAACTAGCTACGAATACAGCTTATATATTTTGTTTAATATCGAACCCTCAAGTACCAGTATCACCCCTTCAATGTCAAGGACATTATGTTGGTATTGTGAGTAAGTCGTGGTTGTCAACAGAAGATCAATGCTGGTTTATTCCTGTTATAATTGCCGTCAACTTAATTATCATTATTTTTGGCGTTTTCGCAGTCTATTTGATACTACGTAAATATCCCACATGGCTTATAAATCGAAATGAGAGGATATTAAAAGTTAACAATACCAGCCATAAAGTTGTTATGTTACCAAAAAAGTCATGTAAAACAGAGAAAATAGAAAGGTTTGTATGAAATACTAAGGAATAAGGGATTTAAAATTATACCGATGTTAATTTCTGATGGCGACCGATTGAAAGAGAACTTTTCATATTTAATTTTTTTTTTCAAAAATCGATGGTGCATTACCTCAAAATTATCATAATATGAACTTAATTAAAAAGCTCACATTGCAAGTGTTTCTTAAACTTCAATTGAGTGAAAGAATTTTTATTAAAGTATTCAAATCGAGTAAACCGAGTAAAAGATAAATTGATTTTAACTTCGTCACACAATATTCAAATACAAAAACGATCAAATATCAAAACTTATTTTGATATTTGCCTGACCCTTGTTTTGGCTGATCTATGGTCAACCCAAATTTCCGAAATTAATCTTGGATATGCTTTTTTGAATTCCTTAAATCCATGTTGTCATTATTTTTTCTTGCTGATCCAGTTGGTCCCCTAATCCAAATTCATATGCCTCAATATTATATAATGATTTTACCGGTACGTGGCTTAATTGGCTTGACGTTGTTTTGCATATGAATCAGCTAGCTGCAGCCTTTGTGTCAGTCAAAGCCTGACCAACTTTTCCGTCTGTATTTGGTAGCTTTAACTGGTATATAACTTGAATTATCTGGCCGTCAATCTCTAATTTTAATGGCTGCAGTGTTGCAATTTGGGCTTTGATAGCACTAACTTCTTCCTTAATCGTATCCAGAGTTTCCTTCTTGAATTCAAATTTGATTGGCCTACAGTATTCCGTGGAAGATGGTGTTTGATTTTTACAAATATCCTTTGTTTGCAGTTAAGTGTTGCTTTTTCAAACGCGTCGTAGAGACCAAATACAATTAATATCAGAGACATGTAATATACACTCAAATAAAAAAGTTTGTAAAAAAATTAGTAAACAGTTTCCAATCGCACTATACTATTTTTGTACTGATTATTAGTACAATTTTTATTTTTAGTAATCATTTTTGCTATTCTCTTATTACAAATTACGGATATTTTTACTAATTTTCGCTGATGATTTCAGAAAAACATTTTACTAATTTTTCAAAACCAAGTGCTTAATTTAGCAGAAAAATATACTAATTTAAAAATATTTTTTTTTGGATTTTTTACAATTCTTGTTTAGTTTATATTTGTTACTATTGATATATTCTTAGTTTAGAAATAACACCCAGAAAATTTTATTGCATCTCCAATGCATAAAACGGCAATAACTGGAGAACCGTTTGCAATTTTGACTCCAAATTTCAAGTACGATGAAGTAATTATACGCTTGTTACAATCGAAAGAAAATTATTTTTTTTAGATTTTACAGTTTTTTTATTTTTTAGTACAATTTTTTGCTAATTTCAGCAGATTGATTTTAAATTACAGTTTACAGCAATTTACTGAAATTTAGTAGCTGCAACTAATTATTTATACTAATTTCATTGTACTAAAATTATGATATTTAGTAAGTTTAAATCGATAAATTAGCAAATCGATTTTGAATTGCATTTTACATAAATTTTACTAAAATTTAGTAGCGGCTACTAATTTTTTCTACTAATTTTATTGTACTACAGATCAGCAGACATGTGTTGCTAAAATTAGCAAAAAATAACGCTGGCCTCAAAACAGTTAAATTTCCCGTAATAACAGCAAAATTTTCAGTAGCCATTACAGACTTTTTTGGTTGAGTGTAGAAATGTAGCATCGATAATTTTGTAAACAAACTGTAGATGTCACTAGCATGTAGGAAATTTTGCCAAAGGAAGATTTTATTTTAGGAAATTTTCTCAAGGGAGGATTTTTTTATGTCAAATGAGGTTTTACAGAGTTCTTAGGTAAGGGGATTTGGTGCCAATTAGGGAATTCGACTTCGTTTTGGGGACTGACTAAAAAATTTGTAAATTTTAAAAGATTTAGTTTTAGGCCCAAAATGAGAAGAATTTTGGTATAAATTACATGCGTATTATTTAAAATTAAAGTCGATCAAGTTATGACTGTCAAAGAATTTCAAAAGTTCTACAAATTATATGAATTATTGAAGAAATGTTCTCCAAATATTTATAAATCTTGAAATAACGAAAAGCAACCAAGCTCAATAATTAATCAAAAAATTTTCTATTTTTCAAATACTGAAATTGTTAAATGCAAAGGACTCAGAAAAATTTAATTTTGTGTAGGCTCCAAAAGTACCAGGGGTTTTCATATAACCTCTTACGTACCTTCTAAATCGTGTAAACTCGACTCGACTTAATGTTCAAAAGAGTTTACGAGCCCTAGAACTTACACCTTACAAGATTTACAAATTTTAGTAAAAAGAGACTTTTCACCATAATGAACTTCGTGAGAAAATTGTGTACAATTTTTTCTCTCGAAAATTTAATATACGACTTTTATTTTGAAACAGTGACATTTCAGTTTAATTGTGATTTGTCTTTCGTATAATAAAATTTTTTTTAGTTTCACAATTGTATCAAAGATTTTAGGCCTTTAAAGTTCGAGTGAAAACGTAAATAATTCTTCGTAAAATATTCAATTTTATTTAATTTGCTCACTCATTTCTTAATAATTTTCTGAACTTAAGAGCTATGCTAACTTAGCTCCTTCTTTTTCTGTTTTTGCTTAAATTAAAATGAATTGGGTATAACATTGGGGATTTAAACATTTAAAATGGGAATAAGCTAAAACTTTTTGGGCAACACTGCACCCCCATAAAATGAAACAGTATTGCCAGAAAAAACAAAACAGAAGTCAGCGCCATCTGTTGCATAAAAAACTGGTGTTGCCATTCATCAGGACCTTGGGAGACCCCTGATTAATATTGTAATTAATATGTATTTTTAATAATTCTAATTTAGTAGGTTTGAGGTTAAGAAGAAGAATAAATATTTTCTTCAAAAGTTATAAATACATTAAATTTGGAAATCAGACTAGATCCAGTTTCTGCGTTGTACTTGTCGATGGCACTGAGTATTCCAAATTTCTTTTCAATCAAAATGGTGCAAATAACGAGCAATGCATCTAATTAAATCTGGACCTAGTCTACATAAAAGCAACCCGTGTGAAACAGAGTACCAAGTTTCATTAAATTGTCTTGGTATTTCCGACCTGTAGCGTGCGAAAAGCACTATTTTGGGGGATCCTTATACGGACACTTGTCCTCGTCCTTGCACCAATATAAGTCGGTGTACATTTTTCGAATTTCATCAAAAAATCTTTATATTTGCGACATGTAGCGTGCGCACAAGAATACATGGACAGACTAACATCGTTAAATTGATACAAAAAGTAAAAGTCGATCGACATACTAAAAGGTGGATCTAAGTCCAATATTTTTGGTATTGCAAACATTAGCACAAACTTATTATACCCTGTCCACTAGACCGTACCACAAAAAAAGTTCGCCGTACATCGTCGAATCTAAATATTTCGAAAAAAAAACAATTTTTTTGCCGAACGTAGGGGTCGCTTTTTTAAATTTTTCGTTATATCTTCGGCATTTACAGTCGGATTTTAAAGCATGATACGCGATGTTTTTACCCCAAAGGAACCTATGTTTTGCTCTAAGCGCAATTGACCTAAAGTATCCTGTTCTAGTATTTATCCACAAGATCTCAGTTCCTACCCCCTTAATGTACAACCATAATGTCTGGAAATTAAAGCCCGCAAAAAATCATTAAATTTTTGCTAATGAAGTCCTTCGATAATTGCAGCAGAAATTTTTTCGCCTTTTTAAATTTTTCTTCATTGGATTTTTCCTTCGTAGCAAAATATTGGTCTCCTCGAGAAAAAAAAATCGATATATCACACTTTAAAATCCGACTGTAAATGCCGAAGTTATAACGAAAAATTCAAAAAGGCGACCCCTACGTTCGGCAAAAAAGAATTTCGAAATTGCCTTGCAAAAATGCTTTATATTCGAAGGTGTACCGCGCTCTTTTTATTTATTTTTTTTTTTGCCTGTAAGTTGGTACGGTCTACTGTCCACGTAGTGATGTTTTCATAAAACTTTCTTTTGTATAAACTTTTATAAACACCTTTTTTTAGTTCAAAAGAACAAACTAAACTTTTAAAATCTGCAAAACAGTTTGCTGAATGTTATAACTTCAAAATTTTAGTTATATATCCAGAAAAAAAAATTAAGAGTCATGCTTTAAAATACATTTCTTTCATGGCCTCAAAAGTATCCGTTAGTGTATTTTTACTGATTTTTTGAAGCAATTCTGAATAACTTAAAAAAATCGGTTCTTTTATTGCTTCCAAAGTATTTGTATTTGACAGCTTTTTTAGAAGTAATTTTGAACAACATCCAAAAAATCACTTAAGTATAACTTCTGAGGCGTAATTGGTCTAAAAATAGAATTTTGATACAGTTTATTCCCAAACAGATGATCGCGGTTTCGATTTTTGGCGGGACCAATACTTTTTTTAAATAAAAAAAATTTTTTTTTAATTTTTTTAATAAATATTTAAAATTAATTTGTTAATAATCTGTTAATTTTTCAATTTGTAATAATATAAAAAATAAAAATGATGCAAAATTGTTTTTTATGCAATACTGAAGAAAATACTTTTGTTAATAAATACTGAAGAAAATACTTTTTCATATCAAAGAGTAGCTAAGCCGTAGATAGCTAGTTCTATACCCTATGGCTGCAGTGAAAAAAAATTAAAAAATAAAAAAGTGTTATTTTCTTTTAAGCTTTCATTTGATGAAAAATAGTTTACATTCCACTCGAAATACTGAAAAAATCTTGAAGTGGGAGTACTCCTTTCATATGACAAATCAATTTTAAAATCATCAGCAGGGCAGCGACTTTTATGAAAATGCATGTTTTTAGTCATTAATCCAAAAATGATTTTGAGGAAATAATTTTCCGAATCAAAGAATTTGCAACAAAATGGCATCGATTTGTTGTTGTGTATTTTTGCATATTTAGTTATAAATGCATATTTTTGCATATTTTGCTTTCAAGTGCATATTTTGTGATTTTTATTGTATATTTTTGCATATTTTTCATTAATATTTTTTAGAAACTAATAATAATGTTTAATAAAAAAAAAAGAAAAGGAAGATTTTGCAAACTTTAACGCAGTATTTAAGTAAAAAAAAAAAAAACATTAAGTTGTTATCTACTTACAATTAGACATTTATGCACTTTAAATTTATCGATTTCTAAAAATCGATAAATTTAAAGTGCATAATTTAATTTTAAGTGTGGATTTTTGATTATTTAGTGCATATTTATTGGTTTTTAGTGCATATTTCCATATCAATGCATATCTTGCATTGTTTACTGCATATTTTAATTGCGTATTTTTCAAATAGCAGATTATCCTGCTAAAATACACCAGCTTTGAAAAGAAAAGTTCTGGGAGAAATGTATCTAATTGGGGTCTAAGAAACATTTAAAATTAAACTAAAGTTTTCGAGTTCAATATTCTGTAACTTTGCTGTAAATACTTCATATTTCGTTTCTTAAGATTTCTAATTAAGGTTGTCCCCTTAAAAACTGAAACGATTGGTGTATGTTATTAATTTTTTGTATTTTCATTCTTAAAACCTAATTACAAAAAATCGGTGGTCAGCATAAAATATAAAAGATTTATATAGCATTCTTTTATAAGCTTTCAGTTATATTATAATTATCCTTTTAAATTTTCTTTTAGATCATCAAATTATTTAACAGCTCAGCAACCAACAACCCCAGCCGTCTACGCTGAATCTAATAAAACCTCATTGTATGCCTCGAAACATACAGTACCAGATGTAAAAGCACCAAATATACCACAACAAGCTGAAAATAGGAAATCTTCTTGTCCTTCATATAACACAGCACAAAATAATAATGCAGCAGCGACATATTTACCAGTAATTGTTAACCGTTTTCAATCTTTAAATGATGAAGAAAGCTTACTATATAGTTCGAGATATAAAGCACCTGATGTAAGAGCTCCTAAGTTACCACCTTTGTCCTCATTTAACATATCACAGACATG
Source organism: Leucophora obtusa (assembly GCA_949987735.1). Classification (NCBI taxonomy): domain Eukaryota; kingdom Metazoa; phylum Arthropoda; class Insecta; order Diptera; family Anthomyiidae; genus Leucophora; species Leucophora obtusa. Next base: position 63,433,490 of record OX465299.1, on the reverse strand, counting down.
TATCCAGTATGTAGAAGATGAACCGGATTATCAAACAATTGATCATTATGAAGTAGTAAATTTTTAATTTTTTTTAATGGACTATGCAGTTAAAAAACAATTATTGCGAAACATCAAAAAAGTAGAACCAAAAATATTCATTAAGTCAATCATATATACTTTTTTTTTTATAAAAAAAAAAACATTTATGTTACCGCTACTGCCTAATTGTAATTAATAATTAACTAATTTGCACCAAACTTCGGCGAGGACAGATAGACACCTATTGGTTGTAGTCAAAATTAATCTTTTATACGAACTAGATAACCGTTAATGAGAACTAGATAACTTTTATTGAATATGAGCTTTTCAGAAGCCAATTTAGTTAACTAATTTCAATAAATTAATTGCAATGTTTTTCAAAATTTTCTGCGCAGTATTTACTAAAATATTTTATATGGGGGGAGGAACGAAGAGTGAAAATCAATTTAAAAAAAATATCTCCATTTAGTTTAGTGTATACAAATGAGACAAAAATCAAATTACGAAAAGTTCTATTCTCATCTAACTATGAATCATACATGGGACTAATTAATTATGTGGACTAATTAATTGATGATTTCATTACCATTACATTGATATCAATTGTAATGAAATTATTTTCATTACCATTTTTTTAATTAATGGTAATGATTCTAAAATTTAATTTCATTGATTAATGACAATGATTTTAAATTTCATTACCATTGATAATGAATAAATTAAATAAAATAATTTCCATTGACAGAAAAACGTAAAAATGGAGTAAAACTCGCTGAAATCGAAAATGGAATATGCTCATTAAGGCTCATGCTCATTTGAAATTAAGTATTACTTTCCATTCCGCTGTTATTTGTATCCAGATAAAGTTTAACAGAATTAAATGGATCCTCCTTAATAAAGTATGTTTTATAACTTCCCTGGTCAAACCAGTTGTTCGTTTTCATTTGTCTTAATTTTTTGTAAACAAATGGTTTTTAATCAATTGTAATTAGTTTTTTTATACATTAGTGTAAGATCATTACCATTAGTAATGATTTTTTTAATGAAAAATATTTCATTACCATTAAATGGTATTGGAATTTTTTTCATTGTCATTAGTATGAACTAGTGGTAATGAAAATTCAATGGTAATGAAAAATTCCCATGTATGCTATGAACGTATTAAAGAGCGCTATGTTTACATCTGACTAATCTAGTGTAAACTTTATATGTATATAGTATGAAAGGAAGAGGGGTCTGCGAGTTGATTCATTCCGATTTGGATAAAATTTGAATATGTCACAGATGGGACAGAAACAATAACGATGTTTACCAAATATGACCTCAATTAACTTTATATACCCGAAAAAATTCCGCAGTTACTACATCACAGTTATTTGCGTAGCAATGCGGTTGTAGTTATTTTAACATCAATTAAAATTATTTTATTAGTAAAGTGTTGTTTTTTCAAACGCGTCATATACACCAACTGCAATGAATATTGTAATTAATATGCATTTTTTTATTAATTCTAATTTAGTAGATTTGAGGTTAAGAAGAAGAATAAACATTTTTTCAAAAGTTATAAACACATTAAATTTGCAAATCAGACTAGATCCAGTTTCTGCCTTTTTCTATGGACAGTAGACCGTATCGCAAAAAAAAAAGTTCGCCGTACACCCTCCAATATGAAGTATTTTTGGAAGCCAATTTAAAAAAAAATGTATTTTTTTTTGGCGAAGTGTGATATATATATTTTTTTGCTCGAGGAGACCAGTGTTTTGCTATAAAGGAAAAAATCCAATGAAAAAAAATTTAAAAAGGCGACCCCTACGTTCGGCAAAAATATTTTTTTTTGAAACCTCCTTGCAAAAATACTTCACATTGGAGGGTGTACGGCGCACTTTTTGTTTGCCTGTAAGGTGGTACGCTCTAATGGACAGGCTTCAGCAGTGATTTTCCATTTAATTGTATTATTGTTTATATTTTATTGCCAGATTGTCTCTATATGATCATTTTTCCAACACTCCGTCGGCTGTGGAAATCGAACCCATTCACTCCTACATTACAAACATAACTATACTAGAGTTCGACAGCATAGCCATCTAAACCACATATGTCACTGCATATAGTGCAGCTAAATAATGCATAGTTTTCTTTCCTATTCAGCTTTCTGTTATTGGTTTTTATTTTCAGAAGTGATCAAACAGACATATACAAACATTCTACTTTAGATTTTTTTGTTTACTTTCTTATCTCCTCCGTGTCACCAATGTCGCAAATGTTGCCACACTTACGAATGGTTTTTATGTAAAGTGTTGTTTTATCAAACGTGTCATATAGACCAACTGCAATTAATATGCATTTTAATTAACCCCAATTTAATAGGTTTGAGGTTAACAAGAAGAATAAGAAGAATTTTTTTATTTGGAGAAGAAATTTTCAATATTTTTGACAGTTATTTTTTTAAACAATCCACAAAAACTACTGCATTTCTGCAAACACATTTATTTTTAAGAGTGTGCGCGTTCGCCTCTCGTTCAAATATTTCACACATATTCCACACACACACACAAAAAATATGGCATTTAGAAATTTCTAGTGAAAGAATATGAGAAGAATATTTCTTCTCTTGTGTCTTTAGTCAAAGAAAGGACGCTGAAGAAGGCAAACAGAAATTTGTTTAAATAAAGAAAATAAAGTGAGTTATATAATAGGAAATTATATTTATTTACGTAAATATTATAAAATATTGTATTTCATTTTTTTCAACTCTTTAATATTTTTATCTTCTACCTGCAGAAAAAAGGAAGCCAAATAAATATTCATTAAAAGTGAAAAATTAAAAAAAATTAAAAAAAAAAATTATTTGTAAATTGTAACAATTATTTAAGAATAAAATGAAGTTAAGAGTATTTAAGAAAATTTGTATTTATTAAATTAATAATTGGTGTTAGTAAGTTTAACTAACAAAAACAGTACTTTTTGTAGTTTTACATTAATTTTTATGCCTGTTGTTTTAACTACATTTGTAATTGTTTGCACAGTTTTAAAATAATTTCCATGACTGATTTTTTCACTACATTTATCGTTATTTTTACTTTAACTTAATTTAAATTTACTTTTAATTTAAATGCAAATGTAGTGTACACATTTTTAACTAAAATTGCAGTTATTTTAACTTAATTTGAAGTTGATTTTACCTACATAATTCCCTGAGTGTACTTTTGAATTTCTAAAGGGTAACTGAAATTAATTTTGTTCCCTTTTTTTAATAAAAATATTAAAAGCACAAAAGAATTTATATTCCCAGCAAAAAAAAATGATCATTAATGACTCAGAAATGAGCTCCAAAAACATAAACATTTTTCCACTTTTTCCTATGAATGTGGTCAGTCTAAAAGAGCCCCCCGTGTATTCAGAAATGACGCAGAAAACAGAACATATAAAATCAAAATTTTACTCATAAATTTAAATAATTTTGGAATCTTCTTTGAGTCCGAAAAATCAACCCTCATTTTGCGACAGCTTTTTAGATTGTAAAGACAATTTTTGGATTGTTTTCTGAGGGTTCATATTTTCTACCAAAGAAAGAGTGTTTTCAAAAAAACAATAATCATTTATATGATCTATTTAAGAATCTTATTTATGAGCGCTCCGAAATTGCTGGCTGGGTTACAGTTTGGTCGATTAATTTTAAAATTTTATTTGTTTAACCAGTAAACAAACATGAATAATTATTTTCGCGATTAATCGATTAAAATAAAAAGGCGATTATTTGAATATCCTATTATATTATTAACTACATAATTAGTTACTTCTCTTCGATTAGATCTATAATGATAACCTATCGATTTATTTAAATTATAATAGAAATAAGAGATAAAGCACCATTCAGATAAGAAATCAACAAATTAATTTACATAATAAAATATTGAATTTGGCATGAAATACTGCCAGTGGTCGGCTGAAAGTCATACGGAAATGACACAACTAAAGTTTATTCAACAAGAAAAACCAAAAGTCAAGGATACAGTTGTAATAAATGGGTAAGATGAAAAGAAATATCTTTATGAGCACTTTACGAGAGAAAGAGACAATTTTGGTATAGTCAGATAATCCATGATAACTTATTATTGATAAGATAAACTTATTTAAAGAAATGATATTAATGGAGTACTGTCTAGCACTAGAGAGAGCTTATCTAATTTTGTGATAATACAAAAAATTTTAACATGTATTTTAGACAACCTGTAACGTTCATAAAGGAAAAACATATACGAGTATTGGCCTGGATTCTCTTAACAATTGGACTTTGTACTATTGCAACTACATTCTATTTAGTTATTTATAAAACCCCCGAGTCTACAGATCAAAATGGAGACACTGAGAGAACAAGTAATGACGATAATGTGAGCATTCATTTAGCAAGTGTACCCTCCGATAATCAAGATGACGACCGAGTTGAAGGAGTTGAAGGTGATTTAAAGAAAATTGGACGGTATGTAAATGACAAATAAACATATTCATTGAATACGCTAGTACCCATATGACCGCGTATTTAATTTGTAACAGATTAAATTTATCTAAAACTCAATTTTTCATTTACTACACGCGGGTACCAGCTAATAACTTATGCCCGTAATTCCAAGCCACAGATAGCTATCATTTCTTGGATACCTACACTCTCAGAACAATTCCGTTGTGACAACCGAATTTTTTCCAACCGAATTGGCTCGGTAGCTGCAACCTCGTAATTCGGTTACCTCAACCGAATTCAGTTGTGGCAACCGATAATTCGAATTTAAATCGAATTCGGTTGTCGCAACCGAATTGAAATCTAATTCGGTTGGCAAAAAATTCCGTTGCCACAACGGAATTGTTCTGAGAGTGTACCCTTAGTCGAATAAAAACCATTAGATATCTAAGCGCTGACAGGTCTCTATTGCGTGAAATTGCGGGAAGTAATGCATGTTCAGTTTTACATTTTGTTTTTGTTTTATCCATTTAGCATTACTTTAGAACAAATTTATGGAATTGTCGGCAAAAATTTTAGTGGTTGCCAAGAAAAATTATGCCAAGTTGCCTGCTCGAAGGTTGAAAATGTTTATTTGTCATTGCACGAAACAATGAAGGTAAGAATACTTATTATACAAAATTTCTAGGGCCAATTTTATAGTCAGTACTATATAAAAAAAATAAATGGGCTTATCGCCTAAAATTTTAAGTACCCGATTTAAAAAAATATTACCTTGCGCAATATCTCATCTTATCTGAGTCAGTTAGATCTCAAAATTGGTTGTATTTAATGAAATCGTATCAGATCCTATTGTATACATTGGGATAAACTAAGATATTTAACTTTCGCGCTAAATTATTCATATTATATTATACCTTCACAAGGATGTAAAATAGTGGAGCAGAAGAAGATCATAAAATAGTATTAACCCAATGGGTTGTCACAGTTTGTCAGAAGGATAAACAGTATAAAACATACAAATTTAGCATTTGTACTTAAATATTATCGGCCACCTTGCCAAACAATATGTTGTAACAAAATTTTACTAAAAATTAAGAAATATAATGGCAACACAGCTCTACAAAATATTACAATATTTATAAGTTGCACAACTTTGCAGTTGTTTTAGGATAATTAGGGGGTGCTGATTTCGAATCTGCAACCACTTTGTTCAAATTGGCTCTAGTTTTGCAATAAAAAATTTATAATTTCGTAGAGAAAACTCTTTACACAGTTTAAGCTTAATTCCGTGCCCTATTTTTCAAACTTAAGTGTGTATCAATATCTCAATAAATTTTCTAAACATAGTCGCTGAAAGTCAAAATTTAAAAATTTTTTAAGGTTTTTTTAAAAAAAAATTTTAAATATAAGACGAAGTCCGATTTTAAATATCAAAGCCAATTTGGAAAGCAAAAGGTCCAAAACTTATATATATATCATATTACATTAACAAATTATGTGCAGATTTAGAGCCTTTTGTAATTGAATTTATACTTAAAATGAACAAAAAAATATTTTACTGTACTAAAAATCTACTGCACTATTACATAATTTTTTTCTTACAAAATCATCAGATTTCATTCACAATTGGTTTTTTTGCGAAACTATTGCGATTTTCAAAGTTTATATTTAGATAATTCCTTCGGACTTTTTCTACAATTATTTCTCGACGAACTCATTTTGAATCTGTACGAAAATATTGTGATTTAAATATAAACTTTGAAAATCGCAATAGTACCGCAAAAAAATCAATAGGGAATGAAATCTGATGTTTTTAGTGAAAAAAATTCTATAACAGTACAGTAGATTTTTAGTACAGTAAAATATTTTTTTGTTCATTTTAAGTCTAAATTTAATTACAAAAGGCTCTAAAATTGCACATAATTTGTTAATGCAATATGACATATTCAAAAATTTTTGACCTTTTTCTTTCCAAATTGGCTTTGGTATTTAAAATTGGACTTTGTCTTATATTTACATTTTTTCTTCAAAAAAAACCTTAAAAAATGTTTATGTTTTGATTTTGAGCGACTATATTTAGAAAAGTTATTGAGATATTGATAAACACTTAAGTTTGAAAAATAGAGCACGAAATTAAGCTTAAACTGTGTAAAGCGTTTTTTTCCGAAGCTATAGTTACTAAATTATAAATTTTTTATTGAAAAAATCGGCTGAAAAATTTAAAAAATTTTAATCGCGAATTGCGCGAAACCCAGAGCTAATTTGAACAAACTGGTTGCAGATTCGAAATCAGCACCCCCTAATTATCTTAAAACCACTTTTTTTTTAAAGCAGTGCAATTATCATGGATGGTAACCGAAACGAATGCGGTTATCGTTAGGGTAACGATATTTTAGGTTATTTCGGCAACGGTATTTTAAGGTAACGCTATTTCATTTATTTCGATATCGGTATTTTAAGGATAACGGTATTTCAATTATATCGGTAACGGTTTTTTAAGAGTAATGGTCGGTTATTTCGATGTATCCAGCATTTTGTTTTTACAAAAAACAAAGGAGATTAAAAACAGAACCAATTTATCAACTTAATGTTCAAAAATTACTCAATACCCACTAGAGCACCCATATGTGCAAAAGTGTTATTTTTGCAGTTCCCCGCCCATTTTCGGATAGGATGAGAGCAAAAAATAAGATATGTGCAAAAATTGGGTTTCTGCGATGTAAACCGGCCAGGCCGTTTACATTTATGTCCTCAAAATTACCCTAAAAAAGGTTCATGGATTTATCCGTCTATAACTCTTAAACTTGAAGTTTCTGGTGATTAAGTTATATAGCTGTTGTTTACACAATGAACAGGCAAAACTTTTTTTTATACAAACTTTTAACCTTCCCATGACCGTTAGTGGTGTTTTAAGCGGTAAACATAAAATTTTTTTTCAAAACTAAACTTTGAATGTCTCTCATTTAATTTTGGAGACTTGTAAATACGTATACTCTTCAGCACATAATAGAAAATTTAGCGTAGATTAAAAGCAAAATAAGTTTTTTTAAATATTTCGTCCATTCCATGACAGAAAGCCTAAAAACATATGTGGACTAGGAGGCCATGGGAATCTTCCATTTTGGGTATAGCATGTGTTCAGGGAACTTATGTAAAACACTACGAGGTACAGTTTTGTGGAACTATTTAACCCTCTAACTCTTCAATTAAAGGGACTTTTTTGGCCCCGTTTTTAAAAGGGACAAAAAGTCCTGTAAGCTGAAGAGTTAGAGGGTTAAAATGTTCCACAGAAATGTTCGACATAGTGCTTTACATGAAATAGAAGAGTCACATGGTTTCCTCCTAAAATTTAGGTTTGTGGGCATTTGAGCGGCAATTGTGTATAAGTACGAAATTAACGGTTAAACACATTTTAAGTTTTGACTTATTTCTGGCATTAAACTTAAATTTTCAACCTTTACATCTTCAGAGACTTACAGTAGAATTTCATGAAAAATATTTTTGTGGAATATTTTAACCCTCTAACTTCTCAATTAAAGGTACTTTTCAAAAGGGCCACAAACGACCCGTAAGTTGAAGAGTTAGAGGTTTAAAATGTTCCGAAAAAATATTTGTCATAAAATTCTACTATGAATATCTGAAAACATCAAAGTTTAAAATTGAAGTTCAATGCCAGAAATAAGTCAGAACTTAAAATATGTTTAAAAGTTAATTTCGTGTCAATCTGAAGGCGCTCAGAAGAGCACCCATATGTGCAAAAGTGATATTTTCTCACCTCCCCACACACTTTCTGTAGATTGGGTGTAAAAGATAATATCCCCACGAAAATTGATGCTCTCGGATTAAAACATGCCAGTCACCCGCGGCTTTTAACCCTAAAAATGGACTAAAATTACTTCAAAGTTTATTTGCGCATAACTCTTAAAGTAAAGGTTTTATACAAAAATACAATATAAGCATATCTACAGGCAATAATGTGGCTGGCATTTTTCTCATACACATTTTTGACGTATCGATGACGACGCATCATGGTGATTTATGAGGTTAAAATCAATGTGATTTATATGGTTAAACACAAATTTGGCTTTAACCACCTAAATCACCATGATGGGTCATCGATACATCAAAAATGTGTATGAAGAAAATGCTAGGCATATTATTTCCTGTAGTTATGCCTATTCAGTATTTTTCAGTAAAACCTTTACTTTAAGAGTTATAGCGCAAAGGAGCTTGATTTAATTTTAATCCATTTTTAGGGCTAAAAGCCGCGGGTGACTGGCCTAGTTTAATGCGGGGATATTATTTTTTACGCCCAATCTACTGGAAAATGCGTGGGGAGGTGAAAAAATAACACTTTTGCAAATTCCATATATTTCATGGGTGCTCTAATACCCATGTGAAATTACCAAAAGCACAAAATCAAAAATAACGGTAACGGTATTTTAGGGATAGCGGTATTTTAATGGTTTCGGTAACGGTATTTTAGGGGGTAACGGTAGTCAGTTGAAAGGGTCTTGAGTCAATAATGGTATTTTAGCAGTATTGCCTGCCAACCCTAGAAATTATATAGCCAAATATGACCCTAGAGTTGTCCGCGACCAATGTGAAAAGGCAGGATCGGTAATTGTAGAATAATCAGAAATACCAACCAGTATGGACCAGATTGTAGTACACCCGAGTAAAAAAGTTTTGATATAATGATATATTATTTTATGTAATTGCATATAGTAACTTATAGTTACATATGTCCAGATTTAAAGCAATTAAAATTCTCCAAACATATGTCCGAGTTCGGCCCAAAAGAATTTTCCAAATCAGAGCTAAGTAAAATTGCCTCAAGTCTTCCGTCGGAAGGAAACAAATTTGCGAATCGTAAATATTGTAAATTGTTTTTCACATCAGTATCCATGAAAGTTATGTTTAAGGAAACAGACGGATCTATAGAAGACTCAGTCCTCAGAGAACATTTTTCTCCATGTTATCAGAAACTACTTGGCAAAGACCTGAAATTCGAGCATAGGTAAAATGCTTCGGAATTATAACAAGGTTTTGCAAGTGCTCGAAAATGAACGAAGGCTCTCAAATGAATTCCGCCAGGTACGAAATACCTGCGAACCGAATTGGACAGATCGATTTTCCAAAGGAGAATGTAGTTGAACTAATGTAGTTGAACTAAAGCCTTAAAGCCTCAAAGGAGTAGGTTGTGATTGCGAGCTTGTAAGAGAAAGAGCCAAAATTGAATTCGTAATATCATTAACCGGAATATTTCGTTCAGTCGAACTGTCAGAATCTAAAAACCTTTCTGCACGAAAATTTCCTGAGAATCTGGCTTTAAAAATTTAACAGAAAATGAGGCTTTTCCATACAAAAAGGCATGGGTATGGCATCACCAAAAACGAAAGTTATAACGACATCGTTATCACTAGATGGCACTTTTTTGAAAAAATTTACAATTTTCTTTTTTTATTTAAATTGAAATAATAACAAACAAAAAGCAAATAAGAAAAAGGAATTCTCACGGTGGGTCTCATACTGTAGGTCTAACTTTAACTTAACTAAAAACAAAATAAAATGTCAAAAAAATGTACACAAAACAACAACAAATTTTTGGGTTAACTACTAACCTAAGTTTAAACCTGCAGTATGAGACCCACCGTCAAAGTTTATTATTTGAACATATTTTGCGCTTGATTTTTTCTTATTTTGCGCAGTTTTCAGCAATATTTGAGTTTTTAAATATAGGCTCAGCTGATACTAAAGTGATTCTAAATAGTTGATCAGGTGATACTAAATTTCAGCGCCCCCTACTGGTGAGTAGTGTACGTTTTGATGTCCTCTCTCTATAATTAATAGTCTCTGCAAAAAGTTTTCAAGAATCTAAAGGTTTTCTGTAGCGAAAAGTGTATTTATAACTTATATTCCCATATGAGGGTATAAGTTAGTTATAAGATTCAGTCAACTAGGTTTTTGGCTTCATCCGATACTACTGGTTTTTCAATTTATATATTGCAAACACTAGTTCTGGCAGAGGTATATGGGTGTTTTAATGAGACTTTACTTGACCCCTAAAACTTTTTACACGAAAAAATAATGAATGTTTTTTGCCCTTTCCTTATGCCCGTATGACATTTGCTTAATTTTATGTTGACTTTATATTGGATTGATGAAATCAGAGACTATTAATTATAGAGATAGGAAATCAAAACTACTCACCGGTAGAGGCGCTGAAATTTAGTATACCACCTTACAGGCAAAAAAAAAAAAAGTGCGCCGTACACCCTCCAATATGAAGTATTTTCAAAAAAGAGGGTTTCAAAAAAGAGGTTTCAAAAAAAATTTTTTTATTTTTTTTTGCCGAACGTAGGTGTCGCCATTTTACATTTTTCGTTATATCTTTGGTATTTACAGTCGGATCTTAAATCATGATACATCGATGTTTTTCTCTCGAGGGGACCAATGTTTTGCTCTAAGGGCCATTGACCTCAAGTATCCCGTTCTAGTTTTTACCCACCAGATCTCAGTTTCTACAACCTTAATGTACCACACTAATGTCAGAAAATAAAAGCTCGCAAAAAACCTTATAAATTTAAATAAAAAAATGAAAATTGTCAATTTTTTAAACAAAGTGCCATCTAGTGACAACAATAGTTTTATAACTTATTTTTTTGGTGATGCCATACCCCTGGATGAAATGAAACAGCAAATATCAGGGAGAGTAAAAAATACAGTTTTTAAAGGAAAATCGCTAAAATTTGTTAAAAATCGTCACAAACACGGAGAAACGCTAGAAACTTAGGTATTTGACAACACTCTAGACAATCAATCACTAAATGTCATTTTAAAGCTGAACATTTTTATAAATTTTTTTACAGTTAGTCAAAGTTAGTTAGTTATGGCAAAGGCCTTGCAACTCTCTCAATATTTTTTATTTGAAAAAATATTAGGCGGCTTGGAACAGGAACGAACTCCGACGGGTTAATAAGGGATGGAAAAGGCTGACTTAATCGGGCTCCTATACCAAAAAATGTTCGATCGCTCTTACATATTTAAAAATGTAAGTAACTAAAAAATAGCTTTTTCTTTGGCTCGTTAAAAAACATAAAAATTAAATATTTAGATATTAGCATATATTAGCACAAATTGCGAAAAAAAATATTTGCAAAAAGCGAAATTTTTGCAACAATATATTCGCTTGCAGAATGTCGATCGCTGATTACCTCTTTTAATTCATTTTCTGTACCATAAAGCCTTTTTCGAATTCCGCCGTTATTTTGCAATCTTTAAGTGCGGTTTTTTTTGAATATATAACCTAGGGATTAAATTTTTGTATCATAAAGTCTTTTTTCAAATTCCGCTATTATTTTGCAATTATTTACGTGCGTTTTTTTTTTTTTAATTTATAATCTAGGGGCTATAATACACATTTCAGACAACAAAGTTTGGTGGCTAGTTGCAAAAAAAATCGCGAAAAATAAAATTTGCAAAAAGGAAAATTTTTGCATCAATATATTTGTTTGTAGAATCTAAATCGCTGATTACGTTTCCTAATTAATTTTTTGTACCACAAGGTCTTTTTCGCGTTCCGCTTTTATTTTGCAATTTTTTAAGTACGTTTCTTTTTAATTTATAATCTAGGGACTATAATACACATTTCATACAACAAAGTTTGGTGGCTAGTTGCAAAAAATATCGCGAAAAATAAAATTTGCAAAAAGGATAAATTTTTTCATACATATTTGTTTGCAGAATCGCTGATTAAGTTTTTTAATTAATTTTTTGTACCATAAAGCCTTTTTTCGCTTTCCGCGATTATTTTGCAATTTTTTAAGTGTGATTTTTTTAAATTTATAATCCAGTACCAATTTTATATACAAAAGTTTGGTGCTTAGTTTGCAAAAAAAAAAAATCGCGAAAAAAATATTTGCAAAAAGGAAAATATTTGCGTCATTGTATTCATTTGCAGACTGTTGATCGCTGATTGAGTTTTTTAATTATTTTTTTCTACCACAAAGTCTTTTTTCGCGTTCCTCTATTATTTTTCAATTTTTTAAGTGCGTTTTTTTAAATTTATATTCTACGGAATTTATATATCCATTTATAATAAATTTATAATCATCATTTCATAAAACAAAGTTTGGAGGTTAGTTGCAAAAGAAGAAAATTTTGGCATCGTTTGCAGAATGTAAATCTTTTAATTAATTTTTTGAACCCCAAAGCCTTTTTTCGCATTCCGGTAGTATTTTGCAATTTTTTACGTATGGTTGTTTAAAATTCATAATCTAGGGCTATATACTGTTGGAATAGTATAATTCCATAGTATAGTTCCATTCTTGATTTTTATAACTAAACTATTATTTTCCATTCCTGGTTACAATCGATGTTTTGAGTCATACAAAGAGCGCACATAATGACCCTGCAAACATTTAAAAGATACCTTCCAAGAAGATATTTCATTTGAATGAAAATAATCAAGTAGTATTTACTTTGAAATTGTCTTCCTTTTATCACTTGGAAGATAATTCGACGATATTTGGAAAAAAGTAATTCAAAAATTTTATCTTTTGTCATAACTTTTTATGACAATATTTCGGCAATATCATCTTTGTATCATTTGGAAGATAAAGCAAATTTGTTTGAAATCTTTTATCAATTTGGAAAAAATTAAAACTAAATTTGTACAATAACAATCAAAAGATATATAGGAAATAATCTCGTGAAAAGTTAAGATTAATTGCGCTGAAAAAATCGGCTAAGATGAAATCAAAATAATTTATAAGTTGGTCAATGGATTATGTATGCAGATATTGTTTTTCAGGCTTAAATTTAATAATGAAAAAATTAAATTGTTTTTTTTATTGTACCGGGAGTTTATTTAGCGATATCCCTTTTATCTTCCATTTAAGTTATTGCTTTCATATTGCCTGGAAGTATTGTTTTATTGTAACAGTTGTTTCCGACGGAGGAAACTTCCGGAATACGAAATTGATATTGCCGGCAATAAATGTTTTCTTCCTGGCGATATGTTCGGAGAATATTCTTTGTGTTGCCATGTTTGCTGGGTGATATTGGTTTGAGTATGTTCCTGTTCCAAGGCACATAATAGAACAAATGCTTTCTCATTGATAGAGAGTCCCCCAATCTCTTTATTATGTATACTCTTTGGTTATGGTTGTACTTTTTGTACTTATGTAATTTTCCTATGAAATAAATAATTTGTATTACAAAATAAAGCAGCTGTCTCCTCCATAATAATTAACTTATTATATTTTTGAATTTATACCCCTCAATTCATAAATGCTTTGTAAAGTTATTGCAGGTTTACAAAACGTCATTTTCATACAAAATTTGTTCAATAAACCTTCTATAATTTTACAAAGTGTTTATGAATTTAGGGGTTATATTGTAGTGTGCTTTTAAAAATTAAATTCCCTTTTAATAAATATAGTGTATCCATGTTTATCCTCAATGAACCACATGGCAGGGAAGAATAAATTAAAAATAATATTTCATAATTTCTTTTAATACAATGTGTAACAGGAACCCCAAAATTTATTTTATTGATCTGCTTAACTCGCAAACGTCTTAAGTGCACACAGAAAACAGATTCGGTGCTGACAACCCCATTTGTTGCCATAGTCAAATTATTCCTGTCGCAATTGGTTTTCTGTTGCCACAACTGAAAACCGAACCATGCGATTGGCTACACATGCGGTTATCAGAACTGAATCTGTTTTCTAGGTGTGATATATCGTATTGTGGCTTTTAAAGCAGCAAAGCCAGTCTGCAAAATAGCACAGATTAATTCAACATTTAATTTATATGCTTTTAGTTGCACTTACTAGTACAATACTCACTGCCCCAACAAAGATTTTGTACAGATTACAAAGGTTCAAGTTGACTTTGTATTTGTTAGATTATTAGAAGTATTATTTTTATTAGTTGTTTTTGAATGACTAATGCAAAAAGTTAAAAAAATAATAATAGTGTTTTGTATTTTAATTGATTCTTCATTAGAGTCTTCATTCTTTTAGCTAATATTTTTATTTATTTCCCTTCCACTTTTAATATTTTCCAGTTAAGTTCCTGTCCCTCAATTGATGTTCTCATATTTGACAAACAAGATTTTCCCTGGGGTATTGTAAAAAACTTGTGGCTGCATTCACATCTTTCTGTACACGAAGTCATTTTAAGATTTACTTCGATAAAAAAAATTAAAGATAATGCCTTCAATTCACGCATGTACAGGAATACCATTGTAATGTCTTGGTCACATTTGAATATCGTAACAGTGGAAAGTGGTGCGTTATTGGGACTTTACAAACTTAAATATCTAGCAATCGATAGTCGTGTGCGTCAAGTGGAGCCAGCATTATTTCAACCAGTTCAAAATACTTTAACACATTTGAAATTTAATGCGAATATGAAAATTAATGGTGATCGTAATTTCTTTGGTGAAAGTTATATGAATAATTTGGAATATTTGGATATGAGTCGTAATCAATTCATTTGTACTCTAACCAAGAAATTTTTCGATTCAACGCCAAATTTAAAATATCTAATAATAGAAGATAGTCAACTTACATATATTGAGAAAAATGCTTTTAGTAATTTAGCACATAAATTGTTGTTTATTAACTTTTCGAAAAATTTATTGACAACATTGGCAGCTGAGGTTCTTAGACCGATTTTGCTAATGCAAAAAACTGCTTTGATATCCTTGGGTACCAATGATTGGAATTGTAATTGTGAATTACAAGAGCTGGTGGAATTATATAAAATGCATCGTATACAATTTATGGAAACGGTATACTGTAAATCACCCCATGATTTGTATGGCATCACAATAGATGAAGTAAATTTTGAAAATTGCAATATTGTGTCGTCGACGGTACAAGAAACAATAGAAGAAAAAGAAGTGAGTATAGCAACAGCTACAAATAGTACGACTCCTACAACACCTGCAGAAATCGATAATAGCAGTGAAATTTTATATTCTGGAGAACTCACAACAAAAGAAACATCTTCCATATTTAAAATGCGTTGCTTCGCTACAGAACCTATTTCATCAGCATCTCTCTCCTCTTCGTCTTCTTCTTCGTCTTCAGAATCACAAGATATTGAACGAACTGTAAATGATATCGCTCAGAGTGAAGTGAAATATTTATCGTTTCCTGCCCCAGAACATGAATTCGAACTACAATTGATACCCGAAAATAATTCAGTCATTGTAAGTGTTAAGACTCCCGAAAGCTTATATATAATTTGGTTTAGTGAACAAAATACCTATGAAAGGTCTTATGATTCGGTACCTTTCGATTATAAGTGCATGGGCTATAATGGCCCCTCAATGATTGTAGGTCCTTTGGAGGAAAACTGTACATACACATTTTGTGTAATACCATCGGATGAAAATGATATAACTCCATTTAATTGTTTGCCATTGCATGTTCCTTTAAAGCAACAAGAAAATATATGGATTTCGGAAGATAATAAACAATTAACAATCGGAATGTTATGTTTAGTATTTTTATTGTCTACTATAGCTGGTGCTGTGATAGCTTATTTTGGCATTAAGACTTATCCTGATCTTTTGGAAGGTTCAAAAAATGTTTTAATAGTAAAGAAATCAGATCAAGCTTGTTATGTTTCCACCATATCGGAGACGGACTATCAAAAGCAGTCGTCAGTGAAGAAGAAAAAACCTTCGATCAAGGAGAAATCAGAATGGAAAAAACAAACATCAATAAAGTAAGTTCTAAACCGACATTTTTAGGATACTTAACCCCATGGGAATTTTTTTTGACCATTTATACTAGGCAAAGGTAAAAGCTAAGCTCTATACAAAATCTAAACAAATAAATTGGTAAGGAATGTCACACTAAGTACCAAAGTAATGTCAAGAGATAATTAAGAGTAGTGTTTTTGGTAAACGATAAACCTAAATCTTAAACAAGATGAACATACCCAATAAGCACATAGGTTTTAAAAATTCAAGTGCTTTAAATTTTGCTTGAAGTAAAGTATATTTCAAATTCTAGCATTTGTATATTAAAAAAAAAAAAAATAGATCAAACTTGAATTTTTGTTTCCCTTTTGCTGGATTATGCTATTGAAATAAAATGTAATTAAAGTTTTATTCAAGCCTTGAAACTGGAAAACAGGGCTGGAATTGGACTTGTTTTCAACTTGAATTCCAGTGAAATTGCTTATAGGGTAGTGTCTGCATTGTTTTTTTTCCGCAGTGCGACGTTTCGTCGACAAAGTAGGTTTTTTATGAAGCATATAGTAAATCTATGGTCACCCTGCATTAATAAACTATGTGACAAAATTGAAAAAAAAAAAAAAACAAATGCGGGTTAATTTACTTGAACTTGAACTTGGACTTGTTTTATTATTTTTTACAACTGATTCAAATCAGTTTTTAATAACTTATTTTCATCTTTCTCTACAGAGCACCTTCACCTGCTGCACCATGTGTGGAAACACCACCACCTCCTTTTCACATATCTGTAAAAGATTTGGGTAGGCTGTCAAGTTTAAAATCATCTTCTACTTGTTTCGAAGATACATTTCCCGGATATTCCTTCCAAGATGACGAATATGAGACACCAAAAGTATGCGATAATGAATATACCATAGAACAGCGAAGTGTTCCCAATAAATATGGTATGTGTCCTAGATCACCACCACCATTGCCGAAGCGTAATTCTAATATATCGGATAGTCCTACATTTCTTATGAATCGTTTTTCTAATAAATATGATTAAAATCTTATGGCCTGCAACAAATTTGCAACCTTCAGAAGAATGCCTTCAAATAAATGAGTAAAGCCGGAGTTACCCAGATGTAAACGTAACGTATCTCTGCGTAGCTAAATTAATGTGTTAAATAAGGACAGAAGATATGTCGTGGTTTCTGTTTCTTGTACACCCAGCAAACAGATTCGTGCTTACAATCGAATTTATTGCCAATCTAATGCTTTGGTTGTGACAGCAGAATTTTGTCACTTGTGACTAGCGTATTATTGTTGGGCCAATAGACATTCTGTTGCCATTACCATATATCAACCCAATTTGTTGCCAATCGAATTTTGGTAGTTACAGGTACTATCACAATATTCGATTGGTGCTACAGACATTTCAGTAGACCGACCGCATTTAATCAACAATTCCTTTCAAATAAAATATTACACTGTTTCCAATATTTTTCAAACTATTTTATTATAATAAAAAAATTTAAATATCTTGAATATAACAAAATAAAACGAGTAAAAAGGTTAAAGTCGGGCATGCCGACTATACAATACCCTACACCAGTCTGGGTAAAAGCCAATTAATGTTTGGATCCGAAATTCGAATGGGTTAAAATGGGACTTGTGTCAAAATTTTCTATAATGTGAGTCAGCGCACCAAATTTCATTAAAATATCTTAATATTTGCGATCTGCAGTTTGTAATCAAGCCAATTTTGGGGGGACCCTTATATGGGTACTAGGTCTAAACATGGACCGATGTTCACCAAAATCAATAGGCTTTGTCCTTTGGCCAAAATAGGTCTGTGTACCAAATTTTATCAAAATATCTTAATATTTGTGACCTGCAGCGTATAAACAATATAATTTTGGGGGGACCCTTATATGGGCACTAGGTCGAAACATAGACCGATGTTCACCAAAATCAATAGGCTTCGTCGTTGGGCTGATATAGATCGGTACACCAAATTTCATCAAAATATCTTAATATTTGTGACCTGCAGTTTGTAACCAAGCCAATTTTGGGAGGACCCTTATATGGGCACTAGGTCTAAACATGGACCGGTGTTAACCAAAAGCAATAGGCGTTGTCCTTAGGCTGCCATAGGTCGGTGTACCAAATTTCATCAAAATATCTTAATATTTGCGACCTGCAGCGTATAAACCATATAATTTTAGTAGGACCCTTATATAGACACTAGGTCTAAACATGGACCGATGTTCACCAAAATCAATAGGCTGGCATTTGGTTGAAAATTGGGCTGACATAAGTCCGTGTACCAAGTTTCATCAAAATATCTTAATATTTGCGACCTGTAGAGTGCGCACAAGAATGCATGGACAGACTGACAGACGGACGGACGGACAGACGGACATCGTTAAATCGAAATAAAAAAAATTCTAAGCCGATCGGTATACTATAAGGTGGGTCTAGGATCAATATTTTTTGGTGTTATAAACATCAGCACAAACTTATAATACCCTGACCACATAGTGGTGTAGGGTATAATGACCACATAGTGGTGTAGGGTATAAATACACAAATATTACAAGATTCCCTAGGTTTTGTAGAGAAACTATCATACTATTAGCACTTTCTTCGCCATGCAAACCTTCTAAAGGAAAAAGTCCTTAGAATATAAGGGTTATTCACAGTCGGAGAATTTTTGTTCAGAAAAGTCCTCAAAACCTGAAGGTTTTTCTGTAGGGGAAAAACTTTAGAGTCAGAGAATTTTCTATAGGAAAAAGTCGTCAGGATCAGAGGATTTGGTATATGGTAAAATTCAGAGGATATTAGGGTTTTCAATTGAAAGGTTTCTTAAAATTTAATTTTTTTTATATAGAAAAAAATTCTCAAAACTTGATAGAATTTCGTTAGAGAAATTTTCTTACAATCTGTGGGTGCAAAAAAATCCTCAGAATCTTAAGGTTTTTATATAGAAAACAGTTCTCCAAACCTGAGAGTTTCTCCATAAAAGCCCTTAAATTATTAGGGGATTTCTGTTATTGCACTCCTTAAAATCTAAGTTTTCTTCTATAAAAATATCCTAAACATCTAAAGGGTTTTCTGCTAGAAGAACGACTCAAAGCCTGTTGATTTTTCTACAGTGTTTATTGACAAAAAGTGTTATTAGCTGACCTTCAGCTAATAACACTATGCGACAATCAAAATCGGGATGGGATGAAACCAACGGGAAATGTTATATCGGTCAAAAACAAGTTATACGTGTCCCGGCGTTTCGCTGGGTCACCCCTAGGAATCGAGATATATCTTTTTTTTGACATAACTCGAGAACCACTAGTCCGATTTTGCTCAAACAATTTTAAAAAAATTAAAAATTACAATTCCTTTAATCTGTTCATATAACGTTTTTCTATATACTCAACAGTTTTTCCGGTAAAAATAAATGTTTGTTACCGCTACCATAAAAATCAATAACCTTTTGTTTATTACTTTTTTTTAATATTTTAGGCAAAAAATATTTTTTTCTTCATACATTTATTTTTACCGGCAAAACTGTTGAGTATATAGAAAAACGTTATATGAACAGATTAAAGGAATTGTAATTTTTAATTTTTTTAAAATTGTTTGAGCAAAATGGGACTAGTGGTTCTCGAGTTATGTCAAAAAAAAAGATCACCAAAGGTCAAATCGATATATCTCGATTCCTAGGGGTGACCCAGCGAAACGCCGGGACACGTATAACTTCTTTTTTATTGATATAACTTTCCCGATCACTGACCCCTACCATTTGTCTCACATTGTTTTTTTTTATTTGTTCCTTTTACTCCTGCAAGGAGCATAGGGCCGCATTGTCTCACATTGTAATCTGTAGGTATTGTCTCTGCAAACATGACTCTTGAATTTGAAGTACATTTTCGCATTGCTGACCGTGCTTTTTAGATGGAATTTTTCTTGATGAATAAACTGAATAAAAAAGACGCAAGCATAAATACGTGGATATCTCAAATAAATTATTATCTACATTTTACCATATATTGCGTAAAATTTTAAAATTAGTTTTTCTAATTTTGTTTTATATGAAATATTTTTTGTATCCCGAGCCAGCAATTTCGGAGCGCTCATAAATAAGATTTTTAAATGGCTCATAGAAATGATTATTTTTTTGAAAACACTCTTTTTTTGGTAGAAAATATGAACCCTCAGAAAACAATCCAAAAAATTGTCTCTACAATCTAAAAAGCTGTCTCAAAATGAGGGTTAATTTTTCGGTCTCAAAGAAGATTCCAAAATTATTTAAATTTATCAGGAAAATTTCGATTTTATACTTTCTTTTTTCTGAGTCATTTCTGAGTACACAGGGGTTCTTTTGGACGAACCACTTTCATAGGGAAAAGTGGAAAAATGTTTATGTTTCTCGAGCTCATTTCTGAGTCATTAATGATCATCTTTGTTTGCTGGGTCTGTTTTTATTTTAGATATTTTTGATTTTTTTTTACATCCCAGCAAACAAAGATAATCATTAATGACTCAGAATTGAGCTCCAAAAACATAAACATTTGTCCACTTTTTCCTATGAAAGTGGTCCGTCCAAAAGAGCCCCCTGTGTACTCAGAAATGACTCCGAAAAAGAACATATAAAATTGAAATTTTCTTCATAAATTTAAATAATTTTGGAATCTTCTTTGAGTACGAAAAATGAACCCTCGTTTTGAGACAGCTGTTTAGATTGTAGAGACAACTTTTTGGATTGTTTTCTGAGGGTTCATATTTTTTACCAAAAAAAGAGTGTTTTCAAAAAAACAATAATCATTTCTATGAGTCATTTAAAACTCTTATTTATGAGCGCTCCGAATTCGCTGGCTTGGATATCTGATTGTTTTTATCAGAGACTATTAATTATAGAGATAGGAAATCAAAACTTACACTACTCGCCGATAGAGGGCGCTGTAATTTAGTATTACCTGAGCAACTATTTAGTATGAGTTTAGTATCAGCTGACCCTATATTTAAAAACTGCTGAAAACTGCTCAAAATAAGGAAAAACAAGCGCGAAATATATTCAAATAATAAAATTTGAAATATCTGTTTATTTTTTTGCTTTGTTGTTTGTTATTACCCAGGTAAAAATCGACATATATGGATCCATACAGAATTATTCCCATAAACATGCATGCTCTTCCATATATGGATGCATAAATCTCTATACATGCATCCACACATGAACATATTTGTGCATTAACGAAATTTGAGGTAATATCTGCATGTTCACGCATCTTTATGTACCCAGTCAGAAAAATACAAACGGGAAAGCGGTGGCAAAACACTTTAACAGGTGGTACAAGTATTGGCAAAAAGTGCTTTCCCATTCCCAAAATGATAACATCATTAGACAAAAGGACCGGCTGTTCAAAAAGCGCCTAAAAAGCACTGGAGGAACAACATTTTTAAACGTTGGCAAAACGCTGGCTAAACCAATAAATAGGTGGTCTGGAAATATATTTTCCAAAATAAAATTTAAAAAAAGTTCATATGTGTTTTTTTTGGTCCTGCCGTGATTTGAACCCTGGCCGTCAGATTGGCAGACGATTGCTCTACCCACTGAGCTAACGAGACATATAATATTTAATGGCTAAACACATAAATGAGTAATAATAGCTGGACAACTACTGGCTGTGCCAAAATGCTAGTACTGGCAAACAATTTTTTGTAACTAGTATGCCAGTGTTGGGAGGGCAAACAAAAAGTTGGTCTTGAAGAAGCTTTCCCACAAACAAAAAAATTTATTTTATAAAACAAAAAAAATTTTAAATTAAAAAAAATTTCAAAAAATTTTTTGCTTGCAACCGGATTTGAACTCGGAAACTTCCGACTACAAACATTTTTTAACGAAGCGTCAGCATTTTTATAAAATCATTTGTTTTCCAGTGAATTGATTTTTGTACGCCTGGTAGCATTGGCTAGGTAGCACTGGATAACCACTGGTTGCAAACCTTGGCATATCACTCTAAGCCAATTCTTTGCCAGTGGTTTTTTTTATAAACCACCGAAATTTTTGTAAAACAAATACTGGTAAAACGCTTTTCGCAAACGCTGGCAAAGCGTCCCAAATGAGTGTTCTGCCAGTCATTTATTTTTAATACCGTGGTTACCCAGTGGTATGCCAGTGCTTGATTTTTTGTACCACTGGCGATTTCTGACTGGGTATGTTTGTACATGTACATTAGAGTGGGCCGAACTTTGCCGAATTGCGAATTTCAAAAACGGGGGGGTGCGGAAAAGTTGCGTATGCGTCCACTAACCTGTAAAAAATAAAAATTTTGAAAATCGGTTCACGTTCAAGGTCCCCGCAAAGCGGTTGAAATTTCGGAAAGTTTAAAAAAAATCCTTAAATTTTGTTAAAAAATATTTGTTGTTGTGATATATTATATCTAATAAATTATAGTTCACTGAATCCAAAAAAAATAAAAATTTTTTAATAGGCCGAAGGGGTTCTGAAATATTGCTACTTGAATTTTGCTGAAAAACACGTTTTTTCATTTTTCAGCCGAGCCTTCAAAAATCTAAAGTCTAAAAATGTTTTTAATTTTTTTCATTTTCAAATCTACTATCTATATAAAATTGTCTTTCATTTGAGTGTAAAAAAGTTTAAAAATGTTGAAGGGTATCCCAAGGACGTTGCGACAAAAGATGTAAAAATTTTCACAGTCAAAAGTGATTGTTTTTTGTGATCACTGTTTTTTTATTAAGTGATTAGAGATTTTACCCATTTATTGTTTCGGATCAACATAAAATAACATTTTTATGATTGGTCCATCTATTTTAATAATTTTGGGTATTTAGATAACAAATATAAAATAGCATGATCGGATCTCGAGATTTGGGACACAATGCTCGAAAACAAACCCAACAAACAAATCGTTCCGTTTACGTACCGTTTTCGGTCTGTCATAAACAGAATCCAACTCCGTTTACGTACCGTTTTCCGGATCCGTATACGGACCAGAAAACGGATTTTAAGGAACATCGAAACTTATTCGAATCCGTTGAAAGTCCGTCAATGACGGACCGTTTACGGACCGTTATGTCGTGTAAAAAACTGACAAGTCCGTTGAAAGTCCGTCATTGACGGACCGCTGCGTCGTGTAAAAAACGGACAAATCCGTTGAAAGTCCGTCAATGACCGTTATGTCGTATATAAACGGAGTGATTCCGGACCAAAACAGACTTGTATATCTATCTAAATAGACTAATTTTGAGTAAATTTTTTTTGATTTTTAATAGAATTATTAATAATGAAATTTACAATATATGTAGTATATCAGTTTACCTTTGAGTTTACCTCTTTATCTAGCGTATCAATTCACGATAGTCACCCATAATAAAATCGAACATCTACATGCAAAAGAAAATATAAATTAGTTATGGTTTAATTGATTGTATTTACGATGGTGTTTTACTCGAAACAACAACAATCTACCCAATTTGGTAAAATTGGGAATCCGCGTTAACGTACGTCGAACAGAGCTTTTGTTTCAAAAACAAACGATCAAACCATTGTAAAACACGCACTAAATTTTATTAATCTTACCATATATGTATGCCACTTGAAGTTAGTTAATTGATGATGTAATGAACCTATTCCATCTAGCGCCACCAATTTCTCGCCATAGAAAGTTTTTAAAATAATTTAATTGTTTTTATTTTGAAAACAAATTAAAATCAATTAAGTCCGTATTTTACGTTACGAAAACGGAGTTAAAACGTATTGTGTTCGAAAATTCGATTACACGGTCCGTAAATGTTCCGTATACGTACAAGCTGTGACGGATACGTGTATTACGGACCGTTAATGTGCCATAAAAGCGGGATTCATGATTCCGTACATGCCGGAGAGTCCGTAAAAATGTTTCTTGGGTAGATTTTTAGCCGGGTATTCAAATTTAAATAAAAAAACTAAAATTGTTAATTTTTTTAACAAAGTGCCATCTAGTGGTAACGATGTTTTTATAACTTACTATTTAGCGGCGTGCCTTAGGCCTAGTTTTTGGGATGTCATTAAACCGAAAACGAATTTTGTCGTATCGGGTTTAAAAAGCTTATCTTAAAGTTTAAAATGTAATTTGTTTTGTATAGGAATTAAATATTTTTATGAAAATAAAATACAAAGTTTTTTATATTAATATAAAAATCTTCAAAATAAAAGCCCCCTTCAATGAAAATGCTTATTAGGAGCTTATATAAAAAAATAAATAATTTCAAAAATTATTTTTCAGAGGAAGCTTAGATTAAAACAAATTTTCTACTTTTTAAGTAAAAATAAAATCAAATATACATACTTAATAATTAACAATAAATAACGATGACGATGTGAGAGCTGTATATAATGGTTAGCGCGTTGAAGTGTTGCACATGTGGTTGCGGGTTCGATCCCCAGCGACCGCAACATCAATTTGGAAAAATAGTGTGTATGATTTTTTTATCCCTAATACAGTGTCCTCCTTCATTATTCCCATAGCACTTAACCCCACCGAAGTAAAATAATATAACAGGGCTATGAATAAACAGCCTCAAAAAAAAGTTCGCCAACTAATATGCTGAAACTAACACAATTTTCAAAAATCTGAAAAATATATTTAACTTACTTTTAAACCATTATCAATGGTTTAAAAGTAACACAAATTAAGACTACAGCTTTAGCTTTTAAAAAAGTCATTACTTTGGTCCAACACATACAGGATTCTATCAGGATACCTTTCTTAACTTGAAAACGAATTATTATGAAATTTGAGAGAAAGAATAAATTTAGTATTAGTACCAATATTTATTAATATTAAGACCCGTTTTCGCTCAATTTCGTAGTTTCCGAAAAACGAAAACCGTTACATCTTCTTAATCAAAGGCACAAAAAATTTAATTATTGGATTTTATTTATACTTTGGTGAAAAAGCATAGGCCGGTTATAGGGTAAAATAAGTCAGTCAATCACTCTTATATGTACACTATGACTCTCTTTGCGATTTGTTTATTGTCTTGTCGAATCCATTCGTTCCCCGTTCTGTTTCATATCGTTCCGCATTCCATTTTGTTCTCTGTTCCCTTGCCATTTTTTCGAGAAAGTGTGTTAAAAAAGTGTTTAAAAAAACAAAAAAAATGGTCGTAAACAAACTCTATATTACTTTCCTTAACAAAAATGTGTGTTTAAAAAAAAAATGTGTTAAAAAAAATTTTACACAAAAAAAGGGTTGCCACAAAAAAAGTGTTTCCACAAAAAAGTGTTTCCACAAAAAAAAAGTTTACACAAAAAAAAGTGTTTCCAAAAAAAAGGTGTTTCCACAAAAAAAAAAATTAATTTCCACTAAAAAAAGTATCCACAAAAAAAAAACTGTCTTGCCACAAAAAAAGTTTCCACAATAAAAAAAAGTTTCCACAAAAAAAAAAATAGTTTCCAGAAAAAAAGTGTTTCCACAAAAAAAAAAGAGTTTCCACAAAAAAAAGTGTTTCCACAAAAAAAATTGATTCAACAAAAAAAAAACAAAAGTTTCCACACAAAAAAAAAAGTTTTCACAAAAAAACTGTTTCCACAAAAAAAAAGTGATTCCACAAAAACAAAAAAGTTTCCACAAAAAAAGTTTACAGAAAAAAAAAGTTTCCTCAAAAAAAGTGTTTCCAAAAAAAACTTTTTCCAAAAAAAAAAAAAAATGTTTCCACAAAAACAAAAAAAAAAATTTTCACAAAAAAAAAGTTTTCCACAAAAAAAAAGAAATGTTTCCAAAAAAAAAAAAACTTTCCACAAAAAAAAAAAATGTTTCACAAAAACAAAGTTTTAACAAAAAACATGTTTCCACAAAAAAAAAAGTGTTTCCACAAAAAAAAATTGAGATGAGATAAATGAGATAGAATAAGATGAGATTAGATTAGGTTAATGCTATAAGTGCTGCCTGGTTGTCATAGTAACACCAAGGCCTGGTTGTCATAGCAACACGAAAATTTTATATGGAGGGACGCCATATCTCCGGAACCACTGGGCCAATTTCGTGCAACCTTCACATAAACCATCTACAGACCATCCTCAACGTACCCTGACATTTTGGTTGAAATCGGTTGACAGAAATCCGTAGAAAAATAAAAATTTGTATATCGATCACACATTTTATATGGGAAAAACACACCATCACAAAAGTGTGCGTATTACGCGTATGCGTAGACATTTTTCGTAAATTTTTTTTGTTTTAGAACCATCAGTAAAAGTATACCTTTCCAACGCATGTATTGGTTTGTAAATCGGTTGAGTGGTTCTCGAGTTATAAAATGACGAACATATACCAACTTATTTTTATATATATAGATTTTTTTGGTGATGCCATACCCCTAACTAAAAGTGGGCATGGACTTAAAAGAAAGCTATTTTCAATGAAATAAATACAATTTAAAATTTTTGTTAGACCGAAATATGCTTTAGTGAAGAAAACTGCATAAAAGTGTCTTCTTAATCTCAAATTAAACCAAATACTAAATCCCCCACTAAAATTTATTAAATTAATTCATAAATATTTTTGTATTTATTCGTTTGACTACATGTGAACTAAAAAGAATTTGAGAATTCAATTTGTGCAACTTATTCATTTTCTTACAATAACATTATTTGTGGAATAAAGAATCCGATCTACCCAAGAAGTCCCGGAAATGAAAACATCAAATACAATTATTGTTTATTGTGCATTCAAGTGTTTAGCGTTTAAATTAAGGATAAAGTGATAAAAAGTGATTTATTTTTTTAAATTTTTGTACTCAGGTAGCAAAATTGAAATTGAAATTCTTCTACTTGCTGATATTATATATATATATTCCCATAATTTATTTTTATTTATATACCCAGCAAAAAAATTTGAAGTAATGCTTTACAAACTACTTTTTTCACTGCTTCACAAGTATCCGTTAGTGTATTTTTACAGCTTTTTTAGAAGTAATTCTGCACAACTTGAAAAAATCACTTCTTTCATTGCTTTCAAAGTATCCGTTAGTATATTTTTACAGATGTTTCTGAATTATTTCTGAAACAAATAAAAAAAAAAAATCACTTAAGTATTGCTTGTAAAGCATATTTGCTCTAAAAGTGATCCTAAAATGTGATTTTGATATCATTTCGTATTTCCAAAAAGATGATAGCGGGTTCTATTTCTGGAGGGACCAATATTTTATTTATTAAAGAATTAAATAAGCAAAAATCCCAAACGTATTTAACAAATTGTGAAAAATAATCTATTGAGGCATGTCCCTTTCCGGATTTCATTATTGCCTAAGGAAATCGTCAGGGGACGACATTTTTAGAATTTCTGGAAATATTTGTTAAGTTAAATTAAAAACTCAACAAGAATTTCTTGTTCTGCGCTAGGAGCGTTATTAAACATTTAAAATATCAAAAAAAAAAAAATAAAAACAACAACAAACAATTTTTTACCACAATTTGCTTTGTCATCTTCCAATATACTACTCTGTTGTTTTGACAGATCTAGCAATGTATAAGCAACAAGAGAATACAATGTTTTCTAAAGTGTCAGTAAATGAATTAAATATGCTAGAATCCCAAACGTATTTAAAAAATTGTGAAAAATAATCTGTTGAGGCATATCCCTATCCGAATTTCATTCTCGTCAGGGGACGACATTTTTAGAATTTCTGGAAATATTTGCTAAGTTAAATTACAAACTCAATGAGAATTTCTTGTTCTCGTCTAGGATTTTTTAATTTTTTTTAATATTGTTTTATTTTGTATTTTCTTTAAATCCATTATTTTTTAATTTTTAAAGTATATAAAATAAAAGTGATGAAAAATAGCTTTTTATGTACTTATGAAAATAGTACTGAAAACAATACTGAATTGCAGTGCACCTTTTGCACTTGCTTAAAAAGTACTCTCACTGAAGTGAATAAAGCACCATATCTCGCAATGACAAAGTGCTGTCAACATTCATATTAAAAAATAGTTCAGCGGTAGAGAGCTAGACTAGCTATCATGAGGTCTCAAGTTCGATACCCGTTGTCGGCAATAAAAAACTCTTGTAAAATAAAAAAAAAAATATAATTTTTTTCCGAATAATTTTTTTAAACTTTTAATTGGTGAAAAAGATTTCAAAAAGTATTGAAAAATATTAAAATGGGAGTACTACTCTGCTATGACAAGTCAATGTTAAAATCATTAGTGTTTATGCTAAAAAAGAAGTACACCTAGATCATCAATTGTAGTGCTTTTTCTACTGCTGCGGCATCTCTTTTGTTGCTGGGTATACATATGTGATAGTGATAGCTGAAATTAATTTAAATTATTTAAATGAAATATCGCTAACCTTATAATACCGTTACCGAAATAATTTAAAATAGCGTTACCTTTACCAATAACCGCACCGTTTCGCTCACCATCCATGCAATATAGTACTAAATTTTTTCGAGTGTGTTAATTTCCCGCACAAAATACTATGCAGTACAAAAGAAAACATTTCATTGAACTTTTTGTAGAAAAGAAAATATTTATGTGTCAATTTCATTAATACTGAAAATCGAAGAACAGAGCTCATATATTTTTGTAAAATATTGTTTCCCTGCAAGATAAAATAATGGTAAGTATTAAGAAGATATGACGATATAAAAACTTTCTCTAACCTTCTAATTTTTCGCCCTTACAAATAAGAGTTCTATTGAAAATTCAAGCGGAAATTCGAGTGACTCTACATTGGTACCCAGTCAAGAAAATATAGTACCAATGACACCAAAGTCATCCCCGCCACAGACTCCAAAATTGAGTGCAAAATTTCGAAATAGACCAATTGCCACCAAAACTATGGTCCATCAAGCCGTAGAAGCATTAACCGAAAATTCTCGCAAAAGTTTCTCTTTGGCTAGTATACGTAAATATATCCAAGAACATTATTTACCCAACGAATTGGAACTTAAGATACGTATGCGGTATGTTAAGAATTTCATAAGGGATGCACTTGAGAATGGTCAGTTAACACATGTGAAGGGAACTGGTTTGAATGGTTCATTTCGTGTACCCACTGAAAAGGCAAACAAATCGGTTAGACTGCCAAAAACTCGTCAGAGAAAATCGCAAACAAAACGTGCAAAGCAAGCTGGTGAAAAACGTCAGCAAAAAGCTGAAAAACCATTAAATAAACGCAAAACACAGTTTTCGGCTGTAATGTAAATCCATTTCTTTGTTGCAATGTATTTTTTCTAAGATTTTTCTTTTCTGTTCTTTAAATAAACTTTTTTTTTATAGAATTCGTGTTGTTTTTCTTCTCACAACAATATTCCACTGGTTTACAGATACTAGGGTGTCCCTTAAAAACAGAGCCATTGCATCCCCAGTTTATTGGAAATAGTTCCATATGGAAGAAATCATTTTTGGAAAAAGGTGTATTATTAAAAATTCCCAAAATTCGAAATTATTAAGGTTCTATGCTTCTTATAGGAACCGAGGGAACATATATATATATGAAATTCGCAGTTCCTAGTGTAGTAGTCAAAATAATTCAGATATGGAATTTTGGCCTGAAATACAAAATGACCCACAAATTTAATAAAAATGCACAAACGTATTTTTTTAAATTAATTTTAACGAGTTTTTAAAATACCTAATTTGGAGATGTCGATTCCTATTTGCACTATATAATAGTTGATATTAAAAAAAAAAAAATAAATTGGAAAAATGATAATTCGAGTTTGTGGTTGGAGCGACTGCTTCCCAAGACACTTTACGAAAACTGCTAATGTTTTCATCAAAGTTTGCATAATTTTTGAAAAAATATAAATGATTATTGTTTTTTTGAAAGTTTTTTGAAAAATGTTTGTTTTTTGAGCTCATTTTTGTATCACCAATGGCCTTGCAACTCTCTCAATATTTTTTATTTGAAAAAATATTAGGCGGCTTGGAACAGGAACGAACTCCGACTGGTTAATCAGGGATGGAAAAGGCTCACTTAATCGGGCTCTTATACCAAAAAATGTTAGATCGCTCTTACATATTTAAAAATGTAAGTAACTAAAAAATAGCTTCCTCTTTGGCTCGTTAAAATACATAAAAATTAAATATTTAGATATTAGCAAATATTAGCACAAATTGCGAAGAAAAACATTTGCAAAAACCAAATTTTTGCAACAATATATTCGTTTGTAGAATGTCGATCGCTGATTACCTCTTTTAATCAAGGTTGGCAACCGATACCGTTATAATACCGTTATTCGTTTCAAAACCCTTTCAAATTGACAACCGATACGTTTTTAACAAAAATACTAATTTTTTTAATATAGAATTTCCAAAATTGTTAAACAATTAAACTTTTTTATTCATTGTTAATAGAAAATCGTGTTACAAATTCAAAGTGCGGTTATCAGCCTTTAATTTGCATTGGCAACATTGTTGTTAATTTATTTAACTTCATAAATATTCTCTAACTTGTGACAAATTTATATACCCATGAAAAAATGTTTGTTCAATTTAATTCGTAAAATGAATTAATTTAATTTGATAAAATAAAGTTTTAATATATCAATTAATATATTTTTGAGTATAATTTGATACAATTGTACCGGGATTTTGGTCTTATCTTATTGATATTTGTTATGCATTTATATATAAGTTATTTCATTTAAATATGATCATATGCATTCATATGCTACACCGTATAAGCAATATCTGAATATATAAAAAAACGAGTAAACCATTATTAAACTTTATCTAATTGAATAAATTTGATTAATTTCGAATCAAATTATTTTTTCACGGGTATGTATATATATTATGTCCTATGGTTCCATTAGGAACAAAGGGCCACAAATTTACAAATTTGTAAATAAAATTTAATACATAAATTGGTTTCTTAAACATTTAATTGAATTTACAGTTTCTTTTAGAGAATCCTTTTATTAATTTTATAAACTTATTTTTTTTATTTTATAGATCTCAATAGATCTCATATAGATCTCAATACAAATATAAAATATTTGTAGTGAATCAACTTGTGTTCCTAATAGATTTAAAAAAATGTTTGTGTTTAAAAAATAAAACACTTAGAAATTTTTAATAACATATTGTTTTTTGTTCATATTATAAAAACATTTCCATAAACTATAGTTATGCTTTATAAAAATTTAATAAAATTGAGGTTTTTATAATTAAGAACGTTTTTTTATATTTTTGTAAATTTTTTGAATAATACCGGCATATACCGGTATTAATGTTTCGGTATCGGTTATACCGATATGATTAAAATACCGTTACCG
This sequence comes from Leucophora obtusa, assembly GCA_949987735.1. Taxonomy (NCBI): domain Eukaryota; kingdom Metazoa; phylum Arthropoda; class Insecta; order Diptera; family Anthomyiidae; genus Leucophora; species Leucophora obtusa. The sequence continues at coordinate 63,402,015 of OX465299.1, read as the reverse complement.
ATACCGAAACAAATAAAAAATCGACACCAATACCGATACCTATACCGTTATTCGTTTCGGTTGCCAACCTTGCTTTTAATTCATTTTCTGTACCATAAAGCCTTTTTCGAATTCCGCAGTTATTTTTGCAATTTTTAAGTGCGGTTTTTTTAAATATATAACCTAGGGATTACATTTTTGTACCATAAAGTCTTTTTTCAAATTCCGCTATTATTTTGCAATTCTTTAAATGCGTTTTTTTTTTTATTTATAATCTAGGGGCCATAATACACACTTCAGACAACAAAGTTTGATGGCTAGTTGCAAAAAAAATCGCGAAAAATAAAATTTGCAAAAAGGAAAATTTTTGCATCAATATAATTGTTTGCAGAATCTAAATCGCTGATTACGTTTCCTAATTAATTTTTTGTACCACAAAGTCTTTTTTCGCGTTCCGCTTTTATTTTGCAATTTTTTAAGTACGTTTCTTTTTAATTTATAATCTAGGGGCTATAATACACATTTCATACAAAAAAGTTTGGTGGCTAGTTGCAAAAAAAAAATCGCGAAAAATAAAATTTGCAAAAAGGAAAAATTTTTTTTGCATCAATATATTTGTTTGCAGAATTTAAATCGCTGATTAAGTTTTTTAATTAATTTTTTGTACCATAAAGCCTTTTTTCGCTTTCCGCGATTATTTTGCAATTTTTAAGTGTGGTTTTTTTAAATTTATAGTCTAGGGTCTATAGTACCAATTTTATACACAAAAGTTTGGTGCTTAGTTTGCAAAAAAAAAAAAAATAAATCGCGAAAAAAATATTTGCAAAAAGGAAAATTTTTGCGTCATTTTATTCATTTGCAGATTGTTAATCGCTGATTGAATTTTTTAATTATTTTTTTCTACCACAAAGTCTTTTTTCGCGTTCCTCTATTATTTTGCAATTTTTTAAGTGCGGTTTTTTAAATTTATAATCTACGAAGTATAATGCCCATTTCATAAAACAAAGTTTGGTGGTTAGTTGCAAAAAAAGAAAATTTTGGCATCGTTTGCAGAATGTAAATCGTTTAATTAATTTTTTGAACCCCAAAGCCTTTTTTCGCATTCCGATATTATTTTGCAATTTTTAAGTACCTATGGTTTTTTAAAATTCATAATCTAGGGCTATAATAGTATAATAGATCCATTCTTGATTTTTTTTTATAACTAAATTATTATTTTCCATCCCTGGTTACAATCGATGTTTTGAGTCATACAAAGAGCGCACATAATGACCCTGCAAACATTTAAAATATACCTTCCAAGAAGATATTAAAGCGATATATTCTATTTGTCATTTGAATGAAAATAATCAAGTAGTATTTACTTTGAAATTGTATTTCTTTTATCACTTGGAAGATAATTCGGCGATATTAGGAAAAAAATAATTCAAAAATTTTATCTTTTGTCATAACTTTTTATGACAATATTGCGGCAATATCACCATTGTATCATTTGGAAGATAAAGCAAATTTGTTTGAAATCTTTTGTCAATTTGGAAAAAATTAAAACTAAATTTGTACAAAAACAATCAAAAGATATATAGGAAATAAACTCGTAAAAAGTTAAGATTAATTGCGCGGGAAAAATCGGCTAAGATGAAATCAAGATAATTTATAAGTTGGTCAATGGATTATGTATGCAGATATTGTTTTTCAGGCTTAAATTTAATAATGAAAAAATTAAATCGTTTTTTTATTGTACCGGGAGTTTATTTAGCGATATCCCTTTTATCTTCCATATGAGTTATTGCTTTCCTATTGCCTGGAAATATTGTTTTAGTGTAACAGTTGTTTCCGACTGAGGAAACTTCCGGAATACGAAATTAATATTGCCGGCAATAAATGTTTTCTTTCTGGCGATATGTTCGGAGAATCTTCTTCGCATTGACATGTTTGCTTGGTGATATTGGTTTGAGTATGTTCCTGTTCCAAGGCACATAATAGAACAATTGCTTTCTCAGTGATAGAGAGTCCCCCAATCTCTTTATTATGTACACTCTTTGGTATCACTAATGATCATCTTTGTTTGCTGGACATTTTAAAAACTCTTTAACCCTTAGTAGCCTCAAAAAATACCCATTTAACTTAATATTAATTATGACTTCAAGATTGTAAAGCCTTAAATTGAGAAAAAAATCGCAACTTGATAAAAATAATTATTTTACGTAACATGATTTATACAGGGTTAATTTTTTTAATTTTGGCCAAAACAACCCACTAGGAAATTTACAGAATAACACCAGTGATAATTTTCGGAAAATATTACTTTAAATGGATGACAAAAAAAATTTGTCCACTTCATAAAATTCCTATTTTGTGTAACTTGATCCATATAAGTTTAATGTTTTCACCTTTCACCAAAAATAAAAGCCCATTAGGAAATTTGCAGAATAGCATCTATCAGATTTTTTAAATTGGGATATGTGATAGAGGGTACAAAACTAACGAAAACCGCAATCCTTTATAGTCCCAATCTTATTTTTAAGCGTTAAAAAGGTGGGGTCAAAAGTGTCAGTATGTTAATAGTAATTTCAGTTGTGTGATCGTATTATATTCTAATTCTAATCTAATTTCCAAGTAAAATTATGTAAGGTGTTATTTTGTAAATTTCCTAGTAGGTTTTTGTCCAAAAGTTTAAAAATTAAACCTATATGGATCATGTTACATAAAATAATTATTTTTATCAATTGGAATTTTTATACCCTACACCACTACGTGGTCAGGGTATTATAAGTTTGTGCTGATGTTTGTAACACCAAAAATATTGGTCCTAGATCCACTTTATAGTATACCGATCGGCTCAGAATTTTTTTTATTTCGATTTAACGATGTCCGTCTGTCCGTCCGTCCGTCTGTCTGTCTGTCCATGCATTCTTGTGCGCACTCTACAGGTCGCAAATATTAAGATATTTTGATGAAACTTGGTACACCAACTTATTTCCGCCCAAGGACGAAGCCAATTGATTTTGGTTAAAATCGGTCCAAGTTTAGACCAAGTGCTCATATAAGGGTCCCCCCAAAATTATATTGTTTATACGTTGCAGGTCGCAAATATTAAGATATTTTGATGAAATTTGGTACACCGACCTATATCAGCCCAAGAACGAAGCCTATTGATTTTGGTTAACACCGATCATGGAATTCCATATCTGAATCATTTTCACTATATTAAATGAATAAATGAAATAAAAAAAATTTTAGTTCATTTATTCATTTTATTGTTTATAAAATAAATTTTTTTAACTGTGTATCTAAATGCAGCCATTATTTTGTGTGCTGGTAAAAAGTAATATTTTATTTCCACCATTTTTTAGATTAAATTACATTATATATTTAATAATCGTAGTTATTTTTTACTCGGGTGCAGTAATGAAAATAACATAATATTAATGTGGTTCACAAGGGGTGTGCTATTTGTTGTATCGTGGTATCGTCCTAACAAAAAAAAATAGAGATTTTAAAATTTAAATTGAACAAATACAACATTTGAATACAGGACGATCCAACATTTTTATGTATGTTTAGTGTCCTATGTTTGAGTATGCTAACCGATAGAGAAGCCAAAAGAAAATCGTTGCTAAAGTTATATAAAATTTTAACAACTCTGTTTTTTGTTAGGACGATACAGCATATAGCACACCCCTTTTGAACAACCTAATTATGTTTTCAACGAAAACACAATTCAAAACTTTTCAATTCCATAGTACCACTTTTTTTGCAACCCTAAATGATAAGAATGAGGGAGAATTTAAAAACGTCAAAAATGAAAAAAATAATTATTTAAGAATTTTCAAAAAATACACAACAAATAATAGTTTTTAGTATCTAAAAACAATAGTGAATTTAAAGTTAAATTGTTTAGATACAGAAAACCTGAGTACTTTTGTGGTTTTTTTGATGATACATTATTTGAAAACCTAGTAAACGTCACATTTTGCAGTATGAATGGGTAAGTTTTGCAAAGTAGTTTTCACTGATGACAATGGATAAAATTCGTCAGTGAGAACGTACTATTACTCTAAATTCAGAATATATCAATAAAATTCATAAAAAGATCAATTGCAATTCAGATAATACCCAGTAGCAAATGCTCCAACTAAATATATGAAGTTTCATATCGTAAAATATTAAATAAAACTTACAAAATATTTTGTTATTCTAAATGTATGTATGTAATATTTAATATTGTATTTAGACTGGGCAAAAACTAGTATTTTTTGGCCATTTTTAGGTTTTGAGCCGAAAACTATAAAATTAATTCAGTTTTTCCATACAATTTTCATATAAACTGAAAACCAGGTTCTACCTGGTTTTTGCCAAAAACCAAGTAAAAGTATCTGAAGTGCGCATTTTTGATACACCCGGTATCATTTATAATTAATTTTCGACACACCCTGTTACAACGAATATAAAGCAAGTATCAAAAAAACTAAATTACAAAAGCCAAGTCATTTACACCTGTTATTTAGTTTTTCTTTGTCACATCACTTTTTTATTACACTCTTTTCTTTATTTTTTTATTGTTAAGTTAATGTAAAAAAATTATTAATACATGTAACAATTAAAAACAACACACCATTTCAAACTAAAACACAAATATTCTTAAAAAATTAGAAAATATTTTTTTTGATACTTGCTCTACTTCTATATTCGTTGTAACAGGGTGTATCGAAAATCAATTATAAATGATACCGTGTGTATCAAAAATGCACATTTCAGATATTTTTACTTGGTTTTTTTTGGCAAAAACCAGGTAGAACCTGGTTTTCAGTTTGTATGAAAATTGTTTGAAAAAACTAAATTAATTTTGTAGTTTTCGGCTCTAAACCTAAAAATGGCCAAAAACTAGTAGTAGTAATACATTATAAGCCAATTCTGAGCAATAAGTTTTAGTAAAGAAGTAACCTGTAAAATTGCTATTAAATAAACGAATCTAAATCTAATATATGAAGTTTTTTGATATTTTTAAGTTAAATTTAATTGAATACACATAGCAGTTTGCTTAAATCAACAGAATTATTTGCTAAAAACAATTGTAAAGTGCTGATTTCAGAAGGCTAGATTTGGATTTGTATTAAAAAATTCAAAAAAGCTTTGAAAATTTCAAATTTTGTTGTAATTTTTTAGTCTGTTAATTATTTAATAAAATTGTTTGCTGATTTTAGTAGGTTAAGTTGTTATTTTCAATTAACTAAATTTAATAAATAAAATTCTGTATTCTTAACAGTTTTATTTTGTTCTCCTATTTTACTAGTATTTAACAAAAATATTCTGCTAATTTCAGCTTTTTTTCTGCAAAGCCATTTTAGCAAATTTTTAAATAGTCCCAGTGTAGAAAATCATTACCAGATATGTGGTTATGTAACTACATACTTGGTAATGGTAACTAGTTTCTTTGTTATTACATTTCTTATTACCTTTATATGGCGATGTCGCGAAAAATAATGAGTTATGGTTACACACCAACATACGAAAAATCAAAAAATATATCGTTACCTATGTGCTTACCAGTACTGACAAAAATAATAAGTCTAAAAATAGATTTTCTAAAAAATAAATTACATATAATATTTTTTATTGTTTTTTTTTTAAATAAAATTTGCAGGTGCGGGAATCTAACCTGGGCCTACAGATTGCCAGTCAATAGCTCTACCATCTGAGCTATATCGAAATATAATATTTAATAGATAAAAACATAATTGACCTGCTGCACACAAGTAAGCTTACTCGACAACATACAAAAAATCAAAAAATATGTGATTACATATATCCTTACCAGTGTTGAAAAAATATTGAGTATAAAAATAGATTTCAAAAAATTTAAAAAAAATCTAGAAAATTATTTTCTATTTGAAATAATGGTAAAAATAAGTCGTTATCAGTAACTCATTATTATATGTTTTAAAATAATACAGAAGGTAAGTGGGTATCATTACTGGTAGTCCAAAATATAATGATATGTCATTACCGTTTCTACACTGGGTTTATATTGTTTTAAACGAATTTCTAGAATTTAAATTTAAACTCTTTAAAATACAGCTTTAGTTGCTGAAAAAAGAAAAAAAATTAATTTATAACGGGTTTCCGCATTTATTTCTTCTCCCGGAAAGGTTTCAAAATGGCGTTATTGCCTTTAAATATTCGAGTGAGAAATTCAATCGAATTTTAAAAGATATCTTGGGCGTATTAAACTATTTAATTTTTATACAAATTTAATTATCATATATTTAGTTAGAATATTGTTATATTTAATTATTTTAAAACAATTATATTAATATCACAAGAAAACCGAAAAATAACCGAAACCGCGGTTTTTATAATTTTGAAAAACCGAAACCGCGGTTTCCAAATTTTTTGGTTTTTAACAAACTCTAGTTCTCCATGCATGTGCTTAGCCCAACTTAATTTATCAACTTAATGTATAAAAAATACTCAATAACCACGTGAAATTACCAAAAGCAGAAAATTAAAAATAACGGTAACGGTATTTTAGGAATAATACTATTTCATTTATTTCGGTAATGGTATTTCAAAGGTATCGATATTTCTTTATTTCGGTATCGGTATTTTAAGGATAACGGTATTTCAGTTATTACGGTAACGGTATTTTAAGGATAACAATATTTCGGTAACGGTATTTTAGGGGTAACGGTAGTCAGTTGAAAGGGTTTTGAATCGATAACGGTATTTTAGCGGTATTGCCTGCCATCCCTGATAATTAGTTATAATTAGTTTATGCTGAATATTATTTCACCAAAAAACATTAGGTCTAGACCCAACTTATAATATACACTTAAAATAATACGTCAGTAGAAAAATCTGTCAAAGGGGTTTCAAATCGATTTGACTAATTTTTAACAAATTTTTAGTTGAAACACTGATTTAAACAACGATTTTAGTTATCTTTATTTAATACAATACTGAAAATCCTCAGTACTTGAACTAATTTTGAGTGTTAATTTTAAAAATTCTTTAAAACTAATTTTTAAGAACCCATTCGTTAAATTTAACAAAATTTATTGTTAAAATATAATATTTTCATGTTACTGTTATTACCCGGTAGATGGTGCCTCCAATGTATCTGAAGTTTTAAAGACGGCACTATTTCTTTCCCTCCCGACTTTTTAAAATGGCCCATATTGCGAAAAATAAGAAAAATAGAGCAAAATTGATGAAAATTTCGACTACCCCTAACCATATAATACCCTAGCGAAAGGGGTTATCTCTACCTTAAAAAGAATCATGGTGTCGCCTTGGACCCTCGAAAATTTTTAATCAAAATTTTACACTTCATAAAATGGCCCATATCCCGAAAACTAAGTCCATTGGAGTGCCCTTATATGCCCTCACATGATATGGACTAGGCCCGTGGTCCCGAGAAACTAAATTTGAATAAATTCTACGACGCAGTAAAATTACAGATAAAACTGTAGTTTTAAAATTTTTTTTACTTAAATTTAGATTTGTTAAATTAAACAAAAAAAGTGTTAAAATCAACAAATTTTATTTTAAGCCAAAATACAGGAATACATTTTGTTAAAGTAACATATTTTTCTATTCAGCCAACAGACTTATTATTTTGAGTGTAAGGTCAAATTTGTGTATGAACCCTGCAAAATATTGGCAATGACATCTCATTGCTGTCTGCATTACCAATAATGATATGTCATTACTAGGCCAACCAAAAAGAAGCCAGGGCATGTTTTTTATTTGAAGAGATAGAACAGTTTAGATTAAATACAAGTTCTGATCTTAAAAATATAAGAATTTTAAGCTATATTTGTTAGAGCTTTTTTTTTGCTTATTTTATCTAATTTTGCTTGTTTTTGCTTATTTTGTAAATATTGGCTTATTTTTGTTATTTTTTTTGAAAAATAAGCTTTTTTTTAGCTTTTTTATGCGAAAAATATGCTCTAATTTTTGCATAAAATCAGTCATTTTTAAAATTATTTTAAGTCGACATAAATTTTTTTATTTAAAATTTGTTTTTTTTAAATTTATTTTAAATTAAAAAATCTCTTGTTAAAATAAACTTTTTATTTTTCCAACCTGAATTCTAATAGTAAAAATACGACAATGACGATTTCCTTAGGCAAGAAAGATTTTAGCACATTTAATTCTTTAATGCATTTCCCGATGAAAATAAATTTAAGAATGTCACAACTTTGTCTGATTCCTGATGTTCCAAGGAATGTAGCATTGTCCCAGTGTAGAAACGGTAATGACATATCATTATTTTTTGGAGTACCAGTAATGACACCCTCTTACCTTCTGACTTATTTTTAACATTATTTCAAATAGAAAATATTTTTTTAGATTTTTTTGAAAATTTTTTGAAATCTATTTTTAGACACAATATTTTTTAAACACTGGTAAGGATATATGTAACCACATATTTTTTGATTTTTTGTATGTTGGCGAGTAAGCTTTCTTGTGTGCAGCAGGTCAATTATGTTTTTATCTATTAAATATTACATGTCGATATAGCTCAGATGGTAGAGCTGTTGACTGGCAATCTGTAGACCCAGGTTCGATTCCCGCACCAGAAAATTTTATTTAAAAAAAAAAAAAATACAATAAAAAATATATTTTTTTATATAATTTATTTTTTTGAATATCTATTTTTAGACTCATTATTTTTGTCAGTACTGGTAAGCACATAGGTAACGATATATTTTTTGATTTTTCGTATGTTGGTGTGTAATCATAACTCATTATTTTTCGCGACATCGCCATATAAAGGTAATAAGAAATGTAATAACAAAAGTAACTAGTTACCATTACCAAGTATGTAGTTACATAACCACATATCTGGTAATGATTTTCTACACTGGGGTATTAAATAGAAAATTTAAATTTTATGAGGATTTTAATGAAGAAGTGATGAAGTTTAAGGGCTTATTTTAGCATTTTAACTGCTTATTTTAATGTTTTTCGAGCTTTTTTTAAGAGCTTAAAACATTTCTTTTACAGCTTTTTTTTGGTTGCCCTAGTCATTACCTTTTGCATTATTTTGTAATATAAAATAATGACTTTCTCATAACGGCCTATTGTAGTCATTGCTTTTAAATATAAAATAATCATTTACTCGCAATAGTTTAAATAAGTACTTTTTATAAAGTTAAATTTTATACATTTATATTTATTACATGTAAATATGTTTTGTGTTAAATTCCCAGTGTAGAAACGGTAATGACATATCATTATTTTTTGGACTACCAGTAATGACACCCACTTACCTTCTGCATTGTTTTAAAACATATAATAATGAGTTACTGATAATGACTTATTTTTATCATTATTTCAAATAGAAAATAATTTTTTAGATTTTTTTTTAATTTTTTGAAATCTATTTAGGTAGAATATTTTTCTACCTCAAGTCCAAATTCTAATATGATATTGTCATATTAGATTTTTATTTGTTGTTTCAAAAAGGGGTTGATCATTTTCATGATAGACAATACAATTGTTTCGTAGAAATCACTTTACTCTTCAGTTGTCCGCAATAAGAAAATGATAACTTTCTTACTCAAACCGAGACATTACATAAGGTACAAAAAATCAACGGGACGAGAATTTTGTACTTTCGTATATGAACTGTCTGATTTGGTAAAACCAGTTATAAATCAACTCCTTTTTGAAAGCAACAATTACATAAAAGTACCCTTTGGGTACTATTTATATGTATGACTGTTGTCAATACATTTTGTAAAAACAACTAATTTTAAACTCAAAACAAAATAAATATTTGAATGAGATTTTAGCCGTGGTGTGCTTATTTTCAACAATTGTCTTAATTTTTGCATTAAAAAATACAAAAATTGTTTTTTCGGACTTTCTATATTTTCATATATTTAGTTAGAATATTTTTCTACTTCACTATTTAGTTGTTTACAAACTGTATTTTTTACTCTCTCTGATATTTGCTGCTTCATTTCATCCAGGTGTATGGCATCACCAAAAAATAAGTTATAAAACTATTGTTGTCACTAGATGGCACTTTGTTTAAAAAATTGACAATTTTCATTTTTTTATTTAAATTTAAATAATAACAAACAACAAAGCAAAAAAAAAACAAACGGATATCTCAAATTTTATTATTTGAATATATTCCGCGCTTCTTTTTTTCTTATTTTGAGCAGTGGGGTCGCCTTTTTTAATTTTTTGTTATAGCTTTGGTATTTAAAATTGGATTTTAAAGTCTGATATATCGATATATCGAGGAGACCAGTGTTTTGCTATATAGTAAAAATCCGATTAAAAAAATTTTAAAAAGGCGACCCCTACGTTCGGCAACCAATATATAAAAAAAATTTCTACTGGATTTAGCGAAAAACTTCCTTAGCAAAAGTTTAGTGGTTTTTTGCGAGCTTTTATTTTCTGACATTAGTGTGGTACATTAAGGTGGTAGAAACTGAGATCTGGTGGGTAACTACTAGAACGGGATACTTGAGGTCAATGGCCCTTAGAGCAAAACATTGGTCCCCTCGAGAGAAAAACATCGATGTATCATGCTTTAAGATCCGACTGTAAATACCAAAGATATAACGAAAAATGTAAAATGGCGACCCCTGCGTTCGGCAAAAAAAATAAAAAAAATTTTTTTGAAACCTCTTTGCAAAAATACTTCATATTGGAGGGTGTACGGCGCACTTTTTTTTTGCCTGTAAGGTGGTACACTAAATTTCAGCGCCCTCTACCGGTGACTAGTGTAAGTTTTGATTTCCTATCTCTATAATTAATAGTCTCTGATTTCATCAATCCAATGTCAAGTCAACATAAAATTAAGCAAATGTCATACGGGCATAAGGAAAGGGCAAAAAACATTCATTAATTTTTCGTGTAAAAAGTTTTAGGGGTCAAGTAAAGTGGCATTAAAACACCCATATACCTCTGCCAGAACTAGTGTTTGCAATATATAAATTGAAAAACCAGTATTATCGGATGAAGCCAAAAACCCAGTTGACTGAATCTTATAACTAACTTATACCCTCATATGGGAATATAAGTTATAAATACACTTTTCGCTACAGAAAACCTTTAGATTCTTGAAAACTTTTTGCAGAGACTACTAATTATAGAGAGAGGAAATCAAAACGTACACTACTCACTAGTAGGGGGCGCTGAAATTTAGTATCACCTGAGCAACTATTTAGAATCACTTTAGTATCAGCTGAGCCTATATTTAAAAACTCAAAAATTGCTGAAAACTGCGCAAAATAAGAAAAAAATTATGCGCAAAATATGTCTATTTGTATGGCAAAGCCTCATTTTCTGTTAAATTTTTAAAGCCAGATTCTCAGGAAATTTTCGTGCAGAAAGGTTTTTAGATTCTGACAGTTCGACTGAACGAAATATTCCGGTTAATGATATTACGAATTCAATTTTAGCATTTTAGCCTAAACCACATAAGCGCAGTGTCGACCGCAGTGCGACATTTTGTCGATAAAGCAGTTTTTTGTATCTCCTCTATTTGTCACTGCCGAGAAATTAGAAAAGTTTCTAAATAAACAAGAGCTGATTTAAACGAAACGAAATAAGAATTTTTTAAAAATTTAACATTGTTTTCGCGAAATTCAAGAACAAAGTTTGGCAGCACTGCCTCTGTCCACTGGCACTTTCACTATGTGGTTTGGGCTTTTCTCTTACCAGCTCGCAATCACAACCTACTACTTTGAATGTTAGTAAGGATTTGGTTCATCTACATTCGGCTTTGGAAAATCGATCTGTCCAATTCGGTTCGCAGGTATTTCGTACCTGGCGGAATTCATTTGTTGGGCTAAGCACATGCATGGAGAACTAGAGTTTGTTAAAAACCAAAAATTTTGAAAAACCGAAACCGCGGTGCCAAAGTGCCATCTAGTTTTATAACTTACTTTTTGGTGATGCCATACACCTGGATGAAATGAAGCAGCAAATATCAGAGAGAGTAAAAAATACAGTTTGTAAACAACTAAATAGTGAAGTAGAAAAATATTCTAACTAAATATATGAAAATATAGAAAGTCCGAAAAAACAATTTTTGTATTTTTTAATGCAAAAATTAAGACAATTGTTGAAAATAAGCACACCACGGCTAAAATCTCATTCAAATATTTATTTTGTTTTGAGTTTAAAATTAGTTGTTTTTACAAAATGTATTGACAACAGTCATACATATGAATAGTACCCAAAGGGTACTTTTATGTAATTGTTGCTTTCAAAAAGGAGTTGATTTATAACTGGTTTTACCAAATCAGACAGTTCATATACGAAAGTACAAAATTCTCGTCCCGTTGATTTTTTGTACCTTATGTAATGTCTCGGTTTGAGTAAGAAAGTTATCATTTTCTTATTGCGGACAACTGAAGAGTAAAGTGATGTCTACGAAACAATTGTATTGTCTATCATGAAAATGATCAACCCCTTTTTGAAACAACAAATAAAAATCTAATATGACAATATCATATTAGAATTTGGACTTGAGGTAGAAAAATATTCTACCTAAATAGATTTCAAAAAATTAAAAAAAAATCTAAAAAATTATTTTCTATTTGAAATAATGATAAAAATAAGTCATTATCAGTAACTCATTATTATATGTTTTAAAACAATGCAGAAGGTAAGTGGGTGTCATTACTGGTAGTCCAAAAAATAATGATATGTCATTACCGTTTCTACACTGGGAATTTAACACAAAACATATTTACATGTAATAAATATAAATGTATAAAATTTAACTTTATAAAAAGTACTTATTTAAACTATTGCGAGTAAATGATTATTTTATATTTAAAAGCAATGACTACAATAGGCCGTTATGAGAAAGTCATTATTTTATATTACAAAATAATGCAAAAGGTAATGACTAGGGCAACCAAAAAAAAGCTGTAAAAGAAATGTTTTAAGCTCTTAAAAAAAGCTCGAAAAACATTAAAATAAGCAGTTAAAATGCTAAAATAAGCCCTTAAACTTCATCACTTCTTCATTAAAATCCTCATAAAATTTAAATTTTCTATTTAATACCCCAGTGTAGAAAATCATTACCAGATATGTGGTTATGTAACTACATACTTGGTAATGGTAACTAGTTACTTTTGTTATTACATTTCTTATTACCTTTATATGGCGATGTCGCGAAAAATAATGAGTTATGATTACACACCAACATACGAAAAATCAAAAAATATATCGTTACCTATGTGCTTACCAGTACTGACAAAAATAATGAGTCTAAAAATAGATATTCAAAAAAATAAATTATATAAAAAAATATATTTTTTATTGTATTTTTTTTTTTTAATAAAATTTTCTGGTGCGGGAATCGAACCTGGGTCTACAGATTGCCAGTCAACAGCTCTACCATCTGAGCTATATCGACATGTAATATTTAATAGATAAAAACATAATTGACCTGCTGCACACAAGAAAGCTTACTCGCCAACATACAAAAAATCAAAAAATATGTGGTTACATATATCCTTACCAGTGTTTAAAAAATATTGTGTCTAAAAATAGATTTCAAAAAATTTTCAAAAAAATCTAAAAAAATATTTTCTATTTGAAATAATGTTAAAAATAAGTCAGAAGGTAAGAGGGTGTCATTACTGGTACTCCAAAAAATAATGATATGTCATTACCGTTTCTACACTGAGACAATGCTACATTCCTTGGAACATCAGGAATCAGACAAAGTTGTGACATTCTTAAATTTATTTTCATCGGGAAATGCATTAAAGAATTAAATGTGCTAAAATCTTTCTTGCCTAAGGAAATCGTCATTGTCGTATTTTTACTATTAGAATTCAGGTTGGAAAAATAAAAAGTTTATTTTAACAAGAGATTTTTTAATTTAAAATAAATTTAAAAAAAACAAATTTTAAATAAAAAAATTTATGTCGACTTAAAATAATTTTAAAAATGACTGATTTTATGCAAAAATTAGAGCATATTTTTCGCATAAAAAAGCTAAAAAAAAGCTTATTTTTCAAAAAAAATAACAAAAATAAGCCAATATTTACAAAATAAGCAAAAACAAGCAAAATTAGATAAAATAAGCAAAAAAAAAAAGCTCTAACAAATATAGCTTAAAATTCTTATATTTTTAAGATCAGAACTTGTATTTAATCTAAACTGTTCTATCTCTTCAAATAAAAAACATGCCCTGGCTTCTTTTTGGTTGGCCTAGTAATGACATATCATTATTGGTAATGCAGACAGCAATGAGATGTCATTGCCAATATTTTGCAGGGTTCATACACAAATTTGACCTTACACTCAAAATAATAAGTCTGTTGGCTGAATAGAAAAATATGTTACTTTAACAAAATGTATTCCTGTATTTTGGCTTAAAATAAAATTTGTTGATTTTAACACTTTTTTTGTTAAATTTAACAAATCTAAATTTAAGTAAAAAAAATTTTAAAACTACAGTTTTATCTGTAATTATACTGCGTCGTAGAATTTATTCAAATTTAGTTTCTCGGGACCACGGGCCTAGTCCATATCATGTGAGGGCATATAAGGGCACTCCAATGGACTTAGTTTTCGGGATATGGGCCATTTTATGAAGTGTAAAATTTTGATTAAAAATTTTCGAGGGTCCAAGGCGACACCATGATTCTTTTTAAGGTAGAGATAACCCCTTTCGCTAGGGTATTATATGGTTAGGGGTAGTCGAAATTTTCATCAATTTTGCTCTATTTTTCTTATTTTTCGCAATATGGGCCATTTTAAAAAGTCGGGAAGGAAAGAAATAGTGCCGTCTTTAAAACTTCAGATACATTGGAGGCACCATCTACCGGGTAATAACAGTAACATGAAAATATTATATTTTAACAATAAATTTTGTTAAATTTAACGAATGGGTTCTTAAAAATTAGTTTTAAAGAATTTTTAAAATTAACACTCAAAATTAGTTCAAGTACTGAGGATTTTCAGTATTGTATTAAATAAAGATAACTAAAATCGTTGTTTAAATCAGTGTTTCAACTAAAAATTTGTTAAAAATTAGTCAAATCGATTTGAAACCCCTTTGACAGATTTTTCTACTGACGTATTATTTTAAGTGTATATTATAAGTTGGGTCTAGACCTAATGTTTTTTGGTGAAATAATATTCAGCATAAACTAATTATAACTAATTATCAGGGATGGCAGGCAATACCGCTAAAATACCGTTATCGATTCAAAACCCTTTCAACTGACTACCGTTACCCCTAAAATACCGTTACCGAAATATTGTTATCCTTAAAATACCGTTACCGTAATAACTGAAATACCGTTATCCTTAAAATACCGATACCGAAATAAAGAAATATCGATACCTTTGAAATATCATTACCGAAATAAATGAAATAGTATTATTCCTAAAATACCGTTACCGTTATTTTTAATTTTCTGCTTTTGGTAATTTCACGTGGTTATTGAGTATTTTTTATACATTAAGTTGATAAATTAGTTATGTTTTTAATCTCGTTTGTCTTTTGTAAAAAAAAAATTGGGGGATGCATCGAAATAACTGACTACCTTTAACCTTAAAATACCGTTACCGATATAACTGAAATACCGTTAACCTTAAAATACCGTTACCGAAATAACCCAAATATCGTTATCTTTAAATACCGTTACCGAAATAACTCAAATACCGTTATCCTTAAAATACCGATACCGAAATAAATGAAATAGCGTTACCCTAAAATTACCGTTACCGAAATAACATAAAATATCGTTACCCTAACGATAACCGCATTCGTTTCGGTTACCATCCATGCTAATTATAAATAACAGTTTATTTAGGCGGTTATTTCAGAAAACCATTAAATTTAGCATATCAATATTTAAAATATAAACTAAAAGTTCTACTGAAAGTTCAATATTATTGCTACTGATTTAAAAATAAATAGCCACTTGTTGCATATTCTTTATTTTAAAACAACTGAAATTCTTTAGCTTTCCTTTCACTTGTATGTATGTAAATTTCAATTAACGAAAGGGCGCTATTGCCAAAAATTTAGAAAAAAAAACACCATATCGACAAAAATATATTTAAAATTAAATATAAAAAAAAATCAGCAAATGGCTACAATAATGAACAACAGCTAGAAAATCACAAAAAACCGTCATCAAAGAATTGAAAAAAAACTAAAAAAAAACGTGCATCAAAAAACATTGCCATTATCTGGCTATTGTAAAAATACTACTACTTACTAAAGAAAACAGATTCATATATACTAAACATTCTTGGCAATAAAACTTCCGACATTTGGACACAAGAGCATCCATTATCAAATACTGCAGCACTTATGCATCACTGAAATGAGGGGAAAATACTACATTTAGAAATAGATGCGGGTTAAAAATACCTAGTTCATAAAAACAATTAGAAAATTTAAAAAAAAAAAAGAAAACATTTAAACAATCACAATAATTATTTTAATTACGGTTTCTGGGTCTAGAGGTTTCTGTGTTGGATTTTGTAGGGTCTTTTTTATTATTATTTTTTTTTGTTCATATGACATTTTCAAATGTTAAACATTCAATTTTATGACTGTAATTGCCATGTAGACCAATGTTAAAATGTTGCAGACATAATGATCCTTTTTGTTGTTTTTATAGGGTCAAGTTCATAACGAAAAGTGTTTCTTTTAGTTTTTCTTTAAAGAAAATCATTTACTTGTGTTTTTCTTCTCTTCTTTTCAATTGTTTTAAATATTTATAGCTGTTTTTGAACTAGAAAAGTCAAATGAAAACACAATTGCTTTTTGTTGTAAAAGTAATTTGTATTTATCATAAAAAAATAAACAAAACTATTTGTTGACAATGGATTATTTTTAGTGATAAGTTTGGTACTTATGTGTGCTGCCAGTTTTGTATGCTTTAAAGTGCTGACAGCATAATTAATTTTAATTCCAAAAAAAGTACAAATGAGGGGGAATTTATAAATATTTTTTTCACTACACTTAAAATAATATTTAGTTTACAGTTTGTGGTACAAAAAAAAATTTATGTTGAGTTTAAGCCGAGCACACACGGTCAATATAATTTATTTCAATTTTGTTGATCTTTTAAAATGAAATTAATCAATATTTTCCATCCTATGAAAAATTGCAAAATTTTGCAGGTTTTAAAATAAAACCACGTTTTTTATTTTGCAATAATTTATATGCTTTTTTAATTTTATTTATTTATTTATTTTTCAACAACAAAAACCAAATTTAAAAAAACTATCATTTCAATATT
Organism: Leucophora obtusa; assembly: GCA_949987735.1. NCBI lineage: Eukaryota > Metazoa > Arthropoda > Insecta > Diptera > Anthomyiidae > Leucophora > Leucophora obtusa. The sequence continues at coordinate 63,384,778 of OX465299.1, read as the reverse complement.
GGCCACACACTTTTCAATAATAGCTTCGTTCCACGTACGTTACCGCGGGTACCCAATCTTACCAGAAAGCGTTTCTATTGTCAAAATTGTATGTAAACTGTTGTTGTTTCGGGTAAATTGGGTTCCCGCGGGCACCCGCGGTAACGACGTCGAACAGACCTAATATGAAATTGAAAAACAAAAATCCAAAACATTTTGAATTTTTCAATTTAAAGTAGGGCATACACGTTGTTTTAAATTTGTTTTTTTGTTGTTAAAAAATCAATACATAAAATTAATAAAACATATAAATTATTGCCAAATATACAAATAATCACTATAACCGTGGTTTAATTTTAAAATCCGCTAATTTTTGCAATTTTTTCTAGGATGGAAAATATTGACCAATTTTAATTTCTTTTATATTTTTCTAATAACATTGAAAGTGTGTGTGCAAAGATCAATAAAATTTAAATAAATTATATTGACCGTGTGTGCTCGGCTTAATTGATAAATATTCAAGATAGTGTACAGACCTTCAATTAATATATAAACAATCAAAAATTGATCAATAATATTGAACGTGTATGCCTAGATTAAATTTACTTACTACATTTATTTTACAAAGTATTATTCTCACAATATATAATTAGCACTAATTAGGAATTTAACTGATACATTTGTTGTAGATATCCAAACAAATATTTTATTTAACTCTTTGTTAATTTCTATCTGAATATTTAGTGATCGGGTCAAAGAAATATTTATTTTAAATGTTTTGCTAAAAATAATATACTACTATTTACTTTTTTTGACTATCGTTTGATTATTTTTAATTTGTTTAAAATTTTATAAAAATTTACCCATGAAATGGAAATGTGATGTTTATTTGTTTCCGCTATTAACAGGGAAGCGTCTGTTATGAAAACTCATGTTTGTTGTCAGTGACACAAAAACGGTTTTGATCAAATACTTTCCCGAATCAAAAATTTCCTACAAAGTGTCATCGATTTATTGTTTGTTTGTGGTAACAGAAATTCGGTTAATACAATAGAATTTCGGCTGAAACAATATATTTTAATTGTCTCAGGAACATATTTGATTGCGGCAACCAAATAATCCGTTGTCACAATGAATCCGTTTTCTCTCTGTAGGAAGAGTTTGAGGACAGTCCTCAAACTAACAAAATGTCTCCACAGTAACCCTCAATTAAATGCGTATATACGCTAAGCTGTCGAACTCTAGTATAGTTACGTTTGTAATGTAGGAGTGCATGGGTCCGATTGCTACAGCCGACAGGTTGTTGAAAAAATTATCATATAGAGACAATCTGACAATAAAATATAAACAATAATACAATTTAATGGAAAATCACTGATGAAGCCTGTCCATGAAAAAAGGCAGAAACTAGATCTAGTTTGATTTGCAAATTAATAATGTGTTTATAACTTTGGAAAAAATACTTATTGTTCTTCTTAACCTCAAACCTACTAAATTCAAAATTCCATTTAGTTCAAAAGTTATAGGATTTTTTAAAAGAGAAAAGATTTGCGACAAACACCATTTTTTTTTTTCTTATAATATCGACTTAAGGAAAAAACTGTTTTAAGTGATTATTGGAAAAATATTGTCCAAAACATTACTGTTGATCTTTAAACAGGTAGTGCCGGCGTAGAAATGGTGATATAATATCATTATTTTTTCATTAAGGTACTCCATGCCCCATAATGATCACTAAAACCAATTTTATTCATAAGCTCTCAGCTGTGTTTTCGATTAACTATATCCGTTAACTTATAAAAAAAAACTCCGGGGAATAAAAACAGGTTTAAGACGAAAATTAACATATTACTTTTCGTATGCATGCTCCCAGAAAACAGATTCGTGCTTACAACCGATTTTATTGCCAAACGAATGCTTCGGTTGTGACAACAGACTTTTTCAGTTATGACTACCGAATTATTCTTGAGACAATAGAAATTCTGTTGCCATTATCAAATGACTATGAATTCTACTGATATTTAGTTGTCACAACTGAAAAATTCGGTTACCACAACCGAACCATTCGATTGGCAACAAATTCGGTTGTAAGCACGAAACTGTTTTCTCTGTGTGTGGTATACGAATGTAGGTGACAACAAATTTTCATTATACCAATTTTATATAAATAAGTAGCTTAAAGTCTCAAAACTACGAATTTTCGCATAAGAGATTATGCGAAAATAACGCATATAAAACTCTCTAAAAATAGGCACTCCCAATGGCGCACACGTCTTTTTAACCCATAATTTTACCTGTTTTAACGCCATTTAATTGTTAACATATCAGAACTAGGGATGCCGAACGGGACTGTTTTTACAAATCCCGGGATCCGGGATTTTAAAAATTTAAATCCCGGAATTTTTCGGGGTTTTGGGATTTTTTTGTTTCATCATATTTTTATTTTTAAAAATAAATAGCTGAAATAAACCCTACAAATTAAAATTATTATAAATCTACTTATTATTTCCTGTAGTATCAAGAAATAAACAAATTAAGACGGTTGCACAATGCTGAAGTGGAGTGTGTCAAATAGAGATAGCATAATACAAAAAATATGTAAGTGCAAAAAAGAAAGGAAAAAAATCCACTCAGAGTGGAGTACTACAGCCAGTGTTACCATATATTTTTTTTAGAAAAACTGTAATAAAAAACTGTTTCTTTATAGAAAAACTGTTTTTCGAAAAAAATTTAAAAACCAGAAGACATTCTGGGATCCCGAAGTATCCTGGGACTAAAATATTATCCCAGGGTCTCCATTTTCAAAATATCGAGATTGGAATAATTTAATTGCGTTTGGCATTTATAGTAATCGACTTTTTGAACAGACTTCTAATTTTACTTTTTTTTTTAAAGAATTTTGGTCTCCTAGGCCCGAACTTGAAGTTAAAATAAGTTCATCGAATCACCCTTCCGAGATATGAACTTTTTTATTAACCCCTGACTTAGGATAGAATACTTTACTGGTCAGTGTTGTACTTCAAAATATTCATGGGATTGAGTATTGTTATGTCGGGAATTGTTTGACGGTGTTTAAAAAAACCCTTAAAAAAATTACGTTATTTGGAATTGTCCTCGATCATAATTGAAAAAATAGTAGTAAATTTATTATCCAGAATTGGCAAATATTTATTAAAAAAAAAATAAAAAATCAATTTAGGTCCTTTTTGATGATAAAATATGAAAAATATGAATTTCTAAATTATTTTTCATTTAGAAATGATCTGAAAAGGTCGGCTAACAAATGTCCGTCGGATCTATGACGTGTCAGATATGGTTTAGCCAATTTCATTCCGTGCTAATTTTTGATGAAATTTGTTATAAAAATGTTTCAGTAAGTAAATTTTGTAGTATTATATTGGCATTTTTAAATTTACACAGTACAACATTTTTCAGCTCATTGATGTGGGACTCAATTCTGAGAATTGTACGTGAAAGTAGCCCCAAAAATAAGAACGTCTGCATCATTCGTTTTGTCAAGTTGGCTGCATTAATCGTATGGCATTAAAGTTTTAATGCAGCCAACTGCAATTCTCAGAATTGAGTCCCAAAATCATGTGTTGTACTGTGTTATTTATGTTTTGATTTGTACCTAATTTTTTACAATATGAAAGCTTTACTGTAATTTTTGGGTCATATTAATATTAATACAAATATTTTATACAAAATTCATTTTATAAACGCGTTATAAGGTTTTCAAATTATTATGCATAAGCACTTTTATATTTTAATTCTTAAATTTTTGTTAAAAAAATGTAAATGAAACAAATGTGCTCATTTAATATGAAAAAACTGTAAAAAAAATCCATGAATTTAAAAAAACTGCTTTTTACATGAAAAAACTGGAAAACTGTTAGGCACCCCAAAAAAGTGTAAAAAACAGTTAAAACTGGCTATATGGCAATGCTGACTACAGCATTGAGAATCTCGCTTCAAACAGAAACTACACTCAAAGAAATAAGTATGTAAAAATAGCAGAAAACGCTAATAAAAATCAGCAAAAAAGGTTCCGCGATTAAAACTACTGAAATCAGCAGAACTTGTTTGCTAAATAATTGTCAAATTTTCGAAATATAAGAAATATACTTATGAGTTAAATTTAAGCAAATTTAAGCAAATTTCAAATTACAATTTACTTCTTAAGAAACTACAAGTTTTTAGTTATATTTGTCTAAAATTAATTGAATGCAAATACAAATTACTCTGCTGAAATCATCATAAAAATTTAGTGACTATTAGTTTTTCTAAATCAACTAACATAAAATATTAAGCACATACCTCAGCTGATTTCAGAAAGGCAGATTGTTAGTTTTTTCTAATTTAACAAAAATTTGATTGAAGGTATGATTTTAGCAAATCATCAATAAAATAAATAAAAACGTGTCCGTTAAAAGATTAAATAAAGCTGAATTTCGATTTTCAAGAGTTTCACAGCTGAATAAAAGTTTTTAAATTATTAAGGTTTTTATTCAGATTTATTTAATGTGTAATCTGTTTTAATCTTTTATTAATGAATGGGAAAAATTAGTTCTTTAATAAAATTTAATAAGATATTAGATTTATGTGATTTAGGTCGAATATAACAATAAATTTCATTAAAATATCTTAATATTTGCGACCTGCAGTTTGTAACCAAGCCAATTTTGGGGGGGACCCTTATATGGCCACTAGGTCTAAACATGGACCGATGTTCACCAAAATCAATAGGCTTCATCCTTGGGCTGACATAGGTCGGTGTACCAAATTTCATCAAAATATCTTAATATTTGCGACCTGCAGCGTATAAACAATATAATTTTTGGGGGACCCTTATATGGGCACTAGGTCTAAACATGGACCGGTGTTAAGCAAAATCAAAAGGCTTCATCCTTGGGCTGACATAGGTCGGTGTACCAAATTTCATCAAAATATCTTAATATTTGCGACCTGCAGCGTATAAACAGCATAATTTTGGTAGGACCCTTATATGGGCACTAGGTCTAAACATGGACCGATGTTCACCAAAATCAATAGGCTGCGTTATTGGGCCAATGTAGGTCTGTGTACCAAATTTAATCAAAATATCTTAATATTTACGACCTGCAGCGTATAAACAGTATAATTTTGGTGGGACCCTTATATGGGCACTAGGTCTAAACATGGACCGATTTTAACCAAAATCATCGTCCTTGGGCCGACATAAGTCGGTGTACCAAGTTTCATCAAAATATCTTAATATTTGCGACCTGTAGAGTGCGCAAAAGAATGCATGGACAGACAGACAGACGGACGGACGGACATCGTTAAATCGAAATAAAAAAACATTTTGAGCCGACCGGTATACTATAAGGTGGGTCTAGGACCAATATTTTTTGGTGTTACAAACATCAGCACAAACTTATAATACCCTGACCACATGGTGGTGTAGGGTATAAAAACAAATACAAAAAGAGATAAAATATGCCAAATAATGAAATTGGGAATTCGGGATTTGTAAATCCCGAAAATCCCGGGATTTCGGGATCGGCATCCCTAATCAGAACTAAGGTAGGCAAAAAATTAGGTTAAAGTGTCAATAATTGTGGCCGTTAAATGCTGCTAAACACAAATGTTTTATAACATCTTTCACCAAATTGCATAAGAAACAACACAATATTCTGATATACTTTCAGGAAAAATCGGAAATTATCAAAAATTTCCCCTTTGACCTTGAAAAAGAAAGGCTTATCGTTGCCGAAGTTTTACAAAATTTTCGGAAAATAATCTCCTTTATCTGGGTTAGAAACATTTCTATTGTTGTTTATACATGAATGGATGTCACTACATTGCTAGATCTGTCAAAACAACAGAGTAGTATATTGGAAGATGACAAAACGAATTGTGGAACATTTTTTGTTGTTGTTTTTTCTTTGATATTTTTAATATTTAATAACGCTCCTAGACGAGAACAATAAATTCTCACTGAGTTTGTAATTTAAATTAACAAATATTTCCAGAAATTCTAAAAACGTCGTCTCCTGACGATTTCCTTAGGCAAGAATGAAATCCGGATAGGGACATGCCTACAACGGATTATTTTTCATAATTTGTTAAATACGTTTGGGATTTTAGCATATTTAATTCCTTTAATGCAAAATCGGAAGTGATTTTGCTACAGCTGGCAAAAAAAACACAAAACTGATTTGTAAATACTAATAATATTATATTATTATTAATTATATTTATTTAATTATATTTTGTTGAACAAAATCTAAAAAAACCCCAAAATTATAATTTTGAAAATTAAAAAAAAAGAAAAAAAATCCTATTTTCGTCATACCTGGGACTAGGTTAGCATAATCCAAGAGTGACAAGAATTTATACCTGAATATGTATAGATCTTAGAAATGAAACTAGGGTATAAAATTGTAAGTTCTTGAAAAAAGATATTTAATTTTTTCACGATTTACTGACTTATCCCCTCTTTATCCCACAATGGTCTGGGCGAATTGTATTTTCTAAGCGACTTTTGAATTTTATGCCTTGTTAGAAAGGTTTAGATTACGATTCTATTAACTTTTCAAGAAATATAATTCTTTTAGAGCCAGTATTTAAAAAAAAAAACCTTGTAAACCGCACGCAGAGAAAAAGTATGGTTGCAATATGATCACGGCTACAAAACTATGATCCCTACTGCCATACATGGTTGTTGCAATCATATTATTAATGTATTAATAATACTTTACAACTTATATAGTCGTCTGTAATCATTTTATAGTTTAAATCTCTCCTTTTTTCCCTTATTATATTTTTCTCTCGGCTACAATCATATGTTATCTGGACAATCATATTCCTCTCTTCGAATTACAATCATATTATTATTTGTACTGAGAGATATCATGTTCACAATCATTGGTAGGGTTTCGACAACTATAAGATGATCAGTATACCTTTTTATGAGCGTCATTGATCAGTTAGCGTCATTCTTGTTTTAGATTTTGTGAAAAGAAGTTATAAGACGCAATCAAAGAAAATAATACATAATAAACAAAAAATAGAAAACAATTTAAAGATATTTTAATAGTGACATTGTTTGTAGAAGAAAGAATTCGGTCCAACGAAGAACCTTCGAATTAGATTTTACTTTAAAGTGCTCAGTGTTATAAAATAAGTAAAAAGTGATTAAAAAAAGTGTTTTTTTAATTTTTGTACTCACGTAGAAAAATTATTGTTGAAGAGCGTCCATAATAAGGAGTGTTACAGCTTTTAGTTTTGTACGGAAATCAAATTGAAGAAATGTACAAAATTGAAGAAAATGTAAAGAGTGCACAAAATAATCATGATATGTTCCTAGTGATCATAATATGATTTTAAGTGATCACAAAATTTTCGACAGGACAATAATATGATCACTGGGAAAATATTATGATCATCAAGAAAATATTATGATCCTAAGGAAATATTATGATGATTTTTGGATGTATCGTGAAATTTTAATCCAACTTCAGCAAAATACTGGTAGAATACTATAGGAATTATAGGACAATAATATGATAATATGCAGGACAATAATGTGATAATATTGGGAGACTTTTACAATCATAGTGTGATAATTTATTCACCATATTATGATAAAAATGAGGTAAGAGTGTGATTGTGCCAACTATGTAATAACATGATTGTCGCAATCATAAACCTAAAAATATATGATGCTCTTAGAATATGATAATCCCAACCATGTTTTTTCTTTGCGTGCGTATTACAAAATTTTGAAGAGCCAGAGATAGCTCAAAAATTCATCGATTGGCACAATCAAAGTTTGATTGGTACACTGTTTGTTATTTCCAAATATTCTATAGAAATCCAGTTTATTTAAAAAAGAAATTAATTGGCAAAAACAATAAAAAAATTTTTTTTAATTTTCATACAAAAATGTTTGTTTAAAACGAACACATAAAATATTATATTTGAAAAGTAAACAAATTAAGTAAATAAAAATCGATTAAATTCACAAATAAATTAAATTTGGCATAAACTAATTTAATGATTGAAGGAATCAAATGAGCTAAATCGACTACAAATTATTTTCGATTGAAAATGAAATTGAATCCGATTTTCAGGGATAAAATATATTCCACAATGAATTTTTATGAAAGTTCTTACTTGTTATTTTATAAAAAAAAAATGCAAGTTTTGGTACTATAGGGGTCGAAAATGTACTATTTTTAAACTGGTTGGTACTATTCTGAAAATCAAATTTATCAATCCTTAATAGCACATTACATATTTTGAGTAACTTAGCAAAAATAAAATACCACGTTAAGACTCGTTCTCGTTACATTTACGATCTAGTAACGAGACCTTTAGACTTGCGACCTGTAGTTTCATATTTTTCTAAGAGAAGCAACACTCAAGAAATTCTTCCTATTAGTTAACGTGTTGCTTCCTTCGAAAAAGAGATATAGAGATAAAATCTGAGGCGTGGTGTAGAATATTAGAACAGTTGTTGCGCGCCATCTAATATCGATTTGGCGAAGTTTTTAGTTCATAGCCCTGTTCTGTTATTTTACTTCGGTGAAGTTAAGTGCGAGTTCAGTTGTTCATTTCACATTACATTAATTTGTTGATTTTACACTACAGAAGGACGAACGGACGAGCAGATATCGCTAAATCTAAAGAAGAGTATAAATACCACCAGAACTCTGAAGGAAAAGCTTGCTTTATTATCAATTGAGTACTTATATAAATTTCCTTTTTAAATCAATTATAGAAATCTTTACAGTGCTGTCATTTATATATTTTTAAAATATCTCCCCATTCTCTCAGTACGATTCAGTATTGTTGTCATTACACTAATGATGGAAAATTGACTTTAGAACACCAACATTGTTTTGTGTTGCCAAATAATACGGACTATGGGATACTGCTTAAGTTTTTTCCCACACTCTTTCTCCGCCATCATGACTTTTGTTTAATACAAAATGTGGCTATATAGCGTGGTTCATATACTGAGCACATGGAATGATTATGGTTCATACTTGACGTTGACACCCTCTTCAGTCTTTTAACATTAAACAAAAAATAATTCATGACCGGGTAAATGAAAATTATGAAAAAAATAATCATTTCTATAGCATTTGTCTATTATTTGTTTTAATTCACAACACGAGTATTTTCTGTTGCTCCTCTAATTGCATGTTGTCATTATTGTTTTTGTAGGTGGTTTTTGTTTTCTTAAGCAATATTTTAAGTAGAATGATGATTAGTATGTGGTCTATTCATTATTGGTCTAAGTTTTTGTGGACATATAGGAATTATAGTGGATTTCCAAAGTAAATATTTGTTTTTTCGGTTTGGCTGACTTTTTGTTTGCCACAACATTGCGAAAAAAAATACTGTTTGTGGATTTATACGTCATAAATACTATAGATAAATTCAAATTCCGTGTGTTTTCATATGGTTTTATTTTGCATGTATTTGTGACCGCTTTTCTAATTTATGTGTTGTACTAGTAACAAAATTTTAATCTCCATTATTTCATCCAGTTTAGTTTTGTCACTAATTCGGAACGGGAAATACCACTTTATACCAAACAACATCTTTAACAGACCGAATTTCATCTTAGCTCATCAATCATTTGTTTAAAGTGACTTAGTATTTTCTATTATATATATATTTTTTTTTGTTGGAAATTTAAACGTTTGTTTATTTAATTTTAATATTTTTGTGACACAAGGATTAAAAAACAATTTAACAAGATGACTAGTGCAAGTATTATGGTAATTTAAATTTATTTTTGTTTTTTTAGACATAGTGGAATAGTGATTAAAGATAATGTTAGAAAAAAAAAAGTTTTAATATTAAGGCCTGCCTGGAGTACTCCAGCTTTGTGCTTCCAGCTAAAGACTATTAAAAGTTAATAAAACTAAGTGTGTTAACACTTTTACTAGCCTTATACACTAGACCGTACCGCAAAAAAAAGTTCGCCATACACCGACCAATCTAAATTATTTTTGCAAGGAGGTTTCAAAAAAAAATTTTTTTTTCCCGAACGTAGGGATTGCCATTTTACATTTTTCGTTATATCTTTGGCATTTACAATCGGATCTCAAAGTATGATACATCGATGTTTTTCTCTCAAGGGGACCAATGTTTTGCTCTGAGGACCATTGACCTCAAGTAACCCGTTCTAGTATTTACCCACCATATCTCAGTTTGCTACAAACCTAATATACAACCCTAATGTCAGAAAATTAAAGCTCGCAAAAATCATTAAACTTTTGCTAAGGAAGTTTTTCGATAAACCCAACAGAATCTTTTTTTTTATTTTTTGGTTGCCGAACGTAGGGGTCGCCCTTTTTCAATTTTTTATTGGATTTTTCCTTTACAGCAAAACACTGGTCTCCTCGAGGCAAAAAAATCGATATATCACACTTTAAAATCCGACTTAAAATGCCGAAGCTATAACAAAAAATTAAAAAAGGCGACCCCTACGTTCGGCAACCAAAAATATTATTGTTGGGTTTATCGAAATAATAATATTTTATGTATAATCATATGGGGCATATATTACAATATATAATTATAAATGTATTTTCTTTAATGCACTTGATTGCAGCAAACAAAATAAAATACTAAAAGTAACGTGGGTAGGGGTCAGGGTTCAAACTACCGGGGAAAGTTATATCGGTAAAAAAGAAGTTATACGTGTCCCGGCGTTTCGCTGGGACACGTATTTTACCTTTGGTGGTCTTTTTTTGACATAACTCGAGAACCACTAGTCCGATTTTGCTCAAACAATTTTAAAAAAATTAAAAATTACAATTCCTTTAATCTGTTCATATAACGTTTTTCTATATACTCAACAGTTTTGCCGGTAAAAATAAATGTATGAAGAAAAAAATATTTTTTGCCTAAAATATTAAAAAAAAATAATAAACAAAAGGTTATTGATTTTTATGGTAGCGGTAACAAACATTTATTTTTACCGGCAAAACTGTTGAGTATATAGAAAAACGTTATATGAACAGATTAAAGGAATAGTAATTTTTAATTTTTTTAAAATTGTTTGAGCAAAATCGGACTAGTGGTTCTCGAGTTATGTCAAAAAAATATATATCTCGATTCCTAGGGGTGACCCAGCGAAACGCCTGGACACGTATAACTTGTTTTTGACCGATATAACATTTCCCGTTGGTTTCATCCCATCCCGATTTTGACTGTCGCATAGTGTTATTAATAAATTCTATACACTTAAAAATCACATCAAAATAAACAGAATGAACGCAAATCTATATGAAACAATATTTCGTCATAGAATTTTTCAGATTTGATAATAGATCGATAAAATTACGATTAGTTTTCCGCGTGATGTATATTGAAAGTGATGTACTCATAATTGGGAGACATTTTTAAAGACAATAAAGGGCTGAACTAATAACAAATAGTGATTAAAATTAAATTTTAAGTGAAATTTCCCGTTTTTAATTGAAATACAGAGTTTGTTTTTCAAAATGAGGATTTTTCTATAAAATGGGTCGGCAGCACTGTACGGTGGGTTTCACACTGAAGATTTTGGAGTATGTGTGTTTTGTTTCAATCTTTAGGGAAATTTTTTAAAAATAATTTTTTTAGGGTAAAGTGCAGTTTATGGGGTTTCGTCAAAAAATAAAAAAATAAGACCCCCCTGGAATTAAAAAAGAAGAAAAAAAAACACAATTAATTTTGGGAGGCGCTAGACCCCGGGAGGCCCGTGGTGGGCAAAAAACGGGGGGACATAGTAACATGTAAGTGTGGGCACTCAAATTAAAGGAATTTTTCTCACGATTCCAAACATTTTTTTTTTTTCTTATCCATACAACGTAGGCGTAACTGGAGCCCTTTTAGTACCTTAAGAGGAGGGCCCATTTAAAAAATTTTGACCGCGGCGGTATTTTATTAAGATAACTATCGAAATTTCGTTTCCCATTAAACTCTTTTATTTTCATGTAACCCAAAAAGTTTACGTACAACTAAAAGTTTAGGTCAAATATTTGTGCTATTTCCCTATATAACGGCTAAAACCAAATATAATTCAATTGTGACTAATTCATCAAACGAACAAAACATAGTAACCCAGCAAAATCTCAGTAATGGGTACTCATTACTAATATCTAAATAATAAGCAGTAGAATTAGGGTCTACTGCTTATAATTCGTTGTCAAAACTCATTATTTTTGTACGACAAGTTCGTCTTTGTAAGTAGTTGTCCATATTCGCTGCATGAAAAAACGCACAAAATTTGTGCATCCACTTACCCGCTACATTACAAAAGTATATAACTGCTTACACGTAGTTAAAAAATAAGTGGCTACAAGTTGTTAAATACGACTTATTTATATACTCACTAGTGTTTAAAAAATAATTAGTTACCAAATTCACATTATATTTATAAATAGATAAGTAGTCGCGCGTAAGCTAGACCACTTATTTGGTAATGAAAGATTTTGCTGGGAACTAAAATAATGTGATTTTTCACTTTTTTTAATTTTTAAAAGGTCTAAAATTTAAAAAAATGTCTCTAATTTGATTTTGCTGGGAACTAAAATAATGTGATTTTTCACTTTTTTTAATTTTTAAAAGGTGTAAAATTTAAAAAAATGTCTCTAATTTGATTCACGTTCGACGGATTAAAAAAACCTAACTTTTGAAATCGTGAGAAAATGTCCGTTCATTTGAGTACAATTTTCGCTTATATTAACTTCTCAGTTTATCTTCACCCGTTGTTTGCCCACCACGGGCCTCCCGGGCCGAGCCCCTACCAAAATTACTTTCGGTTTTTTAATTCTAGAAATAAACTGTAACAAACCCATAAACTGCACTTTTGCCTTTTTTATATGCATCGCAAAAAAAATTGGAAGTAATGCTTTTCAAATTACTTCATTCACTACTTCACAACTATCCGTTAGTGAATTTTTACTGCTTTTTAAAATTTGTTCTTTTTGGAATTACTTCTGAACAACATCCAAAAAATCACTTAGGTATTGCTTCTCAAGCATAATTTTTCTAAAAGTGATCCTAAAGAGTGATTTTGGTATAATTTGCTATTTCTAAACCGATGATCGTGGGTTTAATTCCTGGAGGAACCAATACTTTATTAATTTTTTTTTAATACCCGGGTAAAAATCTTAATATGGTGTCATATATAATTATCTCTAATTTGATAAGTCCCCATATACAACCACATACAGCTTGATCCGAAAAATGGGTCATCTACATGTGTCTAATTATATAAAATTAGATATAATTTGACACAGTTTGATCCGAGATTTGTCCATATCCAGAACATCATATTATATCTAATTCGATATAAAAATGTCTGATTTTATATAATTTTGTCTGATAGTAGGTATAATTTTTATGCATACCAGCTATTAAATTGACATTGAAATTTTTGTGCTTTTTTTTTATTGAAATAAATGTAAAAAATAAATGAATTTTTATATTTAAAGCAACACAAAACATCATTAATATCGTATCTTAAATATATAGATAAAGGTTCTGTGAATTAAAATGAATTGTGTATCCAGAATTAAAATAAAATGATTTCACTCATATTGAAGCTGTGGCAACCTGAAGGCTTTTTGTCTTCAGGCTGCCGTTGTGGGAAGTATTGTATAAGAAATTCTGTTTGAATAAGTAGATGCTCTCTTCAAATGAAATATTTCATAATATCCTAAAGTAATTGAAATTTGGTTTAACTTTGCAATAGTTTTCTTTGGTAGATACATAAAATAAAGGCATCCGCATAAAATCTGCAAGAAAATCAAATTAATTTTTATACCTAAATCTTGACAGATTTGATACTTACTTGCACAACACTATGAAGTGTCCATTTCCTTGGAAGCCATAACGCGTTATGTATATTTGTTTGCATTTTTCTACCACAACTTATTTTTAAAGTTTTTATTATTGAGAACTTTATTTTCCAATATTTTTAAAGCGGTATGTACAATATAAATTTGGTTCTGATTCCCAAAAGCATATTTATTATTTTATTTTAGAAATAACTCCCGAAATTCATTCACACGGAATGAAATAATTTGATATACCAACCATTGGTCTGTTGCAGCTTTTATTAATAAAACATACTGCCATTTTTAGATAGAACCACCGAATTGTAGTTTTTATAACAAACAAATCAAGAGAAACCTAAATATATTTTGGATCTGCTTATCGAAGTAACTTAAAAAATAATTTTATTCCTAAAGTTGTTGGAGTGGCCCATTTTTCTGGCACAAAGCAATTCTTTTTGTTTGAATTTTTGAATTTCCATAGAAAAAGACCACTTATAATTCCTACTTTTTATATTTTACCCTAACGATTAAAATTTTGATTTAATGGAAGAATAATAGTAATAATAACCGATTCCCAACTGAACTTTTCTCTGTGTGTAGGTACTTTTTATATTTGAATTCATTTTAAAGTTATACCATAAAAAATTAAATTTGTTTCATAAATGAGAGTAAAACATATACATACTCTTATATAGATAGATATAAGCTATAAGAGTTATTCATAAGACACATTTACTAATGGAAGATTGTGGTGCAAAAACACTATTGACTCTGCTCTTTCTGGAAGCAAATTTGCCCTTTTTTCTTCATAAATATTGCCAGCTTCTGAAAACAGTCTTTCGGAATAAACACTACTACTAGGAGAACATAGATACTTTACAGCCAATGTTGCCAGACAGGGAAACTTTGTTTTATTATCACTCCACCATACGTGTGCACTTTCTTGTCTTTGAATACAATTTTGTTATAAATATTTTTCAAATTCAATTTCAAGAGCACACTTTTTTGAGCTTGTTGGGGCTACATCTTCACAATCTGCCATTATTTCATTATAACATTCCCAAAAGGAACTATGGTTATTCTCCTGAGCAGATCTTTTTTCTTCAGCAGGCAGCGGTTGACTATCTATACGATTTATTACTTCATTAATTTCGATTTCTTCTAAAAGTAATTGTTTTACTGTCCCAATTTGTACGTTATCTTTAAAAAATTTTGTTTCATATCTTGGATCCAAAAGAGTAGATAATAGATATTTTTTATTATAATTTAAATTATCAAAACGACGATTTAATCCTTGTAGGAGAGAAGCTCTGGCTATGGAAACTTTTAAAGTTGACTCTCTGAAATGCATGAGAGTCCAGAACTCGTTATTTTTGTTATTTCTTCAAATGGCTGTAGTAGTTTTAATAATTGTTCCAAAATATCCCATTGGTTTGCTGTTAAATTTGGAATATTAGAGTCAATTAAATAAACAGAAATAGCCCGTTTTTGCTCGAGTAATCATAGCATCATATAAAACGTTGAGTTCCAACGGGTGGAAATGTCTTGAACAAGTTTTTGTGTTTTAATAGTCAGTTCCTTTTGAATTGTAGAAAGCTTTTCCTGTGCAATACCAGAATGATTAAAATGGGTCACAACTTTCCTCCCTACAGCTAACATTTCTAGTATTTCTGGTTGAACTTTTGTAGAGTCGCTTACTACCAACTGAAGTGAGTGAATAAAACTACTCACAGATTCTATCTTTGCTTCACGGGAAGCCTTCATCATATTCCTAGCATTATCGTGGACAATGGCATGTTGGAATTTCCCATTGACCACACATTTCTTTTAGTACTTGGGAAATATTTTCTCCAGTGTGTTGACCATGAAAACGTTTCATATTCAGGGCTGCATTCTTAAATTTAAAATCATTCATTGTCTAATGCCAACATTTCTCCAATTAAAAAATGAACCTGTTTTGCTTTTGCTTCGTTAGTATCCCACGGCTTAATATTTTCTATCACCGCTGATATTGTTGGTTGTCTGCTCTTTTTTGTGGACGAAGTTTTAGCAATGGAATTGGTTGTTTGTTTGTATTCCTCCTCATGCTGGTTTTTAAGGTGGATTAGCATTCCAGATGTTGTAGCCATACGTCCAACACCACCTCGAGAGATGTTGTAGCCATACGTCCGATATTTTTCTCGCACTCATTTTATAAAATATTTTTCCTTTTATTATAACAAAAAAAACAAGAAAGTGCAAGACCATTAGATTAAAATTTCAAAAAGATGCAGTAACGGAATAAAAGTATGTAAACACAGCGTTGCTTTATATAAAATCTACTATTTTTCGTTTTCTTACATAGATGTTGTATGTACGTATACGTAACGAATTATTTGCCGAATATTCGGTATTCGGTAATTTGCCGAATACACTATTCGTGACATCTCTACTTTTTATGCATACCAGCTATTAAATTGACATTGAAATTTATATAGTTTGAACAATTTTAAAGGCCCAAGTTTTATAACATAAAATAAAAATTTAGTGGAATGCTTTTGTATTCTAAATCGTACTCATCATTTTTTAACATGATTTTACATGAAAAAAAATCAGGCGAAAATTATTTGGCTATGGAGTTTTAACTCTTAATTTGGAGACTACTAAATTTGATGTTGAACTATATATTAATTTCCACGGGATTATATAGAAAGTTATATAAAATTACAAGAATATATTTTTAGTATGGCGACACATACAGTGTTATATAACTTAGTATTGTACCATATATAATCATATCGGTCATAACATATATTTTGGCTAGTTTTATATGGCTTATCTGGTTATATATGGATTCAAATTTGGGGATAGGTATGTAATAACATCATTTACCATACAAAAAAATCGTTGAAAAAATAATATCAGATGTAGTTGTATATGGGTTTTATCAATAAATGTGATAAAAACCGTGTAACCACCTAATTTCTAATGTATGGATTACATTTGAGTTATATATTTCGATACATATCAGCGCATTGTCATCTGTTTTACAAAATTTATAACAATCTGACCAATTTTTGGTTAATACATAAAATTTGTGACCAATTTTATAGGCCAAATGTAAACTCCGTAACAAGTAACTCATAAGGTTTTTTAACTTTAATAGCTTATATTTTAATAACCAATAAAGCTAAACACTAACTGTAAGAATTTTTATGAAGAGGAAAAGTGCCGTTTTTAACAAAAAATAATACATTCTACAAACTTCTTCGTATATCTTAGCTATCACGACTTCAACTCTGTAACGATTTTTCGTCATAATTTTTGATAAAAATGCATATACCAGAATTTTTGAGTTATCTATTATTTATATTGCGAAAAGTATAATGTTATTTATACTCAAATGATCGTTGGACTGTAAGTAATCATCCAGTATAACAGACTTGAATCTTTTCATTCTCGAGATGAAAAAGGATGTCTTTAATAAGATTTGAAAAAATGTTGTAAACTCCGTTCCTAATTTTTACAACAAACTATTTAACGAGTAAGAAAAACAATGTCATATTTGGATTCACCTTGTAGGTATCATGCGATTTTGTTTCGGAAAAAAAATTCTGGCAAAGCGTTTCCGAAAGAAAACGAAAAAAGTAACCAAATGTAAACTCCGTAACTGTAAACTCCGTAACCACAATTGTTTGCATCAGATTTCATTCAAATAAATGTATTTAAATGTTTAAAATATTTTAAAATAACCATAAACAGAGGTGATTCAACTAATATTTATGCGTCAAAAGACGATTCGACTAATAATTTTGCGTCAAATCAAAAAAAGTTATCAGTTTTTTACCCTAAGCTGCTGGAGCGAAAAACGATTGATTTTGCATTTCATTGGTATTGAATCGATATTTCGAGTCATTACTGACATTAGTTTGACAAATTAAATTTGTTTCACACAATTTAATAATTTTTTGATCGCGAAATGTTATGTTTTTAATATATTCCCTATAAACAATTTTACTGGAATTCAAGTTGAAATCAAGTTCAATTCAAGCCCTGTTTTCCAGTTTCAAGGCTTGAATACAACTTTTATTACATTTTATTTCAATAGCATACTCCAGCAAAAGAGGAACAAAAATTCAAGTTTCAAATATTTTTGTTAAATATTCAAATGCTAGAATTTGAAATCTACTTTACTTCAAGCAAAATTTAAAGCACTTGAATTTTTAAAACCTATGTGGTTATTGGGATTATTTTGTAACTGCGCAACCGCTGTTTGGATTTTAAAAAGTTTTATATTTTTGAAAAGCATTTAAAAGGACCTAAAATACAAAATTAAAAAAAATTAAATTTTTTTCGCGGAATGAATTGTATTTTTATTCGCGAAACCACCAATTTGATAAGCACAAATTATATATCATTGGAAAGCAGGTTGAAAACCCAAATACGAAAAACTAATAAATTGAAGAAAATTCGTACGCAATTTTTTTTGTTATATCTTTTGCCTGCAGAAATGTAAACTCCGTTACCACAAAAAAAATTAAAATTGTGCAAAAAAAGTTATTGCGACAACTTGTAGAAGAGATTTTTTGCAATTAAGTTTATAATGACTAAACTTACTGATTCCATTAAGAAAAAACCGAAATATTAACACTTTTTGCTTCTCACAAATTTGGCCCAAAAATGTATCACATTTTTTGATTTCACCCATATAATGATATGTGTCTTAATGTGACTCCATTCATTGTCCGATATAACCCAAAAACATTATATATGAAAATATATAACTATTTTTACTCGGGTAATTATAAATGATTTGTTTAAATTCTATTTTTTTTTAATTTTTAAAAATATATGTATAAAATAAAAATGATGCACCCAGAAAACAGATTCGGTGCTGACAGCCCAACATGTTGCCAATCGAATGCTTCAGTTTTATGAATGGAATTTTTCGGTTGCGACTACCGAATTATTCTTGGTACAACTGAAACTTTTCTGTTGTCATAGCTGAAGAACTTGGCTACCACAACTGAACCATTCGATTGGCGGTTGTCAGCACCGAATCTATTTTCTGGGTGCGGAAAATTGCTTTTTATGCGCTTATCAAAATTATTCTGAAAACAATACTGAATTGCAGTTTACCTTTTGCACTTGTTTAAAAAGTACTTTTATTGAAGAGAATATATCACAATATCTCGTAATGACAAAGTGGTGTTTTTATGCCAGTTAACTTTCATATCGCAAGTTTGAATCTCCTTGTTTTGCTGAGAAACTATAAAAAATACGTATTTTTTGTAGGGGTTGATATTTTTATTCAAATGTTGTATTTTTAGAAAAAATAATTTAAATAATTTTTGCTGTGTTTTTTGGTTAAAATATTTTGTTTACATAAAAAATTGTTTCAGTTCAAATCCCATAAAAATAAATTGTATGTTATTCAAAGGTATTATTGTTAACAACTACCACAAATGTAATCTTAAAATTATTTCTAAACACATCTATTTCAGGAATTTTTCAGGAGTTTAAGTGTTTCTTATTATTATATGGAGGTTGGGGTAGTAAAGTGCCAAGGTAAAGAGTCCAAGGTTCAAGCTCGGGCTGTGGAGACTACATTTTTTTTTAATTTTTGTATTTAAATAGCATTTTTTAATATTTTTGCCCATTATTTTTGTAGTTAGTTTCTGACTTTTTATTTTTTTTTTTACAAAAAGTATCGTGTTTAATTATTTGGTAAATTTTTGGTTTA
Organism: Leucophora obtusa; assembly: GCA_949987735.1. Lineage (NCBI taxonomy): Eukaryota > Metazoa > Arthropoda > Insecta > Diptera > Anthomyiidae > Leucophora > Leucophora obtusa. The sequence continues at coordinate 63,365,245 of OX465299.1, read as the reverse complement.
TGTTATTTTTTAAGGTCGGCTAACTTGTTTAAAATAAAACTCAATTTAATGCCATCCAAAGTTATTTTGATTAAAATTTTCTCTTCGTTAAGATAGCAAAGTTTGTCTAAAGCCTTTGCCATGAATAAACTTAAAAAATAAACCTTAATTAGTGCTTAATTACTTTTTAAATTTTGTAGCATATTTTACTTGTTTTCATAAAAAAAAAACATTTTCGATTAAAGTTTGTTTTTAGTCAGTTGTTACCCTACGGGAAATTTTAACAAACTGTCACAGAACTGGCCTCTTTATATGAAATAGAGTGGACGTTGTCATAGGAGCGGGAAATTGACCACTTGTGACATGTCACAAGCATTGGCGTACCTAGACCATTTTTCTGGGGTGGGCAAGCGACAATTAATTTTCTGCTGTTTATTTGCCAATTCTCACACTCTTAATCCTAAAAAACACTTTCGGCATTATGCTTAAAATTTTTTCACACAACAAAAAATCTTAAAAATGATTCCTGCCTTCTAATTCCTGCCTTTTCATAATTTTCAAAATTAAATAATCCTGGTAGCTTATCCTATCAAAATCGCCATGTTTTTGTACAAAACTCTGAATAGTGCATTTATTTTTCTGAAGAAAACCTCGTACAAGGATTTTATTCCAAGCTATATTCTCAGATTGTTATAAAATTTAGATATTTAATAGAGAAAAGAAATCTAAGATCAACCTGTCTAATTCGTCCACCTCGGACGAACCCTACCTAACCCCATATTCTGACCACTTAATTACCGAGGTGGACAAAAATAGTGAGATGTTCATCTTACAATTTTTGTTTCTACAAAATATTGAAATTTCATAGTAGTGTTTAGTTTGAAGTAACTTCCTTGTTAGATATAAACAAATTATTCGTTTAGAAAACTATGAAATCTAAGATATTTAACTCACCAAAAAGATTCTGCGTTATTTTTCTATTATTGAACAACTTTGCGGTTTTAATAATTTTTTTTAAAGAAAAACTCTTATAGTCAATTTTATAATCAGAACTAAGATAGATTTGTTTCCTAAATATTTCTTATTTAAGAAATTTAAGAAATATTTAAAACAAAAATCGATCTTAGTTCTGACTATAGAACTGACCTTAGATTTCAACAAATTATCTGCCTAGGAAACCAGTAGTTCCCAAACCAAAAACACAGGATTGATATTAAAAAAAAAGTAATATTGTGATACTTTACGCCATCAAAATCATAGATAAAAGAATTCTAGTTAGATTTTTTAAAAATTCTGGGGTGGGCAAAAATCAGTCTAGGGTGGGCTTAGCCCACCCCAGACCGGCCTAAGTCCACCAATGGTCACAAGACAAATCCTAGGACAGGTCCCTGAGCTTTGTTTTTTTTTATGAGAGTTCAGTAACCTGTCCTAGGATTTGTCTTGTGACATGTCACAAGGGGTTAATTTCCCCCTCCTATGACAACGTCATGTAAAACTGACCACTCTATTTCATATAAAGCGGCCAGTTCGGTGACAGTTTGTTAAAATTTCCCGTAGGGTAGGTATAAGTAACTATGCAGAGAGCAAAGAGCGTTTAACTACAACGCCAGGGTTTATGTATTTTCTTTCTTTTTATTTCAAAAAACATCCCTAATAGTTGGCTACACATATTTATTAAATAAAATGTTAATGGTTGAAAAAGAACAACCATGCAATTTTTAAGATGCTATTGAAGTAGTCATAACGAACAACTTCCCTCCAAAGACACGCCAATGTAAAAAATCATTAGGGACGCACCTAAGTTTCCACTACTTCTGGTTCAGTAGATGTAGTGTTTTTAATACTTCTACCTCAGCTCTTATTTTGCTGGGATTATTATAGAAATGCAATAAGGAAAGTAACCTGTTACCATTACTGGTTATTTAGTTACATAACCACATATCTGGTAATGATTTTCTATACTGGGTGTGATATCTATTTTGTATTTATTTTATCTGATTTTAATATGAAAACTCAAAAAATAAATCAGAAATAAAGAACACTGAAAATTTCAATTAATAAAATTAATAATATGACACAGCAAAGATTAGGACATTAACTTTTCTTAATTTGTTATGATGTATTACGGTTTGGGGATCACATAGCCTTGTTAAAATGAGTTTCGGAAAATATAAGCTGACTGATGTGGAAGTCCTCACAGTATGCATACAATATTTGTTTTTAGTCCAATTTTAGCTCTTTTTTAATGACAAGATTTCGACATACTTAAATAAAACTTGTGAATTGCTCTTGAACACTATATTCATAAGTATAGAAAAAACTCGAATAAAATTTTTTAGGCTATTTTAAAGTTACAAATATAAAAAAGTGCACTGTGCGCCCTTAAGTAAATATCGTAAAAATATCATGCACGAGTACGTTATACGTATGAGTAATAAATCATTTGAATTTATATATTTATTACTCATACGTATGGGTTTTAGAAACATGTGCCAGCAACCCGTGTAAATATACATTTTTAATAAATATTTTGTTATTGTTGTTGTCACTGACGACCGACATTGAAATCTATTGTATTTATGTGTTTAATAAAGAAATGTAAAAATTCGTTTTTAGTTTTTGCACAATTTTTATAGTTGTTTATTATTTTCCTAGGGGTTTCTTCTAGTTTTCTATGTACATATGTATGTATTTTGCTATTAGCAATACATCATAAATATTTTGTCATTTTCCTTTACACGGCCATTTTTGACAACTCAACTTATATGTAATATATTTATGTTTATAATTTTTTATAAAAGCAAATATTATTGCTGTTTGCTGTCAATAGCTACAATTACAAATACATGTTTTTGAGTGCATATTTTTGGATGGGGGTCGAAAAGAAAGAAATTTTAATTTAATAGAAATATTTTTATAGAAATTATTTACTTACTAGAAAAATTGATTACAAAGAGGCAACAGTTTTTCTATTGTAAAGAAAACTAGCCAAGATGCATTCTTAACATCTTTAGATGGTATGGTCGAAGAAAAAATAAATAATATAAAAAATGTTTGAAAAGATTAAAAGCGAAAAGAAAATTATATAATACTAGAAATAAGTTAAAAATTCAGATTTCTTGCTAATTTAAATCCACATTTTAAGTTCAATATATTTGCTTATACATAAATGTTGCTTAAATGCCAGTGAATTCTGCAACATGTTGCCAGCAACGAATTATATAATAAATGTTTTTATAAAGTCATAAAAATAGAATGAGTACTGTGTAGCAAAAGTATAAATAATATTAGAATTTTAAGACTTGGCTACTAGCCAGGGCATAAAATTAAGGTAATAAAAAAGATTTTACATAAATTTCAATTCATGTCTGCACTTAATATCTCACATACTTATGTAGTTGGTATCTGAAACAAGAAAATTAAAGAAAAAGCAATCAGCAAAAAATCAAATAGAAAATACTGTAACGTCACATGTAGCACCTTTTTTTATAAATACAAAAACAATATTTAAGACACATTGTGTGACTGCATAAACGAAACTGCATTTAAAAATAAATGCAATATTTTGTCATAATATATGTGGCTTTCTATACCAACTGTCTAGCCTTAACAAATAAATTTTTCCAAAAAACTCACAAGTTGAGCAATTTTTTTAGAAGAAGATTTACAAGTATAAAAAAAATTCTTCCTTCCCGCTTGTTTTGGATATCGAAATATATTTGAAAAAAAATTTAAAGTTTCTGTTATTCACTTAAATGATTTCACTCACTTTTAAATGATTTGCTCAGGCAAGTAAAGGTGGCGTTTTATCAATTTTAATGGCCACATTTATCACGATTAAAAAGCAAATCTTAAGCTCGTTAGCCCGCACCTGAGGGCACACATATTGGACTGGAGGTCAATGCACAGTGGGCCAGCATCATAAAGTTTTGGCCAAAACTAGAATATTGAGTATATGAGATTAAAAAGTATCGCAAAAGGTGGTTTTGGAAGTTGCTAATCACGAATATGAAATAAAAAATTTAAAACTAAAATTGGCTGATCCAAGATAGTGGACATGCATTTTTAGTTTTTAATATATTGGTCTTAAAATAATCAATTATATAGGGTATTTTTTTAAGCCCGATAGAACTTGAAATTGTAAAAAATAATACAAAAAATTAAATTGTAATCAAAATTTTTTTTTTATTTGAAAGATCAATACGTGACATTAACATTTGAAAATGATTTCGGGCATATGGGCACCGCGGCTGTTCTTGACGAAGCGCATTCTGGACGTCCAATTTTGGGCCACTTTTTCGAGCACTGCTGGCCGTATGTCACGAATAACACGAACAATGCTGTCCTCCAAGGCATCAATTGTTGCTGGTTTATCAGCATAAACCAGTGACTTCACGTAGCCCCACAGGAAATAATCGAGAGGTGTCAAATCGCACGACCTTGGAGGCCAATTGACAGGTCCATTTCTCGAAATCAACTTATCGCCAAATTTTGATTTCAATAAGTCGATGGTTGCGTTCGCCGTATGGCACGTAGCGCCATCCTGTTGAAACCACATCTCCTCCGGATCAATGTCATCCATATTTTCAAACAAAAAATCATTGATCATGGTGCGGTAACGATCTCCATTGACCGTAACGCGAGCTCCGGCCTCATTTTTGAAGAAATAAGGTCCGATGATGCCACCAGCGTGAAAACCGCACCAAACGGTGCATTTTTCTGGATGTAATGGAGTCTGTAGGGTCTCTTGTGGATTGGTCTCACTCCATATGCGGCAATTTTGCTTATTAACAAACCCGTTAAGCCAAAAATGCGCCTCATCGCTGAACACAATTTTGCGTCTATAAGTTGCGCGAATCGACGACTGATTTTCAAAGTAAATTTGGATAATTTCGTAGCGTTGTTCAAGCGTGAGTCTATTCATGATGATTTGTCAGAGTATACTGAAACAAATAAAAAAAAATGTTTCATCAAAATTTAATTTTTTGTGTTACTTTTTACAATTTAAAGTTCTATCTAGCTTTAAAAAACACCCTTTATATGTAGGTCTAGGCTCCCCTGATTAAAAATCTGAAATTAAAATTTTGAAATTAAAAATGGCGGATTCAATACGGCGACAAACAATTTTTTCATTAAATTTCTTATATCGTCTGATTTACTTAAAATTTCCGTCAAAGGAAGTTTTTAGGAAGCAGATTACGAATCTGAAATCAAATTTTAGAAATTCTACATTGCGTCTCCAATATAGTGTTGAAAAATAAATTGCACTGTACAAAACAAAATAAGGTTCTGACAACTGATTCTGGCAGAAGGGACCAAAGAAAAATATACGTATATCGGCGTTTTAGAAGTTTACATCTGGCCCTAGGTTTTTGTAGGGTTAAAATTTTTCCCTTTTTGCAAATGTTTATTGTGAATCTGCATAGGAAACCATGTGAGCCTTCCATTTTGGATACAGGATGTGTTAAAGTGTGTATAGTGTTTTACATAACACTACGGGATACATTTTAAAAAAGTGTCAAAAAAGATCCGTAAGTTAAAGAGTTAGAGGGTTAAAGTATTCCGCAAAAATATTTATCATGAAATTCTACCATAAGCCTCTGAAGATATTAAAGTTGAAAGTTTAACTTTAATGTCAGAAAGAAGTCAAAACTTAAAAAGCTTTTAAGGACTAATTTTGTACTTATTCAAAATTGGCGTTCAAATGGAATTTTTAGTCCTATTATGTTAGTTTTTATTTTTCGAGTTTCTACCTTTTTCTATGGACAGGCTTCATCAGTGATTTTCGCCGTCGGCAGTAGGAATGGAACGTAAATATACTAAAGCTCAACAGCTTAGCCGTCTAACCCAATTATCTTACAATCTCCTCCGTGACTCCTTTTCGCAAATGTTGCCACACTGACGTATGGGTTTTATGTTCTTGAGCAGGCAATTTGTGTATATTGGAGACGGACTGCCAATAGGGTATTTTTATAATGTATTTTATTACACTTTTGTTTTAACATCATATAGATCAACTGCAATTAATATTGTAATTAGTATGCATTTCAGCAATTTTAGTTCAGTAGGTTTGAGGTTAAGAAGGAGAATAAACATTTTTCTCTAAAAATTATTAACACATTAATTTGCAAATCAGACTAGATCTAGTTTTTTATTTTCAGATATTTAGTTTTTTTAATTTAAAAAAAAATTGTTAGCCTCTCAATGCACAAACTATATGACAGTGGAAAGGTACTTGAAACGGTAAATGAAATGTAACATTCCTGAACTTATTAACCCATCACGATATTCATTTTTTTGAAACTGGATTTTTAAAATCTTTAAGGCGGGTATCGACTCTAGGAAAATTTTTGTTTTCGTTTGTTGTTTATTTTATTTGATTAGAGCATACTCTTCAGTATACGCTCAGAAAATATCAATCAAAAATTCGAAGAAATAAAATTTCCACATGTTGTTTTGTAAAATATATTTTTAAAAAGGGACAAAAAAGATCCGTAAGTTGAAGAGTTAGAGGGTTAAAATGTACCAAAAAATGTTTCTTGTAGTGTTCTACATAAGTTCGCTGAACACATCCTATACCTAAAATGGAAGATTCCCATGGTTTCTCCCTAATATCCAGGTTTGTGGGACATTTGAGCATCAATTCTAAATAAGTGCGAAATTAACCCTTAAACACGTTTTACGTTTTTACTTGTTTCTGGCACTGAAGTTAAATTTTCAATGCTGATGTCTTTAAAGTCTTATAGTAGAATTTCATGACAAATATTTTCGCTGAACATTTTAACCCTCTAACTATTCAACTAACGGGTCGTTTTTGTCCATTTTGAAAAGGGGCCAAAAAAAGACTCTTTAATTAAAGAGCTAGAAAGTTAAAGTGTTCCACAAAAATATTCCTCGTAGTGTTCTACATAAGTTCGCCCAACATTTGCTATACCTAAAATGGAGGATTCATATGGTTTCCTATTTTAATCCTATTTATTTTTTTTTTGTTTTAGAAAAATCATTTAGAACGCGTTTTTTTATGAGAGACATTATTTTTTTATTATTATTTCGATTTTACCCAAATTTGGCACAAATATGGCTTGACCTTATATCAATTCACATGCTAAATTTCATGACAAATGCAGGTTTTATAAAGATTTTAAATTAAAGGATATATGGCAGGACTAAGAGTCCTTGCTTCGATTTTGATAAAAATTGACACAAACATTTCCAGTTTTATGTGTATCTCAATATATACGTTTTGTAATTTAACGTCCGTTTATGTACATAGCTAATATAATATTTTTAAATTTCAGGACCTATGGGAGGTGGGCGTGTCCTTGACCGATATTTCCAAAAACTAAAATTTTTCTTAACTAAGGGGTTCTATGTCAGTGTACCAAATTTCAAAACTCTGCCTCCACTCCTTCTATTTTTGTCAAATCATTATATGGGATCAAAGCACTGTGCAGCGCCTTTTCCCGAGTTCTTTTAACCCTTTCGACCCCAACTTTAAATGGCTGGGAATTTTCGGACCAAACTTCGTGTAAATGTATATCTATACCAAGTAAATATTTTTTATTACTTTTACGGCTTTGCAGCACCCCCTAACGGAGATATTTGGAATTAAAGTTCAAATATTAACATGCTACCGGACCCGAACGGGATAAGATTTTTTTTTAATTTTAATTTTATATTTTTTCTATTACTAAACTCTACATAAAAGTGTTTGAGTTTTTGAATTTGATTCATCACACAATTTTTGAGACTAATTTAAACAAAAAATTTATTTTAACGTAAAATTTGCTGTGAGAAAAATTGTGTATGAACACTATGAAAAACAGCTCTCAAATGAACACTATCAAAGCCTGCTATATGAAATTTATACACAGGCATTGTGGAACTCCACTGCTACTGAGTAAAAAAACTCGTTATAAAAAAATAAATATAACGGCAGTTATAGGCACATAAGTACGAAGTTGCTTGTAGGTACTTTTGGCGTCGAAAGGGTTAATTTTTTATAAATAATAAATAAATGTACTAAAAAAATGCTAAATTCGTCAGTATTTAACCACGCCCGTTCAGTTTTCAGAAGCATTGAAAAAAATTGTTCCATGGTTTATATGTGCCGTATGGGACAATAAATGCTGTAGGTTTGACAATGATTCGACGTAATTTTTACAATAGCAGGGCAGTTGTTTTGGTGAAAGCCCCACATATGATCTTTACTGATTTTTTTTTACCCCAGTCAAAAAGGGACAAAAAACGACAAATTTTGGTGGCAATTCAGAATTAAAATTGACAAAATTTTATTTAATTACAACCGATATCATAGATGGTCTGATATAGGATAAAAAGAACTCTTACAAGATGTCGTTATAAAGACAGAAGAATTTGGAGTCATTTTATATAAATTTAAATATGGTTTTAGATCTGCTGTTTTTTAGGATTTTTTTCGCAGGCCAAGAAAACTTAAAATATTCATATATTTATGTATATTCAAAACTACAGTATGCATATTTATAAATAGGATTATAGTGTTTAACAAAATGTATAATTTATTATTAAATTTGCTCTAAGTACCCACTTTCGAACTTTTGTTGTTGTTGTTTTCATTCTAGTTGTTCGTGTTGTTGGTTTTTTTTTTTCTAAAATCAACATCAGACATATAGTGCAACAGAATATAACACACACCTTATAGATTTTCCCTATGCAAAAACGAAAACGTATTTATTTTGATGTGCACCATAATGTGTGTTGATGTGGAACAAAATTTGGCACTCGATGGACTATGAAAATATTTGAAGAATAAAAAAAAAAGAAAGCATAAAGACGAAAATCTCATAATTTGTTGTGGCAGATAAAGAAGATTGAATTAAAAATAATAAGAAAAAGGCAAATTAAAAATAAATAAAAATATTTAGGAGACTTGTATATGGTTTAAAACGAATATGTTAATACTCTACATTAAGCTCAGAAGAAATAGAGTCTTGCCTGAAAAAATTTTAATTTTAATCGATCATACAAGTTTTCTGTGTGCACACAGCGATATAATGTTTCGGTTGTGGTTACAGAATTTTTCGGTTGTAACAACAAGAGTAATTTAAATTTAACAATATAATTTCGGTTGCAACCAAACAATTGTTTGCTTCAATTAAACACTTCGAGTATTTAAGCCTTTTGAGTATGTCACAGAGCGTATGATGGAGGTGTCAAAGTTTTTGTGAAGTAAAATTTCAAATGATAGTTAGATAGTAGAAAACAAAATTTGGAGTGAAAAATGTAATTTTTTTTGGATTTTTGTTTTTATTTTACTATTTTGATTCATTCGATTTCAGTAGTTTTGATCACAAATTCACCTCAAATCATTCGTAAAATAACGAATACGTATGAGTAACGAAAATACAAATAATTTATTACTCATACGTATTAAAAATTTTTCTCACAAAGGAAGTATACAGTGAAACAATATAAACTAGTGATGTCAGCCGATTTAAAAACACTGTGAGACAAATGGTAAGGGTCAGTGATCGGGAAGGGTTCAAACTACCGGCGAAAGTTATATCGGTAGCGAAACGCCGGGTCACCCCTAGGAATCGAGATATATCGATTTGACCTTTGGTGGTCTTTTTTTTTACATAACTCGAGAATCACTAGTCCGATTTTGCTCAAACAATTTTAAAAAAATTAAAAATTACAATTCCTTTAATCTGTTCATATAATGTTTTTCTATATACTCAACAGTTTTGCCGATAAAAATAAATGTATGAAGAAAAAAATATTTTATGCCTAAAATATTAAAAAAAGTAATAAACAAAAGGTTATTGATTTTTATGGTAACAAACATTTAGCGGTAACAAACATTTATTTTTACCGGCAAAACTGTTGGGTATATAGAAAAACGTTATATGAACAGATTAAAGGAATTGTAATTTTTTTAAAATTGTTTGAGCAAAATCGGACAAGTGGTTCTCGAGTTATGTCAAAAAAAAAAAGATATATCTCGATTCCTAGGGGTGACCCAGCGAAACGCCGAGACAGGTATAACTTGTTTTTGACCGATATAACATTTCCCGTTGGTTTCATCCCATCCCGATTTTGACTGTCGCATAGTGAAATTAAAAAAACGAGATTTAAATCTAATAAATGCGATCACGGGAATCGAAGGTTTTCGAAATTTCGGAATTTTTGGAGATCCCGGAATAATTAGTATGGACAAATTTCATATTTATGTAAAAAAACCTAATAAAGTATTTTTTTTTGTTTACAGATTTTCATTTTCTTCAGTCTATGGAAATAAAAATTCCTTACAGACTATGATGAAATCAAAACTATAATATAAATATTAGAGTTCGTAAAAAATATATAAAATTTTTTTTGATTTTGGGATATCATCATTTTTTTTAAAGTTTTTGCATCGAAAAAATGGCGTTTTTAATTTTTTTATTTCAACTTCTTCCACTGGCGCAAGTCGGCCAAAAACGCTGATTTGGACACCCATTTTATGTAAAGAAAAAACGGATGCATTTCTGGGAATTCTGACTTTACCATTCGATACCACAGCAAAAATTAATATAAAAAACATTTTTTTGCGTTTTCTGAATACAGCAGATAGTCATTAGTGTTGTCCAAAAATCCACTTTTTTCAAATTTTAAATAAGTTACTTTTTTTATTAAACACAATGAAAATGTATTCCCTACTGAGAACATTGGTAAAAAAATTGTTAATATACCGTGACCCTTTAAGGAGTTATTTAGTAATCAAATATGTTTAATAAAAAAAAGATTTGTAATAAAAATTAAAAAAATTACAAATTATTTTGTCTTTACTTAAAAATAAATTTATAATGCGGCACTGGGTTTTGAAAGCTGCATTTTAATTAGCTCAAATACTTTTTCATTGAATTAAAAAAAAATCCAAAATTGATTAGCTAATAACTTTTTAACGGTTCGCGGTATATCCAAAATTTTTGTACCCATGTACTCAGCCGGAAATACATTTTCATTGTGTGTAATAAAAAAAATATTTTTTTATAAGTTTTTGAAAAAAGTGGATTTTCGAACAACTCTAATGTCTATCTGGTGTATTTTAAAAATGCAAAAAAAAGTTTTTATATTAAATTTTATTGTGGAATCGAATGGTAAAGTCAGATTTCCAAAAATGCAGATGTTTTTGCTCTGGAGGAAAAAGGTCTTAAAATCAGCGATTTGGACGACTTGCACTAGTGGAAAGAGTTGAAATAAAAAAAGAAAAAAACGCCATTCTTTCTTTCTATGCACAAAGTTTAAAAAAAGTGATGATATCCGAAAATCAAATTTTTATGACGAACTCTAATAAATACACTTATTATATTGAAAACAATAAAGCTCCATTATTTTCAAGCGGTATTAAGAAACAGCTTAAATTTATTCTTATCATGCAGGACTACATTACAGTTAACTAAAGTACGAAAGAAATTAATACTTAACAAAAATCAAATACATATTTAGGTCGGAAGCAGGGGTCTCCCATGGACCTGGTGAATGGCAATACCGGTTTGTAATGCAATAGATGGCGCTGACTGCTGTTTTGTTTTTTCTGGCAATACTGTTTCATTTTATTGGGGAGCAGTAGAGTGGCCCGAACTTTGCCGAATTGCGAATTTCAAAAACGGGAGGGGGCGGGGGTGCGGAAAAGTTGCGTATGCGTCCAATAAACAGTAAAAAATAAAAATTTTGAAAATCGGTTCACGTTCAAAGTTTCGAAAAGTTAAAAAAAAAATCCTTAAATTTTGTTAAAAAATATTTGTTGTTGTGATATATTATTTCTAATAAATTATAGTTCATACATGGGAATTTTTCATTACCATTGAAATTTCATTACCATTAGTTCATACTAATGACAATGAAAAAAATTTCATTACCATTTAATGGTAATGAAATATTTTTCATTAGAAAAATCATTACTAATGGTAATGAAATTACACTAATGTATAAAAAAACTAATTACAATTGATTAAAAACCATTTGTTTACAAAAAAATTCAGACAAATGAAAGCGAACAACGGGTTTGGCCGGGGAAGTTATAAAACATAATTTTTTAAGAAGGATCCATTCCATTCCGTTAAACTTTACCTGTATACAAATAACAATGGAATGGAAAGTAATATTTAATTTCAAATGAGCATGAGCCTGAATGAGCATATTCCATCTTCGATTTCAGCGAGTTTTACTCCATTTTTACGTCTTTCTGTCAATGGCAATTAATTTTTTAAATTTATTCATTATCAATGGTAATGAAATTTAAAATCATTGTCATTAATTAATGAAATTAAATTTTCGAATCATTACCATTATTTAAAAAAATGGTAATGAAAATAATTTCATTACAATTGATATCAATGCAATGATAATGAAATCATCAATTAATTAGTCCACCTAATTAATAATTCCCATGTATGTTATAGTTCGCTGAATCCAAAAAAAAAAAAAAAATCAAAATTTTTTAATCGGCCGAAGGGCTTCTGAAATACTGCTACTTGAATTTTGCTGAAAAACACGATTTTCCATTTTTCAGTCGAGCCTTCAAAGAGTTAGTCTAAGAATCTTTTTATTTTTTTTCATTTTTAAATCTACTATCCATATAAAATTATCCTTCATTTGAATGTAAAAAAGTTGAAAAATGTTGAAGGCGACAAAAGCTGTAAAAATTTTCACAATTAAAAGTGATTGTTTTTTGTGATCACTGTTTTTTTTATTAAGTGATCAGAGATTTTAACCACTTATTGTTTTGAATTAACATAAAATAACATTTTTATGACTGGTCCATCTTTTTTAATAATTTCGGTATTTTGATAATAAATATAAAATAGCGTGATCGAATCTCGAGATTTGGGACACAATGCTCAAAAATATCCTCTTTTTTATTCACACAATGTTCGAAAAGTAACCTACTTTGTATTTTTTATTGTATTAAAAGAATATTTTAGCATAAAATTAAATACCTAAAAGTTTTTTTGTAAAAGTTTTGAAAAATATTTTATACACTGTGCCACAAAAGTATTTTTAAAAAAATTTAATTGAATAAAACTTAATACATTAGTGATCAGCAAATATTAAAAAAATTAAATTACGTGCCCGGATTTTAAATTTTGTAACACAATGTTCGAAAAGTATGCCCTTTTCTGTGCACACCCTATTCGAAAAATATTCAACTTTATATTTTTTTTATTGTAGTAAAAGAATATTTTAGAATAAAATTAAACACTTAATAGTTTCTTTGTAAAAGTTTTAAAAAGTATTTTATACACTTGAAAAAATATTTTTCATTAACTATTGAGCTTGGTTGCTTTTCGTAATTTCAAGATTTATAAATATTTGGAGAACATTTGTGCAATAATTTAAATATTTTGTAGAAATTTTTAAATTCTTTAACAGACCTAATTTGATCGACCTTAATTTGAAATAATACGCATATAATTTATACCAAAATTCTTCTTATTTTGGGCCTAAAACTAAATCTTTTAAAATTTACAAATTTTTTAATCTGTCCCCAAAACAAAGTCGAAATCCCTAATTTGGGCCCAAATCCCCTTAGCTAACAACTCTGTAAAATCTCATTTGACATAAAAAAAATCCTCCCTTGAGAAAATTTCCAAAATAAAATCCTCCTTTGACAAAATTTCCAACAGGCTAGCGACATCTACAGTTTGTTTACAAAATTATCGATGTTGCATCTCTATATTAAATGTCTCTGGTCAGAAGTCTATCGATATTTACATAGTTTGTTATTTTTTTAATATAAAAACGGAATTCACAGTTTAGCACGTTGTGTTTTAAAATAACATGATTTTTGAAGTTAAACCCATAGAAGGTAGTCAAATTTACGATAAATGCTAATTTACATTTCTTCCGGCAGCTTTTTCCAGTACCTATTTTTATCCATATGTGTTCCTGTAATAACTGTGCCACTGTGAATAGTTGCTCATCTCTATTATTATTTAATCATTTTGTTCCCGCTTTGTTTTTCAATATTTAAATTTCAATCTTATTTGTGTTTCTGTATTGTTCGTATATGCATAATAATAATTATTGCTATTTTTGGTTTACATAAGTATTGTGTTTGTTCATAAATTTAAGATTATTTTATAACGTTTATGATTTCGTTTTTGTTTTATTTATAAAGTTTTATTTCAATTTGTTTTTTCCGATTTTATCTCATTATTTTTATATAATCCTTGTAGTACTTATTAATTATATATAATGTTTTTTCCGATTTTATCTCATTATTTTTATATAATTCTCATAGTATTACTTATATTTAATGTTTTCCAGCTGATGTATATCATACTGTAGCTGATGTAAATAAATAAATAAATACTACTTAAAATAGCATGAACTGTGAACATCCTCAATATTATGTGGGTACATATTAGGGTATTCATTGAACAGTTTTGGTAAAATAATTGTTCGAATTAATTAAAATTCCCAAAATAATTTAATACGATTAATCGAAACTGGCGAAGTGCTAAAAGTAAATTCTTTGGATTTTTAAAGGCTTATAATATTGTAATTAAACAAAAGCATTAACCCTCTAATGCTCTTTGTTCTGATTGCGATAATATTTATACCACATATTTGGCATTAAAAATTTGCTATGGATAAAATAATAAAATTTTTGCTACAAATAACATAAATAACAATAAAAAATTGGTTGATCTAGTGCTGTTATTGGTTGACCTAATGCTGTTATTTCAGAAATTATAGCGATTTTCGCTTTTTGAAAATTACGAAATTTGGCAAATTAGTTCTGCTTGAAAAAATCTGTTGGCTAGTTTTTGACTTAGAGGGATATCCGGAAGACGTATCCTGATGTTATCTGTGAGTCCTGGAGGACAAATTGAAACATATTTATACTTAGATGCTCTAAACTAGCTTTGTTATTATCGATACTGTATGTCAAATCGTAAATGTATTCTTAACGATTTTTGAAATATTTGTTTCTGGTTTAAAAAGTTAATTTTTTCAAATTTATAAAATTTTCAATTTACAGCCTTCTTGCTCGAAAATCATTCCTTAACTACACTCCAATTAAATTCTGTTGAAATTTACCCAACTTATAGTAGGAAACTGAACTCCTACTATAAATTGGGTAAATTTACTCTATGTGCGTAATTGAAAAAAAAATAGGCACATTGTGTTTAAGTTGGTGCACAAATAATTTGTAATTTTACATTGAAAGTGGGTAAAAATTAAATGAAATTTAGAAATTAGTGTGTTAATTTACTAAATTTGTGTGTAAAACAGCACGTTTCAGGTGTAAATGTACGCATAAAATACATTTACAACAGTTGTGCTAACTTTAAGCACCATCCAAATTTTTTTTTTAAATAAAATAACAAATTAATTTTTAGTACGCATTTTATTAATAATAATATCCAAGTCATTCTCTCATAATCGTTTATATCCAAATTAATCGTTTTGGGATCTGTATGCATTTGTATAAAATTCATAAAAAAATTTGTTATAACTATTGAATGGGTGCAATGACTCCTGCTAAACAAAATGCCTTCTTTGAAAGGGAGGCAGTAACCGTCAACAATAATGGGAGAAAACGCAGAGATATGGCCTACGCAGGAACAACTGAGTGCAATGACTCTTGATCAACAAAATGCTTTCTTTGCAAGTTAGACAGTACTCAATGAATACTGACTTTGTTGAGAAGGAGTCATTGCACCCAGTTGTTTTGCCTAGGCCGTATCTCTCTTACGGCGTATTCTCCCGTTATTGTTGACGGTTGTTGCTTGACTGCCTCCCTAACAAAGAAGACATTTTGTTGAGCAAGAGTCATTGCACCCAGTTGTTCCTGCGTTGGCCGTATCTCTCTTACGGCGTTTTCAATTTTGAAATGAGGTTTAGACTACCACCAAAAACAATTTCATGTTTATGTTGCTATTTCCCGACTCTAATGTGTTTGTGGAAATGTTGAAATTCACAAAAAATAATCCGCTTTCGCTTTTTCTTTTTATAATTTATAATTTTTTTTTTTTAATTTTTTTCAATTTGAAATGTCAGAGTATTTATTACTATTATAGGATAGTATATTTACCAACTTTGTGCGTAAAAATTTTATTTAACAAAACACTAGTAATTTTAGGCACAATGTGTTTATTTATATACACATAATGTCTAAAAATACTTTGTGTGTATATTATTGTGTATGGAAGTGTGTATGAAAAAATTTTACGCATTTTTTGTTTATATTTACCGAATTTTCGTAAAATTAAACATAATTTTACCCATTTTATAGTAGTAAATTTACAAACATTTTTTAGAGTGTAGGGCATACACGGTCAATATTATTGATCAATTTTTCAAAAATTAACCAATCAGAATATTATATTTTTAAATACTTTGTTCTGATTGGTTGATTTTAAAAACATTGATCAATAATATTGAACGTGTATGTGGCCTTTATAAAAACAAAGGTCGAAGACAAAAAAGTAGGTAATTGTGTTTTCTATTGATATAAGTATGAGTTGTTTAATCAAAATTTATTATTTAGCCAAAAATTATTTAAGATCTGAATACAGCTTTTTAGCGGCCTTGGGCATTAGAGGGTTAATAAAACTGCATGACACAAAAAAAAATTACAAAAGGTCTGGCCATCATATTTCGGAATTGCTGATTACAATGGCGTATCTATTGTACAGACTTTCGCGAAATGCCTTTAAAGTTTAGCGGGTTTCCATTTGGATTTTTATATACAAACATTTTCAAATGCAATCAATATAAACTTTTTGTAGTGAAATGTAAGCACAGGACCTCTGTTCATATTTAGGGTTAACGTTTGATGCACAAAACTTGATATTAAAAACACTGTTCGCATTTTATATTTATTTTTACGGTTTTTTACCTTACCGACCTTAATAAATGTTATGGTTTAGTAAAAAAGCAAAATAAAAGGAAAATATTGCAATCAAAAAAAGTGCTCATCTATAGCGTCCTATACGTAAAATCGCGATTTTTTAAAAATTTTATATGGCAGCAAAGCTTTCCAAGTTTGAGTATAATATGGGGTCACCTATAAAAAATGTTCGTGCAAAATTTCAAGCAAAAAAGTTTCCATTTGCAAAAGTTATCGCAATAAATACATGGGAAATTGGATGCGAAAATCTACACACAGAAAACATATTGGTAGTTCCAACCGGAATTTTTCTCCAACCGAATTTTTGTAGTTCCAGGTACAATCACTTTTATTTATTTTTAATACTATTGTAACTACCGAAATTTATTTACAATTTTTGAATTTTTGTTGTGTTAGTAGATTACTGTAATGTTTGTGGATTATAAAATTCTATAAATAGAAAAACACGTTCCACAAAACTTATCTAAAAATTAAAATTTTTTTTGTCGCTAACTGCGATCGAACCCTCGACCTTCCGCTTGTCAGTACATTGCTTTCCCTCTAAGCTAAGCTCTATTTAAATTTTTTCTGTCAAATTTCAAATTTGAATTTCTTCAGGTTTGAATATTTTGTCTATAAATAAAATTATATCAACAACAGAAAATCAGTTGTGTCTTTTAATTTGAATAAAAAAAAAACTAAAAAAAAATATTTATAACGCGAACTGGGATTGAACCGGCGACCTTCCGTTTGTGAGCCCGTTGCTTTTCATCTAGGCTAAACTCGACACAAATTTTTTTTGTCAAATTTCAAATTTGAATTTCTTCAGGTTGAAAATTTGAATATTTTGTTTTTGAATAAAATTATATTCACAACAGAAAATCAATTGTGTCTTTTAATTTGAATCAATAAAAAAATTATTAAAAAAAGAAAAGTAATGTCTTGGTTGAGGTTTGTACTGAAATCTCTAAGGCTATAAGGTTGTGTCTCTACCTCCTGCGCCACAGATACTTACATTTAGATGTTGTCTTACTTAGAATTTAAACATGCATATGTATGAAACGAAAAAATATGATACATTCCAAAATTTTATTATGATAAATAAAATTTCTTTTCCTTGTCTCAATATATTATTACAATTACCAAAATAATGGAACTTAATGGTTAAAGCTACTAAAGTTAAAAAAAAATTTTAAATTGATTGGAAAAACTAATACTTTGGATAGAGTGATCGATTTTATTGAAACACAACTGATACTAAATTGTTGCTGCCGATATTTTATTCTAATGACTAAATCTTCGATAAATTGGTGGTTGTTGGTATTGAAGGCAATGTGGAAGTTAGTAATTTTTCAATATTGGTTAGAAAAGCCAATATTTTGGATAATGTGACAATGTTTTGGTTCATCATATATATTTTCTGTTCACAAATAAATATAACATTCCTGATGATAAATTTTAAATAACTGCAATTAAAATTATTGAATGATGAAAATATTTCGTTGGTCCGGTAGAATTCCAACCAATTTATTTTCTGTGTGTATAATCGTTGCGTTGGCATAGTTTTCGTCTCAGCTAAACAGAAAATAGACCTTTAAATATTTTTTTTTAATACATTGGTGATTTATTAATTAAAAAGAATCACATATCTTAAAGAACTTATTGTGTTATTGTATTTTGTATAATGTCGTCTTTATTTCAGTACATTTAATTCTGGAGTACTGCAGACTCTGTTATTGCGATGAACTTCTTAAAATTTCTTTCAAAAACAAAGTAAAAATATGTATTTAAAATAAAAAACAAATTAACAGTTGTAAATTTTGTAAAAATAGTACTGGAAAAGTACTATTTGGATTAAACTGGCAAAACACTGGGTTTACAAAAAAAAAAATTATGCTTTGCCGGTACTATATTCTTTGTACTGTCGGTGTCTTGCGGGACTGTTATAGGGTACAAAAAACTAGGCATAAAATTTAAAAGAAAAAAAAAATAGTACAAATAAATTACATTTATGTGCTCTTAAGTGCATCTAACAGTTAGTAAATATTCAAAGTATAAGAAGGTGTTTAGTACGTGTGTGTGTGTGTTTGTCATTGTATTTTCTTTTTTTTTTTTGAAAATTTATTATAGTTTGTTATATAGTTCTTTACACCTTTTTAAATATGTATATTTTGAACTTTTTCATATTTTCTTTTTAATTTTTTTGTTTTCTCAGTTTGTGCAGTTTCTTTTTTTTTTGTATAAAAAAGTTTTGAGCCTTTAGATCTTGTAATTGATTTAGTTCTTCTTAATCATTTCTCAGCGTAACAACTGTTACCAAACAACTAAAACCGAACAGAAAAAAGACGAACCCACCAAACAAACGCGTTTTATGTCTGTTTTTTTTATAACGTAGCGCGCGCCTCTGGTTAATTTCATATTTTATTTTTTTTTTGAGAATTAAGTTTAATAATCAAGTGCGTGTGTGTGCGTGTAACTTCCTGTGTTTTTGTGTACAACTTCCTTTTGTGTTGTCTACCAACGTTCCTTTATCTATTACATTTTTTAAGGATACTTATTAGTTGTTAAATATAAAAATACAAATATGGTAATGAAATATTTTAAATTATTATAATAAAAATATAAACTAAAGTAGATATGAATCGTCCTTATACACAGAAAGAATTTCCGTGGACTAGTTTTAAGGAAATATTCGTTGAAGTAATGAAGTTTTGAAAATTTTTTAAAATTAATGGAAAGTGTATGAATTTTCGAAAAACCATAGGAAATTTTTCATAAAATTATACGATGAACTGCATTAATTTGATGAAAATTTCAAAGGACGAATTCCAGAGAAACTCTATTGAATTAATGTAAAAATTCATAAATAGCATACAGATAATTCTGACAGTGTAAGAATTTTTGTAATTTGTCAATCACAGTAAGGAATTTATGAATCATATAATAATAATATGAAAGCAGTTCAATATTGATCATTAAGAATAAATTTTTTATATTTAAGAAAGTTCACAAAGAATGATGAAATCGATTTATTAATACAAAATTATAATAATGATGCGATATCATTTATTGCCTTATTTTTTGTATGTTAAGGTTTTATCTGGATCTTGGGATGACTAATCATCAAATCGGTAAAACTTTTTGCATACTTTGTTATCCCCACAGAGAGAATTCTGCTGGACGAGCTTTAATAACATTTTTCAGTAAACTAATGAAGTTTTATTCACAAAATAAATTAATAATTCCTAAAATTTGATGAAAAAGCTTCATTTATTTTATGAATCTAGTTTTCATGAATTTTTGCAATTGAGTGTAGGAATTTTTTAATAAATAGAATGAAATTTTTTACATTTTATCAAAAATTCCATTAATTCAATGAAAATTTTAATGGGCGAGTTCCAGTGAAACTTCACTCGTTTTATGCAAAGATTAATTAGTGATATGCAGGTAATTCCCTCAGTGCAGTATTTTTTAGTTATTGAAATGCAATAGGCAAAACTATGTAAACAATTTTATAGATTTTACCAAGAAAAAAATATTTTATTGGCTAAACAACAACCACTGAAAAGGTTTCAAAAGCACTCGAATTAAATGTACTACAAATAAGATCGAAAATGTTAAATATGTTAACCAATTTTTCGCCGGCCGGGGATTATAATCACCAGCGGCGAACACACCAAACTTGAATGTTTTTTATTTAATTTATTTTTTATCAATTATTATGGGTCCTTTTTCTTTATGATATACAGAAAAAATTTACAAAACTCTAATTAAATTGTTAAACACATTTCTCATACCAAGTTTTTAAATACAAAAGAAAACTTTTTAAAAAGGCACCAATAAAGAAATTTGTAATCCAAAAAACGCTTTTTATTTACAGTTCAAAAATATCAGTCATGTTTATATATTCCGCCAATGGTGATTATAATTACTGCTACTTTTCCAGAAAATTACAAAATTACTTGACTTTGAAACTTAGAATTTCCTTAATTAGGCTTAGAATAGCTTTGATAAAAATTTATATTAATATATGGAGACGGGAACTGGTAGCGGCGAAAAATGGTTTAAACAAACATTATAGTATTGTAATTTCGTTTGTAAGTGTACTTGAAGCTTTTCAAAATGAATAAAAATTTTAACAACGTTTTAACTTTTTCCAAAAAGTAGCCAGGAAAATTTTTTAAAATAGGTTGCCAACTACACTAATTCTGCGCAACAGGTTCCGCTAGCACCGATTCCATGCAAATATTAACGAAACCCGATTAATGGGTCTTATATGTAAGGTATAACTTCCATATAAGATCTAGAAAAACTTCCAGAACTGATTCTAGGGCAATTGCTGCAACTTTGATGCTATAGAAGCGGCTGCTTTTGAGATAATCAGAATTGACAGTAGAAGGAGTTATAAAGGAAAAGTACCCTGGAGAATGTTTTACAATCGGTTACTAACAACACTAATTCTGTAACTGGTTCCACTAGAATCGATTATGTGGAGCCTGTCGGTGGAACGGGCTCCGGATCCAGAGGTTCTAGAAATATTTCCAGAACTGATTCCAAGGCAACTGGTTCCACTTTGGGGGCTATAAAAGCGGTTGCTTTTGGGACAATTTTAAACAAAAATCATTGGTGTTAGAATTTTTTCAATCGGTAGCAAACCACACCTATTCTACAACTGATTCCACTGCAACCGATTCCATGGAACTGGTTCAGGAACCAGTTTCTAGGATCCTATATGGAAGGTATGACTGACGTAAAATCAGTTCTAGAACTAGTTCCAGATCTGATTCTAGCACAACCGGTTCCACTTTGAAGCTATAGAAGTGGTTGCTTTTGGGACAATTTCAAACAAAATTAATAGGTGTTAGAATCGACAGTAGAAGGGGTTGTAAATGAAAAGTAGCTATTCTACAACCGATTCTTTGGAACAGAAAATTTTCCTGGGTAGCTGTTCTAAAACTTATTCTTTGGAACAGTAAAAATTTCTTTTGATAATTAAAATTTCTCTGAAAAACTACACTGACAATATATTTTCCATAATCGATTGAGGTTTATTTGAAAAGAAATAAATAAAGTTTGTTTTCAATTAAAGAATTAATTAAAATACATTGAAACATATTGTTTAACTTTTTTTAACAGTCAATAAAAAAACAAACCCCAAAAAATATGTATCGTCTATAGGAATTGATATTTTCAGGCAAATGTTCTATTTTTAGTTTTATATATTTGGAAAAAATGATTTAAATAATTTCGTTGTTTTCTATTTAAAAACAAAAAATTCACATATTTTTGGTTTTCTTTTTTGTTAAAATATTTTGTTTATATATGAGAAATTCTTTACTCATACAAACATAGCCAATAAAAATATGAAGGTGTCTGTTGTGTGTAGTGTGTTTTGGAAATTCAAACAAAAGAAAAACTTTCAAATATAAAAAACAAACCACAAAATCGTTTTTTTTACGTTTTTTTCAGTTAAAAGTTTATTTTTTTTAACAGACTATTCAACTATTTTTATTTCTTTTATGGATTGTTTAAACAATGTTTGAAAATAAATAGCAAAATGGTTTGAATATAATGAAAAATCAGTAGTCTTTTTTTTGATTGTGTTTTCAATTAATTTAATATGTATTTTAGGTTGTTTTTAATGATAAAATATTGTGAGTGTAGAAGATATTTTGAATTGTTTAGTTAATATTATTTTTAAGATTTTTTTTCTTGAATTTGGTATTTTTAAACGTTTTTTTTTTGTTACTTGGCAGATTTAAGTGCTCAAATTTGCATGCTTTTTTGCTAGTTGAAAGAACCCTATGGGAAACGGACCTATCACAGGACACGTCACGTGACTGGTCCATTGGGACCCGGACCGATCCTCGGACCGGTTCTTTTATATGAAAAGGACCGGTCACTTTAACATGGGCTTGTCATAGGAGGGGGTGTATTGCACTTTGTGACATGTCGCAGGACTAACGCAAAAGAACATGCCACAGGACAAACGCTAAAGAACGGGTTAATGCCTTTCAAAATTGATTTTTTTTGTTTGCAAATATCAAATTTTACATGCCATAGCCGAAATGGCCATTAAAAATATTGGGAAACGCAATCTGACTTTTTCGCTGCTGTCAAAAACGTTCCTGCATCAAAAGGGTTGAAATTTGGTCTATAATTTTTAAGTTTAATTGAAGTATTTCTCCGAAGTTTTAAACAAATTAGACTCAAACGATGCGTATTAAAAGCTATTTACGGTAAAAATTACGAAACCTTTTTGGAGGGACTTTTGGATACATTTTTTGTCGATTACAATAATTTTTGTAATAATTACCCTACGGGAAATTTTAACAAACTGTCACCGAACTGGCCCCTTTATATGAAATAGACTGGTCATTTTTCATGGCGTTGTCATAGGAAGGGGAAATTGACCCCTTGTGACATGTCACAAGACAAATCCTAGGACAGGTCCCTGAACTTTGTTTTTTATGAGAGTTCAGTAACCTGTCCTAGGATTTGTCTTGTGACATGTCACAAGGGGTCAATTTCCCCCTCCTATGACAACGCCATGTAAAAGTGACCAGTCTATTTAATATAAAGGGGCCAGTTCGGTGACAGTTTGTTAAAATTTCCAGTAGGATAGTTATGCAAATTAAGCAAAATCCCCGAGCAAAAAATTATTTTTAGAAATTGCATTTGGTGCGGAAGGTTTTTGCCAAAATGACCCGAAAAGATGATTTTTATTATTAATTTAGTATTGTCTATCACGTGGGGATAGGTTAAATTTTTGTCAAAAATGAGTCATAACCCTAGTGTCAAACTATTTTGTTGCCAAGCCTGAGTACAAACAAAACACACTCCTATGCACAATTTAAAACGCTAGTCAGGACCTAAAATTACCCTTCAACAAATTTGTAATTTTTCCCGTATTAAGCTCTTCAATGCGCTTCGCTTGAGCGGATTTTAAAGGACACACCTAGCAAGACACACTCCCATTTAAAAATACCAACAATTTAGGCATTTGTTTTATCGTAACATAAAGAATTTCAGTCCTTAGTCAATTTCTACCCTCAAAATATGAGACTGGTCCAATAAGAAAAAAATATAGATTCGCTAGTTTTGTCTCCGCAATCAGATATCCAAATTTCAACCCAATTGGAGTTCTATATTGGGAGAGTTCCATTGTAAGTAAAATTATTTAAAACTTAAATACAGAAAATTTAAACGAATTGAATTTTTTTCGTACACTCTAATAAATTTTTGTTTAAATTTATTCTATTTATAGTAGGTAACTTTTTACCTATTATAATGTCTGTAAAATTATTCTAGGTGTGTAAATTTTAAATCGTACACACATTGTGAGTAAAATTCATACACACAATATGTGTAAAATTAAGCACAAAATGCTTGAGAACGCATATTTAAATTTATAAAAATATAGATAAAATTGCATATATTTTCATGCAGTCTAAAATTTTTTATATTAAAACTAGAAATGAGTGCATTTAACACAATTTTTATTAAATAAAAATAAATTAAAAGGCACATTATAATTTTGACTGTATACTTATACATCCATTCCTTCGATTATACTAGTTGTAGTCTTCCAAAATCCTTTCTCAGAGCAATACCACAATACAATGTCCATCAGAAGTGTGCTCTTGTGAATTTCTTGAAAAAATACTGTATTACCGGTACGAATTTACGTGCTGTTACGTGGGATGTAACTTAAGACTGTTGGAGTTCTTACATCCCAGGAATGGCAATAGATCATTATTGGTAGCACTGGTGGTTTTGCAAAATGGCTTGGAATTAGAGTCACTTACAGTACCATCAAACATTGATTCCAACATACGATTGCTAAGAGGCTGTATAAAGAGGGAAAACTATAACGTTACCAACAATTATCCTAATTTTTGCATTAAAAATAAATAAATTGAAACAACAAATAAAATCTAATATGCCAATATCATATTAGAATTTGGACTTGAGGTAGAAGAATATTCTAACTAAATATATGTAACGTTACCTTTATGATAATATTCCAAATATTTGCAGTAGGGAGAAGGATTTAATCATCAGCAAATACCACATAAATATGAAATTTTTTTCGATGAGAAGAAGCAATTAAATATGTGCTCGTTTTTATAATTTGTTGTTTTTTATTTTTTATTATTTTTTTTCTCATTTTTTTTGACAAGTTTGTTGTTACCAATTAATGTTCGTATATTTACACACTTTATGCCTAATATTTGTTTTTAAGCACAATATAGTAATTGAGCACACAAAATGTGTATTTTTGAATACAAAAATGCCTATTAATACCTTGTGTGTGCATTTTTGTAGACATAAATGTGTATACAAGAATTTTACACATTTGATGTCTAAATTTAGGCATTTTGTGTGATATTACTGAAAAATGTACTTACTTTATAGTAGTGAATTTACAAGCATTTTTTAGAGTGTACATACTTTTATTAATCATAGGGTAGGTACTTTCATACCGGTCTTGTTTGGACCAGTCACGGGGTAGGTCCTTTAAGACTGGTCTATTTGTACTGTTCACAGCGTAGATCACTGGGTAACTACTTTCAGACCGGTCCCATTTCCACCAGTCCAGTGGTTGGTTCTTTCAGAACGGTCATATTTACACCGGTCACAGGACAGGTCACGGGATAGGTCCATTTGGACCGGTGCTATTTGCACCGGTTACGGGACAGGACCTCGCATTCAACTCACCCCTCTTTTCCCACAGGGAAGTTAGCCCAATTTTGGCACTAAAAATAATAACGGGTTACTTTTCTACAGACTCAAGTTTTACAAATACGGAAATTCCTTGATTCGATCAGCAAATTTCCCAGGAAAATTTTTTACAATCGGTAGCCAACCACACCCATTCTACAACTGGCTTCACTGCAACCGATTCCATGGAACTGGTTCCAGAACCAGTTCCTGGGATCCTATATGGAAGGTGTGGGTGCGTAGAGCAACCGGTTCCACTTTGGAGCTATAGAAGGGGTTGCTTTTGGGACAATTTCAAACCAAAGAATCGGTGTTACAATCGACAGTAGAAGGGGTTGTGAATGAAAAGTTGCTATTCTACAACCGATTCTTTCGAACAGAAAATTTTACTGGATTGTTTTTTGAAGGACATACTGAACGAAAAATTGTTCGTCTAGTAAATATTTGTAAAAGTTTTTAAATATTTTTTGAAAAAAGTGCTTTGAAATCAGTCAGATCATAATACAATATATTGGGTGAATAACTTAAAAGTGCGAAATTCGCAACAGATGGCGTGTCATTTACACATGGTTTGTGTCTTTAATAACTTATATCAAGCTTTGGAGGGTTAACAGCTGTCATTTATATTCACTTAGTCATTGAAAGAAATAGTGTAAATAATAAAGCTTTTTTTGCTTCGATAATAACAAATTTTGTGCCAACAAAGCAGGAAGTTTCGCTTTACTTTTTCAATTTGAAAAAAAGTGCAGTTGAAGCACATCGAAGCTTATCCTGAAATGTTGCTTGAACGCTATAACAAGGAGTAATTTTTGCATCAAATCATTACTGGCGATGAAAAATGGATCCATTACGATAAACCGAAGCACAAGAAATCATATGTAAAGCCTGGCCAACTAGCCCAAACAACACCAACGCTGAATTACCATGGCGCGAAGGTATGGTTTGTATTGTTGCCACCAGGAGGGTCCTATCTATTATGAGCTGCTGAAATTAGGCCAGATGATCCACAATTAATTCTTTTGAAGCGAGCATTGGCCAAAAATGCTGTCACTGGAATACGCTTCACTTCCGAACTGGTATCTGAAATTGGCTTGATCCGATCGTGGCCTAAAAAAGTGAGCAGTTCTTTTGAAGCGGAATCCATATGTTGCCAGAAAGATGGAAAAAGGTCATAGCTAACGATGGCCACTACTTTGAGTAAATTTATATTGTACCAATGTTCCACAATAAATGCCGAAATTTTTACAAAAATTATGCATTTTTAAGTTACCTATACACCCAATACTTAGGGTTTTTAGTATTGTGCTAAATGAAGATAACTAAAGTCTGTATTAAAATCAGTGTTTCAACTAAAAATTTAAAAAAAAATAATCAAGTCGATTTGAAACCGGTTTCATAGATTTTTTACTGATGAACTCTTATTATTTTAAGTGTATTATTGCATTGCTCCTTCAATAGATAATAATATTGTTTACTATCCCGAATGGGATATCATATACGATATCATCTTCAATATCGGCTGGAATGACGATAGTATGACGATCGTTGTTGCAGACAAACGATATCATTAAGAAAGGCACAAAGCTTATCGTTTTCATATCATAAGTGATTATTATATATGATAATAAATATCAACTAGGCGGTATCGTTTCCATATCGTAAAGATTTCATGGTTTATTGGAATGTCATAAAATTCAACCTTAATTCATTCTTAAGTAAATGAATGTTATTTTAGTTTGACTCAAGATCATAAATTAATATCACTTTCTGTTTAAATTATTTTCAAATCAAAGAAAGATGATACAATTTTTACAAGTAAATTACAAAGAATAAAAATTATTGAAAAAATTCGATAAGACCAGCAAGGCAGAATGCGCATTTTCGGCTTTCGCTACAAAGCCATCATCAGTGCCTTTCGCCTTTGAGTGGGTTAATATTTTGATATTCGTCTACTTATATGACTGTTGAAAGCAAATCGAGTTTGTTATCAACAACTCAACTTAGACTAACATCAACGAAATTTAACAATGCTATTTTTATCCTTTTGTTATTATTACTCTTTTTTGCTTTGAACCTTAATTCTTAAGATATCTCAGCTGATTCTATTCAACTCTGTGTATGATAAACACAGATGTTTGAATTACAACGAACCGTTAAATTTAAATTTAAATGTATGTTATTAAATTATATTTTTGCACCGTGTCAATGTGTTTTTAAGATGAATTGGGGAAATGTTTTTAGTTGATCTGTTATATTTTTAAGTAAATGAATGTTATTTTAGTTTGACTCAAGATCATAAATTAATATCACTTTCTGTTTAAATTATTTTCAAATCAAATTTTCTCTGTTATTTAAATTCGTTAAAATATACAAACTTTCACCAAAATATTGTAGGATTAAGTAATACCCCTATATTATTTATGCACGGAAAATTTGCCTGTAATCCCGGGAAGTTCGTATCTTTATTCCTGTTTCCCAGAAAATAACAAAGTCCGGGAAATCCTGAGCCCTAATCTTAGCTCAACAGAAAAATTTGTTAATTTAACAAAAATTTTTCCTGCTTGTGGGCTTAAAATAAACCTGTTTGATTTCGACATATTTTTTGTTAAATTTGACAAACCTAAACTTAGGGAAAATTTAGTAAAACTCTATTATTGTTTTACTGAGTCATAAAATTTTTGCAAATTATAGGGTTTCTGAATCCTCTATTTCTTCTAACGGCTACTCCAAGTAAACTAATTTTTGTCAGAGATATGGGCAATTTTATAAAATCGAATTTTTTTATTAAAATTTTCCAAGGTCCATTTTTGGATAGAGTGTTGCATAGGTAGGGTGGGGTAGTCAAATTTTCGTCCATCACCTTTACTTTTCGGGATAAGAGTTATTTTAATAAATCGATAGGGGAAGAAATAGCGCCATCTTTAAAACTTCGGATACATTGGTAGCGCTATGTACTGGTTAACCTCTTCACTACAGATTTTGTTTGGCTAAATAGTTTTTGACCAAACTTTGTGTAAATTTAAACCTGTGTCCAGTAATTTTTTTATTTTTGTATCTTTGTCGCGCCTTCTAGCGAAGAAATTTTGGCTAAAAATTCAAACTCTTACAAGCTGCCCGGGTTTAGATTGTTTCTAATTTAAAATTTTGTGTTATTTCAGTGACAAAACCCTATACAAATAAAGAAGTTTTCGACAATATTTTTATCCCGATTTTTGAGAACTTTTCAACCACTTTTTAAAATTTTTATATGGCAACCTTGGTGTAAATATTTTTATTAAGGCCCTGTGCGAGGTGGCTAAATTTGTTCTAAACTAAATACAAATTGACAAAGGGTTTTAAATTTCTTCGAAATTTGTTTTAAAAAATTTAATAATTTCTAAGAAACTTGTAAACCTGAATTTAGTTTAGCCAGTTCGCACCCACCCTAAATTCAATAATTTTTAGAACAAAAATATAAAATTTTTTTATAAATTAAAAAACGGGCTCATATATGTAAATTTGTCATTTTATATAGACGCAGTCATCAAGTATCGGTCAAATTTTGAAACAATATGTTTCCGGCGCCGTTTGTGCAACATATTGTCGGTAAGAGTTTGTAGTGTTTTTTTTAATAATACGATATCCTCGAAAAGTTAACAAATTTAATATAGGTTAGAACCATATTCTGGTTTTCTATTTTTTTTTTATGTTACGGAAGAAACATCACACTTTATCCCAATCATCTAAGATGATTCATAAACAGTCTCTTCATACGATATACTTACTTTTAGACCTTTTGATTGACTTATTATACTAAAACCTTTTTACTACTTGTTTCTTTTCAGGATGAGCTTAACAAAGAACAAATTGTCCGTAAGTATAGAGATCAATAAAAACGTTGCTAATTTATTCGCATAAATAAAAAATAACATTTGCATTCGAGCAAAAACTACCTTACGAAAAAATGAGTCTTGTTATCTACCCTCTATAATATAGTACAAACTTCTTTTATATAGGACGTCATTTTATGTGATTTTATATTGGACGTCGAAAATGTTATGTGATATGTTAGTTTACAAAAATATTAAAAATAATAGCCGCATTTTCCAATCACTTGGCTTTAATAAATCCCAAAAATAGTTCAAAAAGTGCACACCAGATGGGGTTAGATTGTTCCTATTTTAAAAAAATTTTCTGTCCGACACTTCTTCAACCCTAATTTTTATACCCTACACCACTATGTGGTCAGGGTATTATAAGTTTGTGCCGATGTTTGTAACACCAAAAAATATTGGTCGTAGACCCACCTTATAGTATACCGATCGGTTCAGATTTTTTTTTTATTTCGATTTAACGATGTCCGTCTGTCCGTCCGTCCGTCTGTCTGTCTGTCCATGCAATCTTGTGCGCACTCTACAGGTCGCAACTATTAAGATATTTTGATGAAATTTGGTACGCAGACCTATGTTGGCCCAAGGACGAACAAGTTTGATTTTCGTGAACATCGGTCCATGTTTAGACCTAGTGCCCATATAAGGGTCCTACCAAAATTATACTGTTTATACGCTGCAGGTCGTAAATATTAAGATATTTTGACGAAATTTAGTACACATACCTACATTGGCCAAATAACGCAGCCTATTGATTTTGGTAGACATCGGTCCATGTTTAGACCTAGTGCCCATATAAGGGTCCTACCAAAATTATAATGTTTATACGCTGCAGGTCGCAAATATTAAGATATTTTGATGAAATTTGGTACACAGACCTATATTCGCGCTATAACGCAGCCTATTGATTTTGGTGAACATCGGTCCATGTTTAGACCTAGTGCCCATATAAGGGTCCTACCAAAATTATAATGTTTATACGCTGCAGGTCGCAAATATTAAGATATTTTGATGAAATTTGGTACATAGACCTATGTTGGCCCAAGGACGAAGCCTATTAATTTTGGTGAACATCGGTCCATGTTTAGAACTAGTGCCCATATAAGGGTCCCCCCAAAATTATATTGTTTATACGCTGCAGGTCGCAAATATTAAGATATTTTGATGAAATTTGGTACATAGACATATGTTGGCCCAAGGACGAAGCCTATTAATTTTGGTGAATATCGGTCCATGTTTAGAACTAGTGCCCATATAAGGGTCCCCCCAAAATTGGCTTGGTTACAAACTGCAGGTCGCAAATATTAAGATATTTTAATGAAATTTGGTGCGCTGACATTATAGAAAATTTTGACATAAGCCCCATTTTAACCCATTCGAATATCGGATCCAAACAATACACCAGACTGGTGGGTATTGTATAGTCGGCATGCCCGACTTTAAGCTTTTTACTCGTTAATACTGAATTCGATGATGAAGGATTTTACTTTAACTTTTAATTACATTTTATACAAAACAGCGATAAACAGTCTGGCTTTTCAGTTTTATCTAGTTTATTCAATTAATCGACTTTTTATTTTAATCGATTAATCGTGCAAATAATTATTCGGGTTTTTTTCTTAACCGGTTAATCGAACAAAATTTTAAAATTAATCGATTAATCGAAAAAAATTTCTGTAAAATAATATGCATACACTTGGTGTGTTTTTAATAATTTTATTTAAAAAAGGAACAAAAATAAATCCAGTAACTCTTCTGAAATTCGTAAAAATAAAAAAAAATGTAATAATTAAGATCAAATTTCTTTCACATATTAAAATTTTCTCTAAATCTGGAAGAACCACACCGCAATGAGTTAAAGAAGAATATAAGACCCCGTACATTAATTTGTATCTCTTTCGTAAGCATTGAATACATTAAAACGTAAATGTAGAGAGGAATTCTTTTGAGAATTGATTTTCCCACTACTTTTCCGTACCTCCATCCCTTTATTTTTTTTTTTTATTTTATTAATTCAGAGTGCTCACTAAACAAGCTTTATTTCATTGAGCATTAATTATAATTAATAAATTTAATAATCATTAATTACAATAATTATTAATGCTTTCATTTAATATCAACGTTTAAAAAGTCGTAAAAAATAAATAAAAATTTATTATACGTAAATAGATACCACTACTTTATTAGATAAGTCACAACAACAAAGTAAATAGATACCACTACTTTATTAGATAAGTCACAACAACAAAGTAGTAATTTGGAAGATGACAAAGCAAACTGTGATAATTTTATGTTGTTTTTGTTGTTCCTTTGGGATTTAAGATGTTTATTAACGCTCTTACTTGAAAACATTAAATTCTCATTGAGTTGATGCTAACAAATATTTCTAGAAATTCTAAGAGTCGTCCCTTAATTATTTTCTTAGGCCAGAATGAAATCCGGATATGTAGAAACCTACAGCAAATTTTTTATCACAATTTTTTTTTTAAAGTTTTTGAGATTTAGCACATTTACTTTAAAAAAAAATTATTTTTTTAAACATTTTTGTAATTTTCTACCAATTTCGATTAATCGATTCATCGTATGAAATTATTCGAATTATTCGTTATTCGAAAATTGGACATTTTAAATTATTCGAACAAGTTTTGAGAATAATTGTTCGATTAATCGAATAACGATACCCTAGTTTTATCACTTCAATTTAAATTTTTACACAATTGAAATATTCCACTTCAATATTTAATATTCACTAATTGGATTTAATTAAATTACTTATAGTAGAGTGAAGAATTGCCAATTCTATCTCAGCTATTTACCCATGTCCAAGATGGAAAATATGTATTTGGTGATTTGTAGTTCTTTTTAAACATATTTTATACAAAAAATTTAAGAAAACCCTTTTATTTGTTAGTTTTACAATTTTTTTCTTTCTCATTTTTATTTTCATTCGTATTTTTTTCTGACATTAAATTAACAGAATGTTTCAAATATTTGTGCTTTTATTGTTATACTTGTGCTTTTATTGTTATATGTAAACCCAGATAAATAAATCCAGCTTTTGTTTTGGAGTTAATAAATCCACTTTTTGTATGAAAAATTCTAAATCCAGGTGATTAAAAAAACGCTTCATATATGCATTAGAACGTACCATATTACAGGAAAAAAAAAGAAAAAGTGCGCCATACACCCTCTAATACGAAGTAATTTTGCAAGGCAGAATAAAAAAAATTTTTTTTTGCCGAGGTCGCCATTTTACATATTTTCTTTTTGCTGGGGTCGCCATTTTACATATTTCGTTATATCTTTGGCATTTACAGTCGGATCGTAAAGTGTAATACATCGATGTTTTTCTCTCGAGCGGACCAATGTTTTTCTCTAAGGGCCATTGACCTCAAGTATTCCCTTCTAGTATTTACCCATCAGATCTCCGTTGCTGCAACCTTATTGTACAACCCTAATGTCAGAAAATTAAAGCTTGCAAAAATCATTAAGCTTTTGCTAAGGAAGTTTTTCGCTAAACCCAGCAGATTTTTTTTTATTGCCAAACGTAGGGGTCGCTTTTAAATTTTTTTTTTTCATTGGATTTCTCCTTTATAGCATAACACTTGTCTTCTCGAGGCAAAAAATCGATATATCACACTTTAAAATCCGACTTTAAATGCCAAAGCTATAACGAAAAATTAAAAAAAGCGACCCTACGTTCGGCAAAAACAAAATTTTTTTAATCGCCTTCCAAAAATACTCCATATTGGAGGGTGTACGGCGACCTTTTTTTTTGAGGAACGGTCTAATATGCATATCAGGGTGCTTAAAAAAAGTAAAGTTTGGAATTTTTGAAATCTTATCCCTTAAATATGTTTATTTTTGTGCATTTTTTTCACAATTTATTTATATTTTTTAAAAATTATTCACAGGTTTCGACAGCGCTTTTTTTAGTTTTTCTTAATTTAATTAGATTTTTAAAAAATCATTTATAGGTCGTGGCGCACAGTGTGTCCAAAAGCACTTTTTTTGAACAAATAACATTTCAGGCCACAATTCTTAGCCGATTTTCGAATTTTTTTTTTTTGTATTTGAATTTACAAAATTTAACACACATCTGTAATGGCCGATTTTTAAATTTCAATTTAAAATATTTTTCTTTTTTTTTTTTTCTGTGAATGTCGGAAAAAATTCATTAATTTTCTCTCAGGAAAACTTATACATATGTATAAATTAGGGTCATTTAATATATTTAATTAAATACATTTAATTAAAGGTATTTTAATCCTCTATCGGTACCCCGAACAAACATTTTTCATTTATTTGTGTCATTGAGTGTGTAATATGTTTTCAAAAATCTTGGAAATAATAATATTGCTATTGGCCGATATTCTGTGCCTGATCTTGGAATTGAAATTATTTTGGCATGCTTCCATCTTAAGGGGAAAGTGCTTGTGGTTGTAATGTGGTAAAAATATACATATATTATGAAAGGTCAAGGAAGTGTTAAAAATATTTTAATGAATTTAGGATAAATATTATCATACCCAACTGCATTCGGTTTTACTTTTTTTTTTTTTGAAAGAGAAGCAACACTCCGGAAATTCTTCCTATTCAAAGGTTTTTCCTCAACATTATTTGGTTGTTGTCATTATTACGTGAATGATTTTCAATGTGTGCATAATGCATCAATTGAGCAGTTATTGTTTATATAAGATTTTCCAATGCCAATATCACGGCTAGCCTTACAGGTACGTTTATGTTTAAAAAGCAGAGCTAAATTGTCTTGACTAGTATTCAGATATTTTGACTCATTGGAGTATCGTCAGAATGTGGGTTGTGTAACACTGTTCTATCGATATTATAATGGGAGTGTTCTGCTGAGATCAGTGAACTTATACCTAGGACATGTCCATGACAGGGAAAATTCGTTCATTAGTCGAACCACCCTTATGTGGAATAAACCTACCGCAGATGTTTTCCCTGATACTTAAAATGCAGAGAAAAATGCTAGAGGACATCCCCTCAGTATTGGCCTATAGTAGAAAAAAAATATTCAGATTTAGCAACTATAATTTTCTGTTTAACTTCTTTTCTTGCTGTTCAATAACCGTTCTTAACCTCAGGGTTACACATATACATACCCAGCAAAAACATGGTAATGACAGGTCATTACCATACGGGTTACCAAGTAATGATAGGTCATTACCTTTTGCATTACTTTAAAATACAAAATAATGACTTACCGATAATAAGTTATAGAAGTTCTTATAAAAAGTAAAGTAAAGTAATCACTTACTGGTA
Source organism: Leucophora obtusa (assembly GCA_949987735.1). NCBI lineage: Eukaryota > Metazoa > Arthropoda > Insecta > Diptera > Anthomyiidae > Leucophora > Leucophora obtusa. Next base: position 63,330,520 of record OX465299.1, on the reverse strand, counting down.
ATTTGTTAAATAAGTACTGATTAAGTACTTTTTATATTAAAATTTTATTCATAAATTTGTTTTGAACTAAATAGGAAATTTTCCAAGGTAAAAAGTTTTTTTTGCCAATATGAACAACTATCCCGGTGAAAAATTTCCATATATGAACATTTATGGTTCAACCATATATGTATGGATCCGAAAAATGAGGTAACACCTAAGTATATGTTAATAAATGGACATATATGAACATATACATTTATTAAATATATGCGAATACATGCGAACGTTGCTGTTCTTTATTATAAGGTTGTACTATAGATATAAATTTATGTATGACATTCAAATTAGGCGCTACATATGTTCCTTTTTTTATTCATGGCATTAAATATAATTCCATATTTATCCAATATGGTTCCTTTTACACATATTGAAAAATGTATTCTTCCAAATATGTTCATATACAAGCCCCGTTTGCATAAATTGAATAACATATACTTTCATATTTGTTCATATATGAGTGCCATTTCCATATATGAAATAACAGATGCCTCCATATATGTCTGTATATGAAATCTTTCTCCATATATGGAATCACATATACTTCCATATATGTTTATATAAAATCCATATATGTTCATAAAAAATCCATATTTGTTCATATGTGTCCAAACATAAACCATATATGGACATGTTTGAGCGAATATGAGTATTTTTCACCGGGATTTTACAATGTAGGGTAACCACTTATTTCCTAACTTCTGAGTAACCACTTATTCTATCTTTGTGAGTAACTACTTATTCTTTCTCTATGGGTAACTCATATCACTTTTTTTGTAAGCGAGAGGGTTATGGCCACCCATGAATTTTTGGACATCGCGAACAAAAGTAATGTTGCGAGTAAATAGCCTGGTAAGTAATGAAACCCTTTGTGTGCTACTTACTCGCTTAATAACTCGGTAATGTCTGTTTTTGCTCGGTAGTTGTAATAGGTTGTCTTGTAGGAAACACATTTGGTCATCAACGGATGCATTGTAGTAAATACTGTTCCCATCAACCAGACGTCATATTTTAGAAATAAATCATTCTTTGTTGGGACTGGCCCTTAAATTTTATATTTTTAAGAAAAATTCTAAATTCTTTCACAATATTTATTTGCAAAATTTATTTGAAAATCAAGTTAGCATCTGATAATGTTAATATTTGGAACAAATTAGAGCTACAATTTAAAACATTTCAATATCTACAAAGTTGTATATGAAAATGCATACAATAAATACATCGTGTAATCAAAGCAAATAAATTTAAAAAAATTGTATTTCGCAGAAAATACAATAATATTTAGTATATTATACATTCTCTACTTAATCACTTGACAGTAAACGATTAACAAGAAATTAATAAAACAAAAATAAAAAACAATGTACAAAAGATTTTAACTTTTAAAACAAACACCCACGTCCACATTTAATTGTAGTGGACATTATATTTGTTGTAGATGGATAGACAGGCACAGCTGGATTGTAGACAAGCTACAGGCTACACATTTGTATGATTTTGCATCAAAGCAAATCATAAAAACTTACACACAAATTGCAAAAAGAAATAAATAAATATCTAGAGGAATTACGCATGACATGGACCCCCAAATGCAAAGTGATGATAAATGTTTTATTGAAAGAACAGTGGGTATTTGAAGGGAAATTTATGTGTTTTGTCTAATAGTGTTGCCTAGTGATGATGAGTATAAATATTGTTAGGTTTTACCGTTTAAAAACGTGAATTTATTTCCTTTAAATAAACCGGGTTCTTTTCTATTGCAATCAAAATAACCATACAATCTTTTGTTTACTTTTGTTTGCTTATTTATTTAACACTTTATTACTTTACATACAACAGTACAACACACGCAATTACACAATTTCTAGTGCGCAACTCACTTAAGAAGGTTAATATACAATTAAATATACAAATAATAATCAACTCAGGTGACAGCCTTTTTATAGTTTCACTTCCATGGTGATAGAACGAGGTAGAAAATTCCAGTGGTACTAAAAGCACATAACATTATACTAAAATGTAATGACGGGTTTAGTAAATCCGGTTTCTCGGGATATTTTTCTTCTAAAATTCCAGAATTTTCTGTACTAGACTACAATATATTCAGTTTTAGATATATTTGAGAAAACAATTTACATGCGTCCAATATGTTCTTTTGTTATCTCTTTGGAAGGATGTAAAAATTAAATATAAAAACTACCTATCTGAAAATGAATATGCCACATGTAAACTACTTAATAGATTTCAATACAGGAAACTACTAACTAAAGAGTAGGGGTATGGCTTTCAAAAACATTATTTTGTAGTCACCGTGTTGCAGTTCAATAGGGTGGCAAATTTTACTACCTCGAGGATGAAAAATTTTTTAAGGCTTGTCAATTTTGTATCTTGTGCTCAATTATTACGACTTAACTTCTCGTAATCCACTTTACGAGATAAACAAACTAAAAATGTTTTCATGCCTTTGCTAGCTCTTACACATCAAAGCTAATTTAATTTCAAAAATCAAAATTTGAGTTTTATGTACTGATATTTTTATTTTTTTCCAACAGAATCTTCGCAGTTTAAGACAAAAATCCAAGATTCCAATTTATGGGCAGAAATTTTATAATTTTACATCGGATTTGAAGAAAATTAGGTATAGCTTCTTTGGGTCCGATTTATTTTAGTTGTACCAAATGTAGTGCCAATTGGTCAATATATGACAAAGTTTTCATATAAATTTATACTTTTGCTTTGATTGAGGCACTATTTAATTAGGAAACTATATCCAAATTTTTACTAATTTTCACCAAATTTGGTACACTCCAAATTTTGTTCGTAAAGGATGAAGAATTAGATTGCCCACCATAAAAAATTTCCGCCCATTTCCTCTTTTCAAAAAGTGTTGATTTATGAATGGTTTTACCAAATCAGACGGTTCACATGCAAAAGTACACAATTCTCGTCCCGTTGAATTTTTGTACCTTATGAAATATCTAGGATTGTGTATTCCAATCATAATTTTCTTGTTGCGAATAACTAATGAGTTGGGGTGCTGCCCACGAAACAATTGTATTGTCTATCATGCAAATTGTCAACCATCTTGAAACAACAAATAAAATCTAATATGACAATTTCATATTAGAATTTAGACTTGTAGTAGAACAATATTCTTACTAAATATATGAAACTATAGAAAGTCCGATTAAACAATTTTTGTATTTTTTAATTCAAAAATTAAAATAATTGTTAAACCTTGATTTATTTAAAAATATTTTTGGATAGAGATAACTATTACAAAGGTTTTGTTGCTGGGCTTAGTCAAAATTTTCTTCTATTTTGTTATATTTCTCTTACGGGGAAGACATTTTATGCAATATTCTACGATGTTGATAAAATTTGATTTTTGTAGCGATTTTATTAATGAAGAAATAATGAAGTTTAAGGTCCTATATATGCATTTAAAACATTGTTTTTAAAGTCCTTTTTTTCTTTGTTTGTGCTTGTTATAATAAATCTTGTGTTAATCAGTATTTTCACAAAAAATTTCGTAAGAATAAGAAAAATTTAGTTAAACGGATTGCTTTCTGACTATTTATAGTTTGTAGCCCACTGTTGTTCATATACTACTACTTCATATTTTCTATAAATTTACAATATTTGTATGAAATTCCCAGCAAAAAAAGAGTGTACATAAGCAGTAGAAGAAGCAATAATGAGCTCGATATAATTCTTTTTTAATAGAAAGCCTAATAATTTTAACATTTAGTTGTCATAGGAGGAAAGTACTCCTACTTCCATATTTTTTCAGTACTTTTTGAACGAGTTCAAAGTAAACTCTATTTCATCAATTGAAAATAAAAAAAAAATAGAAAAACAAAATATAGTTTTGTATTTTATTCTCTTCAATAAAAGTGCTTATTAAACAAGAGCTAATTCAATATTTTTTTTTTCACAGGTTCATAGAAAGCAATTTTTCATTAATTTAATTTAATTTAATTTTAGAAATTTAAAAAATTTTAAAATACCAAATTTAAATAAATTAAGTCGGGCATGTCGAATATATGATCCTACACCAGTCTGGATAAAAGCAAACTAATGTTTGGATTCGAACTTTGAAGGGATTGAAATGAATACTTATGTGTTAAAAATTTTTTATAAAATAAAAAAAAAAAATAGAAAAGCAGTAAGAAATTCTGGTTTTACATAAGAGAAAATCGGACATATAGCTCATATGGCCACTAGTGTTATATATTGACTGTTTTTACCCAAAATAAGCAGACTTCGTCCTTAGACCGATATAAGTCGGTGTTTCAAATTTCATCAAAATATCTTACACACAGGAAAAAAATTGCCAACCGAATTGCTAAGCCTATTTTGGTTGCTACAACGAATAAATTCGGTTGGTGAAACCATATTGGAATGTGATTCCTAAATATTTTGGGTATTGCAACTAAAATTCAGTTGTATAAACCGAATTTTGTTCTGATAACCTATATTCAGTTGCACCAACCTATTTTAGTAGATGTAACCGAATTTCAGTTGGAAAATGGCATATTTTTTCTCTGTGCGTGCCAATAATATTTGTTTAGCTTATTTTGAGAGGCTTAACACTCTATGGTAACAGAAAAACTCTTACCTATTAAATAACGGTAATTACGCCGACCAAAAATTTTTTAAATTCGTAAAACCAATTCGATGACAAAATGTTTCAAATTTATGTTTCGTTTCAATTCTTTCAAGAAAAACATTTATTTAGTAGAATTCAAATAGAGATACTTGCCGTTAGTGGGAACTAAAATTTAATATTACCTGAGCAATTATTTAGTACTGGTTTAGTATCAAATGAGCTTATATTTGATAATACAAAAATTGTTGACAACTGCGTAAACTGAAAAGGAAACACATGCTTAATATATTTGATTAACAAAATTTGAGATATGCTTTACTTTTTTTTAACTTTTTTGTTTATTTTTCTTTAAATTTTGAATAATAAAGGAAAGTGACAGAAAACGATGTCGTTATAACTTAAGCCTAAACCACATAAACGCAGTAACGACCGCAGTGCGACGTTTTGTCGATAAAGCAGTTTTTTGTATCTTCTCTATTTGTCACTGCCGAGAAATTAGAAAAGTTTCTAAATAAACAAGAGCTGTTTTTAAACAAAACGCAAGAAGAACTTTTTAAAAATATTAAATCGTTTTCGTGAAATTCAAGAACAAAGTTTGACAGCACTGCCACTGTCCACTGGCACTTTCACTATGTGGTTTGGGCTTTAGGGGGTAATTTTCTAAAACACTTCGGTGAAGTGTTGCGTTATTTCTACAGAAATTGTTTTTGTTACAAAAACAATTTACATTGAAAGTTTCCTTCACTTCACCCAAGTGTTTTACGAAATTAGGTACTTAATTTATTGGGGATGCCATAGCCCTGGAATTGAAAACTATCAATTAGTTTAATAATTTAACTAAGTCGGTCATGACTTTTATATGCCTCAATACTTATTAATTATGTCATCTCTTTGTTTGTTATTGACACACACTCACTCGTTATGCAAAGCAAAAAGCAAACGACCGAAGTAGCTGATAGGCTATCATGTTGTCTTGAACGTCATTTAAAACGTCTTGTGCGACCCTCTAGTGCAACGGTTCCCAAAACGGTTCCGCGCCCCCCCCCCCCCCCCCCAGGGGTCCGTAACAGAATTCCAGGTGGTCCGCGAAGAGTTCCGACAAAAAACATAAAACAAGTTATTAAAAATTTTTTTAATAATTTTTAAATTATTTATCAACATATTGATTTGAAAAATGATTTTTCTTTATTCCTGCTTAAAATTGGACGTCATTTAAAATAAGCAGGTGCTTTTCTTAATTTTTTACTGCTGAATTTTAAATAAAATAAATGGGTTTTTATTTAATTTAAAAAAAAACCTTAAAATGATCTCTTAATGAATTTTTAAATAAAAACTTACTCTTAATATAGTTTACAATTTCTAATTTGAACTGGCTAAACTACCCATCAAAATATTGGTAATGACACCTCATTACTATCTGCATTACCAAAAATGATATATCATTACCTTTTGCATTATTTTATAATATAAAATAATGACTTCCTAATAACGGCCTATTGTATTCATTGTTTCTAAATATAAAATAATGACTTACTTGTAATATTTTCAATAAGTACTTTTTACACAGTTAAATTTTATACATTTTTAATTATTATATGTAAATATGTTTTATGTTTAAATTTTTATGCCGAGTCCTAAAGTTACACACTAGAAAAAACTTAAATTTTTCTGAATGTATTTTCTTAAGCTAATATTATTTGCTTAACTCCTTATTTTTAAGAATCAAGTAAGCAATCGGATAACCACTTATAATTAAACTTTTTGTAAGCATGTGTGTAACCACTAATTATTTAAAATCTCATAACTACTTATTTCTCATTTTTTCGTAAGCGAGCGGGTAAGCGTGACTACTTATAAAAACGACCACGCCAAACAAAAATAATGAGTTTAGACGCCAAAAAATAAGTTGTGCGGAGCTATGAATTTCTATTATATAACCACTTATTTGGTAATGAAAGATTTTGCTGGGTAATTCTAAACTAAATTCAGGTTTACAAGTTTGTTTGAAATTAGAAAATTTTTTAAAACAATTTTCAATAAAATTTTAAGCCTTTTGTCAATTTGTAAATATTTAGTTTAGAACAAATTTAGCCACCTCGCACAGGGCCTAAATTAGTGTTTCCAAAAAACCCACTTTTTTAAAAACCGGTTTGTCGGTTAACCGAAAATGGACTATTAACCGACTAAAAATAAAAAATCATTAAAAACACCGAAAAATAAAATAAACAACAGGGCTAAATCCCGCTTGATGGTTTGTATTAGTCCCCAGGTGACTGGGAACTTATACAAACCAAAGATTAAATTCGGCTGTGCCGAGTCTTTAGATACCCTCCATCCTGGTGTTTTTATTCGGGGATTCTACTAAGTACAAACAAGTATGAATTATTACCCATTTTGTATTCGGTCAATCCACTGTGCAACAAATGTGTATGATTTTTTCCACCACTACAAGTAAATATTTCAGTTTAATCTTGTTTAATCTCATTGCTGCCACAAGCAAGATTCAAAATTCCCAAAAGTGTAGACGAAATTACCCAAAAAATATGAAATTATAAATGACTTCAATTAACATATTATTACAATTTGAACTCCGGAAAAAGAAATTTTAACAAACTGTCACCGAACTGGCCCCTTTATATGAAATAGACTGGTCACTTTTACACGGCATTGTCATAGTAGGGGGAAATTGACCACTTGTGACATGTCACAAGACAAATCCCAGAACAGGTCCCTGAACTTTGTGTTTTATGAGAGTTCAGTAACCTGTCCTAGAATTTGTCTTGTGATCCCAGGACAGGTCCCTGAACTTTGTTTTTTATGAGAGTTCAGTAACCTGTCCTAGGATTTGTCTTGTAACATATCACAAGGGGTCAATTTCCCCCTCCTATGACAACGCCATGTAAAAGTGACCAGTCTATTTCATATAAAGGGGCCAGTTCGGTGACAGTTTGTTAAAATTTCCCGTTAATTTTTAGTTAAGTTGTTTTTTACTCTACCAAGAAGCTTTGTGTTAAAAATAATCAAAATCAGTATTGCGGTTCAAAAGATGTGATTAAGAATTTTGGTGCAAATTTTTCACTTCAAATTTCAGTACATTTAACAAAGCAATAAAATGTACAATTTTGTATGGAAAATTTCAAAGTGTCCTCACATTTTCACTCAGAACTTTTGAACAGCTTCACCGATTTTGATCATTTTTACCCCAAAGCTGACGGGGGGAATAACAATTAACCTGGCTAGTAATAAATGGTCAAAAAGTAAGATACATTTTTTGGGGTCCTTGGACCCAGAATTTTTAAACCCAAATATCTCTTTTTCAAGAGCTAATCTAGAAAAACGGCTAGAACCACTGGATTCTGCGTACTCAAATTAGGTTAACCCACCGGGTGCCCCGCTTTTTGGATTTTTCAACTAGCACAGTGTAATTAATAAAATTAATTTTTGACATCCGCAAGATTTTGGGTTGGAATTTGTATGAACCAACATATTTTAGCAATTCGCCACTTATGTTTCTTAATTTTTGAAGGCATTTTAAGCTAAAAATAATAAAATAAAAAACCGGTTAAACGTTGAAAATAAACCGGTTTTCGGTTAAACGAGATTTAAGATTTTCGGTTAACCGGTTTGCAAAAAACCGAAACATGAACAAAAAACCAGTTTTTAGGTTAACCGGTTTGGAAACACTAGCCTAAATATATTTTTGTTTGTTCCGATACTTTTACATTTTTCTAGTATTTGCCAAAAAAATATTTGGGGTTCCGTGAGCTAGTAGAAATGTCTCAAGGGGTCCGTGAAGCAAAACTTGGTGGGAACCGCTGCTCTAATGTGAACAAGTCAATTTTGTGCACTTTATATGGGCACTAGGTCTGTCTGTCTAGGTTGTCAAAATATCTTAATATTTGCGACCTGCATCGCAGAAAAATAAGCAGATAGATAGACGGAGAGATGGACATCATTAAATCGAAAGTGATTCTGAGTCAATCGGTATTCTGATAGGCGGGTCTAGGTCCAATATTTTGTGGTGTTCCAAACAGCAGAAAAAATTTATTATACCCTGTGATTTAGGGTATAAAAATTAAATGTCAGACAGAATTCGAAAACCGCGATCATCAGTTTGGAAATAAGCTGTATCCAAATCACTTCATATAATCACTTTTAAAATTCTTTTGAAGCAACAATTAAGTGGATTTTTGGATGCTGTAAAGAAATAGTTCCAAAAAAGGTGTTAAAACTTTTCCAAGTTGCACCGAGGACACAGATTCTTGCTTACAACCGAATTTGTTGCCAATCGAATGGTTCGGTTGTGGTAACCGAATTTTTCAGTTGTGGCAACTGAATTCAGTAGAGTCAATAGTCATTTGATAATGGCAACAGAATTTATATTGCCCCAACAATAATTCCGTAATCACAACTGAAATATTCTGTTGTCACAACCGAAGCATTCGATTGGCAATAAATTCGGTTGGACAAATCGAAAAACTAGTTTTTTTTCAATTATTCGAACTAGGCGGTTAACCGGTTAAGGTATTATTCGAAAATGCACTTAAATTGTTTAATTGTTAATTCGGGTCAGTTAATTAACAAAATTGGCGATTAATAGGTCAATGTAAAATAAATGCATTTATTTGTTTTTTTTTTTTTTATCAATAAAAAGCAATTTTTTAAAAAAATATCGAGTTAAGTTGGGTGCATTTGTTTATAAAGTGTTTGTTAAGGATGATTTAAAGCGCCCTGAGATATTTAAAAAAATATGCCTTAGAATATTGGGGAAGAATATATGGACTCTTCTAATAGAAAATGTTTTCAGATATGTTCAGAGGAAGTAAAATCTTAGAGCTAAAAGTGCTTATGCATAATAATTTGAAAATCTTATTACACGTTTATAAAATGAATTTTGTAGGAAAATTTTTTTTTATAAACCAATTAGAAATTTAAAGAGTGATTATGAATTTGACCAGAATTTTTCCATCGAAAATATAAGAGTTTAGCTTTTGCTTAAAAAGCTTTTTTCAACTCAAATAATATCATGTAGGTTTTTCTAACACTTTTTATGTAAATATTAAAAAAAGAATGAAACAAATAATTTAAACTTTTTTAAATATAAAATAAAAATCACAGAGAAATTCCTAAAAAAGCCAACGTCATAATAGTTTAAGTGATTCTAGCTGAAACTTTCATGTATTCAAACAAAATTTCTCATATTATAAGGTTGAAGAAGTTTCAGGATCTGAAAATTTTTAAAAGGGAAATAGTTCTTAGAACCGTAATCAATAATAACACCGATATTTCTTGTTTCGAACTTCTAAAAGCAACCGGTTTGGTTTTTTGAAGAATTTAAATTTTTAATTTCAATTTTCAAACAAAAATCATCGGTGGTAAAACCGAAAGTGTTGTATAATGGGTTACAAATGAAAACCGAAAGTATAAAAAGTTAGAAAATAATTATTTCTAACCAAGACGGGATCTCCTAGAACCACTTCTGGAACTAGGTCTAGTTCTACTCATAGAAATAAATCTAAAAAATGGCGGAGAAAGTTACTGAAAATTAGTGAAAAATTATGCTGCAAAAAAACTGCTAAAATTAGCAGATTACTTTTGCTATATATTGGTAATATAGGAACAGCAAAAATAAAACTGTTAAATATACACAATTTTAGTTATATTTGAGTTCAATTTTTTATAATGGAAAATAGCAAATTAATCTGCTAAAATCAGCAAAAAATTTTGGCAAATAATTAAAACCTTTAAAATTTTCGAAGTTTTTTTTTCGATTTTTTTTAAATGCAAATAAAAATGCAGCCATTTGAAAACAGCAGTTTACAGTTTTTTAGGAAATATTTCCGCTGATTTTAGCAGAATAGACTGCTATTTGCATTTAACTAAATTTATTTTAAAAATACGATAAATGTTATATACGAGTAATATAACAGTTTATTTTTGCTATTTTTAGTCTACTAATACTTAGCTAAATTTTGTGCAGATTCTACAGTATAAATTGTTATTTTTAATAACTAAAATTTAACTTAAATATAACTAAAGTTCTGTAAATTTATTTAACTAGTATTTAGCAAAAAAATTTGCTAATTTCAGCAGTTTTTTCTGCAGTATCATTTTTAACAAATTTTTAGTAACTTTTTCTGCTATTTTCATAGATTTATTTCTATGGGTGTAGTTAAATCTTACATTTAATTTCAGGTGAAAGGCTTCAGGTTCCGCAAAATTGGTTCTAATGGAACATGTTGTAGCATTGATTTAGTTGGGAACCAATTATATATAATACACGCCAACAAAAAATTATAAAATTCAAAACCATGACGCCAGAATGTAGTTTTCTAAAGTTCTTTGATATGCTGAATCTAAATCTGTTCCATCGCATCAGGAAGTACTATACTTTCACTTTTGTTGAAATACTAACCTAACATGGAGAAAACACACTCTTGTTTTATTTTCAGAACTTTGCTTTATCAGCAATACGTTGCTTTTCTCAAAACTTATTTGAGCATCTGAAAGTACTATACTTTCACTTGATAATTCTCTTTTATTAAAGAATTTAACTTTCCTACAAAACCGTTTTTGCAAATATTTCTTAAACTATAGCTAACTTTAAAATTCAAAGGCCATATTCGTTATCTCCGTCCCAAAGTCTATTAGAAATGATGTGTCGAAATTGCGATGCATCAAATTTTTCTTATTTTTTGTACTGTGTTATCTATCCTAAAGCCTTTATGTATGGCGCCTGCTTTGGGTTGCTTGAAAAAATTTATCTAAAGTCTTTAGAATCTCCTTGACTCGATTTTAGAATAATTTGATGATATTCTAGTTCATTTTTGTTTTTTCTGAATTTTTCTTTCCATTTTTCAAAGCTAAGAAAATTAGGTTTTTGAAAAAAAAATCATAATAAAAATTTAACCGGTTAATCGACCTATTTGAACCAATTGTTCGGTTTGAATTTGAATTTTAAATTATCGGAATCGGTTAATCGAATAACCCAATTGAAAGCACTAGGAAAAATACTCTAACAGATACTTTGGAAACAATGAAAAAAGTGATTTGTAAAGCATTTATTGCTGGGTTGTTAAATAGAAATATGTTGCAAATAGAAAGGTGCAATTACTGTGAAAAGGTATTTCATAAGAAATGACACATTTTGTCTAGATTATGATTGAAAAGATTACGATAGATAAAAAAAATTGAGAGCAACACGTATACACAACACGTTTAACAAGTGAAAGGTATAAAAAAGTTTTACTAAAAACATACACACATTTTTTCTTCTCTTTACAGTACTTCGCAATGCCTTCAATGCATTTGATCCGGAGAAACAGGGCTACATTAACACCGAGATGGTGGGTACCATTTTAAGTATGTTGGGCCATCAACTCGATGAGGCAACTTTGGCGGAAATTATTGCTGAAGTCGATGAAGATGGTTCGGGACAAATTGAATTTGAAGAATTCACAACATTGGCAGCCCGTTTCTTGGTTGAAGAAGATGCTGAGGCAATGCTGCAGGAACTCAAAGAAGCCTTTCGTTTGTATGATAAGGAAGGTAATGGTTATATAACAACTGGTGTTTTGCGTGAAATTCTACGTGAATTGGATGATAAACTCACAAATGAAGATTTGGATATGATGATTGAAGAAATTGATTCTGATGGTTCTGGTACCGTTGATTTTGATGGTAAGCTTAAGCATCAGATATAATAATGCAGTACTTGTAATCACTTATTTTTCAATTACTATTACAGAATTCATGGAAGTCATGACTGGTGGTGATGATTAAATTTAACTTACAAATTCTTCATATAAAATACCAACAAAAATATTGTTTAGCAAAAATAATGTTTGAAAAATATTTCAAAATTCTTATTTTTATAAAATTTATCTTACACTTTAGAAACATCTAAAATAATAATATTAATATTAAATTTAACTACATATAAAATTAATAAAAATCTACAACAACAACCACAATGAAACAAATTTGAAATCAATCATTTAAGAAAAAGAAATATAATGGCACATTTAACTAAATTCGTTTTTCATTTTTTTCTTTCTTATTTGCTCATACAGTTTTTTTCTTATATACGAGTAACAACATATTAAGACATTCTAATTCCCTTATCCGTCATGACATTTGACAAATATATATGGCAATTTGTCAGTTTTATGTCTTTATTTACACTTGTTATCTGTCAAACTTTTTTTAATTCTTTAGTTCAGTTGACACAATCTTTCTATTTGTTTATTTTATAATTTCCGTAATACGTTGTGTTTAAAATGTTACAAACACACAAAACAAATGTTTATAAATTAAATTTTAATAATTTAGTTTTTTTTAATCTGTTTGAAGACTTGTTTATTATAATATTTATTACCGTTATTGATACAATTAGCAAACATAACATTTTGATTTATTATTTTCAAAAGATTCAATTACCATTGTTGAATAAATATAAAAAAAAAATGTTAACAAACTAGCCAGAAAAGGCGAACAACAACAATTTTAAAATGTAGTTTTAATTTGTAACACTAGTTTTTATACTGACGGTTTACGAGTTAACTATTAGTTAACCAAAAATGTTCTTGTTGTTTTACATATATTTTTTTTCATTTTGGTTTTGTAATAGTTAAGTTAAAATTAACCCTGGAGTATGAGATCCACCGTAATTTATATGTAAATTATTTAATTTAAGAATTTGTTAAAGATATGTCAATAACATTATTATCGGAATTCAAAAATTGTCAATTCCGGTATTTACTTCTTGTACTAAAAAATTAAAATCTCATCGTTTGTCAAAAAAAAAAAAAATGAAATCATTAGATGTAGGTTTTGCTAAAACTCACAGCGTATGAGCAATATAAATTATATAATATCATATATACACGCCAGCGCACTAGAGCGTACCACCTTATAGGCAAAAAAAAAAAAGTGCGCCATACACCCTCCAATATGAAATATTTTTGCAAGGTTTCAAAAAAATTTTTTTTTATTTATTTTTGCCGAACGTAGGGGTCGCCATTTTACATTTTTCATTATATCTTTGGCATTTACAGTCGGATTTTAAAGTATGATACATCGATGTTTTTCTCTCGAGGAGGCCAGTATTTTGCTTTAAGGTCATTTTGACCTCAAGTATCTCATTCTAGTAGTTACCCACCAGATCTCAGTTGCTACCACCCTAATGTACCACCCTAATGTCAGAAAATTAAAGCTCGCAAAAAATCATTAAACTTTTGATAAGGAAGTTTTTCGCTGAACCCAGTGGAAATTTTTTTTATATATTGGTTGCCGAACGTAGGGGTCGCCTTTTTAAATTTTTTTTAATTGGATTTTTACTATATAGCAAAACACTGGTCTCCTCGAGGCAAAAAAAATCGATATATCACACATTAGAATCCGATTTTAAATGCCAAAGCTATAACAAAAAATTAAAAAAAGCGACCCCTAGGTTCGGCAAAAAAAAAAAATTTTTTTTTGAAATATCCTTCCAAAAATACTTTATATTGTAGGGTGTACGGCAAACTTTTTTTTTTGAGGTACGGTCTACAGCGCACAGTTCTTTGTTCCCATATAAGGACTGGACAAAAATAGAAGGAGTGTAGACAGAGTTTTGAAATTTGGTACATTGACATAGAACCCCTTAGTTAAGAAAAATTTTAATTTTTGGAAATATCGTGCCAAGGATACGCCCATCTCCCATAGGTACTGAAATTTAAAAATATTATATTAGCTACCTAAACGGACGTAAAATTACAAAAATTATCCATTGAGATACACATAAAACTGGAAACGTTTGTGTCAATTTTTATCAAAATCGAAGCAATTACTCTTAGTCCTGCCATATATCCTTTATTTTAAATTCTTTATAAAACCTGCAAAAGTTATCCGAAATTTTGCACGTGAATTGACATAAGGTCAGGCCATATTTCTACCAGATTTGGGTAAAATCGACTAATAAAAAAGGCCTCTCATAAAAAATGAGTTTTAAACGCTTAAAATGATTTTTCTAAAACAAAAAAAAAATTAAATAGGATTAAAATAGGAATCCATGTGAATCCTCAAATTAATATATAAGGTATGTTCAGCGAACTTATGTAAAACACTACGAGGAATATTTTTGTGGAACATTTTAACCTTCTAGCTCTTCAATTAAGGGGACATTTTTGGCCCCTTTTTAAAACGGACAAAAACGACCCGTACGTTGAAGAGTTAGAGGGTTAAAATGTTCCGCAAAAATATTTGTCATGAAATTCTACTATAAGTATTTTAAGAGATCAGAATTGAAAATTTAACTTCAGTGCCAGTAATAAGTAAAAACTTAAAATGTGTTTAAGGGTTAATTTCGTACTTATTCAGAATTGGCGCTCAAATGTCCCACAAACCTGGATTTTAGGGATAAACCATGATAATCTTCCATTTTTGGTATACGATGTATTCAGTTAACTTATATAGAACACTACGAGAAACATTTTTGTGGACCATTTTAACCCTCTAACGGGTTACGGGTCTTTTTTGTCCCTCTTTAAAAATGGGCCAAAAAATTCCCTTTTATTGAAGAGTTAGACGGTTAGAATGTTCCACAAAAATGTTCCTCTTAGTGTTTTTAGCAGTGATACTTTAGTGAATTTGCAAAGTTTAAAGATAGATTTTTGTTATCAGCTGGTAATTTAATTAAAAAATTAAACATATGTAGCTTTTATTACGTGAATGAGATATAAAAAAGAGTATTTAAAAAAACGTTTGTTTTCTGATTTCTTAAAAAAAATTGGTATATATTTTTCTTAAATATAATAACTAAAGGTCTAATCCTAACAAAAAAAAAAATAATAATGAGAAAATCAATTAACATAATTTTTTTTAATATATTATCAAATGTTGGTAATTTTGAGGATTTTAACCAAAAATAAGGTATACTTAAGTATTTATTAATGAAATAGATAATGTGTTTTTGCCAAAGTTTATACTTTTTTTTTAAATAATATTAACTTATTTTTTTGAAAAAAAACTTTACCATTTTATTAAAATCTAAGAAAGTTGGAAATTTTTTCGTAACACTTAAAAGATGAAATTACAAAAATACATTTTTTGACACTTAGAATTCTTTTTTATAGTTAAATTAAGAAATTGGTTCTTTTTTTATTTTTTCTTATACAAAATTATAAGAGCGTGACAAAAAATTTTTAATTTTTAAATCAATTAACATACTTTTTTTTAAAGTCCAATTTAAATTTTGATATTTTTAGGCTCCCAGCAAAAATATTGTAAAAATTTAAAGAATAATTTGATATGTTAATTGCAGATTCTTTAACAATTTTATTATATTTTATTGATTCGAATATAGTCAAATACTTAAAAAATTAAAAATTTTAAAGATACATCTAAAAGTGAATTTTTACCAATTTTTTTTAACATTAAAAAAATTCATCTTTTTTCATTACATTCTATATTAAAATTTTAGCGACTTCTAGTGTAGACAGAATGAGTTATACCAGAAAAGATAATATTTACAAGATTATATGTATATAAAAAAAAATTTTTTTCTTCGAAATCGGAGACACAAATATGCCATTATGAAAATAAATATGGTCTGATACAAAAAATTTGTTTTTAAAAAAGTTGTTGGTTTTAAAAAAAATTTATTTCTAAATAAACAAGAGCTGTTTTTAAACAAACCGCAAAAAGAAATTTTTCAAAATATTAAATCGTTTTCACGAAATTCAAGAACAAAGTTTAACAGCACTGCCACTGTCAACTGGCACTTTCACAAATGTGGTTTGGGCTTAATTATTATGATCGCGACATATCAAATGTAATATATTTTTAAATGTACATTACGAATACGAAATCCTTGATAAGTAAATTTCAAAAGTATAACCAATTGGATTTTTCGATGACACCGTTTACAGGTAGTTAGGAAAATACTTCAAAAACTTGAGTTTTTTGAATTTTCAAAAACTGCGAATAATTTATAAACAAAATTTTTTTTACATTTCGTTTGCAGATTCGTAATCTTTGTTAAAATAGAGATCAGATTTGAGAAACTTGCATACTTGTAGGCATAAACAACCAGATCAAGATCATTTAATATAATATATAATCATATATAAAAATATCTTACATCATACAACCAAAAAATTTTTATAGGAGGGCATATATCATTATATCTCAAAATATATGGCTTAAATGAAACCATATGTGATCATATATTATGTTATATATGACAATAGATCTGTCATATCCCATTATGCATAGCATATATGGTTGGTATCTAATTTTATAAAAGACAATATAAATACAAAAATATATGGTTATATAAGGTACAACATAAGAAACATATAATTATATATGGCTATTCATGACAAAATATATATTCACATATTATAAGGTAAAACAAGATATTACTATATAATATATATTAGACCTTGCGTAGCTAATATTGGGTTTTTTATATTTTGGAATTTTGATTGTGGGTAACGATGAAAATATGCGATTTGATGCCAAAACTGATGTAGCAAATTTTCAGGTTGATCGGATGGTGTCAACCCGTGCCACAATGAGGTCAAAGGTCAAAATTTTAAAAAACCACCAAAATACTCTATTTTTTTGCATTTGCTTTTTGATATCAAAAATAAAGATTTTATAAGCGAAATTCTAAACAACCAACTTTTCGTTCTTCTTCTTAATTTGGTTTTACTGTAGAAAATTTTAATTTTTTTTCATTGATTATGAAGCACATAATTAAGCTTCCTTTCTCCGCAAAATTATAGCCTTCTACAATAAAAAGTTTTGATTTCATTACTTAATTTCGTAAAATGTCGGAAAGTTTTTTTTTGCTTTTCTTGTAAAATAATGAATATGTTTGTTACGCCCTTTTGCATTTCAGGTAACGATATGTATTTCTACCAACAACTATTATTGAAAAAACGGTAAATTTTGTTTGCTTTGAGCTGTCGTCAACTGCATTTTTGTCTAAAAGTACCGTTTTTTCCGCTCTGCTACTGAGCACATAGCAATGCTGTTGATATGAATATGTAAAATTTTGTCATTGCGAATTTAAATATTGTTGAGAAAAGTGAAGTTTATTGTAAAATAAAATATTTTGTAACTTTACATAATTCCATGGCTCAGAAGAAAAATTTATCGTTGGAACGGCTTCGATCTGCTGACACAAATGTGTACTTGATTGGTAAATGTGTACCTAAAATAGTTGGTGTGAAATTACCATCAAAGCAGCAAGTGCTTCAGTGTTTTTTTTATAATGTGCGTTGTTAAAGAAAGTGCAAGATTAGTGTTAAATGAAATATTGCCTTTTTGGAAAAAATTACTTTAAGGAAAATTTAAACAATTTATTTGACATTGTCCACGTTGACACTCTGAAGCTTATAAGTATACAGGAAGATAGAGACTTCTTAATAAAGCAGCGAGAAAATGGGCGTGTTGGTAGCATGACTTGTGTCGATCAAAATGTCACAAATAAAGAAAAAAGAAAGGCACAAAGATTGGAAGATGAAAAACGTCGAAAAGAAAATTATGAAAAAAGAAAAGGCACTTCAGGTAATTATTATGTAGTATTTGGAAGCAAAGTGTCAATTTTTTTTTTGCTGTTCACTTAATTTCATGTGTAGACTTAACTATGGAAGATGTTGAATTTGAGAGTGATGAATCGGGAGATGATGTGCAGGCGATGGATGTAGAACAGACTGACAACATTCCAAGTTGCTCTAGTAAGCCAATTCGAAAACGTGGAAAAAAAGAATTTTATTGACGACAAAAAAGAATTTTATTGTATGGATGCTGGCAATATGTCATCTCCAACACTTTATCAGTGCAACTGCTAAAGCGTTGGGTCACAATATTGAGGATCTTGTCCTGAATTGCACAAGTTTGTGTGAACAACGTAAAAAATATCGTCGGCGTCATGGCAAAGAAATTGTTGAAAATTTCAGGTAAGTTTTTTTATTTTGACCAAGTTATAAATTTTGCTTTGAGCTTAAGATTTTTTTAGATACCTGAAACATTTGTTTTGCATTGGGACGGAAAGCTACTTCCCGCAATTGCTGGAAAAAATAAAGTTGATCGCTTGGCTATTGTGCTCACGTCGGAGAACGTTGAAAAATTAATAGCTATCCCCATCATTGAAGATGGAACTGGTGCTGTAGTCGCTCAATCAGTCTACGACTATTTGTTAAAAATGAATATGCTGAATTCATTAGAAATGATATGTTTCGATACAACTGCTGCAAATACTGGCTCTCATAGTGGTGCTGGAACTTTATTGGAACGCAAACTGGAACGCAGCTTATTGTGGTTACCATGTCGCCACCATATTGCAGAAATTCTCTTAAGAGCTGTATTTGAAATCAATTTCGGAAAATCAAGTGGTCCAGAGGTGACGATTTTTGAACGTTTTGCACGGGAATGGAGCACACTAAATTCAAAGGGATAGAGCACTTGTATGCAGGATGAACAAGTTTTGAGTGTCATATCTGTCGAGGAACGCGAAACAAGGAAACACTTTTGTCTTGAATATTTAGCGAAAGTCCACATTCGGCATGATTATAGAGAACTCTTACAACTTGCATTTATTTTTCTTGGTGGTAGCATTCCCAATTTCACATTTCGTGGAGCGACATCTCATGCAAGATTCATGTCCAAGGCCATCTATTGTCTCAAAATGTATATTTTTAACGAGCACTTTAAAATGTCTGCGAGTCAGTTGAATGGAATTCGTAATACGTGCATTTTCTTAGTAAGTCTCTACATCCCATACTGGTTTAGAACCGCAAATGCAGTTGAAGCGCCACCACCACCACCTTCACTTCTTCTCTATCCACTTTCCAAAGGAAGCAACACGTTAATTAATAGGAAGAATTTCCTGAGTGTTGCTTCTCTTTTCAAAAAAAAAAAAAAAAAAAAAAAAAAAAAAAATAGAGATATGCAACTAATAAAGGGGATTATTGGGTATTTTGATAAAAAAATATCTACAGTGCTTTTGCAAAAAAATTCGGAACCACCTGTGGTATTTATCAGAGGAAGCAGTTGCACTTGCCTTTTTTGATCCACATGTAGACTCACAAATAAAGGAATAGATGGTTTTGGCGTTGCAAATAGATTCCGATGAAGACAATCATATCGGTGATGATGTTGATATTTTCCCTTCTAAAAAAGTGTGTGCAAGCGTTGATGAATTGCAATTATTCACATCCAAGGATTTAAGCTCTTTTGTAACTCCTAAAACAAAAAAATTTTTTTCTCGTCTGGAAATTTCTACGGATGTCTTATGCTTTGATCCGTCAAACTGGCCTAAGAGCGAAGCATTTTGTAAAGGGGGACAAATCGTAAAATGCGTTACTGTTGGGAATGATGCCGCCGAAAGAAAAGTCAAACTAATAACTGACTATAACAGATGCTTAACACACAACGAAGACGATAAACAGTATTTGTTACACATTGTAGAGGGCTACCGTAAGGACTTCCCAGCCTGTACAAAATCTTCAATGATTTAAAATAAAAATAATAAACCTATTAATGAAAAATTAAAGAAAAAAGTTTTTAACGCCAGTTCTAATATATATATAGTCATATATTATATGACTATATATGAATTTTTTTGATCGGCAAGTTGAATTTTTACTTAAATCTTTTCGGAAAATTTGTAAATTTTAACTGAGATATGTATTTCTTTGCATAGCTAAAAAGAAACAAAACGCGAACTATACACAGAGAAAAAATTTGCCATTTTCCAACTGAAATTCGGTTACAATTACTATTATTACAACAAAATTCGGTTTAAACAACTGAATTTTAATTGCCATACCTAACATATTTACGAATCGCATTCCAATGTGATCTCACCAACCGAATTTATTGGTTGTAGCAACCAAAATAAGCTTAGCAATTCGGTTTGAAATTTTTTTTTCTGTGTGTACTTAAAAGTTACTTCATTTTTTAGGTTTTGATTTCATATTCCTTTTCTGCACATTAATTAAGACTAGATAAAAAATTGTTACTATTATAGCGTACAGGTTAAGAAATAATTCAACTTAAAATTAACCCTACTTTTTGTATAAATTACTCTAGAGACAAATTACTAATTCTTAAAAGATAGCTTTTTCTGCTACCCCTAAATAAAAGCAGATTTAGCTGAAACTAGGCACAGAGAGTTTTTAAATATTAAGGAATAGGGGCAAGATTGTGGAGATCGCGAATTCCAACTTTCATGTGTTTTTTTTTGGGCCACTCAACTGAACAGTTATAAAAGTTAAAAATTAATCAAATTGGTTTGAAATCCGTTTGAACGATTTTTTACTAACGTATGCAGTAATTTAAATGGAATATTAATGGTACTTTTGTATTTATTTGAAAAGTATTATCTAAACAAATATTTTTATTTCGCAATGGCACTTAAAATGCAACTGCAATTTTAGAATCAATTTTTCAATTTGATTATTCAAAAAATAACACTTAAAGTTAAAAAACCTATTCAAAAATTCTCTAATTTTATAAAAAGAATCAATGGTCATCAGGAACATTGCCTTGACTATCTGCTACATAAAATTCCTAAACAAGAAGCTGCGAAAAGTTTGCTAAAACGTAAGTTTCGTCGTCCATTACACAATATTAAAATTTTTGAAAAACAATCTTTTTAAGAAGTTTTGCTCATTTTTTAAACCTAATTTTAGCTTTAACTCTGTGCACAAAATGTTTTCGAACATTGAACGCACCATACCACTTCGCGACAGAAATGTTTGGAATCGCCCTCAATAGTTCCCCAACACTTTGGCTTTGGTTTCATTCCTCGGTCCTCTTCCTTAGCAGTTCAATACTTTATTTCAATTACGCCTACTTCTGCAGCAATTTTTTTATAAGTCTACAATCAGGGCTTCGAAGAATGAATTCTATTTGGAATGAAGTCCCTCAAAATACCATTTGATTTCTTTCAAAATAGATTGAATTCATTTTTAACCATTCATAGAGACTTCATTCTTTGGAATTCATTCAATCGAATTCAATTTTAAGGAATTCAGTCAATTTATCTCATTCGATTTTGTCAAGCTTTGAATTCAATCGTTAGAAATTCATACGATTTCTTACTCATTAGATTGGCAATTTTGGAATTCAATCACTCAATCAATTTTGTATCATTTGATTGAGCCATTTGGGAATGACATTCGATTTCAAGTTAAAAATTATGTTATTTATATATATATTTATTCTTTTTACTCCTGCAAGGAGCATAGGGCCGCAAAATTATGTTATGTTATTTTATTACAGTAAAATTAACAGATAGTACATTTTGGGCTGAATAGGGGAAAATATTTTTTTTTCGTCGTAGGTTCCCATTTTGGGTTTAATTGCGGGTCAAAGTTAAAACAAGGACTTATCCGTATCTCAACTATTTATTTGGACAATAAGGAAAAGTAATTAAAATTGCTTTAATATGACATAAAAATTTTTAATATTTATTAACCCACTAAGAGCCGGTTCTGGTTTTTTTTTAATTTTTTGAGCGAATTTTTCGGGAAAAGCATTTGAATATCAACAAAGTGCTTATATAATAGTATGATTTGTCCACATATAATTGTAGCTTAGATTACAAGCTTTAATTCTTGCTTTACACCAGTATACGGGCATAGTTGTAAGGGGTTTTAGTTATTTTTTTTTTAAGTAAAAATTCAAAAATCTCTTCGAAAGTTTCTTGTTCCTAAATGGGTTAACTAATTGGTCTTAGTGAAAAATATTTCTATAACCTTATAACTGACATGAATTGTTTTCATTTAATGTAAATGATAAAAAAGTAAAAGTTTGGCCCTTAATAACTGTGTTGTTTGGTGTGTTAAAAGGTCGAGCTATATCTTAACTGAAATGTATACGTCTCGATAATAAACTAATAAGCACAAACTATATTCTAAATTCTTAAAATAAAACTCTTTTTTTAAAAAAAGAACCTTACAAAAATTAAAAATTTTAAACTGGGCCGTAATGGGTTAATTGATTTAAAATCTTTAATGTCACATGAAAGATATTTAAAATAACTTTCCAATGGTGCACATTAGACTGCACATAAAAAAAAAAAGTTCGCCGTACACCGTCCAATATAAATTATTTTTGCAAGGAGGTTTAAAAAAAAGTACTTTTATCCAAAAAAGGTACCTTTTTCCAAAAAAGTATGTTTCCAAAAAAGTACCTCTTTCCAAAAAAGTACCTTTTTCCAAAAAAGTACCCTTTTTAAAAAAAAGAACCTTTTTTCCAAAAAAGTATGTTTTTCCAAAAAAAAAAAATACATTTTCAAAAAAAGATGAAGCTTTTTCAAAAAAGTATCTTTTCCCAAAATAGTTTTTTGTCAAAAAGTACCATTTAAAAAAAAGAAAAAAAATAGAATTTCAGAAATGTACTTTTTTCCTACCTCCACTAAGATAGGATTTCTGGATATTCCTTTTTCCTAAAACAAAACTCGTTTTTTGAAAGTAATTTTTTTAAAAAGCAAATCGTTTTACAAAAGAAAATTGCCTTTTTCCAAAAAGTTTCTTTTTCATAAGAAGTACATTTTCTAAAGAAGTACTTTTCCCGAAACAAAGAACTTTTTCCAAAAAAAAAGAAAGAATATAGATTCCTCCTCCACAGGAGATCTCCACTAAAACGGGATATTTTCAACAGGGAAAAGTCCGGCCTTTTCCAAAAAAAGCTATCTTTTCCAAAAAAGTACCTTTAAAAAAAGAGCCTTTGTCAAAAAAAAAAAAAAATCAACAATTATTTTAATTTTTGCATTAAAAAATACAAAAATTGTTTTTTCGGACTTTCTATATTTTCATATATTTAGTTAGAATATTCTTCCACCTCAAGTCCAAATTCTAATATGATATTGTCATATTCTAACTAAATATATGAAAAAAAAATCTTTAAAAAAATTATTTTTCTCTTAAAAAAGTACCTTATTATACTCCGACATATACAACCCCCTCTCCCAACCTCTTAAAAAGCTATTTTTCCAAAAAAGTAACTTTCCAAAAAAATACCCTTTTCCAAAAAAGTAAAAACAGTATCTCTTTGTAAAATAATAAAATTTTTTCAAAACAATGTATCTTTTTTAAAATATCACTTTTTCCAAAAAGGACCTATTCCCAACAAAATTACCTTTACAAAAAAACAAGTTGGCATAAATTTTTTTTTGGATATTTGAATATTACAACAGTGAGTGCCTAAAAGAGGAAAACGTTCTCCTTTTTGCAAAAAAAGACCTTTTCCACAACGGACAGGGACGTTGTAAAAATGGAGATTAAAAATTGGAAAAGTGCCCCCCTTAAGGGCCTGCCCAAACCGCTGGAGGTAGGAAGTTGAAATTTGGTAAAAAGGTTCCTCCTCTGTCGTAGACATCCACTAAGGTGTTTTTGAAAATCCCTACACCGAGTGTCCGAAAGGGGAATGTCTCCCGTTGACGGCCTGCCCAAACTTTTGGAACTAGGTAGCTGAAAATCGTAATGTAACTTCCCCCTCCTGTGTAGATGTCCGCAAAGAAGGGATTTTTAGAGGGACAATAAGATAAAAGGTATCCCTCTTGACGGCCTGCCTAAACCCTTTTGGCTAGAAATCTAAAATTTGAAATATGTATTCCGTGTAGTAGGGCTAACTCACCGACAAGGTACTTTTTCGATTTTGGGACAAGAACATGGTAAAAATGGGGGTCGAATGGGAAAGATGTCCCTAATAACGGCCTGCCCAAACCTCTGAGGCAACAAAGTTGAAATTTGTTATGAAGGTCCCTGCTCTATCGTAGGAGCGAAGATGGAATTGTTGGATTTTCCTACAAGGAGGGGCAAAAAGAAGGAAAGTCTCCCCTTGATGGCTTGTCAAAACCCCTTTGGCTAGAAACCTGAATTTTAAAATATATGCCCTGGGTTATGGGCTAACTTATCAGTAAGGTACTTTCTTGAATTCTGGACAGGAACGTTATAAAATGGGGGCTCAAAAAGGGAAAGTGGCCCCTTAACGGTGTGTCCAAACTGCTGGAGGTGGGAGTTGATATTTGGTATGAAGGTTTCTCCTCCAGTGTAGACATTGACTAAGACGGGATTTTTGGAAATTTTTACAGGTAGGGTCGAAAATAGGAAAAGTTTCCCCCTTAACGGCCTGGCCAAACTGCTGGAACTAGGGAGATAAAATTCGGTATGTAGGTTCCTCCTCCAACGTAGACGTCCACTAAGACGAAATTTTTGGAAATTCCTACCAGGAAGGGTATAAAGGGAAAAAGACTTCCCTTTGACGGCCTGGCCAAACTGCTGGAACTAGGAAGCTAAAATTCGGTACGTAGATTCCTCCTGCAGCGTAAACGACAGCTAAGATTGCATTTTTGGAAATTCTTACCGGGAAGGACAAAAAGGGAATCATTTTCCCCTTGATGGCCTGCGCGAACCCCTTTGGCTAAAAACCTGAAATGTGTGTATGGGCGGGCTAACTTATAGACAAGTTATTTTTTGGGACTCTGAACAGGAATGTGGTAAAAAGGTGGTAAAAAGGGGAAAATTGCCCCCCTTTAATGCTCTCTAAACCTAAAATTTTAAAAACGAGTGTATTTGGAATGCCAACATTAAGAAATAAAATGGGCAACGAGTGGAATTGAAACACTACACAAGTGGGATGAAATGGAAATGAACGGCGAACGAGTGGTATTAAAACAGTGGGTAATGGAAATGGAATGGAAGAGGGAATTAAATTGAATGGAATATGGAACAAAATGCAATAGGGAGCGAGACGGTAGGGAATGGCAAGCGAGTGGAATTGAAACACTACAGTTAAAAACAGGAATGCACCTGAAAGGACTGGAATGGAAAAAGGAATAACTGATATCAAAACACAAGACAGTGGATGCGAAATGGAATGAAACGGGGAACCATTGGGATTGGGACAATAGATAATGGAAACGTAATGCAATGGAATGAAGAACGAAATGGAATCTGGAATGTAATGAAATGGAACGGGGAACGAGTGAAATTGAAACATTAGATAACTGGAGCGAAATGTATTGGAATTTGCATGACTCAAACTGGTGAAGTTTGGTACTTGAAATTTCGCATGTGGCTGGCTACCTTTAACATAGTCATACACCCACTAAGGCAGGATCATATATGTTTTGGGTTTTTTTTAGGGGGAGGAATAAAAAGGGGTAAAGAGCCCCTTTTAATTACATGTGCAAAGACTGTAAGCAAGGAATATGATTTAGCATTGCAGCACCTTCTACAAAAAGGTTAAACCAATTTATTAAAAGACAAAAAACCTTAGAAAAAGAATGGAATTTATATATTCCGATATATTGGTGGAAGAAACCGGCGCACAGTGTGGCATTTTCATATAGCGAGCGGCCAAAAGTAGAAGGAGTTGTCGTAGAGTGATAAAATTTGGTAGGCTTCTTTATATTGACCAGATATACAAATATTTTAAATTTAGTAAAAATCCGCGCGAGGATTCGTGTCCTTTTCATAATTAATTAAATAATTATTGTTACTTCATGCAATTTCGTGTATGCATTACTTATAATGCCCTTAGTTTTTCGAGCAAATTTTGTTCAATTCGTAGCAAGGATACGCATAGCTCAAAAATGTCCTTTTTGCGAAAAGTCAACAAAAAGTGTAAAAATATTACAAATACTTCAAAATTTGTTTGTATACAGAACACTTATGACATTTTTAAAGTAACTAAATTTTGTTTGTCCAATTTAGAGCAAGGATACTCCAAGACTAAATATATCCTTTTTAAAAAAAAAAACCCAAATATATTTCTTTGTGAAATTTTATACTGACTACGATCTTGATAATATCGATATTTTTGTTTAGTTTACAGTAAGCAAATGTTTGTCTTAAAAATATCCTTTTCGAAAGGATTCGAGTTCTCTTTATATATTCAGAAATTAGAAATATATTAATGTATAAAATAAAGAATCAAACTTCAAAATCTTTTTCTCACATGATACTGCGATATCAAAGCTACATTAAAACGCAAAATATTATTAAAAATTTACAAAAGTTTTATTAATTATTAAAAATGCAAAACAAATAATAAGGAACATTTTTAATCACTGAAGCTAATAATTACACTCAGAAAAACTAGTATTTTGGTCTACACAATTGTTTACATACCCAATTGCTACAATTGATATGTAGCGCTTTATGATTACCTTAATCTGGTGAACGATGCTACTTTTGTTTTAAAATACAAATATTTGTAGATATTTCATTGATTTTTTCGAAATTTTTTATTCCTTTATAATTATATTGGTATATTTTTATTATTCTTTAAAAAAATATATAAAAAAAAAACAAACGACAGCTGATGTATCATTAACTGCTCATAAGTAGCGTAAAATTTTTACGCTACCAAAACAAGGTAGCGCTACCACAACATGTTGAGCGGTAACTAATCAAATCGTTCAAAAGATTGTTGAGTAGCGGATTAGCAACAGTTGAGCATCTGGTAAACGCACTCATTCTTTCGATTAAGTCCTTATTAGAATAGACTATGCTTTTTTTTTTGTTGTATGATTTAATCGAGTATTTCGGAGTACCTTATGGGTTGCTTCAACGGCTTCTTCTGATAACATTCCTATAGGAATTGTACAATATTTTATTATACCTGCATAATAAACTAATATTACTACATGCCTGTCATGTATATAGCAATATTGCACTCTTAGTTTCTTTAATTAAATTTGATGTTTCTTTGAGAAAATAAGTCTGTGTTGATGTTTGTAACACCAAAAATATCGGTCCTAGACCCACCTTATATTATACCGATTGGCTGAGAATCAATTTTTATTTCGATTTAAGGATGTCCGTCTGACCATGCATTCTTTTGCGCACTCTACAGGTCGCAATATTAAGATATTTTGATGAAATTTTGTACACCGACTTACGTCGGCCCAAGGACGGAGCCTATTAATTTTCAATGAAATTTGGTACACAGACCTATTTCGGGCCAAAGTTAAAGTTAAAGTCGGTCCATGTTTAGACCTAGTGCCCATATAAGGGTCCCCCCAAAATTGGCTTGGTTACACGCTGCATGTCGCAAATACGAAGATATTTCAAGGAAATATGGTTCGTTGACTCACATGGTCCCAAGGATAAGCCTATTGATTCTAGATAGGATCGGTCCATATTTGGACCTATCACCCATATGGGCTATATTTTCGATTTTCTCTTCTTTTATGATTTTATCGAAAATGTTGACACAACTCTGTACAATACTATACAATACCCTACACCAGTCTGATTAAAAGCCAACTAATGTTTGGATCCGAAATTCGAATGGGTTAAAATGGGGCTCGTATCAAAAGTTTCTATAATGTGAGTCAGCGCACCAAATTTCATTAAAATATCTTAATATTTGCGACCTGCAGTTTGTAACCAAGCCAATTTTGGGGGGAGCCTTATATGGGCACTAGTTCTAAACATGGACCGATGTTCACCAAAATCAATAGGCTTTGTCCTTGGGCCAACATAGGCCTATGTACCAAATTTCATCAAAATATCTTAATATTTGCGACCTGCAGCGTATAAACAGAGTAATTTTGGTAGGACCCTTATATGGGCACTAGGTCTAAACATGGACCGATGTTCACCAAAATCAACAGACTGCGTTATTGGGCCAATATAGGTCTGTGTACCTATGTCCGTCTGTCCGTCCGTCTGTCTGTCCATGCAATCTTGTGCGCACTCTACAGGTCGCAAATATTAAGATATTGTGATGAAATTTGGTACGCAGACCTATGTTGGCCCAAGGACGAACAAGTTTGATTTTGGTGAACATCGGTCCATGTTTAGACCTAGTGCCCATATAAGGGTCCTACCAAAATTATATTGTTTATACGCTGCAGGTCGTAAATATTAAGATATTTTGACGAAATTTGGTACACAGACCTATATTGGCCCAATAACGCAGCCTATTGATTTTGGTGAACATCGGTCCATGTTTAGAACTAGTGCCCATATAAGGGTCCCCCCAAAATTGGCTTGGTTACAAACTGCAGGTCGCAAATATTAAGATATTTTAATGAAATTTGGTGCGCTGACTCACATTATAGAATATTTTGACACAAGCCCCATTTTAACCCATTCGAATTTCGGATCCAAACAATACACCAGACTGGTGTAGGGTATTGTATAGTCGGCATGCCCGACTTTAACCTTTTTACTCGTTTTATTTAATTATTTTGAATTGGTAAATAAATCCTTTTTAATCAGCGATATTTACGGCTGTTTTGTGCATTGAGAAGATAATCCAAACGACCGAAACTGGCATCGTAATGTCGCCCATGATACAACCATACTAGGTAGATGCATTAGGGAGAGTTCGACAGTTCAAGGTTTTATTATGAGAGTTCAGGGATTTTTTCGTATGCTTTCGCTGTGTATCAGGAGTAGCCGACTCTAATGCATCTACCTAGTATGGTTGGATCCTGATGTCGCCTTTCATTACAAAACAAGTTTTTTTTACATTCTATGGAACGTGTGAAATTCTGAGTTTTCACCCTACATTACTTACTATGAAAAATGACATTGCAATTTAAAGTGAACCGTTTTAGCAAGCTCTGAAGAATTTTCTACATCCTTATTGGTAATCTTGGGTTCACTCCCGTCTCTTATCTTAAGTTACTATTAAAGTTTTGTTGAAATTTTGGGTTTCAAAATAATAATCTTAATGCGTTTCGCTAAAATTCATTATGGATGACATGTTTGCACCTACCAAATGTATAAATGTTGTAACATATTCAAGATGATAATATTTTATCAACATGGTAATAAATGTGTGTTGTGCTTAAGAGAGTGTAGGTAGATAGATGTAAGAAGACAGATTGGAAACGCACAAGAGAAATAGTGCATGTGTAATATGTTGAAGCAACATGTTGCATTTATATTTCTTTCCTTGCATTAGCAATACAAAAGTTGGAAAATATGAAATGCTTTCAGGCAAAAAAAAAAAAAAATAAATTTTAAGCTAATATTTTTTTTTGGTTTTGCTTCATTTGTAATAATTTACTTTAGATCTTGAATTTAACAAATGTTCATATATCACACACAAAAATAGTTTGTTTTTTCAGTTAACTCAAAACTACAGTGGGTTGGTCTTGTGGACCATATTCGTATATTTAAAATTAAATGCAAATAAATAATGCTCTAAGCATGACTGCTGGTAAAATTATAGTAACAGTTTGTTAAAGTTTTTGTCATTGTTTTTAATAGGAAGACATTTTATGATAATTTCACTTTATAATGACATTTTTTATTTACATGTTGATCTAATATAAATGCCATATATTGATAAATTTTTATTTTTGTTATTTTATATTTTGTTACAACATGTGGTGAGTATTTGTAAAAAAGCGGTTAAAAAAAACCCTTATTTAAGAAGAAATTATATTTGTGTGTACCGGTATAAACAACACTTAAATTGTTAAAAAACAGAATTCAGCTTAATTTGGATTAAGTTTAGAATAAGGTGACACATATTGCACTTTGGCCTGCTAAATACATAAACTGCCCAGTGTAGAAACGGTAATGACATATCATTATTTTTGGACTATCAGTAATGACACCGACTTACCTTCTGCATTATTTTAAAACATATAATAATGAGTTACTGATAAGGACTTACTTTTATCGTTATTTCAAACAGAAAGTCATTTTATAGATTTTTTTGTAAATTTTTTGAAATCTATTTTTAGACTCAATATTTTTTTAACACTGGTAAGGATATATGTAACCACATATTTTTGATTTTTTGTATATTGGCGAGTAAGCTGACTTGTGTGCAGCAGGTCAGTTATGTTTTTATTTATCAAACATTACATGTCAAGATAGCTCAGATGGTAGAGCTATTGACTGGCAACCTGGAGTCCCAGGTTCGATTCCCGCACTAGAAAATTTTGTTAAAAAAAATTTTACAATAAGAAAAATATTTTTTTTATAAAACTTTTTTTTTGAAAATCTATTTTTAGATTCATTCTTTTTGTCATTACTGATAAGCATATAGGTAACAATATATTTTTAGATTTTTTGTATGCTGGTGTGTAAGCTTAACTCATTATTTTGCGCGACGTCGCCATAAGAAATGTAATAAGAGAAGTAACTAGTTACCATTACCAGATATATAGTTACAAAACTACATATCTGGTAATGATTTTCTACACTGGGTGGGGATACAAGCTTTACGACGTAATTTCTAAAATCCTGGGGAGTTGCCTGTTGTTCTTGGCAATTTTAACAACCACAAATCTAACTCGCTTCGTCATTCGAACTCCAGACTATTCGCGACCTATTCTTACTTCTGACAAATATAAAACGAAATCGCTTAATCATTAAGCGGTCATTAATTAAACTAATGCAAAATTAAAGATTTTAAGAACTCCAAACAAATTAATATTTAAGGTGCGTTTACAATGACGGAGTACTCCAATCTGTAGCAAATTTTGTTTATTTCTCTTTCATACTAACATATTTTTGTATTGTGCTATCTCTTGTTATTCCACTACAGAGTAAAACTTGTTTGACTCTGGAGTACAGATTTGCTATACTCTGGAGTTAACATTGGTCTGTTAACTGTTTAACATGACAAATTTACTCAAAAAAATACATCACTAATTTGTTCACTAGAGTGGTTCAAAAAAACATGAAAGTTGGAAATCGCGATCTCCACAATGTTGCCCCTATTCCTTAATGTCCAAAAACTCTCTGTGCCAAGTTTCAGTTAAATCCGCTGTTATTTAGAGGTAGCACAAAATGTTGTCTTTTAAAAATTAGTAATTTATCTCTAGAGTAATTTATACAAAAAGTAGGGTTGACTTTAAATTTAATTATTTCTTAACCTGTACGCTATTATTTAATAATTTTTTTTAAATCTGATCTTAATTAATGTGAATATAAGGAATTTGAAATCAAAACTTAAGAAAATTAAGTAACTTTTAAGTAATTCGCGGTTTTTTTTTTTAATTTATACAAAAAAATATATATTTTAGTCAAATTTTCCGAAAAGATGTAATTAAAAATTCTACTTGTTTTTGCCTTGAATGCGCAAATTTCTCAAATCTGATCTTAATTTTAATGAGGATTATGAATCAGCAATCGAAACTTAAGAAAGTTTGTGGTTTATGAATTATTAAGCGGTTTTTGAAAATTCAAAAAAAATTAAGTTTTTTGAGATATTTTCCTAATTACCTGTAAACGGTGTTATTGAAAAATGCAAATAGTTATACTTTTGCAATTTACTTACCAAGGTCCTTCATTATATATAACACTGATTTTAATTTTAAAAAGGATAACAGATATCCTTGCAAATTAACTTAAAATTTTACATTTTTTAATATTTCGCTATTATTTATATTGCTATAATTTTATTGCTACCAAAAACCCTATCCCACACAATAGGACATTCCACAGATATATACTAATGCAAAAACGAAATTTTCATATTGGTAAATATAAGAAAATATCCTGATCGAAGTTGATCATTTTTTGTATGAAATTTTCAAATTTCGCGAAATCCACGACTCCGATTTCAATTTTGATTTCATATTCGTAATGTACACCTAAAAATATATTAGATTTGATATGTCGCGATCATAATAATTTAATTTAATTTTTCTCAGTTTTTCCCATTATTTTTAATTAATTAAAAATAATAGAACAAGTACAACCTCGAAACTTCAATTGCGATGTGCTACCTCTAAACAAAACTTTTTTAGTGATTTTTTTGATCAGACTACATTTTTTTCAAAGTGGCATATTTGTAGGGTTGTGGAGCGTGAAAATTCCAACATTTTTTTTTTGGACCACTCTATTGTTCACATCTCTAAGTGTCAACAAATTAAAAAAATAATATCAGAATACATTAAATAAATATAAAATTTATGGTGTTTTCGGTATAATTTGAAATACAAAAAATATTTAAATTAAAATCGATAAAAATTATGGCAAAAGAGTCGCGAAAATATGGAGTAAGTACTAAAATGTCAAATAAGTTTTGAAGTAACTCTACTCTGCATTTTGAACAGTTAACATTTTAATCTGTGCTATAGAGTAGAGTCACTCTGCCATTGTGAAAGCACATTTATACTTCATATTTACGAGGGTAGTCCCAGAACTACCCGACCTGACAGTAATTTGAAAAAAAATTACTTTGGTTTAAAACATATGTTTTAAGTTTGAAGCCCCCACGTTGTTTAGTTTTCTTTTGGAGCCATCAATAGTAAATAGTCGGGAGACTCAGATTTCTGGGTGACCGTTTCGTGTCATCTTCGAATGTTTGGGGAAATTCTCCTAACGGGATTATTGGCTTTATTGGTAGCCTGAATCTCTAGGGAACTCTAGGCAGCACAGAAGATCTATATTGGTCGCAGTGCGTAGTGCCTTCGTATCTAATCTAATATCCTATATGGTAGGTGTGGGTGACGCAGAATCAGTTCCAGAACTAGTTCCAGAACAACCGGTTCCATTTTGGAGCTATAGAAGGGGTTGCTTTTGGGACAATTTCAAAGAAATCGGTGTTAGAATTGACAGTAGAAGGGGTTGTGAATTAAAAGTAGCTATTCTACAACCGATTCTTTGGAACAGAAAATTTTCCTGGGTATGGGCTGAAGTATACTTTTTCGGTCACCTCTAAAAAAATAAAAAGTATTAACCCTAACACTCCTGACACGGGTACCTGGGTACCCGAACGGAGTTTAAAATGAAATATTTTTCAAACCAAACAAGTTACAAATTCGAAGTAAGTTCCTTCAACTAGTAGTTTTCTAAAGTTTTTTTTTGAATTTTAAGCCCTCTTGAATTATTTGGGCTAGCTATGCAGCCAGCTAAAGTCAAATAGTCCTTACCCTCCTGATAAGGGTACCCGGGTACCCGTAAATTTCATCATACATTTTGTACAAAAAAAGTTAAAATAATAGTATTTTTTTGTTTGGTATCGCTCAGTTGTATCCGATGCTCCTACAGCAACCAGGCAAGCTTCTTTGAAGATATTTTTGTTGGTCAAAAGCTAGAGAGCTGCCCGAACTTTGATGTATAGGGTAATTCGATTAAGAGTGGGCCTTTCTTTCAAGGCAAAGACTATTAATTATAGAGATAGGAAATCAAAACTTACACTACTTACCGGTAGAGGGCGCTGAAATTTAGTATTACCTGAGCAACTATTTAGTATCACTTTAGTATCAGCAGAGCCTATATTTAATAAAAACCTGCTGATAACTGCTCAAAATAAGGAAAAAACAAGCGTGGAATATATTCAAATAACAAAATTTGAGATATTCGTTTGTTTTTTTGCTTTGTTGTTTGTTATTATTTAAATTCAAATAAAAAAAGAAAATTGTAAATTTATTGCCACCTAGTGATAACGATGTCTTTATAACTTATTTTTTTGGTGGTGCCATACCCTTGGTTCAAGGCTTTCGTTGGCAATTCCACGCCAAGTGATGTCAAAAAGCTTCGACTAGACCTGTGTCTTTTTTTGGCATTTGGATGGAGGCTAGAGTATACACAAATACACCCAACGCTGCCACAGCGATCATGTTGAAATTTAGACACCATCTGGTCCATTACATGAACGCCGCCTTTGGTTTTGTTATAAAAGCCATTAGTCTCCTCTTTCCCTTTTACCGCTGGCTCCCCTCGCGTATAATTCATAGTTGAGAGAAAGTAAACGCTTTTCTTCTTCTTGGTCTTGACAGATAAAATAGTTCCACTTTTGTTGAATGCATATCGGGGTGAACCTGTATCGCCTTTAGGGTTTGGCCGTGGCTCTTTTTGAATGTAAGCTTTGTTGTGTCGAAGGGTACCGACGAGACTTATTCCTCTAACTTTAAGCCGATTGGTCAACTGTACTGAACTTCAAAAATTGTCTTTTATCACATTTAGACCAGATTGTTTGTAAAAATAAACCAGAGCTAAAACCGTATTTTCTCTTACGTTTACTTTTCGCTGGTGGTTTTCCTGTGTAAATGATTTCATTTAAAGGATAACCATCGGCTGTGTTACACAACCGAAATAGTTGGATTCCATATTTTGCTGGTTTTTAAGGAATATATTGGGTAAAACTGGTACGGTCTCCAAAGGAAAATAACTGTTCATCCACTGTAACGTTTTGACTTGGATAATAGTTTGTTTGAAGATTCTTCACCAGTATGTTCCAAATATCGGAGATGGGATCGGTTTTGTATGTCTGTTTGCGTACTAATCTTGCAAACACATTGTTAAAACGTATTATATATATTCCCCTAACTCCCATTGGAACATAGGACGCCAAAGGCTGTTTATTTAGCGATTCGTTAGCAGGGTAAGTTCATAAAAGTGGGTTGCTAGCCCTCCTTTGTTAGATTGATACAGTCTCAGAACAATTCCGATGTGACAACCGAATTTATTCCAACCGAATTGGCTCGGTTGCTGCAACCTCGTAATTCGGTTGCCCCAACCGAATTCAGTTGTCATAACCGATAATTCGGTTGTCGCAACCAAATTCAAATCGAATTCGGTTGCCACAATTGAATTCGGTTGCTGCAACCGAATCAATTCAGCTGGCAAAAAATTCCGTTGCCACAACAGAATTATTCTGAGAGTGTAATAGGGCTACTATCCTTGTGTCCAATCCCACGTTGTAGTCATGCTTCAGAAAACGTTCATTCATCATTTACCAACTATCCTGAGACGCCAAGTTATCCGTGGACATTCAGGTTACATGACTGTGCGCCTTTTCACTCCAGCTAGATTTTAGCGGGTGCTGGAAAGCCATTGCCCAGAAAATACTTTGTCTAGGACCGGAAGTAGTGTGCTGCTTGAACAGTCATACAAAGAAATCATTTCTGGTCACTCCCAAGTGAATGACAGTCAGAAACTTTCCGCACTACGTGCACCTCTGATGAAAGTCCCAATTCAAAACGTATAACGCGTAGTTTTTTTTGAAATCTATTGCGACTAGACGATGCTTTGTAAAATGGATGACTGTGATTGCCCCAAAGAGTTGATGGAGAATGATCGCTGGCACCTTTTATTCCCATACCCAACAAAATTCTAATAAAAACTTCAAGTTCATTGAAATCAAACGAAACTCGCGAGGTTTCATCTTTAAAACTGCAATATCGGCTACATTCTTCCGGTTGAAATCCAATGATATTTCATAAACTTCATTGTTGCTGCGTCTGAAGATCGCCGGGTTAACAATTAAGGGAATCCCCCTACAATTGCAATGCATTGTGTTGGTATGACGTAAATTTAAACAATTACATAAAGGTAAATATACACGGGTACCTGGGTACTAAAGGGCTGAACGATTCATCTTAAATGAGATTTCAAGACACATGATAGCCTACAAGCTATAACGAGTTGTGTGGTTTTACTTTTTATAACGATTGAATCAGTACAAACAACAAAAAAAAAAACAACATGGCAAAAAAGCATATGGATAGTGAGACGAATCACATCATGGATCGTTTATCACGGATGACAACAGTACATTACCACATCGTATTATTGTGAACTTAGGCAACCAACACAATATCAACACCATCGTTTTAGTGTTACTGAAAACTTATGTATAACAGTGTTGCCGGTTTGGGGGATTTATCCCCAAATTGGGAATTGTATCATCAATGGGGATAAAAACTTCCGTTTGTAGAACTGGGGATTTATTGGGGATGATACGAAATTTTAGGGGATCATTTGGGGATAAAATATATTATTGCTTTTTATATTTTTATGAATTTAAGAATTTAATCCTGATAATTTTTTTAAAATTATTTAAATTTAATAAGAGTTATAAGAAGCTCTTCTTAAATTAAATATATACTTTACAAGTTACTCAATTGTCAAAAGTTTAATCCATCTGCTGAAATGCTAAAACTTTTTAATGCAGTACCATGCACAAGAAAATGTCTGAAGCTAATGAATCAGACAATTTTTATTCTTAAATATTTAAAATGAAAAATTTTGGTTCAAATTTTCTTTGCTGTTATTTAAATTTATTTGTTCTTTTTTATAATTTGTTGCAAGCACAAATTTATTGAGTCTAAGTGTACAACTTACCGCAAAAAGTAAACGAATATGGTATTTTCCACTAATTTTTCGAAAAAATAAACGAATTTTTCCAGAAAATAAAAGTTGGGGATTTTTTGGGATGGCAAATTGAAAATTGGGGAAAAGGTATGAAAAAACTGGCAACACTAATGTATGTAACCGAAATACGTACCTACTTCGTTGAAAGCTATCATGCTAATGACGGAATATTTTTATTTGTTATTCTCTTAGTTGAGAGTTTTGTTGTCATTCGTGTTATGTACGTATGAAAAGCCGATTATGATCGGCCACTAGTGGCTATGGGTGACGACCACTGATATATATATAATGAAAAAACTAAAATAGACAAATGTCTACCCCCAAAAAATTCTTTAGTTGATCGTAATAAATATTTCAACTATTTAATATGTGAAATACTCTAATGATACCAAAAAAAAGCTCTAAAGCGGCGAATACATTAAGGAACATTGAGTAGGGTTTTTAGCAAACTCTATTACGTATTGGTTTTATTATATTATTTATTTTTAATTCTATTTTTCAATATTGTTTAATTATACCACCGAGATCATTTATTTCATTCATATTAAATACTAATGCTTAATGTTTAAAAAAATATTTGCTAATAAACTTGGAAATAGCTGACAAGATAAAACAATACAAATTAAAAAAATTAAAATTGTCGGAACAACTTTTTCTAGGTTAGAGTTTTGGTCTTTCTTACAAAATGTGTGTCTTTCTTATAAAATAAAAAATTAACTTTCACAATTAATTTTTTTTTTTCACGGAAAAATAAATGAACTTAAGCCCAAATTAGTTTGGTAGTAAAGTGAGGTGAAATGAGGTATCGTAAAGTAGAAATCTATTTTCAATAGATTTTCTTACTTCAAACCTACTTCCAAACTAAGTATTTGTGTATACTATCACTAGTTGAAAGTAAACAGCTGACACGATATTTTACGATACTACCAGACTAATGGAGCCTTTAAACCATATTAATTTCAAAATATGTTTTTATTTTTAAATTTAAAGTAAAAATATTTATTTCGGCCTTTAATTCCACAATAAAAAAAAAATTTTTCCCTTATTTATTTTTTTAACCCTTAAATGCATGATCTCTTCTATTTTAACCATTTTTTTATATATGATTTCTAAAGGCGTGTACATTTCAAGAAAAATACAAAAAAAAAAATTATTTTTAAAAAAGGTGATTTTTATTGAAAAATATGGTTTTTTGCCAAATAGCTAAATTGTTTAATTTATTATTTTAACGTATATGAAAAAAAAACAAAAAAAATTGTCAAAATTTATTGTCGCCAAAATGAATTTTATTGCGAGAATATCACTTTAAATATTTAAACAAATATTTTTGAATATTACACTTTTTGTAAAAAAAAACGCGTTTTAGATTTTTCACAAATATACAGAGCAAAACCAAGATTTTTACTCTAACTGTTTAAAAATTCTGCGCTAAACTATAGGAAGACAATGTACCGAAGGGGCTCCCAATGCCCAAAAATGTAGTTTTGTGCATCAAGTGGGTTTTATTTTTATTCAAAAACTGGTATGTTGCCAAATGGCTACACCATGCATTTAAGGGTTAAAATTATTTTTAGTTAAATAAAGAGTATTTTGCCAACTATTTGAAAAATATATCAATTTATTTTGATTAGATAAAGCATCTAGGATATAACTGCAATTAAAGTGAAAACTTTACTTATTTTCCTATTTTGCAAATCTAGTAAAATCCCTTAATCGGATTTGCAAAATTTTTACATACGACGTAAATACATATTCCACTAAATTCTTTTTATCAAAATAATCACAACTTTTGCATCAACATTTGCAGAAAATTCAATCTGAAATACACATTTTATATCTTTTTAATTTCAAATAAATTTTATATGAATTTACTATGGCAAAAGGAAATAAAATACATTTTTGAACATGCATATTTTAAAATCGTTATTTTTTCAAAATGTGCACTTCAATTATCTAAAACTTTGTTGAAATTGATTGGAAAACATATGTTTAATATTTCTGAATGGTTTTATCCGGGTTTTATATTTTAAGATTTGTTACAGACTCCTTAATTTTTAGGTATTAAAAAAGTCAGTCTTTTTCAGGTTTAGTCAATATTAACTATAAATTGAAACAGAAAATGCGAAATTTTTTTGATAAATTAGGTAACATGAGATGTTTACTAAAGGTACAAATTCAAATATTAGATATTCCTTTCATCGCAGATTATTTATTAACGAAATCGTGAAAAAAGAGAAATTTCAATTTTAAATGCATATATAGGGAATATTATCGCAGCTGTCAAAACGTGCAATATATCAAAATAAAAGGCATATTGCATCATTTTAAAATGTTACAAAAAAATAGCGTTATTACTTTCAATTTTATATTTTTTTGCAAAAAGTTTCTTAAAAAATTTAATTTTCCTACAAAAACGTTTTTGCAAATATTTCTTAAACTATAGCTAACTTTAAAATTCGAGTGCCATATTCGTGATCTGCGTCTCAAAGTGTATTAGAAATGATGTGTCGCAATCCCGATGCATAAAATTTTTCTTATTTTGTTGTACTCTGTTATCAATTTTATTGAAAATTCTGCAGGCGCTAATACAGATACTATTTCTTGTATTTGCTGTTATCTTACCAGAATTTTAAACTATTTGTAGCTGTTTTGGGTTTTATTTTTTTAGTGTATTTATTTACACCCTAAACTTTGCTAACATACTGGACTGACTGTATTGTATGTAAAAATCACAATCAAATTACAAATCTCAAAATTTCTATGTCACAAAAAATTCCCATATATCAATGAATCATCAAATTGTAAATGTTTTCTTTTATTTATTTAATTATGTTGATCAATTTAATTACATTTAACAAAAATATTTTTGTTAAATTTAAATAAGAATTTGGCAATTTCTAAAGAAAAAAAACTAAATACTGAAAACTGCATAAACACGAGTACCTAACCTTAATTATTTGAAAAAAAAAAAAATAAAATCAAAAACAGTTTTATGTTTTTATATGTTGTCACTCTTTTGAAATACCGACAAATTAAAAATACAAAAACTTTGTATTGAACAGCAACTACAGTGCTCATTATTATTTGATTTTATATAGTTTTTTATTTCGAAAAATAGAACTAAAAATGCCAAAAAGTATTGATGCGACATTTGCTCAATTGGCAAAACAAACATGATAATTAATTAAATTAATTCATCTATAAAATATCGAGTCAAATATTTAAACAAATGAAATATTTGTGCATACAATAAAACCAAAACATATATTTCAAATCAATAAAAATTTACAATTAATAATGTTAAATCGAAAATATAAACTAAGGCATGTTTATGCTTTTGTTTAAACAACATTTTTATAGACCCACCTCTTTATATTTTATTGCATTTTGTTAAAAATATAAATCTACAGTGGTCACTAGGGAAATTTAAATTGTATTTTAAATGTGAAAATGTGTTAATGCACCGGCATATCCTAATGAAACTTGGATGTGTGAGAGTGTGGACTAAAGTTATAAGTAAACATTCAGTTTAAAGCATACCTGCGCCATCTAATATTGAAAATATTTTTTGTTTGAGAATTTTTCAATAACTTATTTTACACATTGAGTAGATATTAGGAATACCTTTCGGTTGATAACCAGTTTCTATATATTTCCTTAAAAAACGACGGGATAACGTAAAAAACTACACTAATAGAAAAAAGTCCTTAAAAAATTTAGTAAAAACTACTAAAAATTAGTTAAAAATGATGCTGCAGAAAAAAACTGC
The DNA here is from genome assembly GCA_949987735.1 of Leucophora obtusa. Classification (NCBI taxonomy): domain Eukaryota; kingdom Metazoa; phylum Arthropoda; class Insecta; order Diptera; family Anthomyiidae; genus Leucophora; species Leucophora obtusa. Next base: position 63,290,016 of record OX465299.1, on the reverse strand, counting down.
TAAATTAGCAGATTATTTTTGCTATATATTAGCAATATAGGAACAGCAAAACTAAAACTGTTAAATACTATATACAGAATTTTAGTTATATATGAGCTAAATTTTTGTAAATGGAGATTAGCAAATTAACCTGCTAAAATCAGCAAAAAATTTTGCTAAATAATTAGTAGCCTAAAAAATCACCAAAAAATTTAAAATTTTCGAAGTTTTTTTTTCGATTTTTTTTAAATGCAAATAAAAATCGAGCCTTTTGAAAACAGCAGTTTACAATTTTTTAGCAAATATTTCTGCTGATTTTAGCAGAATAGACTGCTATTTGCATTCAACTAAATTTAGCTTAAAAATAGCAAAAATTTTGTAGATTTAACAGTTTATTTTTGCTATTTTTAGTCTACAAATATTTAGCAAAATTTTCTGCAGATTTTACAGTACAATTTGCTATTTTCAATTAACTAAAAGTTAGCCTAAATATAACTAAAATTCTGTAAATTTAGCAGTTTTAATTTTGGTGTTCTCATTTTACTAGTATTTAGTAAAAAAATCTGCTAACTTTAGCAGTTTTTTCTGCAGCATCATTTTTAACTAATTTTTAGTAACTTTTTCTGCTATTTTTACGGATTTATTTCTATGAGTGTAGAACGGGGTCATATTTGATCCCACTTCTGAGCCTTTAAACATGAGATTTTGTACTAGACCGTACCACCTTACAGGCATAAAAAAAGAGCGCCGTACGCCCTCCAATATGAAGTATTTTTGCAAGGAGGTTTCAAAAAAAATTTTTTCCCGAACGTAGGGGTCACCATTTTACATTTTTCGTTATATCTTTGGCATTTACAGTCGGATCTTAAAGTATGATACATCGACGTTTTTTTCCCCGAGGAGACCAGTGTTTTTCTCTAAGGGCCATTGCCCTCAAGTATCCCGTTCTAGTAGTTACCCACCAGATCTCAGTTGCTACGACCCAAATGTACAGCCCTAATGTCAGAAAATTAAACCTCGCAAAAAATCATTTAACTTCTGCTAAAGAAGTTTTTCGATAAACCCAGTAGAAATTTTAAAATTTTTTTCAGTGGATTTTACCTTTATAGCAAAACACTGGTCTCCTCGAGGCAAAACAATTGATATATCACACTTTAAAATCTGACTTTAAATGCCGAAGCTATAGCGAAAAATTTAAAAAGGCGACCCCTACGTTCGGCAAAAAAAATTTTTTTTTTTTTTTGAAATTGCCTTGCAAAAATATTTCATATTGGAGGGTGTACGGCGAAATAATGTTTTCGGTACCGTCTATTGTCCATAGAAAAAGGCAGATCTAATCTGATTTACCAATTAATGCGTTTATAACTTTTAGAAAAAGGGTTTATTCTTCTTCTTAACCTCAAACTTACTAAATTAAAATTAATAAAAATGCATATTAATTACAATATTAATTGCAGCTGGTCTATATGACGCGTTTGAAAAACAACACTGTACTAAAAATAGAATATTTGACTGAAAATATCAACCCCTACAGACGATACGAAATTTTTTGTAGTTTACTTTTAATTGACTGATACAAAAAGTTAATATCTTTCCATGTATTTTAATTGATTCTTCAATTGCAAACAAACTTTACCTATTACTTTTGAAATAAACTTCAATCGGTTATGGAAAATATATTGTGAGTGTAGTATTTTCTAAATTATTGGCCAAAATCACATTTTTCTTTAAAATTTTAAAACTTAAAACGCCGTCACTACTACATTAAAAGAGGGATATGCGTAATTTTCAGTACAATTATTGTCTGAGGTGTAGTTAAAAAAAACTCGATGTGTAGTTAGAAAACTCAAACTCAGTTTTGTAAATTTACAAAAATAAAAATACCATTTTTGGACACTGTGGAACAAATTCAGGTTGGCAAAAGTTAGATCGATTCTGAGAGTGAGGGGTGAAAATAGAGGCTAAATTAGAAGACCCGTATCGCGGCGTTTGCTTATGTTATTTAGAATTTTTTATATGGTTTTTTGGCTATAACTCGTCGACTAATTGATATTTTTTAAATCTGTATAAGCCAAATTATAGCTAGAGACCTGAACAACAATTAAAAAAAAAAAAAAAAAAAAACAAAAAAAAATCAATCAAATCAAATCAATTTTTTTAAAAATTTTAATTGTTGTTCAGGTCTCTAGCAATAATTTGGCTTTTACAGATTTAAAAATATCAATTAGTCGACGAGTTATAGCCAAAAAACCATATAAACAATATGAACAAATTTGAACTAACATAAGCAAACGCCCCGATACGGGTCTTCTAATTTAGCCTCTATTTTCAACCCTCACTCTCAGAATCGGCCTAACTTTTGCTAACCTGAATTTGTTGCACAGTGTAATCCAAGAGAGACAAAAAATTTTATCTGAATATTAATAGATTTTATAAATGAAACTGTAGTATAACATTGTAAGTTTTTGAAAAACATATTAAATTTTGGTGGTTTGGCGAATTGCAATTACTTAAATATTTTCCAATCGATTCTGGATTCCAGAAATACAGTTATAAAGGGTGTTTTTTTAAGCCCGATAGAACTTGAAATTGTAAAAAATAACACAAAAAATTAAATTGTAATCAAAATTTTTTTTTTATTGGAAAGATCAATACGTGACATTAACATTTGAAAATGATTTCGGGCATATGGGCACCGCGGCTGTTCTTGACGAAGCGCATTCTGGACGTCCAATTTTGGGCCACTTTTTCGAGCACTGCTGGCCGTATGTCACGAATAACACGAACAATGCTGTCCTCCAAGGCATCAATTGTTGCTGGTTTATCAGCATAAACCAGTGACTTCACGTAGCCCCACAGGAAATAATCGAGAGGTGTCAAATCGCACGACCTTGGAGGCCAATTGACAGGTCCATTTCTCGAAATCAACTTATCGCCAAATTTTGATTTCAATAAGTCGATGGTTGCGTTCGCCGTATGGCACGTAGCGCCATCCTGTTGAAACCACATCTCCTCCGGATCAATGTCATCCATATTTTCAAACAAAAAATCATTGATCATGGTGCGGTAACGATCTCCATTGACCGAAACGCGAGCTCCGGCCTCATTTTTGAAGAAATAAGGTCCGATGATGCCACCAGCGTGAAAACCGCACCAAACGGTGCATTTTTCTGGATGTAATGGAGTCTGTAGGGTCTCTTGTGGATTGGTCTCACTCCATATGCGGCAATTTTGCTTATTAACAAACCCGTTAAGCCAAAAATGCGCCTCATCGCTGAACACAATTTTGCGTCTATAAGTTGCGCGAATCGACGACTGATTTTCAAAGTAAATTTGAATAATTTCGTAGCATTGTTCAAGCGTGAGTCTATTCATGATGATTTGTCAGAGTATACTGAAACAAATAAAAAAAAATGTTTCATCAAAATTTAATTTTTTGTGTTACTTTTTACAATTTAAAGTTCTATCTAGCTTAAAAAAACAGTATTTTCGAAAAACTCCAAAAAATTATTTTTTACTGAAATCCTTTGTAGATTAGTTTTTCTCGTAACCACACAAAATAAGCCCAGGGGAGCGGGATTCGGAGCAACTTTTAAAATAGGGGCCAGTCTAGTGTAGATAAAGTACAACTTTTTTGTGTGGTAGGTAAAAAATCCCTTTGTCATCCCTAGTTACAGGTTTGTAATCAGCAATTCTCGAACATATACGTATAGACAATTAACTAAGATATAATATTTTATAATATTTTTTATAATTTTGTGACCGCCATTTCCAATTTCTCTCTTTTGATTTCAGATTCGTATTTAGCAACCGAAAGCATCCCTGTAAAAGCAAATTTAAAATAAGACATTGTAACCTATATCAATGAAAACAAAAAAGAAATGATTCCACAATATGGGAGCCGACATTTTGAAGTTAAAATTTCTGATTCCATATTGGTAATCAGTGACTCTAAATCTTTTTAAAAAAAGTAGTGATATTTTAAAACTTTATACCGCTATTTTGAATCCATAATTTTCGAAGCAGAATTCTTGATATCAGAGTCATGCTTAGCCAATGCAAAATACCCAACAATGACAATTTCATTTAAATCAGACAACACAAAAATATTGATAAAAATAAATAAATAGCCATATTAAGGTGGCCATTCCTACTTGTGACTCATTTTGACCGTCATAAGACTATTTTTAAGACTGAGAGTCTTAACTTTTCATACAAAATAACAATAAAATTAAAAAAATTCAAATTTTATTTGTCAACGTTATGATTGTGTCGATACCATATCTTATTTTTTTTTTGAAGTTTTAAACAAAATTTGAATAAATACAATTTATTGTGACTTTGCAACAACAAATACATGGGGAATACGGTCACATCTAAGAGTCACAGACTTTTCGTAGGAATAGGCACCTAAATCCGCAATTTTGAATTTTTAATTTGTTGTTCCATATTCGGAATCAACGACCACAAAATCCTTTAAAAACATTGTACTAAATTTCAATACATTAAAATTTTAAAACCTTTGCCCTCAATATTGGATCAACAATTATGAATTTTTAAACTCTTATTCCAGAATCGTGACCAGCAACTATCTAAGCCCTTTAAAGATACTTTTCATACTTCTATCCTACATATTCCAAATATAACCAAAATTCAAGCTGGCTGGCCCACAGTGCACTATAAAATTGTTAATTGAAAAAACCCAATTATTTCAAATGTGTATTCTATGTGAATTTTTCCCTTTTAGCATCATTCTTCATTTATATTGGCTTCATTTGTTTCTTTTTTTATTATTGTAAGTTCTTTTTATCCACTCTTTTTATGTCTTACATATCTAATTATATCTCTGTTTCTCAATAAAAAAAATACAAAATATGTCGCTCTATTAGAAAACACAAAATTCAAAAAAATTAAAAAAAAATCATCATCATCATTGCGTTGTTATTACATGTTTTATACGATGTGTGATTTTGCTGCATCCACTATACTGATTTTTTTTTTTAATTTTTGCCAAACTGCTACACATTTTCAAATTCAAACTAATTCGATCTGATCGAAAGGTAATTTTTTAATTGATGCAAATCACTAGACTTGAGTGATTATCGTGGTGCGCTAACGTAAACACACATATACGGTTAATTGCTCCGTGTTCGCTGAAATATTCTCTTCGTATTTTTTTTTAATTTCTTATACAGTTTGGAAAAAAACAAATAATAATAAATACTTTTCAAAAAAGGTTAAATATTTTATAATTGAAAAAAAAAATAAAAAAATAAAAAAATCATCATATTTTTAGATAGCTTTCTGCGGAAAATCTTCATTTCAATTCCCCATATTTTTGGATTAAATTAACTAAACAAAATGGTAAGCAATTATAATTTGTATATAAAAAACTGGAGTTTTAACAGAAATTAGCATGAGTTTTTAAGTTTATTTTTTTATAAAAGTGAAAAAAAAAAATATTTTTTTATTTGAACACCTGATTGAAATTTTATAAAAATTTTATTCTAATTGGCCTTGATTGTTGAAAATAAAATCATTAATCAATCGTTCTAGTTTATTTAGAGGTTAAATGTAGGATTTTTTCTCTTGTAAAAATACTATTTTCTTAAGTAATCGAAGAATTTCTAGAAATTAATATTCTATCAAACGCATAATAAATAAAAAAACATATGAAAAATTTTAAATTTTTATTTAATATGAATAAATAGTGGAATTTTTGCTTTAGCAAGCAAAAATATTACTAAACTTAGCTGTATTATAATACTTAGGACATTGCTAACTCAACGAAAATTGTTGATAACACCAAAAAGATTTACCGGTTTCACTGAAAGAGGCATGTGAATGGTCAAATTAACAAACAAGTAAATGATGTAATGAGAAATCTACTAAATTTTCTAATAATTTTTAAAGTGAGTTTCTGAAAAACAAACAGAGCTCTGCAACATAATATTTGTTGTAACTATGAATTTGAACTCTGAGAAATATTTTCAATAGCTTTACCCATACTGATTCCGAATATGTTTTCCTTATTTTACAATCGCACCACAAATTGGAAAATATCACAGTTGCGAATGTAAGAAATAAAGAAAATTTTTACAATTTTATTTATTTATCGTATTTATTAAAATAGCACCAAAATGTTTAGAATTTGTTAATCACTTAAGGTAAACTCGATATCTCGCAAAAACACTCTCCTTAGGGGGGTTAAATACTGTAACAACAGAATTTTAAGGGGCATATTTAAACGGTTGTCAAAAATTGAAATAACAATATCTTTACTATATTATATTTTTATTTAAAATACATGTTATTGTAGTATTTTTAAAAAATATTAGTTTTAAATTTCTCCAACCAAAATCGCCAGGGTTGCCACTTCATTATTAGCCTTTTTTAAAAAAGGCAAAATCAGCTGACACTGTACAGCCTTCATTAATTATTGGAAAATAAAAATGTAAAGTAATTCTTAATACCAGATAAATTCTCTAGTCCTTATCGTGGCCCGATTTTTATTTTTAAAATGTTTTTTAAACAAAGTTGCCACACAAACTTGAAAATTCCAAAAACGGCAAGAAAAGGCAATTTTACTTGGGAATAAAAAATTTATTTGACCGAAATTCCAAAAAAAGGGCGACGATAACGACTACAGTTTTTTGTTAACTACCAAAGTAAAAAACTGGATCGAAATCGGTTAACCCACCTTGACTGTACAGTTGCAGCAAAAAAAAAAGAAAAACGCTTTTGAAGACTAAAGTTAATTTTAAGCTAAGAAAACAGCAAAATTTCAAAAAATTGTCAATGAAGAAAATTTATATCTCCTAGCTTACTACATGTCCACCAAATTTGGGACGAATCGGTTAATGGGTATTTGATATATTAAACCTAATAATCTTAAAAACGATGGAAGATATATTACTATACATAATGCTACTCATATTATTTTGTAAAAATGCTATAATTTTGTAAATTTTTTTAATTTATTTCGTATTTTTTCCCCATTTTATATATATTTATTACTTTTATAACTTATATTAAGCCATCAGCACCTACCCCATATGATGTGTCTTCAACATCCATCAAGGAATCGTCATTGGCTTTTCTTTGAAAACTGCGTGCAATTCTTACATCTTTTGATGTAGTTTTTATCTCTTTATTCTGCCCTGTTATAAGATATACATTTCTAATAAAAACAAGTTAATAAAAATGAAAACAAAAAGTGTTACACACAAATTTACCACGTACAGTATTACTTTGGGACTAAAACATATTTAAAAAAAAAACATGTGGAAATTTAATTTCTTCGAATTTTTTATTGAAATTTTCGGAACATATAAAGAAAAGTATGCTCCATCTAAATAAAATATAAAAAAAATTCGAAAACAAAATTTTTCCTAGAGTCGATACCCCCCTTAAGAAAAAAAATTTTAAAGATATCTCGAAAAATTAATTTTTACCAATTTTTTTTTTTTTGTAAGATCCAAAAAATTTACCTTTTTTCATTACATCCTATGTTAAAAATTTAGCGACTTTAACGACCTCTAGTGTAGACAGAATGAGTTATACCAGAAAGGATAATATTTGCAAGATAAAGTAATTTTAGTATTTATATATACAAAAAAATAATTTTCGTCGAAATCGGAGGCACAAATTGTTTTTTTTTTTTTTTATTATGATTTGCTTAGGCAAGAATAAAATACGGATAGGGACATGCCTTCAATAGATAATTTTTCAAAATTTGTCAAATAAGTTTTGGCATTTTAGTACATTTAATTCCTTTAATGCAATTAATGTATTTCCCGATAAAAATAAATTAAAAAAAAAACCATGAAATGAAATGTGAGTTGGCCGGTTTTCAATTGAAATTTAATTTATTGATTTTAAGTGACATTTTCCACTATCTCAACTCACAAACTACTCGTATTTTAATTGTAGTAATCAGTACACTAAAAATATTATTACAGTAACTGACTGTAGTTTATTTAAAAAGTTATCCGTACATTTATTTTTAAATGATTATACAGTTAAAATACAAAGAAATATATTTTTAACTGTTTTTGTCGTTTATTTAAAAAATAAATTACATATAAAAACGGATTTTCTGTTACAGTTAATATTTTCATTTAAAATGTTTTGTGAAAAAAAGAATTCCTTTTAGATTTCTAGGTCAGTTAAAAAAACGAAATAAAGTAAATATCATTTATTCTTATGGATTTTGCAGTTAATTTTTTTAAATTTAAAAAAACCAAATAAATGAAAAATCATTACTTTTTAAGGATTTTGTGGTTTTTTTATTAACATTTAAAAATAAATAAAAAGATCTTTTGATTTAAATGAAAAGTCAGTATATTTTAAATTACATTTTCAGTTAAATTAAACTACAAACTATTTTGAGTGTACTTGTATATTGATTACAACCAAAAGTATAAGTTAAGTATTAAAAAATATAAGTACAGGCAGTTTCAATAAACGTGGTACACATCTTATTCATTTTCAATTACTTCTTGAGTACTGAGGTACTTATTTAGTTCCATAGAAATTATTAATTATTTAGATTTACTTGAATCGCTATAGAATTGAGTCAACTGATAGACATTATTATGGATCAGACATTTTCCTGCAAAATTTTATATTAATTTTTAAGTGTTCAACTTTTATGTATAATAATAAACTGTCATTAGTTGTACCAATCGACTCAAAATAAAATTGTCTACCGATTGGGATAATACTTGTATTACAGTTGTAAATCGTAAGTACCAAAGTACTTAAAAAGTACCATTGGTACTTACTCCTTTAAGTATGTAGTGCATTTTTAGAGTATTTGTAATCAATACCATATAATTTCAACGTGAGTGAATACATATAAATCTTTGGTCCAATACTTAAAAAATTTCGGGAATAAGTACAATTTACTTGCAGTTGATGCCCTACTACATTTAATATTAAAAAAAAATAATAATAATAACGAAAGCGAAAAGCGTTAAAAGTAAACTGAAATCGGTGAGTTTTTTAATTTGTTATAATCTTTTTTTGAGTGTAGTCTAAAATATGTTGTATTGTATAATTTGTGTAATGCGATCAATACTCATACGAAGCAAAAATATATAGTTTTAAGCATTTGCTAAGTTCTACTTGTTTTTTTTCATATCAGCTTCATGGTAACATAATCTAATCCAAAAGTGGGAGAACCCAAAATGAGTCTTTTTTTATTATGTGTATGGGTGAACTCTGAACAACTAACTTTACGATAAAAATTGAGCATTTTTGCAAAAATCTAACATTTTAGCAAAAATCCTTTTTTAAATTGCAAAATTTATATACACATAAAAATGGTTTGTGATTTTTAGTATTATATAAAATTTGATCCGAAAATTTAGAACATCTTATTATATCATATTAGATATAATTTGATATAGTTGGATCTAATATGATGTAACTAGGTCAATAACTGATACTATTAGATTTAATTTGATTGATCTACATATAGTTTTATAAAATTTTGTCCAAATTTTATCCAAATTCAAATCAAACCAAATTATATCTAATATAATATATTCATATTCAATTAGATATAATCACATAGAAAAATATGTAATTACTTGTGACATATATGTAGATCGATATATAACACAGCTCTACAAAATATGACAATATTTATAAGTTGCACAACTTTGCAGGGGTTTTAGGATAACTAGTGGGTCCTGATTTCGAATCTGGAACCAGTTTCTTCAAATTGATTCTAGGTTTTGCACAATTCGCGATTTAAATTTTTTTTATTTTTCAGCCGATTTTTTCAATAAAAAATTTATAATTTAGAAACTATAGCTTCGGAAAGAAAACGCTTTACACATTTTAAGCTTAATGCTGTGCCCTATTTCTCATACTTAAGTGTGTGTCAATATCTCAATAACTTTTCTAAATATAGTCGCTGAAAATCAAAATTTCAAAATTTTTTAAGGGTTTTTTTTTTTTTTTAAATTGGAGTATAAGACGAAGTCCGATTTTAAATGTCAAAGCCAATTTGGAAAGAAAAAGGTACATAATTTATATATATGTCATACTGCTTTAACAAATTATGTGCAGTTTTAGAGCCTTTTGTAATTAAATTTAGACTTAAAATGATCAAAAAAATATTTTACTGTACTAAAAATCTACTGAACTATTACGGAATTTTTTTTTCCAAAAACATCAGATTTCATTCACTTTTGGTTCTTTTGCAAAATTATTGTGATTTTCAAAGTTTATATTTAAATAATGCCTTCGGACTCCTTCTACAATTATTTCTCGACGAACTCATTTTGAATGTGTACGAAAATATTGTGATTTAAATATAAATTTTACAAATCGCAATAATATCGGAAGAAAATCAATAGTGAATGAAATCTGATGTTTTTAGAAAAAAAAAAATCTGTAATAGTACAGTAGATTTTTAGTATAGTAAAATATTTTTTTATTCATTTTAAGTCTAAGTTTAATTACAAAAGGCTCTAAAACTGCACATAATTCGTTAAAGCAGTATGACACATATATATATATATATATATATATATATATATATATATATATACCTTTACCTTTACCTTTACCTTTTTCTTTCCAAATTGGCTTTGATATTTAAAATCGGACTTCGTCTTATACCTAATTTTGTTTTTAAAAAAAACCTTAAAATTTTTTGAAATTTTGATTTTCAGCGACTATATTTGGAAAAGTTATTGAGATATTGATACACACTTAAGTTTTATAAATAGGGCACGGAATTAAGCTTAAACTGTGTAAAGCTTTTTCTTTCCGAAGCTATAGTTACTAAATTATAAATTTTTTATTGACAAAATCGGCTGAAAAATTTAAAAAACTTAAATCGCGTATTGCGCGAAACTTAGAGCCAATTTGAACAAACTGGTTGCAGATTCGAAATCAGCACCCCCTACTTATGCTAAAACTACTGCACTAACATTCACCTTTTTTTTGTAGAGCAGTGTAATTGGATATTGTCACATGTTGCAACATATAAAATGTAATATAAGGAAAGATATATTTCTATTTAAATGTAAAAATCAAGGTTGGCAACCGAAACGAATAACGGTATAGGTATCGGTATTGGTATCGATTTTTTATTTGTTTCGGTATCGGTAACGGTATTTTAATCATTTCGGTATCGGTATAACCGATACCGAAACATTAATACCGGTATATACCGGTATTATTGAAAAAATTTACAAAAATATAAAAAAACGTTCTTACCCAGGTATAAATTGCTGGTTGTACTGGAAGAGAACTGTTTTTTACGAAATGTCGGTACTACTTAAAACGTGCTTTGCCAGTACTGTTTTCTGAAAATTAACGAGCTTTTTTTAATCTATTAAAATTAACAATTTTATAAATTTTACGTATTTTTACATCTATTACACAATTATTTATGTAAGAGAGACATCACCATTCTTTTCTTGTGAAGTTTCGAAAAAATACATTAAAATTTGTGATGTACACTAAGAGGACGGTAAAGTTCTAGCAAACTACTAAATTTGTTATTAAATGTACTGGGATAATACCAAAAAAATAAAATCCCAAGCCTGCGCCAACGTTGGGAAATAACTACGGCCAAGCGTTTATTGGTGTTATCATTTCGACAACATGCCAGTACAGTGAAAGTTAAAGATCCGACGATTTGCCAGTACATGTACTACCGTCTGCGATACCGGGCCGACATTGTGCCGTTTGTATTTTTCTACCTGGGTAATTATAAAAAACTCAATTTTATTAAATTTTTATAAAGGATAAGTATTTAAGTTATTAAAAATTTCTAACAACGGAAGTACTTCAGCCTAAACACTCCGATTTTGATGAAATTTGGATATGTGATTGAGAAGAAAATCTAAGATCACCTGTCTCAGCTTATCGGCCACCTCGGAATTTTAAGGGTCCAAAAAGGGGTTCAAAAATGGGTCCTTTTTAGGTTTTTTTGCTTTTTAAGATATTTCGACCAAAGGAACCATGTGCAAGTGTGGTATTGCTGGAAAGAAATTTTTGAGGGCTTTTCACTGGTAGCTTTTTTTGGTACTTTTTTGTTCTTTCGAATTTGCTGGTTTAAAATTTTCAAAAATTTTGGGTACTTTATATGGAGAACTATATTGTTATGGCTGCTGAATTCATATATATTATTCCTTATTAAATTTAAGCGGAACGTGTTTCTGCGTTTTTCGATATTCGCACTACATCAGGTTTGCCAAAATTTTCCCCGAAACACCTTTTTTGGTACATTTTTAAAGAATTTAGGCCTCTTTCTGTGCTAAACATAGGAAATATGTACATCAAACTTCATATTTTGATGGATATATTAATCCTGTGATATACTCTTTTTTAATTTCGTAAATTTGAAATATGCTCCCATACGAAAAGTTTAAAAAACATACGTTTTTACATACTCCTTTTTTATATAAATTGTTATACTTATTTCCACATTAGATCATTTATTTTTTTATAAGCTTTCCAGTGATGTATAATATGATATATATATATATATATATAACCGTCGTTAAATAAAATAAGGGAATAAAGGCATTTAAGTTATGCTCTCTTACAAAAAAGTACCAATGGTTATTTTGCAGAATATAGGCCCTATATTAGAGTGTTTTTTTTTTTGTTTTTGATTTTCGGAACACAAGTTGATTCACTACAAATAGTTTATATTTGTATTGAGATCATATAATAAAATAAAAAAAAAAATAAGTTTACAAAATTAATAAAAGGATTCTCTAAAAGAAACTGTAAATTCAATTAAAGTTTAAGAAACCAGTTTATATATTAAATTATATTTACTAAATTTGTCACAAGTTAGAGAATATTTATGAAGTTAAATAAATTAAAAACAATGTTGCCAATGCAAACTAAAGGAACAATTTTCTATTAACAATGGATAATAAAGTTTAATTGTTTAACAATTTTATATTAAAAAAATTTGTATTTTTGCTAAAAACGTGAAAAAAACAATTTTTTAAAACCGATTCCATACCGGTATCGGTTGCCAACCTTGGTAAAAATACAACTCTGAAAGCATTAAATAAGTACTTTCAAGTATTAAGTAGCCCCAATAAAAGATTGGTATTAAGTACTCAATACACAAATACTAAATACTTTGCAACTCTAATATGTGAAATATGTGCCGGTTTATCAATTAAAATTTTGGTTAAAACAAGTTTTGTTGAATATATTGCCTTGTTTTGAAAAACAAAATTTTTTTAATACATCTTTTGAATGTATTTTCGCAAAATATCCATTCTACCAGGATACGAAATGGACTTTTTTAAACAATCAAAAAAATCCGTTCAAACTTTGAAGATCCACGCACTTTAAAAGAGGCCTGACCGCCAAAAAATAGCACATTTTCCCTTAGTGTGAACAGTTTAGTAGATGTACTGTTTTGCAGTGATTTGAGTAAACATTTTTTATGCCAAAAATACAATATATTCGGTATTGATAACTTTTATTTTTGACAGCTATAATATTGCAATTCAAATTTTAAAGCATGTCATAGCAATTGTGTTTTCCTCGGGAACAATTTTGTCATCAGTCTTGTTTCTATTGTTTTTTGGGAAAACATAGGAACATGTTTGCAAATTCCAAGCAGGTATTTGAAAAAAAGTGCTGAATGGAAGATTTCGATTTTTATAGCAAAATTGTTTTGAGACATCCCAAATATATAATTAGGTTTCCTCGCACTTTTTGTTTACAACACCCAGAAAACAGATTCGGTGCTGACAACCCCATTTGTACCCAATCGAATGGTTCAGTTGCATCAAATCAATTTTTCGTTTGCTGATACCGAATTATTCTTCATACAAGTGAAATTCCGTTATCACAGTCCAATTAGTCTTGTCTCAATTGGTTTTCTGTTGCCACAACTGAAAAATTCGGCTACCGCAACCGAACCATGCGATTGACTACAAATGGGGTTATCAGAACTGAATCTGCTTTCTGGGTGAACTTGTTTCCACAAAGAGTGGTGCGGCTTGGCAAGTAAAAACAAGAACGAGCCCAAAAATCGAACTAATTTTTGTTCTGTGTGAATATTATTACATCAAATTATTAATTGTTGTCATCAAATTTAGTTTCTTCTTTAAATAATATCTGAAAACTATTGTATTGTATATTGTTGTCGACCATAATTGTTGCAGTCAAATTTGTTGTCAGAACTAAATTACCTCAATTGTGTTACAGTCAGTCACATAGGTGTGTGTTTATCTCAAAATGTTTAAACAAAAATATTCTCATATTCTCATAATTCTATAAATATTTGTATTTCATACATATCATTTGTCCTGTTCAATGTATGTGACTAATAATAAATTTCAACTTTCTTCATTTTTCAGAGTGAACAAGAATACGATAAAGAACAACTAAGAAGTAAGTTTTGTATATGAAAAAAAAAAATAGCTTAAAATCAATAATAAAACCAAACCTTTCAAACATTTCTTATTTAGTAATGCGTAATGCCTTTAAAGCCTTCGATCATGATGACAGAGGTTTCATTGAACACTCCGATGTTATGCAAATTCTTGAAATACTGGGACAAAAACTAGATGAAAAAGCCGTTAAAGCACTTATCAAAGAAGTGGATAAGGGAAATTCATCACAATTGGATTTTTCACAATTCTGTAAATTAGCTGCCCGTTTTGTAGAAGTTGAAGAAGATGGCCCGGCATTAATGGGCGAATTGAAAGAGGCCTTTCGTGTTTATGACAAAGAAGGCAAAGGTTATTTGACAGTGGAAACATTACGTGGTATATTACAAGAATTGGATGATAAATTATCGAGTCAGGAATTGGATATGATAATTGAAGAAATTGATGCTGATGGTTCGGGTACAGTTGATTTTGATGGTGAGTTTTGGAAAATGTAACAACAATACAGTGATTTCTTAACGAAAGTCTGTTTTATTTTATAGAATTCATGCAAGTGATGACAGGTAAAAGCTTTCAAGATGTTTTTATTCAACAACGTTTTACTTTTGATACTCCATTACTTAATAAACCCCCAAGTCGTTGTCCCTGTCCCCAACATCGTCAACGTTTACATCGTCGTATTGAAATGCAATTTCAACGTTTATTTCAACATATGTGGCATCCTTTAAATACTGTGCATGATCGTTGCCTACAACATATGTGGCATGTAAAAAAACAACCTCATCTTTATAAGCCCAACTCATATAGAGATACATCATGTTCTGTAGCTCCTGTAGTGTATTGTCGTCCTTTATTTCGTCCACGTTTTCCCAAATGGTTGCCCGTTTTAACATTGTATCGTGAAATTGTACAAAATCCATTTAAACGTAATCACCGTTGTTGTTGTTTAATGATTACCCCAAAGTAGTTTATCCCGTAAAAAGTTTTGTTGCTTCACCTTACAAGTTGTACTAATTTTCCCGTTTACATTTTTAAACACTGCCAGTTTTAATTAAATTTACCCAATTCTCTAATCAAATTGTATATTCTTTTAATTACAGGTTAAGTTTTTATTTAATAGTCCTTATCGCATTTCTTTTTGTTGTGGTTTGAAGACAAAGAAGACATGTTATTTTTAAAATTTTTTTATATAAATTCCGTTTTCATATTTTGGGTCTTATTTGTTTTTAAATTTAAGTTCATGTTTTTTCGTTTAATCCATTGTATAAAATCACTGTATTTAATTAAAACAAATAAAAAAATATATTAAAAATTAAAAAAAAAAAAATATTGTTCTTCATTAGATCTTCGAACACTTTGGGTCAAAATATAAATAAGCTAGAAGAACAGAATCAATTCATATTGTTTTTCAGGTAAAATAATTTAACAATAAACAACCATTAACAAAAATCAAATAACCTAAAGTTAACACAAACTGAAAGTTAAACAATTCAAATTTGTATGTAATTTGATATCTGTAACTCTAAGTTAGCTCAAACTTTAGGTTAATTTGTTTATTGTTAATGGCCCTAAGTGGTATTTTTAGATACTTTAGATGATATTTTAGATGATGTAGAAGAATCAAGGTTGGCAACTGAAAGGAACAATGGTATTAGTATCAGTACTGTATATACATATTTCTTATTTATTTCGGTATTGGTAGTGACAAGGGTAACGGTATTTCATTCGTATCGGTATTACCGAAACGCATTGGTATTATCGAAGAATTTCATTTTCACAATTTATTATACATTGTCAGTAGGGTTTATGTCCCGGGAATTCCCGGGACGGGATTCCCGGGAATCCCGCCCTTTTTTCAATCCCGCAATCCCGGGAATTTTGTGCGGGATTTCCCGGGATTTTTTTATTTTTTTACAGAAGTTTTAGCTATTAAATATTGCAATTTTTGAAGCTAAATAAATTTAAATTTAAAGCATTGAATTGAAATTAATTAAACAAGAAATATTTGATATTAAAAAATTCGATTTAAAATTTAATAAACTGAATTAGTATAAAAAAACATATTATTTAGGCCAAATTGATTTTGGATGTGAGTTGAATTTGGTTAAGTTAAACCGAAAACAAATACTCGAACTTCAGAAAAATTTTGTTTCTTTAAAATGGTGATCTTTGTTCAAATAAAGCAACATCCGTATCTCATCTCACTTCAACATCCGTATCTCAGTTCCAAATACTTCCAAAAACACTAGGCTTTTAAAAGTTAGGAATATTTTTGTATTTTCAATTGAGTATTTTGAGGTTTTTTCACTTCAAATAAGTTTATTTAAATTTCAACTGCTATTCCTTTATTTCAATTGTATTTTTTAAATATTATGCAGATGCATTTTCAAATTATTTTTGATTTTTTTATAAGTTAATTTAAAATACAACTATCCAAATTTAATAATTTCTTTTTAAATAGTTGCGGATAAAAATATTCTATTTAAAAGATACCAATTAAAGTTAAGGAACTATTTAATGAATGTTTTTCGTTCAATTTGAGATCAAATATTATCACATTTTCCTTTAAATTATTTTGAAATTAAAAGAGAGATGATAAAATTTTTACAAGTAAATTACATACATAGAATAAAAATTTAAAAAATTCGATAAGGCCAGAAGGATAGGATACGTATTTTCGGATTCTGCTACAAACCCATCCTCTATATTCTATGCTTTTATGGGTTAATAATTGATGATGAACTATTTATTGAATTGAAACAAATAAGCAAATTGAAACAACTCAATTAGACTAACATCAACGAAATTCTTACAATGTTATTCTTATCCAGCTGCTTGAAATTCAACTCTGATCGACAACTTATGAAGCACAGATTTATGAACGACAACGAACTGTAAATTTTAAATGCATATTCTAAATATTTTTTAACCTACAACATAAATTCATGTTGATAGTAAATAATTAGGCATACGTATTAAATTATATTTTTCACTATATCTAGTGTGTTAAGATGAATAAAATATTATTTAATAATATTCTATGTAGTGTCGATTTTTATAAAAATCTTTAAGAGAATTTGCGTAATAATTTGTGTGAAGAATATTCAAATTTAAACTTTTTTATAAAATAATTCTACACGAATACTTCTGAAAATCTGCACAGAAATGAAATCTTTAGAAATACACATTTTTGGATTCCATATTTAAGAAATACTTAAGCAAAAAATTTATCTTAGCTCTGACTATAAAACTGGTCCCACACAAGTTGGCACCGATTAACAATTCCCATATACCCTAAAAGAAGGGAAGAAATTAAAATACCCGTGTCTTTCACTTTTTCTATATCAATTCGTTTAACCGTTCCAACCGCGAATTAATATTTAGTTAATATATTTCATTTTAAAATTAAGACCGCCTTCCATATAAATATATTACCTAAATAGTAATTCGCGATTAAAACTATTAAACGAATTGATCTAGAAAAAGTGGAAGTCATGCATATTTTATATTTAGCTCACCTTTTAGAATATATTAAGTAGATTTTATCATGGGTACAACCAAAAGAGGAACTTTGTCGGACGGTGTTTTAATATAAATCGAGTTTTTCAAGTACAACATATGTCGGATTTAATTACTTTGTAACGAGCAGGAATTCCGGGATCCCGGGAAATTCATAAAAAAATCCCGCTGTCCCGGGAAATGAAAAAGTCCGGGAAAAGAAAAACCCTAATTTTCAGTCAAAAACATAGCACTAATTAAAGTTTTTTCTAATTTTATCGCCATTGCTTTTATTTTTTAAGATCAAAATAATGATTAAATTGTACCCGAAGTACTGTACGACGGTCCAGAAAATTTTAGAAAATTTTGGTGTAGCTTTTGTTTTTTCATTTTGCTACCCGTTTTAAGTAGGCGTGGCTTTTAATGAAAAATCATCGATATCGGCCTTTCATCAAATTATATAGTAAAATTTAGCGAGTACTGATCCGATCTGCACAAACTGTTGAAAATTCTATAAAATTTCCTTAAATCTTGCATTATTTTTATTCACAAATGGCGGCCAGATTTAAAATGACACCGGTTTAAATATGAGTAAATTTTTCTTTGTTTCTAGCGATTTTAAAATTAAGTTAATAACACTGAAATTTTAAAGCGAATGGTGTTATGATATACTTACCACAATATAACCGATCAGTCAGGCTTTTTTTTACATTATAGTATAAAGCATTTCATATTAAAATTTTAGTGTTGTTAACTTTACTTAAAAATCGCTAAAACCAAAGAAAAATTTACTCATATTTAAACCGCTGTCATTTTAAATCTGGCCACCAATTGAAAATAAGAATAATGCGCTTGGTTTGTTTTATGATGATTTCCAAAATATCTCGGGTCTAGAAATGAGATCTCACGAGCTGGACCATTTTTAAAAAATATGGTTTTTTTAGTTTTTGTAAAAAAAATTTATTATCAAAATTTGGTCCAGAACACCGAGCAAAAGGTATGAAATTTGCAAAATTTCAAACTATATCCACATAGAGATGATTTACTTGTCAAAAGAAAAGTTTTGGTGTCGATATTGCCCTATTTGAAACATATTATTTCCACCACATTAAATTTCTGATAAAACGCGAAAAATCGCGAATGTTAAAAAAATCTAAAACACGTGTTCACTTAAATCGACTGTAGATTATGGTATGTCAGTTTGACATTTCAATCACAAACCTTTCCATACAAAACGAACAAAAATTTGTTTTTTTTTGTAGAATATCCTTGAAAACAGGACGTGTCTGGATATGCTTGAACATGTTATATATTCCGCTGGATGCGCCTCAAAAAAACCTTTCATATGATACCCATATTGAGCATGTTGTCTTCAGCTAAAATGGTAAATTCTTACAAAAAACTAAAAAAATACCATTTTTAAAAATGGTCCAGCTCGTGAAATCTGATTGCTTGACCCGAAATATTTTGAGAGTCATCATAAAACAAACCTAGTTGTATTTTGAGGGGGCAATTTTTTTTACTTTTTTTCATGAGTCGGTCTAATATATATATATTTTTTTTTCTTTATTAAAAATATAAAAAAATATATTTTTTAGAAAGCGATTTAATACCGGTACAATAGCGGTATTAATAGAACAGAGTTTGGAATGCCGGTATTTTTGCGCTTTGAAACGGATAACGGTATTATAAAGATATGACTTGCCAACTTTGAAAAAAGAGAAGGAGAGGAAATGCAATAATCTAAGTATATCTTTATGTTGTCGTTATACAATGTCATTATGACATGTTTGTACAGTTAAAATGTATCCCTAATATTATATTAGATACATATTTTTATACAGATCATATCAGTCATACATTTTAATTATAGAATTTTTTTTAGCCGAACATATTCGCTAAACAATTAACACTAAAAACGCCCTGCATTTCTTGCAAACAAGCCTAACAGACTCATAAAAAGGCAGACATAACATTAAAATGATATACACAAAATCGTTACAAAATTATATTGTGAACATCACAATATAGTTTTAAAGATCTTTACTAGCAAATTATAGAAAAGTAACAAACTTAAAAATTGGATCATTGTTAAAATTTATTTCATAAACGAGGTGTTATAATTTGGGGGCCCATCGTGCCATTCCACCGGATCCATGGCTTAAATTTAAGCTCGAGCATACCTCATCTTCTCTCTAAACTTTATTAGAATCGGCGCAGTAGATAAGAAATGGCAGATTTATTTCCAAAAGACGTATTATTTTCTTAATATTCCCGTTAAAAATTGACATATGATGCTTTCCAAGCCAACTGCACCGCTACAGGAAAAAGTATATCGCATCAATTTTAAATATACAGCAATTGTTTTCCATTGTGATACGAATAAAAACTGAAGTAACTTTTTCAAAGTTTCTGAAAAATGGGCGGAGCAGACGTGGTTAAATATTGACAAATTCTGTGTTTATTTTTAATTTATTATCTCAGCTAAAAATCCGCATACATGGATCCATAAAGGCTGAATGTATGTTCGTGCATGCTCATAAACATGTATTCATGACCATACATAAATCTCCATACACGATTAATATATGACCACTAGGGTTATAGTTAGTTTTTAACCCGGGCTACCCCCTGAAAAATTTATTGTAAGTAAAACAACGTTCCCCAAAAAAATTAGGATAATCGGATATCGGGAAGACGTGCCGCATCGGCCCTGAAATTTGGAACATGGATTACCAGGGGGAAATATGACTTTTTGTATATTTTCACAAAACATGGATAACGTTCAACTAATTTGAATTAAAAACACTAAAGAATCGTGATTAAGAGTGAATTCTCCTTGTAATAAAGCAATAAAAACTTAAATCGGTTAAAAATCAGCCGAGTTTAATAATTTCACCAGGCAACTGATGTGTCACAGGCTACTTAATCAAGATATTCGGGTCAAATTTTAAAGTTTATTGAAATAATTTACTACAGAAACATTTTTGTATTCTATAAGTTCCAAGAACTCAGATAAGAATTTTTTTTTTGTGTTTTAATATATATGTAGGTTGGTTGAAAAGTTTCTGCGCTCAAAATGAAAGAATAATGTTTTTGTTACGAAATATATTTTTTTATTCAATATAATCTCCTAGAAGCTCAATACACTTGTTCCAATTATATTTCAACAATTTTATCCCATCCTTATAATGGTTTTCCGGAAGCTCTGCAAAATAACCGTCTACGTCTGCTATGGCCTCTTCATTCGACGAAAAATGCTTTCCACAAAGGAATTGTTTGAGATTTCTGAAGAGATAGTAGTCACTGGGATCCAAATCTGGTGAATACGGTGGATGTTCAAGAAATTCGTAATTTAATTCTTTGAATTTAGCCATCGTCAAAACACTTTTGTGAACAGGTGCATTGTCTTGATGAAAAATGATTTTTTTCTTCTTTAAACCAGGTCTTTTCTCACGAATTTTTTCATCCAGCTGCAATAATATTCAGAGTTGATTGCTTTAACTTTCTGCAGATAATCAATCAACAAAATTCCTTTTGCATCCCAAAAAACTGATGCCATAACCTTCTTTGCTGATCGTTGTGACTTCACCTGCTTTGAAGCTGAACAACCACCTTCAGTCCAGTGTAAACGTTCTTGTTTCAATTTAGGATCATGGTGGTAGATCCAAGTCACATCCGTAGTTATAAAACGATGCAAGAAGTCCGTTTTATTCTGCTTAAAACGCTCCAAATTACTCTTAGAAATTTGTTTTCGATCCAGTTTTTGTTGAATTGTTAATGTGTGCGGCACTAACTTTCCAAACAGTTTTTTCATACGTAATTCTTCATATAAAATATGGAGTACTCGTTCGTCTGAGATGCCTATGGCATTAGAAATTTTACGCTTAGTCAAACTTGAATCTTCACTAACCATAGTATGTACTTGGTCAATGATTTCTGCTGTGGTTGCAGTTTTTGGTCGTCCTTGGCGTGGATCGTCTTCAAGGCTAGTACGACCACGTTTAAATTCACCAGCCCAAAATTCAACGGTGCGTTTTGATGGTGAGGACTCCTTATACACTTCTAATAATTGTTCATAAATTTCCTTTGCTTTTAAACCCTTCAAAACGAAGAATCTAATGACTGCACGATATTAAATTTTTTCCATATTAAAAAAAATCAATGATACGTCAACTTCAAATGGCTTGTAAACAAAGAATGAATTGACAGAATGACTTGCAACTTTGCATGTGTTCTCAGGACAGTTATACCAACTTGAGAAAAAAAAGTTTGGAGCTAGCAGTGCCATCTCTTGGTGAGCGCAGGAACTTTTCAACCAACCGTTATATACAAAAAAGTTAAATCTACATTAGTTGTGTTTTTGCGGCAAACTATCAAAGTTGGCTTATGTCATTTGCGTACAAATTTGACATTAGTAACGTTTAGAGGTTAACACTAAACGTTGGCTGATGTCAAAATTATATGGGGATGACGTAAGCCAACGTTGATAGTTTTCCGCACAAACACAGCTATTATAGCCTAGAGAGAACCACATAAAGACAGTCTGATAATAGTGAATTTGTATCACTTGAAAATGCATTAATTGTCAACCATTGGTTCTAGGAAAGTTTTTTCATAAGTTTTTTCTCTATAGAAAATAGAATTTACAATTTATTTTACAACAAAATAAATTGTAAATTGTATTTGGAATTTGTAATATTTGATCTTAAACCTGGCCCTTTGTTCCTTATAGGAACCACAGGACATTATATATAAACCGAACAAAAATAACACTCATTGTAACAATCTTCAGATCAAATAAAAATCTACAACAAAAAAATTCGAAACTAGTTCTGAATTTTTTTTTTAATTCAAAACTAGTTCTGAATTTTGAGTGTAAAAAATAGAAAACTCAATTTATCTAAAAATCGGCCAAAACTTTTTTATTGTTTTTTTTTTTTTAGAAAAATAGTTTAGATGATTTTCTTTACTCGGCTTGGTTTTGGAGAAAATATTCTTTGAATATTGCACATCGCAAGTATTCTATGTGATTGGAAATAGCTCTAAAAAGACCCAAACGTATGAGTGATATACCTAAAGGTATATTACTCATACGTATAGGTGACCTAATATATTTATTTTATAAGAAACATTTCCATTCAGACAGAATATTTGCGATATACATATATATATTTTGCGATTTTTTGATAAATTGAGTTTTCTATTATACCTCATTCATACTAAACCCAAAACTAGTAGTTTTTAAATTTATTTGGTTTTCGATTGTCAAATCCCATATAAATTTCAAATCGAAAACTTAAAAAAAAAAACGAAAACTTCTAGTTTTGGGTTCAGTATGAACGAAGTTTTAATTCAGAATTAGTTCTGAATAAAAACCAAGTGCGGCATAAAGCCCGCTTGTCTCGAGTACCCAGATGACTGGGGACTTAAGTATACAAACAAAAGATTAAATTTGGCTGTTCTGAACCTTTAGATACCCTCCATTTCGGTGTTTTTATAAACAAGGGGAAATCCAAATAATACGTATAATTTCAAAGAAATAATTTTTCAAAGAAATTGAATTTCTAAATAAAAAATAAATAAAACAGACTAATTGCAAATAAATTAAACTAATATTTAAAAGAATTTTATGCTGAAATTTGTAGAATATTTATTTTTACACTTATCATAGTCACGAAGCAATAGTTATTAAAAAAAATTATAAAATTGTAGAAGAAAGATATTATTATTGTGGAATGAACTATTTCAAAATACCCGATCATTTGCCTAAGAATAGAGATGAACGGACCTTGCGGCTTCTTCTGCATTCCTTTTTTTTTTATATGGAGTTTTTTTCGGATTCTCTCCACATTAAAATCTAGTTTAGTAGAATTGAGGTTAAGAAGAAAAATAAACCTTTTTCCCTAAAGCCAATAAACACATTACTTTTAAAATTTAGGCTAAATCTAGTTTCTGCCTTTTTAAAAGGCGGCGCTAGTTCGGCAAACAAAAAAAATGTCGAAACCTCCTTGCCAAACTACGGAGTACTTTTTTTTATGGTACGGTCTAATGGACAGGCTATATCAGTAATTTTCCATTGAATTGTATTTTTTATTGTTTATATTTTATTGTCAGATTGTCGAACATGTGCCTATTCCTACACTACAAACATAACTATACTACGGTGCGACTGCTTAGCCATCTCACCAAGGTAACTCCTTGAATGCAATGTAACTAATTCATTGTTTTCTGTCCTATTCGACTTTGCTATTGTTTTTACTCAAAATTGATCAACAAAGACACCTACGGAGATTCTATTTTTAGATGCCAAACTGACGCATACTTTTTACCTTTAAGAGCAGGTAGCTTGCGTACATATTGGATACGGGTTGCCAAAAGGCAAATTTCATAATCTATTTTAGTATGGTGTTGTTTTTATTAATTAATTAATACTGTAATTGATCTGCATTTTAGAAATTTTAGTTTTCTAAGTTTAAGGATAAGAAGAAGATCAAATTTTTCTCTAAAAATTATAAACACAATGATTTTCAGACCAGACTAGATCTAGTTTTTGGCCTTTCCCATGGGCAGGTTTCTTCAGTTATTTTCCGTTAAATTCGACCGCTTAGCCATCTCAGCCAATTAAGGCCTTGAATGCAATGAAAATCTAATTAATAGCGTTCTTTCCTTTTCAGTTTTGGTATTGCTTTTTTATCTTTCAATTTCCTCCTTGTCTCCTTGTCGCACATTTTGCCAAACTAACTTCTGCTTTTTATGTTTAGGAGCAGGCATAATGTGTTTTATTACAGTATAGTTTTAAAGTCATAGGGGCAGCTGCCATTAATTTAATTATAATATACCTTTTTTAATTTTCTGCGTCTAATTTAATTTCCCTGCATTTTCTCTCGTACTCAGTGGTGCCAGACTTTTTTGGTCAAAAATCGTCAAAAAAAAAACGAGTAAAAAGGTTAAAGTCGGGCATGCCGACTATACAATACCCTACACCAGTCTGTTTAAAACCCAACTAATGTTTGGATCCGAAATTCGAATGGGTTAAAATAGGACTTGTGTCAAAGTTTTCTATAACGTGAGTCAGCGTACCAAATTACATCAAAATATCTTAATATTTGCGACCTGCAGCGTATAAACAATATAATTTTGGGGGGACCCTTATATGAGCACTAGGTCTAAACATGTACCGATTTTAACCAAAATCAATAGACTTCGTCCTTGGGCTGACATAAGTCGGTGTACCAAGTTTCATCAAAATATCTTAATATTTGCGACCTGTAGAGTGCGCACAAGAATGCATGGACAGACAGACAGACAGACGGACGGACAGACAGACGGACGGACGGACAGACGGACATCGTTAAATCGAAATAAAAAAAAAATTCTGGGTCGATCGGTATACTATAAGGTGGGTCTAGGACCAATATTTTTTGTTGTTACAAACATCAGCATAAACTTATAATACCCTGACCACATAGTGGTGTAGGGTATAAATATAGATGAAACTAGTGTATTCTATGGTATTTTATTGATGACGATTTCTTATAAATACTTCTAAAATTGCTGACGATTTATTATACCCTACACCACTATGTGGTCAGGGTATTATAAGTTTGTGCTGATGTTTGTAACACCAAAAAATATTGATCGCCTCAGAATTTTTTTTTATTTCGATTTAACGATGTCCGTCTATCCGTCCGTCCGTCTGTCTGTCTGTCTGTCCATGCATTTTTGTGCGCACTCTACAGGTCGCAAATATTAAGATATTTTGATGAAACTTGGTACACCGACCTATATCAGTCCAAGGACGAAGCCTGTTGATTTTGGTGAACATGGGTCCATGTTTAGACCTAGTGCCCATATAAGGGTCTCCCCAAAATTATATTATTTATACGCTGCAGGTCGCAAATATTAAGATATTTTGATGAAATTTGGTACACAGACCTATGTTGGCCCAAGGACGAAGCCTATTGATTTTGGTGAACATCGGTCTATGTTTAGACCTAGTGCCGATATAAAGGTCCCCTCAAAATTATATTGTTTATACGCAGCAGGTCGTAAATATTAAGATATTTTGATGAAACTTGGTACACCGACCTATATCAGTCCAAGGACGAAGCCTGTTGATTTTGGTGAACATGGGTTCATGTTTAGACCTAGTGCCCATATAAGGGTCTCCCCAAAATTATATTGTTTATACGCTGCAGGTCGCAAATATTAAGATATTTTGATGAAATTTGGTACACCGACCTACGGCAGCCCAAGGACGAAGCCTATTGATTTTGGTGAACATCGGTCCATGTTTAGACCTAGTGCCCATATAAGGGTCCCTCCAAAATTGGCTTGGTTACAAACTGCAGGTCGCAAATATTAATAAATTTTAATGAAATTTGGTTCTCTGACTCACATTATAGAAAATTTTGACACAAGTCCCATTTTAACCCATTCGAATTTCGGATCCAGACATTAGTTGGCTTTGATTCAGACTTGTGTAGGGTATTGTACAGTCGGCATGCCCGACTTTAACCTTTTTACTCGTTTTATTTAAAATTGTTTCATAGAAACTGAAGCAACAACTCATTTTATCTGTTTGCCTATATTATCACTCTTAAGATAATTTTCAGCTTTCAAAAATTCGATTTATACTGGACATACACTGGACATAATTTTTAAAAATCTGTAAGGAGCTGGTATTTATGAATATGACGTGATTAAGACATTTTGGAAAACAGATTTAAAATCAGCTGGTCTATCTAAATTTATAAAAAAAGATTAAATCCCTGCAAAAAACTGACTTTGTAAAGCTCTGTAAATTAAAAATTAATTTTTGTTTGTTAATGGTTAATTCCTTAAAAAGCCAGTAATTTGCCTAAATAGTCAACATATGTGACAGCGCATAGAGAAAGGGACGTAAGGTTAAAAAAATCAATTTTTTTTTTATTTTTGTGGACAACATCTGAGCATCGAATGAGACCGATCTCATGCTCTCCTGACCTTAGGTCCCTTTCTATCCTTAGGTCCCTTTCTATTTTGCGCGTCACATATATTGAGTTTTTATTAAAAAATCGTCATTTGTAAAATTTTGACTTAAAAAGGTCGTCAAAATGACGTAAAGTCATCATGTCTGGCGCCACTGCCCACAATAGTATACTTTAATTCTCACACCGTCTTCAATGTTGCCATATTTTTAATAAATAATCCCATTATTTGGTGATGAAAAAGAAGAAACGATATCTTTAAAAGCCGATACCGAAATAAATAAAATATCGATAGTTAATAATTAACTAGTACATACTTATCGATTAATTTAGTGAATCGTTAAACTGAACTATTTTTCATGTTAATATGGAAAATTTTAGAGGTGTTATTGCATCTTAATTCATAACATTTAAACGTTTGAACCAAGTATACCCATTTCCAATACCAAACTTTTTAAGATATTGGCAAATATTTTTGCTAAAAATCAACATCCTAGCATAACTATTGTGGGCGTGATTGTGATTTTAGCAGACAGGGGGACATGGTAGTATATATATTTCGCTATTGATAATGATCAAAAATGTATATATTTCGTATGTCCGACAGCTTCTTTTCGATGAGTTACAAACGGAATAACAAACTGATGTATACCCTGTTGCATAGTCAGATGGAGGGTATAATGAATAGTGGGCAAAAATTATTTGTCTTTTATGGGTACTTGATGCTTGAAATTAACTACTCAATATTCATTCATTTGGGACCGAAAAAATAATGCAACACCGCTTAGATATTTACTCGTATCAGAGAACTGCAAAATTAACTTTTTTCTTAAGTTAATCATACACTAAAATTCTTATTCACATTTAATCGCTCAACAATACTCAATGTTGAATAAAATCACTATCATGCATCTGAACGCATAATTCGGATCAGTTTGAGTCGTCTGTCGAACATGCTTTATTGACATTTAATCGCTCAAAAAAACTCACTGTGGAATAAAATCACACTGTTGAATAAATTCACAATGATCGAACATTTGAACTCACATGAATAAAATAAAAAAAAAAAAAAAATATATATAAAATCTTATTCTTTTATAATGGGAATATACACTGTATCATTTATTAAATATGTTTCTACAAAATATAGTCGTTGCTGATACTGTAAACCCCCTCTTTATTATTATGAAATTGTTTTTTTTTTTATTTGGTTGCAATCCTGAAGAAACTCATACACTTTCAATTTAGCTTTTTCTGATTTTATTCTACATCAAAATAATCATCGTTGATCCGAACGAATATGAATCAAATGAATGGTATCAAAACGAGAAATGATTAAATCAACGATGCAAAAAAATCACTTAGTTTGATTTGTTTAAAATCAGCAACGAGTATGTGTATTTGAGTATATTCGGCGCTTGAACAAAAACTAATGTTTTTTCGGGTGTTGATTATGTATGATGGTTTTGCAATCAGCAGTTGCAGTTGTCTGACTCGTATCATAAAAGCCAAACGCAAAAAAAATTGGCAATACTATAATAAACAACTACAAAACTGTATTTTTACAACAAACTGTTATTTTTGTTACTTAAAAATAAAAAGAAGACATTGAGATTTTTAAAATTCTTGTTTGGGTTATGTTTTTTATAATTGAAATATTCTTAATTTCAGAAAAAATTCATAAAATTTTATCGCCAGTTCATAAATACCCAATCAGAAATCGCCAGTGGTACAAAAAATCAATCACTGGCATACCACTGGGTAACCACGGTGTTGAAAATAAATGACTGGGAGAACACTCATTTGGGACGCTTTGCCAGCGTTTGCAAAAAGCGTTTTCCAGTATTTGTTTTACAAAAATTTCGGTGGTTTATAAAAAATACCACTGGCAAGGAATGATCTAAGAGTGATATGCCCAGGTTTGCAACCAGTGGTGATCCATTGCCAGCTAGTCAGAAATTGACAGTGGTACAAAAACCAATTCACTGGTAGAGCAATGATTTTATAAAAATGCTGACGCTTCGTTAAAAAGGTTTGTAGTCAGGAGGTTCCACGTTCAAATCCGGTTGCAAGCAAAAAACTTTTTTTGGATTTTTTTAAATTTAAAATTTTTTTGTTCTATAAAATCAATTTTTTTGTTTGTGGAAAAGCTCCTTTAAGACTAACTTTTTTTTTTACTCTCCCAACGCTGGCATATTAGTTCTAAAAAACTGACCGTAGTTGTCCAGCTATTATCACTAATTTCTGTATTTAGCCATCAAATATTATACATATGTCCCGCTAGCTCCGTAGGTAGAGCAATCGCCTGCCAATCTTGACGGCCTGGGTTCAAATCACGGCAAGACCAAAATAAATACATATGAACATTTTTTAAATTTTATTTCGGAAAATATATTTCCGGACCACCTATTTAATGGTTTTCCAAGCGTTTTGTCAACGTTGAAAAATTTTGTTCCTCCAGTGCTTTTTCGGAGCTTTTTGAACAGCTGGTCCTTTTGTCTAATGACACTGTGAGACAAATGGTAGGGGTCAGTGATCGGGAAGGGTTCAAACTACCGGGGAAAGTTATATCGGTAAAAAAGAAGTTATACGTGTCCCGGCTTTTCGCTGGGTCACCCCTAGGAATCGAGATATATCGATTTGACCTTTGTTGGTCTTTTTTTTTGACATAACTCGAGAACCACTCGTCCGATTTTGCTCAAACAATTTTAAAAAAATTAAAAACTACAATTCATTTAATCTGTTCATATAAAGTTTTTCTATATACTCAACAGTTTTGCCGGTAAAAATAAATGTATGAAGAAAAAAATATTTTTTGCCTAAAATATTAAAAAAAAAGTAATAAACAAAAGGTTATTGATTTTTATGGTAGCGGTAACAAACACTTATTTTTACCGGAAAAACTGTTGAGTATATAGAAAAACTTTATATGAACAGATTAAAGGAATTGTAATTTTTAATTTTTTTAAAATTGTTTGAGCAAAATCGGACTTGTGGTTCTCGAGTTAAAGATATATTTCGATTCCTAGGGGTGACCCAGCGAAACGCCCGGACACGTATAACTTGTTTTTGACCGATATAACATTTCTCGTTGGTTTCATCCCATCCCGATTTTGACTGTCTCATAGTGTGATGTTATCATTTTGGGTATGAGAAAGCACTTTTTGCCAGTACTTGTACCACCTGTTACAAGTGCTTTGCCATCGCTTTCCCGTTTGTATTTTTCTGACTGGGTATGTAGTAACTGAAGATCAGTTTGCAATTTTGACTTGAAACTTTGAATATGATGAAGCAACTGTACATTTTGTTGTAATTAAAATAAAAATTGTTTTTTTTTTATTAAAATATGTTCTTGTTATAAAAAAAACAAAAACTTTAAAAAACAGTGGTTTTTTTACCAATTCTCTCAGTTGTTTAAAGGTTTTTGTAGCAAAAGTGCTTCGGCTATTTTTACGACATTGATAGTTAACCATGTTTTTAGTTATTGTAAACATAAATACCTGTATTGCCTCTTTCATTACATATATGTACCTTTGTTTTAACCATAGTTTACAGTAGGTTCTACGGACAAACTTTTTTGGGTGCTACACTGCTAAATGAAGAATAGTCAAAAGTTAATTATTAAAAGACAGATATTAAGTAATCATAAAAAAGATACACTCAAAAATGTTTGACAGTTGCTATAATACATGAGAGTTGTTAGTGTGGTAATCAGTAGTTGTTATTTTTAACTATAATTGCAGTTGCTTTTCTATGGAAAAATACAAATGAGCTATTTCCAAAGTTATTTAAAAAACAACTAAGGAAAGTTATATTAAACAACTACCAAAACAATATTATTACCGTAAACAGTTATTTTTATCAATTATTTAAAAAATAAAAAATTTTCTTTAGATCTTTTATATTCTTGTTTAGTTTTTATTTCTATTAGTTATTAATATATTCTAAGTTTGGAAATAAAAACCAGAAAATTGTTTTGTATCTCTACACCTTTTGCAATTGTAATTCAGAAAATATCAATTGAAATTCAGAAAATATCAATAGAAATTCAGAAAATATCAATTGAAATTCAGAATTTCCATTTGAAATTCAAAAAACATCAATTGAAATTCAGAATTTCCATTTGAAATTCAGAAATAATCAATTGAAACTCAGATTTCCATTTGAAATTCAGAAAATATCAATTGAAATTCAGAAAATATAATTTGAAATTCAGAAAATATCATTTGAAATTCAGAAAATATCAATTGAAATTCAGAAAAAATCAATTGAAATTCAGAAAATGTCAATTGAAATTCAGAAAATATCAATTGAAATTCAGAAATCGTCATTTGAAATTCAGAAAATATCAATTGAAATTCAGAAACCGTCATTTTAAATTCAGAAAATATCAATTGAAATTCAGAAAATATCATTTGAAATTCAGAAAATGTCAATTGAAATTCAGAAAATATGATTTGAAATTCAGAAAATATCAATTGAAATTCAGAAAATATCAATTGATGTTCAGAAAACATCAATTGAAATTCAGAAAATATCAATTGAAATTCAGAAATCGTCATTTGAAATTCAGAAAATATCAATAGAATTTCAATTGATATTTTCTGAATTTCAATTGATGCTTTCTGAATATCAATTGATATTTTCTGAATTTCAAATGATATTTTCTGAATTTCAAATGATATTTTCTGAATTTTAATTGACATTTTCTGAATTTCAAATGATATTTTCTGAATTTCAATTGATATTTTCTCAATTTCAAAGGACGGTTTCAGAATTTCAAATGATATTTTCTGAATTTCAATTGATATTTTCTAAATTTCAAATGACATTTTTTGAATTTCAATTGATATTTTCTGAATTTCAAATGATATTTTCTGAATTTCAAATGGAAATTCTGAATTTCAATTGATCTTTTCTGAATTTCAAATGGAAATTCTGAATTTCAATTGATATTTTCTGAATTTCAAATGGAAATTCTGAATTTCAATTGATATTTTCTGAATTACAGTTGCAAAAGGTGTAGTGCATAAAAAAACTGTAAAAAAGTTTTTTTTATGTAGTAAAGTAGTTTTTTTTTACCAATTTTTTCAGTTGTTTTAAAACATTATTTAGTAAAAAGTTGTTTTGTTGATAGTTACTTTTAATTAATTTTTGGTTGTTTTTCAACAGTTACAAATAACTATTTTTTGAGCTATCTGAATATCTTTTTCGCTTTTTTAACTGTACATATATTTATTTTAACTGTCATTTTCAGTAGATTGTAAAGACAAACTTTTTTGGATATACTTAAGGGTTGGCAAAGAAGTTTAAGTTTTTAAAAAAATATAAAAAAATCAAATTAAAAAATTATTTTAATTGTTGGGTATTCGAATTAAAAATGGTGAATACACTCCAAAAAATAAGTTAGTAAAACAATTAGTAAAACATATTTTATATCAAGTGTTGAAACTGTGATTTCAAAAGTTTTAGTCATAATTTTTCAGCACTAAACCAAGTTTGAATTAATGTTTTACTGATTTATTTTGCTGCTAAATACATTTATAGTGAGGACAACAACCAGATGAGCAAGATATAGATATCTAGATTTTGTACAGTCAAAAAAAATTATAGTAAAAAACAGCTTTTATTTGTAACAATTTTTATATTTCTATATTTTTAAAAAAACATTAAAATTTCAGCATAATATAACCAAAGTATAATTTAATACAAATTTTCAAGTCTTTTTCAGTCTTCTAATATTCAACAAAAAATTTCATTGATTCTAGCAAGAATTTCTTATTTACACTCGACTATGTGTTAGCACTATTTTTGCTGAAATTATTATTTTTTTTTTTTTTTGCTAAAAATCAACTACAAGCAAGTTTGCTGCTTCAGCAAATTTTTTACAAATTTTACTGAATCGGTTTTTTTTTTGTGTATTATCGAATTTTGAAAAGAGACTGAAATTTACTTACACTAATACAAAGTATGTTTATAACTCATGCCAATTTGCTTCATTTATATGTTTTCATTTGAACTTTTATTAAAAAACACACAATATTAACACAATTTTATTTAATATTCTTTTTTCATTTTCTTCAAAACAACAGAGTGAACAAGAATACGACAAAGAACAACTGAGAAGTAAGACATTTATCTACAACATAACTATAAAAACTACATACAGTTATTCATACAATTGAGCATACATCTATATTGTTTAAAACCAGAAGACTTAATTACAGTAACAAGAGAAACTATAAAAATATTGACGAATTTTTTCTATAAAAACTTTAAAGGCAATCATACACGTTCAATATTATTGATCAACGTTACTAAAATCAACCAATCAGAGCAAAGTATTTAAAAATAAAATGTTCTGATTGGTTGATTTCTGAAAAATTGATTAATAATATTGAACGTGTATGCTCTACTTAAAGATTCTGAAAAACAACAACTTTTTAGATTCTTTCAACTGCTATTGTAGAAAAATTCAGAAATATAGAAAATTATGGGCAGACATTTTTACGATTCAAAAAACATTTTTACCGATTATATGAACATTATTGTACATATTACATTTAAACATTTTATGCCACTTTTTCATTTACCACAACCATTTTTAAGGGCGTGGTCTAAAGGGGTTGTATATTGGAAATTTTAAACTTATAGAAATATTTTTTATTCTTTTGATTTTTGTAATTTTTATTCAAATAATTTTATATTTTGAATTTGACAAGACCCATTAAAAAAAGTATGACTACATAAAATAAACGCATGTTAAGAGGTGTACGCTCAATTGTGAGAGAGACTATATATTCATTAACGAGGCTTTCTTCAATATTATCTTCTATAGTTATGCGCAATGCCTTCAAAGCCTTTGATAAGGAAGATAAAGGTTTCATTGCCCACTCCGACGTTATGGAAATTCTTAATATCCTTGGTCAAAAATTAGATGATAAAGCCGTTTTAAAGCTTATTAAGGAAGTCGATAAGGGTAATTCTGGCAAACTGAATTTTTCACAATTTTGTAAATTAGCCTCACATTTTGTGGAAGTTGATGAAGATGGCCCAGTACTGATGGGTGAATTGAAAGAAGCCTTTCGTATTTACGACAAAGAGGGCAAAGGTTATATAACAGTACAAATTTTACGTGGTATTCTTCATGAATTGGATGATAAATTATCGAATCAAGACTTGGATATGATCATTGAAGAAATCGATTCTGATGGCTCGGGTACAGTTGATTTTGATGGTACAGTTAAAAGAAATGTTAAATGTGAAAAAAATATATATTTATACAAATTATTATATTTTTACAGAATTTGTACAAGTCATGACAGGTAAAATTTGCCATTATCCAAATTAATTTTTAATCAAAATTAATCACATTCCTAATAATGAACTCATGGCCAGTTTTATAGTCGGAATTAAGAAAGAATCTTTTCTAAAGTTTTACTTATACTGGAAGCTTTTAAACAAACTTTCTAAGTTAAGAAATATTTAAGGCAAAAATCATTCTTAGTTATGATTAAA